>JARTUT010002175.1:7500000-10000000 GCA_030674115.1 Micraspis discolor | reverse complement strand
ATATATTACTTCAATTTGTGTCAAATTTCCCATGGGGGCGCTAGTTGAACTGTCCGTACCAAAAGTATTAAGCAATTTAGCAAGTTTCGAAATGTCTAATTTTATGTAACTCCCGAAACCTCGAGAGTACCATAAATTTGCAGTCCCTAACAAAATATTTTCCACTTTTAAATAAAGCAATAGTAACTGCCGGATGTTATTGATGGAAATTGTGAAAGAAAACATCAATCAACCTGCTTGAATGTCATTTCAGGCACCTACATCAGTAGGTGATCCCCAATAGATCAAGGGCAGTTTACAATTCGACTTTAAATGATTTTATAACTTTGTGTAATGCGCAGAAAAACAAACCCATCAGTAAGACAATGTTAATTCCATATTTTCAGATGTGTAAGATCTGAAATTATCCACACTTCACATAATATTGAGATTCTAACTACATCTAAACAAAAAATAATGATATTAACGAAAACACAAATTTAGTTGATTATATCAAAAAGCAACTGGACGGCTAAGAAGAATAGACAAAAAATTTTTAATCGAATCGATTGACTAAAGGTGAAAGAATATCTAATAGCAAGAGATATGATTATTGGAACGCCATAAGGTCCCAAACAGGCAAACAAAATTGTTTCTATTTGAAAATATAATAGATGTATTCTCGTGTGGCCATCCCACTACCACAAACAAGAAATATAGAGAGGTTTGCAATTGCCACTCGTGTGACATTCAAAAGTCATTAATATCTTCCTTGCGAGTTACTCAGTTTCGCTTTTTCGAAATTTGTCTAAGTTATCATTTAGCAATGCGTTTGCAACTTTAAAAGCCATATAATCATTTTTCAACCTAATTCCTCCACACTTCTTCTGTCCCCCATGTGCATCAGCAGCAATAATTCTAGACATGTGCGAACTGCATCTATTGTGCAATTTCGAAAGACTTATATGGGACGCTAGGTAGTTGAAGAAGCTTCTTCACGTACCACCCGTAGGTCGATCCCATAAATTCACGCCATCTCTTGTACGTTATCATTTTATTTACATTCATAATGCGACACACCTGAAAAGGAGTGCTCTTCATTTAACATGACCTGAATAGAGTTCAGTGATGGGAGTTTCATGAGAATTGCAAGCGGTCAAGGTTAATCGTCCTGCGCTGTCAGGTATATACGTGTACACTAAGATTTGTCGCAGATACAATTTTTCATTGGGATATGCAGAAAAGTACGAATTTTAAATTTTTTCGGGGTTCCATACCCACCATACAAAGTCTTTTCCCGGACTCTGGAACAGGGTGATATCACATATTATAACAAACGGTGCGACGAATGTGAAGGAATCAACAAACCTATATCTTTAATTTAAAATAACCACTCATAGTTTTTCTTCATTGTGTTCGCTGAAATTTCTTTCTCTTAAAATTAGCAGTTGGACTCTTTTGCACGATATTGCACCATCACATCGTTCGCGACATGTAGCTGAATTTTTGGTCAAAAATCACGTTATTCCTTTGTATCATTCACCAGATCTGGCTTCGTGCGACTTCTCTATGTTCCCTAAACTGAATTTTGCGATGAAAGGAAAGTGGCACGCATCGATTGATTCGATGTATACATACTGGGTTTCATAAACGTTGACGGCTGATCATCAAGTGGTTAATTGAGTAATTATATGTCCCAACTTATTTTAATTCGAAATCATATTTGACAAATTCGTTTCAATTCGATCTTAAACGAGTAAGACCCAACGACACAAGAATTTTTCAGACATTTTCCAAATTATGGAAACCACTTCATGAAATCTCCATTGAATTAAGATTTCATATGAACAATAACAACTACATGATTCGATTCAATAACAGATAAATCTCTCCAATGGAAAACCACACAGATTTCACTGGACCTTTAAGTTAACGAGTGCGTGAAGTCTAAACACAACAGCCACTCTATGATTTGATGCAATCACAGGTAAATCAAACACGCCCACAAATTATCGCCAATGAAAAACCAATTTTCCCAATCAGCTGGTGTCCCTTGGGGATGGTTTCCGACCCCCAAATTTGTAAAATCCGTATGGAATAACGTGAAATCGATAAAATCGCGTGAGCGTGCCCGGAGCACAGTGTTGTCGGATTAGGGAATTTTTCCCGGATATGACAGAAATTCTAGTGGCGAATTTTTTCTGTGCGTGTATCCCAAATCAATAGATTTTGTCTGGGTGCAACAAAAATACTTCAAAATTGCAAAAAAGTTTGGTGAAAGTGAAAGGAAAATTCACCTATTTCAAAATTTTGTTGCTCAATATATTTGTTCTGAAAAAATGAATGTGTTCCATAATTTTGACTCTCACTGTATATGTCAATATATCGAGCGAAATTTTTATGAAAGCGAGTGACTCATTGTGGAGTCTCTCAGATATCATTTTTGTATGAAGTGAATATAGAAAACATTATAAAAGTTAGCGAAAACTTTTTATAAATTTTATCTAGAAAACTTCCAAAACAATCCATCGCCATCGGTAAAGATTATGATAAGAAAAATATGATTTGTCAGTATGCTTCATTGAGTATGGTAAGATATCTATACAAATTTCAGAGTCACACAAATGTTTCCCGAAATAGAATCTGAAAGAATAAAAAAAAACTAAACAAAATAAAATATTTGTAAGAAAAGAATTAAGCGAGGGTTTTTCAACCCCCTTATTAGATATGCGAGTTTGAACAAAGTTCTATATAATTACGTTGAATCCATTGAAAATGTTAATGTAGAATCGATTTTTGATATTTTAAACACGAAAAAGTTGAAGCATATTTTTACATTCGAGAAAATTGGGTTACAGCTTCAAGAAACCGATGATATATTGAAAGCGTTTCCAATGAAAGATTTTTAACGAGAATGGAATTCCAGGACCCCCTTCATTGTTTCTTCACTGGTTCAGAATTACGCTATTATGGAACTAATAAACTCACGAGATATCAGTTAGTTTTGTTCATTTTGTGGTCAGATATTTGTTGAATGAGCGATCGATATTTACATAGCGCGATGAAATTGAAAAATGGGAAATAAAATTAGGGGATATTTTAAACATTCAAACTATTCCCCACATTCAATTGGAGTTAAAGAACCAAACAATCTGGCAACCCTGTTGAGCAGGCGTTCTGAGGAAAATTTTTGCTTAGCAGTTTTCCTAGCGATGCGGAGGGTGGCAAAGCCTTTTTCCCGTTCTTTACTGCATTTTTCGAATTCCAAACTGTCGAATTCAGGTAAAAAATGGCCTCTGTTCTTAGTCTGTGGTGATCAAACCATCGCTCGATATTCTTGGGTTAGCAATATCATGAAGGTAAGACATGACAATAAGTTCAAGGTAATATCCATAAATGTCAAAATTACTCTATTTTCAAAAACCTTTTTACAATCGAATTTTTGAAAAACCTGGAGTTCAAACGAATCAACTTTACATATCTCTGCGTAAACAACAAGTGTAAAACGCGATGAATAAAGTTAACGATTTTTATTCAGAGAAATTTAAATTGATATTTTGAAGTGCTTTTCTTTTTTTGAAAACAACCTAGTTTTATTTTTATTGCCTGGTATCGAATCATTAGATTAAAATTTTCTTATATATTATAATTTCAAAGGCATATCAGCTAATCATTCAAGGGATTAATGTAAAAACTGATGAAATTTTGTTAGCTTCCGGACCTAATTTCAACCATTTGACTATGAGGAAACAATCTATGATAAAACCTTCCGAAGCTTTACGCGAAATTTATGGAAAATCATCTACTCCTAAACTTTTTTTTGAATACTTAATATGGTATCAGATATCCAAAAATTTGGAATATATGTCGAAGTTATTGATATTCAAATTACCCTCAAACTTCAGAAGTGTGCCATCTTTTCATAAAAACTATCATAGATGATGAGGTGTGAATACAAAAATAAACATTTTATTGGAAACCTAGATGAAGATTATCTATATTCGACAAACTGTTAAAACGAGTCAAGTCAAGAGTTTTTTTGTATATATCCATTGAGGGGTTGAATAACTCTGTAAAATTAGGGTGTTGCCTTTTATATTTCGTGAAGGTCGTCCAAAATCAGTTTTTGTTTCGAAAACCATAGATGCTGTGCGCCAAATTATACTGCAAGATCGTTATATCACCTATCGGGAGATAGAGACAACCTTAGGCATTAGTGGGACCAGCATACATTCAATATTGCATGAACATTTGACCGTTACAAAAATTTGTTAATTTGTCAATCGTTCGTGTTGATTGGACGGAAGAAATGCTCCAAAAATACGAACGTGGTACTTTGAAGCACATCTATGAAATCGTGACTGGTGATGAATCGTGGATTTACGGATATGAGTTGCTCGAAGCAAATGGTCACCTGAAAAAACTGGACATGTCTCAATCATACCTCTAGAACAACGCAGAACAGCCAATTCTGCGAGCTCTTCAGTTCAAACAACTGAATTTTTGAGCACTCAAAACATCGATTTGATGAGTCATCCGCCGTATAGTCCTGACTTGGCACCGAATGGCTTCTTTTTATTCCCGTACGTAAAAAATAAAATGAGAGGTAAACGTTTTTCGACACCTGAAGAAGCGGTTGATGTGTTCAGAATGAATGTTTTGGAGATACCTTAATCAGAGTGGCTAAAGTGCTTCGACAATTGGTTCAAACGCATGCAAAATTGTATACATCTCAATGGGAAATATTTTGAAAAACAATAAAGCGATTTTCGATGATTAATATTTTTTTATGTTCTCTAATTTCGAAATATAGAAGGCAACTCCCGTATAAATGGAGTAGCTATCGAGTTCATATAGGCTTGTAAATTGTAATTTTGGGTGTACTTGAATGGAATGTTTTGGATTTGTTCTTTGTTTACTCCAACTGCTATTTTGTAATTTTCACTGAATTCATCAACTATTTCGTATGTATACACAGGAATATTTTGGTATAATTTTGGAAGTGTTTTCTTTTTGTTACTTGACTAAAGTGGACTATGATAGTTTTGTCATATTACTTTTTAATTTACCATTAAAGATTGGATCAAACAATTAGCAATTGAGTAACAAGTCAAGTAGAGTCTTGAATTTTGCCGTTTTGTCATTGAGTTATTTCCCGGAAATGTCAATATAAAAAATCAGCGAGTGAACGTTGAAAAAATTATTCTTTTTCAAAAATTTGCAACTGGATTCTGATGGTTCAAATAATTTGCTTAATTTTATGAAACGTTCGTCAGCGTTATTTTATTAAAGTGTTATGCAGGGCATACACCCTACGGTAGACCGCAGAGGAAAACTGTGAAGGTATACCTGCGCAGGTCTGCCTTGTGTGTGGGGACGTTCCGGAAAACCGGACGGGTCGTGTGTTCGTTAGCAACGACCGTACGGTGCCACTAGTCCGAGTCGAATTTCGGCGACCTGTGCAGGCTTGAAAAACTACAACACACACGCTCCGGTCGACCTGCGCTGGTATACCTATACAGTTTTCCTCTCCGGTCTATCGTATGCCCTGCATGAGTCATCAACAAGGCTTCCAAAAGGTTATTGCAACCAATAAACCACTTTTCCAATACTTCTCTAAAACAATAAATAGAATTCTCATTAAAATACTGTTTCTTTTTCACGGCATTTAAGCCGTCAGTTTTGTTGGACACTAAAACACATTTCTAATTCGACTTAGAAATGAAGAATCCAAAAATAACTGCAATATCTCATCAGAAGCACCCACGCTATATTACATGAATTTTCCAGAAGTCGAGTTTGAATAGTGAATTCCTTCTCGTCACCATAAAATACGAGTTCTGTGATTCATCTGAGTAAACTGAAACAAACATCCAGATTCGCGTATAATCTTGTTGACGCTCGAGGTACCGAATAATTACCTTCATATTTACTCTCCGCTCACCATAAATCGAGAAAGGCATTTGAAAAAACTTGAATTAGGATGTACAGTCGATATGATGAGTGATTACGTACCATCGGGAAATACATCGAACTTTGTATGGTAGAAGTGCATGTGTAATTATATGATCTGAGAGAACATGAGGGATTTTGAGGTAAGAGAGCGTTTTTCCTACCGATATAATTAATATGCTAAGCAAACAGCACGCACAGGTAACTCAATAAGATCATGTGATTAGTAGAACAGCGTACTGTCGTTTCGCCCATAAGAGTGTATTTTCAAATGTTGAGCCGAAAATGCCCTGAATCCATTGGATTCGACTTTCTGCTGAATATATAATGTCAAACATGAGTATGTCCGGCCGGTCGTATCCTCTGAAGCAGACAAGCTACAGTTTTCATACATTGAGAATCGGTTAATTGTCCAAATACGGGGGTTGCCTCTCTCAGTTCAGTTCTATTTTGACCACCAGTCTGGTCAGTTTTACTTCACCAGTCTTTTACTTTCACCAGTCTATAACGGCACTCAGAACTACAAGTTCCTCGTCTTAAAATAATCTGTTTTATGCATTTTTCTCCGGTTGGGTCAGTCAGCTACCCTAGTGCATTGTGAATCTAAATTATTCAGCACAGCTGTGGTGATTTCCAATTCGATAAATAAGGTCAGATCTTTTTATTATCAAGTAATACTCGAAGTGCCCAAGATTGAGCAAAGAAGTTCAAATCCTTGGTTATTATAGACATCTAAAAACTCTGCATAAACACACAAGTGCAGTAAATCTGTGAACTATTCTTCTCTGTGAATAATAATTTTATTACAATTGGAAACTTGTTTTATTCACATTGCAAAAATTTTTTCTACCAAAGATAATTTTTGGATCTTACCCTTAGAGTGCGCTACTCCTCATTAAGCGGATGAGAATTACTTACTCCTGATTTTGTAGTCCAAAATCAGTAGTTTTTTCGAAAACCTTTGATACTGCGCGCCAACTGTTATTGCAAGATCGTCCTGTGCCCTATCGTGAGATTGAGACAACCTTCGGCGTTAGTGGGACCAGCATACATTCAAAATTGCATGAGCATTTGACCGTCAAAATATTTTGTTCGCGTTGGATCCAACACAATTTGTTAATCGCCCAAAAAAAGACTCGTGTCGATTGGTCGAAAGAAATGCTCCAAAAATTAGATCGCGGTGCATCGAAGCACGTCAATGACATCGTTACAGGTGATGAATCGTTTATTTACACGTATGAGCCAGCAGTCGACTGTCTGTGTGTTTCAAGATGAGCCAAATTTAACAAAAGTTGCTCGCGCACGAAGCACTTCCAAGCAAATGGTCGCCTGGTTTTAGGGAAAAACTAGACATTTGATGAGTCATCCGCCGTATAATCCTGACTTGGCACCGAATCACTTCATTTATTCCCGTTTTTCGATACCTGAAGAAGCGGTTGATGCGTTCAGAATGCATGTTTTGGAGATACCTCAATCAGATTTTCTATGTTTAATTTTTTTTTGTTCTCTAGTCACGAAATATAAAAGGCAACCTTCGTATCTCGGTCAAGTTCGTTATTTAGCCAAATACTACACTTATGATCATCTAAGATTTGGATAACGCTGAAAGAAATGAATCTGCCAAATATTATGAAAAGTGTCAGTCCAGAATTTTTTTTTTTATTACGAAAATATTTTTGCGTGCTTTTTCTAGTTTACAAAAAATAGAAGAGCACTGACGTGCGATCAGGAACTTTTGCGCTCTTGTTCTAAAGTCTTTTCTCGTACGTACCCTTAACCTATTTTGAAAATAAGAAAACTAACATTTAAAGAATCTTTCAGCGAATTTGTGGAATTGATCAAAAGCATTTCGAATTAAAGTTAAATTGGGCATTACTCGATCAATGTTTATGAAACCCAGCATATTCATTTTCCGTTTTGATATCAGTCGCCAGAAAACACATTTTAATTCACTTTCATACAGTTTTTCTCATACAGATCTTTTGCTTTTCCAGTAATTTGGACTTGAATAAAAAAGATATTTCAGAAGACATGAGCTTATTGAAACTTTGATTCTCAGAACGGAACGTATATAGTAAAAATTCTGAACGTTAGAGTTTCAAGAATATATCTTATTAATATATTGACGCAAACGTAATTGGAATTGTAAAAATGTTTTTTGCCTCTGTGTAATCCGATCTGATACCAATAAATACCAAAGCATTCTATAGTGAAATCCAGTAGTCAGTATATCCTCCAAGTGAAAAGTTTTATGGAAGGTAGTGCCGAGTGGATAGAATCACGAAACGCATTGTTTGTAAGTCCATTAATGAAAATTTTTTTTGATTGACATTTCCTCTATAACTGGAAAGGAATTAACGTAAGGCAGACTTCACTTTGCAGTATCATCATTAGAAAATGGCCTATTTACATGAAACCGGAATAAATGATGTACAATTCCTTAGATTCCCTTGGATAAGTACTACATTTCCATAATCAATTAGATTGATTGTAATTGAGTTAATCAATCGATCGGAATGGGATGTGTAATTAAGTTAGCCATGAAAAATCTTTCCTCGCTCGAATGAAATCCGTTAATTTGAATTGGAACGTTCAACAGATGAAGAAAAAAATGGAACAGATACTAGACGCGAAATATCTAGAAATCTCAAATGTAAAATTACTGTTTAAAAATTATGTGAAGAGTAAAATGAGATGGAAGCAATTAGATCGTAAGGAACATTAGAAAAACTGTAACTAATTCCACTGAAATGAATTAGGAAGGATTCCGAAAAAAACATTTTTGAAAAAGGATCATGATATTTCAAACAGCGCCTCAATAATCACGGAGTCTGAGGATTGCCTCGAAAAAAAGGGCAAGGTAAACTCATGAGAATAATATAAAGTTCTTCAAGATTTCCATCATTTTGATATTAATTATTTGAGATCATTTTCGGCTTGATATTCCAACATTGAAGACATTGGATCAAAACCGAAGTTTCTGATCCAGTAGGAACAAACGCACAAAAAGGCGAAATCAATCATAGGAGCAGATAGAAAATAGTTTATCTCTGACAAATGCATGTTGATGAATCGCTGTATGCTGGGATGACGTTAAATCCCAGGTCCAACAACACAAATATGATTCTTTGAAACCCGATATTTAGGCATTTATTATTGCCTGAATGATATATCCTGTAAAAAGAGATTGAAATCGTGTAATCAGTTTCTCATTATTAAAATAAACTGCATTTTTTTTGTGATTGCCTTTAGTTTATTTGAGAACCCTTATTTTTAAAAAAGCGACGTGATGTCACTTCACGAAAATCATTTTTGATCAATTCATAAGGAATTAGCGGAATTGCCCAAATACTACTACAGATGCGGATGCAGGAAGAAATAGATTAGTTGACTTATTTATAGCTTCAGCGTGATCGAGAGTGTTCAACTTGTGCTAACGCGTATTACAAGTTTATGCTACGTCAATAAATTAACGTCATCTGTATCAATTAAATTGTGTTAGAAATATCCCAGCTTTATTGTTTATTGAAAATATTGAAAGCGAGCAAAACTTTACACAGCCTTACATACATTTTTATTTCAAATTACTCTTTATTTTTTTTTGTTGAGTCTCATATGTATAACTTTCTGCGACAGAATGAACCTGCTAGAACACCTCTTTCAAATAGACCTGCAGAAAAAGTCAAAGATAGCCTGCCAGAAAAGAGAAATATATTTTGTCCATGTTGAGAAATGTACATTTATGCCTGGAATGTGTCAGAGGGAGATTAACCTGCGAAAATAAACGTAACGTGTTTTATTATTCAAAATATTACATTCTGACAGTTTCAATTAACCCAAACAACAAAAATGAGCAATAAATATTAAATATCTCCTTGCGTAAGACTAAAATCGTTTTCGCTGTATAATTTGTAGAGCAGAATGACCAATTCTGTAAAAAAAAAATTCTACGTTCGAACGATGAACCTATTAAGTTTCTTGCATTGGATCAAAATTGATTGTAGGCAAATGAAATGTATTCAAAACAGCTCGACATTCATTTCAAATTCAGATTGTGTTAATGGGTAGAGTGACAAGTACTCTCGAAGAAATAAATGAACTAGTTGTTTTCGATTTAGTTTTCGATTAGCTGTAAGCTAGATGATAATTATGTAATCATTACCTCTACATAATACTTGGAATATCATACAAAGTGAGTTAGTTATTCACTATAAAATAGATTCAATACTTTCATAATAAAAAAAAAAGTTTTCATTTTACCATTTTCTTCAGATTCAGATATGGTTAGGAAGGAAATTAATTATTTTAAATTTTGTATTACCTTTGATGAATCTGTAGTACAACAACAAAATGTGACACGTTGCAATGCCAATTAATCAAACTATGGATGACACTTTTCAAGCTGATGAATGTGCTGGGAACATTTTAGATCTGACTAAATTACATTTCCAAGAATTTTATATGGCTACTCTTAATATCAATAATAAATTCATATATGGGGTGAGTTATTAGGAAAGAAATACATATCAAGTAATAACATTGAAATCATTGAAGTGATAATTTACAAAGTAATAACATCTACTTAACATTACCTTTTTGACAACCTTCTTGAATTATCTGCAATCAAGTGATTCAAAATAATAAGAAGAATTTTAAAGCTATTTTCGAGGATTAATATTTGTTTTTGTTGTCTAAACAACCCCCGTATTGGAATCAATCTGAAATTTTTATCTTGACTGTTCATTAATTTTTAATAATGACAACTTCAATGAGTAGTCTAATTATGTCATTGCAATCATTCAGTTCACAAAATAATATAGAATTCGATCAATAATTACATATTTAAATTATTTAATGATACCAGCTTTTCTTAAGGGTGCACGGAAACTGGAAAATTTGATAATTGAAGGAGTTATTCTAGCCACTGAGTTCCTTATTGTTCCGAATATCAAGTTCATTATCCTAATCCATTTCTTGGATTGATCAAGTACTTGACCATATGGCTTTGTAGGCAACAGACCGAATCTGATTCAATTAAGATATCTACTCGAACCGCATCAAACAAAACGCAGCAGTACAAATCTTGGATGGTATCCAGAGATGACTGTTGATCTTTTTATAGTTGGTAGGCATATATCACAGCTAAAAAACATTCGAACGAAAGATACTCGTGAAAACTTTGCGTTTGCCACTAAAGTTGGTAGTGCCGATAGTGCTTTTGTGTTTTCTTCTGTCAATAATATGACAGCACCTTGGCCCATCAAAAAAGTTGTTCTAAAGAATGTACGTTGTACAAATGAAGGTTTTCAATTTCCGAAAACTCTCCCAGAACCCAGCAGATTGAGGGCGAGCTTGAACGTAAATCTATTTGGTATACATTTTGGTATTTTTGCAAGTATTATTTGAAAATCGCTACATCAACAAATATACTAACAGCTTTGTATTTTGCCTTAAATTCATGCCAATAACTGCTATGCTTCAACTGAAAATCACTAAAAAAAATCAAGTTAGAAGAATTGCTTTATTTCGTAGTGAACACCTCAAAACGTGTATGTGAGAAAATATTTACGTTGTACGCTTTGATGAAAAACGAAGTTTCCACATATTAAAACTAGAACTAGAAGGTTCAGACATGTATTTTCGAGTTTTTTCATCGTTTAGTTAGTAGTATTATTTACATTAGAAAATTTTGTTTCATCGTCATATATGTTAAAAATCATGGTTCAATTGTTATTTCCAGTAAAACAGATTTTTGATGATGAAAGAATTGATACTGATGATGATGAACCATCTGTTGACTCAGAAACTGTTGAACTCGAGGACTGCATAAGATTTGTACTCTCCTTACTACCAAATAATTTGCTAAACATCTACAGAACTCATCGCAATTTCGGTGCTCTTCCACCCTCCTGCACGCTTTAATGCTAAAATATTTCCACCCGAACCCGCAACCATAGTGGCTCCAGTTCTGCGTAAAGAGTGGCCGATGTATAACTCTGGGTCTTTTACCTAAATATTTCGCTATTTGCTTTGGGACACCACCAATAGTGTGCTGGCCAGCATTAAGTGAAAGGCACTTTCCATGTCGGTATGTCAAAAAAAAATATTAGGCTTTCTGTTCCAGGAGGCCGAAGATTTACATATTTTCTGTATTACATGCAGGGCTTGAAGCTGCAGCCGTCATCTGTTATGGTGAATCTTCTTGTTCTTAAATTTTTTGTTTGCCGCAATATCACAATAACGTATTTTCCCATATCTTCTACATCATTCATGTTTAAGGAGAGAATTTCGTCACATCGACAACATCCAAAAATCCCAAATATTGTTACAATTTTCGCCAGCAACCACTGGTCACCAGGAGCATGTAAAAGAAATTGTTCAGCCTCTTCTTTACTTGATACCTTGGCCTTTTTTGGCGTATAATGCTCAATTTTTCGTTTCAGAAACGCTATTACCATTTGAAATCTGCAAATGACAACTAAACACCATATTTTTCAATAAATTTTTTAAGAAAAACAAACCAGCGAACAGGGGATTTTCTTTCATTTCCAAGCAGCTTTTCAGCATAGACCATTTTGCCCAAAAAGTATTAGGGGTGAATCTAACTGATAGTTGATTTAAGTAGACCAACCAAACATCTTCAGTTACCCCAATCACACTATTTTTGTTTTGCCACTTTTTGAAGTCGTATTCTAGCTCGTACCTTGAAGCTGATTTTGCAGATAATAAACTGGAAGCTACACTGCTGACTGCCTCAATATCTTTTGGTATATTCATTTTCGCTTTCGCCAAAACAAATGTAAAGAAAAATAAACAGACATGTTCATGGCAACGCTTCCATATAGCTTACGACATTCGCGACGAATTATTGGGATTTTTTTGGAATTTATCAAACCTTTTTACAAATGAGAAACAAATAAAATATAAAACAATACACGCAAGGTAACGGGTTTTACTGGCTCAAGGGGGTAACTGACTCGCCTGTGGCTCGTAAGTTATATCCTCCATTCGTCAGTAAAATCCCTCTTACTTTTCTAGTAATGTTATATACTCTTGTCCTGCTGAAAATAAGTTTCGTAGCGTAAAAATGAAAAATGTTTAATGCCCCTCAATGCAATGATTCTTGATAATTTATTATGATATTATTTCACAACTCAAACTTTTGGGTTTTCACAAATATTTTTCTCATTTCATGTTTTATTTATAGGAAGCCAGAGCCTTTGTCACTGGAGATCGCAGCGCACTCGAAAGCAAGAACATGGCACACAAAAATATGAAGATTACAACTGACCAATTCAGCGCTGAAGAAACAGCCCTTTCTTCTGCTCAACAACGCCAAACCATAACCAACAGTGGAATTTTTAACCAAGAAAAGCAGAGCTCAACCACACATTCTGTTTATACAACAACAACGAAAGGAATAACAACAACTTCATCATCTTCATTACAAACGAAACAGGTAGGAAAAGACAAATCATAATCTTCTAACGAACATTTTTATGACATGAGATCCTAATTTTGATCATCATGTTATCTTTTAGTTTCTAAACACCCTGTATATTATTCAAATGGGAAATTTCCTTAGGTGAAAATGATCATTGGTATTATTTAAAAATTGTGGACTGTATGAATACAGGATCTCAGAATTGGATCCTGCTCTTTAAGGGTAAGGATCCTTGGTTGATTTTTAGATAAAAAGTTCACAACAACATACGAGTACATCCGTTGTCTTAACTTCTGAGATACAAGTTGGTAAAGATTCTAAAAGAAAATAATTGTTTAATTGAAACTATGATGACGCTAGATGCTTGTTTGAAATTTGCCACCCAAAATTTAACCTTCATTACCCATTGCTTGATATTGAGATTTTTTATTTTTCAACAAGATATTTCTGAAAATACAATAACTATAGTACGCCAGTATTTTTCTCAAATTAAAAATGATTTTTTAATCGTCATTCATTTTGGACACATTTGATTGCTCGACTCTTTTTGACTCCGCAAAAAAACTGATCTTCTTTTTGGTATGTTTCAACAGATTTTGTTCACGTTATTCAATGTTAGTCAATTTGGTATACCTGGTTGTGGATTATTTGATAGATTATTGTTTGAACTTAAAAATCAATCCTCCATTGAAATATTACCATTTTACAGATTCAATCAAGTGGAACTATAGAGGAAGAAAAACTTCTCAACATGTCGTTAGATGATCTGGAAACCTTGACCACTGATTCCTCGCCACAAGATGTGAAGATGGTCATGAAAAAATATTCCCAATATTTGGACCAGTCTATTAAATGCCTCCAGAGACCAGGAGATGGAGTGAGAACCCCTAGGATACTCAACAAAATGTACAATGTTGTACAGACAGCTTGGGCTGTACCTACACACGGCCATGAACTTGGAAATTTGCTCTGCAACACGCTTCGCAATTGTGGAGGTCTCGATGTACTGATTTCCTATTGCGCTAAAAAAGATATCGACTTCAAATACCATACAGCAAGATTGCTGGAACAGTGTCTTACGACCGAGAACAGAGCTTACGTAGTTGCGCATGGTTTAGAAGAAGTTGTGAAATTGGCTTGTGCTTGCACTAACACTTCAAGGAACAACAACTCAGTAGAACATCCGAGAGTGGGTACTGGCATCTTAGAACATTTATTCAAACATAGCGAAGAAACTTGTAGTGAAGTTGTACGGTTAGGTGGTTTGGATGCTCTATTATTTGAATGTCGGAAAAATGATGTAGAAATATTGAGGCATTGTGCTGGAGCACTCGTGAACCTCAGTTTGTATGGTGGAACAGAAAATCAGGAGGCTATGATAAAAAGAAAGGCACCCATGTGGTTGTTTCCTCTCGCTTTCCATGCAGACGATAATATAAAATATTATGCATGTCTAGCTATTTCGGTATTGGTAGCCAACCCAGAGATCCAAGGTGCTGTAATGCGGTCTGGCACCCTCGGTCTTGTAGAGCCGTTCGTCACCTCGCACAATCCTTCAGATTTCGCGAAATCGAATCTAGCTCATGCCCACGGGCAGAATGAAACTTGGCTCAAACACTTGGTACCTGTATTGTATTCAAAACGTGAAGAAGCCAGGAATCTGGTAGCCTTCCACTTCTGCATGGAAGCTGGAATAAAGAAAGAACAAGGAAAAACTAGAATATTCGAAGAAATAGGTGCCATCAAACCTTTGAAGATGGTGGCTAGTTGTCCGAACGCTGTAGCTTCCAAGTATGCCGCGCAGGCATTGAGAATTATCGGTGAGGAAGTCCCTCACAAACTTAGTCAACAGGTTCCTCTATGGTCATTCGAAGACGTCGCCGAATGGGTTAAGCAAACTGGATTTGAAGAGGATGCCACGAAATTCATCGACTGCAAAGTGGACGGTGATTTATTGTTGCAACTAACTGAAGAAAATCTCATTAATGACATAGAATTGACAAATGGAATCAAGAGGAAAAGGTGAGTTGAATTATTCTCACGCTGTCGCATTGTGTTAAATCATACTAACTTTGGTCGTTTAGTTGAATCGTTATCAGAATTACTACAAAGAATTCTGTAGCGCTAGACCGATGATCAAAGTTTCATTAGTGAAAGTATTCTGATAAAATTTTAAAAAATCAGTGAATTAATACTAGGGATATAATATGATCCTCGAGTACCTTCGAATTCAATGGAACTGCGCATCTGTTGATTTTTCCTTTCATTTCCTTATACAATACTCAAATCATCGAAAGCAATTTATATGTACAACAAATCATATCATTAATTTCCTTTTAAAATCGTCTTCCATTTAATGAGTGCAGTTAGGCCAGCTACATTATAATTCTTGGCATCAAGTAAAATTGGAATCAGAAAACCAATAAAAGATTTGAAAAAACAGACATCCAGGAGCAAGAACCAGATAATAAGTATGAGTTACTTTTTTCAGATTCACACGCGAGCTTCAAAAACTCAAGAAGATAGCAGACTATTCTTCTAAAGATACAACGAATATCAACAATTTCTTGCAGAATCTCAGTCCTGAACTGAGCATTTATACATACAATTTCCTAAACGCTGGAGTAGAAACAAGAGACTCGTTGATACATCTATCTGAAGACCAATTATTAGAAGAATGTAAAATAACCAATTCAATACATAGGTTTAGGATAATGGAAGGTATCCGACAACTAGAAAAGATATTCGAAGACCCTAGCGACGATAATCTGGATAAGACTTTAGACGTATTCGTTAGTTATAGAAGATCCAATGGATCCCAGTTGGCTAGTTTACTGAAGGTCCATCTTCAATTGAGAGGTTTCAGCGTGTTCATAGATGTAGAAAGGTTAGAAGCTGGAAAATTCGACAACAATCTCCTCCAGAGCATACAAAAAGCCAAACATTTCCTTCTAGTTTTAACTCCTTCAGCGTTAGATAGATGCAAAGGAGACTGCGAAAGAAAAGATTGGGTTCATAGGGTGAGTTGTTACATTTCAAAATACGATTATACAGGGTTATGATAAAGTAATGCACAAAATTCATAAAACGTACAACGATCACTTTTGAAAAAAATGCAAAAACACGTCAAACGGTGTTTTATATTCCGCATCTCTTGACATAAGTTACAAAAATAACAAGTCAAATTTGTCAAAGTTATGACGTCATCAACATATTTTTTTAATGGGATGCTAAGATTTTTATTACATTATGTGATAAAGCTTGTTTTTTTACACTAGGGAAAAATAGTTGCAGTAAAGCTAATATAAGAAAAAAACGAGAAAACAAATAAAAAACGAAATAAACGTAAGTTTCCTAATAACTTTTCAATTAACTAAACAGTCCATTAAACCAAAACTATTTCTTATAGGAATTGTTCAAACTGTGTCCCGTTTACAAACTGACATAGGCCAAGACGATGGTAGACTGCATTTAAAGAGTTTTCGATCATCTGCGGAGTTATAAGAGTCATTTTGTGTCTAATTCGTTCCATTAGGTCTTCTAAATTGTCTGGCCGGTTAATGTAGACCCCGACTTTTCAAATGTACCCACAGAAAAAATCCAGGGGGGTAAGATCAGGTGACCTAGGTGGCAACTCCATTGGTCCACGTCTTCTAATCCACCGTCCTTCAAACTGGTTATCCAGAAACTTTCGAATAGTAAGACAATAATGTGTTGGTGTGCCACCTTGTTGGACCCAAATACTAGGATCCAAGTTTTCCCCATTATTTGGATCCGAAAATGCCGCAAGTAGGTCCGGAAGCACTGCCATACGAAGATATTCCAAATATCGTTCAGCTGTTAAATTACCGCGAAAGTGATAAGGACCAATAAATCTTCCCTGACGATTCCTACCCAAACATTAATTTTTTGGGGGCGCTGGGTGTGTTTTGTCTGCATCCAGTGGGGATATTTCCGAGCCCAGTAGCGACAATTGTGTCGATTTACAGAACCACTTAGACAAAACGTTGTCTCATCGGAAAATACTACACTATTAAGAAAATTTGGATTTTCGTCACAATGCCGCATGATGAATTCACAAAATTCCAAACGACTGTCCGGATCATCTGCGAGTTCGTGAACAAGTTGAACTTTGTATGGGTGTAGTTTTTCTTTTTTTAACATCTTTACTACAAACGACTGACTAACATTTTCTTGTAAGGCAATTTCTGTTGTAGATGCGAGAGGGTTGTCTTCTACTGACAGCAAAATATCTAACTTCACATCGTCGCTTATTCCTTGTCGTCCAGATTTTGGAGCATACCTCACGCTTCCCGTTGCATTAAATTTTGCAACAATTCTGCTTAATGTGCTTCTACCAATTGGAAGTCTTTCCAAATGTGTTGAATAAAGCACATGCTTCTTCATGACTTCGAAGGCCATCGTCGTAACCTACCATCATTAGAATTTCTATCCTTTCTCTTTAGTTTAAACGAGCCATAATAATAAAACTGGTGTCACACTAATTGTACGGCTGACACTGACACACCGTTGTTTTAGTAAATCAATCGAAAAAATTGATAAGAACAGATGTTCTTACTAGATAAGTTTAAGTTTGACCTCTTTTTATAATTGGTTTTGTTATTTCGTTTTTTATTCATTTTCTCGTTTTTTTTTTTATGTTAGCCCTACTGAAACTATTTTTCCCTAGTGTAAAAAAACAAGCTCTATCACATAATGTAATAAAAATCTTAGCTTCCCATTAAAAAATATGTTGATGACGTCATAACTTTGACAAACTTGACTTGTTATTTCTGTAACTTATGTCAAGAGATGCGGAATATAAAACACCGTTTGACGTGGTTTTGCATTTTTTTCAAAAGTGATCGTTGTACGTTTTATGAATTTTGTGCATTACTTTATCATAACCCTGTATGATTTCGAATGTTCAAGTTTGAATATGGATCATTTCCGTAAGTCCGATACCTTTTTCTCCACAGGAAATTGTAGCTGCTCTTCAATCACAGTGTAACATCATTCCCATTATCGACAGTTCTTTCAGTTGGCCAGAACCGGACGAGTTACCCGAAGATATGAAACAAGTTTGTCATTTCAATGGAGTTAGATGGATTCATGATTACCAAGACGCTTGCGTGGACAAACTTGAAAGGTTTGTCAATAAATTTGGAACTTGTTTCAGAATATGATGAACATGATTCATGGTAGATACAATCATAACAGCATTTTAGGGCTTTAGAGCATTAACATCTGCTACGACAGGTCAAAATATTTGGTTTTATTTTGATTTAATCGATATTGTCGTATATATATTATATCTTTGAATATCAATGTTTTGCTGGTGATATCATAAATAAATGCTGAATATAAAAAAAGTTAAAGAAATCGCAATTATACACTGAATTTCAGATCAAATTGGAACCTATTTGGGATTTTTTTTTCACACTGAGATGTTAGTCCAAAAAAACCGAGTTCGAGCCAAAAAATTATTTTTACATTTTAGTTTTGATGCACTACAATTTGAATAAGCCTAGAAGCCTTACATTAATACAACACTCCTATAGCAATAAACTGAGTAATTCATTTTCCATTGAATTTTGATTTTCAGCACCAGATCACCTTAAGAAATATGGTTGCTCTTTAAATTCATGCAGGTATAAGAATAAATCTGGGTTTTAAACTCAACGGGGCAACATTGATCTAGTGTCTCATTGTTAGTACCTTTTTATACACCATTTTCAGTATCTGCATAAAATTACGAGGGTTGCCTTTTATATTTCGGGATTGGACAACCCTAGAGTTGCAATCTGCCAACTGACAGCTCTATCTTAAAGCTTGACATCTTTGAGGTTATACGTAGTCACAACGTTTTGACATACGAGTGCTGTTTGTGTTGTTTCCAGTAACTTAAAACATTCATCTCGCCCATAAAATGGAATTCAATCGTGTACATTTTCGTACGAATTTTTTTAAAAATTTCAACGTGAATTAACTGAACAACAGTGCATCTTTGAGCTTAATCTAATTTTTGGCGATGAAGCTCTATCAAGGACTAGTGTTTATCGATGGTATGGCGAATTCAACCGAGGTCGTAGTTCACTTCAAGACGAATTTCGTGAACTTCGTCCAAAATCAGTTTTTGTTCCGAAAACCATCGATGCTGTGCGCCAACTGATATTGCAAGATCGTCGTGTGACCTATCGTGAGATTGAGACGACCTTAGGCATTAGTGGGACCAGCATACATTCAATATTGCATTAACATTTATCCGTTCTCATTGGATTCTACACAATTTGTCAATCGCTCAAAAAAGAGCTCATGTCGATTCATCGAAAGAAATGGTCCAAATGTGCTTCGACAATTGGTTCAAACGCATGCAGAAGCGTATAGATCTGGATGGGAGATATTTTGAAAAACAATAAAGCGATTTTCGATTATTAATATTTGTTTTTGTTTTCGAATCCAAAAATATAAAAGGCAACCCTCGTATAAACTTCATCGATTACGCTAAAGAAAGCCTTCATAATGTTTTGATGTATGTTTCAGAATGATCGTTAAATATAGGAAATAACTTAGGAGTTACTCCACATTTCGGTATGTGTAAATAAAATCGAAACATTCGAATGCTTTTTGTTTCTTTCTGGAACAGAATTATTGCATCAAGTTATTTTACATGTATTCTCGAATGAAATAGTATATTGTTTATTGAAGCTCAATTCAAGGGGAATGCTTGTTATGTCAGCTTTTAGCCGCATTAGATATGGTAGTAGGTATTATTATGTCCTTGAATAAGTTCTGATTGTTTTAAAAATTGAAATAACTAAACTCTCCGTATGAAGGTTTTTCATCGATTAAAGAAGCTAATGATGTAAAAAAATCTGTTTCCTGGATCCTATTCATTCAGCAAAAAGTGCAATCAGTCACATATTTCGCAGAAAAAAATATTTTTCCTATTTGGTAATTCAGCAACTTTTTCGATAAATAAAAGATTAATATGGCTTGTTTTTTTAAACTTTATATCACGATAGTACCTTTTCACACGTTTAAACTCATTTCCCTGTTATTGGCTTCTGGATAAATTATTTTTTCGTTATGAATCTTTCGAAACCGCTGCCTCATTAACTTTTTATACATCACCTCTGAACATAAAAATATTCGTTCAATTGAATGTTTAGTTGAAAGTCTCCGGTGGTTCGATAAAGTTGTAAGTCCTCATTTCAGAAGCATCATGTGATTCAGGATATATTCAGCATGATGCATCGCGTAATGAAATTTCCAATTAATATAGGTACCGATTCAGGTCGAAAATGAAACGTTTCATAAAACAGCAAACCAAATTCATGTTTACTCTGCAACAGATGGAAACAAATGGAAATCATGAATTATTAAATACTGTACAAATATTGAAAAAAATAGGAGTTCATTGCAGCTATATTAAAGATAGAGAAAGGGTTATTGTACGCTCGCCAGTGTCGTGGTCAGATATATTCTTTCATTAATATTTAAATTTATTTCCATTCTCCTCTTGATTTGTTTATTGCCTTGTCTTGAAGAAGTTAATCGGCTTAAACAAGTTTCAGCTAACACTTTCCATCATTTTCCTATATTCTTCTGCATCTTTGCAGAATAACATACCTAACAATCCTCTCAAAAGAGAAACCACAGACAAAATTGTATGGTACTCTTCGATGCTCCATCCACATTCTTATCCTACCGCCATGGCTAATTTTCATCAACTTGTTAAGGGAAATATTCTGAACTTATTTAAGGTCATAATGTGGTTTTTGTTATGTGCATATTTTGCAAACCTTGTATAATTTTATTCTGTATACTTCAAGTTAGAAATATATAATTGAGGTTTAGGATTGAAAGTTGTTGAAAAAATCGAAAAATCATATGTTTGAATTCATTCTTTCTTGCTTTCTTTTTATAGTTTTTATGAATTTCACTTTAAGAAAAAGATCGCATGTTTAAAATTAGATACTGTTCTTAGCATGACTTTCTTGGAAAAACAACTTCTGATTTCTCGTCAGCGTTTTCTTTATTTTCATTGATTTGTCTTTCTCTATAAAATGCATGGATCGCTGTAGAGTTATGAAGTATTTTATGAATTGAATATAAATATATTTCATAAACAGTTGCGACGTTCAATAATAATCGGAGTGAAACTGAAAACATAACGATACAAAATCATTAAGCCTCGGCAAACAATGCAACAATTGAAAGCCCAGACGTTTGAGAGGAATATATTTGTTCATCTTGAGTAAGGTTGGGTATTTCAAGATGTCGCCCTTTCCAGAAGAGTTGCTCTGAAAAGTACTGCAGGTTTTTTTTTTTTTTCATTTAATAAACTGATAAAAAGGAAATGTATTCTCTGCAAAACAATCCAAGGTAAAATGGAGCAACTCTGCAGCTTTAAAGTGACCGATATGAAATATATCTACCACATAGAGGTTACCGGTTACCTTCATCAGTTTTCGAGAAAATATAGATTTTCTCGAAGTCTAAGACATCTGTAGGATGCCACGGTAACTTTTTTATATTAAACCAGACGTGGAACAAGTGATATTCGATTTATTTAGGTATACAGAGACATTAGTCATCAAAATGTTCAGTCTTTACTCCACACAATATGTATAATTCATTGAAACTTCTAATTTCAATATAAAAACGTAAGAAATACCTTCCAATTATTGGAATTGAGTTGGTGGTATCAGGAAATCTTTGAAATTAATTGGTTCACTACCCATATCTACTTTGATATGAGAAATCGCAGCTTTATCAAGACCTAAAAAAATTTTATTATCACCTGCAAAAATTCACAAGAGTCAACCTATTTAAAATGAGGAACTCTCTTCTGCGCTTAACCCCCTTATCCCAATTGTTTGTTTTACATGCAAAAACTCAATAATTATACCTAGTAATCATGTATACTAAGTCATAACAAAATTTTCAGGTTCATGCGTGGTGAGATGAGTGTTAGGGAGTTCAATAGAGCATTGGGTAAAGGGGACGCGACACCTGGGACTCCCTCAAATTTGGGTATCGGCAGGAATCCACCAAACTACCAAAGAATGCACAGCAACGACTCTGGTAATGGCAAGTCAGACAAAGACGTGAACGGGAACTCCGATCTTGGTCGAGGGGACTGACTAGATGGTCCCCTAGCCTCGGGAATACCTTCATCTTTACCAAAGTGAGTAATGATAGCAAATTTCTACTGCTTCGAGAATGCCAAAGCTCCTCGAACTTAAATTTTTAGCCGCATGGTTTGCATGGGTGCAGAAGAGGTGTGTTGAGCTTGCAGAATTAAAGTGTCCCAGTGTCCCATTTAAAAAAAAAAAAATTTATTCCATTCTCAGAAATGATACTTCCCAGTTTTTTAAACTCTGTATTGACCGATGTACGTACCTGTGTCTCTCCTATTCTCAAATATTCTGTGTTATCTGCATTCACACTTAATTCATTATTCAGTTTATACTGTTCTGCTCAATTTCCTGGTTATCATCAAATAATATCTTCGTTCCTCATATTTTACCTTTTCAATCTCTGACAATTTCTTTGGAATCTTCATTTCAAATGATGTATGACAAAGTGGCACCCTTGTTAAAGTTTTTTCTTTTGAAAGGGAACCATTTTAATAGAATATTTTCCACCTTCACCACTTTCGCTGCTCCATACAAATTCCATAATGCTTGAACCTGAGTTTTACTGAGACCAGATATTCAAACGCTTCAATTGTTCCAATGTTGTTTCAATAAGGGTCAAGACACAAATACACAGTTGCTGTATTAAAAAATTCGCGATTTGTAGTATTGGAAACCTTAGACTATTGAAAGAGTTTCCCATAGTATAAGTTGGAAACCCTTTTTCGGGTTTAGGAAAGTAATGACCCATGTGTGATGTTAAAATGAGTTACATTATTCACTTAAATTTATTAATGTTTCATCTACTTTAAATATCATTATTGATAAATAGTTTATTGGCGATTGAAAATATTTTATTTCAAAATAAGAAGATTTAAAATAATAATCAAAGTATTGACCGTTCTTGGTTACTTACTACTTTTTCGCACCACTTGGGCAGTCAAAATATCTTGCCTTTTTAGGATTCACAAGTATGGGTTTAATTTTCTACTTTCCAAATAATGCTGCATCCATTGGAACACCTAGATATGTACTGGGTGCTACACTCGAGTGATTCCAGATATTTTTCACGTTTTTTGCAAAATGAGGCTTCAGCTCATAAGGCAGGTTTTGTCTTGCGTTGGAATCATTTTCATTTAACAGAAATGCTTGCTGAGTGACTCCAAGTGATTCTTCAAGCTCATCTTGTGATTGACTCGAATTTTCATGGAGAGATGTCTCCACTTTAGGAACTGCTTTGTCCTAAGGGAAATCTCCACTCTCGAATCATCTAGACCATTTCCGATCTAATTTGTCAGCTGCAGAATTGATACCAGATTCTTCTGAGAATTCTATATTTTTTAACTGCAGACAGATATGAATGTCTGAAGACCAGGACAGGGTAGACCACAGATAACAACTGGCATTCAAGAACGTTACTTGAGAGTTTCTTCGTTGAGACAACAGTTTGCAACCGCTCGCCTCCTTCAAAATCAGCTTGAGCAAACTCATGGGGTGTAAATTAGCACTCAGACAATAAGAAATCGCCTCAGAGAATATGATTTAAGGCCTAGTGTCGCGGCAGGATGCCCATCGAAGGACGCGTTTGGATTTTGCGATTTTTCTGATTGGGAAAGAGTTCTATTCACAGATTAGTCTTGATTCGGCTTCTACCATTGTGATCGACGTTTCCTTGTATACAGACGTCCACATGAAAGATATGCTCAGTGCAATTTCCTGAATACTACTGGTTTCGGGGTAGGATCAATTATGGTATGGGGTGGAATATCTTTGACTGCTCGCACAGACCTAGTGATCGTTGATAATGGAGCTATGAATGCTGATAGGTATATAAGGAACATTCTTGAAGAGTATGTAGTGCCATTTGCCCCTACATTGGTGAAAATTTCATTTTTATGGACGATAATGCCAGACCCCATCGTGCGCGGATCGTTCAGGAGTACCTTGAAGAGGTTGAAGCCGCTCGAATGGAATGGCCAGCTAAAGTCCAGATCTCAATCCGATTGAGCAGGTTTGGGACAACCTCACTAGAAGGCTGAGAAGTTCAGAAAATCATCCAGCAACTCTTAATGACTTAGGAATCCAACTCAGAGAAATCTGGGAAGGATTAGATCAGAACATTTTAAGATCACTCATTTTGAGTATGAACTGTCGTTGCCGAGCTGTAATTAACGCAAGGGGTAGAAATACCAACTATTATATCACTTATCAGCATTCCAGTATTTTGAAAATTTTTTATTTCTCTTCTTTCACATAAGATTCGGTGAAATCCTGAATTTTTCTTCCATTTAATGTGTCTTATTTCGTTCAAAACCTTTCCGAGAGAACATAAAAAATAAGTTATAAAGTCAATGTAGAGTTAACTTTCATTAAAATTGAGATTTTCAGAATGTGCGTTAATTTTTTTGCGCAGTGTATTACTTTATCCCAATCTAGTACACCTCTTCTGAATACCATTATTTTTTCGAACTTGGCAATGGAATGCAGTCTAATGCTTTCAGTATTGATTTGAATTAACAAGCACGCTTTTAAACTAATATAAATTTTCAGGGTGTAATTTCAGATTCTACAAATCAGCAGCACCAACTCGTAATTGGATAATAAACGGGAACAAGCGAAACACCTACAGAGACCTGCCACCTTTATCTCCATATTCCAGAAGGGGTTCGAATTGTAGAATTGCTACGGCTGCTTCTAATAGCCCCCTCGTTGCCCCCAATAGATCTCGTAGTTTAGACGGACTCCTAGATGCTGAGCCAGAGACGTCTACATTAGATGTAAAGAATAAAGAAACTACTCCGTCCCAAACAACCAGAAGCTGTGACGAGCTAGATAAAGATTCGACTGAAATTATCAACGACGAAACTGAAATTAAATCAAACTCTGTGAGTTTAGACACTAACGATATTGAGGATGACAAAACGTCAATGTACAGTTCATCGAGTGACTCTAAGAGAAAGAGAAATTTTATGGACAGATGCGTTAATAAAGTTAAAAATTTAATTATTAAAAAATAAGAACTATGTGGTTCATGAGCGGTTTTTATTAATTTTTCGTTCGCCTCAAAAAATTGTGTATGTTATGCCCAAGATGTAAAATAATTATATTAATTATTATCTCGGCAATATTTATAATGTTATTTCTCTTATCAATGTAAAATATTATCTTTTTATTCATATGTGAAACTAAATCTTTTTTAAGAAATTTTTTTCTTAGGATATTTATGTAACTTATTCTTTTATATCCACTACTTGGCAACTACTCTTTTGAATTTTTTGTTTTGAAAAAACATTGTTTTCTTCATGTTTTTGATAATGTTCCAACCATACAAAATGCCTCAACTGCAAGTGAAAACTATTCGGTGATATTCAAAATATTAGCACTCTCAAAATCAATATTGTAGTTGTTTATGAGCTTGCCTGTTATGAAGAGCTTCGCTTTTTCTGAGGAAGTAGTTTGTTTCATCTTATCGGATGTACCAAGGCTTTAACATACAATAAGTATTTTATACCTATGCAATTGAAATATTTTTTTATCTGTTAAAATAATGAAAATATATTTTATTAAAAATATTCTTTATACTTCATTACACCATTCACACTGAATCAATAATGTGCTTTCATTTGCACTAGAAAAAATTATATACAGGGTGAGCCTTTGACCACCCTTTGCGTTATAGAGTTATAAGCATTTTAAGTTTTCACATTGGGCAAATACCCCTCTGTATTCCAGTTTAGTTTGAATGAAAATTATCTTCCGCAGTATTCACTATTGAAATAAATTGTATAAAAACATTATTTTCCCTCTAAGAAATGATTCACTCACTTATGTTTCATCAGATGATTGTATCGTTTTAATTCCTTTCAATTTCAAATATCTCAAAAATGGTGCAATTAAGGAGAAAAGATGAGGATTGATTTTATCTGCAAATAAGACTAATGATTTTGGGAGGTATAAGATATGGACCTTTAGTTCAAGTGATATTTGTTTTTCTACTCTCTTTTTAGTCAGCGTTCGTGACAGTGACTCAAACAAGTCCATGCCAATTGAAACTTGAGCCCCGCCCAATTGACAACTTGGTAAATTCGAACCAATTTAGGAGAACGTTGCGAAAATCAAAAATAGCTGAATATATTTGTTAATTTATTGTAATATTCGTAATGAATTTCCATTATGTAGCACACTTTCATGACTCCAATAATTCAAAACGGTCATGAGGAAGAAAATGTCGCATTACTTTATCGGAATTGCCTAAACAAAATATTCGGAACTTCAAAATTCCAATTCAAAGATGAAATATACCCAAAACACGTGGACTCAGTACTATAACAAAGAAAAACAGCTATTTAATGATTCTGACCAATGAAAAACGTATCCAATCTTGATAAAATACACTGACATCACGAGGACCAATAAAAGATGAGAATCTTTATTTTCGCTACTCCTTGATAGTCAACGTTCGTGACAGTGACTCAAACAAGTCCATGACAATTGAAACTTGAGCCCCGCCCATCTGACTTCTTGCTAAATTCGAATCAATTTAGAGGATCGTTACGAAAATCAAAAATAGCTGAATATATTTGTTAATTTATTGTAATATTCGTAATGAATTGCAATTATGTAGCTCACTTTCATGACTCCAATGATGCAAAACGACATGAGGAAGAAAATGTCGCATTACTTTATCGGAATTGCCTAAACAAAAAATTCGGAACTTCAAAATTCCAATTCAAAGATGAAATATACCCAAAACACGTGGACTCAGTACTTAAACAAAAAAAAACAAAGCTATTTAATGATTCTGACCAATGAAAAACGTATCCAATCAAGATAAAATATACTGACTGAAGCGAGGACCAATCAAAAAAGAGAATCTTTATTTTCACTACACTCTCTTGTTAGTCAATGTTCGTGACAGTGACTCACACAAGTCAATGACAATTGAACCTTGAGCCCCACCCATCTGACATCTTGGTAAATTCGAATCAATTTAGGGGATCGTTACGAAAATCAACGATAGCTAAATATATTTGTAAATTTATTGTTATATTCGTAATGAATTGCGATTATGTAGCTCACTTTAAAGACTCCAATGATGCAAAACTGTCATGAGGAAGACAATGTCGCATTACTTTATCGGAATTGCCTAAACAAAAAATTCAGAACTTCAAAATTCCAATTCAAAGATGAAATATACCCATAACACGTGGACTCAGTACTATAACAAAGAAAAACAGCTATTTTTTATTCTGACCAATGAAAAACGTATCCAATCAAGATAAAATGTACTGACATCACGAGGACCAATCAGAGACGAGAATCTTTATTTTTGCTACTCTCTTGTTAGTCAACGTCGTGACCGTTACTCAAACAAGTCAATGACAATTGAACCTTGAGCCCCGCCCTTCTGACATCTATTAAATTCGAATCAATTTAGGGGACCGTTACGAATATTAAATATAGCTGAATATATTTGTTTAATTATTGTAATATTCGTAATGAATTGCGATTATGTATCTCACTTTCATGACTCCAATAATTCAAAATGGTCATGAGGAAGATAATGTCGAATTCTCCTATCGCAATTGCCCAAACGAAAAATTCAGAACTTCAAAATTCCAATTCAAAGATGAAATATACCCAAAACACGTGGACTCAGTACTTAAACAAAAAACACAAAGCTATTTAATGATTCTGACCAATGAAAAACGTATCCAATCAAGATAAAATATACCGACATCACGAGGACCAATCAAAAAGGAGTATCTTTATTTTCGCTACACTCTCTTGTTAGTCAACGTTCGTGACAGTTACTCAAACAAGTTAATGACAATTGAAACTTGAGCCCCGCCCTTCTGACATCTTGGTAAATTCGAATCAATTTAGGGGACCGTTACGAAAATCAAAAATAGCTGAATATATTGGTTAATTTATTGTAATATTCGTAATGAATTGCGATTATGTAGCTCACTTTAAAGACTCCATGATGCAAAACTGTCATGAGGAAGACAATGTCGCATTACTTTATCGGAATTGCCTAAACAAAAAATTCAGAACTTCAAAATTCCAATTCAAATATGAAATATACCCATAACACGTGGACTCAGTACTATAACAAAGAAAAACAGCTATTTAATGATTCTGACCAATGAAAAACGTATCCAATCAAAATAAAATATACTGACATCACGAGGACCAATCAAAAAAGAGAATCTTTATTTTCGCTACACACTCTTGTTAGTCAACATTCGTGACAGTGACTCAAACAAGTCCATGCCAATTGGACCTTGAGCCCCACCCATCTGAAATCTAGGTAAATTCGAATCAATATAGGGGATCGTTACGAAAATCAACAATAGCTGAATATATTTGTTAATTAATGGTAATATTCGTAATGATTTGCAATTATGTGGCACACTTTCATGACTCCAATGCTGCAAAACGGTCATGAGGAAGATAATGTCGAATTCTCCTATCGCAATTGCCCAAACGAAAAATTCAGAACTTCAATATTCCAATTCAAAGATGAAATATACCGAAAACACGTGAACTCATTACTGTAACAAAGCAACAAAGCTATTTGATGATTCTGACCAATAAAAAACGTATGCAATCAAGATGAAATATACCGACAGAAGCGAGGACCAATCAAAAAAGAGTATCATTATTTTCGCTACACTCTCTTGTTAGTCAACGTTCGTGACAGTTACTCAAACAAGTCAATGACAATTGAAACTTGAGCCCCGCCCTTCTGACATCTTGGTAAATTCGAATCAATTTAGGGGATTGTTACGAAAATCAGCAATAGCTGAATATATTTGTTGATTTATTGTAATATTCGTAATGAATTGCGATTATGTATCTCACTTTCATGACTCCAATAATTCAAAACTGTCCTGAGGAAGAAAATGTCGAATTCCTCTATCGGAATTGCCTAAACAAAAAATTCGGAACTTCAAAATTCCAATTCAAAGATGAAATTTACCGAAAACACGTGCACGCAGTACTATAACAAAGAAACAAAGCTATTTAATGATTCTGACCAATGAAAACGTATCCAATCAACATAAAATATACTGACATCACGAGGACCAATCAAAAAGAGAATCTTTATTTTCGCTACACTCTCTTGTTAGTCAACATTCGTGACAGTGACTCAAACAAGTCCATGCCAATTGGACCTTGAGCCCCATCCTTCTGACATCTTGGTAAATTCGAATCAATTTAGGGATTGTTACGAAAATCAGCAATAGCTGAATATATTTGTTGATTTATTGTAATATTCGTAATGAATTGCGATTATGTATCTCACTTTCATGACTCCAATAATTCAAAACTGTCCTGAGGAAGAAAATGTCGAATTCCTCTATCGGAATTGCCTAAACAAAAAATTCGGAACTTCAAAATTCCAATTCAAAGATGAAATTTACCGAAAACACGTGCACTCAGTACTATAACAAAGAAACAAAGCTATTTAATGATTCTGACCAATGAAAAACGTATCCAATCAACATAAAATATACTGACATCACGAGGACCAATCAAAAAAGAGAATCTTTATTTTCGCTACACTCTCTTGTTAGTCAACATTCGTGACAGTGACCCACCCTTCTGAAATCTAGGTAAATTCGAATCAATATAGGGGATTGTTACGAAAATCTGCAATAGCTGAATACATTTGTTAATTTATTGTAATATTCGTAATGAATTGCGATTATGTATCTCACTTTCATGACTCCAATAATTCAAAACGGCCATGAGGAAGAAAATGTCGCATTACTTTATCGGAATTGCCTAAACAATAAATTCGGAACTTCAAAATTCCAATTCAAAGATGAGATATTCCCAAAACACGTGGACTCAGTACTATACTCAGATATCACGAGGACCAATCAAACACGAGAATCTTTATTTTTTCTACTCTCTTGTTAGTCAACGTCGTGACAGTTACTCAAACAAGTCAGTGACAATTGAACCTTGAGCCCCGCCCTTCTGGCATCTATTAAATTCGAATCAATTTAGGGACCGTTACGAAAATCAAAAATAGCTGAATATATTTGTTAAATTATTGTAATATTCGTAATGATTTGCGATAATGTATCTCACTTTCAAGACTCCAATCATTCAAAACGGTCATGAGAAAGATAATGTCGAATTCTCCTATCACAACTGCCCAAACGGAAAAATTCAGAACTTCAATATTCCAATTCAAAGATGACATTTACCGAAAACACGTGAACTCAGTACTTTAACAAAGAAACAAAGCTATTTAATGATTCTGACCAATGAAAAACGTATCCAATCAAGATGAAATATATCGACATCACGAGGACCAATCAAAAAAGAGAATCTTTATTTTCGCTACACTATCATGTTAGTCAACGTTCGTGACAGTTACTCAAACAAGTCAATGACAATTGAAACTTGAGCCCCGCCCTTCTGACATCTTGGTAAATTTCTAATCAATTTAGGGGATCGTTATGAAAATTAACAAAAGCTGAATATATTTATTAATTTATTGTAATATTCGTAATGAATTTCGATTATGTAGCTCACTTTCATGACTTCAATGATGCAAAACGGTCACGAGGAAGAAAATGTCGCATTACTTTATCGGAATTGCCTAAACAAAAAATTCATAGCTTCAAAATTCCAATTCAAAGATGAAATATACCCAAAACACATGGACTCAGTTCTATAACAAAGAAAAACAGCTATTCAATGATTCTGACCAATGAAAAACGTATCCAATCAAGATGAAATATACTGACATCACGAGGACCAATCAAAGACGAGAATCTTTATTTTCGCTACACTCTCTTGTTAGTCAACGTTCGTGATAGTTACTCAAACAAGTCAATAACAATTGAACCTTGAACCCCGCCCTTCTGGCATCTTGGTAAATTCGAATCAATTTAGGGGACCGTTACGAAAATCAAAAATAGCTGAATATATTGGTTAATTTATTGTAATATTCGTAATAAATTGCGATTATGTAGCTCACTTTCATTACTCGAATGATGCAAAACGGTCTAAGGAAGAAAATGTCGCATTTCTTTATTGGAATTGCCTAAAAAAATTCAGAACTTCAAAATTCCAATTCAAAGATGAAATATACCCATAACACGTGGACTCAGTACTATAACAAAGAAAAACAGCTATTTAATGATTCTGACCAATGAAAAACGTATCCAATCAAGATAAAATATACTGACATCACGAGGACCAATCAAAGATGAGAATCTTTATTTTCGCTACACTCTCTTGTTAGTCAACGTTCGTGATAGTTACTCAAACAAGTCAATAACAATTGAACCTTGAACCCCGCCTTTCTGACATCTTGGTAAATTCGAATCAATTTAGGGGACCGTTACGAAAATCAAAAATAGCTGAATATATTGGTTAATTTATTGTAATATTCGTAATAAATTGCGATTATGTAGCTCACTTTCATTACTCGAATGATGCAAAACGGTCTAAGGAAGAAAATGTCGCATTTCTTTATCGGAATTGCCTAAAAAAATTCAGAACTTCAAAATTCCAATTCAAAGATGAAATATACCCATAACACGTGGACTCAGTACTATAACAAAGAAAAACAGCTATTTAATGATTCTGACCAATGAAAAACGTATCCAATCAAGATAAAATATACTGACATCACGAGGACCAATCAAAGATGAGAATCTTTATTTTCGCTACACTCTCTTGTTAGTCAACGTTCGTGATAGTTACTCAAACAAGTCAATAACAATTGAACCTTGAACCCCGCCTTTCTGACTTCTTGGTAAATTCTGAATCAATTTAGGGGACTGTTACGAAAATCAAAAATAGCTGAATATATTGGTTAATTTATTGTAATATTCGTAATAAATTGCGATTATGTAGCTCACTTTCATTACTCGAATGATGCAAAACGATCTAAGGAAGAAAATGTCGCATTTCTTTATTGGAATTGCCTAAAAAAATTCAGAACTTCAAAATTCCAATTCAAAGATGAAATATACCCATAACACGTGGACTCAGTACTATAACAAAGAAAAACAGCTATTTAATGATTCTGACCAATGAAAAACGTATCCAATCAAGATAAAATATACTGACATCACGAGGACCAATCAAAGACGAGAATCTTTATTTTCGCTACTCTCTCGTTAGTCAACGTTCCTGACGGTGACTCACACAAGTCCATGACAATTGAACCTTGAGCGTCGCTTTAGAACATAGAACCACAGGAAGGATCACAATGTTCATTTATGGTTCATTTGCTACGAATATACGTGCGACGGAAACGGCCATATTACTAATCCAATTGTGACTCATCACGTTGGAATTTCGTGTAAAGAAGTTTGGTATTTTGACTTCAAAATGGTTAGTTGTGCATCTTGTGGCCGATCTGTGTGTAAAAAACATAGGATAATACTTTAAGTTTTCATAGGTAAGTGTTTCGAAAGATAAATTCAGTAATACAAAGAATTCAAAAGTCTGTAGAAATTTTGAGGTTAACCATTGGTGTAACATAGAGAAATACAGTAGGTTAAGTTCATATTATTATCATATTTTTATTTTGTTATGCTGTGATATCTCCTTCTACATTAAATATACCATGAATTACATATTATCATAGTGTACAAAAATTTTCCTACATAAAATCAATATTTTTAAAAACGACTCAAAGATTGCTCTGCAATAATTGATTAATTTTTGTATGTTCATAGCACATTTATGATATATATGTTTTTAACATTATTTTAGATATCCTAAAGAAGAAAAGAGGAGAGCAGCTTGGATTCAATTTGTGAAGAAAACAGAAACAATTCTCAACAAATATACCAAGTTGATTTTATCCAAAGGCCAATAAATTGGCTTATTAGCCCTGATCTAATAGGATTTTAACCGTCCGCAGTTGTAGGTGCAAAGTCAGTTGAAAACCTTATTATTCCATGGATATTTAGCTTCTGGAAACAACTAGTTATACTGAATCTTCAAAAGAATTGTAAATAAAATCATTATTTGATATTTCTGTTCATGTTTTGGTAATTTTTTTAGGTTTTGTTTTATCGATATTTTGCCTGGATGTATGTCCAATTTTTTTAATTCAAACTTTGTCCTTGAAGATTACACTTTTTCTATCAATTTTTATAACTTTTTAAATATTAATTATCCTTGTAAAGAATTAATTAATTGATTATACCATATAATTTCTTTTAAGAAGAAATAATTTTTGTATACATCATTGTGCAAAATTCCCATATCCGATTACTTTCTTAATACCAAATTGATAATATTTGGCAATCAATATGTCTTCAAAATTGTTGATGAAATTTTGGTGTTATTCTAATCTATTATTATAATTATCTGAAGTTTATTTGTTGTATTGTTTTCCGAAATAAAGATTAAATATCTACGACTTTTGAATATGCTCTTCACAAATAAACCTTCCACTAAAGGTACTGCCGGGTAAAAGACTCACAATAGCTCCTGACCTTACGTCAGTGCTTTTCTACATTTTTAAGGAAGAAGGTACATTTTCAATATTAAGCACCGTTAAATTTTAAGAATAAAATTCCAAAGGAATTAAATTTCTCTTATTTCGGTAATAGATTAACTTCTCATCTAAAATGATAAAACCAACAAAAGGTTGAAACCGGTTTTAATCAACTTTTTTGCCCTATTCAAATATAGAATTATTTCACTGCCTATGATTTGAGATATGCCCTTATTCATTTTACACTACGCCACTGATTCCGGAAACCTTTGTCGGCCATATTGGTAATCTCATTTGGACGCACATTTTCTAAACGTATGCTCCTTCCTGAGGTTCTTTATTCAAAGAGCGCCGCCCATCTGACATCTCAGTAAATTCGAATCAATTTAGGGGATTTTTACGAAAATCAGCAATAGCTGAATATATTTGTTAATTTATTGTAATATTCGTAATGAATTGCAATTATGTAGCTCACTTTCATGACTCCAATGATGCAAAACGGATGAGGAAGAAAATATCGCAATACTTTATCGGAATTGCCTAAACAAAAAATTCGGAACTTCAAAATTCCAATTCATAGATGAAATATACCGAAAACACATGAACCCAGTACTATAACAAAGAAAAAAAGCTATTTAATAATTTTGACCAATGAAAAACGTATCCAATCAAGATGAAATATACCGACATCACGAGGACCAATCAAAGACGAGAATCTCTTATTTCGCTACTCTCTCGTTAGTCAACGTTCGTGACAGTGACTCACACAAGTCCATGACAATGGAACCTTGAGCCCCGCCCATCTGACATCTTAGTAAATTCGAATCAATTTAGGGGATTGTTACGAAAATCAGCAATAGCTGAATATATTTGTTGATTTATTGTAATATTCGTAATGTATTGCGATTATGTATCTCACTTTCATGACTCCAATAATTCAAAACGGTCCTGAGAAAGAAAATGTCGAATTCCTCTATCGGAAGTGCCCAAACAAAAAATTCGGAACTTCAAAATTCCAACTCAAATATGAAATATAGCGAAAACACGTGAACTCAGTACTATAACAAAGAAAAAAAGCTATTTAATAATTTTGACCAATGAACAACGTTTCCAATCAAGATGAAATATACCGACATCACGAGGATCAATCAAAGACGAGAATCTCCATTTTCGCTTCTCTTGTTAGTCACCGTTCGTGACAGTGACTCACACAAGTCGATTACAATTAAATCTTGAGCCACGCCCATCTGACATCCTGGTAAATTCAAATCAATTCAATGAACTGAATATCCTGTCCTAGATATCCGACGGTTGACACGAAACTGGCTTCCATATATGCAACTTCCAAGGAAATAATAGGTGCCATGTCGTACAACACGTGCCCTTTGGTTTGCCGTGGTATCGAGGAAGGGCCCCTTGGCGCCTTTTCACACCAAACGAATTCGAATCCATCAGAATCACTACGAATTGAGTTGAATCTGATTGACCAAGTTTCGACTCCGAGCGCTCCGTTTAAATGTGAAGGGATTCTTTTCCTGCCTTCAGACCGGACGAATCCGATTCAATCAGGCTTGATTCAAGGTCGCACTTGATTTAACCTGTCGGATTCTCGTCCGGTCAGTCATGAATCAACAACCATACCAAGATGGACGTCGAGTTAAAGTTAAAGAAAATAGTGCTATTTATGACGGTTGATTCAGCTGGTGTGAAAGCGTGGAGATGACGAATCAGATTCAACTTGATTCGGAGTGATCCAGATTGATTGGGATTCGTTTGGTGTGAAAGGACCCTTAGGCTTGACCTCCATAAGGGGAGTCATGTGGCAACCCTTCATATGACCCCCACATAATAACAACAGGTACCAATAAGAGCTTTGCATTTTGATTTGATAAGCTCACCCATTCAGAGCTATCGATACTAATGGTTGCTTAGAATCCTGAGCTTCTCATGCTTTATGATGATACGTTTTCCTACACTATGCTTCAGTTTTCATATTCATCAAGCCTGTTTTTTGTACTCGTATCATTATCCAGCCTGGTTATAAGGTGAGAAACCTCATTTTATTTTCTAAAGTATTCAGTCTTTAGAACAACCTGTATATAAAGTAAGAATGAGAATGGAACGCATTCGAGGTTATAGATTCTATGGTAGTTGGTTCCCAAACGTCAAATATGAAAATATGTTCTAACCTCACACTTATTGTATAGATTCTTTCCCAAATTTAAATGAAAATTTCATATAACTCTATTGATAATGACACATAGTGCAATACAAAATAATTTCGATCTGCCAAAAGAACTATGCGTTAAGCCTTTAGCTCTTGTTGGTATATCTGGTCTAGATACTTTAAACAATGCAATTCACAAGGCAATTTGGGAGGCTCTCACAGGAAATCGAAGGGTTGAAAGAGCTCCTATATTATTCAAACTTATCAGCAATTCCTACGAATTTCCTGTTATCAAACCTAAAAGAAATTCTTATGAATGGTATATACCGAAAGGAATTCTCAAGAAAAATTGGATGAATAAACATTTATATGAGATACCTGCTGTGATAGTGATATTTTATGAATTAGATTGGAATGATCCTCAATGGAATGAAAAAATGATTGAATGTGCTTCAAGAGTACAATCAATGAGAGCAGCCTTAGAAGGTAGAAATACCAAAATTACTGTAGTTTTAATTCAGCACATTCCAACTTTACCTACTGGAGAAGATATTTTAGCCTCAGAAAGGGCTGTTTCTCTTTGTGCAAGTTGTGAATTGAATTCACAATCTTTATTTGTATTACCTATTGGAGATCACTTACCTGGATATATCTTAAGATTGGAAGGAGCTTTCTATGATTTTGCACAGAGCTATTATCATAATGAAGCAAAAATTGTACGATCTCACAAGGATCATATAAATAAAACAAATCACCAATATTTATATGTGAGGCATCAGTTTAAAATGGCATTTCTTTATGAGCTCAAACAAGATTCAATGACAGCTCACAAACATTACTCTCTTGCTTATAACAATTTGTTAGAAATAAGAGTAGTGGATACTAACGCTCTAGAAATAAGAATCATCGCTGGTTTCTTGAGTTTCAAATTATGTAAATTACAGTTTGCACTCAACTTACCAAGAGATGCCATATCACATTTCAAAAATCATATAGAGCATTTCAAGCACCTCATTGGTTTTCAACAGTTATCTTTTGAACATTATGCATGGTTATCAAAACAGTTTCAAGTATTTGGTGATATTTTTGATGAAACGGTGAAGTTAGGTCTTTCTGCTGTTCAGACACAGCATCCAGGTATCTATTATCAACAAGCAGCTCAATATGCAATAGTTCGTAAAAATATTAGTAGGGAGTTATGTACAAATATTACAAATTACCCTCAACCCGATCCTTTAGAAAACTTTGCTCATATGGAATACTATGGTCAGAGACCTTGGAGACCGGGAAAACTTGCTCAAGATGTACCTGATCCTCAGACAGAACTTAATGGTATACATGCTCTGCAATATTTGGAAAAACAAGTTGATCATTCGAAAATCATAATAACTTTGTATGGATTAGCAATTTCTCAGTTTAAGACTTACAAATGTCCTCGAACTAGGAAACATCTGATTCTACAAATGGCTGATGAATATTATGATTCTCAAGATTTTAGTAAAGCATTAACATTATTTACCCATATGCTATGGGACTTTAGGCAGGAAAAATGGTGGTCTATAATGTCTCATCTGATGGTCAAAGCTCTGAAATGTGCATTCTTGATTGCTAGTGTACAAGATTACATGCTACTAGCTTTAGAACTGCTCGGAAAATGCACAGACGTTTCATTGGATTATAAAAAGAGGATATATGAAAATTTCAATCGAGTTTTGAAGGTAAATACTTCATTTCCAATTGACAGTGTCATTTCTGTGATAATAGTCATATACTATGAACTCACAATAAAACTTGAATTCCTTTAGGCCATGAATGTATGTTCCAAATTTTGCACTTACACAAGTTCGTTAATCTGTAAATCAATAATGGCGTTATAAGTTTTTAACATTCATGAGTTAACACTGACTCCGATCGATGTTAGTATTATATGACTATTGAGTGTATAGAATGGTATCCCTCACATCAGTAGTTCTTGTAGTATTTTTCCCATTTCCAATACAGAGATTAGACGCTTATAATTTTTAATTGAAACCAAATTGGAAAGAATCGTTTAAGGAAAAAGTATTTCTTCCTAGTTTAGAAATCTGTGGTGAAAATGAATGTAGTTAACATCCTTTGTGGGATGAAAAAGCCTATTTATAAAAATCGCATTGCACATTCTTGACAGATTGCTAGCAATATGGTAATTCTGCTCATCATACTTAAATTCCTTGATGAAAAATTATTTTTTATGTAAAAACGAAGGAAATGAGATTAATTTGTCAGTTTTTTTTTTACAGAAAGAAATACCATTTGGGGATCCTGATATACCACATGATTTGCTTCAAAAAGCCATAATCAATTGGCAACCAGTATTTAACACTCCTCACTTTAACCTCATTCTGGATATGGCGAATGTAACCAGCTGTTTAGAAACCCAAGCACGATTTCTACGAAAACATTATGAGGTTGATCAAATGGTTTCTGTAGAGGTTTTTTTGAGAAATACAAGCCCATTTATGTTATCACTCCTTCAAGTATCGATTTGTATCAATACCTCAGTACTAACAACAGAATATACTGTAAATACAGTGTCAACATCCATGGATATAAAAAGCAATGAAGTTAAAAGATTCATAATCGAATTTTATCCAGATCCTAGTGATATTGCTAAAGATATCCAGGTAAGATTTTTTATTAATATTTTTGTATGCATGTTCAGGAAGGAACTTCCTTTTTTGTCAAATATAAATTTCCAAATTTTTAATTGCCCTCAAATGTTTGCATATTTAGGCATTAAGAAACTTCATGATTTTTTTTCAGATCGGTAACATAATTATACATATTGGAAATCCAGGCTGCAAGCTGGAACTTAAATTTGGAAGTGGTAACTTAATCAGTCAAATCCATCCAGAATTGCTCCATTTTAAACATACGAAAGATATCTTAGACTTTGATAGTATTCGACCACAGTTAACTGCCAAGATTATACCGAGAAGATCAAAGCTGGAAATTAACTTTGCTCATAAACAACCAGCTCTGTTGGGTGAATGGTATGAGGTTTGCGTACATATGGATAATAAGGAAAACAACTCAATTGCTAACTTAGATGTTTCTCTGTTTCCTATAGAAGAAGAAAATTCTACTACCTGTGAGTTGGCATCCAAATTGATTTTAAAACAATTTTCATATGAAGAGTAGTTTCCATTCTTTTTTGTATGCTGATCCAAAAAATTGATTGTCATGTTCTTTTTCGACACTTTAAATCAAAAAGGTGTGGAAACACATGTGAAAACCTGAGCTTTTAATATTAATATTGAGAGGCTAAGCATCGAAATGTTATTTCGATCAGTTGAAAAGTCCAGGCCTGACACATAGATGGCGCTACTAGAATTATATCTATATGTTTAATAGTTACTCCTAACCCTCAAAAGTTGGATGTTTGGAACTAAGTAATCCTTATCATTTATTTTAAGGTGAAGTAACAAATGATGAGCATGGGATTCCACAAAAGACCCCCTTGAGCCTAATAGTGAATAAAAACATGAAATCAGGAGAAAAAAGTACCTCATTCTTCTATTTGAGAGCCAGTAAAGTTGGTGTTAAGAACGTTCAAATCGAATTAACGTACTTACTGAATAATGATAATACTCCTGTTATCAGCAAAAAGACTGAGTCCCTTCTCATATCTGTAGTCCAGCCATTTGATGTTTCGACGAATTTCTTGTCTACACTAATGATGGATATTGATACTTTTTATGCGGGTGAACATTTTGGAATTATGCCATCCATTAGCAGTCTATCTCCGTGGCCTCTAACGATTGAAGAAACTTCCTTTGAATTTGTAAGAAAAAAGCGAACATATATAATTTTCATTCATTTGTGTTTTTTAGAGTCCAATGGTCAAAAGTGTTGAGGATATTATTTCAAGTCCTCTACATGGAATCAAACTCTGTGAAGGTGAAGTAGGCACTGAGTTATTTTTAGCAGTTTGTGAGAGACCTTCTGAGCAGAATATCACCTTGGGCCAATATGTTATCAAATGGAGAAGGTAGAATATCTTGAATGATATGAAGACAAGCTATTCCGAAATGAAAAAAAATGTTTTCAGTTTTTGCAGTAAATCATAGGAGGTGTGGTAATGAAAACAAAAAAAGATTGTATGAAAATCATTTTTCAACATAGTCTAGGCACTAAACGCTGAAAACAGGAGATCTTTGGAAATCCTAAGAAACAGCTATGTTTTGGATTTTTCTCTACAAGTTTTTTTGTTCAGAATTACCAAAAGGTCAAAAGAAAACAATGCTATAATATGGGATAGAGAATATAGTACTCACCTCTCTCTGCAAGATTTCTAGTATTGAATATTCGGGAATAATAAAATAAAATTATCTAAATCAGAGCTGTTAATGAAAACTGCCAAAAATTTCCTGTTTTATGGCTCCATTGACTGGTATAAAAAATATAATACAGTGACTAACAAAACTGCCCACAAAGTTGATCTATCAAAAAACATGGAGCTATAAATTACAAACTGTAATTGTCCTCTAGGTTTAAGAAACTGTCTCAATATTTTGTCGTGTCTCATGTTGATAAAAATACAATGATTCGTTATTTCTCATCAGGTCAGACGTGAAACATTCAGCTGTCAGTAAAATAACCGTTCTTGGATGTATGGTACAAAAGGTACCATTGAAAATTCAGGTCGATCTTCCAGCCCACGGAACTGTAAGAACTCCTTCTGTTATAAAGTACATTATAGAAAACAAATCCAATCAGTTAATACAACTGGATGTCGGCATTGATGCTACTGATGGTTTTATGTTTGCAGGATTCAAGCAGGTTATTATATTATACTAGGAAATAGATTTTTATGATATACCAGTTTTTTATTGCAGTACATGATAAGTATTCTTCCACATCGAAAACAGATAGTGAAATATAATCTGTATCCCTTATTTGCTGGGAGTGTGTTATTACCAAAATTCAATTTAAATCTGCCAGTAAGTGGCTTGGTTTCTCCACTGTTGCAACAGGATGATTTGAATGCTCTTATCCAAAGATGCCTGCCTACTCATCTGTTCATATTGGTATGTATAATTTATATAAATCCATTTTATACAATTTTATCAGGAAAGTACACGGAATATGCTCATGGGATTTTCATATTATGCTGATGGAAAACGCTCTTGTATTTCCATGAAATTTCTAAAAATATATAGAATTTTATTTCGCTCTTAGTCTATAGGCAATTTGGAAGGGTCAAAAATATATTTCAAATGAAAATGTCTTCTGGGAGACAATGAATTGTTTGATCAATAATATATATATATATATTTACATCCCGCTATATTTAGGTCCTCATCCTAAAACGCAGACATATATCCTCCACCAGAAAGAAAGCGTATAGGCAGAATATTCTCAAAGTATATTACATAATTTGATGTCCTTAATACGAATCCAACGAAATATCAGTGACTTTTTTATTCATTTTCCTTCAGAATTCCTATCCATAGGTCAACCATTCAAACTACAGTATGTAGGTCCACCTCGAGTATACTTCCATTACTACACTGCAAACCGTTGGTCCTCCGGAGGGTAAATATTATCCACCTTACAGTGGTTAGGTCAACCGACATGGTTGCCATCTTTTCAATCATATGATGTTGTGATCACGACAATTTGGCGCGCTATTTTATCGTTATTCTACGTTTCGGCTCTTGATAGTCGCCCTATAAACATCATTCAGTTAACTATGGTCAGTGTATGGTGCAGCTCTGAAAGATTCCAAGTAGGAAATTACTTTCAAATGTTGTTAAATGTTTTATGCAGATTTGAGTTATGAAGAAACATCGTGAAATATGGTACCAGGTTACATTTTTGGTTACATTGTTTCTAGTGAAACAGCGAGCTATCGTTTTGTCCAAATGTCTTTAATTTTCGAATATCGAGTTGAAAATATTCTCAATCGATTGGGTTTGACTTCCTTATGAAGAATCCATGATAAAATTTGAGTGTTCCTGGTCCTCCGGCCGGTCGCGTACTTTCTATCTTCCGAACGAAGGGACCTAGAGTTTTTATATTTTCAGAATAGGTTGATTGTCTAAATATCTCGGTTGAGTTCGTTGAAATTTGGTTCATGTAATAATTCCTTGAATATTCCTCTAATCAATTTCAAACTCAAAAATGTTTACATAACGTTGGCAGAAAGGAGTGTGTTGAGTTTCAAAGGAATCGGCTCGATAAAACATTTTTTAAAAATCCCAAAATATTTTTCTCAATACTCGTTACCTCATCAGTTATTAATTAGTCAGAACAGACAACAAAATTTTGGGTTTTATGAACAAAATAGGTACTTAGCATATGTTGAAGTTTCATCATCATAGCGTTCAATTTCCAGAAGATATAAGAGATTTTCTAAAAATGATGTTACAGATAATATTTCTCCATGGATTCACACCACTGTGATCATCTATAAGTATCTGTGATGGTAGTATTAATTTTAAGCTAAGTTTTTATAATGAGTGAAGTTATTAATTGTCCACTGAGAATTTAAATTTCTACTTTGCCAGAGCAAGGGGTAAATATACGAACTCAAGCCCCTGCTACCGAAATACTAACTTCACTTTCAAGTGGTGCACATTTATCCAAAAACGAGGCTCTGCCGTGAACAAACCCAAGAGCTCATGAAGGGAGTATAAGTAATAAGACTCCAGGCTACCCAAGGCCTGACAAGAGGCTCATCGTCGCAGACCTTCTGTGCCATGGATAAACCAAATGTCACGCCTGTAGCCAATGCTGCGGGAAGGGCGTGCTTCTTTTGGCTATATCAATCAGACGTAGAAACCCTTCAGCACTAATTTCGAATGTTCAGAATGTGGCAAAGCTCTTTTCAGTCATCGTAGGACCCATCACAGGTGATTATGAACGTTTCGTTAAAACCATGTACCCAACAGCTACAGTGAAGTGTCTTTTCCACCAAAATTTACCTTGATGAGAGTTATACAGAAAGCAATATCTAAGAGGAACCGTAGAATGGAGGAAGAGAGCTGATAGGCAGATTTGGAAGGCGAGAGTGCTACGCCGCAGGAAGATGCAAGAAGTTTGGCAGCAAATAAAGAAGAGTTGAAAAAATATTTCCAGTTACAAATAATAATAGATTATTGGTTATTTATTGAATGAAAAAATTCAGTTCGAGAGTGAGGTTCGAACCCGGAAGAGTGGGAAAATATTAAAATTCGATAAAAATGACGTACTGTCAAAAACAATCTACTTCAATAAACGGTTTCAACTGATATTTTTCACCTCTATTTCAATATGAAAAGCGCCAACATATTGTCACTCTGATCCCCATCCCAATATCTAAATCACTGATAAATCACTGGAACTTGAATTGATTGAAAATTGTTGACACTTGAAGCCAATAGCTCTCGTCCAAAAGGCAATCAGAAATCACATGAACCAAGACAAATTTTTCAACTTCGAATATCATTTGAATGCCACATGCACTGACGTGGAGTCCCACTCGTTCATTAGATGATCAGCATACTATTGAATTGGGAGTTGTGAACTCTTTTTGAAGTGAAAACTTCTTTAGGCACGTTTATGTTTATAAATGATTTGCCGGATTATGTTCTTGCTCATTTGATCATACTTTTCGCGGATGATTCATCATTTTTGGTAACTGCGGGGAGCTTTGGGGAGCTTGAGGACCTGATAGCCCTACTACTTCAAACGTTTACCACTTGGTGGCGTAGGAATAATTTGATTGTTAACACAGAAAAAATAGTATGCATTCACTTCAAACTGACAAATTTCGGTGGAAAACGATCTGTCTTCACTTGTGAAAACTCGTCAGTAACTACAAGTGGCTCCCCTAGATTTCTTGGAGTACAAATTGACGAATACTTACGATGGAACCACCATATTGATTCGGTTTGTAAATAACTGAACAACTCATATTTTGCCATAAATAAGATCAAAAATTTGTTTTCCTGCATTCACTCTTGAATGTGTATTATTGTATAGCTTATCCACACATGGCATATAATGTTCTTATCTGGGGAGGATCTACCGAACTGGAAAGGGTGTTGATTTGTCAAAAGAGGATAATCCCAGTAATTTTCAATTTGTCACATTTACCTTCTTGTCGACCATATTATATAGCAAATAATATTCTGACATGTCATGTATTTATACAGGGCGTTCCTAAATTGAACGTACAAACGAAAAGGAAAGATTCCTTAAGTGAGTTTAAGAAAAAAGTCCCATAAACATGGGGTCGCAAACGTTTCGTTTTCGAGATACAGAGTGTTGAAGTTTGAATTTTATTCAATTTTTTTCTCATAGTATTTACACTTCACGAGATATTCAATTGAAATTTGGCATACATATTACATTTGAGAGTTCTCACTACGTGACATGGCAATTTCGATAGAAGATCTACAGGGTGAAATCTTTTCTGGAACACTGCCACCTGTTCTTCTGCAGAACTTTTTTTTGTGAAAAACTGTTAACTTTAAAAGATGTGAATAGAAGCTTTGTTCTTATACTAAACTTTTCGGTTTCATTTAGTTTTGTCGTATCTACCAAAGATTTTGAGAAAAAAATGTTGAACGATTCCATCGAAATTCTCGTAACTATGATTGGTAGGCCAGTTTGTAGTCTGTGGTGAATGAATTCAGTGCCAGTTTTGACACATCAAATTATTGAGCGTTTGTTTTTTTAAAGTGAAGGTGGTTGCATTTGTAGCTATTTATTTTTTGAATGTAGTTAGACTACTATTTTCATTACGATTTTTATGACTGTTACAACAATAATTTGATCAGAAATTAGAACCTTTACACATTTCAATACCAAAACATGCCGAATTTCACGAATTCCGAAATGACTGATATGCATTTCATGTATGGTTTTGCAAATGGAAATGCAAGAGAAGCTAGGCGTCTTTACATGGAACGCTATCCCAATAGAGTGATACCAAATCATCGAATGTTCTCTGATATTCATAGGCGTCTTTCAAAAGCTGGATCTTTTTCCACGGAAAGAATTAATGCTGGGAGACCACGCAGTGTGAGAACACCACAACTCGAGGCAGTTATGAACGAAATAGAACAACATCCAAGAACTAGTACAAGAAAAATTGGTGCACTTTTGAATGCACGTCATCAAGTTGTTTGGCGGATCTTGCTGGATTCTCTGCTATATCCTTATCACATTCAGAGGGTGCAAGCTCTTCTGCCTCGAGATTTTCATCCGAGGGTTAGTTTTTGTCAGTGGTACGTCAGTAGACTATTCATAAATCCTTATTTTGATTGCCAAATTCTTTTCACTGATGAAGCCTGTTTCTCAAGGACTTCAATTATCAATTTTCTTAATGAATACGTATGAGCTGAGGAGAATCCGCATGGATAAGTAGAAACCCTTTTTCAAGAGCAATTTTCACAAAATGTGTGGGGTGGTAATATTGGTGATGATTTGATTGGTCCTTTCTTCTTGCCAGGTCGACTAACAGGTCAATCAAAAAGACATTTTTAGAAAACGATTTGGCCTTGTTATTAGAAGATACCTCTTATGCTACGACGAGAAATGTGGTTCATGCATGACGGTGCTCCTGCTCATTTTTCAGTTTTGGCAAGAAAGTATTTGGACGAAAATTATGAAAACAGGTGGATTGGACGGGGTAGTCCTCAGTCATGGCCCGCCAGATCCCCAGACTTAAATGTTTAGATTACTTTTTATGGGGCCACCTGAAATCTCTACTATACTCGACACCCGTGAACACCGTAGAAGAACTGAGAAAATAGGCGCATTTGATACAGTTAGGAATATTCCGGGAGTGTTTGAAAGAGTTCGGTCGTCTATGAGACGAAGATCAGAAACTTGTATAACAGTTGGGAGAGGACATTTTCAACAATTGCTGTAGTTCAGTCTTTTGCGGTTACTTGTTGAGGTGTCTTGTTATGATTTTTTTAGTTTTACGTTTCCTGTTGTAATACATTTCTTGTGTTGATTATACGAGTTTATCGAATCTTTATGAATCATCGATACAGATCAGGAAAATTTCCATAAAAACTGACACTGAATTCATTGACCACAGCTTACAAACTGACCTTTCGATCATAATTTGGATTTTCACGAGGATTTCGAGAGAATCGATCAAAAATTTTTTCTCGAAATCGTTGGTAGATACGACAAAACTACATGAGACCGAAAAGTTTAGTATAAGAACAAAGCTTCTTTTTACATTTTTTCAAATTAACAGTTGCTCACCAAAAAAAGTTTTGCAGAAGAACCAGTGGCAGTGTTCCAGAAAAAATATCACCCTGTAGATTATCTATCGAAATTGCAATCTCACGTGGTGAGAACTCTCAAATGTAATATCTATGCCAAATTTCAGTTGAATATCTTGTGAAGTGTAGATACTATGAGAAAAAAACTTGAAAAAAAATTCAAACTTCAACACTCTGTATCTCGAAAACGAAACGTTTGCGACCCCATGTTTATGGGACTTTTTTTCTTAAAATCACTTAAGGAATCTCCCTTTCTCGTTTGTACGTTCAATTTATGAACACCCTGTATATATAAGTATCTCCTTTATGTTAAGAATAATGAAAGCTTTATGCACAAATTATCGAGTCGTCATCATTATTCTACATGACATAACAGTGTTTCGGAAGTGCCAGTTCATGCAAAATCTAAATAAGAGCGCTCTCCTTTATATCAGAGCATACGTCTTTTCAATCATCTTCCAACAAAAATTAAGATATTGGGTGAACTTCATTTCAAGAAGGCAATAAAGCACCTATTGTATGATGGATGTTAAAATTCGGTGGCGGAATTCACGAATGACGCCATGTTGGATTTGTGATATGAGATTATTTTATCTGTATCTCTTTATACCTTGGTTTGCCGATCTGTCCTATACTTTTGTAGTCTTAATGGATCAATAAAGATAAATATTATTATTATTATTTAGCAAATATTTATGTGGGTACTGAACTGAACTCAGAGCAAAATTACTCTCGTTTAATCGGTAGTCCTGACCTCAAGTCAGTGCTTTTCTAATTTTTTCAATAATTAATCCAGGAAATTATCGCGATCTGAATTATCCGAGAAAAAGACCTTTGGGAAAAAACCGTAACTTTCGAACGGTAGGTACCGACCAGAGGTGTCGTTTTCAGAATTATTTGATAGATGAAGAAACGATGTGAATCCAAAAAATCAGCATCTTTCTACTTAGCTTCATCTGAGCTGTGTGTTTGATCAAATTTGACCAATTTTTGACAAATTTTTCACTAAAAGTGGATTATTTCCCAAATTGCTGAAAACACGAAAAAACTATATTCGAAATCTACGCCCTCGATTTAGTAAATGACGAGACCTGCATCGATATAAAGTGAAAAAATTTTTTCGACTCGACACTTCGGACCCGAAAATTAGCGAAAAACTCCCTAAACGGAAATCTACAATTTATATTTCTCGATTAACGATTTTTCCTTGATTACTAGTCAGAGCCCGTTGTTGATTTTTATGTGTTTAGGTTTTCTGCATCCCTATCTTTTTGAGAGATATGGGGAAATTAGATAATTTGTCAATTGACAAAAACGTTTCTCGAGTTTCACTACCAATTGGAAAACTACAATGTTTTGTTCAAGAAAACGTGGATCTCGTTATTTACCAGATCGAGGGCGTGGATTTCTAATCTGTTATTAGTTTTTATGTATCATCAGTAGATTAGGAATTATGACGAAATGAATCATTCTTATAACCCCTTGCGACCTAACAAAAACACATGCGACCAACATAACCCTATACAACTATACATTTATTCAATTATTTATTATTTATTCAATAGAGTAAAGTATATTTACGCTTATGAAGAAGAAAGTCGGACAAATATCGTGAACGCACTTCTTTCTACTCGGCGATCTCTCCAAGCTCACGCCAAACTTGCAGAATAGGCGATATTCTCATCTAATTTGGATTCATTCTTGGTGAATGCAACGTTGTCAATTCTACGGAAGACCTATCCACTGTAAGTTAGTTCTGACGTATACATGGAGGAGTGATCCACCGTAAAATGTAAATTGCATATACTCATAAGGGTATACGCGAGCGAGAGCGCCACCAATGAGCGAGTGTGCAAAGCGCTGAACTAAATTATATAAAAATGCGAAATTCCAGTTTTCAGTCGTCCATCTGAAAATTTTATGGTAGACTCAGGGTGATGTTTGTAAGCGTTTAGCATTGATTGTGTTAGGTCCTCCATATACGGAAGACCTATCGACCCCGGAGGACCTATGATATGTAAATCGGGTGTTGATGGAGGACCTAAATATAGTGGGACAAATATATATTATATATATTTGTTTGAACTTTTGTTTACAATTTTTGGTTGGCAAACAATAGAGCGTATAATGTTAGCAGGGGTTAATGACGGGGTGCCATACAATTCGGTGTATGATATGAAAGCCTAACAAAAAAACCCCAGTAAAAAAAAACCTCTGGCTCCCCGGATGTGTGTTGTGTGTACAAAAATAAGCTGAAATATATTTGAGGGGCTTCTTTCTTCAAGAGTGGTCTTGTATTAATAAACACAGAGGCTTCTTCAAGTTGCACATATCGAATCTGGAAATAAGAGACAAAAGCAGAAAAAAGAACTGAATACAAAATATACGATCAATAATTAATCGCCATGAAAAACCACTTTACTGGTCAAGCAGCCTACTAAAGTGTTGACCGGTAGGGACCTCTAGAGATCTTCGGATTTTATTTTTACTGAATGTTTTATGATACCTAACAGAAGGTCAAATATTCAATTATTTTGATTCATTTCCATTGTGATTGAATTTATGATTTTTTTCAGCCCGAGGCAAAAGGTGCAGTTAAGGTGCCAGACTGTGTTGAACCTCAAAATATAAGTGTTGTATAATATATTTATTTATTGAATTATGTATATTTTATCTTTATTAGTTGTTACTATTGTATTTTTATCATCTGAATAAAGCACTTTCGATATAATGTTTTAATTCATATTTTGCAAGCTCATTCATCACTAAACAGCATGTTTTGGCTTACTTGTTCTAGTAGAACGGCGAGCTATCGTTTTGCCCAAATGTATGGACGTTATTGATATCTGACATATTCTCAAACTTGATTGTCGTAGCTTTCCTTCATCAGAAGATATTTTTTTTTTTCATTTACTTAAGGCCAAGCAATCACAAAAGTTAAAGGTGATAGGATGTTGTCTCTGGGCTTTGACATGCTCCAATACTCCAAAAATATGATCCCGAAGCACGTCTATGACATCGTGACAGGTGATGAATCGTGGATTTACGCGTATGAGCCCGAAAGTAAACAGCAGTCGGCTGTACGAATAAGACAGTATTTTAGAACGACTCGCTCGGCGTGATCCACTTTTGATTGTTTAATAATTTAAATGAAATTTTCCATGTTATCGAAGATGAATATTTTTTAGGATAATGTTCGAATTTCGAACACAGTGGACCACCAGCCATTCAGGTACCTACATCCTGAGGCGGTTTAACCTCTGATGATGCCCACCGCAGTATCACAATTTCCGGCAACGTTCATTGTTATATCCTTAAGTATTATCGGCAGGACCACATTTTTTGCTGCGAGAATTTTCGATAAATATTTGGAAAATTCGGACGAAGTTGGTCAAAATATATTATATCATAACGACCTATATATAAAACTAAAGTAGTTCACGTGAACTTGACATGAATTCGTTTTTGAAACTTTTTGGCTAACGACTCAAAGCGATAATTGATATTTGGAAAATCGTTTAATTAATGTCGACGATAACTCTAGTCTCCTTTCAATTCATACTCTATTTTTCACGCAGGTGTTAGATGAGGGTATCGAAATAGGCAAGGTTAATCATAATTTCAATTTATGAACCTGCAATTAATTTATTTCGGTAATTTAATGGGGTCATATCAAAGGCATGAAGATCAGCAGAATATAGCGGATAATTCAAATCCCTGAGAGGTTTCCTACTTCATTGTGAAATATTTTTTTTTATTGAAACACTCAAAAAAAATTTTTTTTAATAACGTAAATCGTCGGCTTCTAGTTGAATGAAGGACTATGGTTTTGCCTTATATGCAAAACCATATGAAACAGATCAACTAGAGTTGCATATTCACAGAATAGATTAACTCCGAAAATATCACCATATACAGGGTGCGACAAAAGTCAGTTTACAGTTTTTCATATGAGGAAAAAAAGGAATTAAATAAATAAAAATAAATTAAGTGTGAATAAATTAATATTTGAGAAAATATAACATCAATAATTACTTAATTATATAATTTCCGTCAAGTCTTAGGTAAGAAGTGAGCAAACAAACACGTTCTTCTTTCGTGTACTTTACACGCCATGGCAACGAACATACACAACAACACTACATACAATACGCGGACAACTCGCTACGTTTCAGCTGCCTCCTTCCGTCCTATATATATTTCGCCACTCCCAATTTAGTATTAAGTTGATGGTTGGAATCAACTTGTATAGATATTAACCTGTGTTTGTTGGTTTTTTGTACACTCTGGTTCTTGGGTGATCATGCTCTATCAGAAGCAACATGCAAAAGGTGGTTTCAACGGTTCAGAAATAATGATTTTGATGTGAAAAATGAAGAACGTGGAAGACCACCATAAAAGGTTTGAAGACGCTGAATTGCAAACGATGCAAATGACAGAAATGCAGGGCCGGATTAACCATGTGGGTGGGTCCTAGGCAGTGCAATTTTCGGGGCCCCTTTTCAACCATCCTCAGTTGATTAGTGGATAGGAGTAACATACATACCTTATATACAGGGTATCCCACCGGGAGTGCTCATTAGAATTTTCAATTTTTTTAAATGGAAACGGTAGTTTTTTGATTCAAATGAAGATTTGCAAGGAAAAAATAAGTGGAATATTATGAGAATTCTCTATATCTAAAATGCACCATTTTCAAGATATTCAGGAATAACTGTTAGCTACGCGCATAATAAAACAGTGAATAACCCGAAAACGGTTGCATATGGATACAGACATACAATAAAGAAAAAAAAGACAGCACTATCTAATTTCAACTTTAATCAAGAGAATATAGTTTCCACTTTGGCGTTTTCACTTTAACTTTTATGTTAGTAAATGCAAAAAAAATGAATCAGGAGATAGGTAATTGTTTCATTGATAATGATTTATGATCAATTTTGAAATCAACTCTTTTAACTTTTTAGGATACAAAGTCATTCACCACATCTTGAAAATTGATCTTTTCCAATATATCATTTTCGATCGCCATTATCGATAAAGAATTCAAAAGCTTCTGAGTCATTGATGAACGAATACAGTTTTGTATTAATTTTAATTTTGAGAAGTTTCCCTGTTGCATTTGATATCATCAAACTTCTATATATTTGTAATGCTATCATTACGTTAGGGAGAGTTGATTGAACCATATTATCAAAAATTAATTTGTATGATTCTTCGGCAGGCATAATTTTATCGTTTCCTGTACTCCCAGCATCGTTTACTTGCAATACGAAATATTTAAATTGCACCATCTCGTTCTTAAGCTCGGGCTCAATGTCATCGGAATAGTATTCCCTGAATTTTTTAGAAGCACTTTTGATTTCTTCGTCGGTTCTTTTCAAGAAATCTGAACAGATAATCAATATCTCTATAAGATTCTATTCGACGCATCAAAAATGAATAAAGCATATCTACTATAGGTAAATATGTTTTCAACTTAAACTTATCTTTTCCTCTGTTCCCAATTTCTTCTGCTTTCGTTGTTAAATTCGTCTATATTTCAGACGACGGACATAGGTTTTTGAGGGATTACATTGCAATGAATATTTTATTTATTGTTGAAAATGTAATTCCAAAAATCTGTTAGGGTCCTTAACTTATGTGGGACCCCTTGCTGGTGCAGGGCCCCCAGCTGACGCGGGGCCCCTAGGCAGTCGCCTACTCTGCCTAAAGGTTAATCCGGCACTGCAGAAATGTTAAATATTGCACAACAATTTCTGACCATTTAATAGCTATGGGAAAGATCCAAAAGTTTGGAAAATGGGTACCACATGAATTGAATGAAAGACATATAGAAAACCGAAAAAATACTTGTGAAATTTTGCTTCAAAGACACGAAAGAAAATCGGTTTTGCATCGGATTGTTACTGCCGATGAATATTTTAAGAATCCTAAACGGAAAAATCATGGGTTAATCCGGGACAACCATCAACATCGACTGCAAAGCCAGATCGATTCGGCAAGAAGACTATGCTGTGTGTTTTATGGGCCCAGAAAGGTGTGGTGTACCACGAGCTCCTAAAACCTAGTGAAACCGTTAATACTGATCGCTCCCGATAATATATGATGAATTTGAACCGTGCATTGATCGAGAAACAACCAGAATGGATCAGAAGACACGGCAAAGCAACAACAACACTTGGCTGGGAGCTGCTACCCCACCCGCCGTATTCACCAGACTTAGCTAATTCCGACTACCATTTGTTTTCTTCGATGGAATACGCATTGGCTGAGCAGCACTTTAGTTCCTTCTAGGAGGCCGAAAATTGGATGTCTGGATGGTTTGCTTTAAAAGACGAACAATTTTATTGGCGTGGTATCTACAAATTGCCAGAAGGGTGGTCAAAATGTGTAGAAAACAATGGCAAATACTTCGAATGAAATGTTTTTTACTTTCGCAATAATAATTAGTGTTTTATTTTCACAAAAAAACTCTTATTTCATACCGGTACACCTGATAATTTATGTTTTATATATTGGTCGAGAGCTTTTTGCTCGAAATCCTCCATATACAAATCAGATGGAATAGGAGACAGTGTTAACTCATGGCCATTCCATCGACACAACAAGGCAAGATTACTTAAAAACTTTAATGATAATTGGAAAAATTTCAAATGTCAGCTCTTTTGAAAACTAAAATTTTGCCTTGAAACGATAGATGTCTGTCCGAACTTTGGTAGCACGAAGAATAAGATGTGGTAGTTATTGCCCAAACAATAATTCTTCATGCTTCACCATAATTTTTTCGGGGCGTTGAAATTCTAAAACGCAGAACCAGAAATGAACACGATTTAAAATAAACTCTCTGATGTTATTTAAGATTAATCAATAATAGATGTGTAACACAACGCTCGTGATATAATTCAGTATATCCAGAACCCGTAACAAAGAGAAAATTAACTACCTCGATAAATTAAAATTTCGAAATAGATCGTCTTTCCTCGGAGCACTTACTCTAATTATTTGGTTGCAAATGATTATTTTTTACTGTGGTATCCGGGATTCGGTTTTGGACGAAAATAACTTTGGCTTAGGTTGAATAACGAAAATTCCCACATACATTTTTGAGTCCTGTAAAACTCGCAAATGATTTATCTCAACTTGCAATGTCAATTTCGTTTTATCAAATGGGTTATTTTCAACTTGGCTCTGGTTACGTTTTTGGGTAATTTCATTGCACCGATATTTGTGACGTTTCGCCTTTGACAGATTTCAGATGGGACTTGCGATATTATTTGGACGTAAATAGTTGCCTTTACTGACTCCCATCTGCTTTTCAAAAGTCGGTCAAGTGCAATTTTGAAATGAAATATGGTTCATGAAATACCACACTTTTTGACTTTTAGTATATTTAATTTTTTTTATTCATGAGAAGAAAGTGTAACCCACGAGCCCGTAGGGCGAGAGCGTTAATTTCTTCGAGTGGATAAACATTTTTAACTCACGCGTCGTATACAAAATTTTATCCCATTTCGTTGAAATTTCAAATAATGAATACTTTTTAGAGGAAATATTAGGTATAATTCAAATTCATAACGAGATTTCCCTTCGATCGATGGTTGCTAGGGCACTACGTAATTAATTGTTTGCAAGTGTCAATGAAAATTATAGAACCGTCAAAGAATTTTTATTTCGAAAAAATGTTGAGCGGTGACGACGAGGTTGTAGTTCCTGAGTGCATACAAGAAGCTAATGAGGCAGCAGAAGCAGTAATTTCATTAAAATAAAAAATTTTGTACGAAAAGCAATATACGGCATTTTGTGCCTGGAGAAATAATAAAAAAGCCAAAGGTGTCAACGAAAAAATAATTTTGGCTTATATTTGCAACAATCCAAGAAAGTTAAGTCGTCGTCTTTATGGTCCTACTACTCACAACTTAAGAAAATATTGGCTCTGAAAGAAAAAATAGACATCGGCAGATTTCACCAAGTCACCGCCTTTTTGAAGCAACATTCCAGGGGATACGTAGCAAAGAAGTCGAACAAGAGAGGAGTTTGAATACTTTTTAGATACCGCTCCTGATGAGCAATATTTATTGATAAAGGTAGTTTTTATTATGGGTGTTGCTGGAGGGTGTAGAATCGGCTAGCTGGTGACTATGGCCGTAGATGACGTGGAAGATCGGGGCAGCGTATTGGTTATTCAGATTCCAGATACGAAAACTTATAAGAAAAGAGTGTTCACTGTGGTCAATGGTACTAATAAGGTTGCTACACTCGATATATTCCGCAAGTATAGGAACTTGAGGTCAAGCAAAGTTTATCACAAGCGACTATTTATAAATTATAAAAATGAAAAATGTACCGTCCAGCCTGTAGGTGTGAATACATGGTCGAAAATGCCCGTTACAAAGTATTTGGAACTTTCTGTTGCTGAATAATATACAGGGCACAGTTTCAGGCGTTCTTCTGCATTCCTACTCGCAAATTCTGGGGCAGATTTGACAGTTTTGAAAAGACATGGTGGGTGGCGCTCAAGTTCTGTTGCAGAAGGATATATTGAAGATTCACTACAAAACAAAATTAATATTTCTGAACAATTACTTGGTGGGGTCACAAAAACCGGAGTTCCTAATGCAGAAATGGATATTGCAGCAGGGCCTGAGAAGTCCTCAAACGCATGTGCTATAACGACTGAGCTTGTTTCCTTTGGAGGAGGTGCAGGTTTCCAGTTCCATTTTCAAAATCTTAATAATTGTAATTTTTACTTTAATGATAGAAATGACTGTTAATGTAGAATTTTTGATAAATTTTAAGAAACACACTTTAAAATGAGTTTTACGTGCATTGTGTGTGGAAAGAATAATTTTCAGAAAGTGAGTGGTTAACATTTTATTCTACTAGTGAATTAAAAAATTTCAATTCACTCAGTGGATAAACGTCAACTTACCCTTGTTACCATGGGTTGAATATTGTCGTCTTTAAACGTCAAAGTGGGATAAACATTCATTCAACTCACTTGTATAAATAACTATTTCATGGTTTTGGATTTCGTTGATATTTTGAAAAGCATTGGTTTATAATCAGTGGTCCTTGAACTGGTAATCCGAGCATGGATATTTGAAGTGAATATCCATTAAAACAACGTTGTTTGTATTTACCAACACCATTTTAAAACTAAGAAGAAAACAAATCGGCAGCAGGGTTGTTCGTAGACCTTTCGGAAGCATTTGATTGCCGGAATCCAGATTATTTATTATAAAAGTTGAAGAACAATGGAGGGGTAGGACCTGCTTTACGTTGGTTTGCCTTAACCTATCTGACCTTCGGCAGTGAAATAACAATTAAAATCTTAACAGAAATTTGAATAAAGCAAGATATTAGTATCAAATTTTATTTCAATCAAAATAAAGATACGATAATATTATAGTATTCTGTTGATCTCTACGATGGATTATAAATTAATTAATTGCTTTCAGAGCTCGCACCACAACAGATTGATACACATGAAATTTCATTTTGATTGAAGACAATAATAAGATAATAACAACTATTTAGTATGTAAGTTCCGAATCAATAATAGGAGAGTTATTCCAGAAATGGTGACACCACTCCTGAAAAAAAAATTGAAGAAATTATAACAAGCAGTTATTTTAATGACATGAAAGACTTAAATACAAAATATGTAGTTACTTTTTCAAATTGCAAATAGGGAATGTATTTCTTTATATTTTTCCTCGTAATCAAGAAATATAAACCCTGTACAAAAGTAACAATTCATATACTATTCACAAAAGTAATAATAGTAGTAAAGGGTTATCATAATAATGGTATATATAACTCACCAAATAGCAGCTTTTGCGAATGGAGAATGTCTGATCCAACTATATGGCTGCACTTTGAATTTTCCACCCTTTGAGAATTCCCGAATCATTGATTTAGCGCTGAATTAAAAAAAACATTCATTATTAAACAGCCACATAATACGAAATTTATCGAAGTCATTGAACAGATAACATCATATTCTTTCATCGTGCGAAAAATGTCGAATTTTGTACCAGAAACTGATGATTTTCGAAAAGCATTAATTTTTTGTTTTCATTTGAAGAAAAGTGCTGCAGGGTCGCATCGAATGCTTGTCGAGGCATATGATGATCATGCTCTATCATACGATATTGGATGGAGATGACACTTTGAATCAAAAGCAAGTGGCAGAAATGTTAAATGTTGCACAACAATTTCTGACCATTTAGAAGCTATGGGAAAGATTCAAAAGTGTGGAAAAATGGGTGCCACATGAATTGAATGAAAGACAGATGGAAAACCGAAAAAACACTTGTGAAATTTTGCTTCAAAGACACGAAGGAAAATCGGTTTTGGATCGGATTGTTACTGGCGATGACAAATGGATTTATTTTAAGAATCCTAAACGGAAAAAATTATGGATCAATCCGGAACAACCATCAATATCGACTGCAAAACCAGATCAATTCGTCAAGAAGACAATGCTGTGTGTTTGGTGGGACCAGCAAGGTGCGTGGTGTACCACGAGATCCTAAAACCTGGTGAATGCGTTAATACTAATCGCTACCAACAACAAACGATCAATTTGAACCATGCATTCATCGAGAAACGATCAGAATGGGCCAGAAGACAAGGCAAGGTAATTTTGCTCCATTACAATGCACCTTTACACAAAGCAAAACCGGTTCAGGATACAATCAAAACACTTGGCTGGGAGCTGCTACCCCACCCGCCGTATTCACCAGACTTGGTTCCTTCCGACTACCATTTGTTTTCATCGATGGGACACGCATTGGCTGAGCAGCACTTTGATTCCTACGAGGAGGTCGAAAATTGGGCGTCTGGTTGGTTTGCTTTAAAAGACGAACAATTTTATTGGCGTGGTATCCATAAATTGCCAAAAAGGTGGTCGAAATGTGTAGAAAACATTGGCCAATGCTACTAGTGTTTTATTTTCACAAAAAAACGCTCATTTCATACCGGTATACCTGATAATCTCAAAAGCTATACAGTGGTGACCCAATTTGAAAACTTCAGTCACTTTAATAACCCTGCAACGGCGTAGAATTCGAAAAATTAGTAGAGAAAAAAGTGTTCCTTATCGGTTCAAGAAACATTACTTAAAATTAACGCAATGGTCAAAGACTGACCCTGCATGAAGTTAGAGCAAAGATTAACTTACAAAGATGGAGCACTCCGGCCTTTTTCTCGTCAACGATTCAATGACCTTGAGAATTCTATCGTTGAAAAAAGGGGCGGGACTAATAAGAGAAGGATATATCGCTCTCTCTCTTCTCCAAATTCGAATTTAAACCGCGAAACAATTCACCGGGTATTTCTGAAAATCATAGCAGATCCTTAATTTAATCAAAACCTTTGAATTAAATGGCATATTTTATATAACTTGTCTATGAATTCTTTTCCCTCCATTCGAAAATTTTTAATGATAGTGTGATGTATGGAGTAAAAGTTATCGCTGATTTTGTATAGAAAATTTAGAATTTCATTCCGCACGGGTTTTCATATTTGGATTAAGCTTTTTCATAGCTCTGCAGAGAAGTCTGGTTTGTAGATAAAATGAGTGAAACCAAGGGAAGATGTTCAGTTAAGTACTGTTTGAATGTTTCGGGTGTGAGATTCTTTAGATTTCCCAGTTCAGATGACCCTCAACGAGCCCTGCAATGGAAATTGGCCTGCAGCGATGCGACAGTTCTGAGGAAACAGGATTTGCAGTGATCACTTCGAACCTTATTTAATGACTGGCCGCTACTTAAATAAAACGGCTGTTCCTACTTTGAACCTGTTTAAGAGACCGAAAAGCTTTGATATAGGTACACAAACCGATGGAATAGGAATCGATAAGGGAACTCAAACATGTTCCACAATAATGGTAAACTGCAATGTGCAAACATCACAAAACATGAAAGCCGCTGCCACTACATCTCCTCATCAACTGCTAATCCAAAAGCTGAGAACTATCCCTTTGCATCATCCTTGCTCAGTTTCCCTACAAATATATGCTAAATTTGTTTTTAAAAATGAGAATTTTTTACATAGTGAAGTATGCAAATGAAAATTTTCAGAGTGATGAATGTAACAAAAGAAAAAATAAAAAAATTAGAAAGCTTAATATACTGCGGCACAATTGATGTTAAGTTAATATTTCTCAGTGTTTTCTTCCTAAAGTTACCGTTCAACTGGATATCAAGTTCAGGGATCTGATCCCTTTGTATGTATGAATATGTTTATAGAATAGGAAATTGCTCTTTTATGTTTTTTTTTTATGTTCTGAGAATGCTTAAGATGGAACCGAGATAATTATATAACAAAGATTGATAATGCTGAAGGAAACTTGACTACAAATTTTTAATGAATTTCTTTAACTTTTGATGTAACTATATTAAATGAATTATAAATAAAATTTCCTTTCTTTTTTGTTGCACTCTTGTTTTAGTCCATTATTTAGACATTCAATACATGAAAGTGAAATTATTGTCTGGAATTGGTAAAAAATTTGATCAGCAAAATTCACAAACTTTTATGATTACAATTATTCGTCAGCTTATTTTGTGTAACTTTGAAATTGGTGAAACAATTCATAAGACAGGAATTAACTTCTTCGTAAGAAGTTTGTCATCAATAATCAAAGGACTTCTAACTTGCAAAGATAATATAATGGTTCTATTAAATTAAATTTTAATGAAAATATATTATACATTATTCTTACATTCTTGTATTAGGAAATACTTGATAATTTTTAAGAAATGCTTATCAAACAATTTTCATCCACATATAATAAGATCAATTAAAAGAAAATTTCTTCTTCTCATACGATTTTGAAAAACATATTTCTTATTCGTTTGTTTACAAAACTGCAGTATTAGTTGAACTATATGTGGGTAACATTACTATTTAATTCGTCCATTGTGTAAATGATATTTTCTTGTTTCTTATGAATTCTCTCTGGTCTTCACACATATTCCACAGGAAATAAATGTTCTGTTATTGAACTCTTCCTCTAAGTTGTATGGCAATGACTTAAAATTTTAAAAGGTGTTAACTTTTACAATTTTCTCAGTTGAATTGTTGTAGCTTTAAATTATAAGATATTTTAGTAATAAATTAAAATAGATTGCAAATGATCAAAATACAAATTAACAGTGGAAATATTGCTACTCACGAAATTGCGTATTGGTTCCTGAAGTAAGTCGTTCAGAAACACTTGTGATGAAAGAAAAGTGCTTTCATATTTCCTAATAAATAAAAAATGATTTTTCCAAATTCATCTTCATGTCGATTAAAATCATTTTCTGTTTAGATTCTTGCTACAGAAACTAGGAACCGATTGGCTATCTTATTGCACGTGATAACGAAATGTGATTTCATTGGTGTTGCCTCGATTTACATTGCTCTTATGGGATTTTGAGTCAAGGGAGAAATCGTTTTATGCGATTCTGTGGTTTCTCTTCGAAATACGCGAACAAAATTTTCAGTACTAATTTGACAGAGTGCACCCTCTTGCTTCTACTCTTTGGTTATAGTCCTGCTTATGTCTTCTGTGTTGTTAACCAAACAAGAAGAAACAGAACTGTGACAGAGTGAAAAGACAGAACGACAGCAGGCTGTTCATAGATGAACAAGAGCGTAAACAGGCGCCATTGAGACATGAATAATATCAAATTCATAAAATCATCATTCATCAATATAATCGATACTTCTTTTTGTTGGGGAAAGTTGCTTTCGGCGCCTTCTCGGCGAATACAGCTGATGTGTGAAATATGCACCATGCTTTGTTTTTCTATTTCCTCCGATAAATATAGCCTCCTTTGATCGGTTGAGCTATTCGTTCTACCATTTGACAGGATTCTAAACAGACCGCCAGTAATTGAAAAAATAAAATTTTTGCGCTTTCTATTCATGCCCGCGCGTCAATTTCTAGGAAGCCAAAATATATCGATTCAATAGATCTAATTCAGATTTGTTGTCTTAAATGGGTGTCAGCATACGTAATATTCTAAATTTATGGAAGATGTGCCCCAAGAATCTTTCAATTCTGTAGATTTCCGTTCTGGATTAAATAGGGGAATTTCTGAAATTTTTTGGAAAATATTTCATAGATAGGGGAGCGACGTGACAGGTACCGGTACCGTCTTTCGCCCTTCGAAACGACACTTCTTGCAACCTCTATGGAAGATTAAATATACAGGGTGAGTCTTTGACCACTGCGTTAATTTTAACCATAGGTTCTTGAGATCAAAAGGAACATTTTTTTCTCATACCGTTTTTCCATATTCAGCTGCGTTAAAAAGTTACAAGCCTTTTAAGTTTTCACATTGAGTAAGTACCCTTTGTAGTCCAGTTTAGTTGGAATGAAAATTACTTTCCACAGCATCCACTATTGAATCTGAATTGTTTAAAAACATTATTTTCCCTCTAAGAAATGATTCACTCACTTATGTTTCATCAGATGATTATATCGATTTAATTCCTTTCAACTTCAAATATCTCAAAAATGGTGCAATTTAGGAAAAAAGATAATAAATGATTTTATCTGCAAAAAAGACTAATGATTCTAGGAAGTACAAGATACGGACCTTCAGTTCAAGTGATATTTGTTTTTCATGCAATTCAACCAATCTGTACAGTAGTAGTGAGAAACCCACAAGAGATGGAAGAAATCTATTGATGCCAAAATATGCATGATTGTTATCAAAAACCTTCTACAAGAGATCATTTCAATTGATATTGTCGTTTGAATATTACAGGTGAAAATGCAAATTTTTTTATGAAATTTCAACACCATCTTTTGAACGGGGCCAAATTTGGAAAAATGATATGAGAAGAAAACGTTTCCTGTGACGCCAAGAATCTATGGTTGAAGTTAACGCAGTGGTCAAAGACTCACCCTGTATATAGAGTTTAGAGCATCAATTATCTCGGATGAGGGAATTTTCCTCTGGGGAGAAGTCTATATCATCTTACTGATCTGAAAGAGTTGAAAATGTACAAATATTTCATGCCGAACACAAGGCACTCTTTGATAAGACAAAAAATTCCAATAACTGGGAAGGAATGAAGTGAAAATAGGACAAAAGACTTATTTCATTCAATACGAGCGTCGCCTGGGATTGGACAAGCCAAGTGTTGAACTCTGCCAACTGACAGCTCCATCGTAAAGCTTGACATTTTTGAGGTTACGCGTAGTCAGAACTTTTTGACATACGAGCGCTATTTGTGTTGTTTACAGTAACTTAAAAGATGCATCTCGCCCAAAAAAATGGAATTAAATCGTGAACATTTTCGTGCGATTATTTTTTACAACTTTCGACGTGAATTAACTCAACAACACTGCACCGATGAACTTAATTGGACTTTTAGCGAGATTGAGGCAACCGTAGGCATTAGTGGGACCAGCATACATTCGATATTGCATGAACATTTGGCCGTCAAAATCTGTTCGCGGTGGATCTCACACAATGTGTCAATCGCTCAAAAAAGGGTCCTGTCGATTGGTCGAAAGAAATGCTTCAAAAACACGATCGCAGTGCTTCGAAGCACGTCTCCGACATCGTGACAGGTGATGAACCGTGGATTTACGCGTATGAGCCTGAAAGTAAACAGCAGTCGACTGTATGAGCATACATTAATTTTACCCCTATGCCGACCAATCACGTAGATGCACTGTGTTCCATAAAGTTTAGCTTCACGTCCTACGTCGACGTGAGGAAAGATTAATCAAAAATATGATTGAGGTTCCAGATTTTGCCGCAATACGCTATAGCGCCATGCAGGAGAGGATTCCGAAAACGTTTTTCCGGTTTTGCCTTTCTATCTTATAGGCTGCTTTTGTTTTCAGTTTAATAGCATTTATTTTTAAATAGACATTTATACATTCATTCTAATGAAGAAATGGATAACAATTCCTCTTGGATTATACTGAATTTTTCAGGGCTCCCTATTTCCAGCATAAGCATGAATCTGTTGATGAAAACTACAGGTTCAAGTAAAAAACAGTGTAAATACGGAGTGCCATATCAGTTTCTATAGTGATGATAAATATTTGTAGGGAATGTTAATGAAAATAAACCAGCAATAAGTTAGCTATATCCTCAAAATTTTTTGAAACAAGTAAACACAAAATATTTGATTGATGAATAAAATCTAATACTTGTAGCATCAATAAATTCTTATTTCATTTCGAATTATACTAAGTTAATATTTTGTATGGTGCGAAAGCAGATCATTTATGCAATAAGTTCCAAGTATCCTTTACAATTGGTCAAAATTTTTGTATCTTATAAAAATAATTTAATTACTCCTAAGATATCGTATGATGCTCTACAGGGGCCAATATCGGTAGTATAATTAAATTAATGCACATTTCAATTCATGACAATAAAACAAATTGAAATGTTTCACAGTATATTTGAACAAAACACTCAAACTTTCATTACTCATTGCAGCATTTCAAATAAAATGATATGTTGTGAGTTACAAACAAGGATAAATGGTGCATATGTGAACATACCAAATAGTATGACCACATATACTATTTTCTGTTTTAAATTTATTGAAATATCTTATTGACCATAAGGCACTTGAAGCAACACTAAAAAGTCAGTATCAATATATTACACTCATTGTTTTCTTTACAGGATCAGGTTTGTTGGAAAATGCATTATTTCGAAGATGCTGATATATTTCATGGCTTTCATTGATATTTACATTCTGTTCCAATAAAAATGGAGTATAATTCTTAGATTCGAGAGAAAATTCAATTTTGGCTTAGTCAAATGGTGAATGATAATTTTAAGTTAAACATGCTTCATCAAAATCCTAGCACCTTCATCTATCAAGCAGCGGCAAATTCCACATATGAGATCAATTTCTCTTTTTTTAAACTGATCTTCACCATGCATCTTATTAGAATTTTCTTGTTCTTGAAAAACAGGCTTCACTGAATAAACTATTTTGGAACAGAAAGAAATTACAAAATATTAAATTCAACTACTATGTTTTGGGAAATATAATTGTTTCTCCATTTTTCTTTTTCTTCTAGTTGCACCAGTACCATGTGTCAAATCATGTGCTTCATCAATCAATTTCATTATACGTCAAATATCACTCTCATGCAACGATTTAAGTTTCATAATGCTTTGGTTTAACTCCATCTACAATCAACTACTATGAAAAACACATGTCTGACTTATCACAAAGACTTACTTGAAATTTACTGTCAGAATCTATGGAAAAATTAGAAATTTTATTAGATTAATCTAATTAAAATTTAACTTTTAAAGCCGTAGCATGTCATCATCATGTTTTCGTTTCTTCAATATTGAATTTTCGCATAATATAAGAAAGATCTGCCCTTGCGAGTACATTAATTCTTTGCAGTTTTTCTTCTGTAACATTTTTAGAATCCTGTAAAATGCTCTCTTTTGTAATTCCAACTTCCAATTCATCAGCAATCAATTTCTGATCATCCTTACTCGTTTAGAGTGTAGTTTATCCTCATGACCTACATGTGTTTCTACGAATGTTACATTCACAGCTAAAACATACATATGAAATATTGGATCTATTTCTAGTTTAACACAAATGAATAACTAAAAACTTACCTGTACTACTTATCTTCACACGAATTCTAGAAAGGCAGAACCCAGATATTCTGATACTTCCTCCTGTTTTCATGCTGCGTTTGCTACATTGACCTACATATCCTGGAAGTTAAATGGTTTCCTAATATCACCATGATTTCAAACGAACTCATTATATCAAACTGGTGAAAAACATAAAGAAACAAACCTGAATAATTACTGCGATTATACATTCAAAATAAATTACTAATCCATCACTGCTTTTCCGATATCTTCGTTTTATGTAATCGACACTTCTATTCTCCAATGCTCGATAAGCCTCAAATTCTTCTGCGTTTTTAAAAGTCAACTGTGATGTTATGATGTTTATGGAACGAATTTGCTCTAAATGAATATCCAAAGCATTATGGTACTCAAGAGCAATTTTCTTTTCTTCTGGGCAAATTGGGCATTTTAAATGCTTTAATTGCTTTGGAATAAGATCTTGATGATGAATATTCCGCATATGACGATATTTCGTCGAAGCAGAAGATAATTGTTTTGAACAAATTTGAGAACTCAGTTTATCCCTGATTAAAGTTTCCAAATAAATTGGTTGAGTGCATTTTCTACAAAATAATAGATAAATACTTACTTTTCTCCGTTCATGATGAAAGATAATAAAAATTACTCTTACTGCAATTTTCAAATATCAACACGTTGCTAACGCTAACAAAAATATCCAATAATTACTTCTAGCAAAAGTATAAATTCGAATTAAATGGCTGATTGTCAAAACGAACCGTTGAAAATATGACAAAGAGGGCCTATAGTCCTCTCTGTCATTGACAGCAAGCGCGCTTCGTTTCCTGATTGGTCGAGATCTTCGGCATCGGGGTAAAATTAATGTATGCTGACTGTATGGGTGTTTCAAGATGAGCCAAATCCAACAAAAGTCGCGCGTGCACGAAGCACTTCCAACCAGATGGTCGCCTGTTTCTTCGGAAGAACTGGACATGTCGCAATCGTACCACTAGAACAGCGTAGAACAGTCAATCCTGAGTGGTACACAACCATTTGTTTGCCATTTGTCTTCCAATAAATCAGGAAAACCCTTCACCCCGACAATGCGACTTCTCACAGATCGGCTCAAACAACTGCATTTTTGAGTACTCAAAACATCGATTTGATGAGTCATCCGCAGTATAGTCCTGACTAGGTACCGAATGACTTCTTTTTATTCCCGTACGTAAAAAATAAAATGAGAGAATAACGTTTTTCGACACCTGAAGAAGCGGTTTATGCGTCAGAATGCATGTTTTGTAGATACCTCAATCAGAGTGGCAGAATTGATTCGACAATTGGGTCAAACGCATGCAAAAGAGAATAGATCTCAATGGGGAATATTTTGAAAAACAATAAAGCGATTTTCGATTATTTGTTTTTGTTCTCTAATCCCGAAATATAAAAGACATCCCAAATATTTTATCAACTAGGAATTTCAACGTCTTTCTATATAAGGCTGAACAACTAAAAGTGGTAAAAAATCTAAAAATACCCGCATAGCTAAATTTTCGTCCACAGAAAAACTACGTAACATACTGTCAATTTTCGACATCGAAGGCTGCTACTTTATTTCGGGGAACCTTCGGGTAGAATAGAATAATACAGACGTTTTCCGTCCGTGATTATCTGAACGCGCTCATTAAAGTGCACCTGCCCCTTATTAATATTATTTTTGCGAGCAAGTGCCAATAGTCGTTTTTGCAGTTCCAACCGACCCAGTACAATTTTCTAAATTTAGACTAGAGCAAGTCGGTTGATTCCCAAGCCGCAAATTCAGTGTTGCGATAAATATAATTTTGCAGGGAAAAGGACTCGATTTTCGATTTTTCGGTTGTTTACCCATACATAATGGTTTTGCGATGGCAAAATCGAGTTTATGGAAGCAGTATATCATGGGTAGATGTCCAATTTTCCCAAACATGCCATTTGTCATCTTGATGAAGCGTCCTACTCAACTTTATGATTTATTCTCTATTGAATCAGCTTTGGACAAAAGCCGAAAAATTGCGTGATTACTGAAGAGAAAATAAAATAACGATTAGATATCAGGAGTTAAGGATGTGGATTGTATTTCGATGAAAAAATTTGGAAAGCACTGACGTGAGCAGTCAGATGGCTTTGGCACTCTTGTTAAGATGCTTGCGAGTAATTGTTCAAAATTTCAAGAATCACAACTGCGAAATACGAGAGTTGCCTTCTATATTTCGGGATTGGACAACCCTCGTGCTGCTATCTGTCAACTGACAGCTCTATCGTAAAGCTTGATTTCTTTGAGATTAAAGGTAGTCAGAACGTTTTGACATACGAGCACTATTTGTGTTGTTTACAGTAACTTAAAAGATTCATCTCCCCAAAAAATGGAATTGAATCGTGAACATTTTCTTGCGATTATTTTCTACAACTTTCGAAGTCGATTAACTCAACAACAGTGCATCGATGAACTTAATTCAATTTTTGGCGATGAAGCTCCATCAAGGACCAGTGTTTATCGATGGTATGGTGAATTCAACCGAGGTCGTAGGTCACTCCAAGACGAATTTCGTGAAGGTCGTACAAAATCAGTTCTTGTTCCAAAAACCATTGATGCTCTGCGTCAACTGATATTGCAAGATCGTCTTGTAACCTATCGTGTGATTGGGACAACTAAGGCATCACTGGAACCAGCATACATTCAATATTGCATGAACATTTGACCGTCAAAAAAATTTATTCGCCTTGGATCACACACAATTTGACAATCGCTCAAAGAAAAAAAGGTTCGTGGCGATTGGTGGAAAGAAAGGCTCCAAAAGTACAAACGCGGTGCTTCGAAGCACTTCTATGACATCGTGACAGGTGGGCTGTATGGGTGTTTCAAGATGAGTGTATTCATTCGATTATAAAGAACACATAACTTGATTTTGATATGTTTTTATTTACACTGTTTGACACAACTGATTACACACTTAGTGGTTGGTTTGAGGACACTCGACGTAGGAATACTTGATGATTTAACAAATTTGCAGAACGAAAAGAAATTTATGTATCAGCACAGTGAAATGAATAAGTGGACTGTATTGGAATGCGTGATTGAATTTGAAGGCGTAAATGAATGAGAATGAGTGACTGAATCTGAATGATTGACTGACTCGAAATGCTGGAATGCTAAACTTGAATTGCCTTTTTTGGATGTGTCCCAACTATTTATGCGACAGGGATGACTCCCTCTACGAGGGTTTTTAGAATGCCCATATATGGTCACATCGGTGTACGGTTTTTCGTGTTTGAAACCAAAGACCATATATGGTATTGTATTCTTGGACGCTTAAGGGAGATTGAACAAAGGCGGCGCCAGGATATTTGTCGCCAGCTTGAATTTGGGGATGTTTGGCGCCTTATTAAATGTGGTATTCGAACATACTCCCCGGGCTGAACCGATCAGGTTAAGAAAAGAAATGAGACAAAAAAGAAACGAAGCAAAAAAAATTTTCTAAAGGATTGGAGGCAAGTTGCGCATTTTGCATAATCAAATAACAAAAATTAAAGAAAATATAAGAGCGATACCTAATGAGTACCTTATTCGCTACATGGAAGTACACATATTTTATTGATGGATCTATTGAATGTTCCTTCTTGTGTTTTTACGCGAACAACCCGAACGCGAGCATCTTTACCTGGTATTACTTCAATCACTCGGGCAAGAGGCCATTTGAGTGGAGGCGTTGATTCATCTTTTAGTAAGACAATGTCGTTCACTTGAATATTATCACGAGCAGTGAACCATTTTGGTCGATTTTGAAGTCTGTTCAAATAATCTGTTTTCCAACATTTCCAAAATTGCTGTTGGATTTGGCTACATTTCTGCCATAGTGATAGTCTGTTTAACGGAGAGGAAATTAAATCCTTTTCCGGATAGGTTGTCAAACTAGAACCTATCAAAAAATGACCTGGTGTCAAAACATTTAAGTCCGAGGGGTCATTTGAGATCCCGCAAATTGGACGTGAATTTAGTACTGCCTCAATTTGACATAAGACAGTGGTGAATTCTTCAAAGGTAAAAACGTAATTTCTCATTATTCGTATGAGGTGATATTTAGTGCTTTTGATAGCTGCTTCCCACAACCCTCCATGATGTGGTGAACGGGGTGGGATGAATTTCCACTGAATGCCATTTTCAAGCGCATACCTTTTGATCGAATCGGAATTTTCAGGTTTCTTGAAGAAATTTTTCAACTCAGACAATTGATTTTTTGCACCTAGGAAATTGGTTGCGTTATCAGAGAATATAACAGAAGGAATTCCACGTCTAGCAATAAATCTCTTCAAAGTTAATAGAAATGATTCTGTACTCAACCCCGAAACCAGTTCGATATGAACAGCTCGTGTTGTCATACATACAAAAATACATATGTAGCATTTTAAGAGTGGAGACTTTCTTAAGGGGGAACATTTTATTGAGTAAGGGCCACCATAATCTACGGCAGTATTAGTAAAAGGACGTGAAACTTGAAGTCTTTCCTTGGGTAGATCTCCCATTAATTGTGAATTGAATCTTGGTTTGAGCCTGAAACACGTATGACAATTGTTTATGATACGCTTTATTTCTCTGAGACCATCAAGAGGCCAATATCTTAAGCGAATGCTGGAAAGTGTATTCTGAGGGCCTGCATGTAAAAGTCTTAAATGCTCTGATTTCATTATGATAGTTGAGATATGATTTTTGACGGAAGTAACATGGGAAATTTCTGGTTGAATGGAATATTAGCGTTTGAGAGTCTACCACCAACTCTCAGCAAACCCGTGGTGTCAATGAAAGGATGTAGTTTCTGTAGATTCTTATTTTTGAGATCCTTTCCAATCTTCAACTCTTTCATTTCATTGTCAAAATATTGTTTTTGAGTGATAAGAATAATTTTTGTCTCCGCCGAGTCTAATTCAGCGACAGAGAGTGAACCATTTAACCTTTTAAGGACTTAGTAGAATTATTTAAGAATCGAAGGCAATAGGCTATCATCCTTTTCAGGTGATGGAAATCTGAATACCGAGTAAAAATTTTAAATATATCAGGAGTGTTCTGAACAAGGTGAACAGTCTTCTTCTGTTCAGGGAGATTACCAATGAATTCCTTGATCTTGAATCTAGTCATATCAAGGTCAGATTCTAATAAGAAGCTAGGTCCATGCCACCATAAGTGTGAGGGTATTAACTGCGATGGGACTGAACCTCTGGAAAGGATATCTGCGGGGTTTTGGTTTGACTGAATATGTCTCCAGATAGCACTTTTTGAATACTCTTGGATTTGGACTACTCTATTTGAAACAAATACAGACCAGCGTGATGGATGAGATCGTATCCATGCTAGTACTATTTCGGAATCGGTCCATAGATTAATGGAATCAATGTTTTTTAAATGGGATGGTAACAAATTTGTAATTTTTGACGCAAGTTTTGATAAGAGCAACGCACCCATTAATTCCAATTTTGGTATAGTTAAGACCTTCAATGGGGCAACTCGACTCTTGGCTGTGATTAGATGTGAAGATACGGATTTGTCGGAGTAGATGGTTCGCAAATAGATACAGGCTCCATATGCCTGAGAGCTAGCATCAGCAAATCCATGAATTTCATAATTAACTGCCTCTGACTTGAATTGTACAATATTTCTAGGAATCTTTAATTCGGAAAGAATTGACAAATTTTTAACAAAGTCTTCCAGTCGAAAAGAATTTCGGAGCTTATTTTTTCGTCCCAGCCAATTTTGGCTATCCAATTTTGTTGTAGAAGTATTTTTAGGCTAACGACAATAGGATTGATAAGGCCTACAGGATCATAAATTGAAGCTATTATAGAAAGTACTTCTCGTTTACTATAGGATTCCTTTATAGCGAGCTGAGGCATGGAAATAAAGAAATGATCCGAATGTGAATCCCATAGCATTCCTAGTATTTTGTTCGATGAATTTCCAGGAGTAAGGACGTAATTATCCTTTTGAGAAATCTGTGAGATACCATTTAAAAATTCTTGAGAATTGGATCTCCACTTATGGAGCGATATTGATTCGTTATTTTTTGATAAAATCGGAACATTCAATAGTTTTCTAATATAAGCGTTGACGATAAGGTATTCATTTTCGTATCTATCCTTCAATGTATTGATGGCAATAGAAAAGTTTAAACCAATTACCTCTAAATTATCAATTAGCTGTAATGGTTCACCGAATAGTGCAGACTTGAGATACATCAATTTCTGTACCTCTGACAAATTTTTATTTTCTGCCATGAGTGCGCTGAATAGTTCGTAAAAACTTGGCCATTTTTTTATATCGCCAGAGAACTTTGGAACAGAAATTTCCGGTAACTTTATACTGGAATGAGAAATTGGATTCTGTAAATTCTTTTTCGATTGACAATTTGATTGTGGAGTGTCCTCGAACTGACCTACAATTTTTGTTGCAAATGAAATCAAATCATAATACTTATTTTCTACATTTTCTCTCTTTTTCCATGCAATTCTAAATCAATTATTTCTAACTGAGTTTGAACATCATCATACTCCTTAAAAATAAGCACTAATTGTTCTAAACGAATTTTGCACTGATGTATATCATTAAGTTCTTCCCGTTTAAACCAATTTTCCATTCTGGTCAATTTTGCCTTGATTATACTTCTATTTTTTACGAGAATTGTAACATTATCTTCAGACATTGTGAATGAAATAATAGAATCGATTGAGAGAATAGCACGAATCAATGAAATAAAAGAAATAACGAAAACACTTATTGTTAGGGTACTTATCAGGTAAACACTGGATTGTCACTTAGTAGACCTCCTGAAGACTTGATGAGTGTCGGATTGTCCCTGGACGGTGATTTATGCCTGGCTTCTTGAAGTTCGCCCTTTGTGAAGATGGGATGAAATCGCCCAGCGTCTTGAAAGGTCAACGGCTTGAATATGCTCGAAGGTGGCTGCCTACTTTCTCAGATGGAACAATGAATTTTTATTGTGATGACTGGATCACTTGTTATAATTCGGTCTGTGATGACTTGAACACTTATTATACGGTCTGTGATGACTTGATCACTTATAATCCGGTGTGTGATGACTTTGATCACTTATAATCCGGTGTGTGATGACTTGATCACTTATAATCCGGCCCGAAGGACCATTTTATGTATTCATTCGATTATAAAGAACACATAACTTGATTTTGATATGTTTTTTATTTACACTGTTTGACACAACTGATTACACACTTAGTGGTTGGTTTGAGGACACTCGACGTAGGAATACTTGATGATTTAACAAATTTGCAGAACGAAAAGAAATTTATGTATCAGCACAGTGAAATGAATAAGTGGACTGTATTGAAATGCGTGATTGAATTTGAAGGCGTAAATGAATGAGAATGAGTGACTGAATCTGAATGATTGACTGACTCGAAATGCTGGAATGCTAAACTTGAACTGCCTTTTTTGGATGTGTCCCAACTATTTATGCGACAGGGATGACTCCCTCTACGAGGGTTTTTAGAATGCCCATATATGGTCACATCGGTGTACGGTTTTTCGTGTTTGAAACCAAAGACCATATATGGTATTGTATTCTTGGACGCTTAAGGGAGATTGAACAAAGGCGGCGCCAGGATATTTGTCGCCAGCTTGAATTTGGGGATGTTTGGCGCCTTATTAAATGTGGTATTCGAACAATGAGCCAAATCAAACAGAAGTTGCTCGCGCAAGAAGAACTTCCGAGCAAACGGTCATCTGTTTATTCGGAAAAACTGGACATGTCGCAATCGTATCACTAGAACAACACAGGATAATCATAGTACATAACCATTTGTTTGCCAGTTGTCTTCCAAGAAATCAGGAGAACCAATCGCCGAAGACGGATCACCCTTCACCACAACAAGGCGAGCTCTCGCACATCGTCTCAAACAACTGCATTTCTGAGCACACAAAACATCGATTCGATGAGTCATCCACCGTATAGTCCTGACTTGGCACCGAATGACTTCTTTTTACTCCCGTACGTAAAAAATAAAATGAGAGGTCATCGTTTTTCGACACCAGAAGAAGCGGTTGATGCGTTCAGAATGCATGTTTTGCATGCGGTGATTTCAATACCGAATGTACCATTGAAGCCAACTGAAGGGCTACCTCATTTTGCAATGGGATCTTCACTAAGCACCCATCACAAAAACCAAACGTCATTATTCGAATTGATTTAAATCTAAATTTCTACCAGATATTTGAACCCGGCGCGTTCGCCATTTTGTAACAGCAATGATAAACCTAGCTGTTTTCACATTTTCTAAAATTTCTTTGCTATTTTTTCTTGTTTCATCACCTTTTGAAACTTCCCTGGTCTTTCACAAATATATGAATACAAAAATTAACTGAAACGATTATCCTGTTGTTGAGTTTTAGCGAGACTGACGAACAGATATTCATTTTTGCGCGCTTGTTCCTTTATGTACACGGTGCGGCACAAAAACATCCCCTATAAGAAAGCTAATAAAAACAATACCAAATAAGGTAGGACATTTTTATTAATACTAAGAAAAAGTACACCTTCTGCCATTTTATAAAATGTACCATTCTCAGGGTTTACCATTAGTCTTACTTTTTAAATAAAACATCCCTTAAATGGCTTCCCTTCACTATCGACACACTGGTATAGAGTATTTCCCCGGAGTTGTTCATTATTCTTTGAGAGATAACTGTTGTTGAGTTAATCCACGTCGAAAGTTATAAAAAATAATAGCATGAAAATGTTAACGATTTAATTCCATTTTAGGGCGAGATGAATCTTTAAGTTACTGTAAACAACACAACTACTACATGGATCAATAAGTCCCGAGACTAACCCAGAAATGGCGCTCCTAGTAAACCAGTAACCACGTCTTTCTAGAGTACTAAGCTTTGCTTGAAACGTGTCAAGATTTTAAGTCGATCGGACCAGAAACAGCAGAGTTATCGAAATTGGAGTAAAGTCGTTTTGTAGTTTGTTTATGAAATGGAAAAAACCGAGCTTCGTGTTCTGATAAAACTTTGTTTTTTAATGGGTAAAAACACCGTGCAAGCGAAACAATGAATTGAAAAATGTTACCCGGACTATTGTCCATCAAAAGCAACGATTTGTCGGTGGTTTGCCGAGTTTAAACGTGGTTGTACCGACACAAATGACGCGGAACGCTCGAGTAGATCTGTGGAAGCCGTTACACCGGAAAATGTGAGCGAAGTGACAAAAATTATAATGAACGATCGTAAAGTGAAGCTGGAAGTGTATTTACTATCCTTCATGAAAAATGAGCATGAAAAAGGTTTTTCCAAGTGGGTGCCGCGATTGCTTTCGATGGAACAAAAACAGCAACGAGTTGATGATTCAGAAAGCTGTTTATCGCTATTCACACGCAACAAAAAAAGATTTCTTGCGTCGTTACGTGACCATGGACGAAACATGGATACATTACTACACTCCAGAGTCGAATCGGCAGTCATATGAGTGGCGCGCAGCTGGCGAAAGCCGTCCGAAGCGCCCGAAAACACAGCAGTCAGCTGGCAAAGTCATGGCATCAGTTTTTTGGGATACGCATGGCGTGACTTTTATTGACTACCTCGAAAAAGGTAAACCGATCAACAGTGGTTATTATATTGACTTGCTGGTGCGTTTGAAGGGGAAATCGCGAAAAAACGACCGCACATGCAGAGAAAAAAAATCCTGTCACAGGTTGATGAAAACAATGGCAAAATTGAACGAATTGGGCTTTGATCTGCTTCCCCACCCCCCATACTAGCCAGATTTAGCCTCCAGTGACTACTGGCTCTTTGCTGATCTTAAAACAATGCTCCAGGGAATAAAATTTAGCTCAAATGAGGAGGTCATCGCTGAAACTGAAGCTTATTTTGAAGCGAAAGATAATGTTTTTTATAAACATGATATTGAAAAATTGGAAAAGCGTTTGAACGATTGTATTACCCTAGAAGATGATAATGTTGATGAATAAAAAAATTTACAAAAAAATTGTTTTCATTGTTAGTCTCGGGGCCTTATAGATCCATGTGTTACGGATAACCTCAAAATGTCAAGCATTACGATAGAGCTGTCAGTTGGCAGATTGCAACACTAGGGTTGTCCAATCCCTAAATATGAAAGGCAAAAAAAACATTTTTTTTTGTATGGGTTGTTAGTTTCATACATAGGGTTCACTAGATTCGAATGCTTGCAATCATCCCTCCACAGGATTACATCGAATTATAGCGTGACCCCGAGGGTGCTAGAAAAACGCAGAACAGATCGGAGCGCCCCCTTGGCGCCTTAATTAGTGACTGGAACGCATCTTATAAAGCAGATATCAGGTGGCGTTATTATGTGACAGCTGGATCGCATATTGCACTTCGCCAGAGTTTAGGTTATGTTATGACATAAATTCTACTTGTGTAAAGCTTAAATATCTGACGGAAAAAAAGAGAACAACTCTGGCAAAAGTTGCCTTACGCTTAATCATAGTACTATTTCAGCCAACTGAACCTTGATCATTTTTTAGTTCGGAGATTTATTCTCCCAGCCGTATCCTCGTGCAAAATGATTTATAACCAGTTATTTTTGCGAAACGCTATCATATAAAAATAGTGTCTCTTTGAATGTCTCAGGAACGACCTTGCTTTCGCAAAATTCGGATCTCCTATCATGTCTGGTTTTTTTTTTGCGTCGCCGACGTTTTCAGCTGATCGTGGAGTTCTATCGTTTTACTCTTGAGTTTTACGTAGAATATTAGAAAATTCCGAGTTTATTTTCATCACTTAGGACGGCCATTCTAACGCTTGGAAGCGCAGAATTATGCGTGCAATAATATTATTTCAGAGTCGCGGACATTAACAGATGCGCACACATTTCACGCCTATATTTATTGGGACAATAAAAGTTGAAATCAGATTTCGAATTCACATACCATGCCAAAAAATTCGGATGTTATTCAATTTTTCAACTCTACACATATTCATATTGTTTAATATTATCCCGATGGTGATAGGTATTCGTTTCTTCATCGAACGACATTACTTTTATGCGAAATCAAAATACCTCTTCACATCATACGGAAAATTAATATCACTTATACAGAATATTTTATAATTAGTTGATTATAGGTGGTTTTCATATTTGTAACTGGAGATCTCAGTAGCGAAATTTGGCATAATCGTTGACAAACAAATTCGTTGTCATTTTAGTGAGTTTTTTTCACCTACGAGTTGATGCGGAAATTTCTGTTCTTTGTGACGTTGAAAAATTTTTTTTAAATGATTCTATTTTGATAACTACTCCATAATATTGTGAAAAAATTCTGAGGATACAGAAATTAAAAATACTACGAAATTCTCGTATTAAGTATTGTGTAGTTGGTTGTCTCATGCATATTCTTTTCAGATATTTACATAAATTTTCTTTTTTCCAAAAAAGTACCAATATTATTTATTCAAAACTTTCAGAGAATATAATGAATCGCAACCAGAAAATTCCATCAAATATGCAATGAACATGTCATCTGAAACAAGAAGAGTACAGAACTTGTTAGTCATTCGTTGAAAAAAACGAATTTTCTAAAAACTGAAATGAATTAATCGATGCACTGTCATTGAATTAATTCACGTCGAAAGTTGTAAAAAATAATCGCACGAAAATGTTCACGATTTTGGGCGAGATGAATCCTTTAAGTTACTGTAAACAACACTAATAACGCTGGTATGTCAAAACGTTCTGACTACGTATAACCTCAAAAATGTCAAGCTTTACGATAGAGCTGTCAGTTGGAAGATTGCAACACTTGTCCAATCCTGAATATATGAAAGGCAACCCTCGTACGATGAAGTGATGTACGTTGTCAAAATTTAGAAAAGCACTTACGTGGGTTTTTAGAAGAAGGCAACTTGAGCTTCGAGAAAACTCAAGAAAAACTATGAGTAGTTATTCAATTTGAGATAGGTTGTTCGTTTTTTGTCTACCAAAAGGAAATTTAGAAAAAAAATGGTTGCATCTGGAAAACTTCTTTATACCATACTAAATAAGGTTTAATATATTCAGAAGGAGCTACTAAATCATCTTACCAAGTCCCAACATCCCTCTTCCGAACACCTGTTTATCTCGTAATGCTTTTTCAATCAGCGATCGATATTTAAATTAGAATTCATAATGTTGTCAACACGTGAATGCAGACCAGAACTAAATCTTTGATTGCAAAACTCGAGTAGTCGGCGTATGAATTTATGCGACCACGGTTGTTGAAATCTCAGTGTAACGAATCAATTTTACGGTTCATAACAAAATGTGGCGTGTTTTATTGACCCGAATCTGAGATGCTAGGTTCTGCACCGTAAGATCGGCAAATGATTATTTGATTCTAGACATAAGAAAACATTTAAACATTTAAAAAAGCGGCGTATTTCAATTTCAACTGGCGCAGAATTCTTCAGTACTCGTAATGCCGATAGATGTAGGATCTCACTGTCTGGCCAATTATATTTACATATTTTATTTTCATTCAAAATGGGAAAAGCTTAACTGAAATGTCTTCACTATAAACCAGTGACGGCTCGTCAGGGTAGGCCCGGCCGACCCAAACGAAACCGAAAAAGAGAAGGTGAAAATACATATTTTTTTAATCGAAACTTATTTGAAAAATTAATAGCAATATTTAAATCTCCAGAAATTCTCTTAGTATCTTTTCCTCTGCCCTCTATATATCTCATATTTCCACTCAACACATCGAAGTACACATTATTTCGGTCAAACACTTCAAATAATTTTTATTCCAAGTTACCGCATCTGTCCTTATACGTAATAACGCAGCTCAGTCAGCCGAGCCACAGCTTTCAGTTTATGATTTCATCTAACACATACGTCGCTCGAAGTTCCTATTAATGGAACTCTACAATACCTCGACTGTGACACTTGCGAGGTCGGCCGAGAAGACTTGGCCGTCGGCCGTCCCTATGTGAAACGGCAGGCGGGTGAAATTGTTTATTATTATCGATGTTTATTTCAAATATCAAATTAAAAATTGTAATTTAATATCCGACATCTTCGTATGTTTATCCTATATTTGAGATAGAAAGACAAATCATTATGTATTTAAAATTTTGTCACGTATCCTGTTAATAATTGACATTTTCTCCCTCAAATCTCAAATGACTATTATCATAAGTACTTGAATATTATTTCAATTTCAGAAAAAAGTGTATTCGTACTGTATGGAATAAATTTTGTGGTTTTCTGACCATAACAATTCATTCTTAGTAACTGTAAATAGCAAAACAGCAACTCACGACTTGTTTATTTTTCAAAGACTAGATCCGCCAAGATACCCTTGGGGAGGGGGTATATGAGAATTGCATTGCGTGTGTTTACACTTTGATTATCAGAGTTCAGTTCACTAGGTCAGTAGTTTGAAGCAAGATGTTAGTGTGCAGGGCTTAGGGTTGTACGAGTTTTCGTTCGTTTTCGGTTACAAGTTGAATGTAAGTGATCCAGATGGCAAGTGTAGGAGAGGTAGTATCAAATTGCGGTGATTTGATTAGTTTTTTAGTAGATAACAGGTTTTCCATTATTAGAATAATTCTAATTGACAGCGTTCACAACATGATGATTATGATTTTAATTTATTAAGTTTTAAGATGAATTGTTGGACAGTTATACATTTTAGATATGATTGTCACTGTATTTGTAACATGTAAACTTGAAAAAGGCTCAATGTACGCCGAAACATACGTAGTAAAGTATTAATAAAAAAAAGATGAAATCCTAATTTTAATCCAGTGCTCTAATCCCAAGAAAATAGCTTCTGAATTATATATATATATGCTTGGTCTGGCCGACCCACTCCGCCGGCACGAGCCGTCACTGCTATAAACTGAACATTTCGACTACTAAATTTAAATCTGATCACTAGATAATCAAGATTAAAAATAGGGTGAAAACACGGACTTTTTGTCAAGTAGCTTTTGTTGGAGTTATTGCGAGTACTTTGTCAATTTAGGACAATCATTTCTCGAAAAGTATAAACTTGTCAATGTTGAGAATGGCACCTTGAAAAAATTCTATTCAAAAAGTGTATTCTGAATAATAATCTTTACTCAGAAACTGCCAGGCTGATTCGGCCGAATAACGAACTTAGATGAAAAATTAATTCAAGAAACGCAGTCTAAAAGTATGAGCTCTCTAGTTCATTACGTTCGACCGTAATCATGCTCGCAGACATATTCGAAAATGGCAGACATTTGAGCGAATCTATCAACCTCTGTTCCGGAAAATAAGATTGCCAAAAAGTGCAATTTTGTTATAAAGTCTATTCATAAAATTTTAACTTATTGAAGATATGTGAGAAAAAAGAAACGTTATGCTTTATGCTAGCCGTTGTTTCATTATTAAGTAAAGGGTGATTCATTTAGAGGCATTTTTTTAATTAAAAACAATTAATAAAAACAATTTTATTTTATAATTTTTATTAAAAATAAAAGAACCATTCTTTACAATTATTTTTTAAAGATAATTTCTTTCAAATGCTGATCTCGACTACGGTTAACAAGAGCCGTTCGATATTTCCACTTTTTGATGACGCGTGTGAGTATTTCGGGTGATATTTCTCCAATGACTCGAGTAATATTGGCCCCCAATACCTCAATCGTAGCTGGCTTGTCCATGTAAATTTTGGACTTCACATAGCCCCAAAGGAAAATGTCAAGAGGTGTGATATCACATGATCTAGCCGGTCAATTCACTGGTCCGAAGCGTTTAATGATCTGCTCGCCAAAATGCTCTCGCAGTAAAGCCATGGGTTCACGGGCTGTATGGTAAGTGGTACCATCTTATTGAAATCACATTTCATCGAGACCACGGGCTTCAATTTCTGGCAAAAAATAGTCTGTTATCATGGTGCGATAACGGTCACCATTCACAGTAGCATTCCGGCCGTCCTCTGTTTTGAAGAAATATGGAATTTGGGTTGTTCATCGCCCCAGATTCGGGCATTTTGTTTGTTCACGAACCTATTAATCCAAAAATGGGCCTCAGCAGTGAACAAAAATTTTGTCGAAAAGGGAGGATCCTCTGCGAGCTTGTCAAGAGCCCAACGACTAAAACTTAAACGATTAGGTAGGTCGGTCGGCTTTAGTTCTTGAACCAATTGAATTTTCTAAGCTTTCAAAGAAAAATCCTTTCGTAAAATCCGCCAGTTCGTTGAATACGAAAGGCCAAGCTGTTGAAAACGCCGACTAATTGACACTTCAGGGTCATCACGTACACTCTCCCCCACCGCCGCTATATTCTTTTCACTACGAGCTGGATGTTCTCTTTTTGGTCGAATATTGAGTCTCAAACTTATTGATGGTAGAGAGAATTATGCGTTCGGTTGGTCGATTATGTGTTCCGTATGTCGCTCTAAGTGCCTGATACACATTAATCGGAGAACGCCTATTTTCGTAATAAAGCTGAACAATTTGTAGACGCTGTGCCGGGCTAAGTCGTTCCATTATGAAATGTCAGACACTACTGAACAAGAATACAACTTCAGTTTACACGACGCATGCGCGATCTGCAACTAAATACCACAAAGAGTACCTCTAAATGAATCACCCTTTAGATACATGTTACTTCGATCACAAGATTTTTAATAGAAGCAAATTCTAGCGTTTTAACGAAGGTTTTTATTATCAGTAATGATATTATTGAAAGTGACTGAAAAATGTCTAGTGTATCCACCAGACACTGTTTGTCGGACACCCGGAATAGTTGAACACTTTCCCGGCTCATACGCCATTTCGCAATCGATGTCAGCATCTTCATTTTAATATTGTTTCATACTAAGCACAGCTTGATCTAAAACAAGGAGTTGAAGTTTTTCTTACCTTGGATAATTATCGACAGCAATGATAGCTTTGTTTCTCCTCCAAGAAAACGGTTTTATATCTATGCTTCCAAATGCGCTTAGTTCTGACGTTAACTGAAACCAAACATAAAGCTCTCAATAGTGTTTCAAGATAATAAATCTACGAGTAAAGAATTCCTTCAATCATAATTTCAAATAAGATAAACACATAATAATAGAAAATAATTCCGATAAATAAATTACATTCGAATAAAATGTGGACACACAAGAGCACTTTCGCGCTTGATCTGAAATCTTTTCCCGAGTCTGGAAGACTGTGTAAAACAACCACCACAATCAATGTGAAAGAATCAACAAACCTATATTTTCAATTAAAAATAACTACTCAGTTTTCGTTCACTTTTGTTCGAAGCTCGGCCTCTTATCAGAAAATATCCACTTTAGGGCAAGGGTGTGATGCATACACTCACATTATTTTTTAACGTAGATTCAATATCTGCCATAAAAAAATGGGGTTCTAATTTGAAAAAATTGATTTTTCACGATTTTGTCATCCCTTACTTCGAAAGCGATTTTTTCACCCCCTGTATCATGAATCGCGATTTCGATTTTTAAAGTGGATACATCAATCTTACATCTTGAAAAATCCCAAAAATGAAAATTTTCCATCCAAAAACCTTGTAAATATTTTTAAGCACTCAAGACATATCGATTTGATTAATCTTCCACTGTATTTTCCTGTCTTGGCACCGAAAGAATTCTTTTTATTCTCGTACGTAAAAAATAAAATGAGAGGTCAACGTTTTTCGACACCTGAAGAAGAGGTTGATGCGTTCAGAATGCATGTTTTGCAGATACCTCAATCAGAGTGGCAAAACTGCTTCGACAATTGATTCAAACGCATGCAAAAGTGTATACAGGGTGTCCCGTAGCTCAACGTCAAGCGGTTACTGGGCGATATGCTAGGTTATACCAGTTCCAGCAAAAATAGAAAAAAATAAATTAAAACAATTGTACCTAGCAATGGATTTGTGACTGAAATCAATAGCATGGTTATTTAGGATTACGTTTAAAAAAAATCACTGCAAAAAAAATGAAAAATATGTAACTACAAAAATATACCTTTTACCACCTAACTATAATTTTGCTAGAACTGGTATAACCTTGCATATCGTCCAGTAACCACTTGACGTTGAGTTACGGGACATCCTGTAGATCTTAATGGGGAATATTTTGAAAAACAATAAAGCGATTTTCGATGATTAATATTTGTTTCTGTTCTCTAATCCCGATATATAAAAGGCACCCCTCTTAACTTCATTATATAATCTCATTATATGATCGTCTTCTAGATAGAATAATATTTTTATATATTTTAATTGAAGATATCTCTGAATTATATTCCCATTATTGAATGTAGATTATAAGAATAAGAAATTATTTTCTTAAATTTATTTGTTTTGAATTTGTTTTATTTCAGTTCAATTTTTGTTGGAGTTTTATTTATTTTATATTTATCTATACGCAATTTCTATAGTTCCTGGGTCAATCTCTCAATGAAAAATACTTTTTCCCAATATTTCCGTATGCAGAGTCCACTGTTCCAAATATTTTTTTTCGAAAAAACCTTGAGAATTACAAGCATTTCGCAAAGACTGACAACGATCGCAAATACGAACTGACCATGTCTTTGAAATCAGAAATAGGAGCGACCCCGGCTATTTCTGGAGAGGCGGAAACCACCAGTCAAAAAACCTCAAAAAGTACATAACGTGTTATCTAGTTATTGTGTCTTCTAAATAACGCAACTATAAATACAGAATTTAGAGGTCCCTGATGGCGGATATTTATAGAAAACAATTCGCAGCATTATAAATATAGTCCAGTAAAATGTACCGTAAATAATTTACATTTTAGAAAGACGTGCAAGTCTAAAAGTCTGACAGGCGACATGCGTTCCTTACGTGTCTACTTCGGATGCGCGATGATGTGAACGGTTTGTTATCTAACTCTATTGACGACGATTATATGACGAAATGATTGAAACATAAAAGTTATGGATGTTGAATATTGATATAAGCTTCTTATGATTGATATCAGCAACATTTGGCAAACTGACTTTGAGCGTTTCGTCTGGAACGGTTGAATTTACGCAGAAGCGTGAATATTCTTACGAGTAAATATTCAAACTTTATGAGATCTTATCTTCAGAACTATATGTTCGTAAAAGTTGAGAAGGGAATGAGTGTATTCGCACGATGAAACTGAGTGATGAGAAATTTAATTTCAAGGGGTAATTAGAAAAAAAAAGGTTTCTTGTTACTCCTGAACTACTTTATTAGATACTTTCAATATAAAACATACAATACATCAACCAACTCGAACAACCGAGAACTCAAAAGTCATGTATTGATGGCATTTTCACAAATATTGAAATTCCATACACTGTAAGCGTCATTAAATAACATATCTCTGGCCATACCGCTCAAAAATAGTGTTTACCTATGATCCAATTCATAAATAATACAAATATAAACGTAATTTCTCACAGCTAAACTTCCAACATTTCAGGAATAAATTGAGTAACCATAAATGGACATCCTTATATAAAATTGAGAAGGAAAATGTGGACGAATAATTTGAACATTTCCATCAAGTCAACATAAAATTGTTCAATGAAACATTTCCAGAACAGAATGTGCAAATAAACAGGAAACCACAATCACGAACAACCGACCCAAAAATAAAAAAAATACGAGAAAAACTTGATATACTTCTGACAGTTAGAACATATAATGACTCAGTTAAAGAAACATACAGAAAAACTAAGATCCAATATGATAATCTGTTGAAGAAGAAAAAGAAAGATAAATTTGAAAACCAAATTATAATAATAATAATAAGGCCTTTATTTCTTACAGAAACCTCAAGGGGAAGTTCACCCATGGGTGTTCTACCACTTAACCCTTGTTATATATGAGTGAGAAAAAAAACATTATATGCAATCTATTACCTACTAATGCTATAAGAATACAACTAAACAGAGCAAATAATACAATTTTGAAATACAACCAAATTTGCCCTCCTACTCTGACGGAGACTGAATGGTCTCAGCCAGCAAATACTCTCTGACTTTGATCCTGAATTTTCCATTTTCAAGCAGCTTCAAATTTGACGGGATTTCATTATACAGTTTACAAATGTTGTACCTAAAACTTCTCTGAAAGGTAGAGGTTCTGTGGCGTGGACAAGAGAGTAAATTCTATACCTAATATTGACATTGTGGACATCGGCTCTGAATTACAACCTGTCAAAGAGATAAGATGGTTTTCTCTGCTTTATTAATTTTGTGGAATGTACAAAGAGCATGAAAGTTAAAACGGAGTCTCATAGGAAGCCAACCTAATTCCACTAACTTATGGGATACATGTTCAAATTTTCTAATCCCGTATATAAATCTTATGCAGCTGTTTTGCACTCGATGAATTCGACCAAGTGTGTCCTGATCTAAACAAAAACTGTAGACAGGAGAGCAGTAATTGAATTGAGACAAAACCAGACCCTCACACAAAAGCTTCTTAGAAGAATTATAAATTCGGTAAATAAAAAAACTGTTTGGTCAATAGTAAGATCGTTTAATCACACTAAAAAGTCTACACAAATGAAAGTATAAGAATATCCATTATATATATATATATTCTTTTGAACTTTTGGCTTACAATATTTAGTTAGCAAACAATAAGGCATATAAATCAGGGGTTAGTGACGTGGTGTCATACAATTCGGCGTATGACATGAAAGCCTAGGGAAAAAACTCCAGTAAAAAAACCCTGGCTAGAATATTCAGTAAAAACAGCTGATGAGATTAACGTATTTTTCACAAAACCATCAAATGAAAATATCGATTATAATCGTAGGAATATAAAAGTATGTTACTTAAACCAATAACAAAAAAAACAGAGAAATTATGAAATTCCGTTGATTTGCATGTTAACTGGTAATTAAAATAACTAAAGTGCAGTTCGTCTACCTTTCAACAAAGTTGCAACTATTTCAGATGAATCCAATGCTAGGACTACCTTATTTTGCGATGGGATCTTTGCCTAGCAAAACTTATAAATCCGAATTTTCATCCCAATTTGTCCATGTTCATCACCTTCTAGACATCCCCTTTACAATATTGAGCAATAACGGATTGAACTTGCACGATCTATCAAACCCGGGGTGTTCGCCATTTTGTAACGGTAACAATTGACAGTATTTTTCTATGTTTTCAAATATCCATAAAAATGTGAAAAGCACTGACGTGAGATCCGGAGCTTTTGCTCGCTTGTTCTAGAGCCATTTCCCACACTCTGGAAACACAACGATGAATGAGCAAATCTATATCTCAGATAAAAAGATAACTGAGACGTTATATTTTTCTTAAGTTTTTTTCGAAACTCAAATTTCCTTCTCCTAAAAACAATTGCAAAGCAGGCATACCAATTTTATTAATAATAAGAAAAACTGAAATAAAATGACTATAAAAAAAATTATTTTTTCATAGACCTATGGATCTTTAAAAGCTTGTTCTCAGACAAAGGTTCCCCAATAGTATTGTTAGCTGGTATATACAGGGTGAGTCTTTGACCACTGCGTTAATTTTAACCATAGGTTCTTGAGATCAAAAGAAACACTTTTTTCCCATACCATTTCTCCATATTCAGCTGCGTTAAAAAGTTATAAGCCTTTTAAATTTTCACATTGGGCAAATATCCTTCTGTAGTCCAATTTAGTTTGAATGAAAATCTCCTTTCACAGCATCCACTATTGAATCTGAATAAAAACATTATCTTCCCTCTAAGAAATGATTTTCTCACTCATCTTTCATCAAACAATTATATGGATTTAATTCCGTTCAACTTTGTTTGATGTCAAGACTCTATGGTTAAAATTAATTGTGATCATTGTGTCTTATTCTCTAAATTTCTTTGAATTACTCATTTCCCAAGTTGATCTCCTGAAATACTGTCCCAAGACTATATATTGCCAAGTGTTTTTTGCCCAAGATCTATTTAATAAATGATGATGCTTTCTTTCATTAGTTCGAAGGCTTAATTCAAATACAAATAAAACATTTCAAAACTGTAGAATTTGAATTTCATGAACGGATATGTAAGGTTGAAAACAGCCACGCAGAAGATGAGTAATCATTGTCTCTAAAAATATTCCAAAAACCTCACCTCTATAAAATCAAGTTTTTCCTTCCCATTGGTTTCTACCACATACAAGGGTGGTCTTTGGCTTGATGGGTCAACACCATTCAAATTCTACAATGGACTAATGTAAAACTCAAATTTAATTGAAGAAAATATACTCACAATGTAATTGACATTTGCTCTTATTATATTCAGACAATTTTTATATGGGAACATTCCCCCTAAATATTCTGTTGGCATGAAAATTTTGGCCAAAGGATGTTTTTTATAGATTTCAAGATATGCCAATCGAATGAAAACATAGCCAGCACAGAAGGAATCCCAACCAGCATTGTGAAATCTCCCAATGTTTTCGGAATCTCCCTCAAACTCTATCGCCGGAGAATGCATGGCAATATGTCTTCCCATCCCATCCTTGAAATATACATATAGAGTTTCTAGATCTGAATTTGAAGGCAGTTTTTCTTGAGGAATTTTCTGTCTCATTTCGTAATAAATATGCTTAGTGTCAAAAATCACTGGAAATAAACTCAATGTTAACTTCTTGAACTCTTGATATGAGCTAGGTAAACATCCTTCGAAATTAGTGATAAGTATCACAATATCCATCAAAGAATTATGGGCAATGAGAGGTTTTTTAAGAGAGACCAGAAGTTTGTAAATTTTTGCAAATCCAAGAAGAGAATCAATAATGGCCTCATCCAAGTCATTATTCTGTTTCAAATCTGACATCTCCACATCTCCAACTTTTCTCAAGGACAAAATTTGCTTTTCATCTTGATAAATCCACAAACTTTCAAAAGTTCTTTCAATATATTTGTGGAAGTAATATCTGAATTGAATATTCAAATGATAGAGTTTTGAAAGATCATTCACTACAAAAATATCCCCGATAATAGCGTTCTTATACCAATCCTTCACATTTTTTTGTACTGTATCAAAGGTATTTTTCATTTCGGAAGACAAAAAACCACAAGTTTCAAACACTTCAGAATTCTTGAACTTCTTTCGTAAATCATCCTCTTGAATTTTACTTATGCAGGGCAACCCCCTATAGAAACTCTGAAAAAAGGAACTAAATTGTAATGTTTATCCTGACTAATCTGATTATTACCTGATTGAAGTCGAAATCATGTGAAGTTAAAAATTCAATAGCTACACTCTCAAATATAAAATACCTGTCCACATTAGAAAAAACTCCTGGTTTAACATAGAATATATAAGGAATTCCTGTGAATTTATTTTCATCAGCATCAAATTTGTAAGTTGTTAATCCTATCTGTAGTGGAATTATATTCTCAGCATTCTTCCTTGCTTTAGCATATCTTTCTTTCGGGTCATCAAACAAACTGAAAACATGAATTTTTCAATATTAACAAATGGTTGATTTTTAAAATTTACCTTGGTTTGAATTTAGTAAGGGGGTACAAACCAGTGAATTCCAAATCAATACTGATGAACTTAGCTGCTTCAATATTTTTTTTTATTTCAGGAAACTTTTGCTTGAAATTGAACACGTTTATTTCCGTCATTTTCAAATACAAATAAACAAAAAATTGCCCCTTCTTTTTTTTGACAATAAGTGAGGTTAGTTTCGTTGAATTTAATTGAACTGGTGATTGAAATAAATAAATTGACAAAATAGTGAATGTTGATATAGTTTCTTCAAAATGCTTCTAAGTCAACTTTTTCTAATATATAAAATTTATTGTATGTTTACGTAGGATTCGAATGCACCTTAAATATTCACCTATTTGTGATAACTTGTGAGTTGGGGATGTAGCTCAGTGGTAGAGCGTTCGCTTTGCATGTGAAAGGCCCCGGGTTCGATCCCCGGCATCTCCAGTAAGTTTTTTCGTTTTTGCTGCATCACCTAAAGTTTTTTTTTTCAGCAAAAAAGCATCTTCTCATAATACAGATTCAACATATTTTATTGCAAGTAAAATTTGTGTCTACCTTTAATAGTTCGAAATTTTCAAGAATTAAGACGTTTTATATTCAGGGGCGTCCCAAGAGTCCCAGTTTTGGCCTCCTGCCCAGAGTCCCCGACAGGTAGCTACCGAGCTTATAAAAGCAACACCACATTACAATCGTTGCCCGTTCGTTCAGTAACTCAGTCCATACGCCGCCAATAAACTTATGGGGGCCTAACAATCGATATTGTTATTACGTTTTTCTTCTTTTTTCTTTAAACGGTTTCCGCTAATACCGTGTTACTTACTGGGACCACTAACTTGTGATATCGGTAAGTGTGTAAAGTGAAGTGCAACAATTGGATTATTACTCTTGGGAAAAGTGTATGGTTACTTGGGGATGCTGTGGTATCTAGAACTGCACTAAAAGTGCTATCACAATTCGATCAAGTGATCTGTGAAGTCTCATTTGTTTACGTAAGCTCTTGGTTACAATCCAAACCAAATATTACCTCTTCTGTGTGCTGAATGAAGTTAATTCTCTTAATGCTAAATCTTGCAGAGGCATTCAAGATGTTGATTCAATAAAACAATTCCTGCTCAATTAAGTTTTATCATACTCATCTGATAAGAATTTGTTCAATATGTTGGTTGGTACCACTGAATGTGTTAAAAACCTAAAAAAACCATTAAATTATGGCACATCAATAACAAAACCTTTTTCCAAAGATATAAAAGAAGATGCTCTATCAATTCAGGTTGGCCATTTAACGCGTTCGAAAGTAATATTATCATGGAAGGTATACTATATTTTATTTGTTTATTTTTGGTGTATTACACTTTAATGTGCTTCTTCAGTTTTTATATTTAAGAAGATTGGAATGACAAAAAGAACTGAATATTGAAGAATATACGTGTAGGTATGCATGAAACAATAATCTGTCCAGAATATTTTTCATTAGGGAAATTAAAAAAATTTGCTTATATGTTCACGATGACGTTCGGTTATGAAGAAACATATACAGGATTACTTGTAATTAAATTTTTTCACTGGGTACTAACAATATGAAAAAAGGAGAATTTGTGTGGAAGCAACTCGAGACACAACTCGAAGGGTGGAACTTTTTCTTTTTAATATTACTGAAGTGCTTTTCAATTATTCTCTAAAAAAAGTGAAATTTACGATTTCACTTCAATAAAAGATAGTGATAAAATGAGCAGTGGACTGTATAATTGCAAATTTTTAATTAATGGAAAAGACACGGAAGGGAAAGACTAAACATAAAATGAATACGCCCTCAAGGTTGTCTACAAATCCATGGATTTGGAGTCAGCATTAACTGACATGATGTAGTTCGCTAAACGATAATGGAATGAAGAGTCCTTCGTATGAGTTCAGCCAGATTTATCCTTCAAACTCAGACCGAATCTCCATATAGATATCCAATTCTATTCTGAAGAAAGTTTTAGGAAATACACGACTTTACGTTGCAATTGGTTGAAGTTGAAATGAAATGGAATAAATCAGATGACAAAATAAGGGTATGGATGGAAAATTAACAACTTTTTTGAAAGGAACATTGATGAATATTGAACCTCTTGTAGCTGATGACGAAAAAGATAGACAGCACTTTCAATATCTTGAAAAAAAGGTCTGATGCTATAAGAACATGTTATTTCTTCCGTCTTAAATTATCAGTCCAGATGTCAATGACATTTGAAGCTCTTACTCAATATGTACGCGCAACGATTTAGTTGCTCTCGAAAGCTCATCAGGGATGACCTAAAATGGAAAAAGACTCAGTCGTTTTTTTCTGGTCTCTGCCTAGCAAATCAAATAAATATTACAATAATATAATTCTTTGAAATTCTAAAATAGAATTTTACGTAGTGCATGGCAATAAGTTTTCCATGGAGCACCTTATTAGCTATTCTCCACTTATTTATATCTAACGTCCATAAGGTATTAAAATTTTGCAGGGCTATGGTACTAGGTACCAAGATTGTGGTCGTTTCAATTTCTGTCACTAGCGCAGCTAGAGGGAAGCGAACTTTGGGCCTCAAGGATAAGACATTTCCGTCCTCAATTCGTTGAGCAACATCATTATTAATTTTTCAGTTCAGCTGCCTCCTCAAGAAAATATCCAGGCTCCGCCACTTATTTTGCGCCATACTGCTCTTTAATTTTACATCCCTATAGGCTTCAGCTGAGTGCAACTCGCTTACTTAAATCCCGAACTTCTTGAAAAATCTGACACTAGGCAGAGATGAAAAATATTTCACTCTGTAGTCAGAACCTGCTGAATTGCTATAAACATTTACAATAGATAAAATGAAAATTTAAAGAGGACATTCAGTTCTGATTTTGCCAGTACAAATTTGGGGAGGCCAAATATTCCTGATTATTCGCAGCATTGACCACCAGAAGGCTTTTCAAATTTTGATGGTCTAAACAAATACCATAATTATTTAATTCAAAATAACACATGACAATTTTTGTATAAGTGGAAATATATATGCATTTTAGTACTCATAATTGATTAAATTTTTGTATGTATTCAATATAATGATTTCCCGATATGGTCCATATTTCGATAAAATAATCATCGATTGAATATATCTCTCGTGCCAAGTAACTTCTGAAATAGATATTGGTTGCTTCAATTCTGAGAATTTATTAATTTGAATGGATTAATAAGTGGAATGTTAAATGAGAATTAAATATTAAAACTTACTGGGCTCTTCTTTCATAACGTTTATTTTGGCTTTGTCCAATTTATTCGAAAGGAAGAGGCCACTTAATGGAAATTCTTGACCATAAAATTGGATTAAGTCAACACGCAGCTAAATATTGAATTTTGAATTACTCAGGATTGAAAGAACCTAATCTCTTTCAAACCCAGTTTTACTACTGATGAAATATGATCTATCTTCTGAAATTTTATCTAAATTTTTTAGATTGGCGAAGTGGCCAATCATTTCACGCTGAATTTGGTTGCCAAAACAATTAAAAAATACGGTCACTAAGAGTCCCATGTGCTAAAAACGTCCGTTAGTGTATTGGCAAATCGCCCGGAAGCCCGGGATATTTGGATACTACAAGTTATTTGCAGGTTCTAAAATAAAACAAGTTTTGCACTAATGACGCATTTATATATTTCGTTTTCTTTAATGTTTTATCTTAGGGAGAAATATATTCATATATATTTTCTGGTTCTGCCCACTCTCGTGTTTGCGTCTCATAGTTATGTACTACCGGGTAAAAATAACCAAGACATATCTGATTATATGAATGTCTTTGCTTGCCTCTCTTAAATCGGATGACACACTTGTCTGCTTATGTAATCTTATTCACGTTCCAACCCATAAGAATATCTACAGTTCTGTTTTCGAATCCTCAATTTTCTTATCAAAAACAAACTTTGGTTATCTATATCTGTTATTAAGTTCAAAAGAATATATATTCGATAATCAAGTTATATCGTGGTGTTTCACCAGCAAGAATGAAATGTTTAGCTAATTTCAGTAATGTATTAAAAATAATGGTGTGAATTAATAAATAAATTACAAAAAAACTAGGCGTTTTTCGTGTGGAATTTACACTGGAGTTGAAGAGCCCTTCTCGAACTATTTCTATATTTCAATTGAAGATGACACAAGAAATAAAATATTTCGTTGCATGCTTTATATTACTCATCATCGCTTCGAAATGAAGAATTTTTTTGACTTTCTATACCTAGCATTACGTACATTACGTGTACAATTATCGTTTTTTTCGGCGTCTTCTGAATTTTTTCATTACATTCAAAAATTATATCCTCAAATTGATTTTTCTATGTAATAAACTCCCATTAAATAGGTGATCAGCAGAAATATATAGAATTGTTATCACTTGAATTTTTTTATGTTCAAGGCCGTCTGAATTCATGTGTAACATCAAATATTTTTGGTTTTGAATTCACGATTTCAGTGAAAACTTTTGAATGTATATGATAAGAGAACTTCGTAAACCAGCTCACTATTTATTAATTTATATTAAAGTTCGCAGACTGATTTATAGGTGAGATTACTAATATTTACATTCCGCATTCTAGCACACGTGTTTGAAAATGGCTACCTGTAGACTCACCGTGAGATTCAATTAATCTTCTGTCAGTTCTTATGAAGAAATTCAATCAAGGTTAAACCACAAACACCTTTTAGCCAATTATAAGCGATTTTTGAGGTTAAGTGGCCGCCATATTGATTCAAGTGACAGCATCTTTGATATATAATTGAATAGTGTTTTTATGAGATATCTGATATAGTTATATTTTCGATATCTTAGCCCTTACCTTCAAACGACACGTGTATTGACCATTCCATTGAACTGTCACTTGGGGTTTGCTCATGTAAATAGAATACTTTGGTGTTCTGTGGATGAAACTGACTTCATACTGAAAAACTTCTGGAAAAAATTACGTTACGTAATTTGCATTGGTTAATAAATTCACCAAGTATTATTTACTATTTGCCAGTTACTGCATCTTGAGTGTAGCAAATTTTGCGATGAGAAAAATAAAAATATAAAAGGAATTCAGAATGATTCCCAGGCCTTGTTTATAGGTGATACTGAAGGCAAGGCTGGGCTTGATAGCTTTTATCACTACTTTGCATTCTGAGAATGAATCGTCAAGAATTATGTTCTGAGTTTGAACAAGGCGTAATCAGCTTTACGTAACATGTGCAGTGTTGACACCTCAAAGAGAGTAGAAATGGCATTTCGAGATATCTGTTTTCACTGTAGGGGTCATAAAAGTGCATTCACTGCAATAATTAAAGTCCAATTCGTGCGAAATTATAATTCTAATTGCTTCCGCATCGTCCAGATTTGGTCCGCGGCAACTATTTTAAAACCTTGAGGGTATGTTCAGTTGGATGAAATTATTAGCGTTGTTTAAAGTAAATATTTCTATTTCAATCAATGTTAAGAGTCAAATTCATTCGAAAACCACAACAGAACAAATTATTTCAAATTAGAATCTCGCCCCAGAGTGGTCATACATGAGCGCTTAGATTTAAAGTCCGCTTCAGACATATAAGTGCCGCTAAACAGTTCAAGTTAAGGGTTCATTTCAAGGGACGCCTAAAACTAAGTGTGATTGTTGCAAACGGGCCTTAGACATGCTGATATACTTGGTGTCTCGTTTGCTTGAATTCTTACGTCCTTGTAAATATTTTTGTGGCAAGATACTTTCTATTGGTTGGCCTTCACGTTGAAAGTTACAATTGTCGAACTTTACGGATGAGTGCATAACTTACAAGATCTAGAAGAGTCAGTTTGAGCCATATAGTTGAAAGTTTCATCTTCTCGAATTAGGCAAAAGTTAAGGGTGTCAGCCAGTACAACCCAGGCTTTCGTCCGCATTCTTGGGTAACTTTCTAGATTTGGGTCAAATAGGTGTAAACATTGATGCTCCTTCTGCAGGTTGGGCTTCTTTCTTTGTTTCCTCACAATACCCTGGCATCTTTAAAAAAGACAATTGTTTGTCCAGTTTTTTTAATTTATGCCATTTGTAAAACTAAATATAAAACCATAAAGATTTGTTTGGTCTTAACTGAAAAAGCTTGTTGGTAGAAAAAACTTTATGGCTTGAAATCCGGTTGATCCCTTGACAAGGATGTCCAGTTGTATCGAAAAATATCTCGCAAATGATAATTTATGAGTATTTTGACAGGGGGACACGTGTTAAGCATCATTGAAGCTGAGTCGCCATCGCTGATAGTGTTGGAATTGAGAATTTTTTTATTGCTGCAGGGTTTCACGTAGTTTTCTGTCGAGTTGAATGGATATTTGCTTGTCTAGTGGATTCCGTGATCTTTGCCATTTTCCTCTTGCTCTTCGTATTTCTACCATCATACTCGTGAAATCTCAACAATTTCAAAACGAAAATATGTTCATTTACCAACTATCCCATTCTACAGATTATCACTATGAAATTATAAGTTGAAAATGTTTTCCATAATCTCGCGAAGGATCTTACAACCTGTCACCTCAGAAACTGCAGTTTGTTTTCGTGAGATATCAAGAAGGATAAGCATGTAGAGTTATTTTTCCTCAACTTCTAACTCATGAAGAGCACAGAAAATTCTGAGACAATGTCTTTCAAGAATGGAGAGCCCAAAACTTATCCGTGTCCCTAGACTGAAAAATCCTATTCCACGTTACGAAAATTTCTATATTTCTTGCATTCCGAGAATCAACAATTAATATTAAGCCCTACGTTACGACACTGCACTATCCATAAAATTTTCATGTCTTTCTTCCACCCTAAAGAATTCACCAATCACGAAAGAACACGTTAATAAGAATGAATTGAACATCGTCTGATCATACGATCCTATAGTCGTGAGTAGATCAGATATCTTTGATGGCAATTTCTTTAGAGTTTTTACTTCTGGTTCAGATATTTAGAAATTTTCCAGGTGATTCGCGAATTGGATAGCAAATTGCAGAATATAGGTTATGTATGAACGCACTGTGGACTATGCCGTTCTTCCCGATCCTAGATAAAATTGCCCGTCATCATGAACTGTTGCATGTTGCCAATCTCAAAAAATTTTCCTTACATTAAGGGAGTAAAATAACTTTTTTATCAGAGTTCGCAACTTTCACGGTATAATTGATATTTACTCGTCCATTTATATTATATATAAAATATCATTCCAGACGAAATCATATGTATCATAAAAATTTTATGGATTCGGACCATGCTTATTTGAAATTTAATTTCACCCAAAAATTCAAGGAAAAAAAAACTTTAATAATACAATTTTTACTGTCTGTTCAATGAAATATGCAATAGTTTCACAGCCTCCTTCAGCTTTCAAATGTTGTCTGCTCAAATTGAAATAAAATTCACAATGAATTGTGACGAAACAATTACCGTTTTCATTAAAGAATTTACGAAAATAAAAAAATATTTGGTTCATTCTTTTAAGCTACGTAATCATAAAACTATTGTTAGTTCTGCATTCAATAATAAGCAGCATCCGAATAAACTTAAAAAATAACCAAACACGTTTTCAGTAAATACTTCGAGAATTCGTTTATTATGATAATTTAGAAATTTCACCTAATATAATGAACAATGTTTTGAAAGAAACAGCTGTCTGATGACGGCAACATTGCATGAATTCAGCTCTAACGTGGCTTTTTCTCGATGGTCGGTCGCCCGTCGTTCGCGTTCGTGAGACAGGCTAGTTCCGTTGTTTGACATGAGACTCATGGAAGTTAGAAATTAATGATTAGGTTTTTAGTGCGGAATCAAAAAGCTCAATAAATACATAATTTTCCACGTGAAAAATGTCAAAATCTTTTCCTTCCGTTCGGTAGTAAAACGACTTCGCTCATTAGTGATAGCCAATCTATATTTTGCTCGATTTTCCTCGGTGTGATATTTGCATTTTTGAGGTTATTTTGAGTTGACAAAAGTTTTTTTAACACGTTTATGCCAATTTACTTTTTGCTTGGGTGAGTACTCATTATTAATTAAATGATATACGTGAAAACTTTTTCTGTGGATTGAGGTATCAGAAAAAAATCAAGCTATTCATTCCTTTATGAATTTTGATTCCAAGTGCGAGTTTCAGTTCCTTTTAACCTGCATACCTACGTATCTCTTACAGAAAGTCATTAATATCATGAATGGTCGATTTATATCTGATAATATTAAATAGGTGAAAGATAGGATATGGAATGGTTGAGTTTCTTTATGTCTAACTTAAGGTGAAGGGTTTGGACGTTTCTTACACCGTGAAAATTTTGTCTTTGTTTTATTACATTGAATTTTCATGAGTTATTTCATATTTTCCAATATAATCCATTGAATATATTATCAAATGAAATATTTGTCATCAATTTATTTTCCTGGTGGTATTGTTCCTTAGTAGTGAAATTTTTAATAGCAGCTCATTGTAATGAATATAAATGCTGCTTATGATAATGAATACCTGAATTGGTTAGTTAAAACTCAGAATTCTATGATGCTCTTCAATATAAGTAGTGATATAGCTTGTATTAATTACTACATTCTACATACATTCAAATCTGAAAAATTAAGAAGTGTCAATAGAAACATTTCTAACAGTTCCACATATTTCCTTCAAATCATAAGATAGAATTATTTTCACTATTTCATCTTTGCGCGTAAAACAAATGAGACTACAGATTAGTGATACCACATATTCCTTCAAGTGCTGGATTCTTCAATTTCTCTACTTTGAATTTAACTTTCTTTCAGGGTTGATTAACCAACGTCATGGAGGACGCACACACTAAATCAGTGGATGAAGTGTTAAATTACTTCAATGCTGATCCCGAACGGGGACTTGCATTAGATCAAGTAAAAAGGAATCAAGACAAATATGGTCCAAATGGTAAGTTGCGTTATTCAATTCATTAAAGTACATTTCTTTCGAAACGAAAATCAGATTCTTATTTTTATCCAAATGGAATGATCCATTCACACCACAGAACAAAAGGTATGATGCTTTTTGACAATTCTGAATTGCCAAAGTTCGCTTATCGGTTTGAATACAGAATTAAAATAATATATATACAGATATTGAATTAATGATCCCTTAATGTTGTTTTGAATTTTTGGACAAAAATCTTTTATTTCACTTTTCTGAAGTGAGAAATCTACAATTCTCACTTAACTTATTTCACTTTTCATTCAAAGAATGTGCGTGAATTTGTGGGGTTAGAGCCAATTTGTGAGGTTAGCCAGCTTTCAGTGATTTATAATAACTAATAACGGAATTTATTTATCGATTATATATAGTTGTAACTAATGTCGGCTATAGGATATTGTCGTGAACCTTTTCTTCAGAAACTTGAATATCTAACAGATCAATGGAATTGAATACTGTGCATATACAGGGTCGCCATTTGAAAACAAAACAATAACATTTTTAGGCGAGTTGTCATATTCGTAAAAACGTCGAAACATTTAATAAATATTTTATTTTTGGTCAGACATTTTTATAGAACATTCTGCTGAATGTGGTCAGTTATATTTTATCAATCAAAATTGTCATACATTATGATAGGGTGTTTTCTAATTGATAATAAACACATTTGGAAAGAAACACGACATCATGTTGGAATTGATACCTAATTAAAGCTTGATCTTCAGAATTAATCTGTCTATTAATTAATAACTAGCCTTTCGTGAAAAATTGTCATTTCCGTATTATTCATTTTTCAGTAAGAATAATCCACAGATTGGTCATTATGATAATAATATTTGATGGCAAGTACTGCCGTTATCCAAAGACATTTAGATTGAATTAACATAAAAATCAGTTCCCACTGGATTTTTATTTTCAAATCAACTAATACTAATAATAATAATAAACTGAAACTAATACATTTAGCAAATTCATGAACAAAGTAGAAATCTACAAATATATGTTTAATTTAAGTAGTGTACTTTGGATTTATATCAACTTTAAGACGTTCTTAAGGCTACAGGATGATACTCATTTTTTATTCCTCAAAATTTTTGGCTTAATCTCAAAACAGTTTCGTGATATCGAAAAATAAATATAGATTTTAGTCCGTGCTCTATGTAAATTTCTCTATTTCAGTGTCGTAATGAGTTCATTACAGTATTAAAAACAGTGCTGTAATGAACTCATTACAGCATTGTTTTTAGTTATATTTTTCGTTTTGTGGTTGACAACACTTACATCCTATCCTTCCGAATGTTAACACGCGTCCTTTGCATGTCAATTGTCAATATTAAACCATGTAGAGATTTGAACGCACTATTCAAATTCTTAACCTGTGAATTTTCGTATCAGTTACACCAACTGCGAAAATAAAATACAAAAGGCACTAGGAGGTATAATCTGAATTTTTCATTGAATTCCAATAAATTTCTCACAATTCTTGACTGAAATAGAGAAAATATCGTCTAATACTCATTGCAGAAGGCAATTTCAACACTGTTGCGTTCAAATTAAAATTTCGCATTCGTGTTGGAATAGGTGCCCATTCTGCAACTCTTTTTAGAATATACTATTCACGAATTGTTTCTACATCAATCACCCTAAAACAAAAGTGGACTGCAATTTTTATCAACATTTATCTTTCTTCCAAAAAGATATGGTAAGAAATTGAATGACATTCCTTTTCCCTTGCATCTACATGGGTTCTTCCAATCCCAACTTTGTTATCTGGTTTAGATAACACAAAAGGTAAAATTTTCCACGGAGTGCCTCATTGTCATTGGTGATAGTTGCTTTCAGAAATGAAATTGAATTGTTTTCAACACAGAAAAAAATGGTAAGTGAAGGCTTCAACATTGAATGCCACTAGATAAAGTTTGGTATGATTTTGATGACGATATACCTTCCTGAGTTCGGTTTATCAATTCGCTATATTTGAATTATTCTTAATGAGGATTTCATGTTTTGAAGAAGCTTCCTGTTTTCTAATTTTTGTATTGAACAATACAAATAATAGTATTTTCTAATACAAGTTGCAGAATGGGCACCAACACGAATGCGAACGCATGAGGGTTGGAATTGCCTTCTGCAACGAGTATTAGACGATATTTTCTCTATTTAAGATTTAAGAAGTCGTATAGTGAACGAATGTCGTCAAATCACTCCAGAAATGCTGCAAAATGTGCGCCATCGTTTCGAACAAAACTTATTTCATTGTATGGAAGCTAATGGTGAACAATTTGAATATTTAATTAATTGAGTTTTTGATAAATTATTTACTTTACTTTGAAAGTCTTATTTCTTAGATCAATACTTCAAATCGTTCTGATACCGTACAGTTGGAGAATGATTTCAGTGAATAAAACAGCTAGTCGAACATCTGACCCTAGTAGCATTAACACGTACGGTATGACTTCATTCGCCCAGTGGTAGATGTTTTCCAATTTCAAATACAAGTACGGAAATTTTGGTGTTTCGGAAGCACGAAATGTCAATTGTTCGCAAAAAATTAATTTAAGTGTTAAAATTAACTAACGCATGAATATTTCGAGAACTAATGCATAAAATGAAAAAACAATTACTGTGCTGAAATCAGTATAAAAATACCTTTGAATTGAGGTATCACTCGCCCCATCTTCCCTATTCAAAAATTGGGGGTGGGGGTTGTAGCAGCAAGGGTTGAAGCGCTATGCGTCCGTAACCTACATCTCAAGTTGTCCCCCTTAAGACAGAAATCGACCTGACCGAGCATTTCTATCGAAAAAACTTATTTCGTCTGTAATCTCGTCTGTTTCGTTTTCAAATGGCCACCCTGTATATATATTTCATCTCTCAACTGTGAAACATATTGGAAAAACTCTTATTTAAGCTTAAGAGTCACAGACGTAAGAATCAACGATCGGTTAATGGATTTCATGGCTTAGGTATATGATACAAAAACAGGAGGGAATACAACCAATCGCAATTTATTACGTCACTAGGTGAATTAGGTGGACGATTTCACGTTCTTTATAATTTATCTCCCGATGATTTCATGAATTGTACAAAAAGAAATTTCAGGAGAATCCATATTCATTTTGAAGATCACTAAAAATGGATCCAAATCGTATTCAGGTGGAGAGGAATCATTGTTTGTTTATGTTATGGAACGGTGTAGCATTCTTTTCATTGTTACTATTTGATCTGGATTATTAAGGATTATTAGCTGGATATCGTCTATATACCGTTTATAATACCATGATGGAAAGTGTAGACCGTGTTAATAGGGTGATAAGTATAATCTCTAATAGACAACACCGATAATACTGACGTCATTAAATAAGCGGTTTTAGTTCTTTAATATTTTATTGGTTTAATACCAAATATAGCCAAATATAAATTTTTCTTTCACAAGTGACTGAATTTAATTTTGTAAATTATTGTGGGAGTTTACTGCCTCTCCATCTCATTTCATATAACTCTTCTTTGTATTCTTGAAATTCAGATCAGAAAACGAGGATAATTTATTTATTGACAAGAATAGTATATTCTAAAACAAGTTGCAGAATGGGCACCTACTTCAACACGAATGCGAAATTTTTGAACGCATGAGTGTTGGAATTGCTTTCTTCAACAAGTATTAGAAGATATTTTCTCTATTTCAGTCAAGACTTGTGAGAAATTTATTGGAATTCAATGAAAAATTCAGATTATACCTCCTAGTGCCTTTTGTATTTTATTTTCGCAGTTGGTGTGACTGATACGAAAATTGACAGGTTAAGAATTTGCATAGTGCGTTCAAATTTCCACATGGCTTAATATTGACAATTGACATGCAATGGACGCGTGTTGACATTCGAAAGGATAGGATGTCAGTGTTGTCAATCACAAAACGAAAAATATAACTAAAAACAATGCTGTAATGATAAGTTCATTACAGCACTGTTTTTAGGACTGTAATGCACTCGTTACGACACTAAAATAGGGAAAAATCTATTCATGATTATGCTGAACATCCGTTTTTTCATCAGAACTTTTCTGTTGAACGAATACTGAAAACTGTTTTATTTCATGTTGATTCAATGATCGTTGTGGTTCCGAAGATGTTAATGGCTTTAATGGCTTCAAACTGTAGAATATAAATCACATATCAAATATTATCTGTCGACATACCAGAGGATATCCATAATGCAGGTCTTATTGCCCCTTCTGTTTCAGAATCTGCGAATTTTGTTTTAAACAGCTATGAAATTTTTCTAGCGAAGCTGCTAGACTTCAAATTCTTGATCATAATATCAAAAATGAAATTACTAGGAAAATAATCCTAACACCTAACAAGCACTCAAATTCTGAGACGATCCTGTACACGGTGGACATATTTCGATGTTTTAGCACCACAACTTTCAAGAGCAGTCTCCTTCCGTCAATCCTCTGTTACTTATATTGATATTAACTATACGATGTTGCATGTTTATCAAATCAGAAAAAATTTAGCTTTCAGAAAATGGTGCGGAAATCAAGTGCTCTCTTTTGAAAAAACATAGCTTTGGGGCATAGGTTCGTAATTGAAAATGGGAAAAAAAAGCACGCCACTGGATTCTAAGTGGGAAAGTGCCCGAATAATGTTTTGATTTCCGAGTTCTATCAGTATAAGCGGAGAATTTTTTTAGATGTCGCCATTTTTCTAATAGTCGCTTATAACTCTAAAACATAATAAGGTAGCCAAAAATGATTACTACTCTTGTTTCTTAAAAAAAATGGGATATCTGATTTTATCTATCTCTGGTTTGAAAGTTGTAGCGCTAAAACATCGAAATATACCCGCCCTGTACGCCCATGTTCAAGTATATGTGAGTTTTGAATTATGAAATCTGGGATTATGATACTGCTCAGTATTCTGTATAGAAATATGGTTTTCTTGAAACCTGAGCCATCATACAAGAAGTGAAATATTCTTGAAAAATGTTCTCAAACGGATAGTGTTAGGGTGTGTATTTATAAGGGAGCATTGAGGGATGAAAATCTGTGTTAATGTCGTTCTTGGGCGATTGAGTTGAGCTCCAAAACAACCCCACCTCACGTTAGTTCTTAAAAAATTTCATTATTGTATTGGATATCCCGAAGAAAAATAATATTCTCTTAACATGTTTATTATCGGATTGTTTTTTTATTCAAACTGGACAGAGGGATAGTAATACGAATTGGTCCAATTAAAACACTCTTATAATTATTTTATATGCAACATTACTTTTAAAGACTCCGAATGCAAATAATGTTTTGTCATCATCAGGTATTGAAAGTGCAGAAGAGGTTGGTTCTACTTCAACTTCTACACATAGATATTTCAACTCAAGATAAAGGTTGACAGATCGGTTAGGCGCATGGCAGCAACCTGCAATGCTTGACTGAATTGTTGGTTGCAGCAATATAGGGGTTGATGAAAAGAAGCTAAACTCTTAACATTTATGCTTCTGAATGAAGGAATTTCTGAATTCACGAAATCGGTGCCGAAACGAACATAATATGCGATTTTAATGGAGGAGGGTTATTCTGTTAATTCAAAATTGATAGATCTAACTATTAGCACCATAACTACATTACGATTTCACAAAATGAATTCTTGTTTTATGTGATGAAATTCATTACTTTATAGGATGTTCCTGAACTCTAGTCCGCAAATGGTTCCTTTTTCCAACTGGAGGTTCTTGTAAATAATTTTTCTATTGATCTGAAATCGGTCGAAATGCGAATGAAATTTGTGATGTCATTACGCATTTCATCCTTTAATGTGTAAAAAAATAAATAAAGTATTGAAAAAATTTGGTAAAAGTGAAACAGAAATATATCTGTTACAGGATTTAGTTAATCCTGTAATCACTTTGTTGTAATACCTTCTACTATGAAGAAGAGAGAGTGGGGTCCCTCATAAATATTTTCAGCCCTATACAGGGTGAGTCTTTGACCACTGCGTTTATTTTAACCATAGGTTCTTAGATTCATTTTTCCAAATTTGGCCCCGTTCAAAAGATAAAGAACATGAGTGAGTGAATCATTTCTTAGAGGGAAAATATTTTTTAACAACTCAAATTCAATAGTGGATGCTGTGGAAGGTAATGTTCATTCAAACTAAACTGGACTACAGAGGGGTATTTGCCCAATGTGAAAACTTAAAATGCTTATAACTCTATAACGCAGCTGAATATGGAAAAACGGTATGGGAAAAAAGTGTTTCTTTTGATCTCAAGAACCTATGGTTAAAATTAATGCAGTGGTTGAAGACTCACCATGTATAGTAGTATAGCTAGCCTGTGAAGGAACTTAATAATAGCTCTTTGGAATGGAACAAATTCCTGACTGAGTGAATATTAGGAAATTATGAATGTAATAGTTGAATTTTTGAAAAATTTGGGTGCTGAATCATGAATATATCTGTGAAATTGTACAAGCAGAATACTAAATTACTTCATCTTTTTTTAATTGTTTTTTGTGTGCCCACTCCTAAATGTCGTACACCCGCGTCTGTGATCCCATTATTTCTAACACTTAAATGCCAGTGGCTTACGTCGTTCGGGATCGGGTCTATTGATCAGTACTATAAATATTGTTGCCCCGTATAGAAAATAGATCTGCCAAGTGTGTATACAAATCGTTCTGTGCAAAACGGCCACTTGAAATTCTTACACGTCGATGGTATTCGGATTTGGCAGTGTGCGCTGCCGCCAAGGTGAAGATTTCCACCTTTTCACCACGTCCAAGTGCGTAAACTGCGGCCTTGGCTTTGGGATAGATTTTTTTTTATGGTTCGCGTCCGGTCATCTATGATTCCTGATATTTTAAGAATGTTTCTTAATGAAGTTATCTAACGGGTTCTGCAGTAGAGTTATTAGAATAAGACGCTAGCTAGAAAAAGCTCCTGACCTCCTTCAGTGCTTCTCAAAATTTTTTTAATAGGAAATAGATATTTCGAGTACGATATTTGGAAAACAAAAGACTGGAATATCCAAACATTATTGAAAAATGTTTTCTCTGTGCTTCTTCCTAGCTTTTGTTGATTCTATGCCTGTACTTGTGTTTGGAAGATCGAATAGTTGTTGTAATCCGAGCATGATTATCGTGTTATGAACCCTTTATGTCTGCTACAATTACATTTGAAATTGCATTTTCTTGGATTCTTCCGATATGAGGTAGATACATATAGAATAGCTTTACAATCTAATAATGTTATCGAATGACGTTGGTTGGATCTATTTCCGTTTTAGCCTCAACTAAGGGACTGTACGGAAAAATTCAAATCAGCTCGAGATTAGAACTGATGTGTAAATGTTGCACAAAAAAGAATTTTTACTTAACGATGTCATCACTGCATTTCAAATTCACGTCGAGGAAAATGAACCGCGAGGAAGACTATTAGTTTTTTCCCATTTTTATAGCGAACAATTAGAGATAACAATAGTATTCTAACTTGATGGAAATATGAACTCGTTCAGGTGTATAGTAGTTTTCTGTATTCAGATGAATATCAGTTTCCAGAATGACTGCAGACCAATTGAGTGTTAAACACGGGTTTTCCAATGAGGCAATCCAATTTGATGAGTCCACTATTTGTTTAATTGCCACTGTTTGGCCTGTCATCTCTTGAAACTCGACAAGTTATGACTGTTCTATCACAAAAATTTGGGGATACACCCATGGATTAAATCTACGGGGAATAAATGGTACTTTTACATTATCAGCTTGAACGTCATCTGTCTTCATGGCACTGTACCGTACAGCTCTGTCGAAAAGAAGTTCATGGTCCAAATTTTGAATCTTTCTCGGTCAAAATGAGACAAACTAACTTGAAAATCCTTCTTGAGATGAATTTATTATTCTTTATTATCTTTCTGACCTTTCATTCTGTCCCTGAATATCTCACGAGATTGAATTTCATAGCTCATATGTTTATATTTCCAAATTCGTCCTGCAGATCCGTGATTTTCCTAATGAAATCATTGCAAATTCTTTTATTCTTCTCGAACTGTGCGCTGAGGTGGTAACTTAACCGAAATTCTTCAGCCTAAAGCAGATTATTCATAAGGCTTTTAAACAACAAATATCGTAGGTGCCAATAGAGCTAGCGAAATATTTTTGTTTAGTATCCCATCATACATTGTCCTTATCTAGCGAGAGAAAGCACATACGTGGTCTGTAAATTAAGTAGGAGACTGATTTTTTAAAATTTTTAATACTAAAATAATTACAATTCAATATTGTCAACTTCAAAATAACTTCCTTCTGAGGCCACACAGTGCTGGAGTCGTTTCTTCCACTCCTTATAGCAGTGCTGGAGCTCCGATACTGAAATAACCTTCAGCTGGTCGGTTATAGCCGTTTGAATTTTTTCGACTGTCCCAAAATGATTTCCCTTGAGGTAATTTTTCAACTTTGGGCAGAGAAAAAAGTCACTAGGACTCAAGTCGGGCGAATAAGGAGGCCGAGGAGCCACAGGAATGTTTTTACTGGCCAAAAACTCGTTTACTGAAATTGCCATTTTTGCGCTGATTTTTCTCATTCCCAATTCATTAGTCAAAATTTGATTAACGGTGGTGTGAGTCAAATTTAACTCTTCCCCTATAATTTTGACTGTCAACAGACGATCTGACAGCACAAGATCCTGGAGTCTGTCGACATTTTTATCGATTCTTGAAGATGAATGCCTTCCGCTTCGCGGTTCATCTTCAATCGATTCTCTTCCTTCTGAAAATACCTTAAACCACCGAAAAACCTGGGCCCGTGACAAAACACTATCTCCGTAGGCCTGCTGAAGTTTGAGAAGAGTTTCCGTTGCACTGTGACTAAGTCTGAAGCAAAACCTGATAGCACACCTTTGCTCGAAATTGATATCATTCATTTCAAGAACAAAAGGGACAAAACTGTTTTAAAAAACTATCGCTACGCACAACCAAATGACTCGATCGAGGTCAAACTCGTACTGAAGATGGATCACATGTTCCTCTACCGCTCCACTAAGCCCCTCGCTTCCAGTGTTGCCAGATCAAACTGCAACGTTGCGGTCAGTTGTAATGAACACCTCTTTCCATCGTCCTAGTAGAAGAGCGGCTTTCCACCGACGAAGAGGTGTTCAAAAGAAAAATTGAAAATTTAAAAAAATAATATTGTTTATTTAGAGTTTCTCCTGACGGGAGAAATCTTCAAGGTTCGGCTCGTCGCTAGAAAGGACGAGTCTTCAGTTCTTAAGATTAGGGAACTCAATGAAATTCTTGAATAACAAAAACAAATTTATTCGAAGCACACAAAAAAAAACAAATTGACAATTCTTAGCAAGCACAAAAAAATAATTAAAACAATCTCTGACAAAATATTTTTTGGAGGTTTCGGACTATGGACTTCTGACTGTTTATAAACTTTATAACTGACCTTTTTTTCTTGGACTTCTAACACGGAACTTCACTAGCGAAATTTCGAACTCACTCATTTACAACACAATTACTATTTTTCTCGAATTTAAAAGACTGATTTCTTCTATACTTTTCTTAAGTATTTTCCTGGTTACGGATCACGTTGAACTGACTTTCCATTCCTTAATTTTTCCTAATATCCCTTTGTCCGTGGGCGTTATCGAACATAATCCGGAATTCCCTAATTTATACTAATTGGTGCCCTTTTTTTCGATAGTTCGAAATTTACCCCACTAATTAGAAATCTGAGTTTCATTGGCTTTAGTCAACTGAGTCTCTCGATTCAAACCTCTGATTGGTTCACTGATTTAATTTTAATTTTTCCACTACAGATCCACCTTTTTCCCATCGTTAACCTAATTTAAGCTCTTAAGGTCGACAAGGGTTACGTAAATGTATCATATGTCGAACTCCCTAATTCTCAAATTTTTATTATGTAGTATATCTATCAAGATTTCCATGTAGCGAATCAATAAATTTTGTTTTAAATCTTAGGTTTTATGATTATTGGTGTGATATTTTTGAGAGGTTTATTACTGTCTGGAATGTCTGGGAATTTCGGTTAGATATGGTCTTTCGCTTATCAAGACCCATTATCCAGCATCGCCAGACATATCATATTAGTCTCATTACTAAATTTACAGACCTCGTATATCACAAATCTTTTGAATTTTTTTTCTACATTTTTAAACGTAATGTTTCACAAAAGCTCACAATACTAATAATACTGGTGCAATCTACAGTAATACTCTATAAAATATAAGGTTTTTCTTCATTAAACTCAAAATGTTAGGATGTTTGATTTCATTGCATGAAGCAGTGGAACATGGTTTTTGTCTTTGAAAATAATGGTACCGAAATCATCTGTTTTAACTGATCACCTTGAAATAAAGCAACTGTCCATACGTCAAACGTGATACACCTCCGGAAACATCCAATGGTATCGTCCAGTCGGTTACATTACTTCCATGAAATTCGCAAGTCGCAATAACCGCGGTTATGACGTTGTTGTACAATAAAATATGACGTCAAACCTCAAGGCTGCACGTATGTTAGCAAAAATTCATTTATCATATGAATAAGAATCTGGTTTCTTGTACGGTTCATTTGTACTCGGTTTACATTCGATTACTTCGACGTATATGACTGATGTTTCCTTTTTGTTTCAGAACTTCCCGCTGAAGAAGGTGAGTTATCTTGGTGGACTTGGCCGAGGGGATCCTCTGCTTTGTTGCCGTTGAAGAGCATAACAGAAGAGACCAGTAGAAAAGTTTTTGTTGAAGATCGAATGTCCTGTTCATTGAAGACTTTCATCAGATCTTCAATCACACTTTCGAAAGATCAAAGAATACATACATTTAGAATAGAAATTGAATTACACAGGAATAAAAAGTAACAAGTGCAACCTAGAATCAATAAATGCACTTCAAGGTTTCACTCAGTAAAATTGCACTTTTTAGAAATTCCGGAATATTCATTATTTTTTACTAATTCCAATTAAAAAAAATCGACATCTGTCAACAACTTGTTATCATAGGCAGCATGGACTAATAAACAAAGTGACACCCATAAAATCAAGCGACCTCTGATTGAGTTGGAACATCACTACTCAGAAAGGAAACCGAATTAGAAAAGTTATTATGCAGTTGGGTCAAAAAAGGAACTTCCAGTTTTACTGGAAGTAATGTCAATTTTAAAATTTGCAATGGAACACGCTTTATATTATTTTAGTTTCTTATAAAACATTTTTGTATGAGTACAAAAATATCGGGTTCGATATTTTTTATTTCAATATCTACCGAGATATTAACAGAAAAGGAAGAATTTAATGATATCTAGTTGTCCATGAAATTCATTGTAGAAGTGACAGTAGTTGTCAAAGTAAGTTATTGGTATTTGAAATTGAACGTAAAAGATTATATTGTTTTAATTTGATGGTAAAATGGTCGAATTAAGTGACAGAGAGAGAATATTAATGATTGGTTATGGGGAGAGGAAAAGGACGCATCAAAAAGTTTGTGCCCTTTCTAACATTGTTCATCCTAATGCACAAATCTCCCGTTCAGTTTTGACGAAAACTTTGCGGAGGTACTATACGAATGGAACCGTTAGCAATATACCAAAAAGTGGATGGTTAAAAGGTGTAACTCAAAATGTTGCTATATCTTTGGCGTAGATCCACGATTCATCACCTGTCACTATGTCATAGACTCGCTTCAAAGCATCGTTATCGTATTTTTGGAGCATTTCTTTCGACCAATCGACACGAGCCCTTTTTTGAGCGATTGAAAAATTGTGTGGGTTCCAACGCGAACAAATTTTTGTAACGGTCAAATGTTCATGCAATATTGAATGTATGCTGGTCCCACCAATGACTAAGGTTGTCTCAATCTCACGATAGGATACATGACGATCTTGCAATATCAGTTGGCGCACAGCATCAATAGTTTTCGGACAACAACTGATTTTGGGCGACTTTTGTCTTGGAGTGTACTACAACCTCTGTTGAATTCACTATACCATCGATAAACACTGGTCCTTGATGGAGCTTCATCGCCAAAAATTGAATTAAGTTCATCGATGCACTGTTGTTGAGTTGATCCACGTCGAAAGTTGTAAAAAAATAATTGCACGTAAATGTTCACGATTTAATTCAATTTTTTGGGCGGGATGAATCTTTTAAGTTACTGTAAACAACACAAATAGCGCCCGTATGTCAAAACGTTCTGACTACATATAACCTCAAAAATGTCAAGAGCTGTTTGTTGGCAGATTGTAACACTAGGTTTTTTTGATCCGGAAATATAAAAATCAACCCTCGTATCGAATTCTGTCGACTATCAGAACACGAAAAATATAACTGAACATAAAACTGTAATACGTTAATTATTGTTTTGTTTTTAGTGCCGCAATGAGTTCATTAGGATACTAAAATAGAGAAAGTTGTTTATAATTGGTTATAAACTTTTTATGTATAAATTTTGATTACAATTTAGGTTATAACTGTCAAAAAATGAATGACACCAGTCATTGTGCCTACTGTAAGCCGCCATCTTTCATTAAATTATTCAAGTTTAGTGAAAATTGGTTCAAGCACCTAGCATTATTATTAAGATGGATGCTTCTAGTGTTGGGTAGCTCTTACGAGAGGCGGCTCATTTGTAACGTACACGACGAGTAAATGTAAGAGCGGCTCATTTAAATACAATGTACCACCTCACTTCAAATGTCCCACTTCGCTAGAGGTGGGCGATTATGAGATATACTAACGAAATCATTCGATTATAGAAATGTCTCGAGATATCTCGATTATAAATAACGGTTAGTAGTTACTAATACTAATCTGTACAGTACAGCTGCGTAGGGAGTGGGGACGAGACATAGACGACAACACGATCTTTCGTTCGTATAATCGAGTGCTGCATAATCGTCTCTCGATTATGCATCACTCGATTATACGAGCGAGAGACGATTATGCAGTCTCTCGTATCTCTTCTAAGCCGAGAGACGATTATGCAGCACTCGATTATACGAGTCTTCTTCCGTTAGCCACACATAATAGTGTACTCCATGTTTTGAAATTTGGATATAAGTTATTTATTAGATAAGCATATTATAATAATTTGGAGATTATATCATCGAACTATTGTGAAATTTGCAGATTGGCAAATATTCAGGTAATAAAAATTGAATGTTAATAATAATATTATTATTATTATTGAGCGTAATCACATTGAAATTAAAACGTTTACGCTTCACAGCATCGGATTGTACGCTATATTATCATAAAACGCCATAGGTTGTTCTTACTACTAATATCATTCGATTATGAAAACCTATTAGTTACTAATTCCATAATCGATTATTAAAATTAGTAGTACTGAAATAATCAATTATGCCGATCATTCGTAATCGCCCACCTCTACACTTCGCCTCGATGAGCACCAGGAAGCGATGAAGCCACGCGACAAATGATGGAGAGGGGATAAGTACTGGTCCTGGTCACCGGTACAAAAACGACAAAGGTAAATGAGGGCTGAGGGGATCTACTGATTCATAGTAGACAGTACCGTAAATTTTGGAATTACGGAGGGTTTTATGGTGCGGCGGTGTCTTTGTCACTTTGGCACCTCATGCCAAATATGATGGGATTTTATAGAAGTTTCTTTGAACTCAACAGAAAAACAACTTTATTTTCGATGATTGTATGAAAATATTGTTTCTTCAGAGAAGAAATAAAACGCTAAGCTCTCGATTATTACCTGCTATTTTTGTAACAGTATCTCATGACATTATAGTGTTAATTTTTCCGATTTGAAAATATTAATTATTATTAGGAAGTCTGTTCGTCATAGATAAAGAAAAAATCAGAAGACATGGAAAGTGGATTCGACGAAAAATTGAACGAGTTGTTATTATTATCAAAGGGCGAAATATTCAGTTTTTTATCAACCAAATTAACACAAAAGATAAACTACAAAGATGAAATTTTCGGAATAGTAATAGTCAATAAATGACACTAAGAAATGTTAAAATTGCGAATTCTGATGAGCCATAAATAAGATATATCTTTTCGGCATAATGAAGTCTCACAAAAAGAGTTCAGTCCCAAAGTACTAGTAATTGGATACATTTTTATAAAACGAACAGGGAAACTGTGTAGGATGCGAGAGGAAAGTTTAAATTTTAATTACATGAGAATATATAATCACTGTTAGCTTCGATTATTTTGAATAACAAAACCATCATATTCAGTAAAATCTTCCCCTCACTCGCTCACCGTCCTAAAGTTTCAAAATCCAACAATTAATTTGCATTCTAAATTTTGCCTCTTTTATTACTTCAATTCTGTCGATAGATAGAGTTACCTTCCTTTTGAATCGACATATTTGTAGTGAGACAGACCATCAACGTTCCTAGTTCTTACCTACCTCTCCCTCGCTACGCTATACCGTGTCAACAACCCGTTGTCTATACTAGTACAAATTTTGTCCCGACATCGTTTCGCGTTATGAACGGCGAGACCCCCTCGCCTCATTTGAAGGGGTACAATGTACCGATTCAGTACAAAAATGAGGCACCTCTTACAAACTCAATTTTAAGACGTGTACTACCCAACACTAGATGCTTCTTTATTGTTTTATTAAATTTTATGAAGTAATAGATGAAATCATCCATTGAGATTTTTCATAACATAAATAACTTAGATTGCCAAACCCATTCATAATTTTTATTATAAACACGTAGCCGTGGTTCGAGTGCAATTTATTAGGTCATTAGAATGCTCAGCGAACACAAGTTCAGGAATCCCGATCTGAGTTGGCTTGATGAGAATTTTTCAACGTGTGTCGGAAATATGGAACTAAAATTTCGACCGCTTACGTCACGTGTTGAATTAATCGTTTGTAATTACGACGTCAATACCTCTCCCGTAATTTTATTTCCTCCTCCCAGTTTTCGAATTTTATGAATGACACCTTCGATGGTAACGTGCGAATTGACCTTTGGATAGATTTAGATTTCTGAAGTTATTTATTGAAAACACATATCATATCGGCTCCAACCTAACATCGTATTCTGCGAATCCAAGAGAAATGAGAAATGTGGGTGTCGTGTTAACATTAAATTCAACTGAAAGGTTCTTGATTGGAATTTTTATTTGAAATATACCTACAGTGTGCGTCTTCGAATACTTCATTAATTTCGAACTTTCTTGAAATAAATGAACACTTTCGGCTCGTATGTTGGGGTTTTATGATTTTTCTTTGTTGGCGGAAAATGTCATTGAATACGTTTCTGCTGTATTTCGAAAATAAAAATATAAATGGGTATGGTACTATTCATTGCGAATATATTATCGACAATGACAAATTGTAAGTTTTTTTAAAGAGAAATGATAATTTGGTGCCAATAATAAAAAACTTTCTTAGAACAGAGGCACACATATTCAGAATATTTATTAGTATTGATCATAACATAAATGTGTCATCTATTATTTATATGATACCAGGGTTGCCTTTAATATTTCGGGATTAGAGAACAGAAACAAATATAAGTCGTCGAAAATTGCTTTATTGTTTTTCAAAATATTCCCCAGTGCTTCGTGCGCGAGCAACTTTGGTTGGATATGGCTCATCTTGAAATACCCATACAGTCGACTGCTGTTTACTTTCGGGCTCATACGCGTAAATCCACGATTCTCCACCTGTCACGATGTCATAGACGTGCTTCGAAGCATCACGGTCGTATTTTTGGAGCAGTTTTTCGACCAATTGACACTAAACTCTTTTTGAGCGATTGATGAATTGTGTGGGATCCATCGCGAACAAGTTTCAAATTTCAAATGTTCATGTAATACTGAATGTATGCTGGCCCCACTAATGCCTAAGGTTGTCTCGATCTCACGATAGGTCACATGACAATTTTGCAATATCAGTTGGCGCACAGCATCAATGGTTTTCGGAACAACTGATTTTGGACGAGCTTCACGTAATTCGTCTTGTAGTGAACTACGTCCTCAGTTGAATTCACGATACCATCGATAAACACTGGTCCTTGATGGAGCTTCATCGCCAAAAATTTAATTAAGTTAATCGATGCTGTGTTGCTCACTTAATCCATGTCAAAAATTATATAAAATAATCGCAAGAAAATGTTCACGATTCAATTTCATTTTTTGGGGGTTATGAATCTTTTAAGTTACTGTAAACAACACAAATAGTAGTATGTCAAAATGTTCTGACTACCTATAATCTCAAAGATGTCAAGCTTTACGATAGAGCTGTCAGTTGTCATATTGCAACACTCATATTATGAGAGAAAACACAAAATTCTTCCCTTTAAGCTACAATTTGATGCAGTTTCATTTTTTTTAAATAAAAAAAAATTCAATAGAGCCATTCATTTTGTGAAAATACATCATAAATATTGAAAGGAACAAGAATTTTGTCTAATTTTCAGTTAATTGCTGGAATCGATTGTAGTGACAAATGTGTCAGGAACCGCAATCATTCACCACTTAATAGCCAAATAGAGATATGCCATTCAGAACTTTTGAACATCCCATAGGTGATAATTAGACAAAATACTTGTTACTTTCAATATTAAAAAAATTTCAAACTGATTTAATAATTTTGAATAAAATTTTAAACTCGATGACAAATTTCCGCATCAATTAGGAACACTTTTAATATATTATTTTCTTTTTTTGAAATGAAAAATGATAGATATCAACTCATTCTCAACTTTTATTCATTATATCATTCTTGTCTGTTGCTGATTTATCTCAGAGGCAGGATGACTACAAAATGCCCTTACGTCACTGGTTATCCTGTAGAGGTTACTTCCTATATGCACAATCTTCCTAAACAATTTGAAAACGTAAAACAGAATCACTGTTATCTATAGTTTTCAGAATTCATTCCATATTAAATAAATTCACCCCTATGGTATGTATTCTTTGATTGGTTATACTGGATTTGATTTTCTGATTCGTTATGCTGCATATCATTTCTTTGTATTGATACCATTACATTTCTCTTTCAGGAAAGTCGATATGGCAATTAGTTTTAGAGCAATTCGATGATCTTCTAGTCAAGATTTTATTGTTAGCCGCTATTATTTCGTTTGTAAGTATAAATTTTTATTAATCAAAATAATAACGATTGAAATTTACTACCTAAATCCTTGTTCTCCAATTATGGGTTCATACTCTCCTCTGAGAATTTCAATTGAGGTCTGGAATATGCTTTAAACTAGGAATTACGGTTGTTTCCTGTTTCCTCTTTCAGCTTTATTAATTGATTAATGTCTTTGCGCGTAATAATGGTTTTCCCTACTAACCTCTACCCTTTTTTCTTGTTGAAGCGGTAGTTTCCAGCGAATATATGTTCGTATTTCCTAAATTTATTCGAATTGAAAGATGATCTTTCCAGACAGAAGAAAGTGATAAGGTTGATTTTTATTCAAACCATTTTCAAAATAGAATGTTAAAAATAGCCACCTACGTTCAGGAAACAACCTCTAACTTATACTCTCTTCGAGGTCTATTTTCGGAAATGCATGTCGTTATTTTCAAAAACCAATCTATCTTAAATGTACCGCGTCTCTTGATGTTTGACAGTCGAAATTGTGTGATCTATTATTAACGTGTCAAACGTGATACTAAAATATACACAATGAAATTTGAAACCTTGTATGTATTAATATCCGTTAGGCTGACCGCTGTCTGTCTTTACAATTGACGTATCTTCATTATTTAGTCGAAATAATAAACATCCTGTTGGTTATGTAATACAATACGGAAATAAAATAATAATAATAAATAACTAAATCCTATTGAGTTATTATGGAAACTATTCTGGCAAAATATTTCAAATTTTATAGATCAATATAAGGTTAGTTAAGGTACATTTCTAAAATACTTTTAGATTTCCAGTGTTGTCGGATGTGTGGAAATTTGGCAACAGCTTTCTTATTTTAAAAGGGACACCTTGTATTTTTTATAAAGAGTTAAATTAATTCGTTTTACTTTCCCATATCAATTGTTTTTGTGCTAAAAATTATTTTTAATAATTTTGAATCAAATTTGAAAGTCGCAAAAATGGCTATATTTCGCTCAATATTCTAGATTTCAATTCGAAATTTGGCATGATCTTAGATGAAAGTCTAATCTGCGCCACCGTTTCCGAATCTTAGGTGTCCGTTATACAGAGTGGTAAAAGACCACTTGTCAACTAAAAAAATTGTAAGAAACTCTTTTTCTTCAAATTGTAGGATTTTTCATTTTCAGACTGACAACAATCACCTCTACAATTTTTCAATACATTTCCCTATACCTATCTTGTTAAGATTCTGGGGTATCTGCGTTTATTGAATCTCAGGTTATTTATACAAAAACTTGAGCTGACAAATGGTAATTTTTTCCGACCTTTCTGTATAACTAACAACTAAGATTCGAAAACGGTGGCCGAGATTAAACTATTATCTAAGGTCATGCCTAATTTCGAACTGAAATATTGAATTGGGCGAAATATAGCTATTTTCCTTCCTAAAGTTTGATTTGAAAATTTGTTCAATAATTTATAAGTCAGAAACCGTTATAAATAAATAAAGGCAAGTGAAGTAAGTTAATTGAATTTGAATTATGAACAATCTTAAAAAAATTTAAATACGTGGTATCCCATTTGAAATAACAAAGCTGTTGCCAAATTTGCCCACATCTGGCAACACTGAAAGTTTGAAAGTATTTTTCCCTTTGAAGTCACGCTAGAAAGGGATCATTCAGTGTGCGAACAAATATTTGCTTTTATTAAATCGTTTCATTTTTTCCAGATCCTCGCTTTATTTGAGGAACATGAAGGTGCGTTCACAGCATTTGTAGAACCTTTCGTTATTCTTCTTATTTTAATTGCAAACGCAGTCGTAGGAGTCTGGCAGGTAAGTTGAATTGTTACTGATTCGTGTATCAAATTCCGAAACGATACCTTGTGTTGCAGGAACGAAATGCCGAATCTGCTATTGAAGCGCTCAAGGAATACGAACCCGAAATGGGAAAGGTTCTCAGGGCGGACAAGTCAGGTATCCAAAAAATCAGGGCAAGGGAAATCGTCCCAGGAGATATCGTTGAGGTATCCGTCGGTGACAAAATCCCTGCTGATATCCGTCTGATCAAAATCTACTCCACTACCCTTCGTATCGACCAGTCCATCTTGACAGGTGAATCCGTCTCAGTAATCAAGCACACCGATGCCATCCCAGACCCCAGGGCCGTCAATCAAGATAAAAAGAACATTCTGTTCTCTGGTACCAACGTAGCCGCTGGTAAGGCTAGAGGTATTGTCATGGGAACTGGACTGAACACCGCCATCGGTAAGATCCGTACTGAAATGTCCGAAACTGAAGAAATCAAGACTCCCCTTCAACAAAAACTCGACGAATTTGGCGAACAATTATCCAAAGTTATTTCTGTGATCTGCGTTGCTGTCTGGGCAATCAACATTGGACACTTCAACGACCCCGCTCATGGTGGATCTTGGATCAAAGGGGCTGTATACTATTTCAAAATCGCTGTTGCTCTAGCTGTGGCTGCCATTCCGGAAGGTCTACCTGCCGTCATCACAACTTGTTTGGCTTTGGGAACACGTCGTATGGCCAAAAAGAACGCCATCGTCAGGTCTTTACCTTCCGTCGAAACCTTGGGTTGTACCTCAGTCATTTGCTCTGATAAAACCGGAACCTTGACCACCAACCAGATGTCTGTCGCCCGTATGTTCATTTTCGATAAAGTTGAAGGAAATGACAGCAGCTTCCACGAATTCGAAATTACCGGATCTACTTACGAACCAATCGGTGAAGTTTTCCTCAGAGGACAAAAGGTTAAATGCGCTGAATATGACGCACTCCAAGAAATGGGAACCATCTGTATTATGTGCAATGACTCTTCCATTGACTTCAACGAGTTCAAACAGGCTTTCGAGAAGGTCGGCGAAGCAACTGAAACCGCACTCATCGTACTCGCTGAAAAAATGAACCCGTTCAGCGTGACAAAGAGTGGAGATCGTCGGCAAAAGGCCATCTGTGTCAGACAGGACATCGAGACCAAATGGAAGAAAGAGTTTACCTTGGAATTCTCCAGAGATCGCAAATCTATGTCTTCTTACTGTGTGCCATTGAAACCATCCAGGCTTGGAAACGGACCCAAACTCTTCGTCAAAGGTGCCCCAGAAGGTGTTTTGGACAGATGCACCCACGCTCGTGTTGGTTCACAGAAAGTTCCTCTTACCACTGCCCTCAAGAACAGAATCTTGGAAACAACAAAGGCCTACGGCACTGGCCGCGATACCCTGCGTTGTCTTGCTTTGGCTACCTGTGATAATCCAATGAAACCCGAAGATATGGAACTCGGCGACTCTACTAAATTCTACACTTACGAGGTTAACCTCACTTTCATCGGTGTTGTTGGTATGTTGGATCCCCCACGTAAGGAAGTATTCGATTCAATCGTCAGATGTCGCGCTGCTGGCATCCGGGTAATTGTCATCACCGGCGACAACAAGGCTACCGCCGAAGCTATCTGCAGAAGGATCGGTGTTTTCACTGAAGAGGAAGATACCACTGGCAAATCTTACTCTGGACGTGAATTCGATGATCTTCCAGTTTCCGAACAGCGGGCTGCCTGCGCCCGTGCCAGGCTTTTCTCTCGTGTGGAACCTGCTCACAAGTCCAAGATTGTTGAATACCTACAGAGCATGAATGAAATCTCAGCCATGGTAAGTGTAGTATATTATTGACCTAGCTGTATTCGTCAAAAAGTATGATTTAGGTCTCCTTAGACTCGGAGTGGATTGTAGACTTTTAAAATATGCAAAAAGAGGCTCGCAAAAGTGCAAATTAGTAAACAATCTTACAAAATAAAGGCGGTTTCACAATAAATTAATAACTTAGATTTGTTAGTGAAGCTTCAGTAGACTGTTTTTGCTATGGCCAGTTTCATTTTAGCAGAGACATCATTTGATTATACATATTTGCAAATGGTGTTCTGATTGAAAATACCATTAGAAGTAGCTTGAACTAATTTACGGAGCGTTCCCTATAGAGGGTTCTCCAATAACTCGTCAAAACTTGAAATTTTAGTAGCGACAACTTATGGTCAACACAATGGACCTCATAGAGAAATTTGAACGAACTGGGACAGTTTCAGATAAGGTAACTTCAGTACGTTGTAGAATTCACTGTGCAGTTCGAAACGGAAAATTGGTACTACAGATACAAGTAGTTGAGTTAAGAACAAATCGTTTATAAAGATGTAATTGATGTTGTTCATATTTCACTGACTGAAATTTTTGCAGACTGGTGATGGTGTAAATGACGCTCCAGCTCTCAAGAAGGCTGAAATTGGTATCGCTATGGGTTCAGGAACTGCTGTAGCTAAATCAGCATCTGAGATGGTACTCGCTGATGATAACTTCTCATCCATTGTAGCTGCCGTAGAGGAAGGACGCGCCATCTATAATAACATGAAACAATTTATCCGTTACTTGATTTCTTCCAACATTGGTGAGGTCGTCTCTATTTTCTTGACTGCCGCCCTTGGTCTTCCAGAAGCTTTGATCCCTGTCCAACTGTTGTGGGTCAACTTGGTAACTGATGGTCTGCCAGCTACTGCCCTTGGTTTCAATCCACCAGATCTTGACATCATGTCCAAACCACCAAGGAAGGCTGATGAATCTCTTATTTCTGGATGGTTGTTCTTCAGGTATATGGCTATTGGAGGTTATGTAGGTGCCGCTACTGTTGGTGCTGCCGCTTGGTGGTTCATGTACTCCCCATATGGTCCACAAATTAATTATTATCAATTGGTTAGTTTTCCTTCAGTTTTTTTTTGCAAACTGTTAATTAATACGAACTTTTTCTAGACTCATCATTTGCAATGCATCAGTGGTGGTCCTGAATTCAAGGGAATTGATTGCAAAATCTTCAGTGACCCACATCCAATGACCATGGCTTTGTCTGTACTAGTAACAATTGAAATGTTGAACGCCATGAACAGGTAAAAAATTGAATTTATTAATTATCAATTGAAATTTGAACTTGCTTAGAGAAATTTTAATTAGAAGTTAACTGAAGTTATCAGATCATGTGAACCTTTACTTCGTGATATGACTTTGATCAAAAGGAAATCTATTTTTTTCTAATAGACTGCTTCAGACACCTATATCTGATTTGATAAGTCAACACTGGAAATCACTGCAAAGTCGAAAATGGCCATAATCTTTTTTAGTTTAGGAAATGTACATTTGAAAATGATCGGGAAGAAAACGACAAGACAATGAAAATAGTGTCTAAATACATATTTCCAGTCAGTTGAATGAAATCATACGGTAATTGCATGCACAAAAGAATTTGGGTCAAATATTAGTGATTGAAGGTTCACATAAATATCTGTTAATTCAGTGTAATGTATTAATTTCCAATTTTTTTACAGTTTGTCTGAAAATCAATCTCTAATTGCTATGCCCCCATGGTCAAATTGGTGGTTAGTTGGTTCGATGGCTCTTTCTTTCACACTCCATTTCGTTATTCTCTATGTTGATGTCCTTTCAGTAAGTATTTTTATTAATTTCGTTAGTTATTTCATTTGATTGAATCTTTTTTTTTTCATTTAGGCTGTATTCCAAGTGACTCCATTGACTGTAGAAGAATGGGTAACAGTAATGAAATTCTCAATTCCAGTAGTGTTACTTGATGAAACACTCAAGTTTATCGCAAGAAAGATCACTGATGGTGAGAATCCACTTTACACTGTTTATGGGATTGTACTAATGTGGGCTGTGTTCTTTGGTTTATTGCTTGTGAGCCCCATTTAAGTGTGATCTGACTTTAACTTTTGAATAAACCTCATTGAACGAGGGTACGCGTTTTTGCGTTGTGTGTCTGTGTTAAATTATCCAGCTGGACTAAGAAAATTGCTCAGGTCATCTTTCAACATCGAGGATTATTTTTTTAATTTCAGCTCTTGATTGAAATAGTGCCTTTGGAAAGCTTCACCGAGTACAATAATTTATTGCAAATATCTTCATATTCCCATTTAATATTTAATGATGGAATTATTATTTTATCTTCTTTTCGATGTTCAAAAATGACTTTCAATACTTAATCTGAAGTTTAGGTATCTACATAAGAACTCTTAGACAACAACGGCATTTGTAACTTTGTGAGAATTATTCTAACTGATATATTAAAAAAATCTTCAAATGATTCATGCGGGTTTATATTTGCTTTGTTGGAATAACTATATTACTTTCTATCAAAAACTATTTGAATTGGCTATTCAAAACAAGAAGACTGACTTCAAATTGCTCCGAAATTATTTTGTACATTTTTCTTATTTGAATCCTACTCATATAAACTAATTTATAGGAATGTTTAAAATAGTTTTCAAGTTTGCCCCAGACATACACGAAAAAATATTTGGCCTTAGCATCGTTTAAACACATTCTCGTCCATTAATAATCGGAAATTTAGTACCTATTTTTTGTACTTATTTGAATAAGTAAACTTTAAATACAAATGAAATAAAATTCCATCATCCCCAACCAGTTTTTTTTTAAATAATCAGTGTGTTTAACTCATTCCCATCAATAAAATGGTCAGTACAACGTAAATCTATGGGTTACTAAAATTTTAAATAATAAAACTCAACTTTGAAGTCATTCGGACAAAAAAAAAATTGATTTGTTTTTTGTATTTTTTTACCTGCAAAGATTTTTTCGAATATGAAGGGAAGCAGATATACAGGATGTACATTTGCCTAAATAAGTTTAATGAGTATGGCTGTACATTTGAAAGATTGTCTTCAATTTTTAATTTATTTATGGCAGTTTATTTTTGTGTTTTGTATAGAATAATATAAGTTTGAATGATTTGGAAGTTTTTAGATTTTCTGATATTAGATCATTTTGATGAACTGTCAGTTTCCTGCTCAGGCAAACTGTAAATATTTAAACAAATAATAATTTGATTCCAAGTTCTTCAACCATACTTCAACGATGATTCGTAAAATACTCTTCACGAATATGTTTTACATTTCTTTTTTTTTAAATTGTGTTCAACATCATACAGAAGAAAATCTTTCATTGAAGTATGTTTGGTTATTTTTTTTTTGGCTAAGTGCCAAAATCTATGGTTAGGATTTTTTCTATCTATTCCAAATATTTATGAAAATAATTTTATTGTAGGAAATTTAGTAATTGATATATTTCGTGTAGAATACCTTCCATTACATTTGTAAAATTTTACTGCGAAAAAATGTAAATATTTGTATTGGGCCGTATTGATGAAAACAATAAAGTAAAAACATTTTGAAGTTTGTTGAGCTTTAGATTTTTTGTGAACATTTTTTAGAAGAAGAATTCTGAAAATTCAATCACTTACGGATTCACGGTTCTTGCTGAGTTCATTTTTTCAATATCCATCCATTTTTCCTTATGTTGCCATTATGTGTTCATATGTAAGTTTATATAGTTTATTGAGAAATGGTTGAATTTTTAGAAATTTTTCACTATTTGAATTTTTGACCACTTTTGATTGAGTGGTAGAGCTTTAACAAATCGCATTGAAAAACAACAAAGCTTAACTAATCTACACCATGCAGAGTGGAGCTTCAATGTTTGCATTAATGTAAGTATTATATCATTTTTGTGTTATTACCCTGTTGTTTTTTATCTTCATTTTCATCTTTTTCCTACAGTTTCTGAAGTCGCAGCACCAAGAATGTAAATGACTCATTTCATCGCCATGAGTTAAACTAAACAACCCCTCCATTGGTTTGACAAGTAATATGGATGTTTAATTTTGGAATGAGTGTCTTATTTCAAATCCCAGTATCTTTTTTAAAGTTTTGAGGAAAATTTGACGTTTGCATAAAGGCATATGTAGCCCACAAGTAGAATAAAACGAAATTAGTTATTAATTATTATTGATTTGTATAACAGAATTTATATTTAATGGCATTGGGCTTTTATGCCTTTATAGGTAATAACGAATAAGCTGATCAAATTCTTTGTTTCAGTTGGTGAGGTTGTAGTAGATAAATGGCAGTAAAGTCAACATCTTCAATATTGTGTTTATCATATTGTTTTGAGTAAGATAACTCTTAAAAGACTTCACAGCTTTTATTTTTCACCTAATGTTATCACCAACTTTACCGTTTAATGCAAGCGAATGCAATCACTCATAAAATTCGTATATCCAACCATTCTCGCAAATTCATTGTTTTTGTTAATGTTTTTGTGCTAACATCTTTCACCTGTGTTCTCTATATCTCAAGTGAACTGATGTTTGACACAAAATGTATATAGAGAATATTTTAAGTTTTATTAAATATGTTTGTTATTTCAAAAAACTACATTTTCATCTTCTGTAAAGATTTGAATGTATTTTTTTCAACAAATACAGTTTCACTAGTCGGAATCAGCACTGAACAAGCACTAAGAAAAATGAGGGGGAATATCCTCTTCGATATCTCTGAGTGTTGTTGGTCCTTTAATACTAGTTCTCTTCAATATAGCAGAGGTGTTTGTTGCCATATTCAATGTTTGGTCGGTATAATGGTCATCTTATCATTGTCTCCTAAAGTGTGTTCGTATTGTTCATTTTAATTTTTTTCATTTAGCTGGCAGTTCGAGCTGGTTTCGACTGAATGTGGCTGTGCTGGATTTTACAGCTGACATGCCAAATGTATAGATAAATAATTGAATTTTCATCAGTTTTGTAAATGATGACATTTCTGTAAATAAATTGGCGCCCTCGAAGCCGACTAAGAAAGTTGTTATTATTAACCTCTTTTCAAAACCATTAAATCAACTCGTAACCGACATAAAATGTCTTTCTCTAATCATTGAAAAGTTATTACATCAATTATGTCAGGGATGTTGTGACTGCAAATGAGGGAACAGATCAATTTTTGTTTGGGGGGAGACATTAGCAACATAAAATGGTAATCCATAATAGAGGTGGAGCAATACCTCAATCGGAAGGAAATTTTCCCCTTCTCATGACTACTGTGCTGGGTGAGTCTTTGACCATTGCTTTAATTGTAACCATATTCAGCTGCGTTAAAAAGTTATAGGCATTTTAAGTTTTCACATTGGGCAAATACCCCTCTGTAGTCCAGTTTAGTTTGAATGAAAATTACCTTCCACAGCATCCACTATTGAATCTGAATTGTTTAAAAACATTATTTTCCCTCTAAGAAATGATTTACTCACTCATGTTTCATCAGATGATTTTATCGATTTAATTCCGTTCAACTTCAAGTATCTCGAAAATGGTGCAATTTAGGAAAAAGGATGATGAATGATTTTTTCTGCAAAAAAGACTTGTGATTCTAAGTATAAGATACGGACCTTTAGTTCAAATGATATTTGTTTTTCATGCAATTTAACCAATCTGTACAGTAGTAGTGAGAAACCCACAAGAAATGGAATAAATGTGTTGATGCCAAAATATACATGACTGTTATGAAAAACCTTCTACAGGAGATCATTTCAATTAATATTACCGTTTGAATATTACAGGTGAAAATAAATTTTTTTAATGAAATTTCAACACCCTGTATCTTTTGAACAGGGCTAAATTTGGAATAATGTTATAGGAAGAAAATGTTTCTTTTGACGTCAAGAATCTATGGTTGAAATTAACGCAGTGGTCAAAGACTCACCCTGTATATACCAGCTAACAATACTATTGGTGATTTTTTGAGTAAAATTGACCGAGATATTTTGACAATTGACCTGTTCTGATAATATGAAAACTGGTTCATCTCCCTCAGAAGATGGAGAGTATAAGACTGGACAAGCTCAAGTTTGACTCTTGGTTCTTCATCCGGGAGTCGAATCCATCGAATAAGACAATTTTCGGCTCGATATCAGAAAAATTACAGACATGTGCAATATGATGAGCAGGCTGTTTTAGTATGAACAAGAACAATTCTAATAGGATTGAATGTATTTTGTGAATATTGTATGTATTTTACTGAGGAAGTCGTAAATAAAGTACCTACATACAATATTCAACAAAACTTCTCTCGATCAAAAACTCATCTGCTTGTTTTAGAACAATTGCAATTGCTTATAATTTAGAAAGATCTTTCCATAGTCTAAGGCTAATTGAAAGATATACTATTGGATTCGTCCGTAAAAACCTAATTTATTTGCTAATTACATATTATCACTTATGATGGTCAGTATTATTAATTATTGCAGTTCTGAATTTCTTGTAATTATATTCTGATCAGTTCGATATGTACGAAGAAGTTCAATACTAGAAAACAGTTCAACATTAGGTCGATATAATTATGCAACATATTGGAAATTCTTTCATTAATAGTATATTCCAATACAAGTTGCAGAATGGGCACCTATTCCAACATGAATGCGAATAGAACGCATGGGTGTTGGAATTGCCTTCTGCAACGAGTATTAGACGATATTTTCTCTATTTCACTCAAGAATTGTGAGAAATTAATTGGAATTCAATGAAAAATTCAGATTATACCTCCTAGTGCCTTTTGTAATTTATTTTCGCAGTTGGTGTGACTGATACGAAAATTGAAAGATTATAGAATTTGAATAGTGCGTTCAAATCTCTACTCTCTACATGGTTTAATATTGACAATTGACATGCAATGGACGCGTGTTGACATTCGAAAGGATAGGATGTCAGTGTTGTCAACCACAAAACGAAAAATATAACTAAAAACAATGCTGTAATGAGTTCATTACAGCACTGTTTTTAGTACTGTAATGAACTCATTACGACACTGAAATAGAGAAAGTCAATTATGGCAATTTCGCCTCGATTTTTGCTTAACTGAATTTTATGCAAGCATCGAAATAAATACTTTAAATGAAAATTAATTGTTTAATTAGAAGAAAATCTTCATGTGTGATAACTTGTCTTATATATTGCTACAATTGTATTGAATTTTTCATTTTGCTTCTTTAATTTTTCGATTATTTCTTCATTTTTCAGAATTTGCTTCTTGAAATCCAATAAAGGATTTCCTTCTATTTGAATATCGATACTATCCTTGTCGTTTTTTACTCGATCCAGTGTAGCTCTAATAGCCTATAATATTTCAATTCGAAGTATAAATTTTCGGTCTAATTTATTTCCGACTTACTTTCTGGAGTTCATAGAATTTATCTGTATAGTTTTTTCCTTCTTCGTATTTTTTCTTCACCAGTTTAATTTTTTCATTCAGTTCAACAGTTCGATCCGTAATATTTTTCACAGATATTAGGGTTTTCTCACTTATAATATCAATATTATTCATCGAACCTGTTAGATCTCCCAAATTCTGATGAAAATTTTTATTAATACCGCATATTTTTGAATATTTACAGAATAATTCTTCATACTTTTTTCTGAAATGATGCACATCTTTCTGAAGTGTATTATTAGTCTCTTGAAAAGCGTTCACTTTTAATTTTAGATTTCGTATTTCCTCTTCGCAAATTTTCAGTTTAGATTTGTAATTTCTTTCATTTTGTGTATGTTCTTCCATCATTTTCATCATTTTATTTTTTACATCCTCGAGCTGTGAACGAACTGAAAATATACGGTTTATTTCAAGTTTGTGAATTACTTTCTCTCATAACTAACAATTTCTCTGTAGATGTTCTTCATTTCCTTGAAAAGTCTTAACTTCATTACTCAGAGAAACTATTTCCTTTTTCGCTTCTGTTAAATTTGTAGCCAGTGCATTCTTCAAAGTTCCTAATTCACTCAATTGTAATTCTAGCTTATCTACCATTGTCTTATATCTTTCCAGTTCATGAAGCAGTTGATTATTTTCATTGGTTTTGACAGAAATATTTACCAATGCATCTTTGTAATCCTGTTTTATCGAATCGGCAAATTTTAGTATTGCACCAAACTTCGTGGTAGAAAAAATATTTTCTTGCACAGATTCCCTACAAATTTTCCAGTTAGTCGTTTCATTTTATTTTTATATTTTCAATTCAACAATGACTTCCTAGTAGAGGAGTTGACATTGTTTTCGGATATGAATTTAACCAAATCCTTCATGAATACATCTATTTCGGTACAATTATAACATTTATGAGGGCTTCTGTTGTCTGTTTGAGATTCTGTACTGATGAAAAGCCTTGTTGCTTTATCCATAAAAGGAATAGGTTTTATTTCATCCTGAAAATGATTTAATCAGCGAATTCGCCTGTAAACTTCAAGATGGTAATCAGTAATTATATCAAATGAAAGATTATACTAAATATAAGATCTTTTTCAATACCTCATCCCTAATAATACTCAACCGGATTCAAAGAATCCATAAACTATTGATATTCCATATATAAAATATTTTCCGAAAACTTGAACAGCTTAGGAAATAAATTATTAATTAATTAATTCCTTACACAAGATAGTATCAGATTTAATGAATGAAAGATGAGCATATACAAAATATCATGCGACTGCGGAAGATCTCATATCGTAGAAACTTAACAGCCACTGAAAGTATGAATAAAGGAAAATGCATGAATTATTATCTAAGGAAGAAAAATCGCATCTTACGAGGGTTGCCTTTTATATTTCGAGATTAGAGAACAAATATTAATAATCGAAAATAGCTTTATTGTATCTCAAAAAATTCTAATGTCGAAAAACGTTGACTTCTCATTTAAATTTTTTACGTACTGAATAAAAAGAAGTCATTCGATACCAAGCTGTTCTAGTGGTACGATTGCGACATGTCCAGTTTTTCTGAAAAAACAGGCGACCATTTGCTTGGAAGTGCTTCGTTCGCTAGCAACTTTTGTTGGATTTGGCTCATCTCGAAACAGACGTGCTCAGACGTGTAAATTCACGATTCATCACCTGTCACGATGTCATAGACGTGCTTCAAAGCACCGCGATCGTAGTTTTGGAGCATTTCTCTCGACCAATCGACACGAGCCTTCTTTGAGCTATTGACAAATTGTGTGGGAACCAACGCGAACAAATTTTTTTGACGATCAAATGTTCATGCAATATTGAATGTATGCTGGTCCCACTAATGCCTAAGGTCGTCTCTATCTTACCATAGGTAACCTGACGCTCTTGCAATATAAGTTGGCGCACAGCATCAATGGTTTTCGGAACAACTGATTTTGGAAGACCTTCACGAAATTCGTCTTCCTGCGAAATACGTGCTCGGTTGAATTCACCATACCATTGATAAACACTGGTCCTTGATGGAGCTTCATCGTCAAAAATTGAATTGAGTTCATCGATGCACTGTTGTCGAGTTAATCCACGTCGAAAGTTGTAAAAAATAATCACACGAATATGTTCACAATGTGATTCCATGTTCTGGGCTAGATTAAAGACAACCCTCGTATCTGAAAGGAACTTTTATACTCACTTTTTTTGGATGACTGTAACACTCCCAAAACATTTGCACACATCTTCCAAGAGTTACTCTTGACGTATAGTACATGTTATTCTTCTTCTTCACTGTAATTTTTTGTTGAAGAACATAGTTGAATATAATATATAATCTGAAATCTTAAATGTAATTGATATGTGCATTCATAGTGAAATTTCTTTGTCAACTAGGTTAATTGCTTTATTAAATTTTCCGGAAGTGGCCCAAATGAAAAAACTCAATAATAATGGCCGTCTGAAAATATTTTCACTCTCCAAAACACTCCAAAATTTGAAATCTAATGGAATTTATAAAAGCACTACTTATTAGTCTTCCAAGAGGTAGTTTTTCGTTTTGAATTAAATATAACGAAATTTCAGGTCATGTAAAAATAAAATGAGTATACCAACTTTTCAATTATCATTTCCAAGCATTCCTCGTATGTCACTTCCTTACTTTCGAATGATTTGTAATAAGCTTTAAGGTCATCTATATTTTTCTGTGGAAATAGCCAAGATTTCGTTTCAGATTTATTCGTATCGGATAGAATAGACTCGACGATGCCATCCAAACAATGCAGATCTTGTAAGAGAGATAAAAGAAGAATATCTGGTATCGAAGACTCCATCATTGAATTATTAAGCTAATTATGTTTTGACTTTTACCGCAACTGTCGAAACTTCTGTAGAATTGGCGTCTAGAAATAATTCTTTGACATGATATCCCAAATCTTTGTATCTTTGCATTTTAAATGCTCTGGTGAAATAAAAATTTTCGCCCGAGCAGGGACTTGAACCCTGGACCCTTGGATTAAAAGTCCAATGCTCTACCGACTGAGCTACCCGGGCTTGTGATCTGGATGCGTTATATTAGTAACACTCTGCAAAATAGTACGAAATCAAAAAGCAATATGTTGCTTCGACGAAAGCAAGCTTTGAATAACATCACGCTCAAAAACTTGACGAAAGCTATGCTGTGAAGTGCGATGTCAGGTACGACAATTTCAAATAGCTTGGTTTCTCTGTATACCGGTATGAAAAATTTATGCTATCCGAAGAAATATTATTGATATTTATTAATGGGTGTTCGTGGCCGGATTGCTTAGGTGCTCCGGTGATATATTCTAATAGAAGTGTGTTGAAATCCCACTGGAAGCAAAATCTTAAAATCTGATTTTCCAAATCACCGACACACCTCAGATTGTAGATGGTTATGGTCTGCATTACAGCCCGATTGTCACGATGCGGACGACGACGTTATTCTTGGTTTGATTTTTTGGTAGCCTAATTCTTTGACGGCACACGCTTAGCCAGGGACGGACTCGGTATCTGTTACAATATCAACCTCTACTCAAATATTAAACCCGCACCTGCAATATTGTTTGATAGCTGAAGTATTGTAAGCTCGAAATAAATATCCAGTAAAAAATGTTTTCATTCTCCCAATCAATTTTTGTTATTATATACATACTTTATTTGGATGGTACATATGCTAATTTTTAATCGGAATGAGTATAAGCAATGGTATATAACAATAATTAAAACTTGAGAATATAGGTAAATATGATATGTTATATACATATATCTATATGAATTTCATTTTGTGAACATAGGACTTCTTTTGTGACTTTCTAATATCTTCTGAACCAAGCCTGGATAGGCAAACATGGGCAGGTGAATTCTGTTCTTTTGGATGTATTCAAGAATCTTTCCTTCCACTTCACTGATTATTTGACTATCTTTAAATATGCAGCTAATTTCATAATTTTGCCTCTCGGTGAGCTGAAAAGTCACACGTATAATGAGAGATCCTTAAGTAGGTACAGATAAAATCACATTTCAGTTCAAAGAAACATGATGTCTACTGAAAATTTCACTTTAAAGAATATACTTACGATGCTCCATTTGTTTGTTTCGAAGTAGTTCGTTATTACCTCAATGATAGTATTCTCATCTTCAACCTGTAATTCAAGCAGTTTGAAAAGTGATTCTTGCAGAGCGGTCATGTTTATAGACTATATATATATTCCCTTGAGGAACGCCTGATTCTTTATCCCATACAATAAGGCGTTCCTCAAGGGAGTGTTATTAGTCCTTTTCTATATTTGGTATATACAGCAGACCTGCCCACATGTGCTAACACAATAATCGGAACATTCGCAGATGATGCTGCAATATTTGCAACCGACGATAATCCTGAAAAAGCATCCAATATTTTACAAACGCACCTTGATAAAATACAAGAATGGCTCAACAAATGGAAAATCAGGATCAATGAGACAAAATCAATGCAAATCAATTTTACGCTTCGAAAAGGACAATGCCCTTCTATTCAGTTAAATAACATTCAGTTACCAGTATCAAATAATACAAAATATTTGGGAATTCACTTAGATAACAAATTAACATGGAAGGAACACGTGGTTAAAAAAAGGAAGCAAATAGACCTGAAAGTTAAAGAGCTGTATTGGCTCATAGGCAGGAAATCTAAATTGTCGATGGAAAACAAACTTCCCATATACAAAGCAGTCATAAAACCTATTTGGACATATGGTATTGAAATGCAAATGCACCATGGTATGTGACCAATCAAACATTGCACGAAGATCTAAAAATACCTTATATTAATGACGTCATAAAGGAAAAGAGCCAGAAACACCACGACAATCTACACGGACACATAAACGACCTTCTACAGCCATTGCTAGAACAACACACCACCCGAAGACTCAAAAGGAATTGGCCAGCAGACCTTAAGTAGGACAGAAGGGGTCTTTTCATTGGAGAAGACCCTATAAACCCACTTCAGAGCGTCATGCTCTACAGACATCTGATTAGCTTATAGAATTATTTTATTGTATTCTGATTGCTAATGAATAAATGAAATGAAAAAAAAATGTGATGAATACAGGGTGGTCCAATTAGTGACGTCATCATTTTATTTAGATGTCTCGCACCTGATGATATGATTTTTGTGTGTATTTTTAATGTACGAATGATACTACAAAATTAGTGTTTGAGAACAAGCAGATCATCGGAGTGAAGAAGATTCAGTGTATACTTGGGTATAGGCTTCAAACATCATTGACCTGAAGATCTTATATCGACAATTCATGTAAGAAATTTAGCGTTACAATTTCAAACGGAGATTAAAATTGATGAGCACGGCAAAACTTACATACAAATACACATTCCACTCTAGAGCTATATGAGGTAATTATTTGGGGCGATGTTAAAACCGTCCTGGTTGTGCAAAAACTAGATTTGAGAGTCCTGTTTGTATTGAAATATATGGAGATGTTGAGGTCTATTCAGGAAAAAGGGCATTATCACGGTCATTCTGTCTTTATGCTCACTTGTCTAATTCGGTTTCATTCATATTATTTGTAGATGAGAAATCTAAATTTCGATGTGATTTCAATGTGGTTATTCTCATTTAAAGTTGAAAGATGGCAGTCGAAAATATTCTTCAATGGGAAAAATTCAAGATTTTCGTAGATTTCTACCTTCGTATTTTCCAACAATTCGTTGATTTCTTTCATGAGCAATGGAAACTTGTCGTAAACGATCCCGCAAAGCCAGGGCTCCTTGAAGAACTCGAAGAAATCGTTTATGATGCCCAATTCGAACCTTACCAACAAATCGTTCAGTAATGAAACATGCTTTCCCCACAAACTCACAAGATTCTCGATATTCAGAGGCTGCAAGATAAAAAATTTGTACATCTTCATGGAGACTTGGAATTTTTCTTACCTGTTGACTCAGACAAATTATTGTTTCTACAGTATTCAATCGGTTAATATGAAGTCTGAAATAACCTTGCCTTTCCAAATGTTCGTAGTCGCCAGTTACGAGGAGTTGTCCCTGTAATAAAAAAACAGTGTGGATATCAGTCAATACGGCCTATTTATTACAATAATAATGAGTTGTAAACATGTCTGGTGAGCACTCTTTAAAGTCATCATAGGCACATGGCAATTGACGCAGATCGTGATCTCTCTGGATAGCTGCTGATGCTGATACCTAGAATTCTATTTCAGAGTGAGGATACTTCTTAAAACCTTTATGGAGAACCGCATAGAAATTCGGAAACACTGTTAACGTACTAGATAGGACGATATAATTGGTCGTTTTGAGAATCAAATCTGATTCAATTACACAGCTAAGTGGGTTCATCTATGCTTTGAGCTCTAAGTGCAATCCGTACATCAGATTCGATTCACCAGATAGAATTTTAGGTCATTAGCAGTGGAGAAACTGAGTTATTTGTGGTTCTGAAAGAAGGTCAGGTGATTGGATACATCAACAGTGATTTATCAAACTGTCCCAAGAATTCAGGGAACTCAGGTTTGACAAATGTATGTTCAAAGAAACAAAAAGTGCCCTCAATAGATTCCTAAGCAGTATGATTAAATCCATAGCTCAATATGCACTTTGAGGGTGCTGAGGCTCAAAATATAATTTGTTGGATAGATATCCGTACTATCATTCAGTAGCGCAAGATCGAGGTTTGCTATCCCTGTTGTTAGCTGTGTTAAAACTAGATTCTTCAATGTCGTCTTGGTAAGTAGTATATACGAATTCAAAAATATTAGTGAGCTGGCCCTATGTAATTATTTTCGCTTACAAAATTATCAGAAGTCATCTCTATCTCAACAGGTATGTGCCTTCCAGGAGGTGTGACGCTGACATAGTAAACTTTTCCAGGAAGTAAACAATTTTCGACAATCGGGTCGCGGAACTGTGGTAGGTTGCTGAGCTGCTTCACCATTGACGATTCCTTGCGTTCGTACATTTTGTAGCATTTTGGAATAAGCATACTACGGAACTGGCGGCCTATAACTCTTCCCACTTCGTTGGCGTTGTAGAATTTATGATTAAGGTGATCGGCGTGGTACTTTCTTGAATATTGAGTCAGGGGTCCGGCCGCAAATATTTGGGGATCATTTGTGCAGAAGTTGGAGTCTATGACGAGTCGACCTGGAAATGGAAGAAAACTTGACTTACTCTAATAGTGAAGTGGCATCTGCGGATACTATGTCTTGAAGCGAAAACGGCGTTTGATGTTTTATACAAATTAACATCTAGGATTAATAATTCCTGCAATGGTTTGGTCTAACGAACAGTTGGAACTCGTTCGAGATACGAGACTAGAAGCCACTAAGATGGCAAAAACATGTTTCCGGCGTCACAGATCTAGTTCCAGCTCAAAAATTAATTTTGAGTTAAGTTCACAACTTCTTCAAAAAAATATACGGCTCATCTTAAGAATTCTGCAGCGTCCACGGGTTACAGCCATTTAAAATTGCTGTCGTGTAAATCCACCTCATCTGACTGCACTTACTGCACTATCACTGGGCAGCCGTAACTTCTATCAGAGTACCATTTCTAGTACAAAATTCACTGTTGTTGGTGCGCTGTGTACACCATTTGGAGCAAGGGAAGACAAGGAATCAAAGTGACATCCGATTGATACTACAGAGTAGTAGAGAAGTTTTTGCTTCAAAATACAAAAATGCGGTACAAAGCATAACATAAAGTACTTCTAGTTCCTTGCACCCGAAGAATAATGGCTTCATATACTGCCCCATCACCGAGGAGTTCAAAGAGGCATTTACGGACTGAATCATCCGACTACACAAGATGCAGTCAAAACTAATCCGCAGAAGATTCCGGACGTGTGAAGGAAGGATGTTGATTTCAAATTATCAATGGAAAGAAAATGTATCAACTTTAGGAACGGAAAACAATTTTTCAAATACCTAATTTCGTTTTCATTCATCAGCTCTATCAAATGAGAGATATTCAATTGCCTATACCTTTTTTTAAAATTATTTGATTGTCATTTAGGAGCAGTCTCAGTCTGAGATACCTCTTTCTGCTCAAAGGAATTTGGGCTACTTACCGTCGAATACCAATCCAGCCTTGTATATTGCATGGAAGGTCTTACTACTGATGCTCTTCTCCGCATATAAAAAAACGAATTTACACTTAATTTTTATGGATACTGATTTCGAATAAATCTCGATTTGCGTTATCTGATTTTCGTCATTGATCTCCCAATCACGCAGTTTGTATCCTTTGTAAACCCTAACTCCAAGTTTTTCGATAAGCCTGTGGATCGCGTCTGATACTTCTGGGTCAGGAAATTCGAAGTTTGGATGTTCATAGGATTCTTTCGAGATGTTTACGGCCATTGTTGGTTGAACGAGAACCAAAAGTTGCAACGGTATTCCATATTCCTCTAAAGCTCCTATGCAAGCGATTGTCCTTAGGTCCTTTCCATAGATGACTATGAATTCTGGAAAACAGACGATATTGAATGAAAATCATTCATAACCAGAAGCAGACTTCAACCATGATCCGTCGAATGAACAATGGAAATAAATTTTAAGAAGAATTTTTGGTGCACTTGTGGAGCTGTCGATCTGCCAAATGTTCGTAACTTTCGAATTACCAGCCGGAAATTATCTCAAAAAACTGGGTTCGACTGCCCGATGATGAATTTGTATTCGAAGTTGAGTAGTTATGCCCAACCCTTAGTAAAAACTATAAACTTCGACGCTAGAGAAGCTAGGGTTCTCATATTTCCGGAATGGGTTAATTGTGTACGCGGAGAATATAAAATGCAGAAGTTTTGAGCTCTTGTTCTAGTAGAATAGAGTGTTATCTGTAATTTAAATATAAATGAAAATAGTCTCAATGTATTGAGATGAAGAATACAAGGTCAAACTTGAGTGTGCTGGTTTATTAATTTCCTGAACTAGAACAAGCTCTTAAGAAGAAATTTCTATATTTTCTCATGGTTATACTCTACGAAGATGAGAGTAGTGAGGTTGCCTGGTTGGTAAGCATGCCGGATCGACATGACGATGTTCTCTGGTTCGAATCCGTTGTTATGAATAGATCTGGCCACTAAATACGGATGTCGTTGTATGAAGCATCTAAATTAGTATAGAAGTTGCTTATTATAGGTAGTTTCTGTACCTCAAATCAAATGCTGGAAATTGACTAATATTATATTTACCTTCTTTCTTCTTCAACCATTTCGGAAACTCTCCTCTTCTTTTACGAACCTTGTTGAATACTTGCACAATATCGCTGTCTGTGTTTATCATGAAGGCATTGTCTGGAATCGTTGAATACTTTTTCCTGGCTTTGAATTCGAGTCTTGGGACTCGGTACTGTTCGCCACAGAACAGCACTAGGTAGTCATATCGTAAGCTTGTTGCTTCGTTCACGATTATAATTTTCTTTTTCCTTTTGATTCTATTCAGAACGCCATAAACTATGTTGACGTAGATGCGGAGATTCAGGTATAGAATAAGTTTATAAACTGAATGCCCTCTATTTATTTGAAATAAGGTCTTCCCCTTGGTGACCATTTTATAGAATGGTAATCCATGAGGTGAAACTACGGTTATGTTGTTGAAAATTACCTTCAAATAAAAATGAGTAGGGTGAGTTTTTGACTACCATATAAATCTTAACCTCAGATCCATGTTGTCGCTACAATTTTTTTCCAATTTGGCCTCGTTCAGAAATTAGAGGCGATTGAAATTATCAAAAAAGGAGTTACTTTCACCCTGCCGAATTTAATGAAGTGGAAATGGTGGAATCTACTTACAGGTACTTACCAGCAAATCTGGAGCAGAGCCAAATACCAGAGTCTCCAGAAAGGACAAGGCAGTGTCCCCACTACCGATAACTACAATCCGGGTATTTATCTCCAGACGCTTGACTCCGGATAATCGAGTTGTGGCAATAAAAAGGGAAACTACTTCTCCGGGTTCAGTTACGAAAGGTGCAGGTTGGCATGCCTCCTCGATAAATTCTGGATCATACATGGGCATCTTTCTGGGTGCCACAGGAGTCAGATACTGAATGCAATTTAGGAGTGGTCTACCTTTCATCACGTCGTCAAGGTCATCGGGAGTTACTAGGTAGACTAATAGCGAATAATTACCTAATCTCAGTATTTCATTCAGGAAGTATCGACAATATCTAAGGAATACTGGGTAGACTAGAAAGTTTTCCAGTAGGGCTACATTGTTCGATGCATGTTTCTCTTCATCTACCCATTTGTAGAGTGTGTAATGTGCGTAAAGATAGTTTATGTCGACTATCCCGCTCAGAACTGAAATGAAAATAAAGAATGTAGAATATCAGGAGCTTTCGCACGTTTTAAAGTCTACTCCAGGATTCCAAAACAGTCTCATACATGACAATGAATGCGAAATAATCAACAAACCTTTATATTGAATTCGAAATAACCACTCACAGTGTTTCCTCAGTTTTTCCCTCTTTTCAAGAGATTCGACGCTTTGAGACGAAGGAAGAAGAGGAAGATGATTAGCTGATTCTTTAGTTGAAGTGTTGGCAACATAGTGTGTACTGACAAAGACGCGTCTACCGGAATATTCATTTATTTATCGATGATTTCTGACAAAACTATTTTGGACGACGTCGGACACTGAAATTCTTGTACCATTCAATATGGCTTTTGATGCGACCTCTTAACATAAATTGGTGGAGACATTCTCTTCAAGAGAATTCAGCCTGCAAAATCGTAAAACGAAAATTTTCACGGGCTAAGTCAATTTTTTGACTGTGATAAATTTTCAAGTCACAACACAAGAATCCTCACAAATCTATGTTAGTAATGTTATATGCCTTAAAATGCTAAATTTTTTTATGGACGGGCCAGATCTCATCTGGTAACACCACTTACTGGCTAATCCTACGATCTGGTTCTCACAGGTCATGATGAAAGACATATATCTGCTTTCCTCTTCCAAAGATTCCTCAAACTGGTTAGGAATGTCTCCTGTTTTGAGAAGTTGTTCAAGAAATTCCCATACATATGGAATATCTTCCGCTATTCCAATTCTAACGTCCATCGCACAATCCATTGAATTACTGTCAGAATAAAAGATAGACAATGTTTTAATCAAACTGAACTGCGAATTAGAGAAACCTACCGATGCCTGATGAAAAGCTCATGAGGAAATGTGCTCATACTTTTAGGCGTTACTCTAACGAACTCTTTAAGGAAATCCATTGGAGGATCTATTGATGGCAGGCACATCAGACAATAGCTCCTGTCCGGAAAACACTCGAAGGCTGCTGAAAGTAAAACGTCTTTCGCTTCCTCATGATCAGGATGAACTGCGAGCACTTCTAGTACAAACGCATCCTTCTTTCCGTAATATGTCTGAAGGCTACTCTGCTTGCCCATTTCTGTTGAAAGAAAAAAAAATTATTTCAAATTCTTAGAAAGAGTATTGATAATAAAATATCAGAAGCAATGAAGGTAGCTAAGGAGCTTTTGCGTGATTGTTCCTTCCGAATACGTATACTAGCGTAATCTAGATTATAATTAGGATCAGAATTAGCGTGCATAAAGTCTTCCCTCACTTCAGGGTTTTTCAATAATTCAGTTGAAAGATCTCAGTTTCGTCACCCCCAATATCTTTGATAACGAGTTTTACTTCACCTTGAAGAAAAGTTTTGAATTCCATCGATGAAGAACCTTTGGACCTTCTGCTGTTTTGTAGACTAGGTTTAATATAATCATCCTTATTCAATAGGCATACTGACAGAAGACTAACATGGCTGTCGACGGAGCTATGTTCATGAACATCTGCGATCGGTTCTTCACCATGGACCAGCATCAGGGAAAGATCTAAGGAGGGATCTATTGCCCATGATTCGTCACTACTCTCTGAACTGGAATGGTCACGGATCACGGAAGTTTGAGCGCTCCGTATTTCTACCTCCGATGATCCATCGTTCGAACCACTAGAATATAAAAAATTTTTTATAAACTAATATGATTATTGAGGGCTTGTTGATCTGGTATAGGGAACACATACATTTTGAACACGACAATATTGTTTAGAGTCTAATTTTTAGTCTTCCTAGTTTCCGGCAGTGAAAAGAGTACCTGTGATCTATATTTTCGTATTAATAACTTATTCGAGTTGAACTTTTGGAGTTTAAATTCAGAAACTGAATGAATTGATCAGAGAGAAGAAACACCAATAACTTACAGCCCGAAAGACTTAATGCGTTACTCCTGTGATCTATGTTAGGGAAATCCTTTGGGTTGAATTTGGGGCTTCTTCACAACTTCACCAAGTTGATACAGCTCCACAATTGTATATGATGTTGGCGACAGTCTCTTTCTACCGCCACGAACCCTCAAACATACGTTTTGTTCGCTAGTAACAGGTAATCGAGGAATAACTGTAAGTGTCGACTTCACGTGACAACATGACTCCACAAGAATATTTTGGTTGTTACGTAGATCCTTCAGCGTCATCTCCAGGGCGTCCATTGACCTCTGCCATTATGCATTGGCCCTAAATTACCAATTTGCATATCTGAGCAATCTTTCTAAAACATTATTGTTGGTATTGTTGCAAACTGGCGTCGATTTGCATGTTTAGTGATAATTTCATTATATTCCTGTAGGAATTGATATTTCTGATCAAGTCTACATATCTGCAAAAACTGTGATTGCTTTTAACACACTTTGAAGTAATCTTGAGATCGCATGCAAGAAAACATTGTCACTGTTTCAAAATTCCCGCTCCAGTTAGTACCTGCAAACCGAACTGGTGGCGTTAGTCGCAGTAGTTTGCCAGTTTATCTCGTACGTTTCGATGGACGCCGTTGTCGGTGGTCCTTTTCTGTCATCATGTGACGTAGGTTGTCAATTACATCGTTCTTCCCGCATATTTGGTTGAAATGTCCTGGAGTAATTAATCGCAATTTTGCGGATCTGAACAGGATTTTAACTGAAGCCCTGAGAGAAATCTTATCATGTTGGTTTGGTTTGTTCGTTGGTGAGATTTTTGCGCTTTAGCGGAGTGGCGTATTTGTTTGGAAAAACGTCGTGGGATTGGTGAGTTAACCTATGTTTGTCACGAGGTATTTTAGATTTTTGTTCGTATTTTAGCATCATTCTGCTTCGAATTGGGAATTATTATTGTACCGTTGCGAGGTACCGCAGATTCTGAACTGTCTTTGAAGTCTTCGAGCTGTTTGTCTAGGCTGTCTTTGAATTGCCGTCGAGCTGCCGTGGGAGCTCTCTTTGGGACCTCCACCAGATTTCGCCATCTAAGATACCACACCTGTCGTCTACCCAGGGCGCATTACTGTGAGAAATTGTACTACGTTGGCCCAAGAACATATTTGAGCCCAGTTTCCATCTACGAGACTGTGAGAATAATCACGGGTTGAGAAACTATATCCTTTTGTACTTCAGTCAAGCCACGATCTAGACTGTTATAGAAGGTTAGTCTGTAGAATTTAGTTAAGATTGATTAGTATCAAAGAGGCCCAATTCAGTGAATACTGTTTAGTACATAAAACCCGACCTATCGAGAAGGTCGCTTAGATATAAGTAAAGAGCTATTTGTAACGATTACCATCGAGGCTCTAAGTATATACCTTGGGGTGATATTACTGTTTGTTTAGTAAGAGATAAAGCATTATATCGAATATTCGGGTTGTGAAGTAAGAACTAGTTAGTGATCTACCTTCTGTAAGATATATCCTCGTTTGAGGGACCTTGTGTATTTCATTTGGGCTCATTATATTATTAAATAATTGCTCTATATTCTTTCTACCAGCCACTACCTCCCGCTTGTGTGATCGGGCTCGTTTGGCATCCTGAGAGTGCGTTCGTTATTTTCTCTCTTTTGCGACCCTGAGATCTTTAGTGTACTTTCCTCTTTTTTTTTTTCTTTGTATTATCATAAAAGAGAGTGGCGCCCCTTTATAAGTAGTCTCAGCTCTAGAGCTAGCCGAGGAGGTACTTTGTGCACTCTCTGGGGCCGAGTGGGTTTGGTGACAACATTGAGTTGGTCCAGATTCCTGAGTAGTTCATAAAGACGAAGGAAAATATCTTATGATCCACCGGCATAATATTTCTGATTCCTCATGTCGATATATTGCTGAGTGTATCTATTTGGTGAAAAAATGAAAAGAGTATATTTCTCAACATGTAGCAAGTTCCCTATCCCACCAAACAGGCCAGCAGATTCGCAGGATTCACGTGATTGAAGAGTTTATTAGCAGACAAGGAGCAGCCTCATTTTCAATAAAGTTTCCAGGATATACCTAGAGATTTCGATTGTGGCTCATGGGTCCATGACAGATAACCCATAAAGGCGTTCCTGGTTTCTTTAATAATGAATTTTAAACAAACAATGGAACCCAAGGGATGCAGTTACTTTCACGTCGCCGTCAGTGTAGCAGTACAAGAAAATTTCAAGGTCTTTCACTGTGAGACAATCGTGAGTTTCATTACCAACTTACCCAAAAAATAGCTTTAATACCATGATGTATGTAGAATTATAATTTCGGTAACATCATGAAGGTGTCTTCCAAGGGATTGCTTCCTTGGCTTCCACAATATTGCAAGGATAATAAAATTGCCCTTTAATAATTGGCGACTTCGGAACTGTATTTTTCAAAATTTTAGCTACTAACGCTAGTTACATAATGGTCCATTTCTTTGTAGGGAGCATGCCTGACATGTTAGGATCAGATTTTTTAAAATGAAGAAGGTCTTAGATTCTAAATGCTTTTGCTCTGTGAATAAACACATGAACATCTTTTGAAGAGGAAATTATACTATTTTACTCACAGAGGTAACAACTCACAACTATGTTCATCAGAAAAATGTGAAGCTGATTTGAAAGGATCCTCTGGTAATGAGTATTCATCGTTTTCATGTGGTGTTTTGAAACAATGAAATGGTCCGACTTCGAAGAATTCATTCAGGACTTTGTAATTAACTGTTTTATTGAGCACCATGACTCCTACCGCACAGCCGTTAAATTCAGCAACGATTACCTAAAATATTTAATTATTCATTTATTTGTTTGAAATTACACATCAATAAAATAGCTACAGTTTCAATATTTTACTATTATTCCACAAAAGAAAAAGTTGAAATCAATCACAAAATCAATTCCAACTACGCGTTTCATGCCATATACAGAATTTTTAAGTACAACACGAGAATAACTTGCGTTATCAGCTTTTTGCGCTCTTAACGGTATTTTGAAATATCGTGATCTTTTTCCAATCAAGCGCAGTCTAGTTTTGTCATTCTAATATTCCTTGTGCTTTGTGATACACTCAATTTTCGATTTTTGTTCTTAAAATTGAAATGAATACTTTCAAAAGTCTCAGGTCGTAATCTGTAGACAAGAATAAAGGAATACAGGATATCTATTCTAAAAAACAAAAGAACAACTGGTTACGCCGAACATTTTTAGATTAAATCCATTTTTTCAATGAAAAAGATGTAAGCTCACTTTATAATGTTAGGGAGGGCAAAATAATGGAACATTAAACACAAAAAAATGTGTCCTACGCACATTTATCCTTTGCGACTGCCCCTGTATTACACGTAGTAATGAAACCCCAAAAGGAAAAAATCAGGAGTTGCAAGAATGAGAATGAAACCTTCATTCAAATTGAATTTATTTATATACCTTGTATACCGGTATGAAGTGAGCGTCAAGATACTAATGTCTCGACATTTGCTGTGAACAAGCCTTTATTTATTTATTTTCTTGTATTTGCTATAACAGCTGTGAAACATATTAAGTATACATCAAGTCATTGAACAGACAACATCATATTTTTTCATCGTGTTTAAAATGTCGAATTTCCTACTATAAAGTAGAGGTGGGCGATTACGTATGATGGGTATAATCGATTATTTCAGTACTACTAATTTTAAAAATCGATTGTGGAATTAGTAATTAATTTGTGGAAGTAGTAATTAATAATTAGTTTTCATAATCGAATGATTACATAATCGAATGATATTAGTAGTTAGAACAACTTATGGCGTTTTATGATAATATAGCGTAAGATTCGATGCTGTGAAGCGTATACGTTTTAATTTCAATGTGATCACGCTCAATAATAATGGTATTATTATTATTAACATTCAATTTTTATTACCTGAATATTTACCAATCTGCAAATTTCACAATAGTTCGATGGTATAATCTCAAAATTATTATAATATGCTTCTCTAATAAATAACTAATATCCAAATTTCAAAACAATCTGAAGTTTTATATTTCACGTTATCAGTAGACAGGTAATCTGGAATTTTGTAAAATATTTCATTTCGACCTGACATCTGTGAAGCTGAAAAATTGATAAATCTTCACAGCTTTTCGGTAGATCAACCCTAAATCGGTAGAAATACCGATAAATCAATGGCATCGGCAACATGGAGTACACTTTTATGTGTGGCTGACGGGAGACGACTCGTATAATCGAGTGCTGCATAATCGTCTCTCTGCTTAGACGAGATACGATTATACGAGATACTACATACTCGTCTCTCGGCTTAGACTCGTATAATCGATTATACGAGCGAAAGATCGTGTTGTCGTCTATGTCTCGTCCCCACTCCCCACGCAGCTGTACTGCAAAGATTATGTTTGTACTTCAAGCCAATAATAAAGTTTTTGAAATATCTCAATTGGTTTGTGTTTTATTCAGATTCAAAGTTGTCAAAGTATTGGAAAACCCTTAACTTAGAAAATTTTCTGAGTGCAATGGTCGTAAGGCCGAAACACGTGTCAGGAATCTGAATAAATTTATGAAGCAAAACGCTTTGAGGTAACTTATAATTAAATTATTATAATGTTTCATCTCGAGTCAACAGCAAACTCCATACAATTCATTTTGATAAGCATATCGTCAAAATAATTTTTAGATCAAATAATTCTTACATGTCTGGTGGTATCTTCTACCACGGATAGTAACTCCGATATATAATACTCTCCATACATTTTCTTGAATGAATTCGAGTATCCGTCAATAATTTCCACAATATCATCATTATCTTCTTCAACTGCTCGTCGTATTATATATGGTTTAAGGAAATCCTTTTTCATTAGGAGACCCAATGAGGTTGCCGTTTTCGTGGATGGGTTATCTGGAAACAAAATGAAATCATCAAATCGCTTCTTAGTCCTTGATATTATTAATTTGATGTTTTATCTAACACAGATTTTCATCTACACTGTATCCACAAAGAGAGTATCCATAAATTTAAAGTGGTGTTGATCAAATATTTAAAACCCTTTGTCATCTTCTTGTTACTCTTCGAAATCGTACAACGAATTAACTCTTACATTTAAAAGCAGCCCACAAAGTGGTGTATTTCCACGTTTGTTGTAGACTATTTTAAAGAATGGCTTATTATCAAGACTAAAATCTATAAGAATAACATCTCCAATTCAAGCAAAGACTTACTGATGATTATCAGAAGATAGCATGAGAGTACTATACTTGCTCAGGTTGAGATATGTCTGAATATCGTGACTAAAAGGTATTTCAATTTCATTCACCTTTAGGAGGAATCCTAGTGAAGTGCTGAGTGAGATAGGGCATCCTTGACCCAATTCCTGGAGGTATGGCAAGTGCCACATAACTAATTTTTCTGTGTCTCAAAAACAAGAATTCCAATAACGGCGTCATAAAATTATACGTGTAGCTTGGATCGAATACAAAGAGCTGTATCCATTTCGAATTAACTGGTGTCAACATATCCATGCCAAACAAGGTTTTCAACCATCCCGACCAAGACCACGTAGGTATCGACTTGATATTTGGGTAATCGTTCAAGCATATCGCAGCAACTAATTTATCTCCATCTTCAACTCCTAGAGACAAGCAAGAATTATATCTGAAAACAAAATGGAACATATTTCATTAAATTCAATTATGTTCACTGATAGAATGAACTGTCCTTGTGTACTCCTCGATATACAGGGTGAAACTAAATAAGTGTAAAATATTTAAGGAGGAGATTCCTCATCCCTCAGTAGGGTCAAATGAATTCATCAAGTATTGAAAAAGTGTTCGGTGTTTCAATGGAGATCAATGGTTTTCCTTACACTATATCATAAATGTCATCATCGCCAAAAAGTCTTTCAGTTATAGAATTCCTCAATGAAAGCATCCGTGGTACATCTTGTACTTCAATCCTTCGCACATTCTTCTCACTGAGCAATATTCGGCCATTTCGGATGGCAATAGAATTTTTATAATCAAATTGTAAGTTCTTGAAGACAGACATTTTTGAGCACCTTTCGAGAGTAAAAAAAAACACGAAAACAAGTAGAGTTAATAATTGAAATAAGATTATTCAGATTTATGTAACTAACATTACGGAACGTCAGTTGGACACTTGAAAAATGTCATATATAGAAGCTGGAGAAAATTCAGATCGACCACAAAAGCTGATGTGTTTATTTCTCTGGACAAAATTGTGGAATAATCATAGAGGATTGTAAAAGTGTATAAAGAACACAAAAGTTGTGTAGGATTTTGAGCCGAAAATGTCGTCAATCGATTAGGTTCGACTTCCTGTTGAAGTAATCATGGTAAAACTTGAGTATGTCCGATCTACCGTATACTCTCTATCTTTAAGGTGTGTCCAAACACAGCGCGCAAAGTGCGCGGCATTCGCTAGACGCAAATTTGCCGCGCAAATAGTTTAGACTTTTTAGGCGGTAGTACTAAGCGACACGTCCGAGACACTCTTTATTTCGTATTGAAGACACAATGAAAGCGGCCGCGTGTGTTGTAACTTTGCTTATTATTCGTAAATTACGTAGAAGGAAGAGAACAAAGTGCATTAAAACAAGGCAATGTTGGATGCGACCACTCTATTAACAGAGGATACAGAATCTGGATGTGATTAATTACGAAATCAACTACCCTACGACACATTTTTTAAGATTAACTTTGGAAGAATTCGAACACATACATACTTTGGTAGAACCATTTATTAAAAAAATGGATACTCACTGGCGCACAGCAATAACGACAAAAGAGAGACTTGCAATAACTTTACGACATTTGGCTGCAGGAGCCTTTGGTTGTACGAATTCTTTTGCAATTTCTCTTATAGTATTATTGTGATATTCTTTGCACCTAGTATCCCATAATGGACCATTGGAGCCATATATTTCAATTAATCGAACAGCAGTTTCGTTATTTATGTTACTTGATAAAATACGTCCACACACAATTACCGACGAACGAACAATAAAAACATTCGCGCGCGGCTGGTAACAGACACTGCCGCGCGCGGTAGTCGTCCAATCACAGCGCGGATGGCCGCGCGCGGCGCGCCGCGCTCGATGCCGCGCTGTGATTGGACACACCTTAAGAATAAGATTAGCAAGTTGATTTTGAATGTATGTCGAGGTTATTGATATTCAGAACATCCTCAAATTTCATCATAGCATCATCTTATTATAAGAAGCTATACTCGACAATATAAGTATAAGTAATGCTGTAATAAACGTCCTAAATTGAGATAATAATCGATATTTCTATATTTAAGTAATTTGTCAAATTCTTTAAAATGATCTCAATAATAATCGCTTTGGGGATGAGATTTGATTGTAACAGAACACACTGAATAAATTGTCATGTAGTAAAATGTGATTACTCTTGTATTTGAGGATATTTGGTGTGATGTTTGTGAAAGAAAATTGTAAGTTTGGTTATTATTGATACAAGAAACATGTTCGTTGATTCTACATTTTTTCACTGTATGGTACCTTCAATTCAGTTCATTCGTTTGTAAACAAGATTGGAATTAAATTAACCATAGATTAATAAAAGTAACCCAACTGTTTATTACGGACCAAATCCATTTTGTTTATTCCATATCTATTTTCGACTCTACCAACGTTACAATCAAATCAAATCCTTTACTTGATAAACTATTCTCTACTCTGTTCTTAATGGAATAATGATTGTGTGTGTGAGACCCCTTTTGTGGGTCATTCGTAATTCCAAATGAAGGATGATTAACTCTCATATTGTAGAAGATGTCTCCTTACATCTATCTATATTACCTACTTATTTTATTCTTGATTTCCTCAGTTTCCGTATTAAGTTTGGAGTTCCGTTACCACGATCAAGATGAGTTGGAAAAGTTATTGTATGAATTCAGTGAAAATGTCAAAGAACCATTACAGGCTAGGGTTTATTCCATTGGAACGACTAAAGGAGGTGAGTTAAATAAGATACAGGCTTTTATGATTTTGTTTCTAACATGAAACTAGAATAAAACTGTGTATTTGAGGTTTTAAGAATTTTTTCGAAATTTGAAAGTTGAAACAAAACCTGATTTGCTAGGAAGATGATGCCGAACTATTGGAAACCTGCTAATCATTGAACGATATTATTGTCTACTTTCAATAACCCCAACCATGTTTCAAAAATAAGTATTGAATTTGCAGATTGAAGAAACACTTTGTAGATTTATTTAACATATTTTGAGTTTTGAGTTTGCAATCGATTCGATTGGCTTCGTATAGACTCTGTTCTTAAGGTAGCCTGACAAGTAAAAAAGGGCTTCGTCTGAAAAAATGATTTTTACCGAAATACCAGCAGGTTGTTCCAGAATGAATTGAGCGAATCTACTGCGATGTGAATGGTCGGACGGCAATTCCTGCAGTAGTTGAATCTTGTAAGGCTTCAAAGCCAAATCCTTATGCAAAATTCGCCATGTGGTAGTTTAGGATAACCCCAGTTGTTGAAAACGTTGATGTTTTCAGTCGAACCCGCGTTGGTGCTGTTACATTTTATACCGAATCAGTAGACTCAAATTTAGCGATCAAATTCTTAATAGCAGTCTCAGAAGGACGATTATGTTGTCCGAAAATATCACAAATTTTACGGGATGTAATTCCATAGTGTTTCCATAGTGGGTTTTAATTATTTTAATGCGATATTCTAGCGAAATTGAATTCATTGTAACAATTACCAAAGCATCTACTACGAATATGTTAAAAAATCAGTGCTGTCACGTGGTAGGTGTGACCACAATTAAAAAACAAAGTTCTTGTTGAAAGACTCGTTACATGAAAATTCAATTTTTAGATTAATAATTCCTATTATTAGGAGATAAAATATATCACATATGCCTTCTTCAATATAGGTCGAAAACTCTTGGTATTCGAGCTCACAGGTGCTGTTAACAACTCTGAAAGTGTTCCGAATATACAACTGACAGGAAATATACATGGCAATGAATCACCTGGCAGAGAAGTCTTGCTCCATTTTATAGAGGTAAGGGACACTTGCAACATACAGTGTGTTCCAAGTAAGACGAGCAACTTATGGCGTATTGGTTGATATAATTTGGGTGACATCTTTTGACGTATATTTGATTTATGAACGTTAAACTCCTAAGAGGGGACACTTTAACTTCCTGAAATAGAATAGAGGTGGGGATTCATTTGACAGGTCTTCACAAATGTAATTTCAAAAATGATTTCCTGAAAAAATCCATTTATTTGCTCATATGAGCTATTTTTAATGATTTGGTTATTTTTGAGATTGTTAAAAGGACCTAATCAAAATCGATTCTACATTTGAAAAATAACTGATATGTTCTTATAAAGTATAAAGTATATTATAAAGTAAATATTAAATTCATATTGATTGAATTGGTAGAAGACCAATTGTTTAATTGAAAATCGACTCGTCGTCATTCCTTATTCAGATATTTTGAAATACAAACTTAACGTCTCGATTCATATTTTCTACTTGAAAACTTTAAAAGTTATTATTATTCAAAAGCGTTCATGTTCAATGAAACAATATTTTCATTTGTAGTATTTAATCTCACAATATGATGAGAATGACCGAGTTCATTGGTTACTGGATAATACCAGGATTCACATTCTACCATCCTTGAATCCTGATGGCTGGGAGATTGCTGAAGTTGGTGATTGTTCAGGAATAGTAGGACGAAACAATCAGGATGATTTTGACCTGAACAGGAATTTCCCAAATTTTATTCCCGGAGAGGAAGAAACAGAGCAGGCTGAAACAAGAGCTGTCATTGGTTGGAATAGAAATATTTCATTTGTTTTAGCAGGAGATTTGCATGCAGGAGCTGTAGTTACTATTTATCCATTCCATAGGATGACCAAGACAAAATATGGCTATGAAAGTGAGTATTTGAGAAGTGAAAAAAATTTAAGTTGACGATGGATACTTGTATTAATCGTATCGTTGTGAGCAATTGCAAGATTGAATAGGAGAAAACCCTTAGTTATGTAATACTAATAAAGTTTAAATGAATTCATTACAAGCCTGAAAGAGTCTAGCGAGGATCGCTCCCAAGGAAAAAGACTCACTGTAATATTTTTTCATTTATAATCAATTATTATTATTTGAAATAAATCCTTTATGAAGTGTAATATTGATAATACATACACATATTTATTGCTCTTCGGAGAATTTTACATATTTGTTTTGAAAAGTTTAGTTGTTGATGATGCTGTACCTCAAAGGATAGAGCAATTTTTCCATTTGAAATATATAAGCAAAAAACAATTTCTTTAATGAGATTTCAATACCCTGAATGATTTGAAGGGAGCCATATTTAAAGATATGGTATAAAAAAAAGTATTTCGTTATGTTGAAACTAAAATAGTAGTGAAAAACTCACACACAAGCCAGTGCAGAACTAATTTGGAAGGCATCAAAAAACATAAACACAAAGGAGGTACAGATCCTGAAGAAATCCCAACAGAGCAATTTTGAAAATTAGACGAGTAAACAGGGTGGCCGGGTGATTGACGTTAAAAAAAATTAGATTCCTCGTGTCATGGGGTATCCGAAATACCCCATGAATGTTTCGCTATTATTCACGGTTTTCGAGTTATAATTATTTTTAGAAAATAATAACTTTCGTCCTCAATCACGTAAACAAATTCTAAAAAAAAAGTATATATATATTTTGACTTTTTTCTTTTGCAATGAAATCTCCATAAATTGAACTTTGATACATAAAATAATCCGCTTTGTAACTGTGATTTAAGTTTAGGAAAAATTGGTCTCAAGAGAAAAAAATACTTCATGTGATTTAAGACCAAAACTTTCAAACATAAATAAAAAATGTAAATGGATATTCTTCTCTTAGCAATCAGGATCATTTAAAATAAGCAGTACTTAATGGGCTATTTTTGCTAAAATCCGCTATCAAACTCATCAATTATATACAGGGTGGGTCTTTGACCACTGCGTTAATTTTAACAATGGGTTCTTGAGATCAAAACAAACACGATTTCCCCATAACTTTTTTTCATATTCAGCTGCGTTAAAAAGTTATAAGAATTTTACGTTTTCACATTGGGCGAATACCTCTCTGTAGTCCAGTATAGTTTGAATGAAAATTACCTTTGCAGCATCCACTATTGAATCTGAATTGTTCAAAAACATTTTTTTCCCTCCAATAAATGATTCACTCACTTATGTTTCATCAGATGATTATATCGATTCAAAAGAACATATATATATATATATCGATTCAACTTTTTTCAACTTCAAATATCTCAAAAATGGTGAAATTTAGGAAAATAGATGATGAATGATTTTATCTTCAAAAAACACTAATGATTCTGGGAAGTACAAGATATGGACAGTTAGTTCAGGTGATATTTGTTTTTCATGCAATTCAACCAATCTGTACAGTAATAGTGAGAACCCCACAAGAAATGGAATAAATCTATTGATGCCAAAATATGCATGACTGTTATCAAAAACCTTCTACAAGAGATCATTTCAATTGATATTGTCGTTTGAATATTACAGGTGAAAATGCAATTTTTTTATGGAATTTCAACACCCTATGTCTTTTGACAGGGGCCCAATTTGGAAAAATGTTACTGGAAGAAAATGTTTCTTTTGAGGTCAAGAATCTATGGTTAAAATTAACGCAGTGATCAAAGACTCACCCTGTATATAATGATAATAAATTAACAGAATAAAATCAGGTATTTACGGAATGTACCCATACGAACTGTCAAGGTATAACTGAAATGTTTCTAGGATGTGAAATCCGAATTGAGTTTCTTTCATTATTTTGCATAATCTGGTCTAATAGAATAAATATCGTTTCATTCTCACATACATGGGTTCGAAAGGGCGGATTTACGTTTTTTATTGAATTGGGAGCCCATTTTGTAATTTGTTTTCTTCGTTTTCTTCCAGGTCAATCCAGTGTAACACCTGACGACAAAATCTTCGAGCATATTGCCAATATTTATGCTAGGAATAATGTTGTTATGTATCAGCAAACGATTTTCTGTGATAATGAAACTTTTCCTGGAGGAATAACGAGAGGATCATCTTGGTATTATTTTCTCGGTGAGGGTTTGTGAATGGAGAAAATTATTTAAATTATTGCATGATACAACATCAATATATTTTCTTTGGATCACTCAATTTAAAGTATCTGATAAAAAACCAATTGACGGTAGATTGTGGAAAAAGCCAAATAATCATTTTATACGAGTTCTATTGTAGAAAATACTTCGTGAACGAGTAAAAAACGTATAGTAGCCAATCACAAATATGCACCTATTTCATATACAATAATTAATTTTTCAGGAGGAATGCAAGATTATAATTACATTGAACATGGAACGATGGCTCTAACTTTTGAAATATCTTGTTGCAAATATCCTCAGGATAGTTCGTTGGAAGAAATATGGGAACAAAATAAAAAAGTGAGCATCATTATTTCTGTTATATTTTCTGAGGATAGATTCATTTGATTAGAAAAAAATTGAGGCAACTAAAGCTACATGTAGCATCAAGTTCAGAAAATACTGGCTCTCCTCAGAACTCAACGATGCCCTGTGGAAAGAAACAAAAATTTAAAAGCTTTAATATTGGCAAGACTTGGTAGCAGAAAAATAATGCGGTTATATGTGTAATCATGATTATAAACTTGCTCTGTACAAAAGACCGAATATAGCAGTCGTATCTTGGGTCCGAATATAGCAGTTGTATCTTGGGTTCCATATGACGGACTTCAAATTTAAGCGACTGAAGACAAATGCATAGTAAGGTGCTAAAAATGTTTCATTCTTTCGGAAATATCTTCCATGTCTGAGCACAAAACCAAGCATTCGGTAGCAGGATGTCATGATTTCACCTAAGTGATCATCGAATAGTAACTCGGAGTCAAGTGTAATTCCAGGATCTCTGGTAACAGTATATTCCTTCAACTGTTCAACTGTTGAGTTTGTACTGAAAGTTGATTTTGCCACTGTTTCGAGTAAAAGAAAATTACAAATGTTTACTTAAATGGAGAAACAACCAATTAACCTAGAAATATTGGATCAATCTATCTGGATCGCTCTGTAGATTAACAGAATATCATCAATAATTTCAAAATCGTCGTCGAAAAGTCAAAACTAACAGTACAAGAAATACTTTCCGTTTTCATTGATGTACATCAAAAAGAGTAGAGGACCGAGATGGGAACACTGCCGGATTGCAGACGTATTGACAAACCTGTTGAATACTCATCCATCAACTGAAACGTACATAGTCTTTCCCTTGAGATACGACATCACTGAAAACATAAAACCCCCACAAATACTGACCAAAGCAAGAATCATGTTTCGTCATAATTGTATGAGAGCTTATCGAAAGCCTTTGTAAAATCTATGTTCACGGCATCAATTTGGACACAGGATTCGCCAGCACAATAAAGAAAGTTCAGAAGGCAGAGAAGATTTGTTTCAATGCTTTAATTATTCCTAAAACCGTGCTGTTCGTCAATAATGATGTCCTTCAGATGTAATGAAAGGTATTTATAAACCAGAGACTCTGAAAGTTTGGAAAACACCGACAAAATATTAATAGGGCGGTAGGTTTTGATTAGATTTGTCAGGGCACTCTTAAATATAGGAACCATATAGAAGAACTTCCAGGTTTTCGGGAAAATTGACAACGATAACGATTTGTTGAAAATAATTTAAAGAGGGTAGGCCAACTCCATTGCACACTGGCTGACAAAACTAGGTCCAATTATATCATTTACAGGACCCCACAAACAGTCACAACAACATCTGAAGAATCTCCTCCAGGGACAACCTGAGATCATCAAAGAGTAGACTACATCATGGGGAGAATTTGCCTTTATATTTCATTCTAGATAGATAACCCTGATTGTTATTGCATTCAAGGGATTTGAAAATATGTTAAAGTTCCCATGAAAGGTTATTTTCAATTAAGGAAAGATACATTTGATAGTTCTTACCGACTGACATCTGATTCTGTAATTTTTCTTAAAAATAGACAACCCGAAACCTATACGTCAACATGGTATATGGGTGTAGCATGATACAACATCCACTGTCAAGAAATATTGTCTATCAAGATATTAAACTTTACTTTGGAATAAGTTATGTTTTTTCCTAAAACAAACTTGCCTTAGATAAATACCGCTATAGAATTTTCATCTATTCAAGTTATTGATTTCACTATTAAATATATATATTTTTCAGTCACTGATAATGTTCTGTTCAGAAGCCAACCGTGGTGTTACAGCTCTTGTGAAGGATGTCGTTACAGATGTACCATTATCTAATGCAAATGTCACTATCCTGGGTATAGACAAGGTGATTCGAACAAACAGAGATGGAAGATTATGGAAAATTCTCTTACCAGGAAAATATTATATGAGAGTAGGTTTCTTTCAAACTTATGAGCTGAAAATATTTTATTTCTTCGAGCTTCTAGAACAGTGATTCTCAAACGATTGGACTCAACATTCTGATGGAGAATCCATGGCCAGAAATTAGTATGCCAGTTCGGCTGGCCCCATTCTCTCTATCTTTCGAAAGTAACGAGCTAGAATTTTGCTATTTTCAGAATACGTTATTTGTCCAAATATCTTGGTCAAGTTCATTATACGACCAAATTCATATTATCCAAAGCCTTTAAAATTTTGTAGAAATCGACACGTTGAATTTCAAAACATTTTTTCAAAAACTTTTCAGCTCATGAGCTATCCTTCGAATTCAAACAAATATTTGTGAATACATGGAAGTTATTGAAATCTTAGATATTCTCAAATTTCATTTTCGCATCTTTTTTCAGCAGAAGATATAATATTTTTTTCATTTATTCATGGGAGGGAGTCACAGAAGTTACTTTGATAAAGTTGTAGTTGTATAAGTTTCAGAAGATTCCATTAAAAAAATCATTGCTTTTGTGTAATTTGGATTTGAATATATAAGGTATTTTAAGAACAAGTGCTCACTGGAAGAAACATATTCGAAATGGTTTTCAATAAGCAGAAGATTTAAAGGAGGTAGATGAAATATTTTGGAATGTAATTCCTGATTCCAGAGGTTTTTGTGTATGGGAAATATGTTTAGGAAAATGAATTCAAAATTATTTTTACGAAAGAATGTGTCTTCCTTTTTCAAAAATACTCATTTATGTATTACCAGTCTTAGAAATCACTCAATTTTTGTATGAGGGAAAAATTTTCAATAGAATGAAATGTAAAATTCATTCATTCCAAGAATAAATCGGAATATTTTTGATAATGAGGTAGGCTACAGCGTTTTCCTGAAAGATAGTAGTTTTTCCGTGTCAATGGAACAGTTGTTTCATTGTTAATGGAGTCTAGATAAGCATGATATTCTCGGAATAATTTTTCACGTTATGGGATTGAAGATATTTATATTATTTATAACCGAAAAGCATGAATGAGATCACTGTATCTGCCTACATTGAGTGCGAAATGCATTCGCTAGGTTAATTCATCTGAATTCAAGCAATCGTGCGAGATTTATAGAATGACTTTTCTCTATTTCAGTGTCGTAATGAGTCCATTACAGTACTAAAAACAGTGCTGTAATGAACTCATTACAGCATTGTTTTTAGTTATATTTTTCGTTTTGTGGTTGACAACACTGACATCGTATCCTTTCGAATGTCAACACGCGTCCATTGCATGTCACTTGTCAATATTGAACCATGTAGTGATTTGAACGCACTATTCAAATCCTATAATCTGTCAATTTTCGTATCAGTCACACCAACTGCGAAAATAAAATACAAAAGGCACTAGGAGGTATAATCTGAATTTGTCATTGAATTCCAATAAATTTCTCACAATTCTTGACTGAAATAGAGAAAATATCGTCTAATACTCGTTGCAGAAGGCAATTCCAACCCTCATAATTTCGCATTCGTGTTAGAATAGGTGCCCATTCTGCAACTTGTTTTAGAATATACTAGTCCAAGCATTTTATATAGGATTCTCATGAGTGGATGAGTAGAGGTCTTTCCTGTACATATATGAAACCTAAACAGTAAAATTCAAGAAATCAAGAAAACCTACATAAAACTGAGTACAATTTTTTCTTTTGCAAATTGTGTCGATTCTACATTAGACAAAGGTCTAATTCGTTCCTACCTGGTGTCCCACGACACCACATCTTCTTTCTATATACCTTTTTTGTTTTAGAATATACTATTCTTGTCAATAAATAAATTATCCTCGTTTTCTGATCTGAATTTCAAGGATACAAAGAAGAGTTATAAGAAATGAGATGGAGAGACCACATCTTCTTTTTATATACCTTATGTACTTCTTCATCTATGTTATTTTTAAATTTCAGATTGAAGTGGAAGGATATGACACGGTTGAGAACACATTTATTGTAGAATATGAAGACAACGGATTTCCTAAACTGACTGAATTGGAAATAGCAATGAATCGATCCTAACACCTTTATTCCTCCAATAAAATATCTGTGTCCTGAATTTATATTGCACATAAAATGCGATAAGATATGTACATACGTAATTACAGTTTCTATAAATGTTTGTTTGATAAGGTATTTAGGAAATAGAGAACCCAATGTTGGCACAACGGGAAGAAAATCCAATCAATTATTTGTTGTTTTCCTAGTTTTCACATTGAAATTAGTCATAGTTACTTTAAATTTGCTTGTCCGATAGACCTCGATATTTGTTACATTGGGAATATTAAATAAAGATTTTATATTGTTCTCCCTTCTTTGGCACATCTAAGCAAAAAGAATAAATAATAATATTAAGATTTCCACAAATTTTTATTGTTTTTTACTACAATTGTTTCGCCAACACTGTGGCTTCATCAGGTTTCACATTTTGAATTCGAAATGAACAGTGTTGGCGAAACAATTGTAAAACACAATAAAATTTGTGGAAATCTGAATCTTATTATTTATTTGAAAATGAATTTCCACCAAGTAAACACCGATACTTCTAAATATATAAGTGAAAAGAATTGAAATATGTTGAATCATTGGGAAGAAAAACCATGACAAATAATAATTTCATACTGTGATATCCAATGAAATGTTTGTTAACCCCATAAAGCGCACATATAATTTCGAATTTTGAGTAAAAAAAATTATTCCTGTTTCAAAAATTTCGAATGTTTTTACTCTTAACAATAAATTTTAGACAAATTTCCTATCAGCTTTATCGTAAAGCTTGGCATTTTTGAGATTATACTTAGAACGTTTTGACATATGAGCGCTATTTGTGTTGTATACAGTAACTTAAAAGCTTCATCTCGTGAACATTTTCGGGCGATTATTTTTTACAACTTTCGACGTGAATTATTTCAACAACAGTGCATCGAAGAACTTAATTCAATTTTTGGCGATGAGGCTCCATCAAGGACCAGTGTTTATCGATGGTATGGTGAATTAAACGGGGACCTAGTTAACTACAAGATACATTTCATGGAGGTCGTCCAAAATCAGCATACAATTCGATATTGCATGAACATTTGACCGTGAAAAATATTTGTTGGTGTTGGGTCCCACACAATTTGTTGATGGCTCAAAAAAAGGTTTGTGTCGATTGGTCGAAAGAAATGCTCCAAAAATACGAACACAGTGCATCGAAGCACGTCTATGACTTCGTGATAGATGATGAATCGTGGATTTACGCGTATGAGCGCGAAGTAAACAGTAGGCGACTATATGGGTGTTTCAAGATGAGCCGAATCCAGCAAAAGTTGCTCGCCTATGTAGCACTTCCAAGAAAATGGTGGCCTGTTTTTTCGGAAAAACTAGACATGTCACAATCGTACCACTAGAACAGCATAGAACAGTTAATTCTGAGTCGTACACAACCATTTGTTCGCCAGTTGTCTTACAAGTAATCAAGAAATCCAACCGCTGAAGACGGATCACCACGACAATGTGAGCTCTCTCACACCGACTCAAAAAACTGCATTTTTGAGCACTCAAAACATCGATTTGATGAGTCATCCGCCGAACAGTCCTGACTGCCACCGACTGATTTCTTTTTATTCCCGTACGTAAAAAATGAAATGAGAGGTAAACGTTCTTCGACAACTGAAGAAGCGGTTGAGCGTTCAGAAAGCATGTTTTGGAGATACCTCAATCAGAGTGGTAAACATGCTTCGACAATTGGTTCAAACGCAAGTAAAAGTGTATAGATCTTAATGTGGAATATTTTAAAAAACAATAAAGCGATTTTCGATCATTAATATTTGTTTTTGTTCTCTAATGCCGAAATATATCGTTATATATCCTCATTTCACATCAGATATGACCTTTTTGTATTTGAGGTCATTTGACTTCTGAGCGGTATTGAAGCGACGTTGCTTTTGTTCAAAATTCTTAAATTAACGTATTCGAAAATATGAAAAATATAGCTTATTTCTTTCGGATGCCGTCCAGACGTTTGAAAACTTATTTTTCATCGGAAAGTATAACTGGAATGCATTTCGTCACAACTATACCACGCTGTTCCACTGAGATTAAGCGCTCAAAAATAGACGTAATAATGAATAATTACGTCTCTTTCTAAAGGTCATTGCTTCAGTGTAATTAACGAATATGAAAACCCACAATTGCGATTGATAGGCATCAATCTACCGGATTGAAAACCACAACGGATGTTTAACTACAGAATTTGATAACGGTGTATGTTTACCTTTAATTTGAATATGAGTGGAGTAATCGATTATGAATATTTTCGATATAAGCGTAATTATGTGTGTACATAAATTGAATTCCACATACAACGCAATTTCAAAATTGAGAATAGTTCATTTAGGGCTTCGTGGTTATGACATCTAATCTTCACTCCCTACCTACATGGACTTAGTCTAACATAACATGGCCAGTAATCTTATTGTCTTAATATATTATTATAAATTATACTGAGATTTTTTCTATCTGTTTTGTGATTTACAGTGTTATTTTTTTTAATATGAATCATTTCGCTGACATTTCGTCTATACCCAATTTCTTCCCTATCCAAAATCTCAACACATCCAAAATCAAATTTATGTGCAGTGTTGAACTGATGTAGAGTTAATGATGTTTTTTCGAAATTAGCAACATTCTCACTGTCGTTCTTATGTTGTTTAATTCTATCTCTTAAATATTGTCTTGTTTGGCCAATGTATCACTTATTACAGTTAGGGCAAGTTATCTTATATACCACTCCAGACTCTAAATCATTAGGTGTTCCAGATTTTAAATTAGTGAAAATCTTTTTTGTAGTGAATAAGTTGTAAAATGCACACTTAACATCGAGTTCCTTGACTATTCCACTTATTCTGTGTGAAAGGCCGGGCAGGAATGGAAACTTAAAGTAGGAGGTAACCGATGTGTTAGGAGGTGTACTAACTACCTGGTCAATAACATTGGAGGTGTGTTTTATTATTACTCTATTTATCAAATATGAAGGATAGTTATTTTGTTTTAGAATTTCCCTGACTTTATTCATGTTCTTTCCATGGAAGTTTTTGTTGCTTAGTTTTAAGGATCTTTTTATCAAGTTGTTCATTATATTAATTTCTGTTGTATGCTGTGGTTACTGTAAAAATTAGTGAATCTATTGGTGCTTATTGGTTTTGTGTACCAATCTGTTATAATTCGAGAGTTATCTCTAATTATTAGCAAATCTAAAAAGGGCAAGCTGTTATCTTCTACTTCCAACGTGAACTGTATCTTGAGATGATAAGAGTTAAAAGTATCTAATATAAGTTGTACCTTATCATATGGTACTAGCAGTAACGTATCATCTACATAGAATTTAATGAGTGGTACACAAAATTTGAGCTTCTCCATAACATAATGAAAGATTTCATTCATCATTAAGTTAGCAAAGGTTGGACTTGTTGGTGCACCCATGGCTGTGCCATAGAATTGTCTATAAAACTTATCTTCATAAGCAAAGTATCCACCCTCAAAACTTAGATCAACTAGTTCCAAGAATTTATCTCTGTTTAGGTGTGTATGGCAGCTAATAAAATTCCACCTTTTTTGAATGACATTAACTACAAGTTCATTTGTTAGGCAATATTGAGTGTGAATAATATGTAGAAAACTCAGAGGTAGGTCTCGGAGTTAGGTTGTGGGGTAACATAACCGTAAATATTTTAGGAAATAACCAAAACGCCCCCAAAACTAGGGAATCACGAAGAAAATTTGATTTTTGCTACAGAGGATAAAATATCTTTTGAAAAATTTCTACACTTGAGCTTTCAATTCTGGCTTTCATTTTCCTCTTCGGTATCCGTTGGCGATACCCTCCTCGCAGAAGCGAAGTTCAATTTAGCCACAGCTTCGAACATCATTGATCTCATCAATTATAAAAAACATTTTCTGCTTAGATGCTATATGAATTTATATATTTTCGGATCACATAAATCAAATTTGAAATCTGACGTAGGTTCTAATAATCCCAATATATTAAAAACAATAAGGAATATTTCTGTGGTAATCCACAGAAGGAGATCGAAAAACTTTGGGTCGGCGAGGGGTTCAGAAATGCGATATTTCGAGGTAGAAAGGGGAAGGCGATCTCGCGAGCGAAGCGAGCACCGTAAAGTTCATGAGACGGACTTTCGTTAGGTGCATTTCACATGCCTATACGACCACGCTAACATTTTCAAAAAAATTATCTAAAACACCGATTTCCCGGTTTTTCGCGAAAGATGGTCCGGTAAAATTGAAAAAGGCTTTTTCCACTGACGCGATCGGGAAAAGCCGTTTTCATATGTGTCTTCCTCGAGAATCGGACCTTTGGATAAAGCTATTCATATCTTCCAATCGAAAGTAAAAATATTTTAAATTAATTGCTGAAAATAGCTTACTTCGGCTCAAACACAAATTTCCAGATCATCAGTCACGTCCGACGTTCACAGAACATTGTCACATATTTTCAATTACAATTTTAATCCATACTCCGTATAATATTTTGAAAATTCTTCAATTCAAACGATTCGTAAGAACCCTGGTGAGGTATACTCTTATAGTTTAACAGTCTACGATATGTTTTTATGAAATTTAAAAATTTACCCAGCATAGAACCAGTTTTGCCATCCCTATCCAATCATTTCACCCCTGTCAATTCCTACTCTGAATGACAATTGTCGTTGACATTCTAATATTATGTATTGTAATCATAACCAAGCAATAAACTAATCCAAATGGATATTTCGCAGGTAGGGATTTGCAGATAGCAGATTATACTTTATTCGGGTTTTACATTTCAATTTTCACTCCACAAAGAAACTTAGGAACGACCGTGTAAAATTCATCGTGCTTGGTTGTATGTATTTATATAAATGAATCTATCAAAATATGACTACCTATATTAATCATTCGTAATCAATGGATATTTTCATAAAAACCTTTTTGCATGTAGGATTTCCTCACGTATAGTGTAATCTTTCTTTTAATTCATTTCAAACGGCCTCAGAAACCACAGAGAAACGAACTATATTTCTAAAATAGTGTTTTTAAAATTCCATTTCTTCAATTTTCATCTAACGTAATCTTGACATTTCTGTTATGTTCGGGCAGTAGAAACCCATTTTCATATCCAAGTAGAGAGATAAGACCGAAATTTTCCGTTTTGAAAGTCGAGAATTATTCCATTCTGTCACAATTTCACGAAGAAACCCGAACGGGTTTCGAGATCAATCGTCTTGAAAACATAGACCTTGCAATTGTATAGAATCACAGAATAAATCCGTTCCACTCGGTTTATGCGGGAATAACTGGAAATTGAGTAGCCTCTATTTATGTGCACATCTTTAGAGCTTTATCGAATAATAATAATTTTTTTATTCAACTTAAGTAAAATTCACGGAAGGTGAATCGATGCTGGAGTTGAATTAATATTATTTTGGTTTTTTTTTTTTGAAAAAGCACCCATGCGAATCAATTATATACTGGATGTCCCATATGCGTTGCCTATTATTAACAAATACTTTCCATCGAGTTATTTCGGCTGTTTCTGCTTACGGGTTCTTAATTCGATAAAATATTTTCGATTCATATACAGGGTGTCACATCTAAGTTGCGCATTCCTAGCGCTGACTTTCACCAGAGTTTTCCTCAAGTTTTCGTGGTTTTCCGCGTACGGGAGCTAATTTCAATAAAATGTCATACAGGGTGTACGATTTACATGCCATTTTGGTATTTTTTGCGCTCTTTCGGTTTTTTTGTGCTTCTTCGGGGTTTTTAGCCTTACTTAGAGTTTTTTTTACGCCCTTTCGGTTTTTTCGCGCTCCTTCGGGGTTTTTTGGGTTCCTTTGGATTTTTTGCGTTCTTTTGTGTTACTTCGGGTTCATTCGTGTTTTTCGCGTTCTTACGTGTTCCATCGGGTTCTTTCGTGTTTCTTCCATTTCTTTCATGTTTTTTCGATTTCGACGGGGTTTTTTGCGTTCTTTCGAGTTTTTCGGGTTCCTTTGCGCTTTTTATGATCTTTCATGATTCTTCGCGTTCTTTCGTGTTACTTCGGGTTCTTTCGTGTTTCTTCGGGTCCTTTCATGTTTTTTCGCGTTCTTTCGTGTTTCTTCCGGTTCTTTCGTGTTTTTTGACGTTTCTTCGTGTTTCTTCCAGTTCTTTCATGTTTTTTCGCTTTCGACGGGGTTTTTGCGTTCCTTCGAGTTTTTCGGGTTCCTTTGCCCTTTTGCGATCTTTCGTGTTTTTCTGCGTTCTTTTGTGTTACTTCGGGTTCTTTCGTGTTTCTTCGGGTCCTTTCATGTTTTTTCGCGTTCTTTCGTGTTTTTTCGGGTTCTTTCGTGTTTTTCGCGTTTCTTCGTGTTTCTTCCAGTTCATTCATGTTTTTTCTCTTTCGACGGATTTTTTTTGCGTTCCTTCAGGTTTTCTTGGGTTTCTTTGGGATTTTTGCGATCTTTCGTATTTCGTCGCGATTTTTTGTGTTTCTTAGCTTTCATTCGTGTTTCTTCGCGTTCTTTCGTGTTTCTTTGGGTCCTTTTGTGTTTTCTTGGGTTCTTTCGTGTTTTTTCGCGTTCTTTCGTGTTGCTTCGCGTTCTTTCGTGTTTCTTCCAGATCTTTCGTGTTTTTTCGCTTTCAACGGTTTTTTTTGCGTTCCTTCGGGGTTTTTTGGGTTCCTTTGGGCTTTTTGCGTTCTTTCGTGTTTCTTTGCTTTCAACGAATTGTTTTGCCGTGTTTCGTGTTTCTGTGCGCTTTATTGATCTATGGGCCTCATTTATCTATGGTCTGTATTGATCTATGGGCTTATGGATCTACTGGCCTATATTGATCTACGGGCTTATTGATCTACGGGCTTATGGATCTACTGGCTTACTAGTATAAGTCATATTTTTAGATGTAACCGAATTCGGGAGATTCAAGTGGAAGGAATTAGGACGTTTGAATTATTAAATCAGAGGAATTTCTTTGGTTTTTCAATCTTTGCCTGTTTTATAGACAGGCCACTCTTCAATAGTTCGGTATTACATATCCTATATCATCACACATAGAGAGAATCTGATACCGGGGTTGCCTTTTATATTTGGAGATTAGCCAACAAAAACACATATTTATCATCAAAATTCGCTCTATTATTTTTCAAAATATTCCCCATTGAGGTCTATACACCTTTGCGTACGGTTGAACCAATTGTCGAAGCATTTTTGCTACTCTGATTGACGTATCCTCAAAACATGCATTCTGAACGCATCAACCGCTTCTTCAGGTGTCTAAAAACGTTGACCTCTCAGTTATTCGATGCCAAGTTAGAACTATATGGCGGATAACTCATCAAATCGATGTTTTCAGTGCATAAAAATGCAGTTGTTTGAGCCGATGTGTAAGAGGTGATCCGTCTTCGGCGGTTGAGTTTCCTGATTTCTTGGAAGACAAATGGCAAACAAATGGTTGAGTACCACTGAGAATTGACTGTTTTGCGTTGTCCTAGTGGTACGATTGCGACATGTCCAGTTTTTCCGAAAAAACAGGCGACCATTTGCTTAGAAGTGCTACATAGGCGACCAACTTTTGCTGGATTTGGCTCATCTTGAAACACACATACAGTTGACTGTTGTTTTTGTTGGGCTCATACGAGTAAATCCACGATTCGTCATCCGTCACGATGTCATAGACGTGCTTCGAAGTACCGCGATCATACTTTTGTAGCATTTCTTTCGACCAATCAACACGAGCTTTTTTATTCAGCTATTGGCCGATTGTGTGGGATGCAATACGATCGAATTTTTTGACGGTCGAATGTTTATGCAATATTGAATGAATGTTGGTCCCACTAATGCCTAATGTTATCCCAATCTCACGATAGGTCACATGACGATCTTGCAATATCGGTTGGCGCACAGCATCAATGGTTTTCGGAATAAAAACTGATTTTGGACGACCTTCACGAAATTCGTCTTGGAGTGAACTACTACCTCTATTGAATTCACCATACCATGGATAAACACTGTTCCTTGATGTTGCTTCATCGTCAAAAATTGAATTGAGTTCATGGATGCACTGTTGTTAAGTTAATCCAAGTCGAAAGTTGTAGAAAATAATCGCACAAAAATGTTCACGATTTAATTCAATTTTTTGGGCGAGATGAATCTTTAATGTTACATTAATCAACATAAATAGCGCTTGTATGTCAAAAAGTTCTGACTACGTTAAACCTCCAAAATGTCAAGTTTTACGATAGAGCTGTCAGTTGGCAGTTTGCAACACTAGGGTTGTCCAGTTTTCTCTCTTTTTCCCTCTAGTGGGGTAAACTATTGAACAGGGAGATATTCCATGAAAACTTTTTATAATTCACTCTACTCATTCAATGGACTAAGTCAAGGATTGTAACATGACAAAGTGCCACTTTAAATAATGAGCATGAGACTCTACTCTTAATTTCTCTCAGGGTGGGCTCAATCATCCCAGTAACAAAACTCCTTTCGATTTTTGACAAATATAATGAGGTGTATAAATACAATTTACAGATAACAATTTAAAGGAATATACAATTTTCCAATTTAGACAGAATACTAGGGACTTATCTTAAGGTTATTTGGGTCGATAGCTTCCTCCCAGCTCTCAGATAGAAAATAAAGCTCCAGAGGGTATAGCCTGCCAGTTGACCAGAAATGGTTTGTATGGTTTCCAGACGGATGTTCCAGACATCGACTCGATGACTCCAATTTTCATTCCAGTTGAAGAATCTGCTTCATGGCCAGGTGGTTATGCCACAAGCTCCAATTATGTATTGCTCGAACCAGGGACTGGATATGATTTAATCTCTCATCGTGGAGTGCATCTCAATTTTGAAATAGCATATGTCTATGGCCTCGTAATAGGATATAATTTGGCCCCCAGGGAGGAGCTATATCAGGATGAACGAAAAAACATTAGAAAGTGCAAGTGCATGTATAACAAGGCTCCTTCTCGATTTCTTTCAAACAAATATTGAACAAGTCATAGTAAAATTACATTATCCTAACAAATTATACGGAGAAGAAGTCCTGTTGTGGGAATCATTGGAAGCAGATAATGCAAAAACGTGCTCTCATGTTAAAGTGCCAAAAAGAACTAAAATTTTGGTTCCTGGGAGGAAATAAACTCTTACCGAGAATAGTTATGTCTTTCTCGCAAATCTCTGACCCAAAAAAGTAACTTTTAGATATTGATTTCAATAATTACACAGAGATGACCGGCATCTGATCTCGACAGACAGGAAAAACTATGCTGACAGTTTGAGGTTAGCTTCGCGGACACAGGTAACCGGCATAGAGCACATCTATACTATGTCAGTGGCGTGCAAATCGTTGCAGGGTGGAAGAATCCTGTAAATATTATGACCACAATATTTTGTGGAAAGAGAAATTTGTATAAAACCCCGAATGTTTTCAGATCCATATTCTAGAAGTCTAATGGGTCGTCATCCTGAATCACTCTATATTCAATGAATAGATGTAATATTTTTCTACGAAATTGAATATCGGGTAAACTCGCAGAAAAATAAATATTATCGTGTGAAACGTGTTGTTCACGGAAGTATCGAAGGATTGATATATGAAAAAGTAATTGTTACATCCATTGTTGAGATTAAATACCATTTCAAAGGAATAATTTCTCGGTTATTAAACAGAACATGTAACGATGTTGTGATATACCAAACTGAGAGTTGAATTCTTGATTCCAAGGTCCACGCACGTAGGTATTGTTGCTATAAAATCTGCTTTGATGCACGATGATTCACTGGCCGGTTTTCAATAACCATGATTTGTTTATTCATTTTCGATCGCACATTAAGATGGTTGGATATAAATGATTCAGTACTACGTCTTCTAAATTAAAAGGTATAGAAAGAAAGTATTATGTATATCATATTTTTTTGTCTTTCGTATTTTTTGTGTTTTGTCGAAAAACCTCAGACTTTATGGCTTCTAGTTTTCTGCTGACATAACAGGATGATTCTGGAATTTGGCCGATTAATCTAATTGGAATTGACACTTCGGATGGACTTGTTGTCATTTCTCTTTTCTCTTAGATAAATGAAAAAATCTTTAGGCAGAAAGAATCCACTTCGATGTAATTTGAGAATATGGGAGACATCAATAACGTCAATACAGGCACAAATTTTTGTTTGAATACGTCAATCCCAATCGATTGAGACCATTTTCGGATCGATATTCGATAATTACAGACCTTTGGGCGAAACGATAGCACGCTCTTTTACCAGAACAAGTGCGCAAAATTTGATATAAGTAAAAATGTTGAAATGCAATGCGTGAGCTCAGGAGCTTTTGCGCACTTGTTCAAAATCCTAGTCTGGACTCAGGAACATTACAATACAGAAAAAAACGATATGAAGTATGTAACTGTCAAGAAACTTATATGTTGAGTGAACAAAAACCAAAATACAGTTTTCCTCCAACCACATACTTTATTCTCTTAATAAAAATCAGCACGATAAGAAATGAAAATTTTTAAAACACATGACCTTATTGTATTAGTAAAATTCAATAAATTTCACTCTATGGTAAATACAAAATACAAATACATACAGGGTGTCTCAAGTTCGAGTGCCTATTAGACGTTTCTGGAGAACTAGACATATTTGAAATCTAAAAATTATGATTATGATATTGTTCCAAGTTCTCTACAGCGTTAAAATATTTTCGAAGCCCAAAAACTTCCGGTTATACAGGAAGTGAAAATAAATTCGACGAAAAAATTTTTTTTCGAGTTTTCCATTCCTGGTATGATCGAGTATTCAATAATGAATACATTTCAGTTAAAACCATTGTATTAAATCGAATAGTTTTCAAAATATCCAAAACAAACTGGAAAAAAATCAAATATGTTCAGTCTGTAATATGTTCATTATTCTTATTTTAAATATCCTGAGCGTAAACCGTTTTCACAACATAGAAGAGGAAGGATGTGAAAGGGTCATGCATTTTTTGGATTTCAAAAATATCATCACAGGGTGTTTCAAATTTTGTGTTGAAAATTGTGATCTTAAATTGGCCATAACTTCTGTTTTTCAAATTAGAACCCTATTTTTTTATAATTGTGTTGGATTCTGCGGTCAAAAATAATGATAGTTTTCTCACATGATTATGCTCCTAAATTCAATAATTTCTGAGTTATTTGAGATTTTCTGGATTTTGGTGTACGTAGAGTCCACTTGATTGCATCTAAAAAAATTCAATGAATATTTTTTCGAAACCATGGGAACACTCTGTATGTATAGAAGATAAATTATCTGTTTATAATTCACAAGTGTGTTATTGTTATTCGTTATCTTCTTTCTCGATTTAACAAAATGAACCGTTATTTTAATTACGAAATTCTGGATCTATTTTATTTACATGGTGAATGTGACAGAATTATTAGTAGAACCTGCCGGGCCTTCAACGAGAAGTATCCCCATTTACCTTCAATGACGGAGAAGATCTTTGGAAAATATGTTTCAAACTTTCAAAGTTTTGGATCTGTAAGAGCCCCTAAAGAATACAAAAGAAGGGTAGTTGATGATGAGGAAAATGAAATTAGTGTTTTGACTGATTTCGAAGCGAATGAAAATGCATTTATTCGAACTGCAGCTCATGAAATCGATTCAGACAGAAATTCAGTGAACCGAATTTTGAAAAAACACAACATGCATGACTACAAATATGAGAAAGTTCACGCATTAGAACCAGGTGACTACATAAAAAGTTTAAAGTTTTGTAGAGGAATATTAGAAAAATTTGAAAATGATGAAAATTTTTTGAAAAATATCATTTGGACAGACGAAGCGAAATTCAATAATGAAGGACTATTTAATAGAAAGAATTGCCACATTTGGAGAAGTGTTGAATGATTATTTGGGCTATTACCATAATCTATTGTGGATGTAATGTTTTCCGACGTTTCGATAGACATCTTCTATCTTTATCAAGGAGGAAAAGTAAAAAACTTTTTGAAAAATTATCAATTTTTCAAAAAGTCAATATGACAGAAGTCATGAAAGAAAAATGAACAATGTTATATACTCATCTGTGATATGATGATCTTTTTAAGTTGGATCGAACTATCGGCGTCCAAACTTCTGGCAGATCTATAGATGGAGCACTTATGGAATCTGGTGTTATTTTCATAAATGCTGCTTCTTTGATTTTTCTTCTTGCAAGTTTTTCTTCTTTGGATATTATTGATGCTTCATCCCATTTTATACGATGATTCTCATCTACAGCATGTTGGACTAACCTGGATTTGTCGCTGTCTAGTACTCGTAGAAGCTTCTGATGTTCTTTTATTCGTACATTCAGAGGGCGTTTAGTTTCTCCGATGTAAGATCTTCCGCACTCGCAAGGTAATTCATATATGCAGTTCTTTGTCCTTTGTGTCTCATTATTAGGCTTAACTTTTGTAAGTTTAGCTCTGATAGTGTCTTGAGTTTTGAATGCAGTCGTTATGTTGTATCTATTTCCAATTCTTCTCATTTTCTCCGACAAACCTTTTACATAAGGAATTACGGTTTTAATGGTCTGATTTATATCTGTTGGTTCAGGTTGACTTTCTCTTGTTCGTTTAGCTTTTTCTAATATCTTTTTGGGGTAGCCATTGCTTCTAAGAGTTTTCGAGATGTTATTTATTTCTTCATTTTGGTCTTCTTCAGTGCAACAAATATTTATTGCTCTATCAAATAAACATTTTGCTACTCCCAATTTAGTGTTTAGTTGGTGGTTTGACTCAAAATGTAGATATTGTCCTGTGTTCGTTGGCTTTTTATACACAGTGGTTCTTGGGATTCCATTTTGTTTATGTACGAGTACATCTAAGAATGGAAGTTGTCTGTCCTTCTCGATTTCAATTGTGAATTTAATTGATTCCTCTTGATTGTTTAGATATTGAAGGAATCCATCTATAGTTTCTCTTCCATGTTGCCAAATAATGAAAGTATCATCTACATATCTTTTCCACAGTTTGGGTTTAAGTACATATTTTTCTAATGCCTTCTGTTCGAAAATTTCCATATATAAATCTGCTAAAATTGGTGATAGTGGTGAACCCATGGAAAACATTACATCCACAATAGATGATGGTAATAGCCCAAATAATCATTCAACACGAGCCCCATCATCAACAATATCTCGTCATCATTTGGAGAAGTGAAAATCCTCATAGAAAAAGACAAAGAAACCCCCCAGAACAGAATTTAGTTTTAATGTGTTTGCTCTTTTGATGAACAATAAAGTGCGGTATTACATTTATGAAGAAAATTTAAATACAGAAAAAGTTTTGGAATTCCTGAGAAATTTTGTTTATGAGTTTTTGGATGGACTGCCGTTGAGTATGTCGACTACCGCATATTATAAATTGGATGGGGCTCCGGCACATAGTTCGCACGAGGTGTCTGAAGAACTGAATGCAATGTTTGGTAATCGGTGGATCGGACGCCGTTCTTCACTATTTTGGTCCCCAGGATCTCCCGATCTTACTCCCTTAGATTTTTATTTATGGGGTAAAATAAAAAACATAGTCTATGAATCTCCTATTGAAAGCAAAGAAGATTTGATACGGCGTGTGGAGGATGGTTTGCCCTCTTTAAAGGGGGAGGAAATTGAGCTAGCGACTAACCGAGGTGTTTCAAGACGTATTCGAAAGTGTGTGGAACAAAATGGTTACCATATGGAGACTCTTACCTGATCATTTATTTCGTTAATTTGAGTTTTGAAACGTATTTTTATTTTTATTATCATAATTTATTTATAATCATAATTCGGTGTACTGAAGTAGCGAATCTATTTAATGTGTTTCCTATTGAAGAGATGAATTCTCATTCGCTTCGAAATATGTAAGTCGAAATATTAATTTCATCAACGGCCCTTTTTTGTATTCTTTAGGGCCTCTTACATTCCAAAATTTGAAAAGTTTGAAACATCTTTCAAGAAATTGTGAAGAAAATGGGGATACTTCTCATTTGATACTCAACATTTTGTGTCATCCACCATGGATTTGAAATAAACAATATCATTAGGTGCATTTGAATGTGTATTGCGTATAAAATTGAAAAAATACAATATAAGAAATAAATCAAAAATCTCATTATTAGAATATCAACGATTCATTTTGTGAAATCAGAAAATTTCATAACGACTAACAATAAGACCTATCTGAATTATAAATAGGATGATTTATCTCTTATGTTCACAGAATATCCTTATGAATCAGATTCGAAGAATTTGACTCTACGTACTACATAAATCCAGAAAATCTATTAAAAAATTAAATAAAATAAATTAAATAAATAAATTATTGAATTTAGGAGCATAATCATGTGAGAAACCTATCATTATTTTTGACAGCAGAATGCAACACAATTATAAAAAAAATAGGGTTCTAATTTGAAAAACAGAAGTTATGGCCAATTTAAGATCACAATTTTTAACACAAAATTTGAAACACCCTGTGATGATATTTTTGAAATCCAAAAGATGCATGACCTTTTCACATCCTTCCTCTTCGAAAACGGTTTACGCTCAGGATAATATATAAATAATAAAAATAATGAACATATTACTGACTGAACATATTTGACTTTTTTCCAGTTTTTTTTTGGATATTTGGAAAACGATTCGATTTAATACAATGGTTTTAACAGAAATGTATTCACTATTGAATACTCGATCATACCAGGAATGGAAAACTTGAAAAAAAATTTTTTCGTCGAATTTATTTTTACTCCTTTATTACTTATTTATAGTATTTGGGCTTCGAAAATATTTTAGCTCTGTAGAGAACTTCGAACAATATCATAATCCCAATTTTCAGATTTCAAATATGTCTAGTTCTCCAGAAACTCCAGGCACTCGAACTTGAGACACCCTGTATTTATCATCGAAAATGGCTTTATTGTTTTTCAAAATATTCCCCATTAAGATTTATACAATTTTGCATGCGTTTAACCAATGGTCGAAGCACATTTGCCACGCTGATTGAGGTATCTCCAAAACATTCATTCTGAGCGCATCAACCGCTTCTTCAGGTACCGAAGAATGTTGACCACTCATTTAATTTTTTACGTGGGGAATAAAAAGAAGCCTTACGGTGCCAAGTCAGGACTATTGCATTGTCGTGGTGAAGGGTGATCCATATTCGGCGGTTGTTTTTCCTGGTTTCTTGGAAGACAACTAGCTAACAAATAGTTATATACCATTCAGAATTGACTGCTTTTGTTGGATTTGGCTCTTCTTTAAACACCCATACAGTCGACTGCTGTTTACTTCGCGTTTATACGCGTGATTGTACAATTCATCATCTTTCACGATATCATAGACGTGCTTCGAACTAACGCGATTGTATTTTTGAAGCATTTCTTTCGACCAATCGATACGAGCCTTGTTTTGCGCGATTGGCAGATTGTGTGGGATCCAAAACGAACAAATTTTTTTGACGGTCAAATGTTCATGCACTATTGAATGTATGTCGGCTCCACTAAGGCCTAAGGTTGTCTCAATCTCATGATAGGCATATAACGATCTTGCAATATCAGTTGGCGCACAGCATCAACGGTTTTCGGTACAACTGCTTTAGAACGACCATCACGAAATTTGTCTTGGAGTTTACTACGACCTCGGCTGAATTCATCATACCATCGATAAACACTGGTCCTTGATGGAGCTTGATCGCCAAAAATTGAATTCATCGATGCACTGTTGTTGAGTTAATGCACGTCGAAAGTTGTAAAAATAATTACACGAAAATGTTGACGATTTAATTCAATTTTTTGGGCATTATGAATTTTTTAAGTTAAGTCGTATGTCAAAACGTTCTGACTACGTTAAACCTCGAAAATGTCAAGCTTTATGATAGAGCTGTCAGTTGTCAGATCACATTAGGCTTGTCCAACCCCGAAATATAAAAAGCAATCCTCGTATAAGTTAAAGAAGAAAAATGAGTATTCTATAAAATTTTATGTTTTCATCACATGAAATTCCTTTAGCTTTTCGTATATTTACTCTAACCATCTCCACTGAAAGATAGAGAGTGACTGGCCAGCTGAACATATTTCAATTTGACCACGGGTTCTTCTTCAGGAAGTCGAACCCAATCCATTGAGACCATTTTCGACTCGATGTTCGGATATTACAAACAATTGAGGCGAAATGATAGCCGTTCCACTAGGAAGAGCATATTAAGAGTCTTTCTGTTAATACATGGTTGAGATTTAAGTACCAGTTTCATCTATTAATATAGCTGAGCTTCTTAGATCTATTTTTTTGAACCACACCCACGATATAGGAAAATTTTGCAGGTCATATAACGAAGAAGTCATTTATACTCGTTCGGATTTCTCCAACAATGTGACGTAATCATGTCCAAGGTGTTCTTGTTTTCAACCTTAACTTCCTTGTTCATCTCGGCGGGAACATCTGATCTATGAATACACCTACTTTTCGATACGTTTCACGTATCATCCCGTGAAAGAATTTCTATCATTTGTTGTGAAGCGACCTTGCGAACGATTATGCATTGATACTATACGTAACCACCTATACCTTTTGTATTCGGATAAGAATTAATTACTGGATGCGAATCTCATTTACAACTGAGATAATTTAGAATGCTTTTAGCATTGAGTGAAAATAATGTGATATATATCGTATGGTAACCCAGTGGATAACTGACAATCTGCTCAGTATATCATTGCTCATTTCAAATGACCTCCAAAGGTAGATAAACAGAATTGGGTGGTTAAATTTTCTGTTTTGTGGTATTACATCTTAGAATTCGACTCATGTCAATTGTCAATAAGTTCGAGATGACTAAAAATATGATGTGTCTTATTTCCATAAAAATATGTTATCCAAATCTCAGAATATCTCGATTGAAGGTTCCCTGAATGAACTGGATAATATGTCAGTTGGATGTATAACCCAAATTTTCATCAAATTTAATCAATATTCCTCAAATATGTATGAAATAGGGAATATACCATCTAAAACTCGTAGCAGAATGCTTTACAGTTTCTCATGTACGTGTTGGAATACGTAATAATATAATAATACAATATAATACAATAAAATTTCTCTAACAATTAATTGTAATGGTCATTTCACACATCAGTAATTGAGCCTGCCGATTCAGCATCCCACCCGCGTATACTGGTATCTCGATTCTTGGATCTGGAATATCACCCACACATGTTGCAATGCTTAGTCTTAATTTTTTCCAGCTATAAACACGTATCTTATCGACGAGAATAGGACCTCAAACGAGAATGTGCAAAGACGATCAAAAGTTGTGAAAGATCAAATTTCGCCATTGTCATCTCGTTGGAAGTGTCAATTTCCATGTTCCTTTCGAGGATTGTAAGACATTGACAATTTGTACGAAAATATATTGATGTAAATCGAAAATTGAAGTACGCTGATGAGATATAGTATATAACAATACTAGCAAGGTAAGAGGGTTTTTACGGGCGAATGGAGGATATACCTCCTTGAGCCAGTAAAACCCGTTTCCTTGCGTGTATTGTTTTATATTTTATTTGTTTCTCATTTGTAAAAAGGTTAGATAAATTCCAAAAAAATAATTTGTCGCAAATGTCGTAAGCTATGGAAGCGTTGCCATGAATATGTCTGTTTATTTTTCTTTACATTTGTTAAGTCGAAAGCGAAAATGAATGTACAAAAAGAAATTATTGAGGCAGCCAGCCGGGTAGCTCCAAGTTTATTTTCTGCAAAATCAGCTCAAGAATACGACGACTTCAAAAAGTGGCAAAACAAAAATAGTGTGATTGGGGTAACTGAAGATGTTTTGTTGGTCTACTTGAGTCAACTATAAGCTAGTTCAGCCCTAATACTTTATGGGCAAGATGGTCTATGCTGAAAAGCTGCTTGGAAATGAAAGAAAATGCCCCTGTTCGCAGTTTTGTTTTCCTTAAAAAATCTATTGAAAAATATGACGTTTAGTGGTCATTTTCAGATTTAAAAAGGTAATAGCGTTTCTGAAACGAAAAAATGAGCGTTATACGCCAAAAAAAGCCAAGGTATTAAGTGAAGAATAGGCTGAACAATTTCTTTTACATCCTCCTGATGACCAGTGGTTGCTGGCGAAAATTGTAACAATATGTGGGATTTTTGGAGGTTGTCGATGTAACGAAATTCTCTCCTTAAACATGAATGATGTAGAAGATATGGAAAAATATGGCAAACAAATAATTTAACAACAAGAAGATTCACCATAATCGATGATGGCTGCAGCTTCAAGCCCTGCATGTTATACAGAAAATATGTAAACCTTCGGCCTCCTGGAACAGAAAGCTTATGTTTTTTTTTGAGACACCGACAGGGAAAGTGCATTTCCCTTAATGCTGGTCAGCACACTATTGGTGGTTTCCCAAAGCAAATAGCGAAATATTTAGGTTGAAAGACCCAGAGTTATACACCGGCCACTCTTTTCGCAGAACTGGAGCCATTATGGTTGCAGATTCGGGTGAAGATACTTCTAGCACTGAAGCGTGCAGGAGGGTGGAAGAAAAAAAAATCGAAATGTCTAGCAAATTATTTGGTAGTAAGGAGTGTACAAATGTCCTGCAGTCCTCGAGTTCAGCAGTTTCTGAGTCAACAAATGGTTCATCATCATCAGTATCAACTCTTTCATCATCAAAAATCTGTGCTCAATCGAGGTTATTCATGGGAAAAATCTTCTACTTTCGAAATCGGTTTCATTTTTTGCAAGTTTATGAAGAAACGACTTTTCATTTTCTGAGATAGACAAGGAACAGTGCAACGAGTTATGATTATATATTTTTTCAATTTCCCTTATAAAAATTTGTTACTCTTATTCAGAGTGCGTCTTTGGCCACTGCGTTAGTTTTAACTAAAGAATCTTGAAGTGATAAGGAACAATTTTTGTCTCTACCACTTTTTCCCCGCTGCAAAGTTATAGACAATTTATAATGGGTTTCATAAAGATTACTAACCATTACTAACCCTTCTGTATTATATCTCACGAATCTGAAAAATCGTTCAAATTCTGCTATGCAACCAAACACTCCTGCAATGTCGCCACGAATAAATCGGGAGAAGTGCTTCTTCAACAATGTATGATGTGAGCAAAATTCATTGTTTACTCAAAGGGCTCTCGAGAACTAGAGAGCTTGAAGGAAACAGATAGCACTTCCTCGAACTATTTTTTCCTGACTAATCCAAATCTGAAAACAGAACCGGCCTGTTATAAAATTTTTCATTGTCAATATTGCTTATACAAATTTGTATCCGGAGTGTTTGTTATTTTATTTTTAGAATGATATAATAGAATTTATTTTTAGCCTACCTTGAGTAGAGACAACGCTTCCACAATTTTACCAAATACGTCTTACATTTCATGAGCTATGAACATTTGAAATTTGGTTATCCATGACTCCTAGAATATCCATCGGATCAACTTGTTACTTCAAAGATATCTGGAAAAGGCTGAAGCAAATGGGATTGCAAAATTTCGCAGAAATCAGGACACTAAAAAATTAAAAAAAATTTAATAGCTTATACCTCATAAGATACACAGAATAAATCATTGGAAAATTCTCTCTGAGCGGGAAAATTCGAAAAAAAAATGGAAAATAGAGCTCCGCTGAAACAAGAATAACTTCGAGGTTTTTGGATGCAAAATTTTCATTTTTGGGATTTTTCAAGATGTAAGATTGATGTATCCACTTTAGAAATCGAAATCGCGATTCATGATACAGGGGGTAAAAAAATCGCTTTCAAAGTTAGGGATGACAAAATCATGAAATATCAATTTTTTCAAATTAGAACCCCATTTTTTTATGGCAGATATTGAATCTACGTTAAAAAATAATGTGAGTGTATGCATCACACCCTTGCCCTAAAGTGGATATTTTCTGAGTTATTCACAAAGAACTGTTTTTCGTCTTGAATTTTCAGCTTCCTTTTCCTTCACGCCAAAAAGATGAAATTTTCAGGAACTGCTACTTGAACCATGTTTTAGATTTTACTACCCTAATATGCAAGAGAAAAAAGTTACAGGTTGTTCCTAAATAGATGGCGAATTTGGATTCGAATTTGTATCGAAAACCTCTTTATTTCAACTAATAGGCCATCGGTTTTCTCTCCAGTGATAAATAAATAATTCCTTATGAACCATATGCAAAAACTTACAATGTTTTACATTCTTTTTTTTTTATGATAGATATCATTAATTACATCTGCCAAATTCCTCTTTATTCAGTAGCATTTTATGTTTACTATTAATTTGGTGATAATTCGTATTAAGTTATAAAATCGATCACTGCCTAATTTTACCAATGAAGATTATTTAAATCTCATTCTACTTCATGGAGAATGTAATAAAGTTTTAGATAGAACGATTCGACTGTTCATTGAGAGGTTTCCTGACCGACCCAGACCAACGAGAGATACCATTAACAGAACCATGACAAACTTGAGAAATGTCTGATCTTTCGTTAGGAAAACTATACACAGAGAAAGAAGTGTAGTAGAAGATGAGAACAACGAAATTACAGTTCTTGCATATTTTCGTGTGAATCCTCAAAATTCTCTCAAAGATGCCGAGATTGCTCTGGGATTATCTCAATCGAGTGTTTGGAGAATATTAAAAATACTACACATGTTTGCATTATTTAAAGAATGTTCTCCCTTAGGAGATAGACATTCTGACATATTGACTCAAATAATTGAGCCGCTAGTACAGAACTATAATGACCTATGGTATCAACAAGATGGCGCGCCTCCACACAATTCACTGAATGTGTCAAATATCCTATACAAGCTATTTGAAGATCGATGGTTGGCGAACAATGGTCCACATCTTTGGCCACCACGTTCTCCCGATTTAACTCCTTTAGACTATTATGTTTGGGGTAGGATAAAAAATATTGTCTACTCAACTCTCCTGACTGATAAAGAGGACTGCATAGAACGAGTCAGAAACGCGTTCAGGTTTGTTTAGATTTTTAGATTCATAGTTTTGAAACTCAATTTGGTTTTTAAACACTTTTGCAGATCTCTTCCTCCCGATGAAATAAGAAGAGCAACGCACGAAGCATTCCTGAGACGTATAAATAAATGTCTAGAAATTAACGGTCAAAACTCTGAGCATCTTCTTTAGTTATAACTGCGAGAGTTTGCCATGGTTCTCCTAATAGTAACTTGAAGTCGGTTTAAAGAAGGGGTGAAAAATCTACAGTATGGTTCAAATAACAGTTCCTGAAAATTTCATCTTTTTGGCATGAAGGGGAAAGAAATAGCTGAAATTCAAGACGAAAAACAGTTTTTTGTGAATAACTCAGAAAATATCCACTTTAGGGTAAGGATGTAATGCATACACTCACATTATTTTTTAACGTAGATTCAATATCTGCCATAAAAAAATGGGGTTCTAATTTGAAAAAATTGATTTTTCACGATTTTGTCATCCCTAACTTTGAAAGCGATTTTTTCACCCCCTGTATCATGAATCGCGATTTCGATTTTGAAAGTGGACACACCAATCTTACATCTTGAAAAATCCCAAAAATGAAAATTTTCCATCCAAAAACCTCGAAGTTATTCTTGTTTCAGCAGAGCTCTATTTTCGATTTTTTTTTTCGAATTTTCCTGCTCAGAGAGAATTTTCCAACCAAAACTGAAAAATGTTACATCAAAATAACTTGAAATTTTCTAAGGAATCTATTTCTGCAATAAAAAAATTGTGTTGTACTTTGAAAAACGGAAGTTGACGTCATTTCCGGAAAAACCGGCGGTGCTCATGCCTTGAAAATATTTTAGATTTCATCAGCATCGTGAAATACTTATAAGTGCTGAATTTCATGAAAATACTTTCAGTAGTTTCCCGTATAAATATGGGTGAGGTTCCTCTTGAAAGACCCTGAATAAGATCAACTGTAATAACTGTGAGAGTGTATACATAGGACAGACGGAACAAAAATTGAAGGACAGATTGAGAGGACACAAGTACTCCAGAACACCAAGGGCACTTTACAAACACAAAACCAAGAATCAACTCACATTCAATTATGACGATACAATAGTGTTGAATCGAGAAGCAAATAAAAAATACAGAGAATTTCTTGAGATGATCCACATAAAACAAAATGAAAAGTCCATTAATGATAGAGCAGATATAAGAAACCTACCACTCTTTTGAACAATCTTAAGTGAACAGGCCAACAAAAACAAAAATGAAAGAATCAAATTTGACGTGACACCTCTAAAATCAATTGACATCCCACCAATGACATCCAACAAAGTAAGTTGGAAAATGACATGAAATAAGCTATTTTCGAAGGTAACATAAGAATTAGATCTCTATTCAACAGAATGTTCTACAGTTTATGGTACTTACAGATTGTTTGTTTTTTATTATTTTTATACTGTGTATAATGTTTTTTACAGACTTGAAAGAGAGCGCTGGTCGAAACGTTGCCGAATTACATTGTAAATTAAATTAAACTGTTTCGCTTATTATATCACTTATACTCGATATAATATGTAATGTACCATTTAAAAATCAAAGTTCATATGAAATTTTTAGGTTTACGATGTTTTCTTGTACTGAATTCTGAATGCTCATAAAAACTACCACAAATTCACCCATTCAAACGTTTTCATACGACCAGTATCAACTGAAATAGCTTTTGGGTAAAATATAAACAATAGTAAAGGGTGATTAATTTAGAGGTACTTTTTGTGGTGGGGATTTATTTGCAGATCGCGTATGCATCGTGTGAACTGAAGTGGTATTCTTGTTCAGTGGTGTTTGACATCTAATATTAGAAAGACTTAGCCCGGCACAGCGTCTACAACTTTATTACAAAAATCGGTGTTTTCCGATTAATGTGTATCTGGCACTTAAAGCGACTTACGGTCAACATAATCAGACTACCGAATGCACAATTCCCTGTACCGTCACTAAGTTTGAGACTCAATATTCGTTATTGGATAATACTCGGCCAAATAGACAACATCTAGCTCGTAGTGAAGAGCATCGCCGTTCTCAACAGCTTGGCCTTTCGTATTCAACGAATTGGCGGATTTTACGTAAGGATCTGCTTTGGAAGCTTACAAAATTCAATTAGTTCAAGAACTGAAGCCGACCGATCCACCGAATCGTTTAGGTTTTAGTCGTTGGGCTCTTGACAAGGTTGCAGAGGATCCACTGTTTTTGACAAAATTTTTGTTCACTGATGAGGCACATTTTTGGCTTAATGGGTTCGTGAACAAACAAAATGCCCAAATCTGGGATGATGAACAACCCGAAGAGTCTCAAGAATTGCCGTTAAATCCAGAAAAAACAACTGTTTGGTGTGGTTTAAGGGTCGGTAGAATAATCGGTCCATATTTCTTCAAAACAGATGACGGCCAGAATGCTACTGTGAATGGTGACTGCTTGTTGCCCGAAATAGAAGCCCGTGGTCTCGACGAAATGTGTTTTCAACAAGATGCTGCCACTTGCCATACAGCCCGTGAAACCATGGCTTTTCTGCGAGAGCATTTCGGCCAGTAGATTTCATGCTTCGGATCAGTGAATTGGCCGGCTAGATCATGTAACATCACACCCCTTGATTTTTGATGTTAAGCCCAAAATCTACATGGACATGGACGAATCGTTGGAGAAACACACTCGAAATACTCACACGCGTCATCGAAAATTGGAACTATCGAATGGATCTTGTTAGCCGCAGTTGAAATCAGCATTTGAAAGAAATTATCTTAAAAAAATAATTGTAAAGAATGGTTCTTGAATTGTTAATAAAGATTATAAAATAAAATGGCTTTTATTAATTTTTTTTGTATTTAAAAAAAAGTACCTCTAAATGAATCACCCTTTACGTTGTCAAAATTTAGAATAGTACTGATGTGGGTTTTTAGGACAAGGAAATCTGAGCTTCGAACAATGAGTAGTTATTCCTACTTTGAGACTTAGGTTTGTTCGTTCATCGTGGTGGTTCTATTTGTATCATATCATTCCGGAGTACGCAAAAAGACTGTAGAATAAGAGCGCAAAAGCTCTTGACCTCAGGTCAATGCTTTTCTGAATTTTTTAAACTAAAACAAGTACGCAAAACCTACTGGCAGAAATCGGTTTTATTTTGGGTTGGGTTATCGCTCCGATGTAAAGAATTTCCTGAATGCAATTACATAATATCTCAATCTCTGCCGACTACTTTTTCATCAATGAAAGTATCGCTAAAATTGGAAATCCCACCTGTTCTCTATGCTGATGATTCATTGAACAGTTTTCTGCGCAATCCTGTCCCATTTTCCTAGCGCCAACCTTGCTCTAACGTGGCCCCAACAGAGTTCCCACGAATAAATTTAAACATTACCCAAACTAATTATAGTAGGAATAGGTGTATATCTAATTCAATAATATCTAATTCATACTATGTCTGGTTTCCTGACTGAATCCGATAAATAAACCGAACAGCAGGTCTCGTTAGTAGGTTTTCACGCATGGACTACTGAACTTGTCCCCCGCTTTGTGATTGCCGGCCGGTTGTTTTCGCGAAGTTACTGAGATGTGCGGGAAAAATGACGGCATTTATTTAAACATTTTTTTAATTGTATGTGTGGTGCAAGGATATTGTTGCTTTACATTTAAATACCACAATAACAGTGAATTAGAGCGAGTTTTGAAAAATTTCACTAATACTACAACGAATATTAAAACGAGATTGGAGCAAATCGGCACATCTTTGAATAGTGAGTAAAAAATAGTTATTTATGATGAGTGTCAAAAGTGACATTTTATTCTGTGAGTGAAAAAGTTTGTGAAATGAGCGGAGCGAATCTAACAATTTCACGAACAAAATGAAATAACTTTTAACACGAATATAATACAATATTTTTTTATAACTGCCCTATTTTGATAATAAAATAGGCAAAATTGAAATGACACTGAACATCAAATGCATTTTAATCTCAGTCTATGTTCTAAGATTCTAATATTCAAATAATCACAAGCTTGTTGTGAATGGCGTTGTCAACGGTTACCGACAAAAAAATTCTTCTTTACTAATAGAAAAGACGCTGTCTTCGAATTGCTCGTCCAATTTTGGACCGGTTATTGACAGTGAATAGGTTTGCCGATAGTGGATAGTGGAGTTTTGATTCGGTTTTTCCTGTGGAAATTGAAGTCTGCAAGAATAACAACTTTGGGACTCCTACCTAAAAAATCAACTCGGCAGTACGATATTGCATATAACAATTTCCTGACCTGGTATCATTTGAAAATGTAAAAGGGAATTCCTGTTTTTGGCGCTCTTGTTCACCCGAACAGAGTGCCTATCGTTTTGCCCAAATGTTCTCAATCGATTGGGTTCGACTGTCCGATGAAAAATCCGTGGCGAAAGTTGAGTCTGTCTGGCCGGCCGGCCGTATCCTCTCTAGCATACAAACGAGATGTGCTACAGTTTTCATATTTTCAAAATAGCTTAATTGTCCAAATATCTCGGTTAAGTTCGTTATTGGGCCAAATCCGTCAGATGATTCAGTAGTTATGTGCATCTGAAATTTTGTTTCCTTAATAACTACTACAATATCCATCCGATCAAGTTGATACTTGAAATATCGTTGAGGATGGCTGAAACAAAACGGCTTGCAAAATTTTGCAGAAATCGTCATACTAGAAAATTTTCAAAAAATTCCCAAAAAAAATTTTTTTAATACCCACTATCCTATAAGACATTTTTCTGATTTCAATGGAAATTCGTGAATATATAGAGGTGATTGATATCTTACTCATCCTCAAATTTCATTGTCGTAGCTTTTTTCCATATAAAGATATGATAATTTTTTTCATTTACTCAAGAGAAAAGAGAAATGAAGTCCCGGTGATTTTCTTTGAACGATGGTCATCACAGATCGTCGATATTCGATTGACTACTGCTTTAGAAAAGATTTGAACTTGACATTCTCAGTGTAAGAATACAATTTATAAAATTTTCTTCTCCGATGAACTGATATTCTTGCAGAAGAAGAATGAATGAGGTTACATGAAGTTAAACGAAAGCGGTAAATTAGCCTTGCCTCAAGTCATTGCTCACAACATTTTCAAATTTTAAGAACAGCAACTGATAACGCTGATAGAAATCTGATACAGGAAACACATTGCCCCAATACGTTGCTCATCATAATTGATTTATCTGGGTAACCATAACATGTGTTGTATAAATGGATACTCGAAAATAACATTCATCTAAGCAAAAATTTTGTTATGGTTACTCAACTAAAACTCCTCCTCAAATTTTGTATGATATGCGATATCGGCTTTTGGGATGTATATGAAGTGATTAATTTTTGTTTCGAATGTGAGGCAAGGAACGCGTGGTTTGATTTTTACTCTTTACTATTTAATTTTTACACACTGTAAATATGTGTAGCCTCTAAACTGTGGATATTCGATACGAATGGAACAAAAGACATTAATGAAACTCCAGTTGCTATTTTGATTTCTGTATCAATAAAATAACAAACCATTGCAATTTATACAGGTGAGTCTTTGATCACTGCGTTATTTCAACCATTATTCTATATTATTCAAAGTAGACTATACAGGGTGAGTTTTGGCCACTGCGTTAATTTTAACCATAGATTCTTGACGTCAAAAGAAATATTTTCTTCCTATAATATTCTTCCAAATTTGGCCCCCTTTAAAAGATATAAATGTTGAAATTTCATAAAAAATTGCATTCTCACCCGTAATATTCAAACAACAATATCAATTGAAATGATCTCTTGTAGAAGGTTTTTGATGACAGCCATGCATATTTTGGAAACAATAGATTTATTCCTTTTCTTGTGGGTTTTTCACTACTACTGTACAGATTGGTTAAATTGCATGAAAAACAAATATCACTTGAACTAAAGGTACGTATCTTGTACTTCCTAGAATCATTAGTCTCTTTTGCAGATAAAATAAATCATCATCTTTTTTCCTAAATTGCACCAGTTTTGAGATATTTGGAGTTGAAAGGAATTAAATCGATATAATCATCTGATGAAACATGAGTGAGTGAATCATTTCTCAGAGGGAAAATAATGTTGTTAAACAATTCGGATTCAATAGTGGATGCTGTGGAAGGTAATTTTCATTCAAACTAAACTGGACTACACAGGGGTATTTGCCCAATGTGAAAACTCAAAATGCTTATATTTTTTTAACGCAGCTGAATATGGAAAAACGGTATGGGAAAAAAGTTTTCTGTTGATCTCAATAACCTATGGTTAAAATTAACATTGTGACCAAGACTCACCTTGTATATTTTGTTTATACATTATTGAAATCGTTTTTTACACAATCTTAGGAATGTGGACTGTCTAGAAACTACATCCAATCAATCCTAACATTTGATAGATATATGTCTACTTATTGAAAGTGACAACGAATTTTGCTGGGATGATTGCTATGCATGGAATATACAAAATTCTCATAAATTTTGTACATTTTCTCTTCCATTGTGCTCATATGTGCATAATAACATTACTTCAAACTTGATTTGAATAGGTGGAAATAAATCTATGAAACGTTGGGATTAGTTGGATTTAATTTTATTTGGCACCCCTCATTCTTAAAATTTTGAGAAAATCATCTTTACAAAGATGTGATCAATCAGAATTTATACAGTATTTTCATAAAAGAAAATATTTTTATCTTCATTTATTGGGACTCTATGAAAATGAAATTTCTGAGTCAAGCATTTTTCCAATCATCACGAAATTGAAAACACACTATTTTTAATGAAATATCTCACATATTCTTGAAGAACTGGCACCAAATACGTTTAGAAGCTACAATCTAGCGGATTGAACAGTGAAATTTCTAAATAGTTTTAATTTTCATTCAAAAATAAATGCAGCAACAACCAGCATCTTATCTACCGAGCATTTTCTATCAAAAGTAAAAAATGGGTAAATAATAAAATCTATTCAACAATCAAAAGGGTTTATTGACCCCATTGCAATTTTTAAGTATCCGGATATGCATTACTCAAGAGGTCAGTAAACGTCTGAGATTTATCATTTGGATTCCTGAGAAGTTCTTGCTTTATTGGCGCTTTAATTGTGGTTTAATAGTGTTACCGAATTCACGTTATCATTTTCGTGAAAAAATTCCGAATTATCTATGGAGCACGACTCAATGAATATTCGGCAAGTTTCAAGTGTGGATAAAGTTGTAAAACCTGACGATAATGATTTCCAATCTTTCTCTGCTTCTTGCTTCTGTCATAGTGTTATCTTTCTTCTAGCTCTGTTACAAGATTCAAAAATCGAAGACACCTAGGGAAGATAATAGCATAATGTTTAGAGATGGAAAAAACGGTAAATACAGTGAATTTTGTTCCAACCTCAGTTATTGCAAATTGGCGAATGCGCAATAAAGCGATTTTGAGAGTATTTCATCTAGACGAAGCATTGTCACTGGATTGCATCCTTGGTTAGCTAGGTGTTGGAATCTATGTTGCAGAGCTTCATTAGTATCAAGTGTGTAAAGATGACAGAATCTGAGCGTGTTTCTAGGTTGCGGAATAATGGAACCAATTCTGCTGTATGATGTTCCATGCAGACAAAATGAATAAGGGCCAGTTGATGCAAATACTCTCAAGCTAACTTTTTGGGAAGCAAACGCACAGGCACTGTTATACTAGTGTATATTGTTTTGGAAATTCTTCGATTCTTCATCTGTTCCTGTGTGAAGTTCTCTGAGCAAAGCTGGTATTTCTTTCAATTGCATCTGCTCGCTCATTACAAATTTGCCTTTCTGGCAGCACTGGCTGAATCCATCTCGCCTTTTTTCACCCCTAAAATGCAGAGCATTGCAAAATTGACACGATTCACTCATGTCGCCGACAGAAACCGCGGGAATTTCGTTTTCAACCGGAGCCCTTCTCGCTACAAATACTGCATTGCGTAATTATTCTTATGAACGCGGCGTCGGTTTCTTTCAGTTCGGGTTGTCCGGGTAGCGTTTCGAGAACCTACTTGTCTGCCTCGTCGCCGTGTCTCCATTGTAAATTAAAATTTTAAAATTTTACACTGGACCTAACTCAAAATTGAAAAATCGGATGTGACCCGTTCAATTTTTACCCAAAAGTGGAGAATAACCATCCAAATTTGGGTTTCCAATATCTTTTTCAATTATAATTTTCTAAATTAACTTACTGGGTAGGTTTGGAAATTAAAATAAGTTTAAAATCAAACTTAAAATCAAGCTCGTCAAATCACGTCTTTCCTCTTTAACAGTCAAAGCTGAAATTATAGATGTTTATTATAATTATTAAACGTTATTAAGTTTGACAATTACTTTTAAAATGAAACTTTTTCAAAATCGCAGCTTCCATCTTATATTTTCAAGCACGTTATATAAAATATAAATTGTTATAAAATTATTCACATGCTCACTTTCTGACCAACTCAGGTAGTACTCTTGAACCTTTTTTTGACTCGCCCTAACAGTTCAACATTCACTTAAGGTAATTTTATTCAATAACAAATTTGAAAATTTCAACTATTGCAAATTTACAAATTATTTTATTCACAAAAATTCACTTCACCCTTTTAAGTTAAGAGCCTGCATAAAACAACTGAAATAAAGTGTTTTTCCTCTTCTAGCAATGTTACTATATGATTAATAAGTCACATGTTATAATTTAAATACAAATAAAGTTAATCAAATTTACAAATGTTTTTAATGAGTTATATGACGGTAATGGTGACTTGGAGTGCAAGAAGTAGAAATTAAAGCCCAAAGTAAAAATTTGTTGAGCGGTGGTGCCATCTACAGCGAAAACATGCCAATGACCCTGAATTTTTAAGTTTTTTGTGTTTTTTTAGAGAAATTATAGATGTTTGGCACTTGTTATTATTTTTCTGCATCAGTTTAGATGCCTACCGTTAATTTAAAAAAAAATTCAATGCAAATCGGTTGATTGGTTTAGGCGCTAGACCTTACTATGCATCATATTATTATAATAGATATATTTTTAATCATAGGGAGTGTACATATAGTTGAAGTGAAAAATCAGTTATCCTAGCGATTCCAATGATTTTTTTGAATGAGAATATTAACAATTAAAAATCATATCTAGACTTAAAGCTACAAATAATTAATGTACATCTCTACTTCAATTCAATTAGGAAAAGTCATTTCAACTGACATTCATGGTAATGGAGTTTCGACCCAAAAATAACCTCATTACCAAGCAATGTTGAACCTTCATTCTTACAGTCGATTATTGCATCAAGTGAGTATTTAAAAACTCTCAACTTAAATAACGAATCTCATTAGTCATCAGCTATTATCTCAAATTAGCAATTGTTTTTTTAAAGCATTCTTTAGGGAGGGTCAAATAATGGCTATAGAAAGTTCGTAAACAATAACATCTAGATTTCAACTCACACATGAGAGGACTTTTACAAATAATCTGAAAATGAAAATTATACTCTGGCACTTTTCGAATTTAGTATCAATGATACCTTTTTTATTCTAGAAATCACCCTTTTGTTTGATGAATAAGATGAAATTTTTCATTTTTATCATAATATTAAACAATTAATTTATAAATTAAACTCATGGAACTAAAAAAAAGAAATAGACTACGATACATGTTTTTCGGCATTTGTGTATAACACTAACAGTAGTTGAGGGATTTTGCCCAACAACGAATTCGACCAAGATATTAGACAATCAAGTATTCTGAAAATATAGAAATTCTAGCTCATCTCCTTTGCAAGATAGAGAGTTTATGCCCGGATGGACGAACATAATCAAGTTTGGCGACTGACTCTTCATCAGGAAGTCAAACCCAATCGATTTTCGTCTCGATATTCCAAAATTACAGACATTTGATGGACCATGAGATAAGGAAGAATTACTACTATCTGTTTGTTCTTTGATCTAGTCCCAATGACAGTGCTCGAACACACAAAATCGATGGGCGTAACGTAACTTGAGTAAAATATATGCAGATATCTACTCGTATATGCAGATATCTACTAGCGTGTGTTTGAGGATCTCTCCTTACTACAATAGTATCATTAGACTTTTAGGAATGACGGAAATTCCATTTGAAGTATTCTTTTCTATTATATCAATGACATTACTTCGCGGATTTTATCTTCATCATATCATAGAAACATTAATAAGTCTTTGAATGCATTATCTTATCCTCTAGGAGATTGGTTGGCAGTATCTTGTCTCGAAAAATACTTAACAATTTTTCTTTTTCATCCATTCTCAAATTCATCTAACCATCCTGGGTGTTGGGGTGATTCAGTGGTATTTTTTGAGTTCTTCTTGAAATTCGGCAAAAATAAGTTGTCTGGCTTGAACGAAATAAATAGCACCAATATTTGCGATGTTTTATTCCCACGGTAACTTGCACAAATTCAAATTTGATGACAAAATACAAAATAATCTTAATTTCCAAGCGATACTTCTTATTCATTCAGTGTACAATATTTAATTGTGAAAAATACCATATCGCGAACCTCTGCTTATCGCTCCGAACGTGTTATAAAAACGCATATGTTGTTTCCATTTCGATGTTGACAAAGTACAATATTTCATTCAGGATATACCGCGGAAATTCAATTTGGAGAAAGAAATATTATAATAAATGTAAGAAATAAAATAATTTAAATAAGAATTCGTATCCTCAACACTGGGGAGAAGATTATTTCGTGATGATGCATTCGGTGAGATGCTGTAACTGCTCTTTTCGTCCTAAAATTGATAGAACAAAAAGAAACTGGAAACATTGAAAATAATCGGGCTTCGACTGAATTCTTTACAGAGAGGAATTTTTGCAATTTCTATCTGCATGGATGGCAATTTATCTTTGAAACTGCAGGTTTTAGAAGAACGAATCTGGAATAATTTTATCTCAGTAAATTATCAAATAATCGAATAAGAGAAAAATATTAGTCCTTATTGTTGGAATCACTTGATTATTAAACTTTATATGGCCATTTAATTACTCAGTATAGTTTTAGCAAAAAAATTAAAAAATGTGAAAATATTTCGAATTTGTCTAAATAAATGTTGTAGTTATCTGAATCTTGTCACCAAATTTTAAGTCCATCATATCCTGCATTTGAAAGATACGAAGGATGAAATTCAAGGAGCTATCAATGGCACACCCTGTTTATGAACAAATTTTCAGAAAATGGTCCTAGATTCAAACTAAACTGAAGGAAATTTTCAGGGCTATTTTCAACTCAAAATGTTTGTTTTTTGTTTCGTTTCAATTAATTGAGTCTTATTAATTTTGTTCGTATCAAACTGATTCAATGAAAGCTCTTACGTAGGCTTTCGCTTGTTGTTGAATCCTGTTAGTATTCAGAAAGATGTTGCTTTTAATACAGGATCTTTTAAATCTAAAAAATATTTCCTACAGATTTTATTTCAATATAATAACTTCAATCACTTCTACATTTTGAAAGGTTTCTGTGTCATAAATTTAGGTTTACCTGAGCCTTGAGTGGTCATATTCAGAAAGCTTATATTTTTCTTTCAGAGGTACCATTATGGGCAATAGAATTGACGGCAGCACCAGACGATGCACTGGGTATCCCAAACATAAAACTTATAGGAAATATTCATGGAAACGAGGCCGTAGGAAGGGAAATCATCCTGACTTTCATGAAGGTATAATAGGTACTTATTTCAACAAATTAATTTTACTACTTCCCGGACTAGCCCGGAAACGAATCACGTCGTTTGTGTCATTGTGAATATGGAAAATCTTCGTTGGTATATTTTTAATGAATGCAAATGTCTTGAGTCGCACATAAGTTGCAGAATACGAGTACAAGAATACTCAGGGTGCTCATAATTATACTAGACCACTAATTTCAATAATTCCTTTGAACAGATTAAGTCAATTTCAACGCTTGGGATGTTAAGAAGCGTCTCAGAAGATGTCTGGTTCAGAATAGTTTTTATTATACTGTGCAAGATTTTTCGAACTGTTCGTAACCTACAGCTTACATATTATATATGTACAAATATGTGTACGAATATGTTGAGGATTTTTTATTGCTTTGACGTTACAAACACAATGTAACTATTGACTAATGGGAAATAAATGTTGATTCACTAAAGTTACAATAATTACTTTATAATAAAAAGGAACGACAATGACGAAGAACCATCGCTCCAGTGATGCGAGCTAGTCATTATTGACGCATGATAATCCTAGAGAATCAAGACCTCAAGTGCAACTGTGGACCGGTTTCGAGGTGACTGCCTCTCATCAGCACAGTAGCACTGATGATCTCGAAGGAGGCTGCCAGTCTTAACAGAGAATGTGAGGAACCTTTCAGATATGTCTAGAAAAAGCGCCATCAACATCTTGAAGACTGGAACCAGATGCAATTTCTCTGTAGATTCATACGACTTCCCCTAATTCAAATACTACAACTGATCATCCAATATCCTAAGTAACACACATACATTTTTGAGATGTATAATAGATGTTCACCAGATCATTTAATGGCAGTCATATTTCAAAAGATTCGTTTTATCAAAACGATATCTAAATGTCCGTCTATTTTATGTATTTCTCATAATTTTTTCAGATGCTAGATAGAGGTCATTCGATAGAGGGAATCTAAAATTATGACGAATATTTATGTTTAATAAACGTTTAATCATTGGTATAATGAATGTCTGATATACGTGTTTTCAATACTCTTATTTATGTAATGGGGAAACGTTTTTTCATCAGTTTTTATAGATATCTAATAGAGAGAATATTCCTTGATAATATGTATGTCGAAAATGCGTTTTATAAACACTCTAATTTATGTAATGAAGAAACGTTTTTTCATCTGTCTCTATCTATCTAAACGAGTGGATATATTCATTGTCATAATGTATGTATGGAATACAATTCTCTAAAACTCAGTTTATATCATGATCAAATCAATTTTAAACATTTTCTATACATGTCAAATTGAGGTTATATTCTCAGTATACTTGTTTCAACTAGATCTCAACATTTAACGAAAATCTTTATTGAATATTTTCTTACGTCAATAGACTTTTCTTTTTCCAGAGTCAGTGAAATGAGTTAATAAAGACAAATAAATTTTCATGACCATAAAACATAATTGATTGATTTAAAAACATTTCAGGACATTTTCAACGAAATTTTGTATTTATCATGTCATCTCTTTCCAAAAAAAAAAAAAAAATGAAGTAGTAGTGTCAATTTGGTGAGGATTTACAAGATAAAAGTAGAATCATATTTTATTCATTAAAATGAATTTTATATTCAACAATAAAAATCACATCTTCGTTTTTTATTTTTTGAGTAAAGATACCTCTGGTTAGCTGATCTCAGCCAATCTTGGATCGCCTTGATTGTGGTGACCTCTGTAACATTTTCATTTGAAAAATGAAGAAATACAACATCAGAAAAATTTTGTATGATCATTATATGGTACTTTTACTTCTACTATATATAAAAAATGAATATTTATTTGAGACACCAGAACATTCAAATGAAATAATAAAAATTTAATGCACACTTTTAATAATGTGCCTTACAACTGCTTTGTTTCTTCAGTAACTGGAGGACCTTAAAAAAAGTCAAGTTCAATGTTTGATTAATTAAATTATTTATTCTGCAGTTTTACACCTATTCTTATTTTTGATGTTGTTGGTATTGTAGGGAGAACCATTTACAGTCATTTTCATTGAATTGAAAGATCGTTTAGGCAGGTTTTTCAACGAATTTATTGTGAATTGGGGTAATATATGTAACAGAAAAACATATTTTCTGAATTGCAAGGGGTTGAATGATGTAAAAAAAATCAATAAAAAGTTACGTCATTGGAATATTGAAAAAAATTTTGAAAAAAATGTCAAAATCGAAGAAGGTTAGGTACCGATGTATTTTTATGAACAGAAATAAGATGAAGCGTGAAAATTTAGAAGAATTACATGAAAAAAAAATTGTGATTTGGCAAATGCAAATGAATTCTAAATGAGGTCGTCAATCTATTCATTGGTATCGATTCAGAAATTCTGAATTATAGGTACCTATTACAATATAATTTGGATACGGAAATATCCACCTAGTTAGATGTTAATTAGATTATAATAGACGTTGGCAATTAACTTTGAAATACATATTCTTATTTTTTTTTGTACTTACTAATGTATCTACATATTGTGATGTAATATTTTTATTGAAAAATTAAGTTGAAGAGAATATTCATTTATGAGCATGAAAGTTTCAATTATCCTAGGATTGGCGTAAAAATCAACGTTACGGGAAAAATTGAGTAATGTAATCAATACCAGAAAATATGAAAAGAAAAAAAAAGTTCAAATTGCTTGAAAACTATTAGCTATCAAGTTGCTACCCAAATACCCCTTTTGTTTTTTGTGTAGAAGCATGCTAATGCATTTTCAACATCTCGTCTATCGAAGAGACTTTTTAGACATTATTAGACTATTTCATTCACTTTGAATTATAATGGAAAAAGCTTCAAAAAATTGTTGGAACTTAAAATTGTCAAAACAGTATATTACGAAAATTTTTCATGTACCGAATTGTTAGGGGTTTGAACTTTCACTTAATTCACTTGATTGATGAAATCTAACTTCAGCAAGGTGGCGGATCACGAAGGTATAGTCACTTGATCTTTTGTCTTCAACGATTGAAATGGAAAGCCGAATAATGACGAAATGACTTCACGCTTTCCCGCTTCCAGTTAAGCAGAAGGCGCAAGCGCTATCAGCAGCTGCATATAATATCGATCAACGCCGAAGATGATCGTTATCATAATTAAGATTGTTTTAAATTCAACCATGTGAAGATCTGAAGACATGAAAACACCATGATACAATGAATGAATATAAACATAGCGGACTCGCCGGGGATTGAAAATGAATCTTGCTAAAAAGAACGTAAAAGTTTTCCATGAAAATGTTAGTGTGATGCATTGCTCCACCTTAACACGATCGTGAATGGATGGATTGAAGTCAATTCCTTGAAGTTTCGTGTTCGACATTCCGAATGTTATCACGACTTGAGCTTCATGGAAAAATGATTAGTTTCAATTCATTGTTCATTTTAGAATTTTTTCTGAACTCATTCAAAATTCTGTAGCAAGTTGTTTATTTCATGATCATTTTTCGACATTGAAAAAGTTCCCTTTTCAACGTCGAATAGGCACAAAAATATCAACTCTTAATTTACGTCCCATAAAACACTCTTAAAAACATAGAATGGATATCAATCTAAATCATGTCTAGGAAATGACATATTCTGAATGCTTTTCATTAGACTAAGATGTTTTTAGATCTCAATAGACGTTTACTTTATGTGACTTACAAGAGTGTGTGTTGCTTGGGATTCACATTGGGATTGACATTCATCAAAGAACCACTAGTGAGATTAGAGAATTCACTTACTTAATTGTCTTATTCTGGACGGGATAGTGATGAGTAAAAATGAGTTCTACTAATGCCTTTGTGTGGAACGACAATTTCTCTTTCCTTTTTCCTTTTCCGTTTTATTGTATATTATATTATTATTATATTATTTATATATTGCTTTGCTGTGCCGGCACAAAGGCATCAGTAGAAATCATTTTTTCTCAATAATCACTTTGTTTTGTACAAAATAATACAACTAATATACCTCCAAAAATTCATATTTTATATGATCATTCTTTCCACAGTACCTCCGGACAGAATACAACACGAACACCACAATACAATGGCTCCTCAACAATACGCGAATGCACTTTCTACCGACAATGAATCCGGACGGCTTCGCGGTCTCCCATGAGGGAATGTGCGTTGGTGAATACGGAAGGATGAATGGAAAACAAGGAGATGTAGAAGATCTCAATAGAAATTTTCCGGATTTTTTTCACTATAATAAAATTCCCAGACAACCAGAAACGGTAGCTGTAATGAACTGGATGAAACGGATCCCATTTATATTATCTGCTGGGCTTCACGGAGGAGCTGTTGTTGCGAATTATCCGTTCGACAGTGTAAAAGAAGAAAGTAAGTGTAAATTATGAAAATATGTCTGATTAAGAAGGTTCTAGAAGAAAGTACGGTGAAAATAACTGACTGCACTCTTGAGCTCACCCCAATTACTGCAAAATAGGTTCCCAAATGAAATGAATGAAATAAGGAAATATGTATTAAATTCAAAGAATTGGGCTATTTAAAATATTTTCAGGGTTCAATGTATATTGAAACATTAAATTAATGAAACAATCTATCCAATTATATATTGCCAAAATGTTCATTGATAATTAACTGTCTCGCTTGACGGGCAGATGTCAAATTATTCTCTTCACTTCGAAACCCCAATGGCTCCTCTTCCACTGGTACATCGTTTGACCATTCATCGAAATACGTCATTCATATCTAAACAAATATTAGACAATACAGCTGTAGCAACTATTATTGCCATTGTGGTTGTCAACTTAACACTCATTCCAGATGAAAGGATAGGAAACCGACGTTTCCATATACCATACTGTCTCTCCACAACATTTCTTCTTCGTATGATTGATTCGTTGTAGAGATTTTCAGCGTTGGTCCTTGATTCCACTAGTTTGGTTCAAGGGTGTAACCACTATTTCCAACTAGTAGGTATCGTCCAAATTTTCCACTATGAAAATCATTTTTCAAATTACTATTATTGAAAATAGTTTGATCATGTGCTGATCCAGGCGATTTTGCTACATTGTTTCTGATTCTCAGATCCGCATCTGAAACTGTTTGCACATTTAGAGCAAAATAATGCTTTCTGCATCTAAATATTTCTGCATCATCAACACCAGGGGAATTAATCTTGATTAGGGTGCAATCTATTGCACCAATAGTTCTTGGAAATCTAGCGATTCTGTAAAACTTTGCAGCATCCTCCAGCATTTCATCATTACTTTCGCTCATCTTGATGTACTTTGGACGAAGTGAAGCAATGGCATAAGACACTCTTCGAACTATCCTTGAAGAAGATGTTTTTGAAACTCCCCTGCTGTTGCAGTGGATCTATACACCCACTCCTAAAAAAGCATTTATATTATTAATCAATAACTATTGACATTCCAAAATTTTTCTTACCTGTTGGTTGGAAATTTGGAATTTCCTGCAGTAAACGCAGGACACTTGTTTTCGTTAAACGAAATCGATTAAAAAAATCGATATCATTCAATGTTGTTAAATGTTGCTCCCTTCTTCTTCAAATTTTCGTCCTTCTTAAAAATATGTCTTGTTCATCATCAGACGAGGAAGAACTCGAACTTGAACTTGAAGACATTTTCGATTTTTGTGGAGAAAACTAATTTTCACAAAGAGAACTCCTAAGCAAAACACTAGCACTATAGAATGAATTAACCATTGACCTTATATCTAGAGATCTTTGGAATTAACGAATACATTCGCATTCGAAATGAAATGACAGAACAGAATAAGGTAAAAAAAAAGGATACTTTTTCTTCCGTAAAGGCCCAATATCCGGACTTTATGATAAAGGATACTTCAAAGCTTCCTTTAACCTTAAAATTGGTTTATGGAACTCGTTTCATTTGTAAAGGAGACTTCTTATGAAAAAGGAGACTTCATTTTCGATTATGGGACTGGCCCTTAGTTATTCACATGTTCAGTAGCGTAGAAAGTTTTAATAGGGAATTTTCAATGAGATTATTATAAGATAAAATGAGGTTTTCTTAAATTAAGGTTCCCAGATGACGATGAAAAAAGTAGAATTTGGGCTTCGCTGTTGGGATGGGCAAGTATTTGCCCAAAGAAAGCAATTTTCATTTGTTCGGATCATTATTGTGACCCGAGTAAATGGAAAAAAGATTTTATGCGGTGTTGCCGGGTGAGGTTTCATAAGAGACTTTCCTTGAGGTTAAGACTTTCAATGACAGAACCAAAACAAATCGACATTTTACAAAGGAATGCTTTGTCTATGTTATATAGTGTAAGGTTACAGCCGTTTAATATTTTCGACGTCCCAAAATGATTTCCCTTGAGGTAATTTTTTAATTTTGGTAAGAGAAAAATTCACAAGGACTCAAGTCGGGCCAAGGAGTAGGCTGAGGAGCCACAGGAACGTTTTTATTGGCCATTTTACTGGTTTCTTGGAGCCATTTTACTCAAATTTTTCTCATCCCCAATTCATTGGTCAAAATTTGATGAACGGTGATGTGAGTCAAATTTAACTCTTCCCTCATCATTTTAACTGTCAACCGATGATCTAAACCCACAAGATCCCGGATTCCGTCGACATTTTCATCGGTTCTTGAAGATGAAGGCCTTCATGGTTCAACTTCAACCGACTCTCTTCCTTCTGAAAATGCTTCAAACCACCGAAAAACCTGGGCCCGTGACAAAACACTATCTCTGTAGGCATGCTGAAGTCTAAGAAGAGTTTCCGTTGCACTGTGCCCAAATCTGAAACAAAACCTGATTGCACACCGTTACTCGAAATTGATGTAATTCATTTTTAGAACACAATAAAAAAAACTGTTTCACAAACACAATCGCTACGCACAACCGAATGATTCGAGCGAGGTCAAACTCGTACTGAAGGTGGATAACATGTTCCTCTACCAAACCACTATGCCCCGCGCTTCCAGTGTTGCCAGATCAAACGCAACGTTGCCAGTTTCATTACTTAATTTACAGACCACGTATGTAGTACACATTCAAGTATATTCACATAACATCTTCGTTACTGATTCCGAATTGAAGTTGCAACATTGTGCAAACTGAATACAAATAAATAGTATAGGGAATTGCTTGTTTCCTTAATAAGATTGATATGCATGATCTATCGCGAAGAATGTTTACGACCGATTTCAAATGATTACATATATGTACATTGTGTAACGGAAGAGGTAAAAATGCAAGTAAAAATCCAACTGAAGAATGAATCTAGGGAATTACCAATGGATCGGTCAAAGTGTTGGGGTATTGAAGAGTTGGGAAATAAAAATTAACCTTCCCTTATCGTGTTCATCAACTTGCATGGAAAGTAACAAGGCAACGTGACTTCAATTTTTTTTTCATTTGATTTCGATTGGATGATTTCTGTTTTCATCAGACGATTGCCTTCATTCTTTAATTACGAGGTCTATTCAAATAGTAAAGCGAATTTTGAATTCCTTTGAGCTACGGGAGATTGATTTTCAATTTTTTCTTGTAGTGTTATATTGGTTTTACTGTCCATCACTAGTTCTAGCAAACTGACATTTTAGACGGATGTTGTGCTGGATGTATTTTGACTCGTTTGTAATTTTGGCCAATTGCAAAAATCAAAGATCGGTTTACACTTCTGAATCACACAAAGAAAAGAAACACTTTGAATCTGTACATAATGTTCAACCTATGTTGGAAAATGAACACCAGAATAAGAATACAAGGGATTTCAAGACTATGTACATGCCATGGAATAGTCACTTATATTACCACAAGAATTTTGATGCTCGTGTGGTATTCGGGGGATTATTTTTCTGTCCCAAATGTCGGCCAATAGAATTGCACCATGAGACGAAATGTACAGTTAACAAATAAGAATTTCATAATGAATAAAACAATATTTAATTAAAAATCAGGGTAGTGCAATTAAAAATACAATTGTTGTAAACATTGGTGCATGTTTTCTTCAAGTCAAAGTTATCGGTAATGGTCCCAGAAGAGGTAGATGGCATGAGGTTTATGCTGTTGATGGCATGTTCTGCAGTAAGCTCACTCCTTCGCAGTTTCTTGACAATTAATTCGTGGTGTTCCTGGTCGAGTTGGAGATACCGGCTTGATGGAGTTACTGTTGGCATGTTCAGTTATTTTGATTATCTGCTGCTCTCCCAGGGCCGATTCCGCTAGATTGGAGACGGCTGTTGCACGACTGGAGTGATTGGTGATTTTTTTGTTACCAAGGTCAAGCCCAGCTTTTTGTGCTGACTCCTTAACCCACTTTGAAATCGTGTTTTGGCCTACTGGGGAATCCTTGTCAAACCTAGCGCCTGGAACTTTATTCCAGAATGGATTTTGGGTCAGGAATAGTCTGTCGCTCTTTTTTTATCACCACCTTGTGTGGTCTTGCTGAAAATTGGATTGTATTCAATTCTCCCAGTTGTTTCCCCGTCATTTCGCTGTTCTGCCTTGAAGTGATGTATTGACGCCATGCTGCCCTCACCACCTCTCCAAGCCAATACCACTGATATTATCATGAATAATTTTTTCTGGAGGCCATCAGGAGTTTCCTCGTCCCAAACAGTGGTCATTGCATCCAAATCTTTTTCCTCCAACGCTGCTGCACTTGCCCTCCGTTTTTCCGGAATAGAATGTAAAGCCTTACGCTTGGCATCACGAGCTCCTCGAGCGGTCTTGAATGCAGCATCCGAAAATGGGTTGATTTTGATGTCGAAATCGTTCAAATACTTTTCTTGAAGTAATTTGGCAGTCTGATTCCACATTGTTTTTATTGTACCTTCCTTATAGTCTTCTCCATCCATTTTCTTCATATTGTAAGCGTAATCTTTCATAATGTTTGCCAATTGCGCTTCACTCGTTTCAGCACTCAATGTGTATTCCCTCTCAGTACAAAAAGTAGTAAATTGGTTCCAAACTGTGTTTTTTGCCTTCTCCGTATTAATGGGAACATTTCCTTGACTTTTTGTCGATGGTGGACAGAGAACAAACTCCAAATCGACCCATTTTCATGCAAAATCTCCAATTTTCACAATTGAATTCAACCTGTCAGTTTGACGTGTGCTTCATTTGACTGGATCATGTTTTGTTTATATATAGCAACTACCAGAGAAAATTTTCAAAAAATGATCAGTATAATACCATGTAGGTTGTACCACGTGACGTCGAATGGTGCAATTCTATTGGTCGATATTTGGGTCGGAAAATAATCTTTGTAATTCAATCGAAATATTTAATATCTCCTGCTCTCGGGATACGTGGCTAGATCGCGGTACAATTGTGATATTTAGCCGCCCCTAGTGCTTACGTACCCAACAATCAACGATCGCACACCTCTCATACAGTCATCAATATTAATCAAAAAAATTGTGAATATTTTTGAAATGCAAATTATAAATAATTTTGAATAATTGTAGGATGGAAAATACTTCTGCGAAGATTAGAAATGGCATCAGATGCACAAGAGGACTATAACTTGAGGATTCAATATTTGGGTATGGGTTCTTATCGAATTGGTGGAGGGTATTCATTGCATGTAAACATTCAGATCCTATTAATAGTTTTTTTTCATCGATTTTAATGTCAACTTACGGTCAATTCAAATTGGAAAATTTCACAAAATTAGAGGTATCTGACACCCGAACACCTTTTCGTATAACCTTCGAAAACCTGACGAATTCTATACGTTGCTTATTCCTAAATCAACGAAATATATAATGTATATTTCGCTGAGGTTTCGTGATAGTAGCTTAACAATCAAGAAATATTATACTTTTTATGGATTATAAATAACAAGATTCTAGTGTAGAACTTTTCAAATTCAATTTGTATTCAACTTTTATAAAAAATTCTTTCCTGTTTTTACAGAATGAACATTTTTAGTGGTATCTAGAAAATAATTCAATTAGTAACGTACTAATGAAAAATGAAATTTTTAATTTACAGCTTCTCTACCAGTGAACCCGCCATCTTTAACCCCAGATGACGATGTTTTTCGACATTTAGCAAACGTATATTCTCAGAATCACCTTACAATGCACAAAGGAGTCATTTGTGACGATGGAAAGAAATTTAAGGGTGGTATAACCAATGGAGCAGCGTGGTATCCATTTTCTGGTTAGAAAACTTCATATTATTTTTCATATTATATTATCTTATTGGTCTCATGTAACTGTTCAGAGTGAAAAACGGATAAATACAGAAAGGAATCATTTTTATACAGAACACTGAATGAGATTTGTTTCAAATGATCTGCAGAGGGATGATCACAAAACTGAAGAAAACTAACACTAGCAGCAAAAAAACTAACAAAAATTATGGATTTAAAGGTCGATGGTACTATCTCTCAGTATACAAGGTGTCTAGAAAGGGTATCGGGTATTTTTTTCGCCATATTTGGAACGGGGCGTCTAAAAGGAGCGATGAGTGGTTCGTGGCGTCCGCCATTTTGTGGAGTTTTAGTTACGATGGAACAGTACTCGAGGACACATCGCGCATTTTGCATACGCACGTATTATCGTAATGTTGATTCAATAGTGACTGCTCAACATCTCTATCGTGCGGAATATCGTACACGCCACGCGCCAAGTGATGATATCATAAGGAAATGGATCAGGATGTTCGAGAATAAAGGTGCGACAGTTAAAATTCAAAACTCTGGTCGTCCTCGTTCAGTTCGCGATGAAGAAACAATTGAAGAAGTTGTTGCGGTTCGTCAAAATCCGTCTTCATCTATTCGAAAGCGAAGCCAAACGTTGAACATCAAAAACTCGTCTTTACATTCGATTTTAAAGAAATACTTTCATCTAAAAGCAGGCAATTCGGCCCGTGGAATTACCATCGTTTTCAATTTCGAATTGGAAATGCGAAATTAGGCATGATGAATCCTCTCCTCCGCGCCAAGCAAGCTCCAATGCAGCAATAAAATAAAATTTTCTTTTCAAACCGTCTGGATTATCTTCTTTACATAAGTTGACCATCTTTTTGTGTTGCTCCAAAGACAGCGCCTTGGCACTAACTCTTCTTTTCTCAGGGTCCACTTGCAAAATACGCCTCTTGGCATTTCGTGCATACCACGCCGTTTTAAAAGCCACGTCTGTGAATGGATCGAACCTAACACCCCATTCGGAATAGAATTTTTCCTGCAGCTGTTTGGCAGTATTATTCCACAAGGTTTTTACGACACTTTCCTTGTAGTCTGATCCATCTCTTTTTTTCATATTGAAAGCCCAGTCTAGCATAATATTATTGAGCTCTGACAAACTTGTTTTTTCATTTACAAGGTATTCCCGGGCAGCACAGAATTCTTCAAATTGTTTCCAAATGTAGGATCTTGACTTCACTGTATTAAGCGGCACACTTTTCTCCACACTTTCCTCAATTGAAGTAATATTACAATTCCCAAAACGTTTCATTTTTATCTACTTTATGGTAAAATACGAAAATAAACTGACAGAACTGCCAAATGTGCTGTTGTAGTTATCGCTAACAACTGCTTGTTTATTGTAACTATGACGACCGCTACTTCCACCAACCAACGGCCAAAGCTATCCGGACGTATTAATATTCCTATGCAAATTAGGCATTTGATAAAAACAAATTTCTAAAAGTGAAAACACTGTGAGGTTGAGTGATTTCAGATACAGTTTGTTTCTATTGGTCCGTTTTCAAAAATTGAGCGATTTCATTGGACGATGTAGTATAGTGTTGAATGATCACCTGAATGCTTATATTAATGAGCAAAATTGTCGGAAATTGATGTTATTCATTTTTAGAACACAATAGAAAAAACTGTTTCACAAAAACAACCGCTACGCACAACCAAACGACTCGAGCGAGGTCAAACTCGCCTTGAAGGTGGATCACATGTTCCTCTTTCGCTCCACTAAGCCCCGCGATTTCAGTGTTGCCAGATCAAACGCAACGTTGTCATTCTCATTACTTAATAGACAGACCTCGTAGGTACATATATCTCGAAAACACAAAAAAATCTGCAGAAAGGATGTAGTCATTCCGATGATACCTACATATTGGTCTTCTGAAATTCTTTATATATAAAGCAGTAAAGCGGTATCATGGAGTAGTCAAACAATAGAATAAGTGGCATTTTACTTCACTGATTTAGAACTTATGGCACCAAGTGTGTGTACACACGAGAGAATTTTTGGTGAAACCTCACGTCAATTATTTTGTATAATTGCCCAATTGAGAGATGGGTCTGTATTTATTGATGGTAATGCAGATTCAGATAATCACACCAGAAACCTAATTATTCACGATATCAATACAGATTTATCGTACCGTTGAAGAAACATGAATTAGGGGAGTTTTCAAATTGATGCATTGAAGAATTTTTGTTTTTGAAATTGTTTTCATCTTGCGTTCGATTGAAAGGAAAGTGTTTTTTAAATGTGTTTTAAAAATGGGAATATAAATAATTTTATGCAGAAGTTGATTGCAACTAATTCACTACTGATTCTATTCCAAACTAGATGTCGCTACCGTGGAATAAATACTCTAGTTATAATTATTTGTAGGTTTAATTACAGCATTTCCATGAAATAATTATTATAGAAGTTTTATATGAATAGTGAGGTATCCAGTGGGTTTCACCTTTCTTCAAATCTTAGTTTCAACCTACTAACAACGTTTCTTTAGAGTCCTTTATTCAGCAAGAGTATTCGCCTATTTCATAGATGGCGTAGCTAGCTGTGAAATTATGTTTGATCCTTTTTGGTTTCATGAAACTATTCTGTTTGAGTTTCCAATGTATGAACACATATGGTGAACCAAATTCAAAAATGTCATCCATACAAATATTGAAAAATATGAATATAGCATCGCTGCAGTGGTTGCGAGCTAGTCAATATTGACGCATAATAATCTCAGAAAATGAAGACCTCAAGTGCAACTGTGGACCGGTTTCGAAAAATATGAAAACAAATAGGCAATCTACTGCAGTATCTTTCAAATTTCATTTTGATATCTCAAATTATTCCTTGTTCCTTATTTACTTGTTTCCACACAATTGCCGATCACTGTATATTGTACATTAGAAACTCAATGCTGTCATTGATTATTCGTAGTAGGTACCATTTTATTAACCTGGGGACCGTTTTTCACAGTTAATTTTTAAAATGAATTTTGTTTATTTCAGGAGGTATGCAAGATTATAATTACGCCAAACATGGTTGTATGGAATTAACATTGGAAATATCGTGCTGTAAATTTCCAAGGGCCACTGAGCTACCTAATCTATGGAACGAAAATAAGATGGTAAATCATTTAATTTCTTATTTCAAGCATTCAAAATCATTTAGTAATTTCATAGGCTCTCTTATATTATGTGATGGAAGCTCATAGAGGAGTTACTGGCCAACTTTTGGACTCCATCACCAACGAACCTGTTTCTAAAGCGAATCTGAAAATTATTGGGAGAAATATGACATTCCACCCTTCGAAAACTGGGGAGTTCTGGAGGCTTCTTCTGCCTGGAAAATACCAAATACAGGTATTGATCACAAGAATTTGCCTCTTGACTCTCTCAGTTTCAAACTGAATTGAATTTCAGGTAGATGCACCAGGTTTCTACACTTCTATTCAAGAGTTTTCTGTGAAGAATTTCTCAGCAGGGGATTTACCGTCCCTGACTAAATTGAAGATCCTTCTGTTGAACTCAACTATCTCCACAACCCCAAAACCTGAAACATCCCCATCGTCATCCACAACATCAAAATGGGATGTTAAAGGAACCAAATCAGAGGAAGATACCACTATGTTAGAAATGAATCATTTTCTTGGACATTTTCAACGAACCGCAGATCCCAGTTCTGAATACAATAAGGGGTTGAAGCACGATTTCTTCTCTTGCTTTGTATCTATGCTCGCTATAGAAGTTTTTTTATTCGCTGTTTTATGATTTGACTTTTGATCAATCAAATTTTCCCTAATTGTAGGCTCCCATCTGTGATTTATGTTATAAGTATTATATTTTAATTTTATTTTTAATAATATTGTTGTAATAAAATGTCCATCATTAGGAATACATTTTAATTGTGTTCAATCTCAGAAATGATCCCTAAATTGTTGAAGGTTGGTTGTGAGTGAATTGTATTTCAGAAAAACATCACTCACTATTACTAATGAATCCAAGTTATTCTTAATGGCATTCTTAAATCGTGAAAACATTTTATCATATCGCTTCAAAAAATTTATAGAACTTAAGACTATAAAAGTTAAATGAGAATGTAAAAAATATGTAGTTTATACTTATATATTTTGACCATGTCTATAGCTCAACAAAAAATGTACTAATATTCATTACAGATTATACTAAATCTTCATTGTCTAAACACAACGAAGAGGAGATTCATGATTATAAAGTGACTCAAAGAATTACGAAAAAACTTATAATGGAGAAAGAATTATTATAGAATAATATTTACTTTCAGCAATTATATTTGTATTCCAAATTTTCGAAAAGGGTTATAAAAAGTCTATTAACGTTGATGATCTTTCATTCAATAAGATTATTGTTGGAGTTGACAAATTTGTGGAATCATCAGCTCGGTAATGTGAGCAACAGTACCGATATCCAGTTCGAAAAGTTATAATGCAAAAGAATTGAAGCAAACTAACACAATTCATCCCCAATCAAGCACTTCTTTTTTTCAGATATTACTCAACATCATATTAATTATGCTAGATGTCGAAAATCTACCAGTATACTCAATTCTAGTTCGTTGAAATATACAAAAAAATTTTGTTTATCGTAAACAGCAGATTAGAATAAATTCGATAACGAATAAAAAAATGAGGAAAATACTTAAACCCATCGATTGGTACTTCTGAATACGCATTCCTTTAGAAATAGAAAAAATCACACAGAATGTGTTGAAAGCTTTGAATACAACCCTAATTTATCCTTGTTGGATTCATCGAAAATTTCTAAGTCCACTAAATAAAAGGTATCCTATAGCTATCTGCAACTGTTTCGAATCAATTAATAAAAATTTTTTTTTTATTACGCAATTTCACTACATAGTAGAATTTTTTTGAAATTTTTCTAACGATAATGAAAAAGTGAGCAAAACTGTAGGGACAGAATGACGTTGATCACGTCGGGGTCACCAATGCAGGATCGGAGGAGTTATCCCTACTTATGGGTTTCGTCCCTGGCGCACACATTTGGGGGAAAAATTTGAGAGTGGGAGCCGCCGGGAGTTGAACCCGGCACATAGTCGGTATGAAACTTGAGTGCTAACCTTTCGGCTACCGAAGTGTTGTATATTGTTGCTATGTGGGGCTTCAGGAGTGCCGCCACATGAGATCCCTACAAAACCATTTCTGCTCCCTTTTTACTGATTTAGAGAATTTAAAAAAAGCAGTAATTTCGCAAGATGCACTTTTTCTAAATTTTCAGTTGCAGAACGTAGAAAAACAACCATAAACAAAAATTGTAATTATGATTTATCAAAACCATAAAAGACCTGAATGAGCGTGCTGACCAAAACGTCTCTAAATTATATTGTGTGGTTCATAATATCCTAAATATCAAATAGTAATAATAGGTTGTCAAATATCTCCCTTCGGCTTTTTTGCTCTTTATTCAATGTTTTATAAAGAGTGTTACAGTCGGATTTAGTTCAAATATCCGCCGTTTTGTTCGATAATCTGTTTCCATCTAGACGGCAACTTCATAATACCTCCCTCCTAGAAGCCCCCGTCCTTATTGGCAAAGAACTCGGACAGCACTTTTCACAAGCCTCTTTTGAGTTCAACTTTACACCACCAAGGTCGTTCGCCATGGACAGGAACAGGTTGTAATCACTTGGCACTATGTCCGGGCTATATGGTGGATGCGATAAAACCTCCCATCCGAGCTCCCGTAGCTTCTGACGAGTCATCAACCAAGTGTGTTGTCCTGGTGGAACACTATACCCTTCCTGTTGGCCAATTTTGGACGCTTCTGGACGGTCACCTGCTTCAAGCGGTCCAGGTGTTCGCAGTAGTTGGTAGAATTAAGCGTCTGGCAATATGGGAGCAGCTCATAATGGATGATTCCCTTCCAATCCCACCAAACACACAGCCATACCTTCCTGGCCGTCAATTCCGGTTTGGCCACTGTTTGAGACGATTCACCTGCCTTCGACCACGACCATATAAGGCCTTAAAACACTTATATTGGTGTTAAACTATACATGCAATTTCAAAACCTTAACGTCAACAAAATCATGATGAAATTCTGAATACCAAGGCAAACAATGTACGTTGTTCAAAAACCAAAATAAATAAATAACCTGAAGCATCTACCCATATAAGATTGCTACTTTAAAAAATTTAGAAAGCACTGACGTGAGATCAGATTGATTTGGCGCTCTTGTTGAGCTACTTGCGAGTAAATAATCAAACCATAACAAATCTATAAGCACTCTGATCACGTGAACAATAGTCTTTTCCCGTACTCTCTGGGACAATGTGATGCAAATATGAACGCCTAATGAATGAACAAACCTGTATATCACATTAAAAATAACTACTTATAATTTTCCCCAAGTTTTGTTCGAAGCTATAATTCCCTTCCCCTAAAAACTTACGTCAGTGATTTTCTGAATTTTGACAACGTATATTATTTCAGCCACCGAGATTGATTTCCCGTTAGGAAAAATTTTGATTGACATTACGCCAACTGACACTGATTAATGAGCCCAGCATTTGTCAATCGAATATCGATCTGTGATGGCCATCGTTCGAAGAAAATCATCGGGATGTATGTCATTTCTCTTTTCTTTTGAGTAAATAAAAAAAATGATCATATCTTAAGATGGAAAAGAGCTACGACAATGAAATTCGAGGATAAGTAAGATATCGATCACCTCAATAATAATAATAATAATAATAATCTTTATTCCATGGTATGTACACACATAAAAGGAACAGTGTCAAAAAGAAAGAAAAAAATCACCTCAAATAATCATGCAAAGAATATGGTTCCAAATCAACCAAGTATTCCTTGACATCTTTCTTGAAAATCTTAATATTATTTAATAGCTTAATCCTATTAGGTAGATTATTATATAATTTGATGCACATATAAGATGGGTGTCTTTCAGATAATGACAACCTATGTACAGGGTAATGTATGAAGCGAAAACATGACTCTATTTTTAAAGAAAAACATCAAACATTCAAATACATAAATACCAAAAACAGTTAACTTTTTATTTCCCCTACACGATTGAATAGAAGTCATCTTGAACATGTATCTTATAACCCTCTTTTGTAAAACAAACAACCTACTAACATCTGAGCTCGATCCCCAAAATATGATACCATATCTCAACAGGCATTCAAAATTGGCAAAATATATAGTTTTCAAGTTATTTAGACTCAAGTAATTTGACATCGTTCTTATAGCAAATCCTACACGACATAACCTCCCCCGAAAGGTAATCAATATGATATGACCATTTCAGGAAGCTATCCAGATATATCCCCAGAAATTTAACAGATTCTTCTATATTGATGTTACAATCAGGTAGTTTCAAAACACTTTCCTTAAATTTTTGTGATCTATTTGTGCTAAATAATACTGCTGTTGTTTTGCTTTCATTCATAATTAATTTATTTTTCTCGAACCACATTTTCAATTGATCGTAGATTGAAACGGCCTTGGCTTTAATTTCACTGAAATCACCTCCTCCTATCATCAAGTTCGTGTCATCGACAAAAGATGTTAATAATTTTATGATTTCCTCAATAATGTCACATATATCAATGATAAAAATAATGAATAGGATGGGACCCAGAACACTTCCCTGAGGAACCCCAAAATCACATTCAATTAAATCTGATTTTACAGTTTTACCATTTTTAACGATAGCAACCCTCTGCAAACGCCCGGAAAGATATGAAGCTATCCATTCTTTCGCTTTACCTCTAATTCCCAGTTTCTCAAGTTTAATCAACAAATAAGGTCTGAATAGACAGTCATAAGCACTCGCCAGATCAATGAACAAACCTAAGCCAAGTTTATCATCCTCCAGTAGCGCTATAACCCTCTCCGTAAACTGATATAACGCAGTTTGAACCGATCTACCCTCCAGATAGCCATGCTGGGAATCATTGAATAAATTACACTCATTCATGAAATTTAAGACATTAACACATTACATGTTCAAATATTTTGGAAAAACTGGACAAAATACTGATGGGCCTGTAGCTTTCGAAAGAAGTTTGATTCCCTTTTTTATAAATGGGTTTAATTAATGCCAGTTTCAAATGTTTTGGAACTATTCCAAATTTTAAAGAATTGTTGACTATGCACGAAATAACATATTTTATCTCATCAGCACAACTTTTCATAATATTAACAGGTATTCCGTCATCTCCACTACAGTATTTATTCTTTATTTTTCTCATTATTTCAACTATTTCATCAGGAGCAGTTGGCTGCAAATCAATTGAACTAGGGTTACCTGGTAAACTACAAGAGAAAATCCTATTATCCAAACCATTCAACATATTAGGGATTTTTTCAACTAAAAAATTATTATATCTTTCAGCCACATCCACTTGACCTTCACTAAAAATATTGTTTTTATTCCTATGCTCCCTACCTCTAATATCATCACAAATAGACCACATTGTTCTATTTTTGTTGTCAGATGACTGGATTTTTATATTATAATAATTTGCTCTAGCCGCAGTTAGAAGTTTGTTATAATTTTTTTTTCAGAATCATATAAGGCTTTGTAAGAACTATCACATGATTTTAAAGTGAGCAAAATCTCTAGCTTTGATTTACTATCCCTGACTTTCTTGGTATCATAAAAGTTATTCAATTTCTTTCTCCCGAGTTTACACAATTTCAATGGAAAATGTTTCTCAAATATACAACAAAAAGATCGCATAAAACATTCCCACTGTAAATCAACATCTGACTCATTAATAGAAAATACTGACTAGCCCTCCTGTTGCAGATCACTTCGGAAGTTAATTTTTCCTTCATCACTATAAAACCTACGATAGATAGAGTTATTATGTTTAGTTTGCTCCATAACTATATTGAAACTTATTTTTTGGGCAAAATGATCTGAAACAGTGGTATTGAGCACTTCAGCATCGACATCAAAATTCACAAATATATTATCTAAGCAACTACTTGTATTATGTGTAACCCTGGTAGGTACACTGATTGTGGGAAAAAGTTGAAATAAACTTAATAATGTAAGAAATTCAGATCTTTTACTTCTGTTGACTAAAAGGTCAATATTGAAGTCCCCAGCAACAATAATATTTTTATTCTCCTCAGCCACTATTGTTAGAACCTTCTCCAGTTGAACCAGAAACACATCCATATCACAACCCACACTGCATGGCCTGTACACTACTAGCACAATAAAACTTTCACTTCCTAAACATAACTCAGCAGCAGCACACTCGAACTGTCCAATGACAGAAAAATCTTCCAACTTCTTCCTTCTCCTACAATTGACATCTTTGTGGATGTATATTGCCGCACCACCATGTTTACCTTTGGGCCTGCATACATGTGAGATTAGATTGAAATTATTTAACTTTTGTACTATTTCATCTTCACTTTGCCAGTGTTCTGTTACACAAACAATTTTACAGTTTTGTTGAGTTGAAAGAAAATGCTGAAAAGAGTCTACACTATTACCCATGGACTGCAAATTTTGATGGACAAGACAATTATAATTTTTCTTGATGCAATCTAGATTGGTTCTGATTATCCTAGGTTCATCAAATCGTACCTGGGCTTGCAAATTTATAAAAAATCCGCCGCAGCACAATTTTTTCTGTAAACATGCATGTTAAATCTTTTGATAACAACATTTTCAGGCCAGAATTCAGAATTATATAACTCATCTTTTCTTTTAATTGGTACCTTCACTAGGAAAGACTTAAGGTCACCCTTCTTCTTTTCAAACTGTAACTGTTTAATTTCCATTACTTCCTTTTCGAAACCTGGTTTCCCTCTTATGTATTTTTCAATGATTTGTTCCGTAACATGAGTCTTTACACGTCCTATAAAAAACCATGCTTTCCTTTCTTGACCCAGAAAACCTGTCTCTGAATTACCCTCAATATATTCACGAATTTTTATTGAAATCCGAAAAATATCTTATGAGATAGTGAGGATTAAAAATTTTTTTTTTTGGAATTTTTCAAAAATTTTCTAGCATGACGATTTCTGCGAAATTTTGCGAGCTGTCTTTCTGCAGCCTCCCTCAAAAATATTTCAAGTATCAATTTGATCGGATGGATATTCTAGTAGTTATTGAGGAAACAAAATTTCAGATGCTCGTAACTACTGAACCATCAGACGGATTTGGCCCATTAACGAACTTGACCGAGATATTTGGACTATCAACCTATTCTGAAAATATGAAAACTCTAGCTGATTCCTTTTGGATGCTAGAGAGGATACGGCCGGCCGGACAGACTCAACTTTCGCACGAATTCTTCATCAGGGAGTCGAACCCAATCGATTGAGACCATTTTCCGCTCGATATTCCCAAATTATAAACATTCGGGCAAAAAGATAGGCACTCTGTTCGGGTGAACACGAGCGCCAAAAAGTAAAACCATTTTTGCGTGCTTGCAGCAGCGGTCTTACCCATTGCGAGTTGCTTGGTTCTGGGCTGCAAGTCTATAAGAAGTAGGTGATTCTGAAGTGGGTTAGGTTTCTTAGTTTAGGTAAGGTCATAATGGATTAGAAGTTTTATCAACCAAAAGTAGGTAAATCAACTCCATCGAAATCCATTTAAAATTTATTTTCTTCTTAAAGACATTATGCTTTAAAATGCTTTATATATTACAATATAGCCGAAAATATTACGCCTTACTACAAGATTTGCAAATGGCATAACCGGTCTGTGGCGATGAACACTTCACTGTGGTGGTGACCGTAATCATTTTTGAGTTGATTGATATGTTGAGGATCGAAATTTTTGTGACAGTTAATTTGATAATTGTCAGAAAAATGCCCTTGAACCATAAACTATGAAGTAAGTATTTGTACCCTCTTCCATTTGTTTACAGTACTTCAAAAAGCGCACAATAAGAAAATTACAGAAAATGCAATATATCGATAACCTCCATAAATTCACAAGTTTTTGTTGCGATTCGAGAAATATCTTATGAGTATTCGAATATTTGAAGAAAATGGAATTGTAAAGGAGATTTTAAGAATCGATAATGATTTTGAGAACGATAATGAACCAACTCAAAGAAAACTGAAAAAGTACTATGGAGAATTCGACCTTGTTGTTTCATGAAGAACTTGACCATTGACCTCGATTACTACGGTTATCATTGTATTCTTTTCAGTTCCCTAGCATCACTTATCATTTCTATACGCAGGATATATCACCACAAAGTGACGTAAGATGACCACTGGCTTAAAGGGAAATCCGAATGATAAAAGAAGTTCGTTGCAATCTTTACTACATCACCACTTTCAGTCTTCAGGTTTTCATGATAACGTTACAAAGTTGATCGAAATGAACGCTTTAAGTGTCTCCCCAATTGTTTTAGTTTTGCTAGTATTTATCATTTATTTTTATCCCACAGAGGCTCTGGAGTTTAAATATCATGATAATAAAGAGTTGAAAAATGTGATGAAGAACTTTTCAGAAACAACTAAGAATATATATACTAAGTTGCATAGCATTGGAAGATCAGTAAGAGGTAAGTTATTCTTAATCATACTATGAAAGGCTCTTGAAAATACATAGTATTGATGATAATTTCGAAATTTCCTTTTATGTTTCAAATGATTCATAAGGAATAGAGGTGGATTTAAATTATTTAAATATTCCACTGAAAACTGGCTTTTTCTCGGAATCAATGCTGCCATTATATTAAATCAAGTTAAGCCAGTGTATTTGAGAGTGAGAATATTTTTCAGTCATTCTATTTTCAATTTCTTTGCACTGACATTCACATCATACGTGTATTATACACTTATATACTCTTATATGGGTTTTAGATAGACCCCTAGTATTGTTTCGAAAATTCAGTGATGAAAATGTAGAAAACCACTGACGTGATATTGCGCTTGTTTTAGTCTTTTCCTGTACTCTGAAATAGTGTGATACTAAGGTTGTCAAATATCTCCCTTCAGCTTTTTTGTTCTTTATTCAATACTTTAAAAAAGTGGTACAGTGATCGGATTTAGTTCAAATATCGTTCGATAATCTGTTTCCATCTAGACGGAAACTTCATAATACCTTCCTCGTAGAAGCCCCCCTCCTTATTTCTAAAGAACTCAGACAGCGACTTTTCACAAGGTTCTTTTGAGTTCACCTTTACACCACCAAGGGCATTCGCTATGGACAGGAACAGGTGGTAATCACTTGGCGCTATGTCCGGGCTATATGGTGGATGCGATAAAACTTCCCATCTGAGCTCCCGTAGCTTCTGACGAGTCATCAACGAAGTGTGTATTTTTATTTATTTATTACTAGCTGACCCGACAGACTTCGTCCTGTCAAAAAGATTTGTAATGTGGCAGTTTTTGTGCCTACGTATTTTAAAAAATTCTCCTGAACAGAACCGTCACCCTGGTGATAGGGCGTTGTGAATAAAAAATAATTAAATAAAACATATATAAGGGTTTAAAAGTAAGTAATCGCTTTATTGTTAATCATGTGAATCATAATTAATATTATTATCATTGTAGTGCTTTGTGGTATACGATGTTTTTTGTTTGATTACCTGGCGCATAGATAAACAAATCTGATGGTTTTCCAACACGGGAACAGGCAACATACAATTGACCATGTGAGAAACATGGGTTTTCTAGATTAATACCACAAACACTTAATGATTGCCCCTGGGACTTGTTTATTTGTTTAGTCATAGCAAAAGCAAGCCGCACTGGAAACTGTAGTCGTTTAAACTCAAATGGCACATCAGTCGGAATCATTGCGATGCGCGGTATGAGAACATCTTCTCCTTTATACTTTCCTTTGAGTATAGTTGCTTCTATCACATTGTTTAGTAATTTTTTTATCGCTAACCGTGTACCGTTGCAAAGACGCGGTTGGTTGATATTTCGCAACATTATAACCACCGATCCAAACTTTAATTGAAGATTGTAAGGTGGCAATCCTGGCAAATCCAGCGAGTTTAAAAATTCCGGTGGATAGTTGACATCATCTTGATTAGTAGCCGAATCTACTGATTTATATATCCTCAATTCGCCTGTAATTTGTTCTTGAATTTTGAAATTTAATTCATTTGCATCTATGTTTTTGCACCCAGTATAGCTCGTCCGCTCAACCAATCATGATTTCTGTAATTTTGAGAAACATCTGGAAACACCTTCTGAATGAGTTCATCTTTTGATCGAGTTAACTGACCAAAACTTTGAGGAAAGTTAATGCAGCCAGTCAACATGTCTATAGGAAATTTGCCATTACCAATGTCAATGAGTTGTTTAGAGAATATGTTTCCAGATTGGTCATTTTGCAACTCAACACGCATATTCTTGCTTAAATGAAGTACTTTGACATGTTTCCACAAATTGGAGGACTTTAGACATGCATTGAGTTCACCAGCTGGCGTTGATCGTGGAATCACTGGCAATGTTTGACGAAAATCTCCTGCTAATAAAATCATTGCACCACCAAATCGGTTATTATTGCTCCATAGATCTTTTGAGGTTCTGTCTAAAGCCTCCAAAGATTTTTATGCGCCATCGTGCATTCATCCCAAACAATCAATTTACATTACTGCAAAACCTTTGCCATTGCAGAGTTCTTCGAAACTTTGCAGGTTGGAGTTTCATTGCCTTGCATATTTAATGGCAAGTGCAAGTGCAATTTTATTTTGTGAGCGAATTGTTGCTAATATTAATGAAATCAAAAAAGTTTTTCCTGTACCACCAGGTGCATCTAAGAAGTAAATCCCTCCAGTTTCATCATTTGTTACTTTCATAAGAGTTTCAAATATATACTACTGTTGTTCATTTAACAGTGGAAGATTTGTTTGAATTAATTCTTTCAAAGCGTTGAGATCACACAGTTTTTCTCGATGCAACTCTTGGTTAAAAGCGTCATGCATTGGACGATTGGGAGCGGTCAGGCCTAATTGAATTAATAGTTTGTTTGACATTATCAAGCACATGTCCTCAATTGAAATCAATGCTTCATTGTAAATTTCTTCACTGATTTGTATATTTGGATTTCCCATTCTATTCCGTATTTGATACAAAATATCATCACACATATAATCTTTGTTGTTTGATCCCAATGAGCGTCATTTTCAAGCAATTGCAAACGTTGACAGGCTTCTCTGTAGGATCCACACAGAGGAGTCGGTGTCCTTGGGACTCACTGTGTCGGTCAGGAAGATGAGGGGTGTTAGTGGTGTGAGTCCCACACAAATCCGTTAGCACCGCGAGCCCGCTAACGGAGATGGTCATAATGCTTTCCCCAAACCTCTAGGCAAAAAAAAAAGGTCCACACAATTCACCATCAACAGTTCGTAAGTGTTGGAATGATGTTGGGCCACGTACATTGACTGATAGCAGTCGTAAATAAAAACATTCATCATTGCTTGGATGTACTGAATAAATCCGGCCAATCGCATATGAACTTTATACCATAGCAATAAAGCTCAAATTGACTACGTTTTAGTTACAAATCATTTGTATGGGAAAAAGAAAAGGGCTATTTTTAGGGTTTTTCCAGCAATAATTCTGATTTTGTATAAACCATCCTTGAACTTCAACGAACATTTTAAAAAAAGATTTGGCCAAATTGGTCCAGGCGTTGTTGAGTTATGCGCTTACCAACACATTTTGCGATTCATTATAGATTTACAAGCTTTAGGTCTCATCAACCTCTCGGGTTATTAGAGACCAAAATACGATTTACAATTTTGTTAATACATTTATTTCACTTAAGTAATTCTTCACTTCACTGATATCACATTTTATACCTAAAGTTTGTTCAATTAGAGTCATCTTGTGGCGGTGCCGAGCGTTTAGATGCATGGGGCAGTCTTCGAAAATGTGTTGTATTGTTTGAATAGAGTTGCATTCAGGGCATTTGGGTTTCTCCGTTTTAGTGAAAAGGTGGCTGTGGGTTAAACGGGTATGGCCAATCCGTAATCGGTTCAAAAGTATTTGGTCACTTCGGCTATGAGTTTCCTTCCATCTCTTTGTGCTAGGCTTGATCCTCAGCAGCTGCCTATGGCTCTGTTTCCATTTATTTTCCCAAATTGATTTAATTCTATGTAGTAGATGTGATTTGAAATCGTCTATAGTGATTGTATGTTGTCCATGATACCTACAGTGGAGTTAATTTTTGGCTTCTTGGTCAGCTTTTTCATTTCCACTAATGCCAACATGTGAAGGAACCCAGCAAAAATGGATGTTATTGTTTTTCCTCTGTAATTTGTTGAGTAAGCTCTTTATCACCTCGAAGTGCGTGGATTTTAGGAAAATCTGTTGAAGTCCAGTCATACTGTTCAGGGAGTCAGTTATGATAAGGAATTTTTCATCGGATAGATCGATGATGTAGTCCAGAGCACTTCGGATAGCATATAGTTCCGCTGATAGTATGCTATTGTTAGGGTTCAGTTTCTTGCAGATTGAAATATCTGATGCTATGACGGCTGTGGCCACTCCCATTGTACTCTTTGCGGCATCTGTATAAATTTTTTGGAAGTCTGTGTACTTTCCAACAATTTCATGAAAGGAATTCACAAGTTCTTGTCTTGGTGTAGAATTTTTGTCATATTCAAGCAAGCTGATATCGCAATTAGGATCTGGAATCATCCAAGGTGGAGTATCAATTTGAAAGTCTTCGATTATATCAGGTACTTCAGTATTGAGGCGTTCTAGATATTGATTTATGCGTTGGTAAGAGGGGAGGTGAATGCGTTTTCGCTCCAAAACGGTCTGTATAAGTAAAATGATAGGCCGGATTGTTTTTATTCGCCTTGAGAGAAGCTTCATAATTGAGGCTTAGGTATTCTCTTCTCTCATCCAGGGGTAGTTCTCCTGTAAGGGCATGTAGACTATCAATAGGGCTGGTTCGAAAGGCACCTGTAGCAATTCTAAGAGCTGTGTTTTGAATAGCTTGAAGGGACTGTAGAAGTGGACTTTTAGCTGAGGCGTAAGCTTGTGACCCGTAATCTATTTTGGAACGTATTAGTACCTTGTAAATATTAATAAAAAGTTGTTGATCTGCTCTCCATGTACGGTTAGAGAGACACAGTAGCAACTTTATACCCTGTTGACAGTTCCAGATCAAGTTTTTCAGGTGTCGAATCCAGTTAAGTCTTTTATCAAAAATCATTCCTAGAAATTTTATCTGTTGGGCTTGTGGTATAGGTTTGTCATATATCTTCAGAGCAGTGATTAGAGTGGCTGTTGTTTTCGAGAAGATGATGCTTTTTGTTTTACTCAGGTTGAAAGAGTAGCCAGATATTTTTGACCATTTCTCTATCTGTGTTAAAGCATTTTGTATTAGAAGGTATAAGGTGTCCAATTCATAACCTACACTGTATATAATGAGATCGTCAGCGTATAGGTTGGCTTTCAAAGCAGGGTCAATATTACGCAAAATGTAATTTGTGGCTATCAAAAAGAGAGTGACACTGATAATAGATCCTTGAGGGGTACCATTTTTCTGGGTTTTTCCATTCGAAAGCTGTCCGTTAATTCTAACTTGGAACGTTCGCTCAGAGAGGAAATTTTTGATGAAATGGAGCATACTACCGGAGATTCCAAACCCTTCGATTGCATTCACTATACTTTGTCTCGAAGTCATCTCATAGGCCTTGTTAATGTCGAAGAACACACATAAACATTTCATCCCGGTCGCGATTGCTTCATGTATTGCTGAAACCAAGTGTGTAGTGTGGCGTGTTCTGGTGGAACACTACACCCTTCCTGTTGGTCAATTCTGGACGCTTCTGGTCGATCGCCTGCTTCAAGCGGTCCAGTTGTTCGCAGTAGATGGTAGAATTAAGCATCTGGCCATATGTTAGCAGTTCATAGAGGATGATTCCTTTCCAATCCCACCAAACACACAGCTTATCCATGGTGTCGTTTTCACCGGCTCTGAATCGTCGAAACCATTCCTCCGCGGTTCGAACTGATCGAGTACCATCCCCCAAAACACCATTAATCTCACGGAACGTTTCTCTAGCGGATTTACCTTTAACGAAAACTTTAAAATAGCGCGAATTTCTGCGTTAGTGAACTCCATGTTTACACGCCTATTGACCATTCCAGGTCACGTGGTCTTTTCGGGTATTTGACATTTCGTGGAGGACAAACAAAGGTTCTTTTCCATTTATTTACCTCTTGATATTTTCAAGATTTAACACTTGTTTTGTACAGCTAGAAGTGGTTTAATGCTTAGAGTTCGTTGATTATACCCGGGCAGAATATTTCTCAACACTAAGTGGTGAAGTGAAGGAGAGATATATTAAAAAACTTGAAATAATCGATGGAGTTGATCCTTATTGTATTGGATTGAATGAACTTTCACCAAATTTGCAGACGTTACCATCCGTTAGACTTATAGACTTAGTAAGTTATTTTGTACTTACACATAGCTTCTATACAGGGGATCAACTGAAAACCTATAAATCTTTGCAGGCATATAAATATTATGAGGCAGGATTTGTACAAGAAGTTTTGATGAGGCAACACAAGGAAAATGTTTTCATAATTTTAGGAAGAGTAAGTTATGCTTTAGATAATCTTTATAATAATGTATTGGTTTAAATGATACTCCTGAGAGTTGGTTTTGCCAATATTGTGAATAAATTGTAAATTATTAGTAATAAAGTGATCTAGAAGACGAGTATTCTTGAATTCGCCTGAAAAGTCCTAGTTTTAGAAGTGTTTAATGCAAATGATACAGTTGTCCTTGTTTCAGTATTTAATAATTAAAAAACAAAATTAACATTTCAATATGAATGATGCATTTAATCAATCAATTTGTGAATCACACATATTGACAAATGCGCTACAAACTTTGATAATTTTGTCCAATGCACCCAACTGCTTTCAAGATATTGAAAGCATGCTTCTTCAGCAAGCTAATAACCCGTTCGACATGAATCCTCACTGTAGCGATATTCCTCGTGTTTTCTAAATCTGCAGGATGAAGTAGATTCTGGCCCTTTATGAAAGCGGGTATGTATGTGTATTTCACCTTCATCCCTTATCAAGAACCCTCGATCAGCCCGAATAATATTCTTAAATGGTCTCAGTTTCATCAAGGTAAGAAGCAGTTGCTGAAATTCGGATAACTTACTTTTGTGCGATAAGTTTGGACGAATATATTGAAATATAATAAATAGCATTTGTGATTGTGGAAACCCTGTGAAATAGACTGCTTTTGAAAAATTATTATTAAATGAATCCTCAGTCAATTCACACTTTGACAATCTATTTTCCATGTTATGTATTCGTTCATTGCAGAAATTCAATTGCTGCCATAATGTCATTGGCCTTTAAGTCAGTTTGTACCAGAACCCCAGACTCATCTTCAGAAATAGCTTCTTCATCATAGTCTGCTCCAACTTCCTGTTGTCCTTCAGCAGCCTGTGATTCCAAAGACCATTCCGCAGCCCTAACATTATCCTAAAATAAAAATTAAATTAATATTAGCTAATTCTCAGTTTGAGGACAAAAAGATTTACCTGTTTCAAACGTTTAGCACGATTAACAACTCTCTTATATCTATCAACTGCCTGTACAGTCAAAGAATCACCAGTAATATATCCCATGATTGGGATTATTAGCAATTTGAATCTTTTCTTCATACATTATATTAATTGGCAATGAATACATACAATAAATTATCAAATTTTCCATACCTACCTATTATGAAATGTCTAGAGCATATTCTTGCATATTTTCGAGCAGATTCATGAAAATCTTTCCGTCTCAAAGCTTTTATCCAAGCTTCTCGACGTTGAAGCGACAATGCCTCAATATGCTGAGCACCAGATTTTATATTATAACTGCTGGAAGTCTGAAAAATCTTTCTTCATCTCTATTTCCTCTCCTACCACAATTAAAAACTGCACAAAATGAAGGCACTTTTGGTAATAAGGAACATTTCGGTAAAACAGAAAAGCAAGAAATGGAAGAATGGCAATAGCTTTCATTTTCGGAAACCTAAGTAAAAGGCCTTCAAATCCAGGTAAAAATAATTTCATATCGTTTCAAGTACATATTTGGCATTTGTTTGTCCTCCACGACATTTGAGGTTAGCTTTGTGACGTCACCCTGGAATGGTCAATAACTGGTGAACGCAATATCATGACTGATCATGAATAGCGTCGTTTTAAAGGTTATGTCAAGACCTTTCAAATTATGTATAGTATTGCCAGTTACGAGCCCTGTAGCGCTTTGTACATAGCCGCGAAATTCAAAAGACTAAAGGCGGCAGGGAGATATTTGACATTAGTATTAAAAATCAGTTTTTGTCACAAAATACTTGTTGTACAATATCACTTTATTCACAATACTTGTATAGGGAATTTTCCCTACGTGTTCTGTTGCATAAACTTCTCTTTTATAACCATGGTTTCAGAGAAATGCCTGATTCATAAACTTTTCGAAATTTCGGACTATTCCAAGGGAGTGGCGTCTTCTTACCGATAGTCAAAAAATAATGATGTAATTAATGTTTTACGAAAGGACGCAAGATTAAATGCACAATACTAGATTAGAAATTAGAAGCCATACATAATTCACTTCGGCACTCCATGATGAATTTATTATATTGCAGGAGAGCCATTGTTAGTAATGGAAATGACCGGATCAAGAAAATATATGCCAAATATTCCAAACATCAAATTTGTTGGTAATATTCATGGTAATGAGGCTGTTGGAAGGGAAATACTTCTTCATTTCATGGAGGTGAGTTACTTATCCATATCAGATCTGATCATTCGGTTATTTATGTGTTCAAGATGTTTTTCTGCATATTAACCATTTTCAACTACAGTTTTCTGAGATGAATTCAGCATTGATTTTCAATCACATCAGAAACAGAAAGATAAAATTTTTTTAATAAATTCATTTTCTCTCTTTATATAAACGAAAGTGCACAAACTCCAGAAGTAATTAAGCTCGGTAGAAAATTTCGAACAATATCACAAACCTAATTTTCGGATTTCAAATATGTAAATTTTCCAAAAACGACTAATAGGCACATGAACTTGGGTCATCCTATCTATGCTATTGAAGTTGTTAATAAAAATAAAAGATTGCTATTATTTTTCTTCGTTTTTAATTACAATAAAATATGAAATAACCTTCAAAACATACCTATACAGGGTGGCCATTTGAAAACGAAACAGACGAGTTTACAGACGAAATAAGTTTTTTCGATAGAAATGCTCGGACAGGTCGATTTCTGTTTCGAGGGGGACAACTTAAGATGTAGGTTACGGACGCATAGCGCTTCAACCCTTGCTGCTACCACCCCCACCCCCAATTCTTGAATAGGGAAGATGGGGTGAGTGATACCTCAATTCAAAGGTATTTTTATACTGATTTCAGCACAGTAATTGTTTTTTGACATGGGTTGGATTTGCGAATTTTTTTTTTAATGAAATGAAGTTCAAACTTCACATTGCTACATACAATATACGAACAATGATATTGAACGAACATTTGGAAGAACTGCAGGAGGAATTAAATCATATTAGATGGAATATCCTGGGCTTGAGTGAAACACGATTGTGTGGAGAAAAATGTACTGAACTAAAATCACAACATCTTTTATATCAGAATAATAAGGATCAAAACTCACACATAGGCGGAGTTGCGATCTTTGTAAATAAAAATATTAGACATCTCGTCACCAAAATGAGGTCAATATCCCACCGAGTAATATATGTAGTACTCAGAATATCGGAGAGATATAGCCTTCAGATTATTCAGGTATATGCTCACACAGGTTCTGCACCGGATGAAGATGTTGAAGATTTTTATGAGGATATCTCGAGAGCTATGGCATCGGAAAGGCATACTACAAGTTTATCATAGGCGACTTTAACGCCAAGTTGGGAGTAAAAGCAGTGAATGGAACCAACAGCAAATATATTGGTAACTTTGGCCTCGGTTTAACAAATGAACGAGGTGAAAGACTAATGCACTATCTTGATAGAGAAAGAGTGTACTATATGAACACCTTCTTCAAGAAACAAGCGAAGAGAAGATGGACTTGGATAAGTCCCGATTTAAATACAAAAAATGAGATAGACTATATATTAACCAATCAAAAGCACGCAGTGAATGATGTTTCAGTCATAAATCATTTTAACACCGGTAGCGACCACAGGTTAGTGAGAGCAAAAGTTGAGATCAACTCCAGATCTGAAAGCAAGAAATTAATTGGAAACCAGAGATTTCCCATGGAAGAAGTAATTCGGGAAAATATTCAAAAATACCAAAACTATCTGGAGAGAAACTTATCAAATAAGGAACTTTTAGATCATATGGACATACTATAAATAAGCTCAAAACTACCATAAAAACGACTATTAAGGCAGCAATAAAGAAGACATGTTCCACATCTATAAAACCCACACAGACAAAAATTAGCGAAGAAACGAGAAAACTTATGGACAAAAGAAGAGAAATGAATAAAAACACCACTGAATATAAAGAACTGAATAAAGTTATAAAGAAGAAAACCAGAGATGATCTTAGACATTACAACACAGAATTGGTGAAAACAGTTATTGAGAACAATAAAAATATGAAAGTTCTCAAGGCGATTAACACAAAAGGGCGATCAAGAATACATCAATTAAACGATACCCATGGAAACGTCATAGAAGAAAAAAGGGAACTAGTAAATGTTACCAAGAATTTTCACAGTCCATTACTATATACCGGGAAGCGATTCCAAAACCACCAGAAGCAGACAACAGGAAAATTCTCAATGTTGGATCAAAAGAACTGCCTGACATCACCTTAGAGGAAATACAGTTAGCACTATCACAAATGAAGAATAGGAGAACACCAGGAGACGATGTTATCACAAGCGAGATGATGAAGCTTGGCGGAGCTGCAACGATTGAGTCAATTAAAATCCTCCTCAACAGATGCCTACTACAAGGTATTATTCTAGAAACATGGTAAAATGCACAAAAGAGGTGATAAGATGAAAATAGATAATTATCGACCGATAAGTCTGCTTCCACATCCATATAAATTGCTAACAAAGATCATAACAAACAGGCTTGCCAAAAAATTAGATGACTACCAGCCTTCTGAGCAGGCTGGATTCCGTCAAGGCTTCAGTACAATAGAACATATTCAGTCAATCCGATCATTAGTGGAAAAATGCAACGAATACAATGAACCATTACACCTTGCTTTCATTGACTATAATAAGGCGTTCGATTCCGTGGAACTGTGGGCTATCTTCGAAGCCTTAAACAATGCAAGAGTTGATTCCAGGTATACAGATCTTCTGAAATATATATATAACAACGCAACATCAATAATTAAAATAACAGAAGATATAGAAACTAATAAAATTTCAATAAGGAGGGGAGTTAGGCAAGGTGACACCATCTCCCCAAAACTGTTTACTCTTGCTTTGGAAAACGTTTTTAAGACACTGGAATGGAACAAAAAAGGCATACGAATTGACGGGAAATATCTAAGTCATCTCCGCTTTGCGGATGATATTGTGCTCATTAGCCAAGATGTTGCATAACCTCAAGGTGGCGTCGGAAAAAATTGGGCTGACCGTGAACCTGACTCAGACAAAAATGATGACTACAGCTGATGATACTGTAATACGACTCGACAATTAAGTCATAGAGAATGTGGAAGAATATGTCTACCTGGGACATATTATTAAGTTGGGTAAGGATAATCAAACCGCCGAGATTAACAGGCGAGTCCGACAAACGTGGGCAGCTACAGGTAAACTGTCACATATACTAAAAGTTAAAAATATCCCAATAAACTTGAAAAGAAAAGTGTTCAATACCTGTATACTTCCTGTTATGACTTACGGAATGGAAACATCTACGCTTACTATCAAATCAGCTAATAAACTCAGAACAACGCAGCGGGCTATCGAAAGAATTATGGTTGGAGTAAGTCTTAGGGGCCATATTACCAACGCTGAGTTAAGACAGAGAACTGGAGTCGAGGATGTCATGGCACGTATAGCTCAGTTAAAATGGAGCTGGGTTGGACATGTCGCCCGTCAGGATGAATCGAGGTGGACAAAGCGCATAGTTTAGTGGAGACCATGACTGCACAAAAGAAGTGTTGGAAGATCGCAGAAACGTTGGATAGATGATATCAAGGAGAGAGTTGGTAGAACATGGCATCACATGGCACAAGACAAGGAAGCATGGAAACTGGCTGGGGAGGCTTATGTCCAGGAGTGGATTGTGAAGGGCTGTTGAAAGAAGAAGAAGAAGAATTTTTTTTTTCATTTTATGCATTAGTTCTCGAAATATTCATACGTTAGTCAATTTTATTACTTACATTAATTTTTTGCAAATTGACATTTCGTGCTTCCGAAACACCAAAATTTCCGTACTTGAATTTGAAATTGCAAAACATCTACCACTGGGCAAATGAAGTAATACCGTACGTGTTAATGCTACTAGGGTCAGATGTTCGACTAGCTGTTTTATTCACTGAAATCATTCTCCAACTGTACGGTATCAGAACGATTTGAAGTATTGATCTAAGAAATAAGACTTTTCAAAGTAAAGTAAATAATTTATCAAAAACTCACATCAATTAATTAAATATTCAAATTGTTCACCACTAGCTTCCATACAATGAAATAAGTTTTGTTCGAAACGATGGCGCACATTTTGCAGCATTTCTGGAGTGATTTGACGACATTCGTTCACTATACGCCTTCTTAAATCTGGCTGTGTAGAGTAAATTTTATTCTTCAAGTGGCCCCAAAGAAAGAAATCTAGTGGTGACAGATCTGACGATCTGGCTGGCCCTTCAGTGGGACCCCTTCTTCCAATCCACCGATTTGGAAATCTTTGATCCAGATATTCAACACGACGGTCAAAATCATCTTCGTTTAGTGCGTGTGAAAGATGGCTTTTGTAAGGATGGAATTTATGATGCTTCAAAATATTTGCAATTCGAGTTCGTGTTAAACCAGATTCATGTGCTAGCTGCCTCGTACTCGTCATTGGATTCAGAGCAATCTGTCCAAGAATAGCTACTTCAGCTGCTTCATTTCCTTCCATGTTTCGTTTTTTATTAGCCACGGACCCGGTTTCTTGAAACTTTGACACTAATTCCAAAACATACTTCCTATTAACATGTTTATCTAAATGTCGTTGATTGAAGAATTCTGCGGTTCTATTAAGTAGATAGTACAAGATACGGACTTTCAGTTCAAGTGATATTTGTTTTTCATGCAATTTAACCAATTTGTACAGTAGTAGTGGGAAACCCACATGAAATGGATTAATCTATTGATGCCAAAATATGTATGACTGTTATCAAAAACCTTCTACAAGAGATCATTTCAATTGATATCGTCGTTTGAATATTACAGGTGAAGTTTCATGAAGTTTCAACATCCTATATCTTTTGAACGGGGCCAAATTTGGAAAAATGTTATAGGAAAATTTTTCTTTTGGCGTTAAGAATCTATGGTTGAAATCAACGCAGTAGTCAAAGACGCGCCCTGTATATAAGGCAAATTGAAGCGCGGTGTTCGGGTAGATACAAGATCGCAAAGAGTGTTTCTTCAGATTCCATGGATCTATAATTGAAATTGATGTAGAAGTTTCAATCTGCTTATCAACTCAATATATGTGTTCAGTATTGAATCTTGTGATATTTTTTTCAGTATCTACGAGATAATTATCCAACGAATCCTTCAGTGAAATGCCTGCTAGACAACAGTCGTATTCATCTGTTACCCAGTATGAACCCCGATGGATTTGCCTCAGCAGGGGAAGGAATTTGCAGAGGAGTGTTGAATAGAGGAAATGCGAATGAAGAAGATCTGAACAGAAATTTTCCCGACTTCTTCCACAAGAATTTGCTTTCCAGACAACCAGAAACTGAGGCTATTATCAGGTGGATGAACAAAACACCCTTTTCTTTATCGGCTGGATTACATGGTGGAATGATGGTGGCAAATTATCCATTTGATACAGAGGAAAAACCCAGTGAGTAACCGAAAGAATGTAAGATACACTGATCAACAATTGCTAGGGATCACTTATGAACTTCTCTTCATTTGTATTTTTTCAAGTTATCTCGTGAATTTCTGTACATTATATGTTCTCCATGGAAAAATTAAGATGTTTTGAGTTGATTATATCAAATTTATCCTCACTTCATCGGCTCTTGTTCACAAAATCAATTATTATCTGTAGGCTGTTACAGGTGGAGTGAAAAGCAATGTGGTATTTGTTATTAAATCTGTTTGTTTCTCTCGTTCAAACACATAAGGTGACAATAATTGAAGAAATGAGAACAATATCAGCTTATCAGTCATGCCGAGACTGGCTCCTGTGCAACTGGACCAAATCATACGGTGGATACAGGAAGGTTTGTTACAGCGAGTAGTGTCCCGGCGGTTGAATGTTTCGCAAAGTGTCGTGAGTCAGGCTTGGAATAGGTTCATCCAAAACGATTCAGTAGCTTATGTTCATGGGGGAGGTCGGCAGCGCAGTACAACAGCTGCCCAAGATCGTCTTTTGATCCTCAATGCTAGGAGAAATCCCACTTACCCGGCGTCGAGGCTATTGAGCCGCGACACTTAGAGTTGCAACAGGAGTTCTAATTTCGAACCAGACTGTAAGACGACGACTACATGTTCACGGTTTGAGAGCACGTAGGAGGGTACAACATCCCCGTTTGAATAGGGAACACCGGGTTCATCGACGGCAATGGGCTGAGGAGCACCGCAATTGGACAGTTGAAGATTGGAGCCGATGTTTATTAACGGATGAGTCTAGATTTCGTTTGGTCAACTCCGATGGACGTATTCTTGCTTGGAGGGAAAGAGGTCGAAGGTATGCAGAACAGTTTATGGTACCCACAACAGCTTTTGGCGGAGGTTTTATATGTGTATGGGGAGGCATTTGTTTGAACCAACGCACAGAGTTGGTTGTTCTGCAGAACACCACAATGACCAGCCAGAGATATCACGATATGATTATTGAACCCATAATTGTTCCGTTTGCGGCCGCCTTAGGCGGGAATTTCATTTTAATTAACGATAATGCCCGTCAACACCGTAGTCGCCTGGTTAATGAAGCGCTAGAGACTCATGCTATTGATAGGATGGACTGGCTAGCTCGCATGCATCGAGCATGTCTGGTCTGAGATGTCTAGACAATTGTCAACCTTAGAACAACCGATCAATAACCTGGAGGACCTTTCTAAGGTTTTACGGGATATTTGGACGAATTTGCCCCAAAATTTTATAAATCGTTTGATTGAAAGTATGCCTCGTAGGGTAGAATGCTTGAGACGAGCTCGTGGGGGACCAACTAGGTACTAGCTTAACCGAAACTTCAGCCTTCTTGTGGTTTCATCATAAAATTTTTAAGTTATTCAAACACAGAATTTTGAGTGTTCCTAATAAAGTCTTCTTTGTCTCCAACTTTCCATTTTTTCATTCTTTTCTCAAGTGAACCATATTATTAACTGAAAATACTCTGATATCTGACTAAATTTATAATCTTGGAGCGAATATTTCAGAAATAAATTTAGAAAAAGTAAGTGATCCCTATCAATTGTTGAAGAGTGTACAAGTTAGATACCACATCAGTCAATAAGTTTCAAGCCTAGGTCGCAAATATTTTTTTATATATATCAATATAATCTCCTCTTAGGAGGCCATAACACAATCGCAGAATATCACAAAGGCCCAATAGAGCAAATCTAGAATTAACAGGGGTAGAAACGAACACACGCAGAAGCGCATTTTTCTAGAATGCAACTCTGATAGATAATTTATTTCATTATTATCACAGCTCACAGTTTACATAAGCCAATAACAATTAAATTTGAACTGAATTGAACTCTATAAGAAATTTGACCTGTCGTCTTGAATCTATAACGCAAATTCTGAAACGGACTTTCAACTGTTAGAAATTCATTATATTTGTGAGCCAGATAATTTTGTCACTGTCAAACTCAGAACCCTGAGGAAGGAAACAAAGATTTCCGAAAGCGCAATACACGAAAAAAGAGTAAAAACATCTTTATATTGATTGGTTAGAAATCTCTTATTCCACTTTTTGAATTCATTTTTACCAAGTTCTATATGAAATGTATTTGAATTAATTTATTGGATCGAACTCTAACCTAGACATCCAATAAATAAATTCAAATGAGTATATATATACAGGTTGAATGATTGTTTGGGCTATTACCATCATCTATTGTGGATGTAATGATTTCCGACGTTCCGATAGACATCTTCTATCTTTATCAAGGAGAAAAGTAAGAAACCTTTTGAGAATTATCAATTTTCAAAAAGTCAATATGACAGAAGTCATGAAAGAAAAATGAACGATGTTATATACTCATCTGTGATATGATGATCTTTTTAAGTTGGATCGAACTATCGGCGTCCAAACTTCTGGCAGATCTATAGATGGAGCACTTATGGAATCAGGTGTTATTTTCATAAATGCTGCTTCTTTGATTTTCTTCTTGCAAGTTTTTTCTTCTTTGGATATTATTGATGCTTCATCCCAATTTATACGATGATTCTCATCTACAGCATGTTGGAGCAACCTGGATTTGTCGCTGTCTAGTACTCGTAGAAGCTTCTGATGTTCTTTTATTCGTACATTCAGAGGGCGTTTAGTTTCTCCGATGTAAGATCTTCCCACACTCATAGGTAATTCATATATGCAGTTCTTTGTCCTTTGTGTCTCATTATTAGGCTCAACTTTTGTAATAATGAGACACAAAGGACAAAAGAACTGCATATATGAATTACCTTGCGAGTGCGGAAGATCTTACATCGGAGAAACTAAACGCCCTCTGAATGTACGAATAAAAGAACATCAGAAGCTTCTACGAGTACTAGACAGCGACAAATCCAGGTTGCTCCAACATGCTGTAGATGAGAATCATCGTATAAAATGGGATGAAGCATCAATAATATCCAAAGAAGAAAAACTTGCAAGAAGAAAAATCAAAGAAGCAGCATTTATGAAAATAACACCTGATTCCATAAGTGCTCCATCTATAGATCTGCCAGAAGTTTGGACGCCGATAGTTCGATCCAACTTAAAAAGATCATCATATCACAGATGAGTATATAACATCGTTCATTTTTCTTTCATGACTTCTGTCATATTGACTTTTTGAAAATTGATAATTCTCAAAAGGTTTCTTACTTTTCTCCTTGATAAAGATAGAAGATGTCTATCGAAACGTCGGAAATCATTACATCCACAATAGATGATGGTAATAGCCCAAACAATCATTCAACACGAGCTCCATCATCAACAATATCTAGTCATCAAATATATATACAAGGTGAATCTTTGACCAATGCATTAATTTTTACTATCGGCAACAGAAACACTTTTTTCCCGAACCATTTTTCTATATTCAGCTGCGTTAAAAAGTTAAAAGCATTTTGAGTTCTCACATTGGGTAAATACCCCTCTGTAGTCGATTAGTTCGAATTAAAATTAACTTCCACAGTATCCACTATTGAATCTGAATTATTTAAGCACATTATTTTTCCTCAGAGAAATGATTAACTCACTCATGTTTCATCGGATTATTATATCGATTTAATTCCTCTCAACTACAAATATCTCAAAAATGGTGCAATTTAGGAAAAAAGAAAGATTTTATCTGCAAAAAGTCTGATGATTCTAGGAAGTACAAGATACGGACCTTTAGTTCAAGTGATATTTATTCTTCATGAAATTTAACCAATCTCTTCAGTAGTAGTGAGAAAGCCACAGGAAATGGAACAAATCTATTGATACCAAAATATGCATGACTGTTATCAAAAACCATCTACAACAGATCATTTCAATTGATATTGTCGTTTGAATATTACAGGTAAAATGCAATTTTTCTATGAAATTTCAACACCTTTTGAATAGGGCCAAATTTGGAAAAATGTAATAGGAAGAAAATTTTTCTTTTTGCGTCAAGAATCTGTGGTTAAAATTAACGCAGTGATCAAAGACTCATCCTGTGTATTATATTCAACCGATATGGTATTTGAAAATATCTATTATATTACAAACAATTTTCAGATTCTTCTAACGACAATAAAGCTTCCGTGACCCCTGACGATGATGTTTTCAAATATTTAGCTACAACTTACGCTTCAAATCATCCAATGATGAAAAATAGTCTTTGTGAAAATGGTGAAACGAAGCAGAACTTCGTTAATGGTATAACAAATGGAGCGCAATGGTACTCTTTTGACGGTAATTAAGAAGTTTTGTTATTTACGAATTCATTTGAATTCCAATTTTGTTTAAATACCAAATTTATTTTAACGTTCTATGATTTTAATAAAATTTTAGGTGGTATGCAGGATTACAATTATTTGAAGGGTTCAATGGAAATAACTTTAGAAATATCTTGTTGTAAATATCCGAGACATGAAGAATTAGAAAGATTGTGGAAACAGAATCAAAAGGTGAGTTTAAACCTTATTATAGAGAAGAACTTCCGATTATATTGATCATTCAACACTATACTACATCGTCCAATGAAATCGCTCAATTTTTGGAGACGGACCAATAGAAACAAACTGTATCTGAAAACACTCAACCTCACAGTGATTTCACTTTTAGAAATTTGTTTTTATCAAATGCCTAATTTGCATAGGAATATTAATACTTCCGGATAGCGTTGGCAGTTGGTGGAAGAAGCGGTCGTCATGGTTACGATAAACAAGCAGTTGTTAGCGATAACTTCAACAGCACATTTGGCAGTTCTGTCAGTTTATTTTTGTATTTTACCATAAAGTAGATAAAAATGAAATGTTTTGGAAATTGTAATATTACTTCAGTTAAGGAAAGTGTGAAGAAAAGTGTACCGCTTAATACAGTGAAGTCAAGATCCTACATTTGGAAACAATTTGAAGAATTCTGTGCTGCCCGGGAATACCTTGTAAATGAAAAAACAAGTTTGTCAGAGCTCAATAATATTATGCTAGACTGGGCTGTCAATATGAAGAAAAGAGATGGATCAGACTACAAGGAAAGTGTCGTAAAAACTTTGTGGAATAATACTGCCAAACAGCTGCAGGAAAAATTCTATTCCGAATGGGGCGTTAGGTTCGATCCATTCACAGACGTGGCTTTTAAAACGGCGCGGGATGCACGAAATGCCAAGAGGCGTATTTTGCAAGTGGACCCTGAGAAAAGAAAAGTTAGTGCCAAGGCGCTGTCTTTGGAGCAACACAAAAAGATGGTCAATTTATGTAAAGAAGATAATCCAGACGGTTTGAACAGAAAATTTTATTTTATTGCTGCATTGGAGGTTGCTTGGCACGGAGGAGATGGTTCATTATGCCTAATTGCCTACAATCCGATATTTTCTAAAACAAGACAAGGTGGTGCCCAAAAATGTGCGGAAACGAAATGGCTGACGCCCAATAGTGAAGAAGATATTTGCCCGGTGAGGTTATATAAGCTACTTGTATCCAAAAGAACTGGAAACATAACCACTGAAAGACTATTCCTTACTCCACATAAGAATTGGAAATATGGTTATTGGTTCAAAAACTCCCCAGTCGGTCCCAATACGATAGCTAAATGGACAAAAGAATCAGCAGAACTCATTGGCATCAACACAACCAAGTCGAAGATAACCAACCACTAGCATCGAGCTACTGCTGTCAGCCAATTAGCCAAAGCAGGGATTGGCGAGAAACAGCTGATAAAGATAACAGGCCATTCTTCCGCAGCGTCAGTGAAACCGTATCTCCAACTGGACCAACAACATCACAAAAAATAATCACAGCCATAAGGAATGAAAAAAATGTCCTTCAAGAAACAACATCAGTATCTACTTCATCATTCGAAAATAATGCTCGTAATGTGTATAATAATTGTACTATCAATAATTATTATTTTGAGAATAAAGATGAATAATTTGTTGTTATGCTTCTATCTGGTTATTTTTGAATAAAAAACTATTTTTTATTTCGTTTGATTTATATTGTTGAATGATTTTTCCAAATACCACACGAGATTCGAATTTTTTTTGAGAACACGTTTTTTGAAAATTATACAAATTTCACTCAACAAAGTGATCCCAAAATTTCGTGAAATTTAAACGCATAATTCCCAAAAGACAAGAGTGTTCTCAAAAAATTCTCACCTCTAGTGGTATTACCCTTGATAATATACACATGTACAGCTTTAATTGTAAAAGACAATATTTCACTCCTTAAGGTGTTGAAAAGTAAAGGCAATAATGGAAATTTATATACAGTAACTTTTCACTCTGGTCCTTTGACCAGAGCAGTTTGAAGTGCTGGCAGTCCTCCCTGTATACCAAAGAGAAATTTCTTTCGTATGATGTATTAAAATGAGTACAAGTTGTAATCCCTGTGTATAAAATGAGTCAACCAAATTTGTCAAAAGATAAAGTGTTGAGTGCTTCCTATTCTGAGCAAGAATCAAGAACGTTATTGAAATTTTGAAAAATTGTTAATATCCATGTTTTCAATCGATAGGTTCAGACTTTCTCAATATTGTGTTTTCATATCTAAAGCTTATTTCAAGTAATTGTTTAATTATCAATATTTTATTATTCATTATTGTATTTCAGTCTCTTTTGATGTATTCCATGAAAGCACTGGAAGGTTTATCAGGCCAAGTAATTGATGGCTCTAATGGACAGCCAATAGCAAATGCCAGTTTGCAAATTATTGGTAGAAATATAACCTTCTCCTCTAGTCCAACTGGTTATTTTTGGAGAATTCTACTACCAGGAAAGTATGTTCTTAAGGTGAGTTAATAAATCAATGTTGAAAACGTAGGTTTTTTTTGATCACCACTAACTGTCTCCTCATTCTGTAGCAAAAAAAAACTTCTTATTTACTCAAGAGTAAGAAACCTATCATGAAAAAGTTCTCCTTTCTGCCATACAGGTTAATTATGCATTTTTTCAAATTTGTCTCAGAGAAAAATACTAAAAAGTAATCCCAGAGCCACAATTCTATTCTCAAGATGAATTCTCAGCATAAAGAAAGAAGTAGTTGGTTACATGATTTACCTGCACTTTTTAAAATAATACACTGCTTATAGTTTTTTCTATTTCTGGTCTCAAATGAAGAGACATAATTGTTTTCATACATAAAGGCCGTTTTGATTTAGATCATATTCTAGTTGTTCAGTTGGTGTTCTGTATATTTCATATGAAATTTTCAAAGATCTCCTGAATATTTTAGTGAAAACTTCAAAAAATAAAGGCAGGATGAATTAGTTTTCTCTTTTATTCATCTGTCAATAGACGAGGCTTGATGCAACAATAATTATAATTATAATCAGCATCATTAGGATACTGAATAGAGAAAATATGATAGAGATCGACCAATCTTCTCGAAATTCGAGCAACACAGTCTAGAAATTAAAAATAAAAACAGGATTTATCATAATATAACACTGCTTTGTTTTCTAGGTAGAAGCTCCCGGATATCATTCTGAGTTGACTGAATTTGAAATCTTTGATCATACGGACAGAGTGTGCCCCGAGAAAACCAAACTCAGAATCCAGTTGACGAATGATAAACTTCCTCTACCTCATGCTTTACAGCAACCTCTGCCTTCTGGTGTCAATACAGAGGTAAGTGATGTTGATCATCCAATCCTATGTTTTGTATTTTTGATAATAAATTCTGAATGATTTCTTAACGGGAACATTATTACCAAAAAAATAAATAACCAATTGGTGACGTGTGATTTTCTAGAATTCACAATGGGCAGCAAAAAATATTCATTTTATGTATTTTGGGTAGATCATGCAGATGTGGAGATTTGCTGGATTGTGGTTTTAGTCTTGATCTGATGTATATATCATGAAATAAGTTTCTATTCATGTGGAAGTACGAGGTCTGTCGGAAGAGATGATGGTTATTGTCCATATAGCTCACCCTGTATAAATTTCCCAAATAAAATTAACACCAATTTCAGTTCGATATATCGTAATATAGTGGATATCTGTTTCAGAAGAATCGCAAAATTCAATCCGTACAAAAAATATTATACATATAAAATACCGGCAAACTAGAAGCTTTTGAAAATCCTCGTGTTTGTCCACCAGATGTGTGTGAAGTTAGTGCTCATTTTGAAAGCTCCAAGAGAATTCATTGATGGTATTCAAATAAGTGTTACAGTGCATTCCTAGAATTATTTTTTTCAGGAACGCAACGAAGCCCGTATCATCAACAATGGCGTTCCTTCTATCCAAAGTGCCTTTTTGATCCCCCCCGAAGAGGAAAGAATGATTTTCAATTCTATATTTGGCCGTCCTGAAGATTTTGACAAATCAATTACCGAAAAAGATATAAGGAGGTTTATGATGACCACAATGAATATAACCGATATGACAAACTTCGATGATCTTCTGAAGAATTTCGATGAAAAAGATCGAACTGAAAAAACCAAGGTTCTTCAGGAAATCGGAAACATATTCAAAGCTGTTTTATATACTTACACTTCAGAAGCAAAAGTTAGAGAATATATTAGAGAAAAACTTCAAATAAAAGATTTCAAGCCATACGAAGGAGTGCTGAAAGATTTCGATAAAAAGTCCGCGAAGGAGAAAGCCACGGCGTTGGATGATCTCCTCAAGATTTATGGTCAACAAAAATCCAAGAATAATGGCTGTGCTATGAATTTTAATATCTCAATTTTAGGGAGTTTTTTACTCTTCCAATTATTTTTCATTTCATGGGATTAATGAGTTATTTACTTTCGTTTAGAAAGTTCATATACATGTCCAGTTCATAAGTTTTATTAAATTATGTATGGACTTTATTTAATAAATACAAATTATATCTACAATTAATAACATTTTTCTACTTCCTTGAACATTAAATACTAGTTGCTAGATAACATGAGAACTCTTTTCTGCTTTCATTACCACTGACTAACTTACTCAAAAATAGATTGAGTGTTTCTCAAATTAATTTTTTTTCATTCTGCAGTTTTATAATCGTCATCTGCAATAGTATATGAATTATGACCGTTTTCAAATTATTTATTTTGCTGTGCCTATTGACATGAACAGTTAGCTATCACTCTACAAAGCAATTATTTTGGCAAAATATTCATTTGAAATTATTTACGAATTACTTGCAGCGCCCAAGCAATCTGACCCCACGACAGTGCATCCTAATTTTTTCAACCACATATAATAATCAGATAAGATGTAAGAGAAACTGGAGAATTCACCATCTCGAATTTTCAATCCTTCTCGAGTTAGAAGTATATATATATATTCTTTTGAACTTTTGGCTTACAATATTTAGTTAGCAAACAATAAAGCATATAAATCAGGGATTAGTGACGGGGTATCATACAATTCGGCGTATGACATGAAAGCCTAGGGAAAAAACCCCAGTAAAATGATTCCATTGTTTAGTTTCAAATTTTCAACCCATATTCAAGTTTCAAAAATGAATCTATTTGTCCGTGCTGAACTTGCTACTGATTCTGCTTCTTTTTCAATTAACACAATGTAGTGAAAGAAAGATAATTACTCAATTACTTCCTTTATATTCAAGAAATACCAAATGTGAATATTATTCAACACTGAAATCATTTGCAAATTAGTTTTGTCCTTTATTGTTTTCACCAACCGGGTGGTCAAAGTGTCTAATCAATGATTCTTTCTAGAAAAAATTTCAGAGATAGCGGAGAAAACGATATATCTGATGCTCATAACAGATAAACTATTAATCGGATCAACCTATTTTATGTTATAATATATGAAAATTCTAGCTCATCTCCCTCGAAGTTTCTAACGTATACGGTCAGACATTTCTGGCTCGATATTCAGAAAATACAAACTTCTGCGCGAAACAATTATTCTCAATTCTTTTAGAAATCGAAACATCGTTAATAACAATTTATTTTTCATACCCTGCGTATTCGCCATTTTGCATCAAATAAAATAATTTTATTGAAATCAAATATTACACATTGTATCATAATTGGAAGCATATTTACTGAGGTGGAAGGGAATAAATCATCAGGAAATTATTCAGCATAAGATAACCAATACACCAGACCTTAATGAGAGTGAAAGAATGGTTAGAGGGCCAATATTCTTGTGTACCCGTTTATACTCATATAACACTTGAAATATATAAATTAAGTGTGAAATAATCATCAAAATAGTAAAAAAATTAGAATAACATATTAGTTGTATTTCACATATACAATTCATTGGTACAAGCTTCTTATATATATATTTCGGTTTTAACACGTCCGACGACGTTGTCCGATCCCCAACTTCCATTCCTCTCTATCGTTCCATTGGCCCTCTCTTAGGTCTCTAATACTCATAGCTTTATTTATTCCTTCTTTCCATGATTTTCTAGGTCTTCCTCGCTTTCTACGGTTTGGTGGTACCCACTGCATAACTTGGGCAACTTGGGCAGTCTGTTTTCGTCCATTCGCTGTACGTGTCCGTACCATATCAGTTGTTTCTTCTCAATATCTGTTGTTACTGAGCCGTCCACTCCCATTCGTTGTCTGACGTCATCGTTTCTGATTCTGTCTCTTCTGGATATTCTAAGAGATCGCCTAAACACATCCATCTCAGTCGCCTCAATTTTTCTTTTATTGCTTTCTGTAATTCTCCATGTTTCTGAGCCATAGGTTAAACTACTTTTTACAAAGGTTTCGTAGATATTATATTTTCTCTGTTTCCCAACATCAGAGCTCCACCACACCCCATTTAAGCAGCCTTCTGTTCGCCTAGCTTGTGCTATTCGTTTTTTGATTTCGCTGTCGTCTTTTCCTGTTGAATCAAATTCAACTCCCAAGTATGTGTAATCGCTACACGAGCTTATTTCTTCCGTTTCTAATTGGATATTTTCCGGTTCAGCTCCTATTAAAAGATATTTTGTTTTCTGAGTATTCATTTCCAAACCCCATTTCTTATACTGTTCATTTAGTTTTCTTGCCATATATTCAAGATCTTCTTTGTCATTCGCTATGACGACTTGATCATCTGCAAACTGTAGAGTATATAAACACTTTTCTCCAAGATCAATACCCATTCCGCTACATTTTTTCTTCCATTGGTTTAACGCTCTTGCCACATAGATCTTAAAAAGTGTGGGCGATATACAACATCCTTGGCGCAAACCTTTATTTATAGGGAATTTCTTTGATACTTTGTGTCCAATTTTAATTCTTGATGTAGATCCATCATAAAGATTTTTAAGTGCTTCTATAAGGGTGTGGCTGATATTGGTTTCTTGCAACGCCTTCCAAAGTAGCTCAACGGCAACTGTATCATATGCCTTTCGCAGATCCACGAACAAAAGGTGAGTTTCCATATTAGTATTTGATCTTTTTTCTATAATTTGTTTCAAACAGAAGACGTTATCTGTACAAGATCTTCCTGCTCGAAAGCCTGATTGCTCTTCTTCTTCTTGCTCTTTATATTCAAGTTCAATTAGGTCCCGCAGAACTCTTCCATACAGCCGACTAATAGTACTTGTCACCGATATTCCTCTATAGTTTAAGCAGTCTAGTTTGTTACCTTTTTTATGGATTGATGTTATATGGGCGACCTTTCACTCTTCTGGTACTGGGGTTCCGTTTAAATATTTCTTTATACACCAGGTAAGTATGATATAAAGTTTTTCTGACCCATTCTTAATCAATTCTGCAGGAATGCCCCCCGGACCTGCTGCACGTCCATTTTTGAGCTTTTTTACTGCTTCTTTAATTGTATTAACCGATACGTTAATTGGTTCACCCTCAATTACTATCTCTGTTGGTGAGGTTGCAAGGTATTCGTCTCTATCTTCTGTCAGTAATTGTTCATAGTGATGGATCCATTTCTTTGTTGGTATAAGTTGAATACTTGCACTGTTCCTTCCCTTCGATCTAACACTTTTTATGAACCTCCACGATTCCGAACATTTTCTACCACCGATATACACATTAATTTCCTGACATTTTTTGTCCCACATTTCTCTTTTTGCATTAACCACAGTTCGTCTTGTGATTCTTTTTATGTCTAGATATCGATCTCTGTCTTCCTGTAAGTGGGTGCTTGTCCATTTTAGATACAGTTGTTTTTTTTTGGTAGTTAGCTCTTCTATGTCTTTGTTCCACCAGGTTTTTTTACTTAGAGTTTTGGTTTTAACCCCAATTGCTTCATTAGCAGCCTCTTTGATACTACTCACAACATTTCCATACACCTCTTCCACAGATTTATTATCTAACTCTGATACGTCAACGAGTTTCTCATCTAGTCTGTTGCAATAAAGTTGTTGTGTGCTTTCATGAGTAAGGCTATTCAAATTGTACTGTCCGTCCTTTATCTCTTCCAATTCTTGTACATCCTTGTCTGTATCGCTGCTTCCTGGTGTTGGTCCATAGGGGAACATTATTTTTGCTTTGACCATGTAATGATCTGATCCACATGCTATCCCTCTAAATGCTCTGACATCGTTTATTTGCATTGTAGTCTTTTGTTTTACAATAACATACTCGATAATAGATTTCAGGTTTCTCGTGTGTTGTACCCATGTATATTCTATGGATCTCTTTGTGTTTATAGAATCCATTGGTTATTTTCAGTTGATTGTTTTGACAAATTTCAAGTAGTCTTTCTGCGTTGTCATTTACGTTCAGTTCTCCATATGGACCCACTATACTATCCTTAATTTTATGGCCAACCCTACTGTTAAGATCTCCCAATATTATTATTTCTCTTGTGTTCCCTATCTTTGCAATTTGCTCATTGGCTTGTTCAAAAAATTCATCTTTCATTGAGACAGGTTCGTCGTCAGATATTGCATATAGCCCCAGAATGGTTACAGGCCTCTGATATATATTGATGTTAACCCTAATTATATTCTCATTTATACTTTCGAAGTCGGTTATCCTACTTTTATACTTTTTGTGAATCATAATAGACACTCCCCTTTTTGCTCTTTGATGTTTCGGGACTCCACTATATATATGTACATAATCATTAATCATCTCTGTGCCACTCCCTTTTTGTCTCTGTTAACACCACCAGATCGACACTTAATGTTTGTAATTCTTGGGTAATTTCTTCTATTTTCGTTCTTATACCCTGTACATTCCAAGTGCCAATATTCATAGTCCTTTTTCGTAGCTTAATTCGTTTACCATGTGATCCGTCCGAGTTTCCGAGGCATTTGTTAGGTTTTTTAGCAAAATAGGTTTTTACGCATAGCAGGGAGCCAGCCTGCTGCTACAACCCTCCTCCTTTATCCGGGCTTGGGACCGGCAGTAATACCATCGAGCTACTCAATCCACCCGATGATACTTCCTGGCGGAGTTACAAGCTTCTTTCAAAACCATAAAAAATATTTAGAAAAGCAAAACATCATTCTTCATTCTTTTGATCACCCGAAAACTCAGTTTATTATGTCAATGATCATGTTTTATAATAGAAAAATCTCAAGCATTCTTACCAATAATACTCCGTTGACAAGAATATCACGCTTACAATCAAATCCAAGTTTTTTTTCATATATTTCGCTTTCCATGAATTGAAGGAAAAGATTTTAAGTCTGATTTATGAAATATCCTGTAGCATTTTGTTCCTTGAAGAACTGACTCGTACTGGATAACAACAGGTTCAAAAAATTTGAAATTTTTGCTTCAACTCGTTCGGGCGTTATCATTCGAATGGACCTTGTTCATCATTTAGGATGAGTGAATTTTTTTTCAATACACCTTAGGTAGATACCACATTTTTATTATTCTTTGTGTATAACATCTAAAAGAGATTAGTTGATGGATCGATATCAAAGTTGAAATATAGTGGGTATTAGTCTGATAATTATCTACTTGATACGTATATTTCAATCATACACCAACTGCTCGACACCGCCATGTTCATTTGGTATCTACCTATTTTCAAATGGCCCCCCATATATTCTTCATCGAATTTCTTTATTTGGATAATTTTGATAATTTTCAATTGAAGCAGAACTGGTATCAAATCGTTTAAGATGACTTCATGTTCTGAGAGGATTAGAAACTCAATGCTTCAACTTAATTATCATGAATTTTTGGCCCCGAAAGATATTTTGAACTGTTTCTTGTTCGTTTTATTATGAAAGTTCTAAGGATATATATGAAAAAAGATTTGTTTTTTCTGTAGGTATCATTATGACGGTCTAACAATAATAGTGGAAAACTGTATTTGTCGTATTTAATGAATATATTCTGAGAAATTATGTAACCAATTATTTATTCATTCTATTTTCAGAACAACAACAATCTTGTCAGCAAACAGAATTTGGCCCCACTGAACAAAATCCTAAAAATCAACGAGAGGGAGGGAGAAGAATTCCTCAGATTCTTATTGATAAAACCTGATCTCGACGTTTCACAGCTCAAACTGGATGAAGTTAAGAAATTTCTCACAAGAAACCTTCAAATTTCGAAGTCTGATATGAAGAAATATCTAGAAAAGTTACTCGAAAATTTCAATGAAAAGGATAATGCAGGAAAAATAGAAACTTTTGTTAAGATTTTTGGAGTTTTGGTAGACAAACCTATAGAGGAAACCGATTCAGCTTGGCTAGAAGGATATTTAAGGGAAAGTTATAGCATCAACGATTTGACTAAATTGGAATATAATATAAAAAAATATCAAAACCAAACGATTTTTGAGAAGATTGGAACGTTGTTGCTTTTTGATGGAATTTTACCTGTTAACGCTGCAACGATGCTGAAAATCTCCATGTGGACCTTCTGTATGTTACTATTCATTTCCTTAATCAAATAAGAAGGGTATTGAAAATCTGTTTGTGAAATAAAGGTTTCTGGAACTGCCTACTTTACTGTAATGTTGTGAAAATAATTTTTATCATTTCTCAAACACTCACCTTTTATGTTATTAAAACTTTATCAACTAAACAAAATGAATTTCATCTCCATTTGGTTATAAATTCTTCATCCATTTCAATGGCTTGAAATTTTTTTTTCAATTTCTCAACGGCCATTTATTATCAAAATAGAATTTTTTTATTATTGATGAATTTCAAATTTTTTCAAACGTTTGTTTGTTTCATATTTCCATTTTTAAAATCAATACTCTAGTTTTTTTTTAATAATCGTTCTCTTCAAATCAATAAACAAACTCAAACGTCTCGAAATCATATTCTGGAATTGTATAGTTGGTACAAGCACATAAGTTGATAGGTAAACGATTCCCTAGTTTTTAAGCAGATGAACTCTCAAACATATTTACACCATTAATCCTTCGACATATGTTGAGATTTGAAATTGGTACTTTAAAAAGATTTTAGTTGGAATTTTTTTCAAATTTTCTAGCTAGTGTTGAAAAACTATAAAACTATAAAGAAAGAGTCGGAAACATCATGAAAAGCAATGAAACCATCTTGAAATTTATATATGGGACAACTATTGATGAGATGAGGTATTGTTTCTTCTGCTTCTCCACATTCACAACTTGCGCTAGGAACTGAGTTCCATCTAAATAGTATGCTATTGGTATGACCATGACCTGTGCTCAAAAGATTGAGAACTGTCCAAATTTTTCTTGGAAGATCAAAATCAGGAACTTTTTCAGAAGGATCAGAAACGAGATACTTATTGAACATTTCGTAAGAGTTCCACTCAGTTTTCCATAATTCTTTATCACTTATGTTCATATTGAAGAACGTATTATGCCATAATGGTTTACGTGACTTCAATCTGGGAATTCTATTTTGTGAATAATATGAAATAATTGGGAATAAATTGGGAAGAGAATGATATTAGTTAAATTCAAATTGGTGATCCAAAATTGTATTTTTAAATACTTAAATGGTGGTAGCAGGATCAAAGAAACGGGAAAATGATACTATGTCAGTACGCCGACATTTCGGAAATATATTTTTCCATCTTCAGGGATAGACTAAATAATTGTATCCTCCCATTATCCTCTATATAAATAATACAGTTTACAAATCTCAGGTATGTATTTTTCATGTATTTTTCATATTGGTTCCACCTCCGTGTGTCGATGTATGTCTCAAAGTTACTACTTTGTTTATTTTCATTGCGGTTGGATAATTTCTTCCATGAAAAATACATGTAAACTGTATTATTTATATAGAGGATAATGGGAGGATACAATTGTTTAGTCTAGCCCTGAAGATGGAAAAATATATTTCCGAAACGTCGGCGAACTGACATAGTATCATTTTCCCGTTTCTTTGATCCTGCTACCACCATTTAAGCCTTTGATTGATATTTGTTCCAAGAATTCTGAGCTGCAGTCTGTCTGCGAATATGGGGAGGGACAATATTAGACAAAACTGGTAACCAATGAACCGGTGTAGATCTTATGGTGCCAGTAATTATTCTCATGGATGTATTCAATTGTGCATCAATTTTTTGTGTATGTGCTATTAAACCAAACAGAGCAACAATACTCAGCTGCAGAAAAAAACTAGGGCTAGAGATGCTGTGCGAAGAGTGGAAGCATCAGCACCCCAAGACGATCCAGCTTATTTCTGAACAATATTATTCCTAGTTTTCAGTTTTAGGCTCAGATCATTTAAATGAGCCTTGTAATTGAGAGATGAATCTAATTTAACTCCTAAGTATGTGGATAGAAATTATGTTCGATAGGAGAATCATTGAAAGTTACAGCTAATTTCCTATATTTTTCATGATTATTCAGATGGAAACAAGATACCTCTGTTTTGTTGGGATTTGGACATAATCGCCACTCATTAAAATAATTCTTTAAAATTTCCAAATCAGATGACAGTATGTTTTCCAGAGTATGGAAATCCGAATGTTGGTAAGCAATAGCAATGTCGTCAGCCTAAACAAATTTCTGAGATGATGTCAAGGGTAAATCACTTAGATATAAATTGAAAAGTAAAGGAGCTAAAACTGATCCTTGAGGAAGACCGTTTTTCAATGTTTTGAAATTGCTACTCTCATTGTCAATAAAAACACGAAACCTTCTATCAGATAACATATTTTCTAATAATCGTACCATTTTCCCACACTTCAGATGGGTATAGAGTTTGAAAATTAATCCATCTTTCCACACAGTGTCATATGCCGAAGATAAATCAATGAAAGCAGCTCCTGTTTTCAACCTACCATTGAAGACTGGGAATTTTGTAGAGCATTTTCTATGGAAGATTCAATTTTAAAAAGAATTAGCCTTTCTAATATCTTGAAAGGAACACTCAATAAACTGATGGGTCGATAACTACTAGGATAACAAGGTTTTTTTTTCGTTTCAAAATACCTATTACTTTAGCCTTACGAAATTCGGAAGGAAAGTTTCCCGAATTCAGAATATTGTTATAGAAAGACAATAACCAAGACAAGGCCTTTTTTCCTAAATGTTTGATGAATTCTGGATAAATTCCGTCAAAACCTGCTGCCTTTCGAGATTTGGTAGATATGATTGCAGCCCTCAATTCATCTATATTGAATGGATACGACACATGTTCTAAAGTAGGAGCTGATCTCCTGAATATCTGTAATTTTTTCTTCATATTCCTCATTTCAGATTGGGATATATTGACTGATTCAGATACATTAACTAGGCGGCGAGCGATTAAACTTGGATCAATTTTTGATGATGATGATTGTGTCTTTTTATTTTTTCGGAAATCATATTTTCCGAAACATTATTGAACTTTGAAGTTTAGTTGTGAACGTTACATTTTAGAATATGCAATATTATTGGAAATATTTTGGCTTGTTCCATTTTAAGACATGATTATTCATATGATCCATTTTTTCGAAAACTTTCACAGTCATTTCTACTTCTCAAAATGTTGATGACATAACAACTTATTCATAGAAGAGCCTGTACTTTCATTGCTACAAAAAATTAATGGAAATTCACTATCAATTTACTCTTACCTCCTGCATAGCTTCGCGCAACAATCAGTATTCGGTTTTTAGAGGAATTCCACGAAACCTATAGTAAAATTGCATAGTATCGGCGACTTAGCATGGTTGCAAAGAACGAGAGAGGCTGTACTTAAAACCGGATCTACTCATTAAATCCCGAGTCTCTAATTAACCACATATTCCTATCGGATAACTCTACAGCCCATACTCTTTTCTACTAGGCTGCATTTCTGCCTTAGTTGGACAACCGACGAATTCCGATATTGTATTATATAAATCTTTGTTTTTCAGCTAATTACATTGATCTAAAGGCATTGAAACATTCAGGCGTTTAATTAAAAGTGTTAATTAGTGCCTTTTCTTAGGTCCATTTTGCCAGAATTGCGATTAAAGAGCAGCCCGAGAAGCAGACATGAATAAAAATCGTCTGTAATTGATCTTGTAAATGGTGTCTGCTGTAATGAATTCGATTTAATTTCAAGAACTTTTTGTTGCAGATTTAGAGCAAATGTACAATTAACGGAGGTATTCTTTTCTGGCTAAGTTTTTTTCTGAGGTTTTTATGGCTTGATGGAATTATTGGCATTTTAATTGTCAATTATGAAAACAATAAATCCCTCGCTGTTATACACGCTTTGAATTGATACTACTCCGTTTGGTAGAACATTATTTGAACATCAAGTTCAATAAATCGAAATGTTTTCTGAATGATATAACCCCAGCACGAATTTTCACGAGCTTTGAAGACGTTCAGTTGTATACAAGGACTCGAACTTGATTATATTTATGCTCATGGCATGTTGGAATCTTGAATACATTTGACGTTCATATGCATAGAAGTTATTCAACAACAACATACTGAAAAGAAAGATTTCTCTGCTAGTTTCTATTTTATTGAAATGCTATCATATAGGATGCAAGAAGAAAATTTTTCTGAAGTGATACGAACACCCTTGACAATCCGGAATGATCTGTCCTATTGGTTTGAACCAATTGTCGAAGCACTTTTGCCACTCTGAGGTATCTCAAAAACATGCATTCTGAACGCATCAACCGCTTCTTCAGGTGCCGAAAAACGTTGACTTCTCATTTTATTTTCTACACTGTAAAAAATAAAATTCTGCGCTCAAACTCCTCAGGAGTTTGAGAATTTTTTTTTCAATCAAACCATTTTAATTTGAATTAATCTAAAATTGATTACGCCAAATGAACTATTTTTCTTGATTAAAACAACCTAGTTGATTATAGAGAACAGCTAAAACATTCGCCTGAAACTTTTTACATTTCAGCGAAATGAAAGAAACAACTGATTCAACATAAACATACAATTACAAGAAATTGTTTATGCACTTGTCTCAATATCCATAATTGATTGATACAAATACATTATTCTAAATAGGTTTTAACGAAACCATTCGTTCGTTTCATTTTTATTTGTTCAATAGAACGAAGGTACGGTTGTCGTAAATTCTGTCAGTTGATGCAACGACTACAGTTTTTGAGACAAGAATCTCGTGAGATTATATTATTCGCCTTATTTACTTGAAGAAAACTATAAATATTTGAATAAAATTGAACATATAATTGTTGCAATATGAAGTGACATTTGTAAAAAAATATTGCGTAATTGATTTAATAAAACGAATTAATTGTGGCAATTTTTTATATTGGCTGCAATTAATTATTATAAATCAGACAACCTCAAAACCGCCTCAGACAGCTCACCAGACAGTTTGCAGATAGTTCACAGAGTTCACAGACAGTTCGAGATCCGCAGCACAACAAACATAAGTACTCTCAACATAAAACGGAGCTAAAATAAAAGAAGTTGCAGGAATGGGCAACGTGACCGAATATAGGTTATCTTACCTAATCTTCTCCATCGAATATCTTCCCTTTATAATCCGCATTAAGCGTTAACCTTTTCCATAAACCAAATAGAAACAGGTCTCTATTAGGGCTTAAACCATAAATCTTGTTCCAATCCGCAATCAATACGATAAAAATCCAAGAGTTTAATGGTTTGATACTCGCCAGAAAAAACGGAGAAAAGCAAAGTGACACGCTCCAGCTGATTTGCGTCAACCCGACATATACGACCACAGACGCAATCACAGAGCGGAGAGCATTCAGTAACGCTACCATCAACAGTAGTGCCACGGGTCGGAAAATGTACTATCTAGATAGCGGCGTTGCCAATAGTTGGTCGGAACTAACGGAACGGAAATTTTAAACCGTGACAACTCCCCTTTCCTTCCACAGGAGGTGAGCATAGGTCACCGACGACTCACATAAGAACCATATTGCGCACTCGCCAAACAAAACTCAACGCCAAGATGGCAAAACAATCAAAAAAGTGAAAGATATCTAGTCACTGAGGGCGACTAGATACCGGCTTGTCCAGCTGGGTATAACGGAAAACTACAAGAAGAAGAAGAAAGCAATCGATTCAACCAAAAACAAAACAATAAGCCAAAATGGTCGAAATGTCAAATTTTTGAAAAAAAAAACTTAACCGGAATCCGAATCGAAGACCACGGTTAAGGTGCTGAACAAGGAGGACTTGCTTTATCGAAGGTCGCAACCTCCACGACCCCCATCACATCCTAGAGAGGTGATGTCCGAATCGGGAAACTCAAAATCGGGATAATAATTTACTCAAATATAGGCAACGTCAAAGCCGGAAATTCCAATGGTCCTCGTGGGTAAAGTGCGCTGCGACAATACACGACCACTGGTGTCACTAACTCGTCGGGAGTTTCTCGAAAAAACACAATAAAAGGAAAATCTCAATCAAGACACGCGCCTTCCAGGCAAACGCAAAGAAAAGTCACAATCGGGTATTTCACGTCATCAACTCGGAATCAAAAACGCCAAAAGTCGCCACATCGGCACAAAAAAAAATCCAATCGCCGACACGGCAAAAAAAAACCACAACACTTCTGCTCCAAGGCAGCCAACAGTGTAAGCCAATACGAAACCAAATCATCCCCACCATAATCGGGATCCCAAACTCACAAAGCGAAGGCAAGGCACAACGAAAAAACAAACGAAACGGACACGTCAGATGTTAGACGGTCATAATCCCGAGCATATGACGGTCCCAAAATATATCCCCACCGTCACCGGGGCTAAAACGTACAGAAAAGGGCAAGGTACGAACGACATTTACTTACTGAAACGGACTCGTCAGATGTTAGACGGTCATATTCCCGAGCGTATGACGGTCCCAAAATATCCCCACCGTCACCGGGGCTAAAACGTACAGAAAAGGCAAGGTACGAACGACATTTACTTACTGAAACGGACTCGTCAGATGTTAGACGGTCATATTCCCGAGCGTATGACGGTCCCAAAATATCCCCACCGTCACCGGGGCTAAAACGTAGAAACAAAAGGCAATCTCAAGCCGGAACGCACTCATAAAGCACTAAGCCACCCGACAACTCAGAACCACCAAAACTAGGTACTCTCCTCCAAACAGGTATCAGGATATCGTCTGAGATCTTTAACATGCCAGACACCTCTATCACTTCCATCCCTCCATTGCAGTTGATAAGCATTATGGCCAACTCTCCGACGCACAGTGCAGGGTCCGACAAATCTGGGCGCCAACTTGGAGGCAAAGCCCTTAGAGGCATCAGATAAAAAGTTTATTGCGGGTCAGGACAAGATCTCCTCTCGGAAAGTGACAGGACGGCGGCGCAAATTATAACGTTGACGATTACGCTCCTGAGCGCGAGCCAAGCGCTTCTGAATGTCGGCAAACAACAGCCGGTAGCCAACCCTTTTAGCGTCCACAACCTCCGAATATAAATCCAACGTTGTTTGCCAGGTCGGGTATCAGGAAGCAATTCAATCTGGTGCTCAGCAGCAGACGCACATCAAAGGTCATCGCCCAAGCAAATTTTTTCTTCAACATTCTATCCAGCTGCATCCTCTCAGCAGGTGAAAGGAATTCCTTTAACGCCATTCGAAGCCTCGAGTTCATCCAAAGCTTCTACAGGGAAGCAAAGTGCCAGACATCATCTCTTATATTAGGCACTATATCCATTTTTCTCTATCCCAAGTATCAAGGAATGCCGCAAAGATGGAACCACCATTAGGTTCAACCAAATCAGCTTGTTCTTCAACTTAACAGAGCCGAAATATAACCAGACTCTCGCATATATCCCCATTAGCCACAGTACACGATTTAAGCGATGGAGTCAGTTTCAATCCAATCTCCAAAAGTCTCTCGTATCCCTTACTACCCACAAGCGAAACACTCGCACCGGAATCTAACAAACCCACAAATTTAAGCCCCAAAATATGTACAGTAAGGTAAGGTCGCTTGTCTCCATCAGCATGGGACAAAATGTAATCAAGAACAGCTGCTCTTCCTATGACCGCACTATGATCAGACGAGGACGACCCGCGGTCATCTAGTTTCCTCGTCGGGAGTTTTCCGAAGGCGGAGGAGAAGCAAAGCGTACAGATCGAGAATTTACCTGAGGAGAGCAATCAGGGCATGTCCGAACAGTAAAACCGGTTTTTCCGCAGCGATTACAAAGTAATTGTCTTGGTGACGGACAATTGACACGTCTATGACCAGACTTCTGACAGTTCCAACACACGACAGCGGTCGACGTCGTCGGCGGTTCACGAGGACTCACCTCAGAAAGAGAACTAGACCGAGAGCTAGAAGAAGCACAAGGAAGCGACACACACGCTAGTTCGGAGTCAACATAACTCTGACGTTTCTAGATGGAGGCACATAGCTATCAGCACGATACTTTTTAACCTCGAGGCGCAGGCACACATCCTCCAGTTCCTGTAGGCTATCAACAACAGGCAACTGCGTCGCATAAAAGGCGCCAAATTTCTGGTTATTATTCCTAACTTTATCTGTTCATCAACTTCCCCATATCTCCTAAACATAGAGTTCATGCATGTCAAATAATCCACAATTGATTCTGAGGGATCTTGCGTTCGGTTCAAGATATCGGTGAACAAACGAGAACGATAATCTGGAGGTTCATAATGCCTAAAGCAGGGAGGACAAGCTCTTCCAGTCCTTAAATTTATCACGATTAGATCGATACCACATTAACGCTCTACCGAAAAAAGATCAACAGCTGAATCGAAAATTTGACTCTCTGTCACTCCACGAGCCCTTCCCAACTCCTACAACACGTTCCAAGAAACTATGCACCGTAATATCCTTCGGATCACCCGTAGAAAGTTAAATTCCACTTCTGTAAATTCAAAGAACGAGGAGGTTCCCAAAATTCGCATGAGTGCTAGTACGAGCAAATGGTGGATGCGCGGAAGCAACCGAGGCTTCATCATCAGAACAGTCACCCTCAGAGGAGGAGCAACAAAAACAGAGGCAGGATCATAAGCCGGAGGCTGAGCGCAAACATCAACTAAAGTACTCTTACATTTTTTAAGCATATCAGCAACATTCAATGGCAAAGATTCTTTCGAACTACCAGACTCTAAACGTTCCAACCGAGAAACGACATGACACAACCTAGTAAATATCGCCTCAAGGCATGGGTCAGGTCCCTAAACAACGTTAACAATTCATCATACTTGCTCATACAAATATTAAATTCTGATACAGTATCCAACTCAACTATAGGATACTCAAAAGACCTATTACCCTTCTCTACTTTCAACAAAGGACGCAAACAGGCACGCAAATCCCGAACTGTCTGTGCATCCGAACATTTAAAACCTCTTACACGCAATTCATATTGTAATTCATCTTTCTTAAGCCTATTAAGATTATTTTTCAGAACCATACTTGCCAAATACCTTTACAATAAAATCAAAATATGATCAAAATCTGAAAATCAAAGTAAACCACACAAAAAAATTCAAATGAACCTTAAAAATAACAATCTATTTTCATCCAGTCACCACCTCAGTTGAACTTGTATAAATAAAAACAATCTCAAAACAAGTTCCCTCGAAACCACTTCGAGCCTCGCGCTGGGCGCCACTTTATGTCACGAGCCCGCCCGGTTCCAGAGAGTGTACCAAATACCTCCCGGACTCTAAACTCTATCTCTTTTATATTAAATATATCCCATTTAAATGCAATTATTTGTGCATTTTACTCACAATATTGTTGTGTCCGGTGATAAAGATGACATGGAATACATGATGCAAAGCTAATTGAAGAATACGAGAAGTGGGGCTTAAATGTCAACTTAGAGAAAAACAAATATCTTTGTGTTGGTGGAGAACCGGGTGATGTGGTATTGGATGATGACAGGGATGAGATGATAACCCACTACCTGGACTATAGCTATTGTAGCGGCACTCTGTCAGCGGCAGGGGAGTGTATAGGGATCTCTTGGCGGCACTCTATATAGCCACGCATAGCTTAGTTCACAGCGCTTCGGTGGCCTAGAGGTTTGCGCTCAAGTTTCACACCGACTAGGTACTAGGTGCCGGGTTCAACTCCCGGCGGCTCCCTCAAAACTTCTAACCCCTGCGTCTATGGCATGGCGCACACAAGCCATACTGATGAGTCCAAATGTGTGCGCCAGGGACGAAACGCATAAGTAGGGATAAATTCCTTCGATTCTACATTGGTGACCCCGACGTGATGGGAACGGTTGTCTTTACGACGTGTCTTGGAAAAGCAGACGGTTGACGCTTGAGGTATACTCGCTCGTACTCGTACAATATTCATGGTCTGCCGCGGTATTTATTAATATAAAAGAGAAATAATTGTTCTGTGAAGAAAAATAATGATTACATACAAATGTTTTTTTTTGTTTTATCAAATTATTCCTTTGCTAGTGTCAAAAACCCTTCAATTTAGCTCAAATCAATCAGTTTCTTAACCCAAGAAACTTTCACTTGACATAAGAGATATTATCATTTTTATCGACTGAATTCTCGACCCATTCAACTACAAATCGAGTTTCAGTGAAATGTAATATTTATTTACATGAAACCAAAATTTTTATTCTACGAAAAGTATCAATAGTTACATACTAATTAATATTACCGTTGGATCAAATTTTTTTACCACCTGAGTCAAAAACTCTGAGCTTGGTTGAAACTAATCAGTTTCTTAACTCAAGAAACTTTTATTTAGGGTAAACGCCATTCTCAACCGTAGAGGGCGGTAGGGTCAAGTACTTTATGCATTTGGCTGTATTCAAACGTACGGAGTACTTGAGACAAATTGATATGGTTTGAGATGAGGAACTATTTTTTACAGTGTACGTACAGGAATAAAAAGAAGCCTCTCGGTACCAAATCAGGACTATACGGAGGATGACTCATCAAATCGATGTTTTGAGTGTTCAAAAATATAGTTGTTTGAGCCGATGTGTGAGAGTTCGCATGGCCGTGGTGAAGGGTGATCTATCTTCGGCGGTTGATTTTTCCGATTTCTTGAGAGACAACTGGCAGACAAATGGTTGTGTACCACCCAGAATTTACTGTTCTGCGATTTTCTGGTGGTATGATTGCGACATGTCCAGTTTTTCCGAATAAACAGGCTTGGAAGAGCTTGCGCGAGCAATTTCTGTTAGATTTGGCTCATCTTGAAACACCCATACAGTCGACTGCTGGTTACTTTTAGGCTCATACCCGTAAATCCACGATTGATCACTTGTCACGATGTCATAGATGTGCTTCGCAGCATCGTGATCGTATTTTTGGAACATTTCTTTCGACCAATCGCTTTTTTTTTGAGCGATTGACAAATTGTGTGGGATCCGACGCGAAAAAATTTTTGAATTAAGTTCATCGATGCACTGTTGTTGAGTTAATCCACGTCGAAAGTTGTCGCTCCTAAAAGGTTAACGAATTAATTCCATATTTTGGGTGAGATTAATCTTTTAAGTTATTGTAAACAACACAAATAGCGCTCGTATGTCATAACTCTAAGGTCATATCGTCCTGCCTACCTAACCTCAAAAATGTCAAACTTTACAATAGAGCTACCAGGTGGCAGATTGCAACACTAGGGTTGTGCAATGCCGAAATATAAAAGGCAACATTCGTAGTCATTACTGAACCATAGGAGTTGAAATAATAGTCGAATCCATAATTCGAAGAAGAGCTCAAATATTATTCTGACTTTTATACGAGTACAGTTCAACTGCTCACGAGGAAAAAATAATAAAGTACGTCGCATAGAAGTGATTTCTTCACTAACAATCTGCTTCACCGATGACTTATAACGCATGAATTGATAGCTGATCCCGATGGTATAATTAATAACCACAAGGTGGTATCACTATCTACTTCAAGATTACGTTTCATAGAAATAGTTCATGTTATGGTGCGGTTAAAGGTGCGGCGGCCTCAAGAGATTACGCGAAATCAACACATTCATGAGAATCCTCCGGATCGTTAATATTGATTGGTACAAATCGATACTGATTTGAATAAAACAGGTACTCCTGTTTATTGGTATTATCAGTGATGTACATCACCGATTCATTAATGTGTATTTCATACATATTTTTCAACATATGGAGAACATGTATGAAATACACATCAATGTATCATAGACGAATACCTACACTGTAAAAAATAGTTCCTCATCTCAAACCATATTAATTTGTCTCAAGTACTCCGTACGTTTGAATACAGCCAAATGCATAAAGTACTTGACCCTACCGCCCTCTACGGTTGAGAATGGCGTTTACCCTAAATAAAAGTTTCTTGAGTTAAAAACTGATTAGTTTCAACCAAGCTCAGAGTATTTGACTCAGGTGGTAAAAAAAATTTGATCCAACGGTAATATTAATTAGTATGTAACTATTGATACTTTTCGTAGAATAAAAATTTTGGTTTCATGTAAATAAATATTACATTTCACTGAAACTCGATTTGTAGTTGATTTAAAGGATCTTAGTTGAATGGGTCGAGAATTCAGTCGATAAAAATGATAATATCTCTTATGTGAAGTGAAAGTTTCTTGGGTTGAGAAACTGATTGATTTGAGCTGAATTGAAGGGTTTTTGACACTAGCAAAGGAATAATTTGATAAAACAAAAAAAAAAACATTTGTATGTAATCATTATTTTTCTTCACAGAACAATAATTTCTCTTTTCTATTAATAAATATTGTGATTTACTTAAAAGTAATTTTTCTGTCGATTGAGGAAGGAATCAGTTTATTGAAACATAATTATCTTTTGTAGAAAACTTAATTGAAGAATTTTTATTTGAATGAGGTAAGCTTCGGTTATTTCCATGAATATCTAGTCGTGATTAATTAGGAGTGTTATATATGATATATAAATAAAATAAACATCATTATTTGTTCATTGATTTTTTTTTATTAATCATTTCACATAGACAGTTTTACAATTGCGAAATTTATAAAATTACCTTAGATCTAGCATGTTTATAAAAAAGAACACAATTTGACAGTTTTACATTCTAACAAATTATATACCGATGTCCATTTGCGATCGTATACTCATCTTTAGGAATTGGATCAATGAAATCTCTGTACTTAAAAACACTCCACATTTCTGTTGCAGGTATCTTATTAACATGATAATGTTGCTCGTAACTTACATCTAATAATACATTGACAAATATTATATCATCTTTATTAACTAAAATATACTTAATTTGACTAAATTTATTTGTTTCATTACTTTTTAAAATCATATTTTTCATATATTTAATACTGTTGATCATGGCCCAGGAAGTATTGACGAAAGTACCGCTCAAATTAAAATCAATATTTCTATTCTTCAAGAAATGATGTTCATTTAAGTCTGTTATTTTCATTTCCGTTGACGGACCAACAGAAATATGTTTCTCAAAACCTTTTCGAGAAGTAAATCTTTCATTAAGTACTAACTGGCTCATGAGTGCAAGGCTGTAATAAATATTTTTTCTATTTTTAATGACTTGAGGAGTAATTTCCTGCTCTACATAGAAAATAATAAAATTATGAAATTAAAAATATAGAAGCTAAAATTAGAATTGTTTAATAGTAGAAGCCTATATTTTAACAAATATACAATCAGTTCTTACTCTACCGTTCAGATTGAATTTTTTCGATATGTAATGAATATTATTTCTATGATACTGAACACCACATTTAATGATGTAGTGGTACTCAAGAAAAATGAAAGAATTGTATTTTACTGTCCGAGCGGAGTGATATACTGTTCTACGTGTGCTAGCTGCAACAGCAGGTAGAGAATGGTATCCCATGTCTATGACGGTATATTGTACTTTTCAAAAACGACATTATGTCTGTCACAAAAATGTTATTGTAGAGTTGGGACGACGAAGAATGAATAATTTTTAAAAATATTTATTATTTAATTACCGTTGGTCGAACGTACAAAGTGTCGTCGTGGACATGGAGAAAATTATCTAGCTTTCACCCGCGTAGAACGAAATGATTATTTAGCAATGACAGTAACGCATTTCAATAAGAGCAAAGATGTCAATAGATTGTATACGATTAAGTACTCGAATCATATTGTTGACTCAAAAAAAATTTGTATGTGACATTACAAATATAATATAATTATACAGTACTCTACTCAGCAGATATTGCTGACCTGCGGATAACTCTAAATACTGACCTGCGAATAAATCTACTAAATCACCGCATCCCCAATTGTTCAAGCATTCCTTTGTTGATTCATCCGCCATATTGAACAATCCACAATTACCTCTGTTGTCACCAAGTAATGTTGTTACACGATTTTTATCACTGACAACCACCGTAAAATAATTCGAATCACCAATATTGATCACTAACTAGACACATGTATCACTTGATCGTTCGTAATAGCGCGACAAGATAAACGTTTTGCTGAGATCTTCAACTGCAAATACGATCTTGACAGTTCAAGTATCGACCAGCGACTAACGAAAAATTATTTAAAAATGCTTTGTAGGACTTGAAATAATCCTTGTTCTATGTAAAACTCATCCTTTATTACTCTGGTAGATGCTTCTGAAATATATGTCTAGGTATGTTTTATAGCTCTTCTGTTTTGGATTACATTTAGGGTTTTCAAAACATCTTGCAGTTCAACCTAACGGTTTTTGTTGTTTATTGATATGAGTAACGAACATTATTGTTGAAAAATATTTTTTAACTACAAAATCAAAATAAACAATTTTCAATCAATGAAATCAAAAATGATAACGATTCCAAGGATCGGTAATTTATCCTATTGCAACTCTCATCGAGTAAAATGCACAAATAATTGCATTTAAATGGGATATATTTAATATAAAAGAGATAGAGTTTTGATTTAATCGCAGCCAATATAAAAAAATTGCTACAATTAATTCGTTTTATTAAATCAATTACGCAATATTTTTTTTACAAATGTCACTTCATATTGCAACAATTATATGTTCAATTTTATTCAAATATTTATAGTTTTCTTCAAGTAAATGAGGCGAATAATATAACCTCACGAGATTCTTGTCTCAAGAAACTGTAGTCGTTGCATCAACTGACAGAATTTACGACAACCGTACCTTCATTCTATTGAACAAATAAAAATGAAACGAACAAATGGTTTCGTTAAAAGCTATTTAGAATAATGTATTTGTATCAATCAATTATGGATATTGAGACAAGTGCATAAACAATTTCTTGTAATTGTATGTTTATGTTGAATCAGTTGTATCTTTCATTTCGCTGAAATGTAAAAAGTTTCAGGCGAATGTTTTAGCTGTTCTCTATAATCAACTAGGTTGTTTTAATCAAGAAAAATAGTTCATTTGGCATAATCAATTTTAGATTAATTCAAATTAAAATGGTTTGATTGAAAAAAAAATTCTCAAACTCCTGAGGAGTTAGAGCGCAGAATTTTATTTTTTACAGTGTACGCATTTAGAAATAAAAGGCTAATAATATAATTCATGCATCCTTCATTGCACTACAGAGACATACAGGGTGTCCGAAGAATAACTGTATATCATCATACCAGAGATAGAGTTGGACTAGCGGATTACGAATTGACTATAAAAAATTAATTTCTGGATTTCCCTAGAAAGCTACAGGGTGATATTCCAGCTTCATGGAAATACTAAGACCATCATAAAATCCAAACTTATTGACGGATATTATTGAAACTTGGGAGGCTATTGGCACATGCTAAGGTCGAGTCTGAAAGATATCAAATATTCCATTATTCCAGAGCCGGACTCATTAATATTCATTCAAAGTCTTCAGGGTAAAAAAACAATTTGTATTTTGAATTACAAATGACTGATTCGCTTTTTAGAAGGAAGCTAAATTATGCTTCAATTTGTGATATCGCTCAAAGTTGTCAAATCAACAATTATTTTTTAACGAATTTCTTATTTTGGATAAAGTTCGAAAATTTTAATTAATTTTCCTGAACAGGACTTAGTCAATTTATGGAGGTCGAAAATAAACAAAAAACTTTCTCAAAATAGTCACTGAAGGTGAGGATAACTATAATAATTTGTTGACATACTGGGTGGCCACCCTAGACACGTATCTCATTGCGATGGAATTAATGAAGGTAAATTTCGAAAGAAAAAATTGGCGATGTGTATAGGTTATACATAAGTAATTCCAAAATTATTCGTATGTACACCGGGTGTTCGACAACAAAGATATAAGTAAACCAAAGTGACATTTCTTCTAATGTAAAAACCTCTAACTGAATTAGTAAATCGAGTAGTATGAGCAGTGATTTTTCAATTTGTTAGTCTGTTTCTTTAAAGTTTACTCATTCAATATTAAATATTATGAAGTACTCTGAGAAAGAGAAGATATGATTTTCAGTTTGGGAGAATGTTTCAAAATATCCTACTAGATTCAAAGATTCAATCTCAAAAATGTACAGAAATAAAAATTCCTTCAAGATGAAACATGAATTCCTATAACATATTCTGTGATAAATTTCAAACATTTTGACAACTGAAATTTAAGATTGTTCGTTGCTTGTGTTTTGATTATTATAAAAAGGGGAAATTATCAAAATGTCCAATTTCACAAAGAGAGAATATGCTGATATGATGTTTGTGTATGGTAAATGTGAGGGAAATAGTCGAGCTGCTGTGAGAGTGTATCGTCTGAGATTTCCTACTCTCAGAATTCCCAGTCACCAAACATTTTCTGCAGTATTTAGTTGTATAGCACAATATGGTAGAGTGCCAGATAGGAAGAAGGATCGCCAAAGGAATCTAGAAAAAGGTGATGAAGTACTACAATTAATTCGAGCACAACCTTCAACTAGTATAAGCAGAGTAAGTGCACAATTACATTTGCCGAAGCATAAGGTGCACAGAATAATCAAAAAGGAAAATATGTACCCGTACCACATACAACAGGTACAGATATGAACATGGCGATAATGTCTTAAGACAGAATTTTGCACATTGGATTGCAAATCACAGAGTCACTTTGTACAGAACAATATTCATTGATGAGGCTCAATTCACCAGAGATGGTGTGTTCAATACTCATATACGCACATTTGGGCCCAAAATAATCCACACAGTATAAAACTGAGAAAATCACAACAAAAATTTTCAGTAAATGTTTGGTGCGCTGTGATAAACAAACATTTGATCGGGCCTCATTTTTTTGACGGTCGCCTCACAAGTGCGATTTATTTAGATTCCTTGCAAAATATTTTACCCGGCATGCTACAAGGAATAAATCTTAGAGGAATTTATTTCCAGCATGATGGAGCTGGCCCTCATTTTGGCTTGGAAGTTAGAAGTTACCTCGACAATACCTATCCAAATAGGTGAATAGGTCGAGGAGGACCTATTCCATGGCCTCCTCGATCTCCAGATTTCAACCCGCTAGACTATTTTGTATGGGGAAAATTGAAGGATATGGTATATTCTGAAGAAATTCAGTCAAGAGAACAGCTGATGAATTACCAACTATTGCGATATTGATTGTTCTCTAAAAATACATTGAAAAATATTTTTTCTTGAACATTTTATAAAATATTAGCAATGTATCCCAAACAAATCATTGATTTCTCTTCTTTTTCCAATTGCTTCAAAAAATAAAACAGAAACATCTCTATATATCAAATAACCGAAAAAAATTTATTTCGATTTAAATTATAGAAATATCAGGTTGTTTTCCAAATCATTAAAAGCTCTAATCCTTCTGTCATTTATAAATATCCATATTTTTCAGCCTAAGAATGATTACTGGCACTAGAAGATCTACACCGGTTCATGGGTTACCAGTTTTGTCTAACATTGTCCCTCCCATATTTGCAGACAGCCTGCAGCTCTTAATTCTTGGAGCAAATATCATTCTTTTCCTAACTTATTTCCAATTATTTCATACATTCCATGAAATAGAATTCCCAGACTGAAGTCACGTGAACCATTCTGGAATAATACGTTCTTTGATATAAACATTAGCGATAAAGTATTATGGAAGATTGAGTGGATCTCTTATAAAATGTTCAATAAAGATCTCATTTCAGATCTTTCTGGAAAAATTCCGGGTTTTGATCTCCCAAGAAAAATTTGAACAGTTCGTTTGCGAACAGGTCATGTTCGTACTAATATTACTATTCAGATGGAACTCAGTTTCAAGCGCAAGTTGTGAATGTGGATATGCAGACGAACCAATACCTTATCTTATCAATAATGGTCCCGTACATATCGTATGTTTCAAGATAGTTTTAGGGCCATTCATGATGTTTCAGATTTTTTCTTGTAATGGGTTATAATTTCAAACAAATTTGATACGAATTTTTTGTATTCGGTTCTTTTTTCTGCTTTTGTCTCTTAGTTTTAGATTCGATGTGGGCAACTTGAAGAAGCCTCTGTATTTATTACTAGAAGACCACTCTTGAAGAAAGAAGTCCCTCAAATATATTTAAGCTTATTTTTGTACACACAACAACACTTATGCGGGAAGCCAGGAATTTCTTACTCGGATTTTTTTCTCTAAGCTTTCATGTCAAATACCGAATTGTTGGGAGTTTGTCATCAACTCCTGCTAACATTTGTTTTGTAAGCTATATATATATCCCTATATTTTGTGGAGTAGTTAGCTTCATTAGTTTTCTTGTCAAACACATAAATCGTGAGTACCTACTGAATTATTGAATTTTGAAGTTTGTAGCACTTCGTTTAAGGACCAGAAGATAGCCATCCCGAGAAGGTTAATCCTCGTTTCCGTTCCTTGAAAATTCGAAATTTTGGTTCAAAACTACGAAGCAGCCAAGTTTAGATTTCAAAATTTATCACCTAAATCGCAACTTCTCGTATGCTGCCAATTACACTTTATTCTTCCAATTCAAGATATCTTCATTTCATTTCATTCTATTATTCTATTTGATCATAATAATCCTAGTTATGTGCAGAAAGCGCTAAATACAATTTGCGAGTCGCAAATTTCATTTTCAATAATCTCACAGAAAATGAATTCAGAAAGCACATCAAACGACTTATATGCAGCTGGGCATCAAGTCAACTTCCAGGGCGTGTTGTTGCATAATTGCTAGCAATAAATATCTGCCACTCTCTTCGATCATTTTCATCAGTCAAGTTTTTCTGCTGATTAATGTGCACTCCGCCTCTGTGCACAATTAAAAGGCATCGTTGTCAGACTGCTCGCTAATGTTATAATTTATAAGCAGTGACAATCTAGCAAAGTAGATAAAAACATCAACAGCTGAACTCGCTGAAAGCAACGTATAAGAAGACTTCCGATAGAAAAAGCTGTTCCGAACGAATTTATTCCATTGGCATTGCCAAAGATGCAGCTGAATGCTATCGTTTTCAGTATTACACGACGCATGCAACCAATGTTGCCAACTGGAAAGCTGTAGAAGCATTTCGTGCAACAGATACGTTCGGACTAAACATCGATGGCTTTTATGCATTTCACCCTATCTGAGAGATGTTCCTTCGAATATATTTTAGGTAACTGCATATTATTTTATAGTGAGAATTACTCGTATTAGCATATTGTTTTGTTTACTTTTCAAGACGAGCTTAAGCTCACTTATACCCGGGATGATATTGACAATTTTCACATTTTGTTTGATATGATGGTAAAATTTCATCTTTTTTGAAATGCCAGAGGAGCACCTCAGGGGTCAATTTTGGGGCCGATACTATTTATCATGTAATCTCAAAGTTTGTTAAGTTGATTATTTCTTGCCACATGCAAGAATTTATGTGGTTGATGGTCAACTTTATATCTCCTAATTGAATGAAACTGCTCTGACAATTTCGGCCTTGAACTATGATCTGAATATCATCGATGATATATCTTCAAACATTGTGTGTCGCTTAATAGGAATAAGACACCTTGTTTGGAAAGAAAAGTGAGTTTTGGATGAAAATTATACTATTGAAATCGGGTCAAGTGTGGTTGGATTCGGTGACAAAGTTGAAGAGTTGGGAGTTTGGTTGGATTCAGACTTATGCTTTACAGACCATATCTCTGCCTGTCTACAATGCGCTTGTAAAAGATTTTCAAACAAGAGCTTTGTTTTTTAATTGTGGCCACACCTACCACATGACAGCATTGATAGTTAATTTTTTGAAATATTGGTAGTTGATGCTTTGGCAATTGTGATAATGAATCCAATTTCACTTGGAAATCGCATTAAAATAATTAAAATCTACTATGAAGAAATGGTGGTTCTGTTGAAATTATATTCCTTAAAATTCGTGATATTTTCGGGAAACATAATCGACCTTATCAGACCTCTATTAAGTAATAGGTCACTGAATTTGAGTCGACGGGATCGGTACAAAATGTGACAACACCAACGCGTGTTCAACTGAAAAAATCGCACCCGTGAGCCACAGTGTTCAAGAAAATCCAAATTTATCAATTTCTCGACGTTCTCAACAACTGGGGTTATCCCAAATCACCACATGGCGAATTTCGCATAAGGATTTGGCTCATCTAATGCCAGCATTGCAGCCGACAGACTATTCACATCGACGTTGATTAGCTCAATTCATTCAGCCCGCTGGTTTTCTGAAAAAATCATTTTTTCAGCCAATTTTTACTTGCCAGAGTATATCAATAAGCAAAATTGCCACATTTGGGCTTCTGAAAATCCTAAAACGATTATTGAGAAGCCTTTGCATGCTCAACGTGTCACTGAATGGTGCACTCTGTGGTCTGGAGGCGTAATTGGGCAGTTTTTTCTCTAAGATGAGGCTGGAAATGCGGTAACGGTCAATAGATCAAGCTATCGCGAGATGTTGACAACTCAAATTTGGCCTATCATTAATGACATGTATATCACTGACTTGTGGTTTCAATAAGACGTTGCCACTTCTCACACAGCCAATGATACGATCAATTTATTGCAAATCAAATTTGCTGATAGCATAATTTCACGAAATTCAGCTGTTAAATGGACAGCCAGATCGTGTGATTCAATACAACTGGAATCTTTTTGTGGTGCTATCTTAAGGAGTCTATACGGAGCCTATCGAATCAATTGCAGCCTTAAACTCAAAATCTGTGATAGACCCGACATTTTGCCAAAAAGTGATTAAAAATTTCGCTGTATCAACATTTTTTGTTTCATTTTGTTTAAAAAATATTGTTCTTGTTAAAAGATCCTTCAATATGCTGAGATATTATTTATAGAAGCAGGGAGACATTGAGGCAAAATGTAAGAAGACTTTTATATGAGTATTGTTCACAATCCAGAGTTTAATTCATGACAAGGAACGCTTGAGCCCTAAAATATAAGACCCTTCCGATAAAATTTCATAATAATGATTTATTGCAATGAAACGATTATATTTGGAGCTTTTATCCCGGTTTGGAACTCCGGATAAACAACGTAACCGTGGGAAGTACAAACACGAAAAACAAATCTAGGTCGAATCAATTGCTGTTCATGCCAAAAACTCCGATTCAATTTTCCATAGGGCAAATACTGTAACGACCCGTTTTATGGCAACTTGCGTCCAATAAAATTTGAATTTTTCATCTGTAAGTATCCCTTGGGGGCTGCACGATGTCCAGTTGAATGAATTGAATTGCTTCGACTGTGCTTCAGATTGAGATGCGGATATGCCAGAAAGGCGACCACAAATTGAATAATCTGGAATATTTCCAACTTGCATTAATATGAATGAGAAATACGATGGTGTTTTGTTGGAGCGAGTTTCTAGAATGAATTTTGGGGCCATTCAGTCAATTTATTTTTAATCAACGTGAAAAGTTTCTGATTTTTTTACATGGAAGATGATGAATGGAGCTCTCTCTACTTTCTATAATAGAACTGTGTGGTATACAATTGAGAAAGCATGAGTCAGATTTAGAGCCTTCTCTCATGTCATCATTCACAACAAACTTCTTGCACTTGTTTAACTCCAATTTCTTCATTATGTTTGATTTTTCACATTTTAAACATTAGTAGTTCAAGAAGATACAATGGATGTTCTGAAGGAGAATTAGAAGTCAAATTGAATATAGTCTTCGCTCATTTATACGATAATTTTCATTGACTTGATATCAGCCTAAATGGCGGAGACGCTGGTTCGAAACTCAACTACAAGAAAGTGGGTGCTAGCGAATACCTATTCGCATCTCCAATTCATAATGGCTTAACTATGAATTTATAAACCTTTGGCGATTGGTTGTCACCTAAGCTTATAATAGTAAAATGAAGTTTACTCCAACTGAAGCATATCATTCTTATGAGAATCCAGGATTAAGTCGTGGTCAATATTTTTAACAATTATCGTGTAGTTTTAACTATATGAAAGATGTTGAAAAGCTGAGAATCTTTTGTCAGTTTATTTTCCAAGGTTTTAGCCATGTTGAGACTTTTCAGGCAAACTCTTGGTGACCAGAAATCATTTGAGAGTAATGTCGATCAACATCAATTATTTTCGAAATTGAATCATATCAATACGACTCAATATATCATCAATCAAATTAAAATTAATTAAACATAATGAGAATGAAAACACAGGTTTTCCAGCAAGTTCAGATACTCTTGACCTGCTAAATTTCCAGGAATTAAAACAGGACCAATCTAGTGATCTGTTAAAATACACATCCACAGTTTTTGTAGGTGTAGGAAATGTTGCTCCATATAAGGGTAAGGATTTTCATTGGACTAAAATATACAGGGTGAGTCTTTGACCACTGCGTCAATTTTAACCATAGGTTCTTGAGATCAAAAGAAACACTTTTTTCCCATACCGTTTTTCCATATTCAGCTGCGTTAAAGTGTTATAAGCATTTCAAGTTTTCACATTGGGCAAATACCCCTCTGTGGTTCAGTTTAGTTAGAATGAAAATTACCTTCCACAGCATACACTATTGAATCTTAATTGTTTAAAAACATTATTTTCCCTCTAAGAAATGATTTACTCACACATGTTTCATCAGATGATTTTATCAATTTAATTTCTTTCAACTTCAAGTATCTCGAAAATGGTGCAATTTAGGAAAAAAGATGACAAATGATTTTATCTGCAAGAAAGACTAATGATTCAAGGAAGTACAAGATACGGAATTTCAGTTTAAGTGATATTTGTTTTTCATGCAATTTAACCAATTTGTACAGTAGTAGTGGGAAACCCACATGAAATGGAATAAATCTATTGATGCCAAAATATGCATGACTGTTATCAAAATCCTTCTACAAGAGATCATTACAATTGATATTGTCGTTTGAATATTACAGGTGAAAATGCAATATTTCTATGAAATTTCGACACCTTTTGAACAGGGTCAAATTTGGAAAAATAGTATAGGAAGAAAATTTTTCTTCTGACATCAAGAATCTATCGTTAAAATTAACACAGTGGTCAAAGACTCACCCTGTATATGTATATTGTGATATCATATAAACGCGCGGTTTTTTCTATTGATTCCAGAAACATTGAATTAGGCATTGGTAAATTAACTTCATGGTAGTTTGAAACTGTTGGTGTGTTGAATCGCCATGTTCATCAGAACTACAGGAATTTTACTCAAGCAAAAATAGGCACTAAATATTTGACATTGTTTCAGAGTCAGTCCTCCCAACGTTTCATTTACTTCACGGACCCCGTAATTTTGCATGGTATAACTTAGAGTCGATGTTATTTGTCAGGCTACGTTCTAATCGCAAAATATTCGTTACAATCCTGGCTCGTCGTGTTCTGGAAACATGGAAATTGTCCTATGACTAAGCCACCCACGCATAATGATATCGATCTGAATGAATAGAAATGTGGAGACTAGAGTCGGCTTGAATGAGGCCCGTCCAAACATTAATTATGCTGAAATAGAGAGTCAATGAGAAATGAAAGATTTTGCAAGGTTCTTGAAAACGTGATATCATGTTCCTAAGAGCGGTTACTCGACTCTAATGAGGGTTCAGAATACAAGAGGGATACTTTTCACCCTTCGGATATACTTAACGATTTTTTTATTCCAGTTTGTTCAGCAAGGTTGTTTTCTATTATGCCAAGAAATATTGAATAACAGAGGCAAAATTAAATTTTTCGAAAACATAATATACATATTAAGCAAGGGTTCAGTTGCAAAAAGCTGAGCAGTATTGTCTGAAGCATATATTTCCACCAGAGGTAGTAAATCAGTCGTTTGATCTTTGGTCTACGACTTCATAATTCTTGAAGACTAACATTGTTAGCACATAGAATGAAAATCCTAATCTCTGTGCATAGAACATCCAAATTTGAGATTTTTCCTTTGTATAGTGGGATTAGAGTTAATAACAATCTAGTTGATGACGAGATATTGTTGATGATGGAGCTCGTGTTGATAAAACACTTATCATAGTTAGGAAAAAGCTTGAAAAAGATCAAACCCTTAGTGAAAGAACTACACTAAGCGTGAATGCAATTATGGAAATGGTTTCTATTTGTATTGAAACAACATATTTCCAATTTGAAGACATCTTTTATCAACAAGAATTTGGAATGGCCATGGGTTCACCACTATCACCAATTTTAGCTGATTTATATATGGAAATTTTCGAACAGAAGGCATTAGAAAAATATGTACTTGAACCCAAACTGTGGAAAAGATATGTAGATGATACTTTCATTATTTGGCAACATGGAAGGGACACTATAGATGGATTCCTTCAATACCTAAACAATCAAGAGGAACCAATTAAATTCACAATGGAAATCGAGAAAGACAGACAACTTCCATTCTTAGATGTACTCATTACATAAACAAAATGGAATCCCAAGAACCACTGTGTATAAAAAGCCAACGAACACAGGACAATATCTATAATTTGATTCAAACCACCAACTAAACACTAAATTGGGAGTAGCAAAATGTTTATTTGATAGAGCAATAAATATTGTTGCACCGAAGAAGACCAAAATGAAGAAATAAATAACATCTCAAAAACTCTTAGAATCAATGGCTACCCCAAAAGATATTAGAAAAAGCTAGACGAACAAGAGAAAGTCAACCTGAACCAACTGATATAAATCAGACCATTAAAACCGTAATTCCTTATGTAAACGGCTTGTCGGAGAAAATGAGAAGAATTGGAAATAGATACAACATAACGACTGCATTCAAAACTCAAGACACAATCAGAGCTAGACTTACAAAAGTTAAGCCTAATAATGAGACACAAAGAACAAAGAACTGCATATATGAATTACCTTGCGAGAGCGGAAGATCTTACATCGGAGAAACTAAACGCCCTCTGAATGTACGAATAAAAGAACATCAGAAGCTTCTACGAGTACTAGACAGCGACAAATCCAGGTTGGTCCAACATGCCGTAGATGAGAATCATCGTATAAAGTGGGAATAAGCATCAATAATATCCAAAGAAGAACAACTTGCAAGAAGAAAAATCAAAGAAGCAGCATTTATGAAAATAACACCTGATTCCATAAGTGCTCCATCTATAGATCTGTCAGAAGTTTGGACGCCGATAGTTCGATCCAACTAAAAAAGATCATCATATCACAGATGAGTATATAACATCGTTCAATTTCTTTCATGACTTCTGTCAATATTGGCTTTTTGAAAATTGATAATTTTCAAAAGGTTTTTAACTTTTCCTCCTTGATAAAGATAGAAAATGTCTATGGAAACGTCGGAAAACATTACATCCACAATAGATGATGGTAATAGCCCAAACAATCATTCAATAATAACAATCTACCAAGCCGATTGAATAATTTGAATTATTTTAGTTTCAAGAAGGAAATTACGGAATTATTGCTAAAAATATGCTTCCATAGCAAAGAAGAATTTTTTCAGTTCTGTTATTGCATGAAAAGAATTTTTCTTTCGATCTCCCAATAAAAGCTCTGTTTAACGTGCACAATATCATGCATTAATGACCCATTTTAATGCACGATTTTTTCTATTTTAATGCATGGTTGTCTTGGGCAACCGAACATTAAGTAATATGAGTAACGTCACAACTCGACTGATATTTCATTTTTGGCGCTCTTGTTCACCTGAACAGAGTGCTTATCAATTTGCCCAAATGTCTGTGACTTTCGAATTTTTGGGCAAAAGTGGTATCAATCGTTTTGTTTGGACCTACTGATGAATAATCCGTGGTCAAAATCGATTCTGTCCGTCCGTCCGTCCGGCCGTTCCGTGAACACGATAACTCTCGAATGGATGAAGTTAGAGAGTTGAAACTTTCAGAATAGGTTTGAGGTATAAATATCTCGGTTCGTTATTCAGTCAAATCGGCCGAATAGGTTCGGAGTAACAAAAAAAAATTTTTTCCAAATGACACTGTTCAAATAAAAATTTTTTATGGTGCAGTTTTATCAGACGTATACAAAAATACCACTCTCGACTTCGACAAGCTAATAGTTCTGGAGATATGATTTTTCAAAATTTAAATAATTGTAAGTGGTTTACAAGAGCGCCTAAGCCAACTGACCTCACGTCAGTGCTTTCTAAATTTTTATGTATAAGGCCTGTGACTCTCACTCTTCAATCACAGGATAGTCGCATTTTTATCTCTGGTTCCATTGTTATTCCCCAAAACAAGAAATAATGAAACAAATCCAAACATAATCGACATGTTGAATGATTGTTTGGGCTATTACCATCATCTATTGTGGATGTAATGTTTTCCGACGTTTCGATAGACATCTTCTATCTTTATCAAGGAGGAAAAGTAAAATAAAAACCTTTTGAAAATTATCAAAATATCTGAAAACATTACATCCACAATAGATGATGGTAATAGCCCAAACAATCATTCAACACGAGCACCATCATCAACAATATCTCGTCATCAAATAATCGACATGTCAAATTACGAGTAATATAGCTGCTTTCAATCTTAATCTTAATCTAATATCGCCAGTTACTTTAATTACAATGAATAACGAAGTCACTATCCCCTTAACTCCTCCGGACGTTGCAGAAATGGCTAAAGCAGCAACTTTGACCCTGCTACCTGAAAAAAGCCGACATTTGTATGGAAACCTACGCAGAAGTGGGTTATATTCCTAAGAAATCGAAAGTTCTCGACAAAGTTCATGTAAAAGACTTTATAGCAAATGCTCCAGACTGTATTTTCTTGATGTTGAATGTAAATATAGAACTCAATTAAATGATGTGTAGAATATGGGCTCGAAATTTTTAATAACAGTGCATTTATCCAAAACACACTCGGAAAGGATATTCTCTGTGGTGGATAATGAGGAGCGTACACTTCTAAATCCAATCAAGACATATATATCCTTGAGACCAAATCACACTCCGCACGAAAAGCTTTTCGTTTTTTACAAGAACTTTAAATGCTCAATACAGCCAGTAGGAATCCATATGTTTTCGAAATTACCATCGTTAATTGCAAAATTTCTCAAATTAGAACAACCCAATCTGTATACAGGTCACTGTTTTCGGCATTCTTCAGCATCTATCCTTTCGGACAGAGGAGCAGATTCTGCAGCCAACAAACAGCTCGGAGGATGGAAATCAACATCTGTTGCAGAAGGGTACATCGAGAACTCGATGAAAATTAGATTAGAAACTGCTGAAAAAATTTTATGCGATAATCGTTCGCCAGTAATTTATCAGCTCCCACCAGTTCCACACAATCTTTATCGCACATCGTCAGTAACGATGTAAATGTGGACTATTCAGAATGTCACATCTCGAAAATTCCGTATTAATCGCTATCATTAATAAACTAGTTGATTAAATAACTATTTTTGCTATATTTTTTGTGGTTAAATTTTCTTTGCTTCTGAATTGACTTGTCCGATACGTGTACCAGGTCTTAAAGGTTTCAATTATTATTATTACGATGGTTTTTTTCGATATTTTCATTTAATTTTTAATACTTTAATTCAGTTGCCATGAACTATCAATTTCGATTTGAACAACTTCGAACTCGTTCCAAGAACCACGACATTTGTTGCAATCTATCATGCTTGAGTAATATTTCAATCGAATCGTTTCATGAATATAACCACTGCATAACACGTTCATGTGTTATTCATGGTACAAACCCATTCATTTTTCGAGATCAAGTGATTAGCCGGTGTTAGACGGTCTCATAGCATCTGCAGGACCTCCATCCAGAAGACCTTATCATGGCATCTCTTCAGATTCTGGATTCATATTTGTACAACATACTATGACTTGTTCGATACATCATACCACCTCTCTCAGTACAATCGCCCATTAAACTTCTTCTCGTGTATGATCGTTAGATTGAAGCCTACATATTACCGTTGCTTTTATTTTTGCAGTTGAAGGATGCTAGTTTCTTAATGGAATAAAATTTCCATTACAATATTCCGCGTTATGTACAAGTCGACCGTATACGACGGGGTTTTTTTGGATTCATTCAGTTCTTCGAAATCGCTACGTGGACGATTTGTTTATGGCTACTTATTTCTTGAAGTTGATCTATTGAATGAAGAGATCAGCGCTGAATACGCCGGCAGCTGGTAGAATGGGCAGGTCCGCCTGTGTTTTCAATTTGATTCTATAGATTGTACTAGTTTGATCAGAATTATCTATTCATTTTTTTAATAGTATAAATATATATAATAGACTATCGAGGTTATTTTAGGTTTTTCATCCAGATACAATGGGAAAAAAAATAGAAAGCACTGACGTGAGGTCAGATTGTAAATATTCAAACCATAATAAATCTATAAGCACTATATGCTTTATTGTTTGCTAACCAAATATTGTGACATAAGTCATAATGAATGTCAGTTGATAATTTTTCCTCTGCTATTTTTTCAATGAAATAAGTGTTATATCACAACCTTCCTCAACTATGGATGATGATTTCCCTTTGAATGGGTTCCATAGCAGACTTCAAACATAAGAAGATCTGAAAAATCATCACTTGGACCGCAAGACCCGATTCGAAGAATCCTCCTTGCAGATTGGCGACAAATTTTGTGTATTAGATTTGAATATAGAAGGTATTTCTAAGGACAAGAGTGACTATATTTCTAAACTAACAAAGGACTATGGTGCTGAGATTGAGGAACCATAAAAGGTTATGTATTCATTGATTATCTCCTTTGTAAAATTTACGGTTTAGCTTGTTATGTTAAAAAATCCTTGATTCACAATATCGAGTTAATCCAAAAAGGCTAATTTGAGGAAGTTTTCTTTATCTCTTTCAAATTTTGTATTTTTGATATTCAGTTCTTTGTTCTGCTTTTGTATTTTTATTTCCAGATTCGATGTGGGCACCTTGAAGAAGTCTCTGTTTCCATCAATAGAAGACCACTCTTGAAGAAAGAAATCCCTAATATATTTCAGCTTATTTTTGTACTTTTACACTTAGGCGGGGAGCCAGGGTTTTTTACAGGGTTTTTCCCTAGGCTTTTATGTGATATGCCGAATTGTATGACACCCCGTCACTAACCCCTGATCTGTATGCTTTATTGTTAGCTAACTAAATATTGTAAGCCAAAAGTTCAAAAGAATATATATATATTGTGAGCCAAAATTTCAAGAGGATATTATACAGTGTGGAAACCACTTATGGAATAAAATTCTTTATGACATTATTTTAGAAAATTATAAAAATGCTGAGACACGTCAACTTTTAAATTCAGTTGTGCGTTATGTAAACATAAATTTAAATGTACAGGGTGATACACGTAAGTCTGCTATAGTCGGTGTTCTCTTTTTTTAATAAAACACCCTGTATATTTGTATATTTTTGAAATCCTCTTAATGAACCGATTTCAATAAACTAAATAATGTATGGACAATTATGAATTATACAGGGTGAAATTTTAAAATTAATAATTTATTTCACTTGAAATATTGGTACTTTTTTAAATCAGCTAAATACGGATTTATCAAAAATCTAAACTAATTATTAGACGTATTTGGAAAACCTTCTGAATTAAATAAAACCTGGTACGCCAATGAATTTTATCATAAATACCTAAAAAGTGCATAGAAACGCCAATAATTAGACAAAATCGGTAAATAATGTGGATTGTTTTAATATTCTGTCGGTTGTTGATGTGTTGAAAGTTTATACTAAAAAAGTAGAATCTTTGTTAAAAACTTTTTCCTTGTCGAAATAACAATGAAATATTTAACTGAGACTCACCGAATTGAGATTTTAGTGATGATCGGGTACGGGGATAACTGCAGAAGTCAAGTTGAAGTGGCAAACTTATTTAATCAGAGGTATCCCGAATTGCCTAATATTTCACAAAGCACAGTGTCTAAAATTCATGTACAATTCAGAGAACTTGGACATGGACATGGACATTAAAAGAAAACCAAACTTCGTTGAAGTTGATGTGAAAGTGAATATTTTGTTAAGTGTCGAAGAGAATCCAACTTCAAGTACACGTCAAATTGCCCGTGAAAATAATGTTAGTCAAACAACTGTTCTAAGGTGTCGTCATAAAGAAAAACTACATCCCTACAAATTGACTTTTGTGCAGGAGTTAACAGAAGACGATCCAGATCGTAGAATGGATTTCTGCGAAAGATTGATGAATAAGCTGAACAGAAATGAGATAGGTCTTGGTACCATTCTTTTTTTCTGACGAATCAACATTCACAATGAATGGGGAGGTAAACCGACAGAACTGTAGATATTGGTCAACAGAGAATTCTAAAGGTGAACGTTTGGGCCGGTATCATAGGCGACCATATTATTGGTCCTATATTTATAGATGGAAATTTGACAGCTGAAAAATATTTAAATATGCTTACAAATGAAGTTATTCCTGCGTTGGCAAACTTATATCCCAACGCAATAGATCCTAGCTTACCGAATGAAAATGTTTGGTTCCAGCAAGACGGGGCAACACCCCATTATGCTTTAATGGTAAGAACTTATTTACAGGAAATCTTCCCCAATAAATGGATTGGGGAAGAGGTACTATTGAGTGGCCAGCTGGATCGCCAGACCTTACGCCGCTGGATTTTTTCTATGGGGTTATCTCAAGAACAAAGTATATGCAACACCTTTCCTTTGGTCATGAGGCAGGGAGATGAGGAGGCATCATCGCCCTCAGATATTTCTGATCTGTTCGCTGATTTCTTCAGTTCTGTTTATGAGGAGGACACTTCTCCTGGCGGTGACTTGGAGTTCAGGGAAAATCTGTACAGTAGTAATTATTTAACCAATATAGATATTTCTGTTGAGAGCATTGAGGAGCTCTTCGTACATTAGACCAGAGCAAGGGTCCGGGCCCGGATGAGATTCCACCGTTATTCCTGAAAAATTGCTCCAGTACTTTAAAAATACCGTTGCACATTTTATTCAACAGATCTCTACGCACTGGCGTATTTCCGGATCGCTGGAAGGTCTCGAGAGTTGGGCCGGTTCATAAGATGGGCGAAAAGACCCTTGTCAACAACTATCGACCAATTTCTATTCTCTCAGCCTTTCCCAAGATGTTTGAAGCACTTGTCTACAGATTTGTGGCTCACCATGTTAAGAACATGGTAATGAAAAATCAACACGGATTTGTCAAGGGCAGAAATCTTGAGACTAATCTGTTGAGTTTTCTGGACTCACTTCATGGTGGACTCGAGTCCCATGATCAAGTTGACGTGGTCTACACTGACCTCACAAAGGCTTTCGATAAAATCAATCACCGTGTTCTGTTGCATCGACTTGCGGAGATGGGAGTCTCCGGGGATTTGTTGAGGTGGGTTAAATCATATATTTCCAACAGATCTCAATTTGTATGTGTTGCCGGACAAAGATCGAGAATATTTTTCAGCACTTCTGGAGTGCCTCAGGGTTCTCATCTGGGTCCTTTATTTTTTATAATATATTTGAATAATGTCTTCAAATGTTTTCGTCATGGTAAATTTCTGCTTTATGCAGATGATTTGAAGGTTTTCTTCCGGATAAGAACTTTATGTGATTGCATGTTGCTGCAAGAAGACCTAAATCGGTTTTCGGAATACTGTAGGGCAAACTATCTTTTTCTGAATTTAAATAAATGTGAAACAATAACATTCACAAGGAAAATAGATACCATTAATTTTCATTATGTGGTGGATCAGGTGCAGCTGCGAAGGGTCCAGAGTGTTCGTGATTTGGGTGTGATTTTTGATTCCAAACTGAATTTTGTTGAGCATATTGATAGCGTCATCTCATCTTCCAATAAGATACTTGGATTCACACTACGTCATGGAAAATCATTCAAAAGTAATAGAGCACTCTTGTCGTTGTATCATGCTTTTGTTTTCAGCAAGTTGAATTTTGCGACGCCTGTCTGGAATCCATTCTATAGGTGTCACATTAGACGTATAGAGAGTGTGCAGCACAAATTACTGAGGTATTTGTCTTACAGGAATGGGGTTGAAATCTCAAATCATGATTATGGAGATGCTCAAGGTGTTTTTAATTTAGTCAGCTTGGAAGTCCGCAGAAAGATAAATGACATGTGCCTACTATACAAGATATTGAACAACATCCTTTCGGTTCCCTCCATGCTCCAGATTGTGTCCTTCAGGGTCCCGGAGAGAAGATTGAGGTCAAAGGAGATATTTGCTATACCATTCCGTCGTCTGAATGTGACCCAGAACTCTCCCATCTGTAGAATTCAGTCAGTATTTAATGCCGAATTTAGCGATCTGGATTTATTTTCTGTTTCTCTTGCTGAGTTCAGGAGATGCTTGAGGGTGAGATTCACCTCTTGAGAAAAGACTTTAATTTGGTATACCTATGTTCGCTCATATTGTGGTTACTTGGGGATTTAATTTGTTACTTTATTTTTGTTGAGTTTAAATATTATGGTTTATATAGACATGATTGTATGTAATTGATATTGAGCTCTGTAGATGTATGACTAGGTTAAGATTTTAATAAGTGAGTACTGTGTTGGGTTGAAATACCTGTTAGTATTCCTGTGTTCAATAAATAAATAAATAATAAATAAAAACACAACCAACTAGCATTGTAGACCTCAAAGACAGGATAACTACAGAAATACGGAATATTTCACCTCAAACTTTAAACAAAGTTATGGAGGAGTTCTATAGGAGACTGTGCTATTGCCAACAACTAGGTGGAGAACATTTTGAGCATTTATTTTAATGTGTTAAAATCAAATACATCAGCTATTTTATGTATGTGTTTAATAATTGTAAAAATAAAAATTTCACCCTGTACAATTCATAATTGACCATACATATTTAGTTTATTGAAATCGGTTCATTAAGGGGATTTCAAAAATATACAAATATACAGGGTGTTTCATTAAAAAAAGAGAACACCGACTATAGCAGATTTACGTGAATCACCCTGTACATTTAAATTTATGTTTACATAACGCACAACTGAATTCAAAAGTTGACGTGTCTCAGCATATTTTATAATTTTCTAAAATAATGTCATAAAGAATTTTATTCCATAAGTGGTTTCCACACTGTATATACATATATTGAAATTATTAACTTTATATGTTGAATTGAAACTTTTTGAGAATGAGAATACATATTTTTTCATCATTACAGAAAGAGAGCTCCCAAATCACCCATGCCATCCTGTAGTAACTACTTTGAACCGGACCTCCCATATCATTCCTTCACAAGCCCAATAGAAAACATTTCTACTGATATTACAAACCTTTTCCTGCTTATCCAGAATGATCAGATCAGAAATTAATAAAACATACATAAATGAGCATCAACTAACCATAAATCAGGCTTGTAAAATCTTTATAGAATAATACTGAGAACATTTATGTTTGAGCAAGAGACCATGTATTAGTGAAAAAATCATACTTCAATGTAATAGAAAAAAAATGGATAAACCATACTAATTGAAAGCATTACGTGATCAGAACTCGCATCACAAGAATATTTATTTAAAAGCCAGTTAATCGGTGTAATCCATGAAATATTTGTCTAGTTAATTTTACAGGGGAATAAAATAAATTTCTTTCATTTTTGAGGTTAATTTGATTCAAAATTTCAACAAATGCCAAGCGTTTGCGATGTAATGTTATGAATGAATTGCCTTGTGGCTCCCTCATGTGAGTATAAAACTGAACAGTCACCATGTCCCAAAAAGTAAAATGACGTTTCCATTCAAAATTTGACAAGTGCACACACCAGTATTTTAGACATCTTATGTCAATCGAATATTGATGTGATGGCCATCGTTCAAAGAAAATCGTCGGTACTTCATGTCATTTCTCTTGAGTAAATGACAAAAATGATCATATCTTCAGATGGGAAAAAGCTACAACAATGAAATTTGAGGATGAGTAAGACATCAATCACCTCAATATATTCACGAATTTTTATTGAAATCCAAAGAATATCTTATGAGATAGTGAGTATTAAAAAAATTTTTTTTGTGAATTTTTTAAAAATTTTCTAGGTTGACGATTTGGGCGAAATTCTGTGAGCCGTTTTTTTTGGCCTTCCTCAACAATATTTCAAGTATCAACTTGATCGGATGGATAGTCTAGTAGTCATTGACGAAACAAAATTTCATATGTTCATAACTACTGAACCATCCGATGGATTTGGCCCAATAACGAACTTGGCCGAGATATTTGGACAATCAACCTATTCTGAAAATTACAGACATTTGGGCAGAATGATAGGCACTCTGTTCGGGTAAACAAGAGCGCCAAAAATCTATAAGGTTGTACTCATTATGACGGGGAAACTTTAGATGTTTTTCGTAGAGAATAGTTTGCATCATTTGATAGTTGCGAGTACCTTTTACTCAAATAAAGCTATTCATTCATCTGTGTTCATTCGTTGAAAACTTATCCATAACTTCATCATCAAAATTGAACATATTACCCAAAAATAACTTCTCGATAGATAACATCGCTAACACTCTTACCCTCTCTTGATTTATTGAGCTTCGCAAACAAGGCTTAATTTTATGCAGTCCATTACTTTCGTTAATAAAGGGTTAGGTTCAGAGGTACTCTTTGTGGTGGTGATTTAGTTGCAGATCGCGAATGCGTCGTGTAAATCGAAGTAGTATTCTTGTTCACTAGTGTCTGACATTTCAGCGTCTACAAATTGTTCAGCTTCATAACGAAAATGGGCGTTCTCCGATTAATGTGTATCGGGCACTTAGAGCGACTTACGGTCCACATAATCGGCCTACCGAACGCACTATTCGCTCTACCATCACTGAGATCGTAGTGAAGACAATATAGCGGCGGTGGGGGAGTGTGTACGTGATGACCCTGAAGTGTCGATTCCTCACCGTTCTCATCAGCTTGGCCTTGGCAACTGTGATATTTCTTCAAAACAGAGGACGGCCGTAATGCTATGCTGAATGGTGACCGTTGTCGCACCATGATTACAGAGTATTTGTTGCCCGAAATTGGAAATTATAATCAAATCACCAACGCCAAAGTTTCAAACGAATATCTCTCATCTAGTTACTTATATTACTACTTGGCACACCGACAGTGTGCTCTGTTTCCATGTTAAAAGTATATTGTCCACCGCCGCCCCCTTCCTGAAAACGTACCACTGTTACTTGTATCACGGCAAATTCAGCGCATATGAGATTTACAATTGATCGTTGGTTTTCACAGATTTTTTCAATCTACGAGTTGATAGAAATAAAATAAAGTTTTAGTTTAACGGCACGATAAAATGTTAGAGAGTTTCGGGAGTTATATGATAAAAATAAATTAATTAATTTTCGTCTTTTTTAAATTGGCCTCTAGGGGTGCACGTGCTCATGTTCTCCTATGAACTAGCCGCTATCAATATTCGGGGGAGACTATTGTTGAATGTTAATTTTGAGATGATCCCACTATAAAAGATTCATTTTAGTTTTTGACCAGTTAACTCATAAGTGAGTCGCATTATTTCCTATCAGCCAAGTAGAATAATAGCAAGGTAATGAATGGTCCATAATATAAAATTTATTAATGCTTATTAATGTTCGATTCACGAGAATTTGCAATAAATAACTCAGATTCGAGTTGTTTGAATGGCAAATAAAAATGAAACAATTTATGTCACTCATTATTCGATTCCACTAATTCACATAATTGGACATTCATAAATATGTACCATAGAAGGTTTTGTCTGACAATTTTCTGAATTGATATTTATGGAAATGGCGTTTGTATTTCTTGAAGTATATGTAATCTATATGACAATCGATTATGTTTACCATATATGGTGATTTTCAATATAATGGATAGATTCCTGAATTCGCAAGAATTGTTTTGCTCGTGAATGATAAGTGGATATCCGTTCGAAGGACAGATCTCAAGCTTTGATGCAATTTAGTCGTTAATGAAACTCAACATCAACATTTTCTAGAAATATCGATATACCGTTGTTGCCTATACAGGGTGAGTCTTTCACCACTGCGATAATTTTAGTCAGAATTTGATTAACCTTTTGTCCTAGTATAGAATATATATTTGTTTATCCGCTCATTGGCTGTTGAAATACTTATGGAATTGTAAATTATTCGTTGCGTACAGGCTCTTACATCTGCGATTAATGTTTATGCTCAATAAATTATTATTATTTACAGATTTAGGTGTACAGTTCTATTTGCTTTGAAAGTATAATCATGTGAATTTGCTTCTGGAAAAAGTAATTTTCAATGAAAAAATTTATGTTAGGAAAAATCTGTTTTGTTTTGGTTGTAATTGATTCAGTAAACAAAACGTTATTGAAGAATAAAGGTTAATTCATAGATAAAGTCAAATTTCAACTCCTTACCATAGAGTAAATTTATTACCAACACCAGGAGAAGAAAAATTAATAATTGCCATTTTTTTTAATTTGAAAGAATATATCTGTAGCCATTATTGATATTCAAGTATAGTTGTTGTCAAAAACCTAATGGGAATTATAACGATTCCATATGGAATACAAAATTTTATTATATCTCTATGGTGCGTTGTTCTTTCTTCAATTCAAAATATATCTCATTCATCAAAATATTCTATGGCAACTCGCGAGTGTAAAAAATAATTATAATCTATGAATAAATACACACTATTAAATTCTTATCGGGACATAAGAATTACTTTCCAAAAGGGCAACTAATAAAATCAAATGAGCCATAATAAGAATGCAAATGACGGGAATTTATTGATAGATAAAGCCATCACCGTGGAGACAACTCGTAAAAATTTATGGGGACCACATGTATCGTCAAAAAACAATGACAATCGAACGCTTTCCAATTCCCGGTCTGTTGTTTAGGTACCACCATCAAAGTTCAAAGCTGACGGCAAGTTTGAGCACCTTATTGAGAACCTTGAATTTATTTGATCTTCGTCAACTATCATCTCTGCATTTTATAGCGTCTGTTGATTTTTAATAACTTATTTTGTTCCCGTGTTATGTCGCTCTTTGAAGATAGAAATATCACGCCAGCATCGCTTCGACGTATGTCTAGCTGAGTTATTACATGATATATTCTTCGAAGTTTACATCAAATATTTACCTATACTCGATTGCTCAAGGTTGAATGAAGAGAACTGCGAAGCTATTTCATCCGGTATGAGACTGCTTGCAAAGTGGAACCAAGATGAAAGAATAATGCAAGATATTTTTGTCCAGACGATTACACAGGTTAATGAATGTATTAATGCTTAAACTAGAATTTTAAAAAGATAGAAAGCTCTCACCTACGGTCAAATGACTTATAATCTTTTGTTAATCCAATGACGTATAATTATTCAAACTTTGGCAAAGGATATCGACGAAATGTTGCTTAGACATAGAAGTGTCAACTGTTTAAGTTAAAAAACAAGTCATAATAGTTGATTCGATAGCGAGTATGATATTGAATCTAATTTCATTTCGTATAAAATAAGTATACGATTTGAATTTCCCGCTTGTCCTAATGAAAAGTTTCGTTGTTGAGAAATAGAGTTGAGGAATTTTACAGTGACTTTATACAAGACAGTGTTGACAATAGGCTATTAGCAGCCATTAACGATCGGTGGGAAATAATAGATTCAAACATGAAGCATTATTATTCGAGATATCTTTTACTGTAGGATTTTTCTAGTAAAAAAATAATGTCTAATTGACATTTCAGGCTTCTCGACTACAAAGGGGTACAGTTTTAGCCAATCGAAATATGTATACATTCTATTTTTCAGAGATATTCAAAATATATGAAAAAGGTAACTTTGATAAACCGTTTCCGTCAAAAATAAAATTTTCAGCAAGAAGCAAGAAGGGCACTGAAAGTTTGTTTTTGGGTTTGTAGTACATTGGTACAATTAATTCAGATTCGCTTGAAAATCGCATTAAAATAATTAAAACCCTCTATGAAAATGGTGGTTCTGTTAAAATTACATTCTGCAAAATTCATGATATTTTCGGACAACATAATCGAACTTCTGAGACCGAACGCGTGTTTGGCCGGGCCGTTCAACTGAAAACATCGTTGCAGTGAGCGACAGTGTTGAAGAACATCCAAGTTTGTTGATTTCTCGAAGTTCTCAACAACTGGGGTTATCCCAAATCACCACATGGCGATTTTGCATAAAAATTTGGCTTTGAGGCCTTCCAAGGTTCAACTAGTACAGGAATTGGAGCCGATCGACCATTCACATCACCTTTGATTCGCTTAATTCATTCTGGAACAACCCGCTGGTTTTTCTGAAAAAATCATTTTTCACTTGTCAGGGTACGTCATCAAGCTAAATTGGGCTTCTAAAAATCCTAGAGTGACTATTGAGAGAAGCCTTTGCATGCTCAACGTGACACTCTATGATGCGCTATGTGATCTGGAGGCGTGATTTGGGGGGTCAACTTACCCCCTTTTATGTTGTTACTTGTTCAAGCCTAAAATACAGTTCAAAAGCGCCTCAATTTCAGATTGGATGGAACATTTTCAAGCTATTATTGAGTAACTTCAGAGCGATTTATTCGTCTATATCTAATTGCGAGTTCACGTGTACAAGCGCAGCACGATGCACGTGAGTGTTTATTTACTACAGTAAACAAAGATTCATCGTAGTATTCGGATATAACTGCATCAATTGCATCATTCAAGCGTCTGCTGGCTATAACAAAAAATTAATGTAGCGTTTATTTTCCCAATAAACTGGACTTGGCAATGCGACGATGTTTGAAGTCGATTTTAATTTTCTATCCTCATATAATTCATGGTCGTTTATACTTTTCCTCGAATCGTATAATGATATGTTTTCGCCTGAATTGTTCCACAAATTCGTAGTTCTTCATGAAGTTTACACTCTGTCTATTTTGGATCGTGAGTTTTGATTAAGAATCATATTTCAAGAACAATTTCGAAGTTTCAGCCTGGATGGATTAATTAAATTCTTTTTTCAGTCGTGAGGTTCTCTCATAATTCGGTTACATATAAGTCAATCGTGACCAGATTAAGTAGAAACCTTTTTCATTAATGATTAATATCATATGATATGAATAATAATAATAATTAGATTTTTCTCAATTTATGTAATTTTTATTAGGGAAAAATCTATTAGTAATTCTGGTAGATTCAATAGTCTACTCCAAAACTAATTGCATTAAGATCAAGTATGCAACTCTTCTGAAATGTCTAGATGCCTTGCATGCTTTATCACGCAATGGCCACCGACTCGTAGAACACCATGTATAAAAGACGAATTGCATCCGGAACTGCCGAATTTTGCGCATCCTTCACAAAGGCTTGACTAATCCTGATACCATATTGTTCATGAAAGTCTACTTTCACCTCATTCGGATGGAAAGCAAACCACCCAAGATTTTTTCCGCTTGTCAGACAAATTCAAAACACTAGAATACAGAGTGAGTCACACTCCTAGTAATCGATGTCATAAATGTCGTTATGGGCTTACCGTTAATGGAAACAGTCTACATTCCTGTGTCGGAAGACAATTCTCCTACAGTTTGGAATTTTGGCGCCACCATTCAGGTACTCTGTAGGGTAGGTCGCAATTCTTTCTTCATTTACTACCATTTAAATTACTATAATAATGGGTTTGAGTGAACCAGGTCTTGTGAACATTCGTCACAGGTGTACAGATATCCTATCAACATGAAGAATGTTAGAAATGGGATTAGTCATTATGTCATCTTGACTTCCTGGAAAATAAACAGCGGTATTGATTGATGAGTGCCGAAAAGCCATTGAAAAAAACAGGTAGATGGAGATAAAGATTGTTTCCTGCTGAGACACCTCTTCAATCTAAATTAATCGTTGCTTTTATCAGATATTCCCATTTTATATAAAAACTGTTAGAAGATCATTATTGATGCTCACATTTGGAGGGAGGATTCTTCTCTAACAGATAAGATGTGATTTAATGTAGAATTTTTTAACTTGAGGCGAAGCAAAAGTTGGATTCTTTAATCAACTTCGGATATATTCAAAACTAAACTCATTATGATTATGAACAAAAACTAATGAAAAAAATTACTGACATGACTTCAGGAGCTTTTGCGCTCTTGTTTTGAAGTCTTTTTCATATTCTAGGACAGCGTGATACTAAAACAATCGCTGCAAATAATATGAGAGAATCAATCAAGCTAAAACAACGGAATTGACTTCCAGTTTTCCTTGAATTTTGTTCGGAGGACAACTCCTGGTTCAATTCAGTTCGGATCACAAGAAAACGGCCCGTTATTTCCTCGATGAAAACTTATGTTTGAAACTGAATTCAAATGTAAATTCTTATTGTATTTGACGAATTCGTTGTAGGATTTCTCGAATGTTGTAATTATCGATCTCTAATAGGTGTTCCTTAAATGACAATCGATCCTTTTAATACATCCATCGAATCACATTCATCCAGCTAGCCTTGAATCGACATTGAAATTGTGTCTCAGCATAAGGACTTGAGTGTATACAAATGCGGCTTCCTTCGTTTGATTTGGAGTGCATCCAGAGCTATTTGAGCAAATGTGTCCCCTAATTTGTTTTCTCCCTCAGGACTAAATACAATGTAACGGGAATATAACGAGAATAAATTCCTTGATTATAAACGGTATCCCAAAATTAACGAAAGATTGGAATTAAATAGAAAACACGGTTTTTAGTCTTTTAATTGTAATTTTTATAGATGCATAAAGTACTTAGGATAGGGTTATATATAGAATAACACATTATGCAAACGGTCTCCGCGGCTTTGCATACACATACGTATTCGTTTGTCGAAATTTTCCATGACCATTCTACATAAATGTGGCCGAAATTTGTTGAATCTCCTCCTTTAATGCATGAATGATTGTTGGTTTATTGACGTTAACTTGTGATCATAAATTACTTCATACAAAGAAATTGTTGTGTTAAATTACACGATTTAGGGTGCCAATTCTGATCACCGAAATGAGAGAGTACACGATCTGGAAATGTCTCATTCAGTAATTGAAGTGTTTCACCGGCTTATGGCATGAGGCACCATCTTGTTAAAATCACATATTGGGCACATCAATATCATCCAATTTCGGCTAAAGGAACTGTCTTATCACGTCGCGATATCGAACGCTAGTAACAGTATAAGCTGTAGAGAGCTTCTTGAAATTTGCAATTCCTCTCCACAACGCCAAATTGAGGTTCCTCTATTGTCACACTCACACGATTTGCTTTTTATTGACATTTGAACGACTTGTTTTTGGACAACCAGTGTCTCTAACGGATCCTGTCTCTCGGAATTTTTCAATTAATCTCCATATAGTTAGACGAAGTTAAAACACTATTCAGACAATATTTCGTTTGAATTTTCGAACTGTGACCGCCAAGCATTCAATATTTTTGAAATATTGTTTAACAATGAAGACATGTTGATCTATTGCGTAACGCTCCATTTTTAATAACCCTGAACGGGTTACCTTACGTTCACACAGCCTAATTAGTTTTCCTGGCTCTAATTTCCGGCATAGACAAAAAAACAATCATACTATTTCAACAAAGATAGTGAATAAGGGCAGTAGAGATCACTATGCATGTAAATAGAGTCAAAGGTCAAAATACCTTACAAAGAATTTCAAGAATACCCAAATGGATGGTGGGTTGCAAGCTGAAATATAACAACTGTAAGATAATATAAGAAGTATACAAGTAAACACTTATCATTTTGTAGCTTGCCTTCATATTTATTTAGTGAAAAAATTAGATGAAGATGGCGCTAAAACTTGACACGCCTGTCAACCGGAAATGCGAGCGAGAGGCGATTATGCAGTCTCTCGCATCTCGTCTAAGCCGAGAGACGATTATGCAGCACTCGGCTTATCTCGTCCGATATTATAATAATTTGGAGATTATACCATCGAACTATTGTGAAATTTGCAGATTGGCAAATATTCAGGTAATAAAAATTGAATGTTAATAATAATATTATCATTATTGAGCGTAATCACATTGAAATTAAAACGTATACGCTTCTACAGCATCGGATTGAATGCTATACTATCATAAAACGCCATAGGTTGTTCTTAGTACTAATATCATTCGATTATGAAAACCTATTAGTTACTAATTCCATAATCGATTATTAAAATTAATCTGTGTGAGCGATAAGCCGAGAGACGATTATGCAGCACTCGGCTTATCTCTCGATTATGCATCACTCGATTATACGAGCGAGAGACGATTATGCAGTCTCTCGTATCTCGTATAATCGTATCTCGTCTAAGCCGAGAGACGATTATACAGCACTCGATTATACGAGTCGTCTCCCGTCAGCCACACATAATAGTGTACTCCATGTTTTGAAATTTGGATATAAGTTATTTATTAGATAAGCATATTATAATAATTTGGAGATTATACCATCGAACTATTGTGAAATTTGCAGATTGGCAAATATTCAGGTAATAAAAATTGAATGTTAATAATAATATTATCATTATTGAGCGTAATCACATTGAAATTAAAACGTATACGCTTCACAGCATCGGATTGAACGCTATACTATCATAAAACGCCATAGGTTGTTCTTACTACTAATATCATTCGATTATGAAAACCTATTAGTTACTAATTCCATAATCGATTATTAAAATTAGTAGTACTGAAATAATCGATTATGCCGATCATTCGTAATCGCCCACCTCTAATTGGAATCGTTCAGTTGTTGTTACATTAAAGGTGAGTCCAAACACAGCGCGCGGCAGCTGCGCGTGGCATTCGCTGGACCCAAATTTGCAGCGTAACTAGTTTAGACCTTTTACGCGGTAGTACTGAGCGGCACGTCCGAGACACGCCGCGCTCTTTATTACGTATTGAAGACACAATGAAAGCGGCCGCGTGTGTTGTAACTCTGCTTATTATTCGTGAATTACGTAGAAGGAAGAGAACAAAGTGCATTAAAACAAGGCAATGTTGGATTCGACCACTCTATCAACAGAGGATACAGAATCTGGAAGTGATTAATCACGAAATCAACTACCCTACGACACATGTTCTAAGATGAACTTTGGAAGAATTCGAACACAAACATACTTTGGTAGAACCATTTATTAAAAAAATGAGTACTCTCTGGCGCACAGCAATTACGACGAAAGAGAGACTTGCAATAACTTTACGATATTTGGCTACAGGAGACTCTTATTCTAGCCTACAATACACATTTCACGTATCAAAGCAAACAATATCAACAATAATTCCAGAGTTCTCATATATTATTATTGTGATATTCTTTGCACCTAGTAACCCATAGTGGACCATGGGAGCCATATATTTCAATTAACCGAACAGCAGTTTCGTTATTCATGTTACTTGATAAAATACGTCCATACACAATTACCGACGAACGAACAATAAAAACATTCACGCGCGGCAGTCGTCCAACCACAGCGCAGCTGGCCGCGCGCGGCGTGCCACGCTCGAACGCCGAATGAATCTCATCGATATGCTGCGCTGTGATTGGACACACCTTAAGGTGATTGGCATTGCCAAATCTCTTCAATTACCTACGTGCCCCTATCGATGAGACTCATTGAAGAAATCGGAGATGAAATATATTATTTCACATGCGGTTTAGTCACAACACACGTGATTGCTCGTGGAATAATATAATCCCATTCCCTTTATCCATCCACATAATGAAAAAGATTCCTGATCTTTCGTAAGTTGAAAAAAAGAGATTGAACTTTTTTATCGCTCAAATTCCAAGCAGTTCTTGAATCAGAATATATGCGAAGAAATCAAAGGTGTCATTATATGTATGGATGATTAGAATGAGCGTTGATTCATTGTTGATTGTCAACAATTAAGAACATAGGATTGTATGGAATAATGCGAATTTCATGGTAATGAGCCGTCTAATGACATTTAAATAAGTGTATAAATGTTATAATTACAATCTGTTGAGGTGTACGTATAAGACATCAGCTGATTATTACCTGGCGCCTCACCTAAGAGTAGGACTCATGTAACTATCTAGTTACTTCCTTCTCGAATTGCGGGAAACTCCTCCTTCCTCCACTCCCTTTTCTCAACCTAATCCGAGAACGATACTATACCTGGTTGCTCATTTACTCTTAGTTCTCAGTTCTCACTTTGAGACGATTGCACCTGATGAAATTTGTCACCGTATGAAAGGAAACCATTACAGTTTTGTTCACGAACAACTTTCAATCCCTACGAATTCTGGATTATGCTTCAAAGGCAGCTTTTAAATAGTTCAAACCGTCTCCTGTCAAATTCAATAACGTCGAAAATGGATAGGTATTTCTTTATGCACCGAGGTCTCTAAAAATTTTATTCTACTCTACAAATATATTCTCTGAATTGGAAAAAGGTAAATACTGCAACATATGCAAATTCTTCTTTTACGTAATATCGTAATTCATACGATATTAATCTATAAAAACTTCTCATAACTAGTGTAACTGCTGATCGAATGTCGAAAAACTAATAACTTTCGAAGTTAAGTGTGAATAATTAATCAACCTTTTCTAAAAGCTGTTATTACCAACACTTTGTTTATCGTGTTTTGTACACCAAGAAGTATTTTTTTAACTCGAAAGATTTAAATCAATTAAAAACAATTGCGATGACCTTTCATATTCACTCCACATGATTAACAGTCCACAATGAAAGTCAAAGGTTCAACAATAACAAAGTAATTTTGTATTCTAGAGATACGACCATCATATGCATCTATTAGAAACAAGGATTGCTTTATTATATTTAGGACTTGTCAATCAATCGTGATAGGGAAATTTTGATCTGACATGTGTAAATATATTTAGAAACAAAACTATTTCAAGGAAATTATTCATACATTTAAAATTTAATCATTTCTGTCTAGTCTTACAAAATATGTTTTCATATCTATGACGATTGAAGAGTTCTCCTAGGGAGGTCCAGAAATGGGTATAAACTGATATCAGATTGACTATGATAATATCTGGTAATACAAATGCTGTTGTATTCATTGTAGATTCCTTTCATTTTGTAGAAAAACTACAGCTTATTTATTACCTATTTGCATCGTTTATCTGTAGATTCTAGTGGATTCGACCTTCTTGGTTTAGATGTTTTCCAAATATGGTATGATAAATCATTTTCTTGTAAATACATTTTATAACTGATTTTTCACAGAAATAATAGGAAAATGGTTGGTCAAAAAACTACATTCAACTAATGCCAACGTTTCGTAGGGACATTTCCACATCTTCAGGGCTACAAAAGAGAAATTTATGGAGATTAAATATGGCACAAATATCAGTACCGTTAAAATTGAATAATCGATTGAAAACGATTTCATTTTAAACATCAAATATACACAAAAACAACTGGTAATAAAATGCACAATTTAAAAATTCACATTAAAATTTTATTGATTGGATTTTTTTTCCTTTCTTCTCAGATTTCATTGAAACACATAATTGAATCGAAAACACCTCACCAAAGTTGAATTTATGTTTTCCACACGTAAGGTCCTAATGCTAACTTGTTGAGCATATTGGAATAGAACATATACATACATTATTGTTCACAGTGAGAGTAGCAATTTCAAAACCTTGAAAAACGGTCTTCCACAAGGATCAGTTCTAGATCCTTTACTTTTAAATTCATATCTCAGTGATTTACGCACGACATCATCTCAGAAATCTGTTTATGCTGATGACATTAATATTGCTTACCAGCATTCGGATTTTCATATTCTAGAAAACATATTGACATCTGATTTGAAATTTCAAAGAATTATTTTATTGAGTGTCAATTATGTCCAAATCCCAACAAAACAGAGTATCTTGTTTCTATCTGAATAATCATGAGAAATATAAGAAAATTAGCTGTAACTTTCAATGATTCTTTTATCAAACATAATTTCTATCCTAAATACTTAGATTCCTCTCTCGATTATAAGGCTCATTGAGATGATCTGAGCCTGAAATTGAAAACAAGGAATAATATTCTTCAGAAATTAGCTGTATCATCTTGGGGTGCTGATGCTTCCACTCTTCGCACAGCATCTCTAGCCTTAGTCTTTTCTGCAGCTGAGTATTGGTGCTCTGTTTGGTTTAATAGTGCACATACACAAAAAATCGATGCACAATTGAATACATCCATGAGAATGACTACTGGCACCATAATATCTACACCGGTTCATTGGTCACCAGTTTTGACTAACATTGTCACTCCCCATATTCGCAGACTGACTGCAGCTCTAAATTCCTGGAGCAAATATCATTCTTTTCCTAATTTATTTCCAATTATTTCATACATTCCACAAAATAGAAGTTGTGAATGTGGAGAAGCAGAAGAAACAATACCTCATCTCATCAATAGATGTTCCATATATTATATAAATTTCAAGATGGTTTTAGGGCTATTCACGATGTTTCCGATTTTTTCTTGGAATGGGTTATAAATTTCAAACAAATATGATACTTATTTTTTGTGTTCAATTCTGTTTTTTGCTTTCGTCTTCTGATTTTTAGATTCGATATGTGCAACTTGAATAAGCCTCTGTGATTATTACTTGAAGACGACTCTTGAAGAAAGAAATCCCTCAAATATATTTAAGCTACAATAGTTATGCGGGGAGCCAGGGTTTTTTTTTACTGACTTTTTTATCGACCTGAAGGGATGTGATCTCATTTTTCACAGACTCGCGGTTTAATTCGTCATTTACACATTTCCGCACGGTTTTATTTACATTCGCAGATTTGGCAAAGAGATTTCGGTGATATTCAAGTTTTGCAAATTTCAGCTGCAGATTATATTGATATTTCACCCTTTTGTATTTCTCATTGGTCGTTACTGTATTACAGTTGCGCACAAGCCAATGCAGATTACGTAATACTTCCCTAGATCTTATAATATGCGAATTTATCCATCTTGGATGTTGCTCATGAAAACTTTTGTAGATCCTAATGGGACAGGCAGTTTCAACAGACGACCTAAGAATATCCACAAAACAACGAAACCCATCCTCAACCGGCAGGCCATAGCAGGCACTCTCAAAGTCAACCTCTCGGACGAGGGAAAAAAGATAGTTCAAGTTGCCCGGAGAAACCGATCGAGACAACTGAATCCCGGACGAGCACTCTAGGCACGAAGTACTTAGAGAAATATCAAGAATGACCGCCTTGTTGTCACTGATGAATGGTTCCTCAACAGAAACTAGAAATCTGTCAGAGGTTAAATTGGTAGCAATATAGTCCACCTTACTATTCGAAGTGATTCCACGCTTGTTAGTGAACGTTCTAGTAGGTTGACATGAGCCAAGATTCAGATTAAAACTTAGCAACAATTCTTCTAATAATTTTTTCTGATTATCATTAGAGAGAAGGTTGACGTTTAGATCACCACATAAAAATAATATATTCGAAATTTTAGCACAGTAGTGCAATACATATTCAAGAGAGATATGTTTATTTCGTTCCTAATCTGTTCAACTACAGGTGGAGTTCACAATATGATGTAGAATTCCTAAATTACTGCGTTGACTGTTAGTTTTTTGAAAAGATCCAATATTTTATTATATATCAAGCTCAAATTTGTCTGTCAGTTCGACAATTAATAGAATCAGTGATTCTTTTGTATATCATTTCACTGATGTTTCGTTTAATATAATTTCTTTCTACATCTGAAACAGAAACCTCTTGAAAATTAAGCTGGTGTTTATTATCGAAATTTTTCTTGACAATACTATTTATGCTGACTTATTCTCTTTCTTGAAAGTTGTTTAGTTTGGCCAATATAACTCCTTGATTATCCTTCTCGATTTCATCTGTAAATTCAAATGATTCTTCTTGATTATTTAACGGTTGAAAATATCCATCGATAGTGTCATTTTCATGTAACCAAATAATAAAGTATGCTCATCAGATCCTTTCCATCATCTTTCTTTATTTAAATTACGGATGTAGAATCACTTTTCGAAAGGGATATTATTGTTTGATGACATGCTGGATTTGAGGGATTTCCAATTTGTCCAAAAAGGTTTCATTTTATGTGATGGCTTGTTGATGTGAGGGATTGATATCGTTCTAATTTATAGATTGGATTTTTTTTCTTCTTTCTATATTAACATATGATTTTATATACTGTAGTTTGCGCTGTATGGGTAAAATAATTCTTTTTTTTAAATTATATTTTCCTATATGTATTATTCCATAAAATTTCGCATATTTAAATATTCATCTGTATAAAATTATTTGACTTAAGATCACTCTCTTCTGTTGCCTTTTCTGAATTAGAAATAGATTCTTTGTGGTTTGTGTGATTTTTTATCGATATTCTTTAACTTTCTCAGGTATTGGATATCAAGGGCACTGCAAAGCTCATAATTATGGATATAAATTCGTTTCTCACTATACGACAATAAGAATAAATATCATGCGGAGATATGAAATGATTCATTTGCATCCTTTCCACTATTTCCAATGACCCATATCCTAGTAATCCAAATATATCATGGCCAAAGTGTACAATAAGAAATAAAATCGTCAATTCCTCATGAGTAATACCGACTTCACAGATGAATCTCTCAGTTCCGAGAACTTGCAGATTCATATGAACGATAATAAAATGGAAAAGCGAGAAGTTTCGTTATTTATCTGTTTTTATATCATTGTTTCTTAACTGTTAGTCATTCGAGTAACAATTGCATGAAGCGTAATGTTTTTTTTGAGCGAATGCCATGAGTGTTATGAAGGAAGCTCGTCAATCTTTTTGTTGTAATAGAATACTCATAAACAATTCATGAATCAGATTATTTCTCATTACTCTCGCCATATTCTTTCGCAACCTAAGAATTTGTCATCTGACTCGTTTCCGGTGAACTTTTTTTCATTAATTGGCATTGATTTATACAGGGTGGGCCATCCATAATTTTCCACCCCGAATTTTGAGCTTTGGGATGCAATAACGACGAAAAAACTCAGGGATAAGTCAAATTTTGTTGAAGGGGAACAATAAAAAATGTTCAAATAAGTTTAATATCACTTCCCCACATATTTTGAATAGGGAAAAGGTGTCGAGTAGCACCTAGTTGGAAAGGCAATCCAATTTCCTGCATGATTGTACAATTTTTATCCCTTTATTATTATACAAAGTGAATCAGTATTCCATCAATAACTTTCACACGCCAAATTTGGATCTTTCAGATGGAAAAACGCTCGAACGGGTCAAAAATGATTTCGATATCACTACCCCTCTAGCCGCTACCACTTTATAATTTTTAATAGAGATAATAGGTCGAGTAGCTTTGCCGAAAAGGTGATTCAATTGATAAATATTCCTGATTATGTAGCCATATACAATCAAGTGATTATATCTTGGAGTAGTACAGTTTTGAGTGGAACATGATTCTGTCTGAAATGAAACTGTTAATTTGATTATTTTCCTTAGACTATATAAGAATAGACCCCTTTATTCACATTAAAAAGTGTCGCATCTGAAACTTAGAGCCGGTCGATTGTAACGTATTGAGCTCGTCCACCCAGGTTCATGTTGCCAAACTGAGCAAATAGTAGGTTTCTCTATTTCCCTATAATTGTGAATGAAAACTTTCTCTCCAATTTGCATTCAAATTATTGTATAAAATTTTATATTTTGAATTGAAACTGCCTTATCGGATATATTAGCAAGAAAAAAAAAACACTTTAGTTGATTCTGCTATTTTATGTCAGAGACCACAAATGGAAAGAAATTCAGGTGAAATTCAAGACAACGCTGCTTCATTCTTTGCTTGACAATTTGAAGGTCACATGTTCTAGAAGACACACGTTGCCACCTCTGTATCGAAAATAAATACGCAAATTGAAGAAAATTTGTGAGAGTCAGTATTAGGTTTTTCATATTTCTTATTGTTTATTACTTTTCATCGCACTAACAATTGTTCGTAGGTGTGAAAGTTCCAGTAATGACAGGAATTTTAATTCGAATTTACCGTTCCATAGATAAGTGTTTTGTTAGAACCGAAGTATTTAGTTAGTTACAAGTTCAGTAGCGTAGAAAGTTTTAATAGGGAAGTTTTCAATGAGATTATTATAAGATAAAGTGAGGTTTTCTTGAATTAAGGTTCCCAGATGACGATGAAAAAAGAAGAATTTGGGCTTCGCTGTTGGGATGGTCAAGTATTTGCACAAAGAAAGCAAATTTTATTTGTTCAGATCATTTTGACATTGAAGATATTGTGACCCGAGTAAATGGGAAAAGATTTTATGTGGTGTTGCCGGGTGAGTTTTCACAAAAGACTTTCAATGAGGGAGTCAAAACAAATCGACATTTTACAAAGGAATGCTTTATCTATCTTATATAGTCTAAGTTATTTTCAATTCAAGATATCTGTAACTTGAACTTGAATAATAATAATAATAATAATAATAATAATAATAATCTTTATTGAGTGGAAAACACTAGTTACAACGAATGAAAAAATAATCAATATACAATTCTATTAACAATGTTTCTTCACATTTTCAACCAACAACTTTTAAATGTCTCATATTTGTTACAATTTCTTATCACATGAGTTGCCGAACTTGTGCTACAGGTATCAACATAAAAGTTGTACCGAGATCTGGTCTCGTACTGATGAACTTCAGAAATATAGGTGATCCTCCGTGCCAGATATTTTGGCATCATTTGATGTTTCATTTTATATATGAGTTCTAATATTTTGAAAACAAATCTCTGCCTCACACTCATCAAACTGAGAGCTTCCAGCATTAATCGGATTGGTGTTCTTCTACTGCATTTCAAAACTAATCTCATTCCTCTATTCATAACTTTCTGAAGTTTATCCAAACAATTTGATGGCAAACCAAACAAAAGCGACGAACAAAAATCCAGATGGGGCAGCACAATTGACCTAAACAGCAAACACTTTGTTCTCATATCAACTCTGTTACCAATTCTGCCGATGAAAAATATTTTTTGAGCCATTTTTTTACGATGTAATCTGCATGTTGTTGCATTTTCAACTTTGAATCCAACATAACACCCAGGTATTTAATTGAATTCACTCTTTTCAACTTATTTTTAGCTATCGACACACTCACACTGTCTTGTCCTACCATTTTGAGCCTGTGTTCTTTTCCAAAAACCATGCAATTCGACTTATCAAAATTCACTTGTAATTTATTGAACGTTAACCATTCATGTAATGTTTTTAAATCTTCGTTCATCAAAAACTCCATTAAGGCGATATCTTCATTTAAAATAAAGATCATTGAATCATCCGTGAATGCTGACAGCTTCCAGAATTTAACATACAATTGATAATGTCATTCTCATATATCAAGAATAATAGAGTTCCCAATGTTGTGCCTTGTGGTACGCCATGCTCACTATCAATACAATTTAATTCAATACCACCAAATTTAACCTTTTGTTTCCTACTGCTTAAATATGATACGAACCAATCGAGTGCCACACCAGAGAGTCCTATCGATTTCAACTTTCTCACCAACAAACCCCAGTCAATCGTCTCGAACGATCTTTTGAAATCGAGGAAAATTGCCAGAACAACATTATTTTTGTCAAAATACTTCAACCACTCATGGCAAATGTTCACTAAAGAGCTTTCACATGAATGATGCTCTCGAAAACCTGATTGATTTTCAGTGAGAATATTATTCTCATGTAAATAATTGAGTAGTTGATCTCTTACAACAAGTTCTAAAACTTTCTCACATACTGGTAGTGTATGTATACCTCGAAATTCCTCCCATTTTTTTGTATCAGCTACTTTTTGAATAGGCGTAACAGTAGAGATTTTCCACATTTCCGGAAAGGTACCGTACTCTAAAGATGTATTTATTAAATCAAGTAAACGATTCCCTATTACTTCGAAAGCGTCCTTAAAAATTTTTGTTGTGATGCCATCAGAGCCAAAGGTATTCTTGAGTAACCTCACGTATTTTTTTATCTCTTTCATATTTATTTTCGAAAAACTTGAAAAACTGGAAGAACTCATATCTTCAGATAAATGAAATGAATAGCTTTTCTGAATTGTCGTTATGATATCCTTAACATATTCAACAAAATAGCGGTTGAAGCTACTTCCGAGGCCTCGGTCAACTTTACGTCATTAAAAATAGGGTATATGAGGCATTTCAAAAGACAAGAACTTACTGAAGAGAAAATATTCAAAATTGTTTTCCATGGACTTTTGAATGGTTTTCAGAAGAAGAAAATTTGAACTTCGAAGAAAACAAGAGGAAAATAAGTAGTTTTAATTTGGGGTATAGGTTTCTTCATTCATTGTAACGATTGTATTAGTATCACACAATTCCAGATTACGGATTAAGACTCTAGAGAAAGCGTGGAAAACCTCCTGACCTCACATCGGTGTTTTTCGAAATGTTTTATTTTCCAATCGGAACCAGTGACTAAATATATATCTGAAATGGTTGAAACCAAAAACTATCTCGTCGAAATTGGACCTCAAGAAGCTTTATTGCGTGCTTGTTCCTACAGAAACATCTAGCTTTCATTTTTCCTAAATATCTGTGACTTTCGAATATCGGGCCGAAAATGGTCTCAATCGATTAACATCAACTTGTTGATGATGAAATGCAGATATGCATGATGAACAAGAGCTCCAATAACATGTTGAGCAATGACAGGTGTCATATTCTTTATTATAATAATTCTTTCACATCTTCGATTATTCAAGTATTTGAGTTCTTACCACTTGTTACATTTTATTTTCTGTTGAGCTTTTGACTTATCCTATGTTGTATAAAGCAGTCTTTGGATGAATAAATTTACTTTTACTTTCTATCCAGAAATATCGAACTGTAAAATGAGTTTCTTCCAATAACAAAAAATATCTACAAGGTATCGGGCATTTGTTTTTGCGCCATATTTGGAACGGGGTGTCTAAAAGGAGCGGAGAGTGGTTCATGGCGTCTTGCATTTTGTGGAGTTTTAGTCACGATGGAACAGTACTCGAGGACGCATCCCTTTACTCTAACAACACCCTGTTTAGTGACGAAGCAAATTTTCACTTGAACGATCATGTTAATAAGCAGAATTGTCGGTACTGGGCTGTGGGGAATCAGAGACGAAAGCATTAACGACCCCTCATAGCCCGTAGGTTGTGGTTAGGGCTGCTTTGTCTGCTGAAGGTATAATTGGTCCTTATTTTCTTGAAGATCAACGAGGCTGAGCAATTAATGCGAATAGTGACCGTTATTGCGATATGCTGCGAAATTTCTCGGTCCCAGGGTTGCAGGAGTTTGCAAGTTTCAACCCAAGAACGTGGTTCTAGAAAGATGGGGCCACTTACCATACTCCAAATGATTCAATGGATGTTGTTAACGAATTATTCCCTAATAAAGTCATTTCGCGAAGGGGTAACATCAACTAGCCTCCCAGAAGCCCCAGCCTTAGCCCGACAATTTTGCATGGGGATACCTTAAAAATAAGGTTTATCAAAATAATCCGACGAATCTAACCCAGTTGAAACAGAACAACAGGTCAGTAATGACAGGAATATCAATAGCTATGTGTCAACGTGTTATCGTCAATCTTCGTTCCCGTTTAGAAGAGTGTCAGCAACGCAACGGTCATCATTTGGATAACATCATCTTTTCTAAATAATTCTCCAATTCATATGTTAATAATAAACAATAAACTTTTTTATTGATCACAAATATTTTTTGTTTTATTGAACTTACAAATACCGGACAACCTGTCTGAACACCTTGTATGAGGTGGAACTTTAGCGAACACTCATGGTTCAAAGTGACACAATCAATGTTAGACAAAGTTTGATTAATAATCATTCGAACAAGACATTCCAAAGCTTCGGAACTACTTTTATATTCAGATCTCTATAGTAATAAGTTTGAAGTTTCCTTTCATGCCCCTCCTCGATGGAAAATGTTAACATGACATTATCGAATGATCCAGCCTTATAAATAATACTTCATGATTGAAATATTAAGAACTCTATTCACTCATTTGAATATGTATATCTAATAATAATTAGATTATATTGTTATGGAAACATAATACTTGGCTCTGATATTCATGCATGCATAGAAATTGGCATCTAATTGCTCCATAATTGATCTGGTGTCTAATAAATAACATTGTTTCGCACAGGATAAAATATTCCACGTCCCGATACAAACAATGGCTTGGAAGTCTGAAATTCCTAAGTTATTTCCTAAGTAAAGGAGATGAATTGAATTTTCCCGTTTGAAATCAATCCTGAAAATATCTAGTTGAGTAAATGTTATCCTATGTACGTTGAAAAACATAAAAGGGCACTGACGTGAGATGAGAAGCTTTTGCACGCTTGTTCTGAAGTTTTTCTTGTACTTTGGAATAATGTTATACTTATACGAGGGTTGCCTTTTATATTTCTAGATTGAACAACTCTAGTGTTGCAATTTACCAAAGCAACTGATAGCTATATCATAAAGCCTGACATTTTTGAGGTTATACGTAGTCAGAACGTTTTTACACACGAGGGCTATTTATGATGTTCACAGTAACTTAGAAAATTTATGTGTGTAAGCAAAAGTTATGATGACCTTGAAGATTCACTCTTCCATATTAGGTTTTTACTGAAGAAAACGTATGTAACTGTTGAATATAGTGAATACTATTGTATAATATTTCGATTTTCAATGAAAAATATAGGGAAAATACTATTTTCAAGTTTCGTGATTACTCAATTATTACAATCAGCTTGATTGTAGATCAATGGAGCATAGAATGCTGTGGCTGATTGTGGATCAAGTTCTTGATCGGCCAACAAAGCTTTATCAATCCACCGTTAGAGGATCAATATGTTATCATTCGTTACCTATTCAAATATCAATCAACTGGCAGAATTGTTCAAGCCGAATTCATACTTTTGTCGTGAATGAAGAAGTGTTTAATCAAAAATCTTTTTTATTTCGAAAAGAAATACTTGAGAATACAAGCGAATATACGTTATTGGAATGCCAAATCAATGTCGTGCTTTGAGGTAGATAGTCGCACAGTAAATCAACATTTCCTTTACTCCTCTAGATTCTGTAGAAAAGGCACAAAAAACCTCAATTGATGATTTTAAATTAGGATTTAGTAATTCGCACTCCCAGACTCTCGAATTAATTGACGATAAAATGTGCTTTGTCGGTTTTCGAATAGTATTGTCGGCATAGGCTTTGCATATTGATTCGGAATAGATTGGTCGAGTTGAACATTCGGATTGCATCTAAATGGTCACCCTATGTACATACAATTTGCAATTATTAAGATGATCAACATAATAAAGCAGATACAGCTACAGGTGGTAGTTATAACTACTATTCGTGGAGCCAAATGGATATCATTCATTTACGAATTTATGATTGTGAATATAAAAATATTTGGAATACATTTACAGATTTTTTCCATACTGCATGACGAAATTTAGCTGTGTATGTCTGAATGACAGAGGTTGTCAAATGATAGATGTCATATGTTTAACCCATTTTAAATGCTGATCGATAAAAAATCTCAAATATTCGGTGGATAGCTAGAATGGGCAATTTATTTTTTATCTGTAGAGGTCACAATTTTTGCTGCCTTGTTTCGTTTGAGGAAATTGTTAGGTACTTGGTTTTCTTGGAGTTTACCGTAAGTTTATTTAATTGAAGCCGTTTCGGCAATGTCTACAAATCATCTGTTGCCTTCTGCTTCTCTTCCTCTCATGTAAACCATCATACAGAGCTATAGTATCGTCTGCAAAGCCAATAACCTCACCTGTGCTGTTCAGTTCGTGTAAGTCGTTGATGTAGAGATTGAATAAAGTGGCTGTGAGTTCTTCGCTTTGACTCCATCTTTCATTCATCATAATCTATTTGATCAAAACTCTCATATTGAAATAACTGATGTCTTCCAGAAACAATAATTTTCCTCGCATCCAAGGCATTATATGATGATATAGATCACGTGATTATTTAAGTAATACGTATACATGCGGCCTTTCAGCACAAGTCAGCATTTTCTATGAAACTCACTGTGTGTTAATATCTTCAACGGTAAATTGCGTATACAGCATGTCTGCTCGGCTTTTATACACATGCAGGTGCTCTGTAGAGCTGTCATATAACTCCTAGGTGTGGTATTGAAAGTCAAGCCGCGCGTGGATGTCATTGTCCTATCAACATATTTATTGTATTTGCGAATCAAATATATCTGTCTAAGTGAGTTTATTCATTCCTACATATTTTTAAAAAATGCAACAACCTGCTTACAATGATGAAACAAGGTATTTTTAGAAATGAAGTTAGTCTGTTCAGTACCCATAACGCAAATGAAATAATTTTGTTATGAAAGGTGAGTTATCCTGAACAGGACATTCCCGTCGATGACACAATGAATAATGTTTGCTATGCCATGATACCCTGTTCTGTTGGTACTTAGACATATTCTTTTCAGTACTTGATGGATTCGGTCTTTACTTGTTGGAAATTCATTTTAATCACGAGTATAATATAATATAATATGAAAGGAAGAAAGGTCATTGGATATTTGAACTCATTATTGAGGTCCAATTATATATCGAGGAAGAAAAAACATCAAATTTATAGTTACATTTTTGAATGTATTGTTCTGTACGGGTGCGAAACATGGCAGTTAACCTAAGGTGTAGAACACCGACTTCTGGCACTTCAGCTGGACTTCTAGCGACGTTCTGCAGGGAATCCAAGAAGGGAGAGATTGGATCAGGGGAATCATGCATGTTGAACGAAAAATTATTGATCAAATACAGAGACTACAACTGATTTGGTACGGTCATGTACAAAGAATGGACAATGAAAGTCTACCAAAGATGCCACTTGAATGGACTCGACCAGAATGATGTAAAAAAGGAAGACCTAAAAAAACATGGTTCGATGAAATAAAAGAAGTGATGTCTAATGGTAATTTGCGTCCAGGAGACTGGGAAAACAGAAGGGACTGGAGATTGGGAACCGGAAGGCGTAGTACGCCAGGAGCCCGGAGATATATACATATTCCTATAACATTCTTCCAAGTTTGACCCCGTTCAAAAGATAAAGGTTGTTGAAATTTCATAAAAAAATTGCATTTTCACCTGTAATATCTGAACGACAATATCAATTGAAATGATCTCTTGTAGAAGGTTTTGGATATCAGTCATGCATATTTTGGCATAAATAGATTTATTCCATTTCTTGTGGATTTCTCACAACTACTGTATAGATTGGTTAAATTGCATGAAAAACAAATATCACTTGAACTAAAGGTCCGTATCTTGTACTTCCTAGAATCATTAGTCTTTATTGCAGATAAAATCATTCGGTATCTTTTTTCGTAAATTGTCTCATTTTTGTGTTATTTGAAGTTGAAGGGAATTAAATCGATATAATCATCTGATGAAACATGAGTGAGTGAATCATTTCTTAGAGGGAAAATAATGTTTTTAAACAATTCAGATTCAATAGTCGATGCTGTGGAAGTGAGTGTGGAAGGTAATTCTCACTCAAACTAAACTGGACTACAGAGGGGTATTTGCGCAATGTGAAAACTGTGAAATGCTTATAACATTTTAACGCAGCTGAATATGGAAAAACGGTATGGGAAAAAAGCATTCTTTTGATCTCAAGAACCTATGGTTAAAATTAACGCAGTGGTCGAAGACTCACCCAGTATATAATATAATATAATAAAATATAATTGTGTATAAATATGTTGAGGAATGTTTAAATTACACACATGTGTGTGGAAAAATCCATTAATTTCACTTTAATTTTTGCCATTCGTTAATGCTCAAATATGCACCCATTTTTTCAGTTACTTGTTGCCATTTAGAAGGTTATAATTTCATTATGCATCGTTTCCAAAAAGCTCGTCCCTATTAGCCAAAAAATGAAATAACCTTTACTCATGATCTTCTCTTCAGCACCATTTTACACCACAAGATCGTTAGACATGGACAAAAATAAATGATAATCCCTTGGTGCCAGAGCTGCACTATAATGCAGAGCATACACGCTACGGTCGACCGGAGAGGAAAACTGTCCAGGTATACCTGCGCAGGCCTGTCTCTTGTGTGGGGACGTTCCGGTAAACCGGTCGGGTCGTGTGTTCATTAGCAGCGACCGTACGGTGCCACTAGACCTAGTCGAATCTCGAATTTGCTCCGGCGACCTGTGCAGGCATGAAAAACTTCCTCTCCGGTTACCGGAGCTTGTATGCCCTGCATAAGACGCATGCATAAGGACCTCCCAACCAAGGTCCAGAACCTTTTGGCAGGTCATCAAAGACGTACGAGGCTCGACGATGTCCTGATGGAATACGACACCTCTCATATTTGCTAATTTTGTTTTTTTTTGATGAATTTCTACTTTCAATTGGTCTAATTACTGGCAGTAAAGATCCGAATTAAGCGTCTGGCTATTGGCAGCAGTTCAAAGTAGATGAGCCTTTCAAATCCTACCAAATACACAGCTAAACTTTCGGGGACGTCAATCCCTGTTTTGCCACTGTTTGCTCTGCTTCACCGGCCTTCGACCATGAATGCTTTCACTTGGCATTGTCATATGTAAGCTAGTTCTCGTCACCAGTAACCAGCTTCTTCAGGAACGGATCGATTTTGTTCCGTTTGGGCTAAGGAATCGCAGATGAAAACACAATCCATCATTTTTTTTTCGACAACTCTTGCGGCACCCAAACATCAGGCATTTTTCTGAAGCCGGCCTTATGCAAATAGTTTAGAACTGTTTTATGTCCATCTTTTACTCCTGAGCGATGCCGTTCTAATATAATTTATCAACATTCTTGACGACAGGCCTTCCACTTCTGGTGATCTTTCACATCAAAATTACTGGAATGGAATGGGCAAAACCAAAACTGCTTGTGATTGACTTCCATTCTCTACTTTATCATTGCAAAATAGTAAGATGTACCGAATTTCACCTCCATTTTTGATGCTCTAACACAAAACTAAATCATTTAGTCACAACAATCACAAAATATGTAATGCTAGAACATAAATTCTTCTTTAAAAAAATTGACCAGATGCGATAAATACAGAAAAAGATTTATGTCATGTAAGCCATGTGTCATTAAAATAATGAATTTCTTCGTAAGAGTATCCTATTTCAACAGGTTCTCCATAGGTAATTCATCGCCACGAAGTGAATGAAGTATCTTCTCAGGATTTCATTCAAGACATCCTGACTTCAACTCAGCAATTTTTTTTCAATGAAATTCATCCGTATGAAATATCTGACCAAGCAGAATGACAACTATATCTGAATTCGCAGTTAGAAGCCTGAGAAACCTCCTGTATAATATGCATTTTGAGAATCAATTCGTTTAGTTCTTATCAGTTCCATGAATCGCGTGTGAAGAGAACACGTATAGTGGAGAATATTATCTACGTTAGTTTTTACATTGTAAGTAGGCATATTAACTTTTATGGTTATGCATACAATATGACTCACATTTTACGCTACTCAGGCTTATATGCATGTAGTGATTAGACGACCTGAATGCGTTTGCAGCACATGAGAGGACTCGAAATGTTGTTGAAGGTCGCAGAAAATTTTGTTATCAAGATGGTGATTTTTCGTGTACATACGATTGGATTCATTATGTGTTACTTATCCGTGAAATGAAAAGATATGTGGAAAGTTTAGATAAAATATCTGTTCCTTCACATTGGTTAATGGACATTCGGACAAATAGCTACTATTACAACTAGGGAAATATGAATAATATATTTCCCGAAAATGTCAAAGTTGTATAGACAACCGAGGGAAATGCTTTCATATTTCCTGTGGGTTAATGAATAGTTTTTTTTCCTATTGAAACAATCTGATATAGAAAAATTATTATTAGATTGTATATTTTTGTAATAATTAAATTTTTAACGTTGCTATGGGCCATCTTTCTGAGAATCTTGGTTGACTGGTTTCATTTTGACGTCTTGTCAAAAATAAACTTATTGAAAAAATGTCAAACTACGTCGAAACTCAAGTGGCAAAGGCCCGTGATTCTTTGGTTCCGGCCAAATATCAAGCTGCCTACAGTAAAGAGTACGAATGTTTTCAGGACTGGAAAAAAAAATTTGGGGTGTTTGGGGATAATATTTTGTTAGCATATTTCCAAGATTTGGTATGTTGCTCTGATTCTGGTTATTCTTGATGTATGATCAATTCATTCGATCCCCACTCGCAGAAATATTCTCCAAACACGTTATGGCCGAAACTATGGATGTAAAGATCTATGCTACATTTGAAACATAAAACTGATATCAAATTATTCAATGAAGTCGAAGCATTTGTTAAGGACAAAAATAAAGGATACGTTCCTAAAGAATCAGCAGTGTTGTCCCGGGAGCAGCTCAAAACATTGTTGAGTGAAGCTCCTAATGACGTTTTTTTGATATATAAGGTAATAGTTTCATTTTGATTTTTACATTCATAATTTTGAAATAATATTGAAACATAATGGAAATCTTTGGCGCCTGCAGAACACAAGAGTTGGTGAATATGCTAATCATAATCAAACTCTCAAAGACTAAGAATGGTATAAACAGAATATTCACTTTAATTGATGAAGAAGATCTGGGTGCTGCTCGTTTGGTGAGGGAGTTTTCGACGTTGCATCCGCAAGGCGTCCTTAGGTTCTTCGTAGCATATATAAGCGATGAAGTCAGACAAGCTGGCCATGATTTGAAGAACCTCCACTGGTTATTCAAAAATTTGAAATCCATAGAATCGAGACAGAATTATTTAGTGGCTAAGAGAAATTATAAAAAACTTTTGCGAACCACCAGATACGACTTCTATAATAGCATCATTGATCATTCGAATAACAAAAACAAAACTTTGTGGAATTTAGTCAGAGCAAAAACGGTTGATCCTAACTCTAAGCTAATATGTTCCATCAATGCAAATGGAAGAACTATATCAGACAGACGTGAATTGGCGGAAATGTTCGGGGAGTATTTTTCAAGCATATGCTCGGTGGTTGTCGATGAGCATTTCGGTGAGCACAGGTCCTGTTGCTGCACAGCCCAGTCAATAACACATAATAATTTCTTTTTCTTCCCGGTTGTTGCTGAAGAAGTGGGCAGTATAATAAAAAATTATAAAAATAATAATTCAAGTGGTTGGGATCTGATTTCCATCAAAGTCTTGAAGGCTATTTCTTCCCATATTTGTGAACACTTGGCCTACATTGTCAACATGTCTATTACCTCTGGTAGATTTCCCGCTATTCTGAAGATCGCTAAGGTAATACCAGTGCACAAAAAAAAATGATAGGGAAAACATTTCGAACTATCGGCCGATTTCCCTGCTGAGTTGCATATCAAAAATAATAGAGAAGCTTGTCCATAATAGGATGATGAATTTTTTGAACAAAATTTCGGCCATCACTAATTCTCAGCATGGCTTTCGAATGGGCAGGTCAACTGAAACCGCAGCATGTGAGATGATTAACTTCGTGCATGGGTGCTTGGACGAGGGAATCTGTGTTGCTGGCTTGTTCTTTGACGACTCTCGGGCATTTGATTGCCTCGAGTTCAATTTTATCATTGATAAGTTGTATAGTCTTGGTTTCAGGGGTATTTTTCTGGAGTGGGTCCATAGTTTCCTCACCGGTCGATGCCTTTATGCAAGTGTAGATCAACATGATTACAATAAATATCCTGTATTAATGGGAGTACCTCAGGGGTCTGTTCTTGGGCCCTTGTTGTTCATTATTTTTGTGAATGATCTACCCAATTATATAAATAAGTATTTTCCAACATTATATGCTTTTATTTAAATCTTGCTCTTTGCGGATGACACCTCATTTCTCATCACAGCACTGAATCTGACCGAACTCAAAATGCGGTGTGAGCTGTTGGTGAAAATCTTTTCCGATTGGTGCAACAAAAACTCTCTCATATTGAACGTTGAAAAGACTAACTTGATTTATTTTCAAACTCGCAATTGAGGACGTCGGCTGATTTTGAATATTCCTTCTGCTGACTTGGAATCATCGGACTTCGTAAAATTTCTTGGCCTACACGTCGATACCACATTGAACTGGAGGAATCATGTTGATCATGTTTGCAGAAAATTATCTAGTTCCTATTATGCCATCAGAACCTTGAAGGATATATTGCCATTGAACTCATTGTTGGGAGTTTACTATTCCCTAGTATACTCCCACTTGAATTACAATGTAATTCTGTGGGGTGAATCACCTGACATCAATACCGTATTTGTGGCTTAGAAAAAATTTATCAGACTCATTTTTAATCTCAAACCAAGGGAATCCTGTAGACAAGTATTCACGAATTATAAAATTCTAACTGTTCCCTGCATACACATTTTCAATTCTTTGTTGTATATACACAAAAATTATAATAAGATGTTAAAATGTTCAAAATATCACGAATACCATACCAGGAACAAAGAAACTCTCTGTTATCCAAAACACCGCACAACTAAGTTCCAACAGTCTCCATCCTACAGCGGAGCGAAATTTTTCAATCATCTGCCTGTTAGGCTGACGGCTTTGGATCATAGGAGTTTCAAGAAACAAGTGAAATCCCTCCTAGTCGATGGATGAATAGGAATGAATATTTTAGTTCAATAATTGTTTGATTTAGTTTTCATTTGGGTATTGTATATTTAAGCTAATTTCTTTTCGGTTTTCTATTTGGTATTGACGTGTCCTATACAAAATTGATTTGTCAGATGGGATTAATAAATTATTATTATTATTATTATTATGGGAATAAGAAGGGTACTCTTCAGCCTGTCGGCAAAAATAGTTATGTCATTCGACTACCTAGGCATACAGATTACTTCAAACCAAGGTAGAACAAATGAAGTAAGTGGACAAGGGCATAAAGCCAGCCGAATATCAGGTGCACTGCGGGACAACATCTGGAATAATACATTGATGAATAAAAAGGCTAAAGTTAGGATATATAAGACTTGTGTTAGACCGGTATTGACATACACTATAGAAACAAGAGCTGACAACAAAAAGACCAAAAATATCATTCGAACCACTGAAATGAAAATATTCAGAAATATCTCAGGCTTCACACTAAGATACAGGAAAAGAAACACTGACATAAGGCACGAATGTCGAGTTGAAGACATTGTCAGGTGGGGATGTAAGCGTAGAAGAGCCTGGAATGATCACGTGGATAGGATGACTACGCGAAGACTAGCAAAAATCGCTAGGGATGGTATACCACGGACAGACGCCCCTTAGGAAGGCCCCCAAAGAGATGGGTGGATTCATGGTCATCAATATCTCAAGAGAACTGAGAGTTGGAAAACACAGGCCTACGGCCTAAGATATGTGGAAGAAGAATTTGAAAGAATGGAGAAATGTTCACATTTTATGTGGAATGAAAGAAATATCAATGACCATTGGAGTTCGAAGGTCTGAATATTTGGTGGAAGAAATATGTGTATTTCACAAAATCAATGGAATTTTGAAGGTCAATTTCAGTTGTATGAGAGATCCCTAAATAAAAAGAGATGGCTCTGCTCAATGTTGTTTCACTAGTAATCTGGCGAAACTGCCGATTTTCTCCTGTCTAATGTGTTGAGTGAAATTAGCACTATACAGGGTGAGTCTTTGACCTCTGCGTTAATTTTAATTATAGATTCTTAAGTCAAAAGAATCATTTTCTTCCTATAACCCCCGTATTGGCCCCGTTCAGAAGATTTTCTTAAAATAATTGCATTTCCACCTGTAATACTCAAACGACAATATCAATTGAAATGATCTCTTGTAGAAGGTTTTCGATAACAGTCATACATATTTTGGCATAAATAGATTCATTTTATTTCTTGTGGGTTTCTCACAACTACTGCATAGATTGGTTAATTTGCATGAAAAACAAATATCACTTGAACTTCTGTATCTTGTACTTCCTAGAATCATTAGTTTTTTTTTGCAGATAAAATAATTCATCATCTTTTTTCCTAAATTGTACGATATTTGAGATATTTGAAGATGAAAGGAATTAAATCGATATAGTCATCTGATGAAACATGAGTGAGTGAATCATTTATTAGAGGGAAAATAATGTTTTTAAACAATTCAGATTCAATAGTGGTTGCTGTGGAAGGTAATTTTCAAAAATACTTCGTATTGAATATAAAATACTCTTACGGCTAAGATTCCTTTTGTATCAGCAATTCTTTCTACACAATATCACGCAATTAATGCTCAATGATTTCAGACGTCCTTAACGCTATACTGATAACAGCTGGAGCTTTAGAGTATGCATTCACTGAACCTAAACTAAAAAAATTATAGCAACAATCGGGTGGAACATAAATTGGGTGATTCTTTTCGTAGTCGATTCCACTTTGTTTGTGGCCAGTTGAGTAGTGACGGCATACTTATATGAAACTACAATGTGCTGAAGACTCAGCTATGACTGAATGCATCTTGCAAATCTGATTGAAATTCTGCTTGCACCTCTCGAAGTGAGAATACAATACACTTGTTGATTCATTTTTCCCACTATCGAATTATCTTAGCTTGCTGTGAGTTATATTAAAGTTAATTTCGCATAATTCTCTCATAATAATAGTAATCGCTGAATTAATTAAAATCACTAAGGACGAAACACAAAAGATCATTATATTTAAAGTTGTCAGTCATCTCAATATTTACATGCATAATTATAAGTGTAGCGATCGTATACCGACTCTCACTTTTTGGGCGGGTCAGACTCAATCAATATTCAAATTCAGCTGGCAGTCAATAACAGCTAATCTGTGAGTAATGCCGAAGGATGTCAATAAATTAGTTACCTGATAGGCTGCAGATTTCACAGTACTTTCAGTGGATGAAAAGACATTTCTGCCTCACCTAGTTTAACAATGTCATCAATTCGCTTTCTATAGGTGAGAATGGATCCTAACGAGGTCTTCTTCAGATTTCAAGGACGAAAATGCTGTATCGATGGCCAAAAGTTTGTGAAAGGTCTGTAACAGTTAATTATCAGTAACAGTTAATGTTGTCAGTGTGTTGACGTAATAAACATATCCATAATGGATTCCTGAAATCGTTTTTATCCAATTTTTTGAATTCATATTAGGTACTGACTATTTTCAAGATGAAGAACAATTTTGCTGATGAGAATTTGTGGATGATCGAACAGACGTTCTCAACGTATAATTAGCTTTCACAAAAGCTTTTGATTTCACAAAAATTGTCATGGCATAAATGTCAAATAGGCAGTTCAAGTTACATAAAACAATCGGCCTTCAAACTTCCGGAAATTCAATTGGAGGTGCACTTTAGGATTGAGAGCGATGAATGCTGCCTCCTTGATTATTGGCGCTCTTGTTCACCCGAACAGAGTGCCTATCATTTTGCCCAAATGTCTATAATTTTCGAATATCGAGCCGAAAATGGTCTCAATCGATTGTGTTCGACTCCCCGATGAAGAATCCGTGGCGAAAGTTGAGTCTGTCCGGCCGTATCCTGTTTAGCATCCAAACGAGATGAGCTAGAGTTTTCATATTTTCAGAATAGGGTGATTGTCCAAATATCTCGGTCAAGTTCGTTATTGGGCCAAATCCGTAGGATTGGTACAGTAGTTAAGAGCATCTGAATTTTTTTCCGCAATAACTACTAGAATATCCATCCGATCAAGTTGATACTTGAAATATTGTTGAGGAGGCTGAAATAAAACGGCTTGCAAAATTTCGCATAAATCGTCACGATAGAATATTTTTAAAAATTCCCAAAAAAAATTTTTAAATACTCAATATCTCATAAGAAATTTTTCGGATTTCAATAAAAATTCGATAATATATTGAGGTGATCGATATCTTACTCATCCTCAAATTTCATTGTCGTATCTTTTTTCGATTTAGATATGATCATTTTTTCATTTTCTCAAAAGAAATGAGAAGTTCCGGTGATTTTCTTTAAACGATAGCTATCACAGATCGATATTCGATCGACAAATGCCGGGCTCATTAATCAGTGTCAGTTGATGTAATATTAATCAAAATTTTTCATAACGGGAAATCATAAAGATAGAATTCAATCTCTATGGCTGAAATAATATAAGTTGTCAAAATTCAGAAAAGCACTGACGTAAGTTTTTAAAGGAAGGGAATTATAGCTTCGAACAAAACTTCAGTTATGAGTAGTTACTTTTAATTTGAGATATAGGTTTGTTCATTCATTAGGCGTTCATATTTGCATCACATTATCCCATAATACGAGAAAAGGCTATTGCTCACCTGATCAGAGTGCTTATAGATTTGTTATGGTTTGAATAATAACTCGCAAGTAGCCCAACAAGAGCGCCAAAGCAATCTGACCTCACGTCAGTGCTTTCTAATTTTGTTTTTGTAGATTTCTCTTTGTCTTGGATATAATGTTTCGTTCCATTTCATCTGAAGATTTTCATCTACACCATGTATGACCAATTTGGATCCATCGGTGTCTAACACTTGGAATTTCTGATAATCCTTAAAGGCTCGTTTATACTGGCTGGTACCTTATGCCGTAACCTTAACCTTAAAAGTTGAACCATAGAAATTCAATGCTTTCGTTCATACTCATTCCCTAACCTTTTCCCTTACCGGTAAAATGTTCAACTTCTAGGGACAAATTCATAGAAATATATATTCATAAATAATTTGGACAAATTACAGATATATATTACATAATTAGGTTAGATTATCTTATAAGTGTATAAGACTATCTTATAAGTAAGACAAATTAAGGGAATGTAATAGTGGGCTAGTTTTTTTGACACATGCGCATTCTATAGAGCGTCAAATATTTATATCAGAGTATTGAATACAGAATCGATCTCTGTTTTGATAGCGGTAATTTCGAATAATATAATAAATTATAATTCAAGATGGTCAGTACGTTTCAAAACATTGAAACTCAAATTCAAAATGACAATTATTAACAAGCATACAGCAAAATCGATAAACTCTATGTTCTGCTTAAGGTTAAGTTAACAGCCAGTATAAACGCCTACTGAAACTCTTACGGCATAGGGAATAAGGTAAGGGCTTACGGCATAAGGTACCAGCCAGTATAAACGAACCTTTATTCTCAACAAGTGGCGCTTTATTTCTCCGATATATAGGGTGAGTCTTTGACCACTGCGTGAATTTTAACCATAGATTCTTGAAGTCAAAAGAAACATTTTCTTCCTATAACATTTTGCCATATTTGGCCCCGTTCAAAAGATATAGTGATGAAATTTCATAAAAAAATTGCATTCTCACCTGTAATACTCGAACGACAATATCAATTGAAATGATTTCTTGTAGATGTTTTTTGATAAAAGTCATGCATATTTTAGCATCAATAAATTTATTCCATTTCTTGTGGGTTTCTCACTACAACTGTACAGATTGGTTAAATTGCATGAAAAACAAATATCACTTGAACTAAAGGTCCGTATCTTGTACTTCCTAGAATCATTAGTCTTTTTGGAGATAAAATCATTCATCATCTTTTTCCCTAAATTACACTATTTTTCAGATATTTGAAGTTGAAAGAAATTAAATCGATATAATCATCTGATGAAACATGAGTGAGTGAATCATTTTTTAGAGGGAAAATAATGTTTTTAAACAATTCAGATTCAATAGTGGATGCTGTGGAAGGTAATTTTCACTCAATCTAAATTGGACTACAGAGCAGTATTTGCGCAATGTGATAACTTAAAATGCTTAAAACACTTTAACGCAGCTGAATATGGAAAACGATATTAAAAAAAACACTTTTTTTTAATATCAAGATCCAATGATTAAAATTAACGCAGTGGTCAAATCACCCTGTATAAGATCGAGAACCAAAAGAAAAATCTGGCCATTTCTGCTTTTTGTAGAATGTATTTTAGATGTTCGTTATTGTGGAGAATGGAAATTGTTATATATATAAATATATTCCAGAAGTTTATTTGGGTAAGCAGTCGATGTCAATTCAATAAGTACACTCTCTTTTTCCTTAAAACTCGAGCTTTCAGCTTTATTTTAAGCCTTCATCAGGAGAGCGCTACAATATGTATAAATCAGAAAGGTAAATGATAAAGCGATGATTAGGTATACTATATACAACTTACAATAATATTTCTGTGTTTCTCTGTATGTCATTATTCATTAATTGACAAACCAGAACATTTTTGCTCTTCTGACCAAAAAAGAGAGAAAAATAGTCCATTTAGCCTTGTATACGTTAACTTGGTTTACTAGTCAACAATCTCACCTTCGTAAGTTCTATATAGTATACCTAATCATCGCTTTATCATTTACCTTTCTGATTTATACATATTGTAGCGCTCTCCTGATGAAGGCTTAAAATGAAGCTGAAAGCTCAAGTTTTAAGGAAAAAAGAGAGTACTTATTGAATTGACATCGACTGTTACCCAAATAAACTTCTTGAATTTAAAATTCTCAGTCGACAACCCCCTTTTATATAAATATATATAGATGAAATTTATTTGGGTATTCGGCAATGTTGGGAATGATCAATAATCAAAATTGTAAAACATCTATATTTCGAACATTTTTGTAGTTATAGAGGAAACAATGAATATAAGAAACTGAGCACTATATTACAAACTAGCTTACTTTCATACAAAAGATTATTCGAAAACATGACAAGAACTGACTGGAATATTAAATTTGACAATTTATTATCATAGATGAACTAAATTAAGTGACGTCTAAAGGAAGTAGGTATTCATAGATTATGTTTAAATTTTTAATATCTGTTTTTTTGTTTATGTTTTTGTTATGCATATTTAATAAAATGAAAGATAATTTGAATAAACTCCCCAAATCAGACCTTATTTATCAAATTTCATGTAAAGATTGCAATGCAGTATATATTGGACAAACGTCACAAATTTTAAAAAAATGCATTGCCTTACACAAAAGTGACACCAGATTAAGACCTGAAAGGTGTGCATTAGCAAAGCATTCATCAACCCTCGACCATTCTTTAGATTTTGTCGATATAAAAATTTTATGTAACAAAGATGACTATAATAAAAGTATATTTCTAGAAATGGGTTATATAAATGAAAATAAAAACAACATAAACAAAAAAACAGATATTAAAAATTTAAATATTATCTATGAATACCTACTTTCTTTAGACGTCACTTAATTTAGTTCATCTATGATAATAAATTGTCAAATTTAATATTTCAAGTTCCTGTCAGTTTTTCGAATAATCTTTTGTATGTGAGTAAGCTATTTTATAATATTGTGCTCAGTTTCTTATATTCATTGTTTTTTTATAATACAAAAAAGTTCGAAATATAGATATTTTACAACTTTGATTATTGATCATTCCCAACATTGCCGAATACACATATAGTTATATATATAAATCCTTAATATTTTAGATTTGAACAATCCTACAATTGTTTTTGTGTGTAACCGATTCAATTTGCTTCATATTCATGCGGTGATGTTGTGAAATTGATCTTTGTATATTACTGCATGTATTGCTAAATATACAGGGTGTCCAGGAGAATGTGGGCGATCTCTCGGATTCAGATAGAATATTAAAAAATAAGATGACAAGTTCCCATAAATTTTTTTCCTGGCGACATTGAAATCATAGATAACTTATTGAAATGCACAGATAAATTATGCTAGATGTACTGGTAACAATTTTACAAAAATAAACAAACATAACCATCATAAGGTTACTCCCTGAAAGAATTAAAAATCTTGCCAAGTACGCCTGAGGAATCGCGCCAAATTTCAAAATGCTCTAGACCTTTCAGTTTTGCGCATGCGCCGTAATGATAGACCTACATTTTCATTCTGGCATCAATTCTCAGTGCGTTTTAAGTAACATTCACAAATTCACAATATATGTCTAATATACATGGGCTAACATCGTCATAACTCTATTGATACATAGATTTTCACTAAGAAACTGTTCCATCCATTCTTCCAGTTTTCTACGATCAAATTAGTTTTGTTTAGTAAACAAATCGAAGAAACCGCAGAATCACTCGCGGTAAAATTTATAGACTGTTCTTGGAAAACGATAATTTATGGGTAGGGCGAGATTTTTATGGAATGTGGTGCGTCACATATTTTCGCGGTTTTGATGTTATGTAACATTGACATTAGCGCCACAATTGCAGCAAGACGAGATTAGAATTAGGATGACTTCAATGCGTCCATCCTGCTTGAACGGGTTTCTTCATTATAGATTCATAAAGCACATTTATGTAAACAGAATCATATCATCGATTCAATTTATTTGCTCCATGTACAGGGTAATTCGATAAGAGTGTCGGAATTGAATTAATTGCGAGCCATGACTAAAAATAGAGTCACATGGTTATGACATGACAGATCGGAAGGTGACAGATTGTCAAGGATTATTATCAAAAATTCATTTGTCATATTTTAAAAATGTTAATTTAGCAGAAATACTGTGTGCCTATTCATCTACTGAGAAAAGAATAATGAAAAAATTCAAATGTGCTGGCTATGTTAGTGATTCGAAGCACAGGATGCATAGAAAAATTGACAAGCACTGACGAGATGTCAAACGGCTTTTTCGCTCTTGATAATCTACCTGCGAGTTTTATTCGAAATTTGAAAGATCACATATCCAAAATATACAAGGTGAGTGTTTGACTACTATATTGATTTTGATCATAGATTCTTGAGATCAAATTTGAGATTTTTTGTATACCATTTTCTGCATTAAGACTTCTTTCAAAGATACAGGGTGTTGACTTTGGCCTTATTGGCCGGTGTTCATGAATACAACTTATGTTCTCTAAGACGTCTTAGCAGTATTAAAGATTATTTGATCATTATACACAGTTTGAAGTTGTTCAATAGTTTTGCATAACTGTCTCTACACGATGATTGACATTTGACTCAAATGAAGCCTAGATTCATCTGTAAATAAGACACGAAAATTCACCTTAAATATTCATAGTTTTCAAGTTTATTTACAATGAAGGGATTAACAAGGAATCTGAGTTTTGATTAATGTGTACAAGCAGTTGGGTTAGGCGATATTGGATGGTTCCACCGCAGAATTGCGCTGAGACAGGAATATCACACACAACAATATCACATGCTATTAAATGTTTTAGAGAAACAAATAGCTATAACAGGCGAGAAGTTCAGGGTAGACCAAGAAAAACACAGTTGCTGAGGATCGTTACATCCATTTACGAACCTTAGGAGAACACATCTTAAGTATGCCAAGTCGTTGTGCCGAAGTCATCGGACATAGACAGGGTAATACCCAATATTAATGTTATTAATTCTGTTCTGCATAACATTCAAGTTTGAATGAATCAATATAAATTGATAACGTTTTTATTTTAATCAATGCTGATTTGTTAAATCATCAATAATATTTAATTGAGTAGGCAAAATTTTTTAAGCAGTTGTATCTTCTTTAAATGTGGAGAAAAAGCTATGGAGAAAACTAATTGTTCAGAGAAAGTACAGCTTCAACATGCTTTTGACTAAAATCCATTGCAGTTGCCTGCAGATGCCACATGGTGTTTCAAAATAAAGAGAATTATCCATAATACCCTGTATAACATTAGAGTGGATGGCTTCCTAAAAAAAGAAGGCAAAATAATTATATGTATCAAATGCATAACAAGCAACTTTGGATAAGCAGTTAGAAATTACTTACTAGTGAAAGGTCCAACGTCTTCACCTTTGTTATTTTGTTTTAAGATGTCGGGAATTTTATTTCATTAATGAGTCCTTTCCACTTGTTATTCACTGCTTACTAGTGAGAGGAAAGTAACGAAACAACAGTAAAAGCTGCACTTCAAATCAAAACTCGAAAACAAAAATAATGACATATGCATACGGTGCATTTCTTTGTTTTCGATGATCGAGACTTCGGCAAATCGATGTTGTCAGATTGTATTCTCCAATCAACTGACGGAGGTTTTGATTCCACAATTGAGCTCTATGGAACCCGATCAGACTGTCAATTTTGCACGAAAAATCTGTTCAACGCACTATGAAACTCACCGATAATTATTTTTCCTCCTCTATTTCAGGAAGTAATTAGAGGATATTGAAACCAATTATTTGAATGAGGAGGTTCCGAAACTGACTTTGAAGGATCTTTTTTTCCGATAATTACACTTTTGTGCCATAATTCATAAAATGAATGTGGAAGCACAAGTCATGTCATCAAATTGGGAAACGAGGCATAGAATGCCATGTCGATCAAGTGCTATATGAAATCCACCGTAATTGTTCAATGAACTCGGCCTAAATGATGAAAAACAATAAACAATCCGTCAGCAGTCCTTCCCTGCACAGTTTCCCATGTGGAGTTCCTTTGCGTGCCGAAGAAATCCTCCAATTCTTCCTTTCCATCATCCTCTGTGGTGATCCACACGGGTAGGGAGAATATGCGTTGTGCTCTGTGCAGCCAGCGTTCGGAATCAATCGGCAACTCCACAGACTTGGTGACTTCGCCTTCCAACCAATGTGCTACTAACTATACAGGCGAACGGAGAACACAGAATATCGCTCGTGGCCTACCCGCGTTTACGATTACGGTTTTGTGTTTACAACTCTCGCGTATTTTGTGTGAAAGTGACTGAAGTTCAACTGTAGAATATTTCTTGTTTTTATACCGAACCGCCTAGAGGTGAGTGTAATTAATTTGTTGGAATTTTACCGGTTACGGCTACGTATGTAGGATCTCTGTGTGCTCGCAATTAAAATTACTTTCATGTCCGAACTTTAATTCTGAAAGTTTTTCAGCGCCAATCTCGATTTTCTGCTGACAATTTGGATATGTTCAAACGTGATGTCAACTCTTGTCACCGCCTTCCTTTCATTCTAAATCTCAACTTTTGATTTATAATACTCATCGAAACTACATAAAATTTGCGGTAAAATAAATTCGAATATCGATAACTGTCTAACTCGATTTAATAACATTCCAATTGTATTATTTCATATAAGGAGATCAACCTAACAAGGCACCTACTGTTTTTTACAAGAAGAAAGTAGAGTCAATTCAGAACAATCTAGCATCAAAAGTGGATTATTTTGTAATGAAAAAATTTACCAAAATAACGAAGACTTCTTGATTCTCCAATAACATAAGGAAGAACCTAAAACAAGCAACATTGCTTACTTCAATATATGACATCTTTATGATGTTTTCACAAATATTGCCAATAAAACTTATAAAAATATAAAAGATATATATGCAATGGCTATATTTTCACTATGTCTTGTTCTGTTTTCTTTACTTCTGAAATATTTTCAGTATGACCTCCCTGTAACGTTCGTACTCTTTGAACAAATTTGAGATCATTTTAAGTGCCGAAAAATATTTTATTTTATTCTTATTATCCAGTTGATTATAGATATTTGAAATGTCATCCACAGATTTGAAGAAGTAGATTGAATATAGAGTATACTCACTTTTATTCAACCAGCAAGTAGGGTATTGGTCGGCAGGGATTATTATTATTTTCAATATTGTTTGAATTCTTTCTTTCAATTCAAATATGCGGAGTCTTACATCTTAGTTTTTTCAATTCCAGAATCATAAATTGACGGAAGCTATATGATACTATTATGATAATTAATTACGAATTATTGCAAATACCACTCAGTGATTTTGATTCGCAATTTTGTGTTAAAAACTTAATTCCACAAGCAAATTCTTCGTTGCTCAGCGAATTATTTTCGAGATAGCTATGTATACTATACTGAGGAAAATATTTGAGTAATATTAAATATTTATAGAAGAAATCACTACCCTTATATTATGTTGTGTTATGAATATATAAATATACAATATATGTGCAATGGCTATAATTTGTATATATACTGTTTTGTTTTCTTTTACTTCTGAAATATTTGCAGTATGACCTCCCTGTAGCGTTCGTACTCTTTCAACAAATTTGAGATCATTTTAAGTGCCGAAAAATATTTGATATTATTCTCATTATCCAGGTGATTATTGATATTTTGAATATAATCCACAGATTTGTATAAGTAGATTGAATCTAGAGTATACTCACTTTTATCCAACCATCTAGTCAGCCAGGATTATTATTCCATCCAATATTGAATATTATATAGGATTGTTTGAAATTTCAAGTTTCTACTGAAAAAAATCACCAACTTGTTGATCTAAAAGTTTTGTACCGGTAGTTTGGATCACAGCAATATGAGTTAATCCAATCGCATTTCTGCAATGTTATAGTTTTTGCAAATTAGTGGAGTCACATTGTGCCGGGAGTTTTTAATTTCGTTATATACCATTATGATGAGTTATCATTGCCTTTTCGTTCTTTCTGTCAATACAAACATGTGGAGTCTTACATCTTAGTTGTTTCAATTCCAAAGCCATAAATTGACGGAAGCTATATGATTTCATTATGAAAATTTTGTGATTTTGATTTGCAATTTTGTATTAAAAACTTAATTTCACTTGCAAATTCTTCATTGCTCAGCGAATTATTTTCGAGATATCTATGTATCCTATACTGAAAATGATATTTGAGTAATATTGAATATTTATAGAAGAAATTACTACCCTTACTATATGCTGTTTTATAAAAATACTTCGTTCACAGCAATAGGATTTAGTCCCTTTTTCTTTAATTACAAAATACGAAGAGTGACTTTTTTGCAAATTCGTGATTCTATATAGTGCCGACAGTTAGTTTATATACCATTATTCACTACATTGTTGAGTTTCATAACATTACAAGAATGCCAATCACAGATTCAGATATGCAATTTGATACTAAATAACTATCATTGCGTTTATTTCAATAGTAAAATTTACTATGCTTATAACATTGTTTCTGGGAGTTAATTTCGAATACGGTTTCCAGCTTTTAAGAAAGATCCCTTAGCATTTCTATATTCTCAGTGTGTTGTTTTATTAACTATGTATGACAAATATGAAGAAAAGATATGAAAAATATAATCAAATGAAATTTGAACCATGATACTCTTCGTATATATTCCTGAATTCAGATTGGGAGCTGATTCGTGCATGATACTCCCCTTAAACTTGTAAACATTCAGTTCATTTCCACAAGATTAATTACTCTCTGTAAATAAGATTGAAAATCATTACAAAATTGTCAAATTAATAATTCATCTAGTGAAGAAAACACAATGAACATCTTTAATGTTCATCATTTCATATTGTATTCTTGTACCATTACCATGTTAAATTCAATCAGAAAGAGGTCAACTGATAAGAATCCGAAAAATTATGAATGGAATTCCTATTTTAAATCTGGCAAGATTAACTGGAATAACATCTCCGATAATTGAGTAATGTGCCTCAGCTGATGTCAATGAAATTAACAATTATGATAATTGAATTAATCTCGGAATATCATCCAATGACTTGTTCCGCCTTTCTTCATTTAATTTTGCAGCAATATAATTTTTTATTTTCAATTTCGATACTAATATACAGGGCGAATCTTTGACCACTGCGTTAATTTTAACCATAGGTTCTTGTGATCATAATAAACATTTTTTTCCATACCGTTTTTCCATATTCAGCTGCGTTAAAAAGTTATAAGCATTTTAAGTTTTCACATTGGGAAAATACCCCACTGTAGTCCAATTTAGTTTGAATAAAAACTACCTTCCACAGCATCCACTGTTGGATCTGAATTGTTAAAAAACATTATTTTCCCTCTAAGAAATGATTCACTCACTCATGTTCCATCAAAAAAAAAAAAATGGTGCAATTTGGGAAAAAAGGTGAGGAATGATTTTAACTGCAAAAAAATCTAACGATTCTGGGAAGTACACCTTTAGTTCAAGCGATATTTGTTTTTCATGCAATTCAGTAGTAGTGAGAAACCCACAAGAAATGGAATAAATCTATTGACGCCAAAATATACATGATGGTTATCAAAAACCTTCCACGATAGATCATTTCAATTGATATTGTCGTTTGAATATTACAGGAAAAATGCAATTTTTTCATGAAATTTCATCACCCTATATCTTTTGAACGGGGCCAAATTTGGAAAAATATTATAGGAATAAAATGTTTCTTTTGACGTCAAGAATCTTTGATTAAAAGTTAATTAAAGACCCACCCTGTTTATTCTCATGGCAACTCATTTCAATTCACCCCCAATCTTTTCATTTATATTTTTATAATTCTTCTTCGTCCAGTTCTTCTGCGTTTAACTGTTATCAGTTACCGAGCCACAGAATTTGAAAACAATTTTGCTCGCTCGCTTCGGATTTACATAGAATCAAAATTATGGTCCACGTTACATGATTGATAAATTGAGTTATATCATCGTTCCTACAACCGGTTTTTACAAATGAAAACATAAGCTGGTTGAATATTCTAAATATTTGACTGATGTATCATTCCACTCAAATTCTTCGAAAGGTCATTCCGAAGGATGCTTACAAAGTATTCAATTTTGAAGTTATCAAGAGCGACAGTGTTTTCAGAAGAAGAATTTCGGGATTTTCGGGTCGACATCAGACTTTTACGAGTGAATCTTATCTTAATTATTCTTTGATGGTCTCAGAGGAGATTAGTTGGGATTTTTCCGAGTTGTCTATACCTACTTCACTCTAGATTTGGGCGTTCAGGTTGTTGAAAACAAATATCAACTGCAGTTGTTGAAATTTCAAGTTCTGTAAGCGTGATTTCATAAGGGCAGATGTGGTCATTCATAGTTTTAAATTTTCGAAAATTATTGAAGTATTTCAAAGCATTTCTGTTGAGATGACCATGCGATGAAATCTACGTTTGAAGTAAAATAAAGATCCAAGTAATTTAAAGTTATCAGTAACTCAGAGTAAAAGTGAATAGACAAATTACTTTGTTACTAGTTGTGGAGCTACTTAGGCTCAGCAAAAATTCCATTTTGGTCCAAGGTCATGTATTACGTGAATTTATCGATGGAATATCTTTTACTTGATACTGATATAATTCAGTATCGGATGAAATGTGTTGATACTTATATTTATCAAGTTTTCCTGTATAATACGATATTTTTTACTCAAATTCAAAACAAAAGGATTTAAGAGTAACAAATTTGATAAAGATTTCTCCAATGTGTGATGCTACTTTAATCTTCAGAGAAAACTGGCATAATTTTAAATGAATATTCACGTGTTTATTTATATGTGAAAACAAAGATTTTATTTTAATAATAAAAAACTAGTAAGCCCCCCGATTCACCCATTCGATAGATTTGAAAATTGGAACTGATCCAATATTATCGGTTATTTCAATTGAAGAGAAAATATTAATTTGCGCTCTAAAGCCATCCGGTCGATGTATTGAATAAGCTAGTACGAGATAACCTATTTGTCAACAAAATATGAAAAAAAGGACAAATTCTGCTAAGGCCAGTTCCACTGAAACAGTTGTAATAAATTGGGGACAAAAAACTTTAGAGAATTAGACATTTGGCCGAATCTTTTATTCTGTTTGAAGTTCATCAGCGAATAATTCACATTCAGAATTCCTTTACTCCTGTGCAGTTCTGAACTGCAATAAAGACAGAAAATCCCTTCGCTTGAATTGAAGTGACCGATAATATGGATTGTAGATTGTGATCATTCAAAGTTGCAGTTCACATTAGTTTAAATCTTATGTATGAGATATTGTCTGATACACCCTGTATATGCCTTGAGTTCCAAAAGTTCTGAAGCAGCCTATACATTTAATATTAAAAGAAAACAATTATTTTGTCTAATTTTCACTGTATTACACGACCGGTTTCGGTTGTTAAAATGAAGAGAACTATAAGTACATTAGATTTAACTCGAATTCCAAAGGATCCTACCAACAAATATTCCAAACCAATAAAAGAAGCTCTAGAAGATTGCAATCTACTTTTTTCTACACCATGGGAAATAAAGAAGCATCTTCCAATGAATTCACGACTTCCAGAAATGTATAGTTTAATAAAACTCCACAAAAAAGACAATCCCGTTATACCAGTAGTTTCCTTTATTAATACACCTACAGGTAAACTATCAAAATTTTTATCTAATAAATTCAAAAATCTATCGAAATCTTCACCAGAATATAGTTTTGAAAGTTCCAAAGATTTAGAAAAGGCACAAACTCAGAAGCCCTAATACCATATAATTCATTCAGTCCTGATAATCATAAACTGGCAGCTCTGAAATCTATGATCACCATACCTTTATCGAACGCTAACCTACAATCGGAAAATGATAAAATCAAAGAAATTGCAACTCATAATAATTTTCCAAGAATCCTAGTAAACAAACTAATTAAAAACAAAAGAAAACTGAAAACCATTAATATGCTTTACACTCGGCTTTACACTACCACAGAAAAACCTAGGTACTAATAAATTCATGTATATCACATATTCCGGAGAATTATCAATCCAAATCCAAAATTATTTTTCTAAACTTGATTTCAAAACAATATTTATTCAGGACGTCCAAACCTAGGTAAAATATTATATAACTCAAAATCCAAACTTAAACCCGAGAAAACTTCAGGTGTTTACAATAAAATCTGTTGTAAAAATTTCAACGCTGCATATGTAGGTCAAACCGGCAGAAATTTTGAGACCAGATTAAAAGAACATCTGAAATCAGGTAAACAGTCCGCAGTTTATGATCATATCGTGACTGAAGAGCATCATATGGATATCGTAAATTTTAAAATCCTTCACAAATGCGAAAAAGGCCTGAAATTAAATTTGCTGGAAGCGATGGAAATAACAAATCTGTTCAATATTCCTAATGTGTCCCCACTTAACACCCAAATAGAAATAAACCATTCACCACTTTTGAACATCCCATAGATTTAAGCCCACGAAATATTTCAGTCTGTACCTAGCACCAGAAGATGGTTTAACAACCGAAACCGGTCGTGTAATAGTATTAATAATGTGAAAATTAGACAAAAATAATTGTTTTCTTTTAATATTCAAGATGGATATTCACAAAATAAATGAGTCATCAATTCATTCTATTATACATTTAATGGTATAATATCGGGTAGAGTTGAAACTTGCTTAAAAAAATCGAAGCTTAAATTACATAATTTAATGAAATGGCACAAAATTGATGTATGTTGAATGTACATACCGTCTATGTTTTATATTTTTCACTTCATTCTTTGATAATGTATTCATTAGTTATGTGGCATAGTATTCATTATATATTATGTAATATTATTATTTTTATTATTATGTTGGTGAGTTAAGGTTAGCGGACTTTAAAATGAAATCGAGTTTATTTTTATACACCAACACAAATGAAATAATCAAGTGCAACCCGAAAAAATAAGAAATGCCACTCAGACGAATCTGGATCTTGATGACAAACCTACTCGAGCTCGAACAAAAGCTGTCATGTGAGGTTTCTTGACGGCAGGTTCGTCTATTGTTGGGAGCACTCGAATATTGGCTTTGAAGCCACACAATTTTACAAGCAACTTGTATTGGAAGCAAAATACGATTTCTGAGATGAAATCATATTATGAACTAGGGACAATGTATATATGTATAATCTATATTTCATACATTTTGATTCAGTCTTCTACACACAATGAGGAATTGTTCAAATTTCGAAATGACGTTACTTGAAGGAATACTATTCAAATTCGAAAAACTGCTTTGTTTATGATGACAAATATGTCACTGGGTCAGTAGGTGAGTGTTTGGGGTGTTGATTCCTAAAGTCCTATTACTTTCAGAGATAGTTATTTCTACTCGCCAATACGTTGACAATCTAACGAAAATCTAGTTTGAAGTGTTAGGACAACTGAAATCAGATCTATATTTTGCTGCTGCTTCTGACTGTTGTTGTGATAAAAATCTTGTAATTACTCCGATATGCGTTTTTTCTCATTGGTGTGGACAAAACACATTGGCTTGGAAAAATAGTTAGCGTTAAATGTTGAAAGATTGAAAGTAGAACCTGTCGCATTCACCATTTAGTAATTGATTTTTTAAAAAACCAATATTTTGAAATACAAAGTTTTTTATTGCTAAGAAGTGTGCTGCTCCATACAGATTTCATTCATATTCAATTAACAATAATTTAAACAATTCGTGGTTACAACTAACGGTGTGAAATGCTGCAACGGAACAACTTCCACGTGCCACTTTGAAATCGGTTGATATTCTGAAAACTAACCTCTAATATAAGCATAGAGTATTACCTGATTGCGGCATGTCACGCCGTAACTTGCAACCAAGAATTGTTCAAATTATGTTTATCGAATTTGAAAGCCTGAAGAGATAAGAGTGTTATACACAAATGTTGAAACACAAGTGTCGTATTCTATTTCACTTTTTGATAAATTTTGTTGTAGTTTTTCTGAATTGTTTGATTTTATGATAAGAATGAAAAATTCTCTTTTATTCATCTGAGAAGATAGTGTTTTCTAGAATATATAAAGGTATCATTGATACTTCAATCGAAAAATGTAAGACTTTAATTGCCATTTTTAGATTGTTTTTTTAATTTTTAACACTTCAATTAGAATCGGCAAAATGCGTTGAAGAAGCTAGTTTAGCTGACAGCAGAACTCAAATATTATGCTAATTCTTGGTTTTTTAAATTCTTTCATATTCTATGATTATATTATTCAAAACTGAGAATAGTATATTCTAAAACAAGTTGCAGAATGGGCACCTATTCCAACACAAATGCGAAATTCGAAAATGAGCGACGAAGGAGCGAGTTTTTGAACGCATGAGTGTTGGAATTGCCTTCTGCAACCAGTATTAGACGATATTTTCTGTATTTCAGTCAAGAATTGTGAGAAGTTTATTGGAATTCAATGAAAAATTCAGATTATACCTCCTAGTGCCTTTTGTATTTTATTCTCGCATTTGGACTGACTGATGCGAAAATTGACATATTATTGAATTTGAATAGTGCGTTCAAATCTCTACATGGTTTAATATTGGCAATTGATATGCAATGGACGCGTGTTAACATTCGAAAGGATAGGATGTCAGTGTTGTCAACCACAAAACGAAAAATATAACTAAAAACAATGCTGTAATGAGTTCATTACAGCACTGTTTTTAGTAGTGTAATGAACTCATTACGACACTGAAATAAAGAAAATACTATATCATGGTTTCTCAGATTCTGCAAAGACTGCCAAAAGAATCGGGATGAATTTACGATAGCTCCATAAATTGTAAGAAAACAGAACGGAGTTTTTTATCATAAGAACGCGAACCGGATGAACATTAGAGTTTTTACAAACGGGTTCTCGAACATCCTCTCCAAACATTTTTCTACCAGCATGTATCACAAAGAGATATCGTTTCCCTGCGGTTGCTTTATATTAGAAAAAAAAGTAGAGTTGGCAAGAGGAAAATATATTCCGTATTATATTTCCACTATGGTACGAATGGAATAAAAATACCTCGGGTTATCACGAAACAATTTTTTTGTTTGATCCGCCTCCAGGTATTCTGTGTGTTATGAGTTCCTATCATGATTAATATTTGTCCTGGCTACGGATTGCCTTTCAAAATTATTCTGGTTCTGCGGTCTATCTCAGGCATCCTACGCGAATTAAGTCTAAGTTAGAATTGAGCGTTTCATCTACAATCAGATCATCTTGAGATAAACTTATTTACGTAGATCGCGACAAGTAAGTAATTCCACGTCTTTGACCAGAAATCGTCCCATTTCAATAAAAATTACGAAATTTTAGTTGATCTAATGAAAACCAAAAAAAAAGTATATTTTTGCAAAAAAAAATTATGTAGAAATTGTTATTTTTCTTCCACTATGTTTTCAAGACCGAAGGCTCAAAGCGAGGAAAACTATTCTAATGTGACTATTTAAACGAAATTTTGCTATTCGTTCCAACTTTATTCAACTATATTTCAAGTTGGAACTTGACCGGATGGATATTCTAGGTAGTGTTGGGTACCTCTTACAAGAGGTGGCTTATTTGTCTCGTACAGAAGAGGAAATGTTAGAGCGGCTCATTTTTATACAATGTACCACCTCACTTCAAATGTCTCACTTCGCCTAGATGAGGACCAGGAAGCGATGGAGCCACGCGACAAATACAAAGAGTGAGAGGGGACAAGTCCTGGTCCTAGTAACCGGTACAACATAGTAGACAGTACACAGATGCCGTAAATTATGGAATTACTGAGGATTTTATGGCGCGGCTCCGTCTTTGACACTTTGGCACCTGTTACCAAATATGATGGGATTTTATAGGAGATTCTTTGAACTCAACAGAAAAACAATTTTATTTTCGATGGTTGTATGAAAATATTGATTCTTCAGAGAAGGAATAATACGCTAAGCTCTCGATTAATACCTGCTACAGTGGCGGATTTACCAATAGGCCAAGTAGGCCGGTGCCTAGGGCGGCAGATTTAGAGGGGAAGCAAATTCAGCAAATTTTTAGTTTTACTGATTTTTTTTTATAATTATAAGTGTACTAGTTATAATCTATACTATAATAAAATCGTAAACCTCAAACAGTCTGTACATTAAAGATATTCGAAAAAAAATTCGCTAAGATGGCTTAAGATGAGTAACTGACTTTTTTAATTTCTTGTTTGTCTGTCAGTCTGTCCGTTTGTTTGAATGAATATCACGCAAAAACTACTGGGCATTTTACATGAATCTCCTTGAATTGTGTAGTCTGAAGTCCGGTTTAACATTCAGCATAAAATATTTATCAAAATTGTACCCTTAAGGGGGTCAACGTTTGTATGGAACTACGTGATTCCGTGGTCCAATCTCTTTGAAATTTGTCAAATATTGAATTTTGCGGGCGAACTTTTCACTATTCTTGGATGGTTCAAATCATTATGATCTTACTAATATTTTATAAATGTGGAAGTGAGTTTGGATATTTAGTTGTTTGAATTATTGCTCAATCACACCAAAACTATTAGACCGATTTTGATCAAACTTTGCATTAATAGTAAAGTCTATCTTTGTTTCTGCGAAAACAGAATTGTCAAGAAAATCTTAATGCTTTATCTGTTTTGTGCATAGAGTCAGAACTTATGAAAAAGATTGCATACGACAATATAATTGATGATTTTGCAAATTTAAAATCTCGCAAGAAAATAACGTAAAACTTATTTGATCTCATTGTCTGTCACCATTAACTGATTGTTAACATGTAATATTTCAATAGAAATTGTTTGTATTGTTTTCAAACTGTTAAGTGCAATAAAAAATATGTAACAAAAACAATGTTTTCGGACCACTCATTATTTTGTCTGTGTACATATAGTGTAGGTATTTTCAAGTCATGCCTTTCCCCACCTTATGATTAGTACGTGCTGCTATTTTTAACCCCGACTCAAAAAGAGGGGTGTTATAAGTTTGACGTGTCTGTGTGTCTGTGGCATCATAGCACACGAACGAATGAACCGATTTCAATTTAGTTTTTTTGTATTACAGGTGTTTTACGGCCGAGTGTTCTTAGACATGTTTGATGAAAATCGATTGAGCTGTTTAAAAATTACAGAGGTTTCACGCTTTAAAGTCGGGGTTTTTTTGTTTTGCTTGTCAAATAAACTTGTTAGGTCAACATTAAACTCTTCAGTACATAGCGGGATGCAAAAATAATCTAGTAACTTACAGAAATATCATTAAGTTCACAATCATACTAATAACGGGATTTAACTAACGTATTGAATTTCAAAAGTCAGTAGGGGCGGCAAAAATTGAATGGCCTACTAGCGGCAAATTTGTAAATCCGCCACTGACCTGCTATTTATGTACCAGTATATCATGACATTATAACATTAATTTTTCAGATGTAAAAATATTGATTATTATTAGGAATTCTGATCGTCATAGATAAAGAAAAATTAGAAAACATGACGAAAAATTGAAGGATTTGTTGTTATTTTTATCGAAGGGCTAAATATTCAGTTTTTTATCAACCAAATCAACACAAATGATAAACTACAAAGATTAAATTTTCGGAATAGTAATAGTCAATAAAAGACCCTAATAAATGTTAAAATTCCGAATTGCTATGAGCCATAAGTAAGCAATATATCTTTTCGGCATAATGAAGTCTCACAAAAAGAATTCAGACCGAAATTACTAGTAATTGGATACATTTTTATAAAAACAGTTTGTTCTAAAAGGAACAGGAAAACTGTGTTGAGGAAACTTAAAATTTTTTAATTACATGAGAATATATAATCACGATAAGCTTCGATTATTTTCAATAACAAAACCCTCATACTCAGTAAAACCTTCCCCTCATTCGCTCACCGTACTAAAGTATCAAAATCCAACAATTAATTGTTGAATTTTGCCTCTTTTATTACTATAATTCTGTCGACAATTAACGTTATCCTCCTTTTTCATCGACATACTTGAAGTGAGGCAGACCATCAACGTTCTTAATTCTTACCTACCTCACCCTCGCTACGCTACACCGCCTAAACATCCCGTCGTCTATACTAGTACAGATTTTGTCCCGACATCATTGTAGTGGTACAATGTACCGCTTCAGTACATAAATGAGGCACCTTTTACAAACTCAATTTTAAGATGTGTACTACCCAACACTAATTCCAGGAGTTAACGAGGAATCTGAATTTCAGATGCTCATAACAGCTGAACTATACGACGAAAAAGTCAAAAAAAACGAACTTGACCGATATATTAGGACATTGAACTTTTTCTAAAAATATCAAAACACAACCTCATTTCTGTCGTAAGATAGAGAGTATACAGCCGGCCGCAAAATTACAGACATTTGAACAAAATGATAGCACGCTGTTTTACTAAAACAAGCGCGCTAAATTATTGTCCTGACTTCACACATATTTTTCTTTCACAGTGATTCTCAAACGATTCCAAAAAATTTATATGCTTTCGTCATCGTGGAATATTTCATCAACGAAATTGAGCCGAAAGTAGTGTAAAGCACAATTCCCAATGTCCAATGATAAATTGACTATTGTTACGGGTCATGGCTTCCAACAATCTAATCTAGTAGTTGTTGCTGTGACACTGGGGTCATTCATGGATCTGGATTATTTATTTCTCCAGGAACTTTGGGGCGAGTTGGACGGTAAACAACACTTGTGATTCTGATCGAATACTTCTCGGAGATTTTTCTTTTCACTATCCAACTGCCTGATCCTAATTGGTAGAAAACTTCTTGACGTTCACAGATCGAGTGAGTAATTTCTTTGTTTTAGGAGGTTCGAGAAGGAAATCCTTGTTTTATTTTTCTTTCTACTTTGCGGATCGTGAACATCTCGATAAATTGAATTATGTTTGAGTGCGGACAGTGAAGCTGCACTTCTCAGAAACATTTTTATTTTGATAACACTAGGATAAGAGGATTGGGCTGCTAGATATGTGATATTTGAGTTATTTCTTTTATAAAGCATAAAATATGAGAAAACTTCTAGATCAAGTTTTTATTGAATATTTCAAAAAGTTCTACACAATCTTCCATAATTCTACATCGCTAATGTTCATATTGTCAGTCGATAATTTTTCCTCTGCTATTTTTTCAATGAAATAAGTGTTATATCACAACCTTCCCTAACTATGGATGATGATTTCCCTTTGAATGGGTTCCATAGCAGACTTCAAATATCAGAAGATCTGAAAAATCATCATTTGGACCGCAAGACCCGATTCGAAGAATTCTCCTTGCAGATTGGCGACAAATTTTGTGTATTAGATTTGAATATAGAGGGTATTTCTAAGGACAAGGGTGATTATATTTCTAAACTAACGAAGGACTATGGTGCTGAGATTATTCTCCTTCAAGAGACGCATATGAATCACTTGAAAAAACTTCGTGAAAGAGGAACTATAAAAGGTTATGTATTGATTATCTCCTTAGTAAAATTTACGGTTTAGCTTGTTATGTTGAAAAATCCTTGATTCACAATATCGAGTTAATCCAAAAAGGGGAATTTGAGGGTGTTTTCTTTATCTCTTTCAAATTTTTATTTTTTTTATTCAGTTCTTTTTTCTGCTTTTGTCTTTTTATTTCCAGATTCGATGTGGGCAACTTGAAGAAGTCTCTGTTTCCATCAATAGAAGATTACCCTTGAAGAAAGAAGTCCCTAAAATATATTTCAGCTTATTTTTGTACTTTCACACTTAGGCGGGGAGCCAGGGTTTTTTTACTGGGGTTTTTTCCCTAGGTTTTTATGTGATACGCCGAATTGTATGACACCCCGTCACTAACCCCTGATCTATATGCTTTATTGTTTTCTAACTAAATATTGTAAGCCAAAAGTTCAAAAGAATATATATATATTGAAGAACGTATTATACCATAATGTTAATGTGCTTTCAATCTGAGAATTCTGTTTTGTGAAATATATGAATTAATTGGAAATGAATTAGGGAAAGTTTTCTTCAAGAATTCAGAGCTCCAGTCTATTTGCGAATATAGGGAGGGGCAATGTTAGATAAAACTAGTAACTCATCGATGTATTCAATTGTGCATCAATTTTTTATGTATGTGCACTATTAAACCAAACAAATCAACAATACTCAATTCCAGAAAAAACTAAGGCTAGAGATTCTGTGCGCAGAGTGGAAGCATCAGCACCCCAAGGCGATCCAGCTAATTTCTCAAGAATATTTTTCCTAGTTTTCAGTTTCAGGCTCAGATCATCTAAATGAGCCTTGTAATTGACAGATGAATCTAATTCAACTCCTAAATACTTAAGATAGAAATCATGTTCGATGGAATTTTCATTGAAAGTTACAGATGATTTTCTGTATTTCTCATGATTATTCAGATGGAAACAAGATATCTCTGTTTTGTTGGGTTTGCGACATAATCGCCACCTGGCAAAATAATTCTTCAAAATCTCCAAATCCGTTGATAGTATGTTCTCCAGAGTATGGAAATCCGAATGATGGTCAGCAACCGCAAAGTCACCAGCACAAACGAATTTCTGAGATGATGTCGTTGGTAAATCTCTGAGTTATAGATTGAAAAGTGAAGGAGCTTGAACTGATCCTTGTGGAAAACCGTGTTTTGATCTTTTGAAATTACTACTCTGATTGTTGATAAACACACGAGATCTTCAATCAGATAACACATTTTCTGATAATCGCACCATTTCACCACACTTTAGATGAGTATAGAGTTTGAAAATGAATTCTTCTTTCTACACAGTGTCATATGCCGAAGATACATCAATGAAAGCAGGTCCCTTTTTCAACCTATTATTGAGAATATAATAAAATATATCTTTGAACTTCTGGTCAATTCAACCCGCCGATTATATGCATTCACACAGTCTCAGTCAAGCTATGCTGTAAACATGTGCTTATGTATGATTAAATAAAATGAATCATCATCTGACTGGTCAAACCCTCAATTTTTTATTCAAATGTAGTCAAAGATATCTCTCTAATTCATATTCATTCAACACGATATATGTTTCTTGATCTGCAGAGGACACTTTGGATATCTACCTGACTTATAGCCAAGTGTATCATTCTTCAACCCAAATTCAGGAATGACGATTAATATTCAAGTCACAAAACATTGAAAAATCGAAATTAGTCATATTGGATAACAATTTGAATTCATCATTTCACCGTCTCAACACTATCATTATGAAAAAACTTGAATATTACAGAAGTGCCTGTAATAAGTGTAATATATCAATTTGCTATGCGCCTACCCAGATAGAGGTATAATAAAGTCAATTAATGGAATATGTGAGAGTTTAATCTTGTATGTGGATTCAACATTTATTTTTTTGCTTGTTGAATGCCGGCTCTGGTGAGCGGCCTGCAGAGATATATCAGTACCTGAAACCTGAGCTGAGATTGTTGAAAGTGCGGAGTGGTTTATATGTATTTACCCATTTTCATCCAACCTACACTGAAGTCTCAGACTGAGAGAATCATTATTTCCAGATATATAGAAATCAGTTTGCTCTAGCACGAAGAAACGTCGTTTGAAGTTAAACTAAAAAAATTAGTAAAGAATGCCTAACGAAATTTGTGGAACCTTTACCTTATGAATCGAATATACAATGGCGGATACTGGTTCTTCCACATTTAAAGGAGCTTTTGAAAAAAAAAGAGGATGATATTGGAATTTTTTTCTTATTTTGTAAGCGTATATGATTGAGTTATTTTAATTCATTTATTGAAATTTATATAATTCAATTAACCATCTCAGTGATCGACACGTATATCTGGAGTATTTCGAGGAAATTTCTAATCACTCTCTTCCGCATAGCGGTTTCAAATTGGATGATTTTCTCCGTGATTATCTTCTTCAAGTCATCTTGGGTGCTGGGCCAAAGTTTGAAAAAATCATTCTTGAGGTGGCGCAGCTATAGATTGGCCTCCTGTAGATCATTAGATTGGGGTACATGTCTTGCAAAATTTGTGTTTTTTACGGCCGCAAAATTGATAGTTGGCCACTTTTTTTCGTTTAGGCAATAGTCACTTGATCGAGGAAATTTAATCTTGCAATTTAGATCTTATTCTTCCGATATGGGATTCCCAGAATATGCATGATGAAAGTTCTCGAAATGATTCGATTTATTTTTCTGTCAGCGACAGTGTTTCTGATCCTATCGTAGAGATTGAACAGATGATCTGATGCCGTATGAATGTGTGTTTAGTCTACAGCAATTCATGTTGATATCTAATGGATGCAATTCTAATTTTGCGTTGAGGGAAATCGAATTGAACATTTCCAAGAATCAGGATGTGATCGTAATTGAAATTTTGATTTCGGTTCCGTATCTAGGCTTTATTAAATCACTTCGAATTACCAATTATGGCATCTCAAAGACGGCATTGACTTTGTTAAATTTGATTTCCATATCTAATAATTCCAGTGATATTTGCTTGGTTTCACACATTTGCCCATCACTGTATATGATGATGTTTCTTTATATTGAATATTCGTGAATCTGGACAGCCTTTGAATTCAAATAAACTTCATTGTTGCAAATGCCATCGGAGAAACCCGTCCAATAACAATTCTTAGAAAATACACCAATAGATGATGCTTACATGCGGAAAAGTATTATAGACAACAAATATTGATATTTCATTACTGGTCCAGACACGTATTTGCTAACGTTTTACAGTGTTTTCAATTGAAGAGATCGCTAATTAGTTAGACTAATAGAATATATCTCTGGTTGTTCATTACAGGTATGTGTTAGTTGAATTTCGGTTAGCCGGAACGGTGTAATTGTAGATTAAGAATTGTTTGTTCAGTTGAGTTGTGCGGAGAATGTTTCATTCGATTTTAGAACACAGAGTGTTACATGAATTTATGCTCAATTGACCGACTTTCAGCAAATCACTGTTTCTTCCTTGGGAAATTAACTTTCATAATAGCTGTGATTTCAGAAAAGTTTTTAACTTTATAATAGGTAATTTTACCTTGAAAACACACAAAATTTGTCGCCAATCAGCAAGGATTCTGCGAATCGGTTTTCGCTGTCCAAGTGTCAAAATTTCAGATCTTCTGATGTTTGAAGTCTGCTATGGAACCCATTCAAAGGGAAAACATCATCTACAGTTGGGGAATGTTGAGATATAATACTTTTTTTATATGAAAAACAACGTAGGAAAATTGTCGACTGACCTCAATTATGTCAAATATCATTCGTTTTTTAATTTATTTCCAATTATTTCGTACAGTTTTCACTATCTCAAATTCTCAACAAATTCAGTTCAAGACTGCTTCTTACCTCGATCTCGAATATACATGTTCTCTTTGCTATCAACCGGCTGGGGCTATTCTAGACTGCTTGCCTCGCAAATTTATAAAAAGGAATAGGAACCTTGGACCGAAACCCAAATATTTATGTATCTAGTTTAGGTATATCCGACATTCATATTATTCAGTCATCTCTTCCATAAATACTGACGATATCTGAATGTAAGAGGATTTTAATCTGTGTTAGCAGATATTTATTGAAAATTGGAAGGAACATCTGTAACGAATTCGGAAGAGAGTGGTTGTCCATGAATAACAGTAAAGGTTAGCACCCGCAGAAGGGTTTATTGGCCATTTGACAGACGCGGTGCTATAACGTCCACAATTTTATTAGTTCAGTCAATCTGTCGAAAAATAAATCGTTTTGACGGTATAATTACCCGCTCGATGAAATTTGGTACACTTGTTGAAAATGGTGTAACTAAGCTACCTTTGCGATGGCCTCGCTGAAATGTTAGCGGTTTTTTGAAAAACTCAAAAAAAGTAAAAAAATGCATTTTTCTCGAATTGTATGCATCGTAAAGAAAATTTTATTGAACAAAAAATGTAGAGGACGTTGCGATCTACATTTTTGTCATTGGTGCAATGCTGCACGACTAAAAGCGCACAAAGTAGGTGGCGCTAAAGTATCAAAAAAAGTGTTTTTCATGTTTTTCGCCCTGAAAATGTTGTTTAAATGCAAAAGTTTGAATGTAAGAGTTGTTCCTTACATTATTATCAACAACTTTTATTTAAACATTATTTTTGTACAACTTACCATTTTGAAGCTGCAGCTTGCAGAAGAATGAAAAATCGAAATATACTGTTGTACGCAGTATGAGTACACATCGGTAGTGCACGTTTAAATCAAGATTTTACTAATTTGATTTTTCTTAGCAATTAAACTTTAATAAATAAAATTTCAATTTGTTTTTGACAAGTATTATCCATTATTTGATTTTTTGAGTCGCATTCTGTTATGAATTATCTTGTTGAACTCTCAATGTTATCAACAAAGACAAATGGTAAGTTGTCGAAAAAAATGTTTAGATAAAAGTTGTTAATAATAATGTAAGGAACAACTTTTACATTTAAACTTTTGCATTAAAACAACATTTTCAGGGCGAAAAACATGAAAAACACTCTTTTTGATACTTTAGCGCCACCTACTTTGTGCGCTTTTAGTCGTGCAATATTGCACCAATGACAAAAAATGTAGATCGTAACGTCCTCTACATTTTTTGTTCAATAAAATTTTCTGTACGATGCATACAATTCGAGAAAAATGCATTTTTTCACTTTTTTTCGAGTTTTTTTGAGTTTTTCAAAAAACCGCTAACATTTCAGCGAGGCCATCGCAAAGGTAGCTTAATTACATCATTTTCAACAAGTGTACCAAATTTCATCGAGCACCAAGTGTACAGATTGACTGAACTATATGAAAAGTTTCATTTCTACGAGCTATTGACCCATACTTGATCCATCATTCTGTATATTGATCAGTTGCGAAGTTTGTAGTATTGAGATCAAATATTGCTCGTTTTTATATTTTTGAATTAGCTTTCATCAGTGAATTCCGTTGTTATCCAAGCATTCTTACCGTTGAATCAATACTTCCATGAAAAAATAATTAATTGATCTACAACATATACAATGTATACCGGTATGAAGTGAGCTTCAAGATACAAATGTCTCGATAGAGAACATTTGTTGTGAACTTCCCTTTATTTATTTTTCTTGTTTGCTATGACATCTATGAAACATATTTAGTATACATCAAGTAATTGAATAGGCAACATCATAGTTTCCATCGTGTTAAAAATGTCGAATTTTGTATTAGAAAGTGATGATTTGCGTAAAGCATAATTTTTTGTTTTTATTTGAAGAAAAGTGCTGCAGAGTCGCATCGAATACTTGCTGAAGCATATAGTGATCATGCTCTATCAGCAAACGATGGTTTCAATGGTTCAGAAATAATGATTTTGATGTGATGAACGAAGAACGTGGAAAACCACCAAAATAGTTTGAAGACGCCGAATTGCAAATGATATTGGATGGAATGACACTTTGAATCATAAGCAAATGGCAGAAATGTTAAATGTTGCACAACAAACAATTTCTGACCATTTGAAAGCTATATGAAAGATCCAAAAGTGTGGAAAATGGGTGCCACATGAATTTAATGAAAAACAGATGGAAAACCGAGAAAACACTTGTGGAATTTTGCTTCAAAGACACGAAAGAAATCGGTTTTGCATCGATTTGTTTCTGGCGATGAAAAATAGACTTATTATTATATAAAAAATCATGGGTTAATCCGGGACAACCATCAACATCGACTGCAAAACCAGATCGATTCGGCAAGAAGGCAATGCTGAGTGTAGGTGAGATCAGTAAGGTGTGGTATACCACGAGTTCCTAAAACCTGGTGAAATCGTCAATACTAATCGTTACCGACAACAAATGATCAATTTGAACCATGCATTAATCGAGAAACGACCAGAATGCGCCAAAACACACGGCAAGGTAATTTTGCTCCATGACAATAAACCTACACACAAAGCAAAACTGGTTCAGGATACAATCAAATACTTGGCTGGGAGCTGCTACCCCACCCACCGTATTCACCAGATTTGGCTCCTTTCTATTACCATTAAATTGGGTGTCTGGTTGGTTTGCTTTGAAAGACGAATATTTTTATAGGCGTGGTATCCACAAATTGTCAAAAAGGTGGTCAAAATATGTAGAAAACAATCGCCAATACTTTAAATGAAATGTGTTTCACTCTCCCATTGATAATTAGTGTTTCATATTCACAAAAACACGCTCATTTCATACCAGTACACCTGATAATAAAATGTAGTTGATCATTTTCTGTTCCCGATTCTGGAATTTTCTGAGACTACAGCGCTGTACAAGAATTTTCATGGCACAGCCCCAAAAATAAGAATTTTTTTATGGGTTAACTCATCTATTTTTTTGACTTCATACAACTACATTCCATTAAGTAGAAAGAATTCTAAATATCCTCATCGCACTTACCATAGTCACTGTTTTAATTTTTCAAATAAGTGGAAATAACATAGAATAATTTTCAAGTCCGCCGATGTGTGGAAGCTTTATTATATCTATTACATAGAACACCAACATTACTTCATTCTGTTTGTTGTTCCAAGTCGAAGAGATAATAAACTTTGTATTTTTGCAGGTAGTAATGGTATTAATCAAAGAATCCCGACAGCTTGGATCAAGTGCAATAATATTTATTCTCGGATTGAGTGTAACTTTCGCTAACTACACAAGGATCGGTGAGTAGAATCTTCTGAGAATTTACTTTGTGTATCTTATTGATCTACTCGGTCGATCTGGGGAACTGAGATATTTGTTTATAACCTGTTCATATCATAAAAACGATTTCTTGAAATTCACAGATTGATTTCCCAGTAGATGAAATTAATTTGTGTCGATTATCTTGCAGATGTCGTCTTGAACACGTGCTATTTTGCAATTTGTATTGGGTGGCTATCAACATCTCTGACTTTCCATATTGCATTAATTTATTTTAAGACATAAAATACGTGTTCAGAGTTAAGGGGAAATACTTCGGTGAAATTATTGGGAAATAAAAACACTGTTAACAATGGAATTGAAGGCATTACAGCAACAACGATACATCACTTTTTGAGAAAATCACTTTTGAAAATTGGAGCCATGTACCATGCAGGACAAACCTATAAAAATAACCCTCTGAAGAGCTATTTTAGGGAAGCATCCACATTTGTAAAAGATTATTCAGAAGTCATTCTGAAGATTAATTATAGTGTAATTTAAATTATATTAAAGGTGCGGAAAAAGTCAGTTTACCGTTTTGCATACAAGGAAAAAGAAACAAAATTCTTCGAAAATTTCAGCATATTCTCCGTCAAGTTTTAGGTAAGAATTAAGCATAAAGGAACGTTCTTCTATCGTGTACTTTACACGCGCAGTCATGGCAACGAACGCATTGTAAACGTACACAACAACACTACTACACGCGGACTACTCAACTCGCTACGTTTCAGCTGCCCCCTTCCGGCCTGGCCGAGAATACGCGCATGCGTGAATACCAGACAGTGTAAACTGACTTTTTCCGTACACTATATATTTGTGAAAGATAATCGACAAATATTTTTTGTTCTATAGAACTCACAAATACCCGATATCCTTTCTGGACACCTTGTACTTTGTTTGGGCTCTTGTGGTTTGTCACCAGGTACTTCAGATCTTCGATTATGCTAGTTTTTATAGTTTGCTCTTTATGTGGCCATCAAACCCTAACTCTGTACCAAATTTCAGCTCTCTGGAATTATGGGAAGTACCAGTTTTATGTTTCTGAGATGATGTCGTGGGTAAATCACTTAGATATAAATTGATAAGTAAAGGAGCTAGAACTGATCCTTGAGGAAGACCGTTTTTCAGTGTTTTGAAATTGCTACTCTTATTGTCAATAAAAACACGAAACCTTCTATCTGACAACATATTTTCTAATAATCGTACCATTTACCACACTTCAGATGGGTGAAGAATTTGAAATTTAATCCATCTTCCCACACAGTGTCATATGCCGAAGATAAATCAATGAAAGCAGCTCCTGTTTTCAACCTATCATTGAAGCCTGATTCTATGAAAGTTGTAAGGCTGAGAACCTGATCTGAAAAATTTCTATTTTTCCTAAGGCCTCCCTGGAAATTTTGTAGAGCATTTTCTATAGGAGATTCAATTCTAAAGAGAATTAACCTTTCTAATATCTTGAAAGGAACACTCAATAAACTGATGGGTCGATAACTACTAGGATCACAAGGATTTTTTCCTCGTTTTAAAATACCTATTACTTTAGCCTTACGAAATTCGGAAGGAAAGTTTTCTGAATTCAGAATATTGTTATAGAAAGACAATAACCAAGACAAGGCCTTTTTTCCTAAATGTTTGATGAATTCTCGTAACATTCCGTCAAAACCTGCTGCTTTTCGAGATTCGGTAGATTTGATTGCAGCCCTCAATTCATCTATATCGAATGGATGTGACACATGTTCTAAAGTAGGAGCTGATCCCCTGAATATGTCTAATTTTTTCTTCATATTCTTCATTTTAGATTGGGATTTATTAACTGATTCAGATACATCAACTAGGCGGCGAGCGATTAATCTTGGATCAATTTTTAATGATGAGGAGGCAAGGGGAGTAGCTTCACCTAATTTTCTCAATATATCCGATGAACTCCTACTCGAATGTCCGAAATTCATTTTTGATAGAATACTATCCCATTTCTCTTTTCGGCTTGTATTGATAGAATTCATATGCCTTTCACATTTATCAACGGATGGTGATTTTTGATAATCTTCATACAAATTATCGGTTTCTTTCGACCTACCTGGAATAAAATCTTTCCGAAAACCTCTTGGAACGAACTTTTTTGCTGCGGCTTTCACAACACCTAAGAATTTGTGATAGTTATCGTGAGTGGGTTCAATCCACCTAATATCACTGTCTACCTTCTTAGCAAAGCCAATCCAATTCGCTTTCTTGAAATTCCAACGAGGTCTTCTTAAACATTCAGAATATTGAATTAAACTTCTTGGAGTCAACAGAATAGGTCTATGTTGACTATGAGGGAAAACTTCTAAAATTTAACGTTTTCCAGGAAGCGGTTTGCAAGTATTGTCACAAGACAATAGGCAGAGATCAGGGTTATAGCCTCTATTCCATCGAGAAGAATGAAAAGAATGTATGTACATCTTTTCCATCAAAAATCAAATAGAAATTATTATCTTCCATCCAGTCAGCTAAAGCTATTCCACTTCTATCATTATTATTATAACCCCACATCACGTGGTTGGAATTGAAATCACCGCTATAAATTGAAGGATGAGGAAGATTTATTTCGAAATTTCTTGGCCGAATAGTATTTGGGGGTTTATAAAAATATTAACGATAGAAATATTACAAAATTTGAAAGAGATAAAGAAAACACCCAAAAATAATGTATCAAACAATATTCACTTTGTTTTTTATGCTTTAAATTATTTTCGGTTTTAATTGCTATTTTCCGAAAAGACTTTAGTGGAATTTGTTCGGAATGGCTCTCAAATGTGACATCTTTCATATATCCTCTTTTTGTAAACATTATCTTGGTAGTATATCACTACGTTCACTGCCAATATGTCCTTTGGCAGATTTTATTTCTTATGTTTTTACTGAATACGCCTGAATATATAGTTTCTGGTTACATTAACCTCAAACATATGCTCTGCATCTTTTTATCGTTTCGCATTTGATGTATTCCGAAGTTATATATATAAATGGAAATAAATGATTATTGAATGAAGGATCCATATTTGTGTTGGTCAGTAGCGCATATGAACTGACTGGAATCACCATATAATGTTTCTCAATTCATACACTTGTTTAAAGGCCAGTCTTTAGTGACCGCTACATAAATTTTCATTCGCTCTTGCCCGGTGTATATAGTTTAGTATGGTAATTAATATAAGTAGTAAAGTTTTGATAGCGCAATAAATATTTGGAAATATCTGAAAAACTATAAACCAGAAAATTACCATTCGGTAGGTCATAAATATTTCACTTTATATAGACCGTGCAAAGACAGTTAGGTCATTAACGACAGATGAAAATCCTATAAAAATCTGGTGGAATTTCACACTTCCCTCACGAAAATTTGAGTTAAATACAGGATGTTTTTTGTATACATGGTTAGCCAATTACGTCAAGACTATTCCCTTGAAATTTGAATTCTCAATTCTAGTTTCTTCTTCGCGATTGAGTACCTTTTAAAGGTTGAAAGGGCTTACCTTTGAACTTCTACAACTTTAAATCGCATTACGTACATTTTTTACTTCTTTATTAACCAGAAACACGTTTCGGCAAGTACCATTTTCGTTCATTTCCTTCTGCTACTTGTGAAATTCCCCCGATATACCTATATACCTACGTATATTTGATCTCCACGATAAATGTAGTGTTTGAATTAAATTAAAAAAAAGTTCAAACCACAGATATAAACCAGTTTTATCTAGTGTTCAGAGTTCTCTCAATTTGGCACTAATTAGTGAAAATTGAAAAATCCTCTTATATTGTCAGCTTTTTGATAAGCCATTTTTTTGCCTTGAAACGAACAATAAGAGAATATGGATAGTGCCTCAATTGAATAATTCAACATTCCTTATATAGTTGTACCAATAATCACCTATTTATTTCTTATGATTAAGACATTATATACTCGTACATCTCGAATGGAAGTGAGCACAGCATTTGTTGTATTTAAAATCATTACATATACTTGTCCTTATTTTCTCCGGTGTACTCCCAGTGACTCATAACCCACTCGTGCATTGTTTATATCTCGCAAGCAAAAAGAATAAGTGAATTTTTATGCGAGGCTTTCTCTAGACCGCATGTTTGTTTAGACTGCTTTGAGTTCTTTGTTTCATATGTTGGTTTCATGAAATCTAAATCAATATTTTTCAAGCCACTGTGTAGGTTGTCTGAGATCACACCTACCATTCAGTGTCGTATTACTATTTATATTGGCTTATTCATAAGGCATAAATGAAATAAGAATGGGCAATAATACTTCTGTCGGATATTTTGCACTTTCCTTTTATTATGATGAAAATACCCACGTTCACCCACTAATACCCCTTTCTATGTATGAAGTTGGAATGCACTTGTTGAATGTACAGGGTGTGCCGCATTTGATACTGTTCTGATTCCGTTCTTGAATTTGTAACACAGCAACTCAAAAACTAAAGGGTCTTTCAACAACAACTTGAAGCACATGGAAAGTATTCTACGTTGAAGATATGCAGTAGGTAAATTACTCATTTGGTTCTCTTCGATTGTACGAGTATTTTGCCTTGATTTGAGAATTTAATTGACAGACTGAAGAAATTGTTGGAATTTTTTCGCATCAGGTATTCTCCTACCCAGGTGGTCAGCACTCAACTTTAATGAGCAATCGCTCGCTTGGAGTCTCAAGATTCCTTCTTTTCTTCTCAATTCGACGGTTTTATTACATTGTTTACTCCCTGCCTCATCCTCCCAGGCCATCCTAATTGCTGTGTTTGGAGAATCTAAGCTATTTCACTGCTAAAGGGAGATATTTTACGACGGATCTGAATCGATTGTTCTTGATGGGAGGTTTGTCCCAACGTGACACAATCCGACGTGTCAAATTGTCGTTTATTTCACTGCGGAAAGAATGAGCTTTGATTCAAGTAAAATTCCTGGAATGCGAGTCAAAAACTTTGTGTACCACTATGGAATATTGAAAAAGAATGTCATATAGATCTTAACGAACTACCGAAGCGAAATCACATTGACCTTAAGGGATGAATGTGGCCACTCGATGGGCGTTAAGGTCTAATTCTCCTGGCGTATGAACATTTTATTTTCCACCGAAAAATCATTTCATTGTAATGGAAAACAATCGATTTATAAATCAATTAATTGCTCCCAGGATCTACCCTTTATTTTTCGTCTTGTCGATTTAATGGCATCAATAGAAGCCAGTGAAGTAATTATTCTAAGATTTTTCTTTAAGCATCGAGATAGTCAATAATTTGGCTAAAAAACTTGGAAAGTCTGCCTACGATGATTCCTAAATACTCAAAATAAGTTGAAACAAATAAACATACACAAAAATTTCAGAGAACAACACTAGTCACTTATTCAACAAAGGTCAGTTTAACGTTGGAAATTTCGAAAATGCACAGAAGTGTGCCTTCAATGATAATAAAAAATTCAGTTACAGATTGTCGTGAAATTTCTAGCAGATCTCTAGTCAACGAGTCCCCGGCCTAACTATCAGATGGCATTACTAACAAAATATACAAATGATTTTTCGAATATTCCAACCTTGGAAAATTTACGTAGTAGGTTAGGTCAAATGCATTTTGAATTACTTTCAAATCTCCAATGTTGCCAGATGTATGCCAATTTAGCAACAGCTTCAGTATTAAGAATGGGACACCCCGTATTTCTATTTTTTTTCACTTTTCCTTATCACACCACATCATATCATTTGTCTATTCACAAAATTGTGTTTTAAATTAGAACCCCAGTATGTTTTTTTTTTCAGAATGAGAACAATTTTACTCTAAGATTTTATTTACGTTCATTGAATTTAACATTTTCAATTCAAAAACTACTCTAAATTACTTAGAGTACTTGTTGTTTCAAGTGTAAACTATAACAATGGTTATCCATGGATCGAATTGAGTCATAGATATTCGATTTATAGACAGCATTGAGGAAATGTCAATACAAAGAATTCGAAGCATATTCAATAAACTCAGATAAATTATAATCCAAGTACGATAGGTATATGGGGTAATTAGTTATCATCCCCATATTTTGTGTGAGGCTTCTTCATTTTCTCCGAGAATCTTGAACCATAACATTTCCGTGTATTCAAATTTCTTACTGTTTACATATTCTTAGGTATGTATAAAAATTTGTTTCAATATTCACGTTGATAATTCCATGTTTTAAAACTTTTTTGTATCTCTAGACACCAAAGCTGAGTTATGCTTCAACTTTAATTCGAATATAATTGTATAAGCGTTCTAATTATGAAATTAAATCAATTAATCTCCAAGCAATAAACATTTAGGTTGAACATTTGATAAGGTTTTCACCTCAGTTCTGCTTATTTTTATTGATAAATAAAAGGTGATTTATTCAGAGGTACACTTTTTTATAAATAAAATTAATAATTTTATAACCTTTATCAACAAATGAAAGAACCATTATTTACAATTATTTTCTAAAGATAGTTTCTTTCAAATGCTGACCTCGACCAGATCCATTCGATAGTTCCAATTTTCGATGACGCGTGTGAGTAATTCGGGGATATTTCTCCAATGACTCGAGTAATATTGGCCTCCAATACCTCAATCGTAGCCAGCTTATCCATGTAGACTTTGGACTTCACATAGCCCTAAACTGTTGTTCATCACCCCAGACTCTGGCATTTTGTTTGTTCACGAACCCATTAAGCTTGTCAAGAGCCCAACGACTAAAACCTAAACGATTCGGTAGGTCGATCGGCTTCAGTTCTTGAACTAATTGAATTTTGTAAGCTATCAAAGATAGATCCTTACGTAAAATCCGCCAAGTCGTGGAATACGAATGGCCAAGCTGTTGAAAACGGCGACACGAATCATCACGTACACTCTCCCTCACCGCCGCTATATTCTCTTCTGTACGAGCTCAGTAACAAATATCGAGTCTCAAACTTAGTGATGGTAGAGCGAATTGTGCGTTCGGTAGGCCGATTATGTGGAGCGTAAGTCGCTTCAAGTGCCCGATTCACATTAATTGAAGAACGCCCATATTCGTAATAAAGCTGACCAATTTGTAGACGCTGTGCCGGGCTAAGTCGTTCCATTATGAAATGTCAGGCACTACTAAACAGGAATACCACTTCAGTTTACACGACGCATACGCGATCTGCAACCAAATCCCCACCACAAAGAGTACCTCTAAGTGAATCACTAATTAGGTACAAACTTTCAATTTTTTATTGCATTTTTTCAGCACTCACTTTCCCTACACATTACATAGATGTCCTGAAGGGTCAAAAACATTTTCAATCATTAAATATTCATGAATAGGGTTTATATTTTTACATTTCATTTTGTGCTGTTCACAATATAGGTACGCCGTATTGTTGTTTTAGTTTCTGGCATGCTGTTATGTGATATTTCAGTCGACCTAAAGAAGATCTCGCGAAAACTGACTGTCATACCAGAAGGAGAAAAAGACTGAATTAAACAACCTCCATTATCTATAGATTTCAAGAAGCAATTGCAAACCATAGATAGCTCACAGCCAATAAGACAGAAAATTAGCACAAACTTAATAGTTTAGTAAAGAAAGATTCGTTGATGAATAAAGTCAACTTCTCTTGAAAAAAATATTTTCAGTCGTAACTCCAAGACTAAGATGCAGTTAATGAGTTAAGGAATGGAAAACTCACTTCATTTGAATGCATTACATCGGCAACACGAAAAAGCAATAAAAATTATTGCAGTAATGATATGAGGAAATAATCTAGTTTCAGTAATTACTTGACAGTAAACACATGATTCAGGTTGATATGTTCAATGTCAGAAAGGTATTATTGCTTCGAATTTATGCCCCATTAAAGAATGTGGGCGCTTACGTATATCCACCAACTCCACTAAATCGGACCTGACAGTTACCTCAATAATTTTATGTTTCACTATAACACCCAATAAAACAGTAAATTATAACCGTGACTGAGGTTTTCTGTTTTATGAGAATCAATAAGTGCTCAATCGACATACTGCATAATTTCCAAGCAATCTGAATTTCAAATTATGCAGATATTACCCATCTCATTGTTGTTATCCTCATATTTCCTCATTTGAGTGATTTAAAAGCTCACATCGTAGAATTGAGAGTTTATTAATACAGGTGCAGTCATTAAATACGATTGTTTCTTTATTAGACTTCAGTACTGCATAGTGATTATGGAGATTGCCATAGATGCTTTTCATACTAAGGAACAATTTCAAAATGAGCCATTTATTATTGCTCTTTTTCTAACTTATTCGTTTCCATTGGTTTCTTACACCGTTTCAGAGTGAAAGATATTACTAATGAAACAAATTTGGAGAAGTGGTGACGTGAGGGAAGGAGCTTTTGCCTGCTTATTTTAGAGTCGTTTCGAGTACTCTAGTTGGGTTATGCCATTACCATCGCCAAGATGAATAAGTATGCGAGCCAGTCATTATTGACGCATGGTAATCTCAGAGAATCAAGATCTCAAGTGCAACTGTGCACCGGTTTCAGGTGACTGCCTGTCATCGGCACAGTGTGGCACTGACTGTCTTAAAGGAGGCTGCCAGTTTTAACAAAGAATGTGATGAACTTTCCAGACATGTCCAGAAAAAGCGCCATCTACATCTTTTCCTTCAGTTTTTTCAGCCACAATTCTGTTCCACTTAAAACTGTACTACTTCTAAATATCTTCACTGGAATATGCATATGGCAACATAATCTGGAGAACGAGGTCTTGTGAGTGAATTGAAAAATTCACTTTATTGTTACATTTCTATATTTTCAAATATAAATTGTAAAGCTGATATATGGCATATCAATACGACATAAAAACTGTGTGGCGACATCTATCGAAAAACAAAGGAAAGAGTACCTTGTCGCCAAATCTGTTAAACAAATTCGAAAAAGTGCCTTCACTGGTAGGTATGATACTTCAACATTCACAAAAAGCTGAAGTTGTCAAACTCAATCGTGATCTAGATATGAAATCGATCAAAAATTTCTTGTTAACCATTGAAATTGTTGAGAAAAATTGTGCCCCACGTTACAAAGGAATAAATTTCGTTTATTGCGATCTGAATGGAATCAGAAATCAAAATTTTATATGGTTGAGCTTGAATTATTGCTTTCTTCATTCAATTTATGATCGTTTTATAAATGAGATGTTGGGATATCAGAATACAGGTGGGATAAGTCATCGTTTATCGATGTTGATTACAGGAAAACTCAATTTTCCACTCGATTACACCACGTTTTGATTTCATTTGATGAAATGCCTGATAAATCAATGCAACACATGACTATATTATTAATGTCAAGATACTCAGGTGGAGTGGAAGTATGCCAGTCCTACAAGTAATTATGTAAATTTTCCCATATTTTCTCTTCACCACATGACAACCATATATTGCTTATTGCTCACGCGTCTTCTTAAATGCTTATCAAAACCAGAAAATCTACTATTTTTGCATAATGTTACCACTAGGATGTAGCTTGTATACAAATCACAGCCCATATGCATATACAGTGACGGGCAAATGTGTGGAACCAAGTAAATATCTCTGGAATTATTAGAGATATCAAAATGAAATTTGGAACATGAATACTGCAGTAGATTGCCTATTTGTTTTTATTTTTTTCAACAATTTTGAACTTCCGGTTTTACCGGAAATAATGTAATTTTTGAAATTGCGATGCAACACCTTGTATATTATTTTAGTTTCTGATGAAACATTTTATTATATTTATTCGAGACAGAGAAAGATTACAAATATTAATGATGATTGGGTATGGAGAGAAGAAATGGACGCATCAAAGAAGTTTATGACCTTTTTAACATTTTTCATTCTAATGCACAAATATCCCGTTCAGTAGTGATGAAAACTTTGCGAAGGTGTAATACAAGTGGAACAGTTAGCAATCTACCAAAAAGTGGACTGTTAATAAGTGCAACTAATGAAGGTGTAGCTCAAAATGTCATATATCTTTGGAAGAAAATCCTCTCTTATCCACTACCGCCCTCGCCAATATGCATGGAATTAGCTGTCGTTCAGTTGGAGGAATATTAAGGCTATAAGAAATGTAGTGTTTTCAGACAAGCTTTTTGTTTAAACGGTACAGTCAATCGACATAACTGCCACTACAGGTCACAAACAAATCCTCATTGGGTTCAAGAGGCTCATACACACATCCCCAAAAACTGAACGTTTGGGGCGTCATTTATAACAACAGAATCGTTGCATCCTTTTTCCTACAAGACTCTTTAAACGGAGATTGGTATTTACAGCTGTTAGAGACACAAGTGATTCCGGCATTGGAGGTAAAAGGACAATTACCATATATCTGGTATAGCAGGATGGAGCACCGCCCCGTTACGCTCGCTTTGTTCGAGATTATTTAGAAAGGACATTTTGTCACATATGGATCGGGAGAAGGGGTACTTATGAATGGCCTGGACGAAGTCCCGACCTTAATCCCCTGGACTATTTTCTGTGGGGTTATTCAAAGTCAAAGGTTTATGTTGATAGACCAAATAATTTGCAAGAATTAGCTGCAGGAATAACTCACGAGATACAGAGAATTCCACCAGAAGTATTAGCTAATGTTACTAGAGAATTTACAAACCGATTTGCTTATTGTCAAGAAGTAAATGGTGCTGAGTTCAAACATCTAATACATTAAGTTTAGTTTAGTTGAGTTTCAATGTTTTGAAAGTCACTTAGTTTTAGTTAATGATTATGATAAGTTATTTCTTTAATATATTTATATTAGATTTTACTTTCTTCAGATGCTTTTCTGTTAATATCTCGGTAGGTTTTGAACTAAAATAGATCGAACCCGATATTTTTGTAATATACAGTGTCTTCCATTGCTAATTGTAAAATTGACATTACTTCAATTTTCAATTGAAATCAAGAAAAATCTGAAATATCTCCATTTTCGCTCCTCAATCAGAAATAAGGGAAAAATCACCAACGATCAGCACTTTTACACACAATAAATATTATAAAGCGCTCAATCTGTCTTGAAAGAATCAAAATTCATTTCAATTCGAATTGAGATTAATTGAGATAAATTCCGGAACCTACGGGTGATAAATCTAATCAAGTTGATTCGAATTATTTTTATTCAATCAAGTCTTATTTGATTTCAATTATCAATATGCAACTTTCGCTTTCTGTACCAGTTTGATCAGGGAAACATAACAATTTTGAAACTTTGATAATATAACGTGTAAACTACCGAGATAAAATTGAGTGAAACAAATTGCTCGCGATAAAGTCAGTGAAAGTATGTCATTCAAAGAAAATTGATGAATGTTTATAGCAACTTTTATCCGCTTTTACTCCATGCTCACTTCCGTTGGATATAATCTCATTCAATCACAGAAATATATTATCCACCGTTATGTCTATCATAGAACCCTAATATCAAGAAGTGAAATATCGTAACTAATTTCTGACAACGTCGCCGCCATTTCAATAGTTTGCAAAAAATGGAATGTTGGCAAGAATTACAAATTTTTCATAAGCCCGCTCGATTCACAAATTATTGAATCATCTCGTATTTGGTGTTTCTACTGATTGGCTTCGTCAGGGCAAGGTAACCTTAGGAATAAGGAGGTGGTTATGAGACAAAATAGATAGTAGGTAGAATAACAGTATTTAATTTGCAGTGTTTAATATTATTCAAAATATAATGAAAATTGGCGACGTTTCGGGCAGTGCCCTTTTTCTAGCCTTCGAAATAATTTATTTTAAGTTATTTGTCAACTTATTTGTTGGATGTCAGAGGGTTATTATCAGCAGAAACACGTGTCAGCAAGTACCATCTTCGTTTATTTCCTTCTGCTACTTGTGGATTCACCCGATATACCTTTTCTAGATATAAATTATGTTCGTGAGTAAAATCATCAAGAGTTGTATCCAATTTTCTATTCATATTGAAACAAAACTCCGTTATGATGAGATTGAGACATTAATGTTATTCATAAAATAATTACTGAAAATATCCATAGCAAATTAAAACTTCTTCCAACTGAAATCCTAGCAGGATTATCGAAAATTGAAGGGAATAATTGAGACCTCACAAAAACTTTGGAATTGCAAACAGAACTAGATTTTTACATAAAAATCTGAAAGATTGTAGCGTCGATCCTGACCCGTTTGGGATCATTTCGGTTCGATACTCAAAAATAATATAAATCATACACCTGGGCAAAATTTTATCGACCAACAATGTAGAGAAAAGCAATATTCATGAACCAAATTAAAACTTCGAATGTAACACAACATTTCATGCTGTGTTCAAGGAAAATATAAATAAATGTGATTAGAATAATTCTTTGGATTGAACAACAAATGCCGCTTTCACATTTGAATTCATAAAACAGTTACCTCCTACATTGAAATATGGATATTTATTAGGCCAATACACAGATTGACATAAACACGGTAATGATTCTGGGTTGTTAGAACAATATCTATTATTGAAATATTTCAGCATTGCCAAGTTGAGATATTATATCCATATTCAAAGACCTACGCTTACAGGTTAATATTATTTCATTGAAATTTCAGAGGTCACAGAAGTATCGACGGATTTTTTCAGTCTATTGGAGGTTTTTATGTTTTGTTCAGTCTGACTAGTATCGTGTTCTGGAAAAGATTCATGTTCTGCTATATCCATAGCAGATGATTCATAATAATTTAATAATTAATAATAATAATAATTTATTCAGTGTACAGTTTCGATACTTCAAATGAACAATAAAATTATTTTACACTGAACAAAAAAATACTCACGAAGCACGAAAATGCTTGTGTGTGAGTGATAAAGAGAGAATACAATACAACAATTTGGGTTTGAAAAAAGGATCCTGGATAAGTCAACAGATAAGCATCAGCGGTAAAAAATAACGGTACAATAAACATTTTAAAAGCATTAGCATTTTGAATCAAGACACCATAAAAGAAGAATAGTCATTTTTCTATCAGCCGTGTAATTATACTACGGTGGGTTTTCTTCATAAAAACGCGGAGTGCCCTCCTGAAATGGCGAAGAACGGGACTCTGTCGTATCTCGACCGGGATAAAATTGAACACCTTAGGTCCCAAGTAGCTGAAATTCATCTGCCCAATGGTCTTGTTCATACGTGGCAGAAGGAATCTATGTCCATGCCGAGTTGCATAATCATGACTGAAAGTACACAATTCATTTCTGCTATTATATTGAAGGACTGCAATGTTCACAAAATAAATCTGTCTAGGATCAAGCTGTCCGGATTCGGAATAAAGTAGATCGCTCGGATAATCATAACTCCTTCTCAGGATGATTCTAAGGAAACGCTTCTGTATCACCTCGAGAGAATGCAGGTGAGTCTTCGACACTCCACCCCAACCAACAATGCCATAGTTCAAATGAGTCTCCACCAAACTCTTATAAACAGCAATCATCTGTTCCATATCAAGGATATTTTTAATTCGTCTGAACTTATATAATATACACCTCAACTTTTTAACAACATACTCTATGTGGTGGTTCCATCTTAAGTGGCTGTCCAGGATAATCCCAAGGTACTTGATCTTATTTGTGGGTTTGATGGCTCCTACATTTTTGAGCGACAACTGAAAGGAAGGCAAGGAATTGCTGCAGCTACTGAATGGCACAAAGAACGTCTTCGAGAGGTTGACCGACAGGAGTCTGTGATCAAAGAAGTCCTTCAATTTATTCAAATCGGCCTCAAGTTTACGCTTCAAATAAAACCAGTTTTCATCTTCATCCTACTTAAGTTTCTTTAGAGTTTTCAAATTACCCAATTTCGAAGAAACATCACTCTTTGGCAATTTGAATATAAAAGGTATTTCAAATGGCAAGAGATTAGTGGAGAAAATAAATATATCACTTTCTAAATGATTGTTGATTGAGTTGATTTGCCCACATGAATTCTGAACGCATCAACCCCTTCTTCAGGTGTCGAAAATCGTTGACTTCGCATTTTATTTCTTACGTACGGGAAAAAAACAAGTCTTTCGGTGCCAAGTCAGGATGTTTTGAGTACTCAAAAATGCAGTTTTTTGAGCCGATGCGTAAGAGCTCGCATTGTCGTGCTGAAGGGTGATCCGTCTTCGGCGGTTAGTTTTCCTAATTTCTTGGAAGACAACTGGCTAACAAATGGTTGTGTACCACTCAGAATTGACTGTTCTGCGTTGTTTTAGTGGAACGATTGTGATAGTCCAGTTTTTCCGAAAAAACAGGCGACCTTTTGTGCCTTTTGTATTTTATTTTCGCAGTTGGCGTGACTGATACAAAAATTGACATGCAAATGACTCGTGTTGACTTTCGAAAGGAAAGGATGTTAGTGTTGTCAACCAAAAAACGAAAAATATAAGTAAAAACAATGCTGTAATGGGCTCATTAAGAAAAATAATTATTACATGGAGCCTTCCTCTACAGTTTTATTTATATTTTCAGAAATTGCAAAAAAGACTGCTAATACTTAACCCCTTCTGGGTAATAATTCAGTCATATTGTTTATGTTTGTTTTGGTCCGCTTCTGTGAATGAAATTTTACTTCTTGTCACATGTTAGTTTTCATATGGTTGTGGGTGTATGATGAACATTTATGTGCCATAGGTCGTTCCGAATTCTGTGAAAACGAAATATATTATCAAAGAGACAACAAAAATTAGGCCAGTCCAACAGAAGATATTTTCTGTGTCGCATAGTGTATCCTCAACCTACAACATTCAATCATAATTTCACCGATATGACAGAGAAGTGGACCAGTTTCCCTTCATTAAACGATTCGTTAACTCCGTATCCCCAAGTAATAATCATAAATATTCATTACCATATCATAAATTCCTATCAGGAAAAATTTTGTTTTGGCTATTGGATTAATTGTTATTAGCCTTTAAACAAACCTAAGCACTTCTTGGGATCGGTTTATTATATGCGATTAATCAAAGATCATAAATTGGTATATGAAAATTCGGAAAATATCCCGCTGTTTAATGTTTTTCATTTGGTTGTTTCACATTCCGATTTTATTTATCGTCCTGATTAATATTCCACTATGGAACTTGATTTGCTGGTCTCAATCAATATTTCGTATTTGTTTGGTCGGAGGATTTGGCTTCCGAAATACACGAGATACTGACGAAGATGATTAATGAATATCTCGAACTTCAGGGTGTTCCTAATATCTCGATTTTGGATGTTTCTGGTACTTCTGAATTAAATTTGTTAAAACCTCGAAAGTGTTCTATATCTTGTTATTATTTCTTTATTTTCGAAGACATCTTGAAACCATAAATGATATACACTGGTACCCACTTCTTCACCTGCTTTAATACGTTGTATTCAGATGTTCATATCTCGTGCTGAGGTTGAAAAAAACAACATCAAAAAGACTGGATTTGTTTTTCGATCTCACATTTTTAATGCATAATGAACATAAAGCTGAATTATTCGCAAATAAGAGAATTTTCTACGCGTTATTCTATAAATGAAGAAGTCTTTGAATACTTTCAATTATTTTTCGTTTCAATAATGAAAGCAATAATGATGAATATAGTAAATTCTTTGAATTGAAATTCATAGTACTGAAAGACAAAGTTTCAATATCTTGGGAGCTAATTCTAGATTTAAAATTTAAAAAATAATTCTACACGAGTTTCACCTCAAAACTTTCTCGTTAACGAAAATTGATTTTGTTGCCATATATTTGGCTTGAGAGAAATAGTTATTTATTATACAAGGGAAAAAAGTATTAGATATTAGCTCGAGGTTATGTGGTCTCCCGACAACTGAGAACTGAATGAAATCTAATATTTTTCCCGTGTATAATACACAATTTTTTTCTGTGACAGGAAAAACGACGATTCAAAAGTGAAAGAATAATAATAATAATATTCTTTATTTACCCAACAGGAATATCCCAATTACAGGGTAAAGTAATAAGCATTTGTACATTACAACGTGTTACAGCATTTATGAAATAATATAATCCAAAAAAAAAACCAAAAACAATGAGAGGATACTCTCAAACTTCGAACCCCACACAATTCAAATCCCAAAGCTAACCGAACACATCCATCCCCAGTCTATCAGCACTCCGACATAAACTATAAATGGGACATCGCTCGAACATATTTGTACGTGCTGTAGACAAGTAAAACGTACTTGTAGATCTTGACACCAATCTTGGAACATTCAGCATAATTTTGGACAGCAAATAAGGACAGTCAATTCTGTAATTTAGGAGTCTCTGAGCGAATCTTGCACATTGTTCTTCGCGTCTTGCAAGCAAAGATGGATTCTCATCTCAACCATGATGTCTGATAAATCTGCTCCACGCTCCGGAAACCTACCTGTACGCCTGAATATAATGTATTTGAAGAACTTCCTATGTATACGTTCCAATGGCATAAGATGACAATTGTAGATGGGAAACCAGATCAAGTTGGCGTACTCCAGTTTACTGATGACATATGTAAAGTGCAATTTTCTGAGAACCGATAGATCCTTGAATTCTGCCGTTGCTCTTAGTACAAATCCCAATGTTCTGCTAGCCTTGATACATAGCTCCTCAATGTGGGGAATGAAACTGAAAGTAGAATCGAACAAGACTCCAAGATCGTGAATCTGATCCATCATGGCTATGAGATGGTCACCTATGTGATAGCAGAAGTTGATCGGTTGCGATTTTCTCGTGAACGTGATTTTAAAACACTTTTCCATGTTGAGTATCAGCCTATTGCGCATACACCACTCGTTAATATATTCCAGGCTTGACTGAAGCAGTAATGAATCCAGAACATCAATTATCCTCAGGTAAATCTTAAAGTCGTCCGCAAATGCTAACGCTGGACACTTCAGAGAGGTCAGTAGATCATTTATGAATATAATGAACAGCAGTGGTCCCAAGTTAGATCCTTGTGCCACGCCACAAGAGAGAACGTACTCGAATGATGTAAAACCATTGTAAAACACATAATTCACTCTCCCCCTCAAATACGATCCCAAAAGCTTTACATAAGCAGGGCAAAGACCAAAAGATGTCAGCTTCCGCTGAAGAATATCATGATCAACTGAATCAAAGGCCCGCGACAAATCAGTGTACAACACGTCAACCTGACCACCATCATCTACACACTCAGATACATATTGTGAAATTGTTGCCAAAGTGGATCTTCCTCTAAGGAATCCATGCTGTCGTGGGGAAATGAATGAACTGACGTTGAAATAAATATGCTTATATAATATATCCTTGTAAACTTTAGCAAAGTTGGAGAATATCGAAATGGGTCTGTAGTTTTTAACCTGAGATTCATCACCCTTCTTGAACACAGGTACTACACGAGCTCTCTTCCATCGATCGGGAAATGTACATGTTCTCAGACTCAGGTCTATAATATGATGCAGTGGTTTAGCCAGCACCTCACTGCAGATCCTCACAACGAATGAAGGAATAGCATCATCTCCTGCTGTTGGCTTATCGGGAAACCTCAACATGACAGAGTGGATCTCTTCCCTGGAAACCACAGGCTTAGGAATCATCGGTAATTGATTTAAGGTGTCTGAATCCCACTCATCTACAATACACTCCTCTCGTACTGGACCCGAAAAATGCTCCGCAAACAAATTGACGATATCCTGCGGTCCCCCATGTGATGCTTCATTACCATGGATTATACCTGGGATCCTGGTCGTCATATTAATACATATTAATACGATAGATTAAAGTCAGAATGTTATCGATATGAAATTTTAATGTTTAAACTAGTAAGCTATTAGACCTGCGTTGCTAAGGAAAACTTCAGTGTAATCAAATATCTGTCAATTTAATTTTGTGATTTGATTCAAAAATTGCGAACTCAGTAATTTTTAGTAGTTATTTTGAATACTATAAAGTTAAAAACGCTTGATTCTGAATTTTTTTGACTCCACCGGAGTTGATAGAAGCAGCGCAAGTAGCGTCACGAAAATTATTGCCAGCTAAATCGCGAAAAATTTACGAAACCGCGTATTCAAGATTTATGGAATGGAAAATGAAAAAGACATGCAGTTCTTTCTGGGAGACAGTGCTATTGGCTTATTTTTCGGAACTGGCACAACCACCAGAGCCATCAATAGTGTGGACGAATTATTCAATGATTAAAAGTATGTTACGATCCAATAATAATGTAGACATTTCAAAATATTTCAAACTAATTACATCTCTGAAATAAAATGGGAAAGGTTACACGCCCAAGAAAGCTGCGATGTTTACAAGTACGCAAATTAGTGATTTTTTAAATAATGCACCCGATGAAGTTTATTTAAGGTTGTTGTTGTATTTGGGATTGCAGTAGCTTGTCGAATTTGTGAAATCACCCAGGTAATATTAGATGATGTTGAAGATTCGGGAAAGTTATTAATTGTTAAACTGAAGCATATAAATAATGATGTATACAGGAGATTTGTATATTGAATATTACCGAATGTACATAGCCCTTCGTCCAGCAGCAGCAAAAGATCGCCGCCTGCTTTATGCATATCGCAATGGAAAATGTGTCAATCAGCTTGTGGGTAAAAATCAGTTTTATAAGGTACCTGAAACAGTAACCAATTTTCTTCAACTTGAGAATGCTAACTCATATACAGGTCATTCATTTCGAAGATCGTCTTCTACACTTTTAGTTGAATCTAGGGGAGACTTGATGACACTAAAGAAACATGGCGGTTGGAAGTCATCAACGCTCGTTGAAGGGTATGTTGATGAATCGGTGGTACACAGAACTAAAATTGCCAATAAAGTGTTCAGAACGTGTGGCAGTTCTGAAATAACACCCGATTTGCGACAAGGTACATCAACAGCAGTTGTGTCCATGTCAGAGAATATTATTTCAACACAAGAAAATTCCTCTGTTGTACCGAATAGTTCTAGGAACATGTCATTCACGCAATGCACATTTAATAATTGTACTTTTGATATAAAGGAAATGTAACATAACATGTATATATATCCGGGAATAAAGTATTCACTTTTTTTTAATTTCGTGAAAAGTTATATTTTGTTACCTGTCAATAGAGATGAAATGACAAATTTTTTTCCCGTCACAGAAAAAACTATATTATTTGCAAATAATATAGTTCTCGACACATTATTCTATAAATGAAGAGGTATTTGAATATATTGCCATATATTTTTCTTCACAGAAAATGAATTTGTTGAATAATTTTGATTTATATTGTTGGCTTTCCCAAATTCTCGCCCATCGTGCAACAAATATGATCTCGTGCCATACACTATTTTCGAAATGCAGGTAAATCGAGTTCGACGAACTCGACGAATAACTGACCCAGCAGCACCTGGTGATGTTGGGCGATGGTATTCCGTGACCTTGAGATCGGTGCCAACCAAACTCCTACATGGTTGCGTAATAATTCGCACTGACCTAAATGTCCACTTGGGAAAATATCGCAAGGTAATAAACCACTTCATATCACGGAGATTTATGAGAGCTGTTGAGGCCAACGGTTCATCAGTTGAACGCGGAAGTGGTCTAGTCAACATGATGATGCCTGATTGAATCCGTTAATTGGATTTAATGATGGTTACCCTCGAGATTCTACAGGGCAAGTGTTCAGTATCGGCGACAAGCACCCGTCATATTGCTTTCGCGTGAAACTGCATGACGATGAAGAATGGAACGACAGTGTTAAATAGACCGTATTTCAGCATGCTGACACACACATATTTATCTATGGTTGACAGTTTCCTTCAGGTTGACGGAATGTGAAGATTATTCCGCTCGCCTTTCAACTGTGTGACATTCTTGATCGTTTTATTGCTGCGTATGATGATCGGATTCTAAAGTGGTATAATTATATGGTATCGGCAAATGTAGCTGTATTTAGAGTGAAACTTTGAGGCTACCACTGCGAGAATGTCAATCTAGTAGAATTTCTGCCTATGAAACATGAGTTTCACCCCACTATTCTTCAATATTCTGCTCTCATCTTATTTTGGATCCGCGGCAGCTCTTCCTGGATAATCCCATTCACCCAGTTACCTATATTGGCGAACTACTTGCAGATTTTCTCTGGTTGAAACATAAATATACAAAGATATCATGGTAAACTGAGGGAATCCAACTAATACAATAAGAACACGAACCATCGTAACATTTTTTGTGCATCGTTTTGAGCTATCATGTTGCCTGTCTGCTTATTCTTTTGAGTAAATTTTCCAATTGTTATGTATTGATTTTTCCATTAAACATTTGATTTTTGTGGCTGGAATCTTGTTGCTTGCCATAATCAATCACCACTTGAATTATTTTTTCTGTGATGGGAAAAAAATTTGACATATCATCTCTGTTGACAGGTCATAAAATATAATCTTTCACGAAATTACTTCTTTCCCGGAAACGAAAAGGGGAGATTCCTTAAGTGAGTTTGAGAAAAAAAAAGTCCCATTAACATGGGGTCGCAAACGTTTCGTTTTCGAGATACAGAGTGTTGAAGTTTTTTTCTCATAGTATCTACACTTCACAAGATATTCAACTGAAATTTGGTATAGATATAACATTTGAGAGTTCTCACCACGTGACATGGTGATTTCGATAGAAGATCTACAGGGTGATATTTTTTCTGAAACACTGCCACCTGTTTTTCTGCAGAACTTTATTTTGGTGAGCTTTGTCCTTATACTAAATTTTTTGATCTCGTGTCGTTTTGTCGTATCTACCAACGATTTCGAGAAAAAAATTTTGAACGATTCTCTCGAAATCCTCGTGAAAATCCAAATTATGATGGGAAGGCCACTTTGTAAGCTGTGGTGAATGAATTCAGTGTCATTTTTTATGGAAATCTTCCTGATCTGTATCGATGATTCATAAATATTCGATAAACTCGTATAATCAACTCAAAAATGTATTACAACAAGAAACGTTAAACTAAAAAAAAATCATAACAAGAAAACTAAGTAACCGCAAAGGACTGAACGACAGCAAATGTTGAAAATGTCCTCCCCCAACTCTTATACAAGCTTCTATTCTTCGTCTCATAGACGATCGAACTCTTTCAAACACTCCCGGACTATTCCTAACTGTATCAAATGCGCCTATTATAAGATTTCTCAGTTCTTCCACGGTGTTCACGGGTGTCGAGTATACTGGAGATTTCAGGTGGCCCCATAAAAAGAAATCTAAACTATTTAAGTCTGGGAATCGGGCGGACCATGACTGAGGATCCCCCCAACGTCCAATCCACCTGTTTTCATAAATTTCGAAAAATGAGCAGGAGCACCGTCATGCATGAATCACATTTCTCGTTGTAGCATAAGAGGTATATCTTCCAATAACAAGGGCAAATCGTTTTCTAAAAAATGTCTGTATGATTGACCTGTTAGTCGACCTGGCAAGAAGAAAGGACCAATCAAATCATCACCAATATTACCATCTCACACATTTAGTGAAAATTGCTCCTGAAAATGGGTTTCTACATATCCATGCGGATTCTCCTCAGCCCATACGTGTTCATTATGAAAATTGATAATAGAGGTCCTTGAGAAGCAGGCTTCATAGGTGAATGAATGGTATGGCATGGCAAGGCATGAGGCCGAAAAGTTTAGTATAAGAACAAAGCTTCTTTTTACATTTTTTCAAATTATCAGTTGCTCACCAAAAAAAAGTTCTGCAGAAGAACAGGTGACAGTGTATTAGATTTCAGCTCTCGAGCTAAAATCTAATACTTTTTTCCTTGTATAATAAATAACTATTTTTCCGTGAGTTTCTATGATATGTCCTCCTATGATTGACTTCTGAAAAATCCATCTCGGTTCTTGGCGAACAAATCAGCCACGTGAATCGTATAATTTGCATCGACAAGGTAATCCTGAAGATCCACATAAATATCTCATTTGCTGTTAAATCCACCCATTTCGCATATTTAATTCAATTAACTTTTTCATAGAAACGTTAACGACTAATCAAGAGATCGTTCGAAGTAATGAGATTTATCGAGTGCATAATTAAATGGCTTAAGTGCAATTTAATCGGAGACAATTTTATTGGTGTCCGATTTTATAACTTAATTGTTGATGGGAGGATACGTTTTAATGAAGCCAATGTAAGGTGATGGTTGTCATTTAGAGTACGTATGATGTAAAGTAACTTTTCTGTAACAGATAGACACATCATATTTCTTGATGTTCGAGAGGATGTTGATGGTCGATGAAGCAACACAGATTTCCACGTAACATCACAGACCTAAACTCAGGACTTATGAGATGTATCAAATGAATCACATTGTGTATTATGGCATTCGTGCCCTTTAAGGTTAATTCTTTTTAGAATTGAATCTTCTATGGAAAATGCTCTACAAAATTTCCAGAGAGGCTTTAGGAAAAATAGAAATTGTTCAGATCAGGTTCTCAGCCTTACAACTTTCATTGAATCAGGCTTCAATGATAGATTGGAAACATTAATTTATCTTCAGCATTTTCAAACTCTATACCCATCTGAAGTGTGGGAAAATGGTACGATTATTACAAAATATGTTGTCTGATAGAAGGTTTCGTGTTTTCATTTATAATCAGAGTAGCAATCTCAAAACATTGAAAATCGTTCTTCCTCAAGGATCAATTCTAGCTTCCTTGCTTTTCAATTTATATCTAAGTTATTTACCCACGACATCATCTCTGACAGTTGCTTATTTCGACGACATTGCTATTATTTTATTGAGTGGCGATTATGTCCAAATCTCAACAAAACAGAGGTATCTTGTTTCCATCCGAATAATCATAATAATTATAGGAAATTAGCTGTAACTTTCAATGATTCTCCTATCGAACATAATTTCTATTTTAAAATACTTAGGAGTTAAATTAGATTCATCTCTCAATTACAAGGCTCATTGAAATGATCCGAGCCTAAAACTGAAAACTAGGAATGATATTCTTCAGAAATTAGCTGATGCTTCCACACATCGCACAGCATCTCTAGCCCTAGTCTTTTCTGCAGCTGAGTATTGTTGCTTTGTTTAGTTTAATAGTGCACATACATAAAAAATCGGTGCACAATTGAATACATCCATGAGAATAATTACTGGCACCATAAGATCTACACCGGTTCATTGGTTACCCATATTCGCAGACAGACTGCAGCTCTGTATTTTTGGAACAAATAAGTATCATTCTTTTCCCAATTTATTCCCAATTATTTCATATATTCCACAAAATAAAATTCCCAGATTGAAGTCACGTAAACCATTATGGCAGAATAAGACTGAGTGGAAGTCTTTAGAAATGTTCAATAAGTATCTCGTTTCGGATCCTTCTGAAAAAAATTCCTGGTTTTGACCTTCCAAGAAAAATTTGGACAGTTCTTAATCGTTTGAGACCAGGTCATGGTCGTACCAATAGCATGCTATTCAGATGGAACTCAGTTCCAAGAGCAAGTTGTGAATGTGGAGAAGCAGAAGAAACAATACCTCATCTCATCAATAGTTGTCCCATATATATATTTCAAGATGGTTTTAGGGCTATTCATGATATTTCCGATTCTTTCTTGGAATGGGTTATAAATTTCAAACGAATATGATACGTATTTTTGTTATTCAGTTCTTTTTCTGCTTTTGTCTTTTTATTTCCAGATTCGATGTGGGCAACTTGAAGAAAGAAGTCCCTCAAATATATTTCAGCTTATTTTTGTACTTTCACACTTAGACGGGGAGCCAGGGTTTTTTTACTGGGGTTTTTTCCTTAGGCTTCCATGTCATAAGCCGAATTGTATGACACCCCGTCACTAACCCCTGATGTATATGCTTTATTGTTTGCTAACTAAATATTGTAAGCCAAACATAACATATCATAAGAGAATCAGGAATCTCCTGTGTAATTCTCCACATTTTCATTTAAATTAAATTAAAACTGAAGTGTTAAGTTTCCGTTGGACCACCCGATACGCACAATATCTCTTATCCGTCTCAATAGCTTTAAACTTAACTCGCAATTCGTTGTTAATATCAAAGTTCCCATAAATCGCAATGAACCCATGAAAAGTGACTGCTTTTCCTTGAAGTGGAAATATAAAATAAAATGAATCACTACATCCGATTATTTCCATAGAAAAACTCATTATCTTTAAGGCTCATTAGTTTCTTATGATTGCATCACCAACTTCCATTTCTATTTTCCATTAAATAAATGAGATTTATGTTTTATGGAATTATGAATTGAATGCTACTATGTCTGCGAACAGGAACATTTATTTCCCCTTCTGCATGAGATAAAGGCCAGCGTAAACAAAACAGTAAAATCTCACGATAACGTTTAATATGTGAATATGTAGAAATATGCTCTATTGCATTGATGTATGCTGACTTTTTCCTTGGCAAAGTCTTATCATAGACAAGACTAGACGTTTCAACTTGGCTTTTGACCTCGTAAAATTTTATTGAATAGTTTGGATAACATGGCTACAATATTCATTAAACTGGAAGCAAGACTTGTTAATTTGAGCTAAGAAGGAAACTGGAATAAGCAATATGTTATACCAACTGACACGATTTCGATTTGACGTTTTACATGCAGAAAATAAGGTTTCAAAAAGCTGACAATATTAGAAAGTTTATTAATTTTCAAATATTGCCAACATTTTTAGGAGCTAATTTAGTTTTTGCCTTGAAAACGACGAAAGATGTCTGTCGAAACGTTGTTAGTCAGAACAAGAAGTGGTTATTGTCCAAATAATAATTATACACGAGTACCATCATCAAAACTTTCTAGTTATGCACTATTGTGTTTTTTCTTGTATTTCCCCCAAACTATTATTTCTTCTAACATTCTATCTCAATTCCTGGCTTCATAAACTTCTCCTCTTGGTTTTGAAAAAGAACCCTAATTAACTAGGTGAACATATCCCGTCACGTTTTTCTCCTTTCAGGATATCGGTCAAAGTAAAGTTTGTCAACAGCCTAAGCATCTCCATGTGATTCCCAATAACACTTCAGCATATCATCATATCATATATTTATCATGGAAATATAAATAATAAATTGCGTGCCTTAGGAAAAATAAGTACTCAAAAATGAAACATCAACCCCGCGCCCCTGATCAGTGCGCATGGGCCGCGAACTGTTTCTCTTGTGAGAAGAGTTTTTGATTTTGTTACCATGGTTGGGATAGTATTATATGTTCTTCAGAGAATGGAAATCCGAATGGTAGAAAGAAATTGCAATTTCATCAGCATAACCAAATTTTTGAAATGATATCGTTGGTAAACCACTGAGATATAAATATGAAAAGGGGCTAGAACTGACCCTTGTGGAAGACAGTTTTTCAATCTTTTCAAATTGCTACTCTTATTGTTAACAAAACACGAAACCTCCTATCACATATCATATTTTCTAATAATCTTACCATTTTCGCACACTTCAGATGGTTATAGAGTTTGAAAATGAATCCATCTTTCCACACAGTGTCAAATGCCGAAGATAAATCGATGAAAACATGTCTTGTTTTCAACCTATTATTAAAGCCTGATTCTATGAAAGTTCTAAGGCTGAGAATATGATCTGAATTTTTCTATCTTTCCTTATCTTCCATGGAAATTTTGTAGAGCATTTTCTATAGAAGATTCAATTCTAAAAAGAATTAACCTTTTTAATATCTTGAAAGGAACACTCAATGAACTGATTGGTCGATAACTATAAGGATCACACAGATTTCTCGTTTCGAAATAACTGTTTTACTTACACAATTCATCTTTATTGATTGGATGCGACACATGTTCTAATGTAGGAGCTGATCTCTTGAATATGTGTAATTTTTTCTTCATATGCTTTATTTTAGATTGGGATATATTAACAGATTCAGATACATCACCTACATATCCCATGGACTCCTACTCCAATGTGTGAAATACACTGTTCAACAATTGATGAGGATCACTTACTTTTTCTAAATTTATTTCTGAAATATTCGCTCCAAGATTATAAATTTAGTCAGATATCAGAGTATTTTCAGTTGATAATATGGTTCACTTGAGAAAAGAATGAAAAAATGGAAAGTTGGAGAGAAAAAAAAAAGCACTTATTAGGAACACTCAAAATTCTGTGTTTGAATAACAAAAATTTCATGATGAAACCACAAGAAGGCTGAAGTTTCGGTAAAGTTAGTACCTAGGTGGTGCCCCACGAGCTCGTCTCAAGCATTCTACCCTACGAGGCATACTTTCAATCAAACGATTTATAAAATTTTGGAGCAAATTCGTCCAAATATCCCGTAAAGCGTTAGAAAGGTCCTCCAGGTTATTGATCGGTTGTTCTAAGGTTGACAATTGTCTAGACATCTCAGACCATACATGTTCGATGCAATTCATGTCTGGAGAGCGAGCTGGCCAGTCCATCCTATCAATAGCATGAGTTTCTAGTGCTTCATTAACCAGACGACTACTGTGTGGACGGGCATTATCGTCAATTAAAATGAAATTCTCGCCCAAGGCAGCCGTAAACGGAACAATTATGGGCTCAATAATCATATCGTGATATCTCTGGCTGGTCATTGTGGTGTTCTGCTGAACAACCAACTCTGTGCGTTGGTTCAAACAAATGCCTCCCCATACACATATAGAACCTCCGCCAAAAGCTGTTGTGGGCACCATAAACTGTTCTGCATACCTTCGACCTCTTTCCCTCCAAGCAAGAATACGTCCATTGGAGTTGACCAAATGAAATCTAGACTCATCCGTAAATAAACATCGGCTCCAATCTTCAACTGTCCAATTGCGGTGCTCCTCAGTTCAATGCCGTCGATGAACCCGGTGTTCCTTATTCAAACGGGGATGTTGTACCCTCCTACGTGCTCTCGAACCACGAACATGTAGTTGTCGTCTTACAGTCTGGTTCGAAATTAGAACTCCTGTGGCAACTCTCAGTGATCTATTGAGCCGCGACGCCAGGTAAGTGGGATTTCTCCTAGCATTGAGGATCACAAGACAATCTTGGGCAGCTGTTGTACTGCGCTGCCGACCTCTCCCATGAACATAAGCTACTGAGTCGTTTTGGATGAACCTATTCCAAGCCCGACTCACGACACTTTCAACATTCAACCGCCGGGACACTTCTCTCTGGGACAAACCTTCCTGTATCCACCGTATGATTTGGTCCAGTTGCACAGGAGCCAAACGTCTTCTCGGCATGACTGATAAGCTGATATTGTTCTCATTTCTTCAATTATTGTCGCCTTATGTGTCTGAACGAGAGAAAAACAAATTTAATAACAAATACCACATTGCTTTTCACTCCACCTGTAACAGCCTACAGATAATAATTGATTTTGTGAACAAGAGCCGATGAAGTGAGGAAAAATTTTGATAAAATCAACTCAAAACATCTTAATTTTTCCTTAGAGAACATATAATGTACACGAGATAACTTGAAAAAATACAAATTATGAGAAGTTCATAAGTGATCCCTAGCAATTGTTGATCAGTGTAGTAGTTTCCATGAAAATTCAATACTGTCTGAACATTGTTGCCTTCTTTGAGACATTTCACCTTGAGAGCGGACTACAGAACTATGGTTAAAGAACATCGATAATTGATGGAAAAAAGATTTCAAAAAACATGGTATAAATAAGTTGACCTCATGCCGTCCTGCATTTTTGAGTTTCTCGTGATTTGATATACATCCACTCAGTCAATTAGTCAATACATACTGCATTGTACCACGAAGCTTCTTTCAAACCCCTATCATATAAATGGTTATACCTTGATAGCAACCAGGCTGTTAATAATCATCAGAATTAGTTTTTTTTACGGAATTCTGTTTTTCTTTGAATCTGAAATATGAAAAGTAAGGAAAATTGATGGTGATATGTTGTCCAAAGGTTATATTATCGATTTGCATTTAGTATTAAAAAATCTCCCTATTTTGACTAATTTATTTCTGTAAAATAATTCAAATGAAATATATTCACATCTCTTCATGCACATGTACAATTTAGATAAAACATGAATGAAGATTCGTGAAGACAAATTGTTTCTTGCAATGGAACACATGTGAATTCTCTTGGTGGAATTGAATGGATCTTTCATTACAAACGAATATAGAAACTAGACGAAAGCAGGGAATTTATTTAAAGCCAACGTCGTGACTCAAACTGTGACAAAACTTCCAACAGTTTCGGATTTCTCCAAGCTCTTAATGGATTGTAATAAAGTCATTGGGGATTTCTACCTGTCATCAGATTGAGAGGCGGAAATCTGATCTTTAAATAGATAGGAACAGGCATCGCACAAATGAGATCATGAGGGTCGCATTGTGACGAGCTCTATGAGATGTCAATGATTCAGCTTTAGATATCACCAGATATAAAGTTATTTTATTCCAATTGATAAACATTTTGAATAAACTTAGAAATTAATTATGACATTGATTTGGAATTGTTACTAAGAAATTTTCAAGCTTTTTCAATCTCGAAATAATAATTCTTTGAAACTTCTTGATTATTGAATGTGGGACTTCACGAGCTACACAACTCAATGTAGAACATACAAGTAAACATACATTCAATTATGCCGAGACAGTAGTGTTGGACCGAGAACTAAATGAAAAAATCCAGAGAATTTTTCAAGATAATCTCTATAAAACTACATGAGAATTGCATTAACAGAGCTGTCTTTTGGTCTCAAGAATATATATCTCTTGATTGAATTCAAAAGTGTACGCTTCTCATTATCCACCACAGTGAATATCCTTTTCGAGTGCGTTTTGGATGAATTCACTGTATTTAAATATTTCGAGCCCATATCCTGCACATCATTTATCTGCATCTTATACAGCTCATCTTTTCGCAATGCCCCGAATACTCCAAATATCAAAGCGACCTCCAAATAAAAAATTTGATGTTACATATATTGTATCCACGTGACAATAAGAAAAATTTAGAAAATTAATTTAATTGAGTTTTATATTTATCTTTGACATCAAGGAAATACTGTCTGGAGCATTTGCTATAAACTCTTTTACATGATCTTTCTCGAGAACTTTCGATTTCTTAGTAATATGATCCACTTTTTGTCCCTTAATGAACATCACCAGTTTGTGATATCTGCTTATATCAATATTTCTTTTAACGTTCAATGTTGCTTTCAGCATTGAATGTTTTGTTACATTTCAGAATAATTTTAAACGTTCTTCTCCTCGCACCATGACATGAATTCTACGTAGGTTTGGTCATACAAATGTCGGCTTTTTCAGGTAGCAGGGTCAAAGTTGTTGCTTTAGCCATTTCTGCAACGTCCGGGAGAGTTAAGGGGATGTTGACTCCGTTACTCATTGTAGTAAAGTAACTGACTATATTAGATTAGGATTAAGATTGAAAGCAGCTATATTACTCGTAATTTGACAGATCGATTATGTTTGGATTTGTTTCATTATTTCTTTTCTCTGTGGAATAACAATGGAACCAGAGATAAATACGCGACTATTATGTGATTGAAGAGTGGGAGTCACAGGCCTCATAAATAAAAATGAAATATCATTCGAGTTGTGACGTTACTCATATTACTTATGAATACTCTATGTTCGGTTGCCCATGACAATCATGCATTAAAATGGAAAGAAATCCTGCATTGAAATGGGTCTTAATACTTGATTTTGTGAACGTTAAACAGAGCTTTTATAGGGAGGTCGACGGCAAAAATAACACAGGCCTACAAAAAAAAAAAAGTTTTTTTGGTGCCTAGAATTTTTGAGCTGATTTCAACTATATTATTGCTGGATCTAAATATGATAGCAGTTTTTCTGTATCAGCTCTAGATTTTTAGATAAATTCACTTATCTATCAATGCTTTTTCCTATTTAATACTTTCAAGTATGAGTGTTCTAAAATTTATACAAGATATAGATTCTTGTATATTTTCCATATTGTCAGTCTTCATTTGTAACAAATTGAATATAAAATAATAATATTTATTTCAATTATTATTTCGATGCATTTATTACAAATAGAAGACTAACAATATGAGATATATAACTGATTGGTTGACAAACTGTTAACAAGTAGGATTTAATCCTATTTAGTGTCATCCAGTTAGTTCCATAGAAATCCGATATATGGAGCTGTCCAGTCTGAAGTGAACTTCAACTGCAGTTGAGAGTTGAGGTTAGTTTGTGAATTCCCGCGGTGCAGATAGATAGATCTTAGCGTCATATGAAAATTCTCTTTAGTAACGAGTTGTTGAAAAGTAAATCTAAAAAGTAGACTGTTAATGTGAATTGTTGTATTTGTGTTGTTGAATAGAAATGAGTTCAAGTAGAAGAAGCTGTGTACATCTTCCTGATATTTTTCGCTACATATGCGGAGAATACACGTTCTTGGAAAACAGAAAAACTACTAGTGACTTTGTAAAGAGGGCTTATCTTGGATATTTTGGTGTTAAGCTTGGTGATCAGCATAAAACCTGGGCACCACATATTGTCTGTAAAACTTGTACAGAGCATTTAAGACAGTGGACTACCGAGAAAAGGAAAAGTCTGAAATTCGGAGTACCAATGGTTTGGAGAGAACCAAAAAATCACTTCGATGACTGTTATTTCTGCCTAGTAAATATTATTGGAATCAATAACCGTAACAAGTGGACTTATGCAGATTTAGTCTCTGCAAGACGCCCTATCCCTTACTCAGAAGAAGTGCCAATTCCAACTTTTCAGCAGCTACCAGAACTCTGTGAGGACACAAGTCTCTCTGATCAGAATTCTGACACTACTGAAGGTGACAGTGATTTTGAAACGATGTCATCAATGCCCCAATGTTTCAACCAAGTTGATTTAAATGGCCTCACTAGAGATCTCAACCTGTCGAAAGAAGCTTCTGAAATACTAGCTTCCAGGTTGAAGGAAAAAATTTTACTTGAACCAGGAACGAAAATTACATTTTATCGAACAAGGTAGAAAGACCTGCTACCTTTTTTCTCTGAAGAACAAAATCTTGTATTTTGCCATGCTATTAGAAAACTTATGGTTTTGGAAAAAATAAAGTATCATGAACACCAATGGGTGATTCGTGTAGACTTAAAAATGGTAAACTTTCTCCTTGGACAGCAAAGTGGCCACACCAAGTATCTTTGTTTCTTGTGCCTCTGGGATAGCAGAGACAAAACGCAACACTGGGTTAGAAAAGAGTGGCCTAGAAGGGAAAACATGGATGTTGGGGGAAAGAATATCATCAATGATCTTTTAGTTCCGCGAGAGAATATCATGTTGCCACCTCTGCATATCAAGCTGGGTCTAATGAAGCAATTTGTAAAGGCTCTTGATAAGAATGGATCATGCTTTGCATATAAAGGAAAAAAAATGCCTCGGCTGAGTAAGGAAAGCATTAAAGCAGGAATATTTGATGGCCCACAAATAAGACAGCTGATTAAAGATCCTGACTTCATAAATTCAATGATTGAGATTGAACAAAATGCCTGGAATTCATTTGTTTCAGTTGTCAAAAATTTTCTAGGTAAACACAAAGCTGAAAACTATGTCGAATTAGTCAATGAAATGCTGAATAATTTCAGATCACTTGGGTGTAACATGAGCATTAAGGTGCACTATTTACGCAGCCGCTTAGACCGTTTTCCTCATAATTTAGGCGACATTAATGAGAAGCAAGGTGAAAGATTTCACCAAGATATCAAATGTATGGAGGATCGCTATCAAGGAAGATGGGATACTCACATGATGATGTCACGCAAAAGAAGTTTCCGAAATGTTTAGTGAGTAATTGGTTTAAATGATGACTTTTTCTGTTATCTATAGTATATAATGAATAATATCTGTATTATCTGTGTAATATAACAAAAATTCTTTTATTAATTTGTTTCTTTAAACCATGTTTATTCGTTTAAAATAGTGTAATGTATAATTCACAAAAATGTTGATATCTCAAAAATTCGAGCTGACAGGCAAAAACTAATAGCATATTTGAATTCAGGGCATCAAATTCATATGAATCACCTCCAAAATCTTCGGCATCAAAACCACTGTTGACCAGTGTAATTACTGCATTAACTTATTTAGGGATGAAAGCTAGATTTACTGTCATTCGTTGTCCACAGAAGTTATCTACTTGCAAAATACCAACACACAAAAACGATCCTGTTGATATGTCAACAAATAGTATGCCGAACCTGAATCCATCTCTGATCCCCACGAAGATCCATGGGAAAGCAGAATCCTTTGCGGGAATAATCATGTCATAATCTAAAACAAACACACGGGGGCAGGCAGGTACATTAGCCGAAAATGAAAACGTAACCCACCCGGTCGGTGCCGTAAATCATAGAGTAAATGGGCGGGTTACTGGGCAGACAGCCATCGAGTATGGGCCCATCTTGATGGTTTTCAATCGCTCCACGGTCCAAGACCACCCGGTTTCCATCGGTCCACCGCCAAAAGATGCATTCGAATCTTGCGGCCATTTTCAACCGCGTTATGACTTTATTGTTTCGACTAATGGGTGGAGATATCGACCAGTGGCGTTCTGCATCAATCAGCTGTGGAAAAAATCTAACGATGTTTTTTTGGTGAACGTGAAAATCTTGTTAATGGAGTGTTTTTGGGCTCTTTTTTTCCAATAGGTTTCATGAAAGTTCGTTGATTCTCCGATCCACAGATTCTTCCATGAAATTTGAATCTGATCAACCAGCATCGTGTTTCATAAAGCTTGATTGTGGAATCAAAACCTCCGTCAGTTTATTGGAGAATTCAATCTGACAACATCGATTTTCCAAAGTTTCGATCATCAAGAACACAGAAATGCTCTATGTCATAATACCTTCCGTGCACAGACGTGAGTTTTGATTTGAAGTGCAGTGACTTTAGACTAGTTTTTACTCATTATTATTATTATAAAAAGATACAGAGAAGAGGCTGTTGCCTATAAATCTCAAACAAAAATTGAAAATTGAGTGGCGCTTCAGAAATAACAAAAAAAAGAGTATTGCCACAAGGAAAAAATATCACACAATTGTTAATGCGTCCAATCTGTTTTTTAAAAAGAGTTTACACTATCGGCACAAACTACACTGTCAGGAAGAGAGTTCCATTTCGCAAACACGCGATTCGGCAGGAAAAACTGTCTCGCACGAGCACGGAATACCTCATGGTAAAGTTTATATTTGTGACCAAGAAGATGATTTCTATTTAACTCCAAAATACTTCCCAGATTGCCACCAATGAAACCACGCAGTATACGAAACGTCACTATTAGATCGCCACGCATCCTACGATCACTAAACAAGTCCAGCTCAAACATTTTTAGTCTTCATATGAAGGGCGAACCACCCCGAACGGAATCCTTTGCAGAACGCTGCACTCCCTCCAAACGTTGTTGATCTGCGATCAGGCTAGGAAACCATGCAGGGCCAGCAAATTCCAGAATTGGTCGAACATAGGTGATGTAAAGCTGCTGGCATGTCTCGATCGAGCATCTAGGAAAAACTTTCCGCATCAAGTGTACCAAATCTTCCGGCATTTGGCGGTTATATTGCTCACATGGGCTGACTAAGACAGATCCTCAGTTATCACCAGCCCGAGATCGACGTGCTGTGCAGCGGAGACCAAACATTTGCCTTCGATCATATACTGGTTATGCGGATTGTGACTCCCAAGGTGAACAACTCTACACTTTTCTACGTTCACGGGAAGAAGCCACATACGGCACCATTGGCTAAACCGATTCAGGTCACACTTAAGAATATTAGGCAAGCGAGCATCATTGAAGAGCTTGTCATCAGCATATTGGGATGAGTGGGACGAGAATAAACCAGGCAGATCTGATACGTACGCCAAAAATAGGATCGGACCCAGAACTGAACCCTGCGGTACTCCACTGATAACGGGTTTGAAGTCAGATAATGAGTCGCCAACTCTTACTGAGATGTTTCGATACTTTCCTTTTATTAGTATGCAATAAATAACAGGTAGAAAGGACTCATTAATAAAAATATTAGCCACTTCTAAAAACAAAACCTCTGAGTATACAGGTTGAACCTTTCAGTAGTAAGTAAAATCTGTCTGGTTTTCTTAAGTTGTTTTTTAGGAATATTGAAACCAATAAATTGAATTTGGAGGTTCAGGAAACGGCTTGAAAGGATCTTATTTTTGCCATAATTAATAAAATGAATGTTGAAGAAGAAGTCATGTTGCTCTTAAAGATTCAATCATTATTATTAGGATTGTACTAAAGAAATATTGTGTAACTGTTTTATATAGTGAATACTATATTATTTCGATTTTCAAAAAATAATATCGAGAAAATATTATTTATTTGTTTATCATTTGTAAACATCAGTTTCCAAAAACATAATATTAATCAAGAAAGTTTATTTCATCAAGTCACTAACTTATAAAACTGACAATTAACTTTCCATGTCGGTATGCCAAAAAAAATCTTAGACTTTATGTTCCAGGAGGCCGAAGATTTACATATTTTCTGTATAACATGCAGGGCTTGAAGCTTCAGCCATCATAGGTTTTGGTGAATCTTCTTGTTGTTAAATTTTTTGTTTGCCGCAATGTCACAATAACATATTTTCCCATATCTTCTACATCATTCATGTTTGAGGAGAGAATTTTGTCACATCGACAACATCCAAAAATCCCAAATATTGTTACAATTTTCGCCAGGAGCATGTAGAAGAAATTGTTCAGCCTCTTCTTTACTTAATACCTTGGCCTTTTTTGGAGTATAACGCTAATTTTTTCGTTTCAGAAAGGCTATTACCTCTTGAAATTTGCAAATGACAGCTAAACGTCGTATTTCTCAATAATTTTTTTAAGGAAAACAAAACTGCGAACAGGGGCTTTTTCTTTCATTTCCTAGCAGCTTTTCAGCATAGACCATTTTGCCCATAGAGTATTAGGGCTGAATCTAGCTGATAGTTAATTCAAGTAGACCAACAAAATATCTTCAGTTATTGATCGGCAATCAAGTAGAGTTGATCGACGATCACGGGATGTTGATTGTCGATTGTTTGATCGGACCGTCAAATCGTTAGTGTTGGCACATTTTGATTCGAGCTCGTCAACTCAAATTCAGCGACAAAATTCTTAATAGTGGTCTCAGAAGGTCGGTTATGGTATTCGAAAATATCACGAATTTTACGTAATGTAATTTTAACAGAACCACCATTTTCATAGAGGGTTTTAATTACATTAATGCGATTTTTGAGCAAAATTGTATTCATTGTAACAATTACGAAAGCATATTCTATGAATATGTCAAAAAACGAACAGTCAATGCTGTTATGTTGGTGTGGCCACAATTAAAAAACAAAGCTCTTGTTGAACCCTTTATCTCAGAATTAAACAGCTATATGTTACTTTTTTCCCTGATTGGTCTCAGCGAGGCTTTATCATCCCAAAGGTCTATTTAAAGTGATGTTCTACAAGGATCCTTATTGGGAACGCTCCAATACCTTCCCTTAGGTCCTCGGTGTAATTATTACTGAATGTCTAATTGGTCGAGAGTCCTGAAAGAATATTTTATGTAGGTTCCATCATCGAAAATATCTGATAAACTAAAAGTACTGACAAAAATCATTTCATTTGAAAAAACTTTCTGGTTTGAAATGCATCGAAATATGTGAAATTTAATGATTCGGTTGATATAATGATCAACGAGTTCAAACATGTTTGGGGATCACTGAGGTGTTGGAGACTCTTTTGGTGGTTATAGGAAGGTTTCCGGTTCGAGCAAAAGCGAAGGAATTGTTTGGTTTTTATTGATGTTCGATATAATAATTGCATAATTAGATAAGTATCTCGTTTCTGATCCTTCTGAAAAAGTTCCTGGTTTTGATCTTCCAAGAAAAATTTGGACAGTTCTTAATCGTTTGAAAACAGGTCATGGTCGTACCAATAGAATGCTATTTAGATGGAACTCAGTTCCTAGCGCAAGTTGTGAATGTGGAGAAGCAGAAGAAACAATACCTCATCTCATCAATAGTTGTCCCATATATAAATTTCAAGATGGTTTTAGGGCTATTCATGATGTTTCCGACTCTTTCTTGGAATGGGTTATAAATTTCAGACGAATATGATTCGTATTTTTGTTATTCAGTTCTTTTTTCTGCTTTTGTCTTTTTATTTCCAGATTCAATGTGAGCAACTTGAAGAAGTCTCTGTCTCCATCAATAGAAGACCACTCTTGAAGAAAGAAGTCCCTAAAATATATTTCAGCTTATTTTTGTATTTTCACACTTAGACGAGGAGCCAGGGTTTTTTTTTTACTGGGGTTTTTTCCCTAGGCTTTTATGTCATACGCCGAATTGTATGACACCCCGTCACTAACCCCTGATCTATATGCTTTATTGTTTGCTAACTAAATATTGTAAGCCAAAAGTTCAAAAGAATATTTATAATTGCAGATTAGTGTGATTACTATGACTGTGGAATCTAACTTTAATTTTTCTAAAAATGAATATAAGAGTCGATATTTTCAATTGAAGTATCTCCGATGTAATGTAATTCGAAGAAATATGAGGAAATATTCTCAGTGTTATCACAATATCAAACATGTTGTGTTGTGTTCTATTTCATTATTTCATTAATTTTTCTGTTGTGTTTTTCAATTGTTTTATCTTATGATATGGATGAATATATTGTATCTTTGATTCTTCATGAAACTGTGTTTGTTTAAATGGAAAATTTATGTATCGTAGATACTTTAATCGAAATTGTTCGACGACATAGTCGTTTTTAGATTTTGATTGATTCATTTGCACTTTTGTGGAAATACTTGTTTAATTTAACTTTTTAATATTATGGAAAGATTCCATTTTTGAGTCAATTTCATTATAAACTCTATTCTATTGAAAATCATAGAATGCAGTTATATTTTTCATGTTTCTATTTGGTGTAACGAAAGAAATGCTCTGATCTGATTTTGAGGTTTGTCATTTGAACATTGAGTGATTTCAAAGTTGGACGTGAAAGTTATTTCTTTTCCACATATACCGCAGTGAGGATTCAATCAAGAGTTAGTCCGATTATTTTGATTGAATATGAGTACCTGAAGAGACTGAAGAAAAAGGAAACGTCGAAACACGTGTCGTGTTTCATTACATTGTTTGATTGAATTGTCTGTAGTTTCCTTGAATTGTTGAATATTATGATGAGAAAGAATTTTTTTTTTAATTTTTCATAGAAATGTGTTTTTAAAATAAAGAATTTATGTATCGAAGATACTTCACTCGCAAGTGTATCTATTATAGTCATTTTTAGATCTTCATTAATTTATTTCCCAAAATGACTCATTCAGTTTAACGTTAATTCATCCTATGATAAAAGTATTCCTAGAATTCCGAACAACAAAAATCATATTTACGGAGCATTTCTCACGAGTTCTGAAGAAATTTTCCGTAACGACACTGGTTTCGGCCTGGGAAGACACCTATAAATTTCAACAATATACCGAACTTTTCAGCTGGGTTCCCAGAAAACCAGATACCTTTAAGGTATATTTATCTATATGTGAGGTACTCTGTCAGTTACCGATTTGAAAAGCTGTGGACGTTTTATAACCACTTAACATGTTCATAAAACTAATCGACTACTTATAAAACGTTCTCATACCAATGGATTCCTGCGGTTCAGAAAAAAAATCGATTAATAGTGATCATTTGACCATTTTCTCATTCTCGTTTTTTTCCTCAAGGCCAAGTCTCCTAGTTCGGTTCAGTGCGTTTGATTATTGTATGGTACACATAATTCACATAATTTCAAGAAGAATTCATAGAATACTTAATCACTTACGTAAGGGCAAGGAGCAATCACAAAAGTTAAAGTTAATATTCATTAATTATGTTGATATTTAGTTTCCGTATCGACTCTTGGCGCATTGAAACTTTAGGCGGCGGTCAAAACTTCCACTAAAGGAAATTTCTCATCGCCTTGCACCCCCATTCACCTCAAATTAATCAAATGTTCACGATTTAATTCCATATTTTAGGCGAGATGAACCTTTTAAGTTACTGAAAACATCACAAATAGCGCTCGTATGTCAAAACTATGTTTAACCTTAAAAATGTCAAGCTTTACGATAGAGATTGGCAGATTGTAACACTAGTGTTGTTAAAGGCAGCCCTCGCACCACTCAGGATGTTAAGAAATTTTGGTAGGATCTATAAGCCGTTATTTGCAAATAACAAGGGTTAGGTTCTTTGCTTAGACTATATAAGATAGATAAAGCATTCCTTTGAAAAATGTCGATTTGTTTTGACTCCCTCATTGAAAGTCTTTTGTGAAACCTCACCCGGCAACACCGCATAAAATCTTTTTCCATTTACTCGGGTCACAATTTCTTCAGTGTCAAAATGATCTGAACAAATGAAAATTGCTTTCTTTGGGCAAATACTTGACCATCCCAACAGCGAAGCGCAAATTCTTCTTTTTTCATCGTCATCTGGGAACCTTAATTCAAGAAAACCTCATTTTATCTTATAATAATCTCATTGAAAACTTCCCTATTAAAACACTCTACGCTACTGAACATGTGAATAACTAAATACTTCGATTCTAACATTATACTTATCTATGGAACGATAAATTCGGATTAAATTCCTGTCTTTACTATTACTTTCCCACTTACGAACCATTTTTAGTGCAATGAAAAGTAATAAATTAATAAACAATAAAAATATGAAAAACCTATTACTGACTCTCACAAATTTTCTTCAATTTGCGTATTTATTTTCGATACAGAGGTGGCAACGTGTGTCTTTTAGAACATGTGATCTTCAAATTGTCAAACAGAGAATGGAGCAGCGTTGTCTTGACTTTCACTGGAATTTCTTTCCATCTGTGGTCCCTGACATAAAATAGCAGAATCAACTAAAGTGTTTATTTTACTTCTTGCTAATATATCCGATAAGATAGTTTCAATTCAAAATATAAAATTTTATACAATGTTTTGAATGCAAGAGAAAAAATTTTTATTCACAATTATAGGGGAATAGAGAAACCTACTATTTGCTCAGTTTACCAACATGAAAATTTTTTATGACCTGAGTGGACCAGCTCAATACGTTACACATGTTATATGATGTTATATGATGTTATATGATCCAATTTTGGAGGAATACCGTGATAGAGATTTACGAGCCGCCGCAGCTAAGAGATTAAGTCATGAATTAGATATTCCTGGATTTGGACCATAAGAAGTTGTAGCAAAATTCAAAAATTTAAGAAGCTCTTTCTGTCAGGAGTTAAAAAAATATCAGACAGTGCAAGGTCTGGAAAAGGTACAGATGACATATACAAGCCAAAAGTATTTTGGTTTGATCAGATGAACAGTTGACGCTCCTAACATATTTCTTCGCTGTATCCATTCTCTAACCCAAAAACGTCTTTTTTTCGTTTTCTTGTAATTGTGTCCTGTAAGCACTCCAGTTTTTTGCTAAGATAGTAGCAAAAATGAACTTAAAACAGAACAACTTTCAACAACTAGATCATTCATGATCGATGTTTCGATGGTGACAGTCGAAACGCGAGGCGTGAACGCCACGAACCCTCCAACCGTGTGAACGTTGGGTGAACCACGACGAACTGCATCGATCGATATCTCAGAAACTCAATGTGGGAAAAATTTGAAATTTTGGAAACTTGCCAGATGTCTTGGGACCTATAGAGCTAAAATATTTTCATCTACTGGGCACTTCCGGTTATACCGAAGTAGACCCTAAGTCGCTTATTTTAAATAGGATCCCTATATATTATTACATTTTTGGATTCTACTTAACATTCTAGGCAGATTTCATGTATCATGTGCTATCCCTAAGTCTGAGCGTTTTTGACATATTCAGGTTTTTATGTCAAAAATTACGATTGCAAGCCCTAACTTAATTATCAATTGTTCCTATAAGGAAGCCCTTTTTACTTTGGGTTAGATGCCTTGTTGAAAAGGACCTACTTCAATTGTTTTTGTATAATACTTGGACAAATAATCATACAGAGTGTTCAAAAAAAGATCTAGAATGAGATTGAGAAAACTGACAAAACCCAATTTTTTCAAATGGAAACCCTCCATTTTTATCATTTTGTAGCATTAATCATCAAAAATGAAGGTAACTTTTTATGAGGTTATCTATACCTAAAATTTGAAGTTTTCGAAATTTTGCCAATTGAATATTTTCTATGGCGGTTTTACATTTAATGTGTAAACAATTAGATCTAGGATAGCCACGTTTATATTTGACATTTCAAGTAGCATTTGAATCAGGCTTAAAAAAATTATTTAAGTAAATATTCAAATTGGTGTCCTTGAACTTCTAAACACTTTTCGCATCTCAGCAGCAATTGTTCATGGGTGGCTTTTCTTATTGATTGGGGGTCCAGGTCTTCAAATGTTGTTCTAACACGTCTCATGCAGTCTTCCATGGTGGTCACTGATGTTTTATACACGTTATTTTTCACTGTTCCCCATACATAAAAATCGAGCACTGATAGGTTTTCCAGATAGTTATTGACCAAATGGGCATTATGTAGAGGTGCTCCATCATGTTGGTAGAAAAGTTTTCGAAGTTCAGCCAGGGGCAAATTGTCTAAATAGTCAACTTCAAAATTCCGCAAGATGTTGAGGTATCGGTCTCCTATAAGTTGAAATATGTGTTTTATATTAGAACTATTCAAAAAGATCTAACTTAACATTCAAGTTCTCTTGATAAAATTGTAAGCAAACAATGCCGTCATTTCTTACTGCACAATAAACGTTAAATTGCCAGGATTCTTGAAAATTGTGTTCTCTGAATGGGTGTACATTTCTATCACTCCAATGATGGCAATTACGTCGATTAAAAACTCCATTCTTTGTAAATTTGGCTTCGTCGGTCCAAATGATATTATCCAAAAAGGAAAAATCTTCTTGTGAACGAAGTATTATGAATTCACAGAATTCCATTCTTCTTTGAAAATCATTTTCATTCAAATGCTGCAGTAATGAAATTGCATAGGGATGATATTTGTGTTTATGTAAAATTCTTAGAACTGACGATTGATATAATCCTGATTCTAATTCTACTTGCCTTGAAGATTTTGTTGGATATGCTTCAAAATATCCCAAAATTGCTATTTCAATATTTTCATTGTCAACAACTGGTTTCTTTTTGTACATTCTTGAAGTTTTCTATAATTCGTTTAACAGTATTTGGTGATGGTTTTGTTTATCAGGATATCGGGTAGCAAATGTATCACATGTTCTTGAAATAACATTTTCACATTGTCCATAAATAATAAATAAGTTTAAATAATCCTCGTTTGTATAATTTAACCGGGCTCGCATTTCGATGATTTGAAATGTCAAATATAAACGTGGCTATCCTAGATCTAATTGTTTACACATTAAATGCAAAACCGCCATAGAAAAATATTAAATTGGCAATATTTCGAAAACTTCAAATTTTAGGTATAGATAACCTCATACAAAGTTACCTTCATTTTTGATGATTAATGCTACAAAATAATAAAAATGGGGGGTTTCCATTTGAATCTCAATCTCATTCTAGATCTTTTTTTGAACACTCTGTATGATTATTTGTCCAAGTATTATACAAAATCTATTGAAGTAGGTCCTTTTCAACAAGACATCTAACCCAAAGTAAGTAAAAAGGGCTTCCTTATAGGAACAATTGATAATTAAATTAGGGCTTGCAATCGTAATTTTTGACATAAAAACCTGAATATGTCAAAAACGCTCAGACTTAGGGATGGGACATGATACATGAAATCTGCGTAGAATGTTAAGTAGAATCAAAAAATGTAATAATATATAGGATATCCCATTTAAAATAAGCGACTTAGGGTCTATTTCCGGTATAACCGGAAGTGCCCAATAGATGAAAATATTTTAGCTTTATAGGTTCCAAGACATCTGGCAAGTTCTCAAAATTTCAAATTTTTCCTACATTCAGTTTCTGAGATATCGATCGATGCAGTTCGTCGTGGTTCACCCTGTATAGTCTAAGGTTCTTTGATAAGAATGGAAACCAAAGTGTTGAAAGTGTAACTGAAGTCACTGGTCAAATGAAAATAGAGTAACAACAAGCAACTAATATATCAATAGAAGTAAGAGGCTGATAACTGAAGTGATCGTCGATTCACAAGCCAGTTGTCACTTGGTAAATGGTCGTAAATCTGTACATAGATACATTATCATACATCGTGTGGACGAGTGCTTAATCAGTTAATCATTTTCAAGCTTGACAACAAAGCCAAGTGTCATTAATAAGAATATTTATGAGTGTAACCTGTGGCACATACATGAGAATAATTAAATATTTTAATTGGCATTTAGGTAGGAACTGTAAAAAATATTTCGTGTTAATTGCAAATAGGCATTATCAGCTGATTTATTATTCCTTATAAATCTTGGGTAATTGACAGTGATATCGCATACTGTACGCCCTTTTCCTTTTTGGTACGTGTGGCTACTGATAAATAGTTATCTTTTCATGATCAATTTATTGGCAGATACGCTGCTTAGCAAACATTGTGACGTCGCCACCTTGGAAGATGAATTACTCTGGCATATTAATGCTTCAATTAACTTGTTCAAGAAGAGGAATATAAGGTCTTGTGACAATCTGTCAGATGATCTCACCATTCATCTTCACTATCAGTATTTCTTCTAAGTAGTGGATTGATTGCATTGAGCAATTAATGAGAATTTCAGAGTTCAGAAAAGGATTCTTATTTAAAACACTGAATGACGACGAGAGCATAGTCAGAAGTAATCATGCTAAATGAAGTAACTGCTTGTCATCTTCTTAATATTCATAGTCAAAAATATCACGTTACTAGAAAAACTTTTTCGAAGATATGTAGTAACATTTTTTCGAACTGCATCTGGTATTTTTTCAGAGAATGCACAACAGCTTCTTCAATTATCACATTAAAGTTCACATGCATCTTTGTAGATGTTTTCGATATATCTTTAATTTTCTGGATAGCCAAGATGAAGATTATTTACATTCAATGAAGAGCTCAGTTTTATGATATTTCAACACCATCTGAACTTTACATTTTTCTCAATAGTCTATTACCTTGTGGAACATAAATTGAAATGGTTGACTCTTAATACATAATACATTCTCAGTAAAATCTACAAATTGTTTCGTCATTCCACGAAGGATAAACATGTTTCCATTCAGAAGAGTTATTATCTATTCAATAATGTATGAAATATTCTTTCATTGATTACAAAGGATAATAAAAATTGAAGACAGCCTTCACTGTTTCTTTCGTGGAACAGCTGTTGCTGCTCACTCTGGTACGTTTACTATCCAAAATAGATTTATTTTATTTGTTGCAATCTCAGTTATTCTCCAATTTTCAACATAATTTATGGTTACAAAGAGTCTTTCAACGAGGACTTATTTTTTAATTGTGGTCACACCTACCACATGACAGCATTGGCAGTTTTTTGACATATTCGTAGTAGATGCTTTGGCAATTGTTACAATGAATTCAATTTCGCTAGAAAATCGCATTAAAATAATCAAACCCAAAATGAAAATGGTGATTCTGTTAAAATTACATTCCAAAAAAGTCGTGATATTTTCAGACAACATAATCGACCTTCTGAGACCGCTGTTGAGAATTTGCTCGCTAATTTTGAGTTGAACGGCTCGGTACAGAATGTGCCGAAACTAACGCGTGTTCGACTTGGCCGTTCAACTGGAAACATCGCAGCCATGAGCCGCAATGATGAAGAAGATCCAAATATTTCGAATTATCGATGTTTTAACAACTGGGGTTATCCCAAACATCCACATAGTGAATTTTGCATGACGATTTGACTTTGAAACCTTACAAGATTCAATTAGTGGAGGAATTGAAGGCGGCCGACCATTCACATCGCCGTAGATTCTTCGATTCACTCTGGAACATCCCGCTGGTTTTTCTGAAAAAAATCATTTCTTTAGAAGAAATCTATTTTCACTTGTCAGGGTATGTCAACCAGCAAAACTGCCGCATGCTCAACGTGTCACTGATGGTTCGTATGTGGTCTGGAGGCGTGATTGGGTCGTTTTTTTTAGGAAGGTGAGATTGGAAATTCGGTAAAGGTCAATGGATCACGCTATCGAGAGATGTTAACAACCCAATTTTGGCCTATCATTGATGACACGGATATCACTGACCTGTAATTTCAACAATATTTTGTCATTTGTCACACAGTCAATGAGACGATCAATTTATTGCAAACCAAAGATACTGATCGCATAATTTCACGAAATCAGCTGTTAAATGGCCTGCCAAATCGTGTGATTCAACACCACTGGATTATTGGATTATGGGGCTTTCTTGAGGATGAAATAGACCCGACATTTTGCCAAAAAGTGATTAAAAATTTCGATGAAAGACTTCACTTCTGATATCTTTTTTCATTCATGCCGAACTTTTCTTTGCAATAATACAATAAAAATTTGAATCATCGTCATCAACATTTTTTTGTTAGATTGTTTGAAAAAACAAAGTTCTTGTTGAAAGACCCTTTAGCATATTTATGATTACCTGGGTCTGAATAATTTTTGTACTTGTGTGATTTCTTCCTCATTGGATTACTAAAATGGAAAAACTTATGAAAATATTGGGAAAAATGTGGATGTTCTAGGTGAAGCACAATTGTATTATATCTAAAGAGGATCATTTTCAAATGAAGGCACCCCTGAAATTAATTTACTTATAAATTAATCCTTAAAAAAATCGTGCGGTAATTGATCTTCGAACAGAGATATTTGAATCAATGTGTTTTTTAATTTCTTTTTGAAAGCTTGATTTTTGTTTATTGGATCAAGTCTGAAATACTGTTTCTTCCATACATTGTTTTTGGTTTATGAAGAAATATTGCTTATTCAATTTTCAAATTTTTTACTGTACATAATTCTAACTATATTTAGAAAATTGACGGTAAAAAATTCATGGCTAAACTTCTTTCGATACATTCTCAATCGGTAGCCAAAACTTGTCACTGACATGAGGTCAGATTGCTTCGGCGCTCTTGTTGAGCTACTTGCGAGTAAATATTCAAACCATAACAAATCTAAAAGGACTCTCATCACGTGAACAATAGTCTTTTCCCGTACTATGGGACAATGTGATGCAAATATAAACGCGTAATGAATGAACAAACCTATATCTGAAATTAAAAATAACTACTCATAATTTTCCCCAAGTTTTGTTCGAAGCTGTAATTCTCTTTTCCTAAAAACTTATGTCAGTGCTATTCTGATATTGACAACGTATATTATTTCAGCCACCGAGATTGAATTCTATCTCTATGATTTCCCGTCATGAAAAATTTTGATTAATATTACGCCAACTGACACTGATTAATGAGCCCGGCATTTGCCAATCGAATATCGATCTGTGATGGCCATCGTTCAGAGAAAATCATCAGGACGTATGTGATTTCTCTTTTCTCTTGAGTAAATTAAAAAATGATCATATCTTTAGATGGAAAAGAGCTTAGACAATGAAACTTGAAGATAAGTAAGATATCGATCACCTTAATATATTCAGTAATTTTTATTGAAATCCGAAAAATATCTTATGAGATAGTGAGGATTAAAAAATTTTTTTGGGAATTTTTAAAAATTTTCTAGCACAGCTATTTCTGCGAAATTTTGCGAGCTGTTTTGTTGCAGCCTCCTCAACAATATTTCAAGTATCAATTTGATCGGATGGATATTCTAGTAGTTATTGAGGAAACAAAATTTCAGATGCTCATAACTACTGAACCATCCGACGGATTTCGCCCAATAATGAACTTGACCGACATATTTGGACAATTAACCTATTCTGATTATATGAAAACTCTAGCTGATTCCTTTTGGATGCTAGAGAGGATACGGCCGGTCGGCCGGACAGACTCAACTTTCGCCACGAATTCTTCATCAGGAGTCGAACACAATCGATTGAGACCATTTTTGGCTCGATATTCCAAAATTACAGACATTCAGGTAAAATGATAGGCATTCTGTTCGGGTGAACAAGAGCGCCAAAAATGAGTAAGAATGTTACTTAAATTTCATAGAAGTTTTCAATGAAATATACCATTATCCACAAAAATTGCATACAACTATTTTTTTTCAGTTGGTGACAGACAGCCATGCCAGATTGAAGGAGAACCAGTAGCAGTCGATCATATAGATAAATCCCGTTGTTTTTCCTGTATATGCAAGGTAAAACATATTTGGTACGAATCTGAATTTGTCCGTCAATTTTTTTTGTATTTGTCCATTTTTATCGTTTTCTGAATAACTGTAACCTTATGATATGGAGACAAAAATTAACTAAAATCATAAAATATACATCCTGAAATTTCCCAATCGTAGAATATTATGTCGAGAGTATACAGGAGTTTTGTCAGGTGACGAAATCTGTTGATGATTTTCGTAATGATAATATTACGGAAAAAAAAAAATGAATTTAGGTGACGTATATATATATGTTAGGCCCGAAGACCGAAAACGCTCAGTGGCCGGAAAAAACGGCCACATCGCGTTCTGGCTGCCTTCGAACGCACAGAACGCATTTTGGCTGTTTTCAAACGCTCGCATCGCGTTCTGGTAATTGTTAAACATCCGAAACGCGTTTTGTCAATTGTCCAACGCTCACAACGCGTTCTTAATGTTCGACTTGTATTATTTGCCGCTTTCTACCCGCGTAGGATAAAATTTATATTGTCCCTCATAAAACAAAGTCGAAAATTGAAATACAATTCAATTATACAATTGGATACCAAAGATGGGTTCGGTTTTTCTTGCCGAATCATTTCAACAATATTAAATTTCTTATAATTGTTTTTCAGTTCTAGGAAGAAAGTTACACTAATAAACTTATATTGTCGAGCATATAATATATAAATGCATGAATGAAAAAGCGAAAAGTTCTTTATTGAATAAATGAATTTCAATTTATTTTCTACAAATCCAACTTATTGTGGAGAACAAAACAAACTTGAATTTATAACTCTTTTAATTACTTTATTAGAAACAATTCAATTATTGAAAACTACAATTAAATACAAACGACGGGTTTTTCCGAACTTTTGTGTACTTTACATAGGTACGTTACTTATTTTTACAAGAACTGTTTGAATGACATTTCGAATTACATAGTACATTTAAATTGTATCCGTAAAGTATGGAACAAATTCATTTTTAGCTTATCAGACCATTTTAAGAAATAATCCTGAAACACATCGATTTTTATTTTTATTCACCTTATTTAATATACAGCATGAATTATTTTCGAGTAATGACATCACCGTCATTTTTTTTAAATTGAACTATTTTGTCTCCATTTCCGGATTACTCTAGCTGAGCTGATTCCAAAAATGTATCACATGTTGATTCCAATAGGTACAGGGTCGACAACTATACAATAGTTTTGTATGTGCTCAGTGCCCATAAAGAAATGCTAGACCACAAGTACCAAACATGTTCGGAAACAACTTATTTTTATTATTCTAAAAATGTAAAAAACTACAGGGTCTTACATTTGAACCAATTGCCGTTAGACAAACGTGTTCCGGCTGTTTAACAATTACCAGAACGCGTTGCGAGCGTTTAAAAACAACCAAAACGCGTTCTGTGCGTTCGAAGACAGCCAGAACGCGATGTGGCCGTTTTTTCCGGCCACTGAGCGTTTTCGGTCTTCGGGCCTAACATATATATATATATGTAGAACTAAATAATATACAGTGATAAGCGAATGTGTGGAACCAAGTGAATATCCCTGGAATTAACACATATCAAAATGAAATTTGGAAGATGGATACTACATTAGATTGACTATTTGTTTTCATATCTTTTATCAGTTTCGAACTTCGGGTTTTACAGGAAGTAATGTCAATTTTAAAATTTGCAATGAATTATACTGTATATTATTTTAGTTTCTGATGATACATTTTATGACGAGTACAAAAACATCGGGTTCGATATTTTTTATTTCAATACCTACCGAGATATAAATAGAAATGTAACTGAAAAAAGGAAAATGGTATCTAGTAGTCCATCACAGTATAAGGGTTAACACTTCCACATAAAAATTTCCAATCACAACGCGCTTCGTTATAAAATGCCTGTAGTGAGTACAATACGCGATCCCTGTTGGATTCTCAGCATTCCTCTCGACAATCATAGCTATTCCACAGCGTTCTTTAAATTTCTTATGTATCAACAATGTGATTCTACAACAGCTAGCATTATCAAGCTTATTAATATTATTTACGAATTCTGCAACTGGTTTTACGACGAGCAAAAAACGTACAGCTGGACTTCTGCGGTATCTCCAACGACTTTTGATGAACTCGCCTATCATTTCTTCTAATCGAACTCTTTATTGTGATTTAATTTTTTATGCTTCAAGAAAGAATACAGTGAGGAGAGTTTGGTGGGAATATTTGTTTGATTGAGAGGTGTTTTGGTACTCCTCAATAATGGCAACTAGAAGATTCCGATCAAATATGCAGTGAACATTACGTAGGAAACGAGAAGACTACACTGAACTTAATTATAAATGAATTTAATGAAACGATTTCTGTTTTAAAGTACAAATTCAATGTTGAATGATTGTTTGGGCTATTACCATCATCTATTGTGGATGTAATGATTTCCGACGTTTCGATAGACATCTTCTATCTTTATCAAGAAGAAAAGTAAGAAACCTTACTTTTCTCCTTGATAAAGATAGAAGATGTCTATCGAAACGTCGGAAATCATTACATCCACAATAGGTGATGATAATAGCCCGAACAATCATTCAACACGAGCTCCATCATCAACAATATCTCGTCATCAACTAGAAATTCGGTATGGGCCCGAATTGTTTCAAGAAGTTAGAAGTTATGAAAGAACCAGCATAAAATTGGCAAAGGAATGCAACCATCTGACATTCATCCATCTTGCAAGAGATCGAAACCTAATTCCTAAAGATCTCAGAGTGAAACTTCCTGTCAAAAGTTATAGAGCAGATAGGATTTCAAAACGGACAAGTCAAGCCCTTATGAGAGAAAGACTGAATCAACATCGATTCAACAAAGCCAAATTACTTACAACATGCGAGAACCTTAGATGTAGCATTCAATCAAAAACTAATGCTGAAGATTATGAAAATATTCTGGGAGCTATTAAACATAGCTATGAAAGAATATATGAACAACAAAAACAAGTCCAAAAAAGGAAAATGGAGAAACTTATGAAGAAGTCAAGAAAATATGAATCCTTAGATCATTCAAAAACCGTGATCAATTTATCTAATAAGAACTTAAGTGAAGATCAGATATATCTCCTCAACAAGGGTCTCAAGTTCTCTATAGCCCCTAAGACGATACCAAAAATGAAATCATGTTGGCGGCAGAAGAAACTGCACAAAAATTCGAGAACCTGAAAATGAGCCGAAGAGTACAGATGGAAAATCAGAACCTTGTTAGACAGGAATAACAAAACACCTCTACCCAATATAAATAAAGCTGAACAGAGGGCATTAAAAGATCTTAACTCGGATAGTTCCATAAAGATACTTCCAGCAGACAAAGGAAACGCCACTGTAATTCTAGATGTTGGCTCTTATAATCAAAAAATCAATGAATTATTAGAAGCAGGAAAATACAAAAAACTAAAAAAGGACCCTACCACCACAGTTGAAAACAAGATTTACAAAATCCTTTATAAATATCGAAATGAATTTCCAGATCAAGACTTACACCTCACTTCAGTAAACCACCACATTTATATGGTCTACCAAAAATACACAAAGCAAATATTCCTCTAAGACCAATTGTGAGTTCAAGAAATTCAGCATGCCACCAATTGGCTAAATTTCTGCTGAAAATTATATCACCATTAAAAAGTAATTCAACATCGATGGTAAGAAACACGAAACACTTCATAGAAATAATGAAACATCAAGAAATCATGGAAGAAGACGTTATGGTCAGCTTCGACATTACCAGTTTGTTCACTAATATTCCAACAGATAAAACACTTATCATAGTTAGGAAAAAGCTTGAAGAAGATCAAACCCTTAGTGAAAGAACTACACTAAGCGTGAATGCAATTATGGAAATGCTTTCTATTTGTATTAATTGACTTTTTGAAAATTGATAATTTTCAAAAGGTTTCTTACTTTTCTCCTTGATAAAGATAGAAGATGTCTATCGAAACGTCGGAAATCATTACATCCACAATAGATGATGGTACATAACATAACACGAGCTCCATCATCAACAATATCTCGTCATCAACTACAAATTCAATGTGAAATTACCATATTTACAAGCATAACTTAAATATATTTCTTCATAAAATCAACGATGACTCATTATTAAATTTGTCAACGTCCCTCACCATGGTATGGTTTAATAATATCTTATTGACCATTAAGAGATTCAACTTTTAGTTGAACCCAAGTCTGTATACTGATAAAGCTCATTTTGAAGGCCTGATCGATATACGAGTTCTGTAAATTAAGTAATGAGACTGGCAACTTTGCGTTTGATCTGGCAACACTAGAAGCGCCGGGCTCAGTGGGCCGGTAGAGGAACATGTGATCCACCTTCAGTACAAGTTTGACCTCGCTCGAGTCATTTGGTTGTGTGTGGTTGACATCAATTTCGAGCAACGCTGTGCTATCAGGTTTTGCTTCAGACTTGGGCACAGTGCACTTAGCAGGCCTACAGAGATAGTGTTTCGTCACGGGCCCAGGTTCTTCGGTGGTTTAAGGCATTTTAAGAAGGAAAAGACTCGATTGAAGACGGACCACGAAGCGGAAGGACTTCATATTCAATAACCGATGAAAATCTCGACAGAATCCGGGATCTTGTGTGTTCAGATCGTCAGTTGACAGATATCGGAAGAGTTGAATTTAACTCACACCATCGTTCATCAAATCTTGACTTATGAATTGGGGATGAGAAGAATCTGCGCAAAAATGGCAATTTCAATGAACGCGTTTTTGGCCTGTAAAAACATTTCTGTGGCTCCTCAGCCTCCTTATTGGCCCGACTTGGGTCCTTGTGACTTTTTTCTCTTCCCAAAGTTAAAAAATTACCTCAAGGGAAATCATTTTGGGACAGTCGAAAAAACTGAAACGGCTGTAACCGACCAGCTGAAGGATATATCGCTATCGGAGTTCCAGCATTGCTATAAGGAGTGGAAGAAACGTCTCCAGCCTTGTGTTGCCTCAGAAGAAAGTTATTTTGAAGGTGAAAATATTTGTAATTATTTTTGTATTGAAAATTTCAAAAAATCAGTCTTATTACTTAATTTGCAGACCTCGTAGATTAATAAACGACATTTCGAAGATTCCTCACGCTAGAAGCTGATATTACATAATCAGGATAGTAAAAAAAAGTTATAATTTCTAACGTTAAATCAACTAGATATTGAACATTATAATGTACAATGAACCTTTGTTCTTTTAGATATTACTACTTAGATTTTTTCCAACATCTTGTAAGTATAAGATAACTGCAGAAAAATACGCAGTTGACGATTATATTTATTTACTCTTACGTTGGAGAAAAGCTGCCTTGGAAAGATTGGAAATATTGAAACACCATTGTACTGTATGAACTGCATCAATAACAATTAAAAGCAACAATCAATCATCAGGCACCTTTTCGATATACTGGATTTCCCAATACAATTCGGAACACGTGTAGACGGAACTGAAATATTGGATATCACTGACCCACGATTTATTCATAAATGTAAATGAAATTCATTAAATAAACAGTCCTATTGCGTATAATTGCTTATTAATTGGTGATAATCTCTGTAGGCAATTCCGCTAAGATAAAAATAACAACGAAACGTGTTGCGATATTCTATTGTTTTCACTTCCTGGTTTATGAGATTGGAGTTTCCGGGCCAGTATCTGATGATGCTCTCTTAAAAAAAAAGATGGTTTACTGCATTCCTCATAGTGAAATCTCGTGATTCCTTCGATTTTGAACAATTTCAATGAATATAACAATCGGTGTATTTTACTCGCTTAGCCATAAAAAATTCCGGAATAGATACTATCGAAGGCAAGGATCAAACTAAAATTGACTAGAGAGGGAATCTTTCAATTTGTAACCAATTTTTTCATATAAAAATTTAGAAAGCACTGACGTGAGGTCAGATTGCTTTGGCGCTCTTTTTGAGATACTTGCTAGTAAATATTCAAACCATAACAAATCTATAAGCACTCTGATCACGTGAACAATAGTCTTTTCCCGTACTATGGGACAATGTGATGCAAATATGAACGCCTATTGAATGAAAAAACCTATTTCTCAAATTAAAAATAACTACTCATATTTAAGTAAGTTATGTTCGAAGCTATAATTTTTTATATTTATTATATTTATGTTCCTAAAAACTTATGTCAGTGCTTTTCTGAATTTTGACAACGTATATTATTTCAGCCACCTAGATTGAATTCTATCTCTATGATTTCCAGTTATGGAAAATTTTGATTAATATTACGCCAACTGACACTGATCAATGAACCCGGCATTTGTCAATCGAATATCGTTCTGTGATGGCCATCATTCAAAGAAAATCATCGGGACGTATGTCATTTCTCTTTTCTCGAATAAATTAAAAAAATGATCATATTTTTAGATGGAAAAGAGCTACGACAATGAAATTTGAGGATCACCTCAACATATTCACAAATTTTTATTGAAATCCGAAAAATATCTTATGAGATAGTGAGGTTTAAAAAATTTTTATTTGGGAATTTTTTAAAAATTTTCTAGCGTGACGATTTCTGCGAAATTTTGCGAGCTGTTTTGTTGCAGCCTCCCTCAACAATATTTCAAGTATCAATTTGATCGGATGGATATTCTAGTAGTTATTGAGGAAACAAAATTTCAGATGCTCAGAACTACTGAACCATCCGACGGATTTGGCCCAATAACGAACTTGACCGAGATATTTGGACAATTAACCTATTCTGAAAACATGAAACCTCTAGTTCATCTCTTTTGGATGCTAGAGAGGATACGGCCGGCCGGACAGACTCAACTTTCGCCACGAATTCTTCGTCAGGGACTCGAACCCAATCGATTGAGACCATTTTCGGCTAGATATTCCAAAATTACAGACATTCGGGCAAAATGATAGGCACTCTTTTCGGATGAACAAGAGCGCCAAAAATGGATTCACCAAATATCATTTTTAATAGTACCTATTTATAAATACATCTTTAATCCTGATACCAGCAACAATCCGGACCTGTACATTCTTTATTCTCTCCGAAAGTTGTATCTGCCATTATTCATCACATGCAAACAATATCAACTTTTTGACACGGCAACTACGTGAGTATTTGTTGACTCAAAGTATAAATATTATATTGAATTCAACGAGCCATCTCGAAAGAACAATTATATTGTTGACACACACACTCTGTAAATTTTGATTGACATTTTCGACGTTCACAAGTGTTGGCTGCGAGACCAAGAGATGTTTGTCCTGCCCCTTCAGTTTTTAGGTTAACAGGTGGTTTGCATCGAGGAAACTTTCTACTGAATTTGTTGACCTTTAAATCGAGAAGGTGAGATAACTTGAATCAGGAAGAAGCTCATTGCTTCGGCGTTCGAGTGGTTGGTATTTTTTGACGAAATAGTCAGCAAGTCTTTGAATTATTCAAGAATTCGATAATGCATCAGGTTTCTTTGTTTATCTGATTCTGTTCATTGCCAGTGTTGATTGACACAATATATCTTCCTCGACTGACTTCGATTTCAATTACTAATTGGCTAAAATTGTCAACCAGAAAAGTCAAAATCAAAAATTTTCTAGCATGTGACTAGTTCACCCTTCCTTAATCTGACATGCAGCCATATACGGGGCTCATGTTTGGTGTAGGTATTTAGTTAGATCCAAGATATCCCGCCTGTATCTGCTGCCCTTTACTAACTCCCGAAATCCCCCTTGGGCTCTCATACTATATGAAATTCGACCCTCTAATCCGTCCTCATCTGGAGTTACCAGAGTACATTGGAATTAAATGAATACATTGTCTTCAACGATCGTCTATACAAACGCATTTTTCGTTTTCGAAAGTTAACGACTGATTTTATGAGTATGAATAATGAGGCTGATGAACTGCTTTACAGTTGCGCCTATAGGAAATAGTTCTCATTTTGATTATTCAGGCTCCATATCGTTATAGCTGAAGGGTCCTTCGACGAAGGATGCTGATGTATTTATGATTTATCTACCATTAGAGACGAAGCTATCCTTTTCTCTCTTAATTTGCACGCATCAGCGTAATTAAGGAATTTGAATGTTCGATGATGATCACCATTTTCTGTTGCAACAGTTTGCTTCCGGTAATATGAGCTGATTGAAATGGAGGAAGTCCAGTTCAGGCTTGGCGGAACGATGGACACAAGAAGAATTAAAAGTAGAATTTTAACACTAGCTTTATGCATTACCAAGTTCGTTACATTTCTTGAAGATGCAACAATTCAACATTATAAAATTGAAAAATGAATATGATTAACGCGTAGGTTCTAGGTTCAAATAATTTTCTAAATCCTATCATCGATCAATTTGAGGCGGTTTAAGCTTGTTCACAAACATTGAAGGCGTTATGTCACAACCCATTATGATGACACGTACGTTTTTTCTAATAAGGTATTTGTTATTCATTACGACTGTTTCTGGTCATTTTGAAAAATTCATGCTCTCGGCAATTTATTATTCTACCTACTACAGACATTGATTCAGGATAGTTCAAAAATATAATAAATATATTTCCTATTTCATTCATTTTCAAGAGTTGAATAAACACATTGAAATGAAATACACTGATCAACAATTGCTAGGGATCACTTATGAACTTCTCTTCATTTGTATTTTTTTCAAGTTATCTCATGAATATCTGTACATTATATGTTCTCTAAGGAAAAATTAAGATGTTTTGAGTTGATTATATCAAATTTTTCCTCACTTCATCGGCTGTTGTTCACAAAATCGATTATTATCTGTACGGTGTTACAGATGGAGTGAAAAGCAATGTGGTATTTGTTATTAAATCTGTTTTTTTCTCTCGTTCAAACACACAAGGTGACAATAAATGAAGAAATGAGAACAATATCAGCTTATCAGTCATGCCGAGAAGAAGTTTGACCAAATCATACGGTGGATACAGGAAGGTTTGTTCCAGAGAGAAGTGTCCCGGCGGTTGAATGTTGAATGTTGAAAGTGTCGTGAGTCTGGCTTGGAATAGGTTCATCCAAAACGACTCAGTAGCTTATGTTCATGGGAGAGGTCGGCAGCGCAGTACAACAGCTGCCCAAGATCGTCTTTTGATCCTCAATGCTAGGAGAAATCCCACTTACCCGGCGTCGCGGCTCAATAGATCACTGAGAGTTGCAACAGGAGTTCTAATTTCGAACCAGACTGTAAGACGACGACTACATGTTCGTGGTTTGAGAGCACGTAGGAGGGTACAACATCCCCGTTTGAATAGGGAACACCGGGTTCATCGACGGCAATGGGCTGAGGAGCACCGCAATTGAACAGTTGAAGATTGGAGTCGATGTTTATTTACGGATGAGTCTAGATTTGGTTCAACTCCGATGGAAAAGTGGTCGAAGGTATGCAGAACAGTTTATGGTACCCACAACAGTTTTTGGCGGAGGTTCTATATGTGTATGGGGAGGCATTTGTTTGAACCAACGCACAGAGTTGGTTGTTCTGCAGAACACCACAATGACCAGCCAGAGATATCACGATATGATTATTGAACCCATAATCGTTTCGTTTGCGGCTGCCTTGGGCGAGAATTTCATTTTAATTGACGATTATGCCCGTCCACACCGTAGTCGTCTGATTAATGAAGCGCAAGAAACTCATGCTATTGATAGGATGGACTGGCCAGCTCGCTCTCCAGACATGAATTGCATCGAACATGTCTGGTCTGAGATGTCTAGACAATTGTCAATGTTAGAACAATCGAACAATAACCTGGAGGACCTTTCTGACGTTTTACGGGATATTTGGACGAATTTGCCCCAAAATTTTATAAATCGTTTGATTGAAAGTATGCCTCGTAGGGTGGAATGCTTGAGACGAGCTCGTGGGGACCAACTAGGTACTAGCTTAACTGAAACTTCAGCCTTGTTGTGGTTTCATCATAAAATTTTTATGTTATTCAAACACAGAATTTTGAGTGTTCCTAATAAAGTCTTTTTTCTCTCCAACTTTCCATTTTTTCATTCTTTTCTCGAGTGAACCATATTATCAACTGAAAATACTCTGATATCTGACTAAATTTATAATCTTGGAGCGAATATTTCAGAAATAAATTTAGAAAAAGTAAGTGATCCCTATCAATTGTTGAGCAGTGTAGTTGTACTAAATGAATTTTTTCTTAATCACTATCTACTCTACATGTTTTCCCTCACGGTATCCAAAGGAGCGTCAGCGGACAAAAGTCACTACCTTCGTTAAACAGTTCTTTTCCATTTAATATGAACTAACTTGTCAAAATGTATAGATTCACCAAGTATACCGGTATGAAGTGAGCGTCGAGACAAATGTCTCGAAAGGGGACATTTGTTGTGAACGAGCCTTTATTTTTTATTGTTTGTTTGCAATGACATCTATCGAATATATTTAGTGTACATTAATTCATTAAACAGACAACATCATATTTTTTTCATCGTGTTAAAAATGTCGAATTCTGAACCAGAAAGTGATGATTTGCGGAAAGCATTAATTTTATGTTTTCATTTGAAGAAAAGTACTGCAGAGTCGCATCGAATGCTTGTCGTGGCATATGGTGATCACACTCTATCAGAAGCAACGTGTAAAAGATTATTTCAACGTTTCAGAAATGATGATTTTGATGTGAGAAAAGAAGAATGTGGAAGACCCCCACAAATGTTTGAAGACGCCGAATTGCAAACGGTATTGGATGGAGATGACACTTTAAATCATAAACAAATGCAGAAATAATAAATGTTGCACAACAAACAATTTAAAGCTACAAAAGATCCAAAAGTATGGATAATTGGTGCCACATGAATTGAATGAAAGACAGATGGAAAACCCAAAAAAACACTTGTGAAATTTTGCTTCAAAGACTCGAAAAATAATCGTTTTTGCATCGGATTGTTACTGGCGATTGAAAATGGATTTATTTCAAGAATCTTGAACTGAAAAAGTCATGGGTTGATCCTGGACAACCATCAACCTCGACTGCAAAACCAGATCGATTCGGCGAAGTGTGTTTGCTGGAACCAAAAAGGTGTGTTGTACCACGAGCTCCTAAAACTTGGTGAAACCGTTAATACTGATCGCTACCGACAACAAATGATCAATTCGAATCATGCATTGATCAAGAAACGACCAGAATGGATCAGAAGACACGGCAAGGTAATTTTGCTCCATGACAATTCACCTGCACACAAAGCAAAACCGGTTCAGGCTACAATTAAAATACTTGGCTGGGAGCTGATACCCCATCCGCCGTATTCACCAGACTTGACTCCTTACGACTACCATTTGTTTTCATCGATGCATTGGCTAAGCAGCACTTTGATTCCTACGAGGAGTTCCAAAATTGGGTGTCTGGTTGGTTTGTTTTAAAAGACAAACAATTTTATTGGCGTGAAATTCATAAATTGCCAGAAGGTGGTCAAAATGTGTAGAAAACAATAACCAGATTTTGATTGAAATGTTTTTTACTTTCCCATTAATAATTAGTGTTTTATTTTCACAAAAAACGGTCATTTTATAACGGTATACATACATGTCAGAACCAACTCATGAAACCAATTACGCAAAATCTGAGCCGTAATTAGACATTCAAATAAGAGATGATAGCTCAAATGGACCTCTACTTGAGTATTCAAAAAATTATCCGGATAATATTTCGCTATTTCATATATTTCTGTCAAATTCAACATGTCGCCCTTTATACAAATTGTGAAGAAATCAGAGCACATTATAAATTACAACAAGAGGTCCTTTAGAGATCATTAATAGATCACTCAACATGATTTTAATAAATATGAGAACGAGGGAATAATTCAAAATTTGGATAAAGGCTATGTGCTGAATTTGACAGAAATACTAAAAATAGCGAAACTTTTGATATATGATTCGGTTAACTGTTTTAATACTCAAGGGGAGGTCCATTTAAGCTATTACCTTATATTTGAGTGTCTTATAAAGAAACGCAGTCAATATGGAATATTTTTTAACAATACACGGCACTGTCATCAAGCTGTTATCTATCATCTCGACAGAAAGCTTACGTCCTGATTTCCAATTTAAGTTTCTCGATAGCTTATATGTTCAATATGTAAGTTTATTTTATTCAGCTGTTAGATTCTGAGCGATTGTCTTCATGAGCGACTTGATCGCTCAAATGAATTGTTCCATTACTTTTATCATATTATTATTATTCCGAGCACCAAAAATCAATGAAATATCGAATAATCAGCGAATTCCATGGTCAGAGCAGCATTGAATAAAAAACCTTATATGTAGGACTGTTCATCTGCACCATTCGTGGATACGAGATGAAAAAATTGCTTATAATTCTAGGTTGCACGTAGAATCAATCAATAGGGCATATCAATGTCCGTTCTCATTTCTCGGAGATGCAAAACAAATCATTATGCGTTCAGCCATGTGGAAGGCAACATGAGGTTGAATTACTGACAAAGAAAGGCTGATTGCCCTGTGGCAAGGCCTTCCTTCGACCTGCGTACACTGTTTCATATATACGCCATCTTGCCGCAGGTGATGAACCGTTACGTCACAGACGACGATTTGCATAACTTCCACTTATTACAAGCGTTTCATACCATCAGCTCGAATAATGATACTTAATTGATGTTCTGTTCGTTTGTCACCATGATTTGCAATGATGAAGACGAGATAGGGTGGAATTTCGAAGCAAACAACAGTGTTTCGGACGTAAATCAATGTATTCAGGACAAGCGAAGCATTGGAAACACAGAATTCGATTAAAAAGAATATGAATACATCTTGTCGAAAAATTGTATTTTCACCCTCATTTTTTGGAGCAATGCATTCTGAATTAAGATTTGTGAATCTCCGAGTCAGAGTTTCTATTATCTGAGGTTCCGCACCAGGTTCAATTTTGTAACTCAATTTTTCTTCAACTCATAACTCTTACTCTGCATATTGAATGTACAGTTTTAATGGGCTGGCTATTCAGTCTGGTAAGGCTTCAAGTGCGTACATCAAGTCAATTGTACAGTAGGTTTGGCGCACATTATTCACACAGCTTTCTACTTCGTTTATAGGGATGATTCACACTCTATAGGTTCCCTCGGTGGTTTCATGAGATCCGTTTCTGAAAAACCAACGTTTTCATTTATGGGTCTGGCATGGAATACCCTACCAGCAAAGCAGAGCTTTTACAACAGAAATCTGACGAAGATATGTATTGATTTCTTTCTCTTCCAACTTCTAAGCTCACTTATGCCATTTTCTATTTAAGATTGGAGTTTTGTTGATGTTCTGAAGAAACATTTGTTGTATTTTTCTGGAAATGTTCGATGTATCTGAAAATATCAAATTAGGGAGAAAGTTTTACCTCAAAATACCATAAACTACGTGATGAATGGGTCTTTTACTGTTTCTTCAGCTATCGAATACTAAAATGTGTTCTATAGAACACAAATTATTTATAATTGCTTTCGAACTGTTTTTTGTTGAATGATAAAGATTCATGTTCTTCTGAATGGTGATGTGAAACCTATAGAGCTACTTCGTCCTTGGCGGGTGGCTCTTGTGGCGGGTGGTCCAAAGTTATGTGACCCGCTAGGTTCCAGCAGCTGTAAGTTCGATTGTTGACTCTTTTCGCCATCAATATGTAGTGATATCGTTAATATCGAATTATTTCCTATTGGTGATGAATGCTAGCGCTTATATAGGTGAGAAAAGTAGGAATTAAGGGAAGAACATCAAATATACATTACCTACGGAATTGTGGTGCTCTCCCATTTCTTGTATTATAAGTAAAACATCGTCCTCTTAATGAAATATGAATGGAAGTTAATGCTCACTTTCCACAGTCAGAAACTTATTTCAGGGTTGAAATATCTCTTCATCAATGCTCAGAATTGTTAAATATTTTGTAAGTAGTAAAATCAGACGAAATATGTTTCTCCAACTTCATGCATCAACTGTTGAATGATGAATAATATATAAGGGTCTGTATAACATAAGTACCTAACATTTCCATTATCGAATTTCAATTTATTGTACTTTCATATTTTTCTATTTCAGAATGGTTTCGTGGAATGCAGAAATGATTACGACTGCCCTCCAATTATGGGCTGCCATTTCCTTGTTGCCTCAGATCACAACAGAGATGGTTGCTGTCAAAGATGTGAAGGTGAGAAACTACTTTCATAATATAATGCATAACAAATACAGTGCTGATGAAATGTCAATTTTTTGAATATATAATATATATATATATATATATATATATCAATCAAAGAGGGCTAATTGAAACTTTGTCGAGAAACATTTATATATATATTCTTTTGAACTTTTGGCTTAAAATATTTTTGAATGCATATTTTGAAACAGCATTTGATTAAACGAAACTCTTTCTACATTTCGGGATGTTTATTTAAGTTACGATGGTTTTCAACAAACTGCATTACCATCTTTCAGTTTTCTAGGGTACCTGATAATTAGGTGAAGATCATTCAACAAGAACTTTGTTTTTTGAAACAAATTAAATCAAATATGTTGACGACGATGATTCAAATTTTTATTGTATTACAAAAAGAAAAGTTCAGCAATCATGTCCACCACAACCACGCAGACGAAAGTAAAGTCTTTCATCGAAATTTTCAATCCTTTTTTGGCGAAATGTCGGGTCTATTTCATCACAGGTTTTGAGTTTTAAGGCTGCAATTGACTCTGTCTAAACCCACAAATAATAATCCAGTGGTGTTGAATCATACGATCTGGCTGGTCATTTAACAGCTGAATTTTGTGAAATTATGCGATCAGCAAATTTGTTTTGCAATAAATTGATCTTCTCATTAGCTGTGTGACAAGTGGCACCGTCTTGTTGAAGCCACATGTCAGTGATATCCACGTCATCAATGATAAGCCAAAATGGAGATGTTAATATCTCGCGATACCGTGATCCATTGATCGTTACCTCATTTCGAGCCTCATCTTCGAAAAAGGGCCCAATCACGCCTCCAGACCACAGAGCGCACCATTCAGTGACACGTTGAGCATTCAAAGGCTTCTGAATATTCACTCTAGGATTTTCAGAAGCCCAAATGTGGCAATTTTGCTTGTTAACGTACCCTGACTAGTGAAAATGGGCTTCTCCTGAATAAATGATTTTTTCAGAAAAACCATCGGGTTGATCCAGAATGAATTGAGCGAGTCTACGGCGATGTGAATGGTTGGACTTCAATTCCTACTCTAGTTGAATCTTGTAAAGTTTCAAAGCCAGATCCTTATGTAAAATTCGCAATGTGGTGGTTTGGTGTAACCCCAGTTGTTGAGAATGTCGAGAAATCGACAAATTTGGATCTTCTTCAACACCGTGGCTCACGGCTGCAATGTTTTCAGTCGAACGGCCCGGTTGAATACTCGTTGGTGCTGACACATTTTGTATATTCAAATTTATCGACCAAATTCTTAATAGCGGTCTCAGAAGGTCGATTATGTTGTCCGAAAATATAATGAATTCAAAGGAATGTAATTTCAACAGAACCACCATTTTCATAGGGGGTTTTAATTATGATAATGCGATTATCGAGCGAAATTGAAAACATTTTAACAATTGCCAGAGCATTTACTACGAATATGTCTAAAAACTAACTGTCAATGCTATCATGCGGTTGGTGAGGCCACAATTAGAAACCAAAGTTCTTGTTGATAGACTCTTTATTTGCGAATTCGCTTTGGGGCGTGTTATGTTATGTACCTTCACTTCAAACTAGGAAAATTGGAACATCCTTGAATATTCTTATTCCAGTGGATAATAAATCAGCTCCGTTTTCTCCGCAGGGTGTATATATAAAGGAGTTCGTCACCGGAGTCATACGGAGTGGACAGATCCGGGGGATCCTTGCCGGGTGCTACGCTGTGAAGCCGGGGTGGTAACCGAGTCATCCCTTCAGTGCTATACTCCATGTTCAAATCCAATCCCACCACAACCAGGAAAATGCTGTCCTACCTGTCCAGGTGAGTTAAACGAACACTGGTTTGTAGGCTTCCATTAAAGATGGGAGCCATTTTCTGGACAAGAAATCAGTGTCTGGAATATTTTCTTAATTTATATAAGTTCGATTTCATCGATCGATGAAAATTTTAATTTCGTGTGATAATTTAGGACTACGCATTTGCACTTTTCAAGAAACTACTTGTTCAATTAAACTTTTGCTGAAATGGAGTAATTCCATTCTTCCATAACAAAATTCAATTCATCAATTGATCAAAACCTGAAATAGAATACGACACAGGTGTTTCAAGATTTATGTACAACACTTTTCTCTTTGATGACGAGATATTGTTGATGATGGAGCTCGTGTTGAATCATTGTTTGGGCTATTACCATCATCTATTGTGGATGTAATGATTTCCGACGTTTCGATAGACATCTTCTATCTTTATCAAGGAGAAAAGTAAGAAACTTTTTGAGAATTATCAATTTTCTCCTTGATAAAGATAGAAGATGTCTATCGAAACGTCGGAAATCATTACATCCACAATAGATGATGGTTATAGCCCAAACAATCATTCAACACACTTTTCTCTCATCAGGCATTCATATTCGATTAATAATAATTTAAACAATTCTTGGTAACAACTTACTCTCTTGAATTATAGGTTTGTTCCAGAATACGGGAAGATTCTCTAGAACAAGCGATTAAGATCTCCTGATCTCACTCCATTGCTTTCAGTAGAATATTTTTCGATATCGTCATCCTTCAAATCAATGAGCATTCGCCACATGACATTTCTCGCTATTCGCGAATAAGCGGGCCGATAACGATGGAGCTGGAAGAGAAAGACCGAATTGGACTGGTTTTTGTATCCAAATGAGATTATTTAACTTGTTTAATTTACGATCAATGTCTTGTATTTTATAGATGAAGGCCGTTGAAATTGGCTCGCGCTTCGTGCACCTGCACCACGCACATTCCTCATCGGACAGCTAGATTTAATCATTATTTTATACCGTTGATTTGAATCCCATTGGAGCTACAGCTGGTCCTTAAATCACAATATGAGTACATTAGTAAGAATGGATTTGTAGATGTATCGTAAAGATAGAAACGGAGGGTCTCCAATCAACGTAATGTGTGATTTTGATGATTTCTTTGATACGATTGGTTACTCTTTGTGTAGTTCCATTTCAAGAGGAGTTGTAATATGTAAATTAGCACTGAATTTACGAGGTGGTTAAAAAATGACGAAATGCAGAAATTCTTATTTTCAAAAAATTTAAACACACACACTTCAAATGTCGATATGAGATGATAAATCGAAACCAAGGGGTTCGATTCAAATTCAAACTCGGTAATTTGTCGTCAGTTACGTCAACTGCCAAGATTCAATACTAAAGTTGCTAGACAGAATGATGAGAAAAATTTCGTAGAATTAGTTGAAATAACATTGAAACATTCTTTGTTATTGGGTGCTCATCTAGTCAATTTTTTGCAGAGTGTAAAATTAACGGGCAAATTGCAACAGATGATCGGGATGTAACATCAGACGACCCCTGTGTCAAGTGCCGATGCACCAATCGGGGAATGCTTTGCACCAAGAAAGCTTGTCCAGTTCTCCAATGCAACAAGCACTACCAAATCCATCCATCTGGAGAATGTTGCCCAAGATGTCATGGAACGAGAACGTTGATGAAATTTCAAAACTCTTGTTTGCTTCAGAGCAATTTCTTAACCGAAGGTCTGATGTTCAGCATCGACAAGTGTACCAATTGCACATGCATAGATGAAACTTCGATTTGCAAACGTAATTCCTGTCCTGTCATGGAGTGTTCACCGGAATTGCAAAGGACCATTCCAGGCAGTTGCTGCAAAGAATGTGCCGAACCTGAAGAGTTCAGCAGTCAATGCTACTACCAAGGAAAAGTTTATGAGGCAAGTTGAAATTTACTTGAAAAATAAACGTTATGTTTGAGGTTAAATACAATAACTGTGTAAATAACAGATATAACGTTACACATGCTTGAATTTGAAGCTCAACAAAAAATTACATGATACTTCTCCAGTGAAGCTTCAGGTTTCTCTCATCGATACGTATTCAATTGACATCGGTCGGACTTTCATTTGAGGGAAAATTATTACTCTGAAATAATGTACGTTGTCGAAATTTAGAAAAGCACTAACGTGGGTTTTTAGAAGGACGATATTTGAGCTTGGAACAAACCTTAACCAAAACTATGAGTAGTTATTTTCAATTTGAGGTATGGGTTTTTTCATTCTTCGTGGTGGTTATACATGGTATGCGGGAAAATGTGGGGGATCTCTCAGATTCAGATAGAATATTAGAAAATAAGATGACAAGTTCTCATAAGTATTTTTCTTAGCGGTTCTTCCTACGGAGATACAGCCTCCTGAAGAACGCCACTGCTAATCAATTTTTCTTGAATAACTTTCAAACAACTTAATATGATTTAATGAAAAATTAATACGATTAATAGTAATAAGAACCTCTTAAAATACTACCCTTAAAACATAATTAGCTTATTCAGTTTATCAGGGGTGGACTAGGTTGTACATTTTATTGCTTACATTTTCAACAATCTGTATGATAAGGAGTTGAAAAAAATAAATTTGAATACATTGAGCCTTAAGCTAAAGAAAAGGTACTCTTGTTCTTTGTCGATAAATCAACCATTTCCGAGAGAATAAATATTAATATTTATTAATTTATGGACAACGTTCTTTCCTTAGTGTGAAGTCAACTTGCTTGGATTTGGTCTCGTTCATCTTGATCTTCCATTTGTTCATCCAGAGTTGTACTTCGTCCAGGTGCTTCTGGGCGAGGTCTGCGGCAATTGATGGATCTTCATCTATGGCCAGAATAGTTGTATCATCTGCAAATGTTCCTAGTATAGTTTTGGTGGATGTGGGCAGATCTGACGTGTATAATAGGTATAGTACAGGGCCCAGGATGCTACCTTGAGGAACTCCAGCAGAGATTTCTTGTCCAGCTCTGATTCTAAATATTCTATTTGTCAGATAGGATTTCAGAAGATGGAAGTACTTTGGGGGAGGATACTTTTTATTTTGTGTAGTAGTCCTGCGTGCCAAACTTTGTCAAAAGCTTGACTTACATCGAGAAAGACTGAAGTACAGTATTTCTTCTCTTCGAAGGCTTGGTTGATGGCTTGTGTGATTCTGTGAGTTTGCTGGATTGTTGAGTGCCCTTGTCTGAATCCGAACTGGTGATTTGGAATCCATTGGTTGTTGGGGATGTCGGTGTTGATTCTTTTCAGGATAAGTCTTTCAAGTACTTTGGAGGTTATGGGAAGCGGGCTTATTGGTCGGTATGATGATGTATCGTTGGGATTTTCTCCTGGTTTTAGTATCATGAGGATCTCTGCTGTTTTTAGTGCTTCGGGCCAGTGCTTCAATCTTAGTATGGCGTTGAATATGTTGATTAAGAGGACTACTCCTTTTCTGGATAGTTCTTTTACCATTCTTGAAGTTATACCATAAAATCCAGAAGCTTTTTTAGTGTTCAGCAGTTTGATTTCCGCATATATCTCTTGGTGTTAAGTATTTTATGTTTGGTATATTTTGTGTGTTTAAAATGCTGGCCTCTATGTCGTCATCTACTATTACATCGTTTGGAGTGAATACATCAGCAAGGTATTCTGCAAATAAGTTTGCCTTTTCCTGTTCGCTTCTGGCCCATTCAGCATTGGATAATACTGGGTTTTTGATTGGTGGGATGTGTTCTTTCGGTTTACCCTTGGATTTTATAGGCCTCCATATAGAATAATCAGATCTTTTCAACCCAGTTATGTATTGTTGTGTTGTTATGATTCGTCTTGTAGTTCTCTAAGTCTACTCTTGAGCCTATTGCTATGGTAGTTTAGGTCAGTTTTGTCAGAAGGTGCATGTGTCAGTTGCCATCTGGATTTAGCTTTTCGTTTTGCGGCTATCAACTGTTTGATCTCTATGGGTATAGATCTAGATTTGTCTTCTTTTTTCCTAATCAGTGGGGTACTTTGAATGGCTGCCTGCTTCAAGATATTAGCAAAAGTTTCTACTGCTTCATCGACTTCTCTCTGTTTTTTCAATCTCATCGACAGATTTATTTGTTTGTCCAATAGTCTGCGATACTCGTCCCAATTGGTTCTGCTGTTATGAAGTTTTTGTGGGGTTTTTCTGTTTATTGCGTATGTGCTTATTGTTGCTATTATAGGGGAGTGGTCTGAAGGCAGGTCAGGTCATAGCTTGGTGTCACATCTATATATGTACCTGATATCCCATTTGTAATGAAAAAGTCTAATAGGTTATTAATAGTATATTCTAAAACAAGTTGCAGAATGGGCACCTATTCCAACACGAATGCGAAATTCGAAAACGAGCGACGAAGGAGCCTTCTGCAACGAGTATTAGACGATATTTTCTCTATTTCAGTCAAGAATTGTGAGAAATTTATTGGAATTCAATGAAAAATTCAGATAATACCTCCTAGTACCTTTTGTATTTTATTTTCGCAGTTGGCGTGACTGATACGAAAATTGACATGCAAAGGACTCGTGTTGACATTCGATAGGAAAGGATATCAGTGTTGTCAACTACAAAACGAAAAATATAACTAAAAACAATGCTAAAAACGACACTGAAAAAGAGAAAAGAAATTATTATCAGTATTAAAACATGCACTGTTTTCACAAACATTACTATGGTACCCATTGAATAAATAAATATCTTGCATTGCATTTTAAATTTTGTTGATACGTTGATAATTCGTTGAAGTTTGAATATCTTGGTAAATTTAATTCGATAATGGGATATACATTTAATCCGCCCTGATAAACTTAACCGTTTGAAAAAAAACTGCAGCCATAAGAATAAAAAAATATCAGATCGGTAATTAATTTCGAAAATGATTAAGAAAGATAATTTCACTGTGGTGTTCTGCTGTTAACTAAATACTTTGTGCTAGGTAGGATGGCCAATCGTGGAGGATGAATGCATGTAGATCCTGTAAGTGCCACAAAGGAATGCCTAGTTGTGCTATGATCCGATGCAATGTGACGTTACCATGTCCTACAGGAAGTAAGCTGATCCACAATACGGGCGAGTGTTGTCCAAAATGTGAAGAAGGTGAGTTGAATTTCTCATTATCATTCAGGAAATTATACTGAATAACTTTTTTCTAGTGGATGGAGTCTGTATGGTTTATGGAGATCCACATTACAAAACTTTCGACGGAAAACTCTTCAGTTTTCATGGCGTAGGAAAATATCAACTGGTATCAGACTGTGCGAATAACACATTCTCCATAAGGGTTGCGAATGATTATAGCAAATTTGTAGCTAGAAGACTACACAACAGACCAACACGTACAGCTACAAAGAGGATTGCTATCAAGTACGGAGCCATAAGAATAAATCTCCAACAACGTCTCAGACTGAAGTATAATGGGCAGATAATCAAACTTCCATTCAAAGCAAACGATAAAGTCCAGATAACAAAGGAAGGACCTAATCTTCTTGTGACTTTAAACAACGGCATTAAAATATTGTGGTCAGGAAAAAGTTTCTTGGAGGTTTCATTGCCAGCCGCCTTCAAAAACAAGGTCTGTGGTCTATGCGGGAACTTCAATTCCAACGCGCAAGACGACTTCAGAATGAAAAAAGGAAAAATTGCAAAAGACAACGAAGTTCAACTTTTCGGGGCTTCTTGGTGTATTGGTTCAAGAATTAATTGCACCAAGCAAGCGAAATTTCACGAACATACAACATGTACATCACCTCGAATAGAGCAAAAGTACTGCAAATATATGTCAGATCCATCAATTGTGGGTAATTGTAACTCGGTCATAAATGTCCACAAATACTATAGAACATGTAAAATGGATATGTGTAACTGTGCTACTCAGAAGTGCTACTGTGAAAATATTATGGCATACCTGAGAGAATGTCAGAGAATGGGTGTGCAACTTCCCAATTGGCAGAAGAATAGCCTTTGCTATGCTTCAGCGCCAAAACGAAGGAAATCTTCGAAAGAAGCTTCTTCTATTTTCTCATCGGCCGAAATAGAAAGATATAAACAACTCATGAAGAATAAATCAATAAAGCATAGGAAACCCTTACCTACAATATCTTAGAGAGGTCATAGTTCCCCTTCACTAGTCATTTCCAGTATTCAAAAGCCATATAGATTGATGTAATTGAGAATTGTATATATATGTATTTCAGTTTTAAGTATTTAAGTGTGAAACATCGTGAGAATTACTTTATAAGCAGGCATGATGGACATTTACTATTAATTTATTGTCATCGATTATTTCTCAAACTGGTTGAGCTCAAAAAGTTATTTTATTTAAAAAAAAACACGATTCAAAATTCAGAACGTTCAACCAAAATATCGGTCGATGATCGAAAGCTTACCTATTCTGAAAATTGTTTTCGCGAACAATATTCTGTATATACGTTTTAGTATTTTGATTTTATTGTTGTAAGTGAAAGATCTCTGCTTTTATTGATTCAATTATTCCACTCACTGATACCGTTCCTAATTATTGTACAATTTGATTTTAAAAAGTGAGTGAGTTGTTTTCATTGATGTATATTTTTTGATTATTTGATACTTAATATATTTTTTTATCTGGATCTTGTTGAAGTATCAAATCAATTTAAAGCGTATTGTTTCTTAATGAAACCTCTATAAGTGATATCAGAACTAGGAAAATTGAGAATTATTTACGTTCTATGAATGTTTTTCCTTTATCAAGATCATTAATCACACTGATTTACAATGTGACTAATTTTATTTGAATGTTGAGTCAACATGAACATGACTTTTTTCATTCGTGTTGATTGTGGTCATTTAACTAAAGGAATAATCTGAAAGATACTGATATTGAATCTCGATATGTTGATAATTGCTGTATGTTGACGAATATCATGATTCTTATCTGTCTATTGAATCATTTATGTAATATGATTAATTTCAATCATTTATTTAAACTATTTATTTGTTTTGTAATATTATGCAATAAATGAATAAAAAATAATTTTTCTGCTGTATACAATTCCTTAATATCTCCCATAATAAAGCGATTCAATAATGAAGATCGTGAGTCTCTAACTATTTCATTATTTTTACCTATATATGCTTGAGATTAAATAGAACATTTTCCTTTATTTCCTTTAGGAGTCTATGCGCATTTTCCTGGAGAAATTAAATTATTCTTCGAGGGATGCTCAATCATAGGGGAAGGGTGTACAAAATGACATACATTTTACAAAACTTCAAATATTTAATGAAAAAATCGCACTTTTCGAAAAACTGTCAAAAAAAAACATAATCAATCTTTAAACAAGACATTCGCGAATTAAAACAAAATATGGACTTCTGGATGGAGAAAATAAAATGAAAAGAATAAATTCATTTTACCCCATCTGGAGGGCAAAATGACACATTATTTTTTTTAGTCTGTACATAGTTCACAAACAAACATTTTTACTTTTTATCTACTCCAGCACACTCGGCATGTGCCCACTTTCCACATAAACAACATTGCAGCCAAAGCTCGCCCTTTTTGGATAGTTTGTACAATTCTGTACAATATATACAAGCACAATCTTCTTCGTTTTCGTCCGATGAAAAGGGTTCTTTTTCTTCATCTGACTCTTATTCTGTAAGAATCTTCCTTGTTACCGCTCTTTTTTTCTTTACTGGAATATTTATTTTTGGTTTGCTTTTTTCTTTGGTCTCTTCCAAATTTGGCGTTGAGTTCAGAACTGAAGTGCCTTGACGTTTTCTTGGCTTTCTTTTACCTTGGCCTGAAACAAATGGTCCGACTGGAACTGGACTCAAATCGGCAGGAGTTACCAAAAATGAAACTCTACTTGTTGGATTTTGTGAGATCTCAACAGCTTTATAAATATCAGTACAAGGTTCTATAGTCGAATCATTTGTCGAAATAGAACCAACATGAGATTCATTATCAGTATGGACTTTTATGACTTGTTGAATATTATTATCAAGTAGAATGTTTGTGGTTTCAGAAGCCTGAAACATAAAATCGGGGAACACATCGGGGTTTATTGGGTAGATGCCTGTTTTAGCAAATCCATGAGTAGCGTTCTGGTTAGTAGCTGCTTTCCCATATGCCTCATTCAACAGACCACCAATCTGAAAATGTGTCACAACTCTACCAGGATGAGCCCTGAGCTATTTGGATATTTCTTGATCATAATAGCTTTTGACTGGCCCAAAAAATGCAACGTCTAGTGGTTGCATTCTATGCGTACAGTGAGGCGGCAAACACAAAAGAACAATGCCATTATTTTTGGCGTAAACAAGGGCTTCAAGATATTTATGGCATGAATGCCCATCAACGATTAACCAAACCTTTTCAGTGGTAGTTGCTTTGACATATTTTTGAAAATGTTGCTTCCACTGTAGGAATACTGGGCCGGTCATCCAGCCTGACTCTTGGGCAATACATAAAGTTCCCGGGAGTGTATGGTCCGTTAATTCCTTCTTCATATTTTTTCTTGGAAATATTAGGACAGGCGGGATGTAGTTTCCATTGGTACATATACAGCAAACAACCGTTACATGAGAGCCTCTTTCGGCTCGTGATCGCGCCTACTTGTTTTCTACCCGCAGTAGCAAATATTTTTTGTGGACGCTGTACAGTCGACAAGGAAGATTCATCTGCATTATATATCTTTATAGTTTATATCTTTATAGTATGTCAATTTGCCCTCTCAGATCTATGTCAAATATCTTAGCCACTTGCTACAACAGTATTCGTCTTTGAGCTCCACCGCACGTCGATTTGTGGAAATACAAGGGCTGTGTCATTATACCCCACTATGTCATTTTGTACACCCTTCCCCTAATTCCAGCGAACTATTGCAATTTTTTTCAATATCCCAGTTTTTCAATTATTTCGGTCTAACAGCCTATGTGCGGCTAGCTTCTGCTGCTTTTGATTTTTATTTCGATCAAGTTTCTTCACTTTTGCACCGCACTGATTAGGACCAAAAGCCCGAATCACGTGAATGCAGGTTTCACCCATATTTAAAACATTTTTCCTACAAATAAAATACATTTTCTTATGTACAGGGTGAGGCCAATGCGTTAATTTGAACCATAGGTTCTTGAAATGAGAAGAAAAATTTTTTTCCATACTGTTTTTCCATATACAGCTGCGATAAAAAGTTATAAGCATTTTAAGTTTTCACACTGGGCAAATACCCCACTGTAGACCAGTTTAGATTTAATGAAAATTACCTTCCACAGCATCCTCTATTGAATCTGAATTGTTTAAAAACATTTTTTCCCTCTAAGAAATGATTCACTCACTCATGTTTCATCCGATGATTATATCGATTTTATTCCATTCAACTTCAAATATCTCAAAAATGGTGCAATTCAGGAAAAAAGATGATGAATGATTTTATCTGCAAAAAAGACTAATGGTTCCAGTGGCGGCGTAAAGGGGGGGCGGTCCGCCCCGGGTGCCAAGCATCAAGGGGTGACAACACGGTGACAAAGAAATACCAACTCTGTCACGCAGATAGTAGCCGCTGGCGCATCACGATGCTGTTAAGTCATTGAAGAATAATTTTGAGAAACTTGTATCAACACTCGAAGAGATGTGTGATCCCAGAAGCAGCAGAGAAAACGTCGATACAAGAGAAGCAGCATCCACACTCCTACCAGCTTTATGCGACTTCAGTTTTTATGCTACCTCTCTTTTTGGTGTGAAATCCTAGAAGAAGGTAATCAAACACAAAAGTATATCCAAACATCTGGACTATCGCTGGAAAAGTGTGTTATAAAAATTAAAGCCCTAAACATTTTTCTTCAAACTCAACGTATACAAATAGTGGAAAGAGCTATTTCCTACGCAACTGCGAAATGTGAGGACTTGGACATCTCCGTTGAAAGAAGAGGAAGGAGGAGATTCCGAAAACGAATGCCAGGAGAAATGTCCCAAGATGTTGGACTAACATTGCCAGAAGAGTTGCATAGAGCTATGTTAGAATGTCTTGATAGATTTTACGAAGAACTAGAGCATCGCTACAAAGCAATGGATGACATTCTCATAACATTTGGTGTTGTTCAGTCTGAAACTCTACTTACGTCAACAGAAGAAGAACTTCGTGATAAAGTTCCAAATCTTACAAAAATCTATGATGAATTGCAGAGGACATTATTTTGGAGATTTTACGACTGAGGCGCCACTTGGAAGCCGCCAGCATTTCTCTTCAAGAAGTGATCCAATGGACTACCTTGGAGCTTCTGAAATTTATTGTAAAATGGGACTGATCTGAGTCTGTTCCAAGTATAGCTCTTTGTCTAAGATTTTTTTTAACTATTTGTGTTTCGGAGGCTACTTGTGAAAGAAGTTTCTCAAAATTAAAGTTAATAAAATCTTACTTAAGATCTACAATGAGCCAAACACGACTTTCCAGTCTATCCATATTGTCCATTGAAAAAGAGAGGAAAGAAAATTTTGATAATATCATTGAGTATTTTAGCAAAATAAAGTCACGTAAACACGTTTAATATTTGTCGTTTTATTTTGAGGGTGCTCGATAGAAAGTCGCCCCGGGTGCCAACCTATGCTACGCCGCCACTGAATGGTTCAAGGAGGTACAAGATACGGACCTTTAGTTCAACTAATCACTATATCGTCCAATGAAATCGCTCAATTTTTGAAATCGGACCAATAGAAACAAACTGTATCTGAAAACACTCAACCTCACAGTGTTTTCACTTTTAGAAATTTGTTTTTATCAAATGCCTAATTTGCATAGGAATATTAATACGTCCGGATAGCTTTGGCCGTTGGTGGAAGTAGCGATCGTCATAGTTACGATAAACCAGCAGTTGTTAGCGATAACTTCAACAGCACATTTGGCAGTTCTGTCAGTTTATTTTCGTATTTTACCATAAAGTAGATAAACATGAAACGTTTTGGGAATTGTAATAATACTTCAATTGAGGAGAGTGTGTAGAAAAGTGTGCGGCTTAATACAGTGAAGTCAAGATCCCACATTTGTAAACAATTTGGAGAATTCTGTGCTGCCCGGGAATACCTTGTAAATGAAAGAACAAGTTTGTCAGAACTCAATAATATTATGCTAGACTGGGCTTTCAATATGAAGAAAAGAGATGGATCAGACTACAAGGAAAGTGTCGTAAAAACCTTGTGGAATAATACTGCCAAACAGCTGCAGGAAAAATTCTATTCCGAATGGGGCGTTAGGTTCGATCCATTCACAGACGTGGCTTTTAAAACGGCGCGGGATGCACGACATGTCAAGAGGCGTATTTTGCAAGTGGACCCTGAGAAAATAAAAGTTAGTGCCAAAGCGCTGTCTTTGGAACAACACAAAAAGATGGTCAACTTATGTAAAGAAGATAATCCAGACGGTTTAAACAGAAAATTTTATTTTATTGCTGCATTGGAGCTTGCTTGGCGCGGAGGAGAGGGTTCATCATGCCTAATTTCGCATTTCCAATTCGAAATTGAAAACGATGGTAATCCCACGGGCCGAATTGCCTACAATCCGATATTTTCTAAAACAAGACAAGGTAGTGCCCAAAAATGTGCGGAAACGAAATGGCTGACTCCCAATATTGAAGAAGATATTTGCCCGGTGAGGTTATATAAGATACTTGTATCCAACAGAACTGCAAACATAACCACTGAAAGACTCTTCCTTGCTCCACATAAGAATTGGAAATATGGTTCATGGTTCAAAAACTCCCCAGTCGGTCCCAATACGATAGCTAAATGGACACAAGAATGAATGATCTTTCCAAATACCACACGAGATTCGAATTTTTTTCGAGAAAACTCTGTCGTTTTTGAAAATTATAAAAATTTCACTCAACAAAGTGATCTCGAAATACCACTCGCCTTCGGTTCGTGGTATTTTAAGGATAACTTTGTTTTTTGAAATTTAATCGCATAATTTCCAAAAAACAAGAGTGTTCTCAAAAAATTCTCACCTCTAGTGGTATTACCCTTGATAATTTGTTTATCATGCAATTTAACCAATCTGTACAGAAGTAGTGAGAAACCCACAACAAATGGAATAAATCTATTGATGCCAAAATATGCATGTTATCAAAAACCTTCTACAAGAGATCATTTCAATTGATAATGTCGTTTGAATATTATAGGTAAAAATGCAATTTTTTTAGGAAATTTCAACAAACTATATCTTCTGAACGGGGCCAAATTTAGAAAAAGTTATAGGAAGAAAATGTTTCTTTTGACGTCAAAAATCTGTTTGAAATTAACGCAGTGCTCAAAGACTCTCCCTGTATACAAATTAATATACACAATTTAAATAAATATGGATAACAACAATCTTAATATTATTATAAATTGAAAAAAATATCAGACGTTAACTTTTGAATTCAGGTGAGAGTTTTTGAATAATTAATTCAAATATTTTCAGGATGATTAACGCTAGTCTGTGGTATCGGTGTCCTTCTTTTCAAAGGGGACATCCTGTATATTTTTGCCATCCCCATAATGAAATGATTTCAACTATATCAAGTCTATCATGAATTATAGAAAACGAATTTTTGTTGCAGTTTTTAGGCATTTGAGATCAAATTCATGGAGATACCAGATTTCATGTAATTGTAATTTTCATAAATAGGTTGGAAAATTCGATTTCATTTTCAGATAACTAACTTCATTTCAGCTCATCTTAAAATACCATTTCAGAGTAATCTATTCCAAAATTAAACCCTGTATAATATACATAAATACAGTTTGTAATTAATCCCTTTTAGGGCTTAAAAAATATACAGGATATCCCATTCTAAGACAGATTCACTCTGTAGATTCAAATTTATGTTTAAATAACTCACTCCTAATTCAAACGTATTTTTATGATTTTCTGAAATGATGAAGAATTAATTCATCAGTGGTTTCCACACTGTATAAGTGTGATGATGATCAGAGACCCCGGAGTCATCTTATGCAACAAGATAGCCCTACAAGTTCGCAGAAAGCAATCTGTATCGCTCCGCATTTAATTTGAGAAACCTACATTCCTAACTTGGAACCACTTTCGCTAGAGGGCGCCGTCGGAAAAAATGCATCTTCATGAATTTAACAAAATGTGGAGGTACCATTATTCATAAATAAACTAGAATATCATGCACCTGGATAAATTAATTAAAACAGCAATTATGTGTTTGCATCTTCCACCAGCACCAGCTTTGCAAGAACATATTAATTTTTCTATTTTCACTTTAAAACTCCTTATAATTAATGAACCTTTAATTTTATGGAGTTCTGATTTTAATGCGCTACTTTGTGAATACAAAGAACAAATTTCTACAAACAAAGGTCCACTGTTATTTCAAACTTTCAAATATAAACGAAGTTTGATAAGAACATAACCATACTTACTGCCTTGTATTCCCAAACCAATAAAACGTCGTCAAAGAATGAAACTATTATAGAAAAATCGATTAAATATATCACAAAACAACACCTCAATCTTTTAAAGTCAGTACAAAGAAAAATTTAAGTAAAAATTCAGTTTTAACTTGATAGGACCATATAACAGGGTTGTTTACATTTTACTTAATTTTCATCTATCCGTAGAAAAAGTGAAGTTGTAGTGTAGGTGTTATAATAGCGTTACATCAAAAGGAGTCTTTCCTGATTAAGGGGATACTAATTTTAGGCTAAGACGTCTAAACAAACTCTGAGAATCAGACCAGGTTTCTCCTAGATTCAATTGATCGTTGAATGACATTATTCACTGAAATTGGAGATATGAATTTCAAATAAATGAAACACTTTTCGTGGCATTGCTTTCATCACATTTATTACCCACAAAATCAAGTTTTTTTTTTCAAAAATTCAAAATTTTTGCAGATCACAAAATCTGGTTCGATATGTTTTTTCTTAGCGAGATTTATCAATATGACAACATACTTTCAAAATATAAATCCATATACATGTAAACAACAATATTCAATAGCGAAAAATGTATAGAAACAAATCTTTATGTGCTTTTATTTAACAGTGACTAATGAGTATTTCTTACCTAACCTATTGTAACATAAATTCAAATAACAGAGCTCCATCTAAACGGAAAACTTATCAATATAGACCTATAGGATTTATCCCAATTATCTCGGGACAAAATGAAAAATCAATATGTAAAAAAAATATTGCTTTTTTCTTCATGTTCCTCATACTCCATTTCCATAATTTACTAATATTTTTTTTTGTTGAAATGGATACCATAAATATTCTCTCAGAAAACATCAATAACTGACTATATTTAGACACTATAAACAGACAAAGAATTACAAATTAACAACAGCAGAAGAGGCAGCGGTATCCATGAAGAAAACAACTTCAAAAACCTTGATATATCTTCAAATACTTCTTGCTTCTTCAGGTTATACCATTCATAATATCTAGAGTTTCATTCGTTTAATGAAACATTATGTGGTGAAACTTTTCTTCCATATTCTATTTGGCTACTGAAGTGGTAATCCTCTTCAATATTGTATGTCATTTTATAAAAAACAAAAACACTTATCCCGAAGGATTTGTAACAAGCATCGAGAGCAACTTATGTCAGATAAAAATTGTAAAGCTTAAGTAATACTCAATTTTTCTCATTGGATCACAATCAATTATATATTGATTAATATTATTGAGCTGTTACTTTGAATTTCATTATTATTAAGAAATAATCCGTGATGGACTAATTAATTGCACAAATTGAATGTTTCTATTAATATCCCATCATTTTGATGTTACCTAAAAAATTAATTAATCGAGGATTGAATTGAAATCTTTTTATGTTTTATGTTCAGAACCCATTGAATATTTCTCAAGACAATTGAATATGAGATTTCCATGGATACAAATTTAATAGAAGCAAGAAATATTTTCGAAGAAAGCAACTATACAAATGGAATATTCAAGAATAAAATTTTCCTCAAGATGTGGAAAAAATTTCAGTTTCAGCCGACATGACATCAACATTTTATTGCACTATATGAATTAATTATGTAAGTGATAGATTTAAGATAGGTACATGCTTGGAACATACAAGGATAAAGATTTTCATTTAGCTAGTTTAACAGATATTTCTCAAGAATTTCCTAAGATTAGATTATATACATATATTCATCTTATTTCAAATCACATTTCTGATATGTAAGATTTTTCATTTGATATGTACCATATACAGCCTCTTAAAGACTAGGATTTTTATTGAGTTTTTGCTCTGTGTTTATGCATGAATATTATTATGAATTCGCTGTCTTGTTACATGGATGAGATTTTAGTAGTTCTTAAGCTAATTTCACAGCATAACTCATGACATTCATGGAATCATCATAATGCTTCCAAAAAAAATTTTAATGACATCAAAAATGGAGAAAAGGTGATCATTTTGTGATGTATTATATCACTGAGATAAGTTTCTATCCACATAGCAAAGCATACTTTCGCGAAATTTATCCCATTATTTAAACTTTCTCATAAAGGATTCAATTCTGCGTTCATAACTGGAACGAATAACTTGAACACTATAACTAATTGGTGTTTTCAATAACTGAATTCGACATTTTATAATTCAATATATTTTTTGTTAGAATTCTTAGCATAATCAAAAGAAACAGTTAAAATTTTTCTGATGAGCATGAATGAAATCTATATAGTTTTCTACATCGTGAATTATTTTAACAGCATATCTATTTTTTTCTGTTCTAGTGATGTTTATAAAATGTATTGATAATCTTTTTTTTTCATGCAGATTTCATTAACGATGGATACTTCTGCACACCCAAACATGTAGATTTTGAGCTCGAATCTTCTATCAGTATTCAATTTATGAAATTTGAATATATATTCAATATAAACAAAATATCATCATCATAATTGAAGTGGGACACTAGTTAGGTTTAGGTCACTTATCAATATCAGATTACAAATAAAACATATACCATCTGGGTTAAGATAATTCAGATTTAGCTTCGTGTCCTCTCTATCCGTAGCTTCAACGAAATTACCTTGTATGTGTTAATGAATTGAAATAATTTCCTTAACTGCTGTGATACATCCACAATCAACAATATTCTGATCTCCATTTTGAATGTCATAATGCAAATAGAAATTATCAGAAATTCCCAACCTAGTATTTTCAAGAATTTTCAAAATGAACCAATACTTTTGAAATATGGCAACATCGAACTTAATTATAGAATTTGAATAATTAGTGGTAGCACAAATCATAAAGCAAAATGATACATATTCGAATCAATTCAGAACAAAAATCCAGTTTGGATTATATTTCTACATATAAGGCACTGACCAATATGATCCAACTATACACTGGGTCGAACAAGCAAATACTTCTATTTTCTCATATAAACTGTATATAATATAATAAATTCACAATAAAATATATGTAAGTCCTAAGATTGATATGTTGATAAACAATTCATGATATGTTTTGTTACTTTAGGTATCTTTTTCAAGGATGGCAATTAGTTGACGACCTGAATATCATTACATTCAACATAATTTCATCATAAAATTGGAATGAAATATTGCGCTTAATGAATGAAATATTGAGGAAATAATGATCCATTCTTTTGATTTGCCATCCTTGTTTTTTCGTATAAATATCCATTAATTTTATCAATAAAACTATACTAAAATGGAGACGCATTGCTCCAATGCTTTGAAAAATTTAAAATAAAACTCACTTTTTCTTGGACCTTTTCCTTTTCAATTACACGAAACTTCAGATAGAATACTGGTTTTGCGCCTGCATTTCCAGCTGAAAATCTTCAAATAATTGTCTAGAAAAAGTCGAGTTCCTTGATTATAACAGACAGACGTAGATGATAGGTATCGGCTAACAAAGAAGCCTGAACTTGAAAACGGCTTTGAAGTAGTTTCGCGATCGATATTGACTTCTCGACACCAAGGTGAACCTATTTCTCAATAACAAGCAAAATTTCAACGTACTTTTAAGGGTGCTATGAAGTGCCATCATCCTAAATGGAGGGGACAGCTACAAAGTTTCAGAGAGGCGTATTCCAAGAATATGGAGTTTTTCTTTCAGGACGAATTTGAAAACCTTGAAATTGTGACCTTTATATTATGTGTCGAATTGACCTTATTTGAAGAGACAACGCTGTCCGTGCTCTTTCTGAAAGTTACATCAAATTCATCCTTCACATCTACGAACTTTTCCAATACTTCCGTATACTTTCTTATCTGCAATCTCATAATAACACCTGAATTTGTTCGAGGAAAGTTACAGTATCTCATGAAGTTTCTGGAGACTCCAAATAGGCCCATTGTGTTGTTTATGTTTTAATTTCTGAGAGCTGTCTTTATTAAACACTGAATCTCAAAGTTTCCTGAACTGGAATAAGGCTCTATGTGTTTGATAACCCGAATGATAATATTGTTGTCAAGTTTTCATCACGTGTTATTGTAAATGTTCTAAGGGTCATTCTTCCTTGTGCTCAACCTCAATTGACTGAAAACAACTCAAGATTTCGAGACATTCAGAGTGCGATGTACAAGTTCACCAGGATTTTTGAATATTTAAATAACCTGTACCAGAAAATAATTCAAATTTGTATATAGGATAAATTTTCTTTAGTTTCTTTTCATCCTCTTAATTTTTTTCTTTAGTAATGATTTTTCGGGTGTCTAGGTCAAACTTTTCATTGCAAGAGCGAATTCTATTGTTGTGTAATGTTTCTGTCTGTTATTCACTATGTTTCAATAGAGTCTGCAGGTGAAAAAAAATAATTATACTGCGGTCTTTGATGCAAGTTTTTATGTTTTTCAAAATTTCCTCTAGGTTGTCTTTTAGGATATCAATAGGAATATCGAGCATAATGAACTTGGAAAAACCTCTTGAAAATATCATCTTTTACGTCAAAATATTCTGTGCATAATTTCAAAAGACGAATAAACGTATGTGTGAAACTTGAAAGGATTTATAAAAATATTACATGATATTTTATAACAAATTCAAAGTATCGTTTTCTAAGCTATTCAGATCTAAGAAATATTCTTTAAATTTTCCAGGTTGAACGGTTGATCCAGTCGAAATCTCTTGAATAGTTTTTTCCAGAACTTAAGGACGAAGGAGATTGTGAGCTAGGAGTTTCAAGAATGCTACCTTGGTTAAACAAAAAGAAGAATTATTACCACGGTGGAAAAAAATGACCCAGTATATTGATTCCTCAATAAATAGTAATCTACTATTCCTCAGGCCAACCCAAATCTTCTCCAATGAGTTCATAAAATTTCTGGTTATGTTCGCCAAAATATTTCCTCAATTTCGACTGCACCCTAGGGTGTACACGGGGGTGTTTCCTACCCTTCGTTTCCTTCAGACATCTATCTGAAGTTTCGTTTCTCAAACAATAGAAACCTTTCGTTTCATTGAAATAAAAATTGTGCGTACCTATTCTAGGTTCTAATCCAAGGAAGCTCTCGATTTTTTGTATCTGAGACACCGGATCCTCTATGAGTAGATCGCCATTCACCACCAAGATCTGATCCCTGGGGAACACCTCTAGCCATCTGTGCAGATAGTGGTGGTAGATGGAGATGGAGAGAGGGCGATATGATTCGTTTATGGAGCCGTTCGGGTGAAGCACTAGCTGCTCAAAAGATTTGGAGGCTGAAGGTGGTACTACTGGAGAAGCAGTGGCGGCGTTGGCACGGAGTTGGGCGTAATCTGATATTGCTCTGGTTACTGGTTCTCGAACTATGAGTAGTAGTTTGACACTGGCATTCATAGCTCGTATTCTTTCAGGTACCTGTTAACGAAATAGTGATTATTCGGGGTGTGAGATTGAACCTCACTAATAATTTCGTCTTTCTGTATACATACTAACCATAAAAAATAAGTGATTCAAATTCTCACCTCAGGTGTAACGAAGTAGCTGGGGCTTTTTTCGATAGTTATCTGCCCAGGATAAGAATGCGGCATCTGCATTCTATACCATTCAAGTCCTCTATTGTAGTTATCATCCCTATCGAAAAAATGCACTTCACCAGCAGCCTTCTGCACCATGGGGTGAAGATACAACATTTCGAGCAAGGCTCTTGTTCCACATTTCCGCACGCCAATAATTATAGCCTGTGGTAGTCTTCGGGCAGCTGAAGGGTAAAGACGTCTGGAGAGAAGAATCAAGGGAGTTCGTGCATGATCCACAGTGTTGCTTTGTAAACTGTTGATAGCGGTGTCATATATCATGTGGAAAGTTAAGAACAGAGAAAGGAGCATTATTGTGAGTATACCGAGCGCCATCTTTGGTCTGGAGACACCGACTACTAGAACGCAGTCTGACGGATCTCCTTCTACGGACTTCATGGCTGCTCGAGGAAGCCATCTGAAAAATGCTTCACTTTATTTAACTTTCTTGCATTTACCTAGCAAATTCATAATAATAAAGTTCACGCGTCACTGATGATTTGAAAATAATAGTAAAATGGTTGTTAAGATTTGTAACGGTCATGGAACTACAATATCCGAAGTACCCCAATTAGTTTCGAAAGTGATAGAATTTACAACGAGGTACTTTCGGTATGAGTTTATGACCGGATGAGCAAGAAATAGATCTTTATATTTGAACCTTTGTCGAATGCGGGAATTCCGCCTGGGTATTTTCGGGAAAGGCCAGAATTGTACGTTTTGCATTTTCCATTTATTTGGTCAAACCGTTTTTTCAGATAATATAAATATCAGAAAGACAACATTGGGACAGTAATATTATAAACTTAGCACTTATAGTACAGTTTCATGAATTTTCGCAGAGGAACAAACTAGTGTGAGTTATCACCAGTATGAATATATTGTAAAACAAATTTGTTCGATAAGCTGAAATGTCATTTAACATTGTGGTGTTAGCGGTTATAGAACAATATAACAATTTTTGTAAAACTGTTTTGCACTAAGAATATTCTTATCGAGCAAAATATTAGTCAAAAGCCTAATTCAGATTGCGTTCGAGGGCCATAATAAAGTCATTATGAAATGAAATAGCACTAAGAATTTGAAATTATGAAATATCATTGCTAGTTGGGTTATGCGAGGTCAGGAGGTTTCTACCACATGTTCTCAAGTCTTTTTCCTGACTCTAGAACATATATCTTGAATGAACAATTACCAAACTTTTATTTTTATTTCAACCACAATCCTCTTCTATTCAAAATTGTAATATATTATCCTTCTACTAATCCTCACATAAGATTCAGACAAATTCCACATATTTTTTGAATCTTCAAATTATAATTATCTTTCTCTGAATCTTGAACTATTTTCAGAATTAAAATACACAATTTCTCAAGAGAAATTTTTCAAATTATTTTCTCAGAGGAAAAGTTGATGAATGGTACAAATAAATATACATTTTTTAGTTTATCTTATGAACTTCTGTGACGTCCTCATAAAACTGAAATTCAAAGGAATAAAATAAAGATTGATATAACAATCAAATAATGAAAATATTAAATTATGAATCGTATACTCTTATCGATGGCTTCCTGATCATATTATTACTATATATTAATATGTAGTTGAACTGAGCCAAAAGTGTCGGATAAGATCAATAATTGTGAGAAGTAATGAAAACATTTCAATAATATCCATATTTCACTACCAAGATGGAAAAGCCATAAGAATACTTACAGAATATCCAGATGAGGAGTTCGAACACATCCTCTTCTTTGGGTGTCCCGAGTTGTTTGTCGGTTCATGGTTTTGGGTTTTTATCGAGTTTCATTTTTTTCAAAATCTGTAATATAAAAGACATTTCTATTGATAATGAATATGTAATTTATGTAATATTATTCCATTAACTTCTGTGACTTAATCACATAAAGAAATTTATACTTAATATACTGGAGGGTTTATATTACTGGAAGCGCAGGGCTTCGTGGGGCGATAGAGGAACATGTGATCCACCTTCAGTACGAGTTTGACCTCGCTCGATTCATTTGGTTGTGGGTGGTGATTTTTTTTGTGGAACAGTTCTTTCTATTGTGTTCTAAAAATGAATGACATCAATTTCGAGCAACGGTGCGCAATCAGGTTTTGCTTCAGACTTGGGCACAGTGCATCGGAAACTCTTCTTGAACTACGGATAGTGTTTTTTGGTGGTTTAAGGCGTTTTCAGAATGAAGAGAGTCGATTGAAGATGAACCACGAAGCTAAAGGCCTTCATCTTCAAGAACCGATGAAAATGTCGACAGAATCCGGGATTTTGTGCTCTCAGATCGTCGGTTGACAGGTTGAATCTACGCAAAAATGACAATTTCAATGAACGAGTCACATTCCTGTGGCTCCTCAGCGTCCTTATTCGCCCGACTTGGGTCCTTGTGATTTTTTTCTCTCACGAAAGTTGAAAAATTACCTATAGGGAAATCATTTTGAGACAGTCGAAAAAATTGAAACGGCTGTAACCGACCAGCTGAAGGTTATTTCAGTATCGGAGTTACAGCACTGCTATACGGTGTGGAAGAAACGTCTTCAGTGCTGTGTGGCCTCAGAAGGAAGTTATTTTTGAAGGTTACAATATTGAATTGTCATAATTTTTGTGAATTTAAAAAAATCAGTCTCATCACTTAATTTACAGACCTCGTACATATAATTTTATAGGATGGTATTTTAATTTCTAATTGAGTGGATAAAAATTGAAAGTAATAAGTAGAAACAATTCCACGCACAATATGAAACGATCAATAGGTTTTCTTTTTCAAAATAACATTTTGACGCATTTACCTATCCCAAATGCTTTTTTCAAAATTTCAAAGTTTCACTTCTTTCACGTAGAGGAACTCCATGCACTATAAAAGAAAATCTCGAAAGGAAGGTCTGTCAAAGCTTAAGGACTAAGTCATATTACAAAATATAAAAGGCATAGGACAACTTTGAGAATCTTTTGCAGACTCACATACTACTATTTGTCTTGAATAACAATTTCTTCGGGTGAGAAAAGGAATTGTTATCGGAAGACGATTCGTTTTCAAAATATCATAAATTTCCGTATAGAATATATCTCTGAGATCTAGAAATCGGCGGTAGAAAACGATAGGATTCGAAGTGTATCATCGCTACGAAACTTATCTGATATTCCCAAAGTTGGATCATGTAATTGCATTCAAAATATGAGGAAAGGTATAAAGATAGGTAAGTTGAAACATACAGGCAATTCATTCGTCAGAAAGCAATTTTATTCAAGGTACTGCATCGAATAATATGGAAATTGAATTGCGAACTTTGTGAAACACTTCTCATTGTACTTTGTTCATATATGGAGTTTCAAAACAGATCTCGAACACTTGCTGTGATCTCCTGAGAAAATCTCGAATAGGATTGTTTTTTCTCTAGAATATATCATGTAGGAAGCAGTTACGTATGTTGTTCATACAAGTTTAACACACTCAGCGAGGGTACGCAAAGCTTGTTACCGAACTCCAAATAATTTGGGTGACTCAAGACAGGCTAAAATACAAACAACCCTAGAAACTTTACGAAAACAACTCCTAACCGGGAAGTTATAGAAGGTCATCCAGAGCCAAGAACGTTAATATCATCCTATTTCACGTGGAAAAGTATATTCAACAGAATTGTGTTCTCTTCTTTGCCGGAGGGAGAATTATTGGTAGTACGAGTACTTCTAAACTAGTTGAGTCTGAACTAAAACTACTTATTATTATAAATTATTTTAGTGTATTCAGTTCGATAACAAAGAATGAATAATTGTTATCGATATTCGAAAGTAATTAACAATCAATGGAATTAGATGTTTTATATAGAATATAATTGAAAATGTTATTGCTGGGACTATTTCATATGGTACAGAATTAACAGGAGCATAGTGGGCGATGAACCTTGATTGACTCTTCGTTTAGGAATTTTCTGCAAGCTGTTCATTAAAATCTGTCGTTACTCTAAAGCCACTGAACTGATTTCACCACATAAGCAATTTGAAAATTTGTATTGTGTGCCTACCTCCCGGAAAATTTATTGAAATTATTTGTAAATAATCACCTTACAATTTCTAGTTACGAGCAAAACAAACAGAGCTGATAGGTAGGTGTAACATCCACAAATTCTTATTGACTACTGAATGAACTTTGCATTTTTTGTTTAAGTATATATTATTGGAGCAAAGAATTTTAAGTAACATCTTTATTCAAGGAATTTAGGGATATCTCATGAAAAATTTATAGCATATAAATAAGGTTGTTATTGTTTATTTTCGTAAAGGAACTTTACTAGCGAATTCGTTCAACATCTGCAGAGATAAATCGATTCATAAGGCTTTCATACACTTCAGGATTTATGGTATTCTTAGGTGACTGAGGTAGGCTTTATGATTCGAACAAAGATAATCATATTGATGTCCATTTATATAGTTTGCAGTTTCATTGAATGACGCCTTAATTCTGTGTTAGAATATTTAGATGTGTATAACAGTTTTAATTGGTTGTATATTCCTTCATTGTTTTTTTTTAAATTGTCTATCTTCGTTGTTTGTTTTGTACTCTTCCAGAGTTCGGGAAGGAAAGAAGAATTTTGTAAATACAGAGTGCGGCATAAGTAAGTTTACACTGTCTGGTATTTATTCTCGGCCAGTATCGTACCTAGGGCGAAAGGAGGCAGCTGAAACGTAGCGAGTTGAGTTGTCCGCGTGTTGTAGTGTTGCTGTGTACGTTTAGAGTGCGTTCGTTGCCATGGCTGCGCGTGTAAAGTACACGAAAGACAGACGTGTTTGTTTGCTCAGTTCTTACCTGAATCTTGACGGAGATTGTGCTGAAATTTTCGAATAATTTCACCAGCGCTTTCCAAATAAGCAAATTCCTACCAGACAAATGGTGCATAAACTGTATCGTAAATCCGTAAGTAATGGCTCCGTAGTGGACGCGTTCAAGTCGCCCTGCTACCGTTATGACGGAGGAAAACATGAACATCGTGGCTCAATCTTTTGTCGAACATCCAAATCAATCTGCACGTCGCACAGCCATAGCATTGGAGATTTCTGACCAAAGTTTGCGTCGCATTTTGAAGAAGATGAAATTTCTTTGTTATCGGCCTCGACTTTTGCATGCGCTGAACGAGGAGGACCCTGATCGAAGATTGGAATTTTATGAGTGGTATCAAGCCTGAGCAGATGATCACAAATTTTTTTACCGTTCAATTCTTTTTAGTCATGAGAACCGTTAGTTCTGCTCCTCACCACTAATATCACCTTTAGAACTCTACAATTCATGGAATTACAACTTATGATATTATGTTATCGAAAAACTCGACTATATTAGGGAATGCAGTTCGAAAAAAAATGTTTATCACTCTGGATGCATGAATCATAACAAAATTTTTGGGAATTTCTGACATTTATGGAATATATCTCAAGAGATTGTGATATAATTTTACAAATCATCTGGAATTTGGAATGTGAATTCATTAAATATAATTAGTTTTATCTGCGAATATGAATCAAGTAATGACATTTTGCGCTCTTGTTTAGTAAACCAGTGTTTTATTCTTTCTCCCAAACGTCAGTTTTTTCGAATATCGAGCCAACCGATTGAGCGTGACTCCCTGATGTAGAATACGTGGTCAAACTTGAGTATGTTCATCCGGACGGCCGTATACTCTCTATCTTCCGAAAGAGATGAGCTAGAGTTTTATATTTTCAGAATAAGTCCACTGTAGGAATATCTCGATCAAGGGGCCGAAATCGTCGAATATGAATCTGAAATTGGGTTTCCTCTACAACTAGCAAAATATCTATTGGATCATGTTGTAACCTGGAAGATATTTGAATTGGGTCGATACAAATAAGCTTGCGAAATTTCGCAGAAATCGATAGGCTAGAAAATTTCCAAAAAAATGTTTCAACATCAACTGAATGCTAAAACAAAGAGTTTGATGTTGGTTTGAAAAAATAATCCTCACAATAAGTGCAAATTTCATTGTTTTCCTTAGAATGAAAGACCAACTGATGCAATTTCCATAAAATAAAAATCAAAATGCTGGTAAATGTTTTATGTTGAGTTTATGTGGTCCCATAGCGAAGTTATTTGAATATATTTTTGACTAGAGATAGCCCTACATCTTGCCGTTCTCCTTGAGGTACCTTGAATTGATTATCTGATTTTTCCTCAATTTATGAAATGAAATTTTTTTTTAATCTCACTGAAATCGAAAAACATTTCGGAGTGATTCAGATATTCAATTTAGTTTAGGATCGAGACATTTTTTATTTAAAATTATAAAATTGCATAATGATTAGGATAAATGAACAAAATGGTGAATACGCAAGGTCCACCAAATATTCCTAAATGTGTAACTATATCACCATTAACACTTGAAAATCTACAAACTACAACTACAAACAGTTTTACAACAAAGATGAACATAATTCCTTGATTCAATAAGATATATGTTTGAAATTTTATATCTCGAGTTGAGTGGAGCAAAGCGTTCCTTAATTTTGTTTCGATCAACATAGCTCTGAAAAATCTTAAGATTGCATTTTTTTTATCGTTTAAAATCATCCAACTAGGGTGAGTTATCTAGTATTCTTCAAGAAATTAAATCAGTTGGGAATTCAAACCCTCAACTATGCAAAATACTAGAGAATAATATTTGCAGTTTGCCTACAAACCACATGATCGTACGCAATACATTTAATAAAAAACAACCACTCTGGAAGGCAAGCTTTACAAAATATACAAATGCTTTATGAGAAATTGTAGAGAATTAGTATAGTTGTAAAAGTGGCAGAGCATTATCATGGCACCAAAATTCAATTCAATAAAAAAGGAATACATTATGGATTAGATGCTTTCTGTAAAATAGGGTCCCCTTAACTTCAATGTTTCCGAATGAAGTAAATTGTGATTTCAGATTTTGTTTAAGCATCCTTAAATATTGAAGGGGTCATCAGCATAACTTATTCTGAGAAGCTCTCTTGATAGGAAAAAATGTCAAACTTATTGAATATTTTACTCTCACAAGTTGAATAATAGCTATGGATCTAGAGAAAGTAAACTCACGCTGTATTTTTCCATATAAGTTACATACATTGAGCATCAGATCAGTGGATGGCAATCAATCTCTGAAGTCACAGCGGCACTATGAATCGGGGACCTCGCGTCAAGTTCAAAACGATTCATTGAAATTTAAAGAAAAAAACTGATTTCAATCAATTTTTTCCAATGTGAAAATGCCAAGCAAGTTTTTATTGCAGCCAATAAAGATATTTCCGTGAAACTGTTCGAATATCCAAAATAGGATACACGAAGCTATTAAGGCAACTCCCATGACATAAACTCCCTGCCAGATAACGGAAAGCAGTTCGGAACTAATCCCAGCTCGAAAATCTACCGTATCTAAATTGTTTTATCGCAGTGACACGTGAGACGTGACGCCCTATAGAACTCTGGCGACTGTAGCAATTTCCTTTACACAGACTCTAGTTGATTTTTACTTGAACGATTTTTAGCCCGAGTTGTTATATATCGCAACCAGATAGAATCAATGCCTCGATTGGTTTATTAATAACCATGGAACTGTATGAAATTCACATGATGGTGTTCTTATTATATTATTTCAGTGTTTTTATTTCATTTTTTGGAGCATGATTGAATATAATTTTCAGTATGTTTTAATGTTTATAGTAACAATAACTCTTATTCGAGATTGATACTATTATTCTGATTTTTTTATTCAAACTGACAACATTCATGTTGCCCTTCGCGCTGCTGTAACATGTAGGTCGTAGTATTCTACGTTTATTCGAAAAAGCAGACTATAAGTCTCAAACTTCTGAAGGTAAATTCTCTACTAAATATCAACGAAGACCTCTGAACAGTTACCAAAACCTTGACATCAGCGTCAAATACGAAACAGTGTTTTTTGCTTTCCAGTTAGAGTATCCAGCCCTTCTGAAAACGAAATTCAGATTCGTTTTTCACCAATGCAAAAATCTGGCAGCTGTTTAATTCATTCACAATACCAAAAATTTGCATGAACACAAAACAAACGATCGATAAAGTGCAAATTTATAAAAGGGTTATCAACCCTTTTCTTATTATTCCACATCAAGTCACAAATAACACCTGATCGATTTTTATTTCCAAGAAATAATTCAAGATATCTGCATTCATTTCACCTTTGTGAAACACGAAGGTGAGTATTTTCAGGGGTGACTTTCTTAGATGTATGTTTTGACATGCGATTGAAGAAATTTAATTTGTTAGCTCACGTTGTTTTACGTTGTGAAAAACTTTTCAGCGGTGAAACATTGATATGATTTAATTATTCCTCTATGCTCAGTCAGGTTTAATTTTCTTACAATTAAGGTATCTGATTATAAGTACACGCGAAAGAAATCCATTCATCTGTTGCGTGATTATATAGGGATGGATACAGGATGGGGAGAGGTGATTCTTTGAAGGAGAAAAGTATATCAATTCAAGATAATTTTAAGAATTTCATCATCCAATCGATAATGGCCGACTCGCGCATCTTTCATTGCGCATAAGTAGCTACAGATCATAAACAAGAAAGAAGATTTTGAACACGTATTATCGTAATAATATAAGAAATATTAACATGTTTATAAAAATAATAGTGGTAGTATAATACTACTATAATACTAACAGATGGATCAATAAGTCCAGAGACTAACAATGAAAACAAAATTTTTTTGTAAAATTTTTTTATTCATCAACATAATCACCTTCTAGGGCGATACAATCGTTTCAACGCTTTTTCAATACCATGTTTATTAAAAAAAATATCTTTCGCTTCAAAATAAGCTTCAGATTCAGCGATGACCTCCTCATTTAAGCCAAATTTTTTTCCCTGGAGCATTTTTTTAAGAACAGCAAAGAGCCAGTAGCCACTAGGAACTAAATCTGGCGAGGGTGGGAAAGCAGAGCAAAGCCCAATTCATTCGATTTTGCCATTGTTTTCATCGACTTGTACAGCGTGCATTGTCTTGGTGGAAAAGGATTTTTTTCTCTGCATATGCGGTCGTTTTTTTGCGATTTCCTGCGTTAAGCGCACCAGCAAGTCAATATAATAATCACTGTTGATCGATTTACCTTTTTCGAGGTAGTCAATGAAAATGACGTCATGCGTATCCCATAAAACTGACACCATGACTTTGCCAGCTGACTGCTGCGTTTTCGGGTGCTTCAGACGGCTTTCGCCAGCTGTGTGCCACTCAGATGACAGCCGCTTCAACTCTGGAGTGTAGTGATGTATCCATGTTTCGTACATGGTCACGTAACGACGCAAGAAATCCTTTTTGTTGCGAGCAAATAGGGATAAACAGCTTTCTGAATCATCGACTCGTTGCTGTTTTTGTTCCATCGGAAACAATCGCGGCACCCATTTGGAAAAAACCTTTTTCATGCTCAATTTTCCATGAAGGATAGTAAATACACTTCCATATGATATCTGTGTCATCTCAGCAATCTCACGGAGCTTCACTTTACGATCTTTCATTATAATTTTTGTCACTTCACTCACATTTTCCTGTGTAACGGCCTCCACAGGTCTACCCGAGCGTTCCGCGTCATTTGTGTCGGTACAACCACGTTTAAACTCGGAAAACCACCGACAAATCGTTGCTTTTGATGGACAAGAGTCCGGGTAACATTTTTCAATCCATTGTTTCGCTTGCACGGTGTTTTACCCATTAAAAAAACAATGTTTGATCAGTCCAAATCCGAAATGGGTTTGGATCCCTCGAGGAGTTCAGTCTTTTTATTAGACTGGATCGAAGGAACGTAGCAGATAAATAAAAAAGTTATAATATAGTAATTTTTCTTACCAGTTAAAATCCTAAAATAATTCATCATAAGGTGATTCTTCAATGGAACGTAATCGGATAGCTAAAAAATTAAATGCAGAAATTCTGAATTGATACTGTAGTAATGCTAAGTCTAGAGTAATCTAGTGAATCGATTTCATGAAGATTCATACAAACCAATCGAACAATCAAATGATTATCTTTAGAGAAACCTCTTCAGACGAAAGCTTGAACTACAAGCAGAATTGTTGAAGACCTAGAGAGCCTGCATTTGGCGGAAGTAGAATGGAAACTCAAAGGTATAAATATTAGTTTAACGGGAAACTTTGGATTGCAGGGAACAGTATTCTACAGCCATAATGACTCTTCACCTTATCCGGCAAAGCGTAGCGGGGTGAAGTTTTCCATTTGGGTTGGGATTCGATGTTTGACCCTCATTCAAAATTTATAATTGGACCTTATTACTAAAGCGTTCCTTTTCGGTTATACAATTCTCTACTGCGTTAGTTCGGAATAATGGATGGTACTCCTAAACGAGGAGTGGGTCCTTTACGTGGGTATCCTTGATAAGAATCCTTTATATATATCTTTGTTTGCGAAACTAACGATACATTACAATTATTCGTCTAGAATTTTTTGGATTTTTTAGCTGTTCCTGTATTGTTACGACATAAAATAACATCTGAATCAAACAGTCCCGGCTTCAAGTAGTGAAAGCACTTTGTTTTCCTAAAAGTTATTATTACTTTAAAGCTTATTTTTACACTATAATCATTATTCTCGAATACCGAGCCGGAAATGGTCTAAGTCGGTTGGATTCGACTTCTTAATGAAGAATCCGTTGTTAAATATATACAGGGTCTTTCACGAGGAACCTCATCCATATTTATACGGGAAACTACTGAACGTATTTTCATGAAATTCAGCACTTATAAGTATTTCACGATTCTGGTTAAATCTAGAATATTTTTAAGGCATGAGCAACTCCGGTTTTTCCGGAAATGACGTCAACTTCCGTTTTTCAAATTAGAACACCATTTTTTTTATTGCAGAAATAGATTCCTTAGAAAATTTCAAGTTATTTTGATGTAACATTTTTCAGTTTTGGATGGAAAATTTTCTCTGAGCGGAAAAATTCGAAAAAAAAAATCGAAAATAGAGCTCCGCTGAAACAAGAATAACTTCGAGGTTTTTGGATGGAAAATTTTCATTTTTGGGATTTTTCAAGATGTAAGATTGATGTATCCACTTTAGGAATCGAAATCGCGATTCATGATACAGGGAGTGAAAAAATCGCTTTCAAAGTTAGTGATGACAAAATCGTGAAAAATCAATTTTTTCAAATTAGAACCGCATTTTTTATGGCAGATATTGAATCTACGTTAAAAAATAATGTGAGTGTATGCATCACACCCTTGCCCTAAAGTGCATATTTTCTGAGTTATTCACAAAAAACTGTTTTTCGTCTTGAATTTTCAGCTATTTCTTTTCCTTTCACGCCAAAAAGATGAAATTTTCAGGAACTGTTATTTGAACCATACTACAACGAAAGTTGTTGTATATAAGGAAAGGTGGTAATGGTCGATTACACGCAACTTTGACAGGGATACTTTATTAAGAAATTAAGTCTGATCGTTCGAGAACATTTTCTGCTGGCTATTCGAAAAATCAGTTAAAGAAGAGCGCAAAAACGTCTCAGGGTGGTTGAAACGACTTTTCTCCGAGGGAGGTAAAAACCAGATATGTAGAAATTCATTCAGGAATGAAAGAAACCCTTCAGGGAATCCAGATTCGGGAAGGATAATTTATAAATCAGACTCTTAAAATTCCAGCATGCTGAAGTAGGCAATTTAGAATATATAGGATAAAGCATTCACGTAACATACTTAGCGTTTTAACCTGTTACCCAAATTTGTTTTTGAGCTCACAAAAGAATCCCCAGTCATTCCAGGAAAATCAATAGAGGGTTCGAATGAATGCAGACCATCCATCCTAAATAATGGATCAAAAAGATGATGAACCAGAGGTCTTCAGTACTTTCTATTCAGCTCATTTTTCCTTTTACTTGGCGAACGTGGGCAGGTTGTTATATGAGGTGGTTCTCGATTTGCAGAGACGATGCCGCGAATTCGTTTTGCGTTGAGATAATAGCATTTTCGAGAAGCTTTGCCGTTTTATAACAGCTTAAAAGTGACGAACAGCGAAGCTCACGCCTAAAAATTAAGGTGGATTGAAAAGAGCTCCTTAATGCTTGTAATTTATTCGGTCTACAGGATTTTGCGGAAATGAATTTTGCTCATTACTTCATTCACAGGTGGCCCTCGATAATTGTGAAGATATTCTTGATGATGAAGTATTTTACACAAATATATTAGGGCTCTTAATATTATTCATGATTGTTGACAAGTTATTCCAGTATCTTCCACTAGCTTCTCGATTTTTTCTGATAGTTTAAATCAGGTGAACCATTTCACGTGTTTCAATAATTTTTTTCACGATATATTTAGACCTCATTTCATTTCTCAATTGCAAGACCTCTGTAATAGAGAAGACTTATCTATCTATCTATTGGTCAAGTATGGAATTTCTTTGAAATGGAATGCCCTCATCAACCCTTCGTGTTGCACTAACAAATAGTCTCACAAAATGTATTTTAGAGATTACTTCTGTGGTTAAAGCATAAGATACACCCCTCTGTGAATCCCTTACCATCATATAATTATGAGCCGTGAGGGGTTCAGTTATCACGTGATCATTAAAAATTCATATATCTATTACAAGTCGGAAATAAAGACTAGCACATCCCACACGAGAGCCAAGGTTTATTATTCCTTGCATGAAAGAGATAGGATAATATTCTCTTCATGTCATATAATCGGCATTTATCATGTACAAAATTTATTCTGAACTTTGGAGCTATTTTTGGTAGCTAGAAATAGCGAAGATCGATGGAGTAAAGGTTTGAGGAGACATTATACAATAATATGATCTATTGCGGTTTCATGAGCAGATTCCAAACAAATATATATTTATTTTTTGTTCGGTAATACCATGTTTTTTGGCGCTCTTGTTCACCCGAATAGAGTGCCTATCATTTTGCCCGAGTGTCTGTAATTTTGGAGTATCGAGCCGAAAATGGTCTCAATCGATTGGGTTTGACTCCCCGATGAAGAATCCGTGGCGAAAGTTGAGTCTGTCCGGCCGTATCCTCTCTAGCATCCAGAGGAGATGACCTAGAGTTTTCATATTTTCAGAAAAGGTTAATTGTCCAAATATCTCGGTCAAGTTCGTTATTGGGCCAAATCCGTCGGATGGTTCAGTAGTTATGAGCATCTGAAATTTTGTTTCCTCAATAACTATTAGAATATCCATCCGATCAAGTTGATACTTGAAATATTGTTGAGGGAGGCTTCAACAAAACAGCTCGCAAAATTTCGCAAAAATCGTCACGCTAGAAAATTCTCAAAAATTCCAAAAAAAAATTTTTAATCCGCACTATCTCATAAAATATTTTTCGGATTTCAATAAAAATTCGTGAATATATTGAGGTGTTCCATTTCTTACTTATCCTCAAATTTCATTGCCGTAGCTATTTTCCATCTGAAGATATGATCATTTTTTTCATTTACTCGAGAGAAAAGAGAAATGACATACGTCCTGATGATTTTCTTTGAACGATGGCCATCACAGATCAATATTCGATTGACAAATGCTGGGCTCATTAATCAGTGTCAGTTGGCGTAATATTAATCAAAATTTTTCATAACGGGAAATCATAGATATAGAATTCAATCTCGATGGCTGAAATAATATACGTTGTCAAAATTCAGAAAAGTACTGACGTAAGTTTTTAGGAAAAGGGAATTATAGCTTCGAACAAAACTTGGGGAAAATTATGAATAGTTATTTTTAATTTGAGATATAGGTTTGTTCATTCATTAGGCGTTCATTTTGCATCACATTGTCCCATAGTACGGGAAAAGACTATTGTTCACCTGATCAGAGTGCTTATAGATTTGTTATGGTTTGAATATTTACTCGCAAGTAGCTCAACAAGAGCGCCAAAGCAATCTGATCTCACGTCAGTGCTTTCTGAATTTTTATTATTTATTTAGGAATACAGTGTATAGGGAATATAATTGGAAAATTATAATTGAACATCTGTCCAACGGTTTCAGAAGATATTGCTTTGAGGATATTGACATATATAATTATATTATATTATATTATATTATATCATATTATATTATATTATTATATTATATTATATTATATAGATAATTAGTGAAAAGTGTGTACAATTCTACCTCATATACTGAATAATTTTCTGGTTAAATTCTGTAGAGGCTAAAAGAATACTCATTATGCAAAAGACATGTTTGCGAATTATCTTCAGAATAAAATTAAATGAGACCAGCCGAAATATATTAATTAGTAATAATATATTGAAATATGTAGATCGATCTATATATGTATGAATCTGTAATGTATGTAAGCAACAATTTCAATGACTTCAAAAATTTACTAAGCCATAAATACAATACCAAAGGAAAAATCTTAGTATAGGAAATAGTAATTTAAATTATATACAAAGAAATTCTGTATATTTCATAATCACATTGTGGAATAAATCTTCTGAGAATTTAACAACATACCTATTCCAATTGAGAAAAAGGGTTGGAAATGTTACTATTTATAAAAGCTTATTGTGTTGGTGACTTTTTGAATGAAAGGGATGTTGGTTATTTATTATTAATCAATTAGGTATTGTTGATATATAGATAGATGTGATCTATATCTGTTGATATTTGATCAAATAAAGGATATTGTTGTTATAAAGAAATTTATTGGAGTTATCGCTTAGTCCTGGTTAACACTATATACAATGAGCATCTAAATGCTATTCATTTATAAATAATAAAATATTGGAAGAATGTGTTTCTAATAATTTCAAAAAGCTTAGTTAAAAACATAGACCACATCCAGAATTACACAGAGCATATTTGAGTTCTACGTGTATTTCTCCTTGGGCAGAATATAATAGATATAATAAACAGCAACAACAAAAACGAGCATGTACATACACACAAAAAAGCCTGAGATAGGAGCATTCAAATTTGAACAGTTCCATTATGGCATTGTTTTTCAGTTCAAAGTACTGTTATTATTCCATCCATTACATTGTTTATTTATCACACGTCAAACAACTCACGTTGCTGCTTTCGCCTTCAAAATACCCTCAACCCCTATAAATCCAGCAAACAACGGCTAACAGCGTGTAATTTATTAGATTGCACAATCCTGAACGACTGAACAGGCTTCAGACTAACGGTGTTTAATCTTCCGAGGAAAAAATCCTTGTGATCCTAGTAGTTATCGACCAATCAGTTTATTGAGTGTTCTTTTCAAGATATTAGAAAGGTTAATTCTTTTAAGAATTAACTATCTTCATTGGAAAATGCTCTACAAAATTTCCAAGGAGGCTTTAGGAAAAATAGAAATTTTTCAGGTCGGGTCTCAGCCTTACAAATTTTATAGAATCAGACTTCCATAATAAGTTGAAAACAGGAACTGCTTTCATTGATTTATCTTCGCAAGACACTGTGTGGAAAGATGGACTAATTTTCAAACTCTACACCCATATGAAGTGTGGGAAAATGGTAAGATTATTAGAAATATGTTATGTGATAGAAGGTTTCGTGTTTTTGTTGACAATAAGTGAAGCAATTTCGAAACATCGCAAAACGGTATTCCACTTGAATCAGTTCAAGCTCCTTTACTTTTCAATTTATATCTCAGTGATTCACACACGACATCATCTCCGAAATTCGTTTATGCTGATGATATTGCTCACCAGCATTTGTATTTCCATACAATCGAAAACATACTGTTATCTGATTTGGAACTTTTAAGGAATTATTTTATTGAGAGGTGATTATGTCCAAATCCCAACAAAACAGAGGTATCATGTTTCCATCTGAATAATCATGAAAAATATAAGAACTTAGCTGTAACTTTCAATGATTCTTCTATCGAACATAATTTCTATTCTAAATACTTGGGAGTTGAATTAGATTCATCTCTCAATTACAAGGCTTTGAGCCTAAAACTGAAAACTAGGAATACTATTCTTCAGAAATTAGCTGGATCACCGAAATATGCCCACCCTGTACATATAGAACAAGGACAAATGATAAATGCGAATGTAAGTTTGTTTGTTACGCTTTCACGCAAAAACTACTTAACAGATCAGCTTGCAACTTTGTAAATACACTCTTAAAGGTATTAGGAGTAACATAGGATACTTTTTATTGAAAAAGTTTTTTTAACGAAAGATAAGAATGTTGTTTGTCAAAAAATCGGCCAATATAGCTACTTCAACGCCATGTAGCATTACAGTAATGAAGTTTCAACTCTGTATACTGTAATACCGTCTCACTGTATTACGACGGTACGACAAAATCTAATTCAATTGACTATAGTTTCAACTGTTTCTGATTTTTCTCTGATTTTTGAGGTTATCCGTAATTTCTGTGATTAGATGTTACTTTATTATTATAGATCTTACTCGCTGATGTTAATTCTTAATCTGCATTTCTTTGAAAATTCCTTTGAAGCGGAAATCTATGTATAATAAATATATTTTAACATTTGTTGTTGCATTTCAATAAGCATATTTTATAGTGTTGAAATTTCATTGTCTGTAGTAATTTTTAAAAATTGTTGATCTCAGCCAAGCAATAAAATTTAGTTATCATATTGATTCATTTCTAATATGATCTTTCCCTTTATCTTTCATAATTAATTCATGGCTCCACTGCGGGCTAAGCCGCGGGTAAAAAGCTAGTTAATCATAAAGGAATTAGCGGTCAATTCATTTCGATTTATTTTATTTCCGAATTGCAGAGACCATTTTGTTCAAATGTTTAAACTATTCGTTAGATACAATTTTTAGGGGAAATGAATGAAGCATCCTGATCCATTTGTATTCCGCATTGTTGAAATTGGATTCAGAGAATCTTGTTTCGGAGGACAGGTGACATCGTTCGTATTCCCCGAGATATACTGAGCCTCTTTAATGAAAAGAGCCGAATCCCAACCAGCAATACATGCGAAAACAAACCGTCATATAAAGCCTACAAGCCGAGCTGGAAGTAATCGATATCGCGTACTACGTTTCCCCAACTTACCACACTCGAAACAGACGACGACCGTGAACGTGACGTCACTAAATATGAAGGATACTTGACACCTCTATAATTTATCATACTTTTTATGTCTCACTCTATGGAATGAGCGGTATATATTTGAAGAAACGAATTCAGGAATTTTCACAAGAAGAACAACAATAGTATAGGACTTTTGTCAAGTTACTTATGTTTGTATAATTCCATATTAGCCTGCCTTGATTTTTTTATGGCGTCAGGTAACTAATCAGAGTGCGCCTAAAGGATGTCACAGAGATAATGAGAGCAAAAGGTATAGATCACAGGCTAATTAACCTAATATACGACATTAACACCCAGTGTAGAACAAAAATCAGAGTAGGACATATGACTACAGAGTATATACACGTAAATACTGGAATTAGACAGGGCGATTCACTCAGCCCGTTCATATTCAATTTGATAATGGATAAAATAATAGAGAACCTGCCAAGAACAGCTGGATTCAAAATGGGACACTTTCTTCCATGCCGTCTGTTATGCCGACGATGCTGTCCTTATTGCCGACTCCGAGGATAATCTCCAAAGACTGCTACATTCCTTTAACACCACGGCAAAAGAATTGAATATGCTCATCAATACCGAGAAGACCAAGTGCCTGGTAATATCTAAAGAGCCAATAAGATGCAAGTTGGAAATCGATTCTATGGTCGTTGAACATAATATCTGGGCACGGAAATAACTAGCCATGGGAATCTTTATGACGAAGTAAGAGAGCAAACAATTAAAGCGGCTCGAGTCTCAGGCTGCCTGAAAGACATTGTTTGGAAGAACAAATACCTCAACACGGAAAGCAAAGTCAAAATATATTAAACGGTTATAAGACCCATCATAACATACGCGGCAGAAACAAGACCAGACACAAATAGAACATTGCAAATGATGAGAACGGTCGAAATGAAAACATTGAGAAACATACAAGGCAAAACTCTATACGACAGAGCACGGAACGAAGACATCAGACAACAATCCGGAATTCTGGAACAAACATATCGAAAGAATGGAAGACGGTAGACTCGTTAAGAAAGCAAAAACGAATAACTCAGTAGGAAAAAGATCACAGGGAAGACCACCAAAACGGTGGCGTGAATGCTGGACATCATCTTCCGGGGAGGATATGTTGGCAATGAACAGGCATTAGCCTACTAATATGGCCCTCCATATTAGAAAGAAGAAGAAGGTAACTAATTCGAGTCAAAGTAATTTCATTTTTCAATGAGGACCTATGGGTTCCTCTGAAGTCTTATCTCGGATTTTAATATATTGAGATACCAGAACAATGGAGATCGTAAAAGAATCAACAAACATATCTTGATTAACAATAACAAAGCCTACCTACAGATTTCCTTCAGTCTCATTTCAACGACAAATCTCCAGTTTAAACCTTATTTTATCATTTCAATAAATGTCTTCACACACAATAATTTTGGTAAGGATCTTGGTTTACTCCCGTACAAGATCAAGCTGACTCAATAATTGAAGCCGTTGAACCATTTGAAACGACGTACGTTCTCCGATTGGGCTCTGGAGAAGCTGCGCCACGATCATGGTTTTCATCGAAAAATCATCTTCAGCGATGAAGCTCATTTTTGGCTCAAAGGCTTTGTGAATAAGCGAAATACGCGTTATAGGACAGGCAGCAATCCACACGTGATTCACGAGACTAAATTGCATCCCCAAAAAATTACGGTTTGGTGCGCTCTTCACGCCGGCGGCATCATTGGATCGTATTTTTTCGTTGATGCCAACAATCGTCACGTTACGGTCAATGGCGATCGCTACCGCGCCATGATAACGAATTTTTTTGGCCCCAATTGCAACGTATGGAGTTGGCCAAAATATAGTATCAACTGGACGGTGCCACTAGCCACACTAATTCGAGAAACAGCCCCGTCGATTGGCCGCCTCGTTCGTGCGATTTGACGCTTCTGGACTATTTTCTTTGGATCTACGCCAACTGGTCTATGCCAACAAGCCGACGACATTGCAAGAGCTCAGAGACAACATTGAATGCGAAATAGCGGCCGTTTCGGCTGAAATGTGTGGCCGAGTAATCGAAAATTGGGTCCAGAGAATTGACCGTTGCAAAAGGGCTCTTTGGGGCCATATGAACGAAGTCGAGTTCCATTCATAAATGTTTTGTTTGTACTTGAAGCCAATATTAAAGTTTTTGAAATATCTCGAATGGTTTGGGTTTTATTTAGATTCAAAGTTGTCAAGTCCCTATTGGAAAACCCTTTACTTTGCTAATACTTTTTCCCAAACACAAAACTTTGTAATATTTTAGGATGCCTTGAAGCTTAGACGTTTTTATGTTATTCATGGTTTTTAATCTTTCAACAGACAGTTGAAACTACATTTTTGCACGCTTGTTATAGTACAGCAAGCGCGCATGAGGTTCTCACCTCACTTCAGCGTTTTTCAAAATTTTTTGCTCGTTGATAATAAACCGATTCTGGAAATTGTAACTAGATTTTCACAAAACTTTAATGATTTTCAAAGTAACCAACACGAACTTGTAAATTAATATACATACCATCTCATATTTTCGGATATATCATCAGAATTCAAATCACGTTGATGAGTTTCATAGGTTAATCAACTCGTTTGTCGACCAATTCGTTCAAATGCGATGATATACGAACGTTTTGCGTTACCTTCGTATAATAAATAATCATAGATAATGTCAAATATCACTTCAAGACTGAACTGAGATGCAGTCCTATTGAAAACCGTTTATTGAGCCAATATTCGGAGAGAATATCCTGGAGTATAAAGCAATTATATTTTTCTTCCGATTGCCATTATCATCCCGAACAACTTTTTTCCATCCATCATTGTCAGTTCTTCTTTATGGTGAATTTCCAGCAAAATTTGTTAATGAATATACTGATCCTGCTTTCAAGTTCATGCTTGATGGCAATGAATAATTGAAAAAGTTTTTTTTTTCATCATATGGATTCATCATTCAGATCAATTTGGCTTATTGGAGCTAATTCGATGTGATGAGTTCGACTGAAAAGAGCAGATTTTATACCTAATTAGCTCACCAGTGTTTACTCTAGTTACTTTATATTTAGGATTTTCAGGGTGGATATTTCATTATGAAGTAAAGAAGCAACCTTCGGATCAATTGGCAATGTTCAGAGAGATCGCAAGGAATTCGACTTATTACTGAATTTCATGACTGGAAATTTTCATAATATACAGCTTTTGATGAATTGACTTTCAATAGTAATTAAATGTTGTTCATTATTCATTAAATACTATAGTTGTTCAACTATTTCAAATATTAGTTGTGACCGATTTGATGAAGGAAAAAAATTCAAGCTGACATCCTGGGTCGATGCTTCCACACGAAAAACCTTATCGTATATTGCTAAAATTATTCGCTTACTGAATCGTTTTGATAAGATCTACGCTACGCACTGCGAAATACATACTTACCGCTCAATAAAATAATACTATTTTCAGCAAAATGAAAGAAAATATGCTCTGGAACTTGGTTTGCGTGATACAGCGACTCAGATTATGGGTGAAATTGGCGAGAGGTCAAAAACACATATTTAATGTAGGAATTCGGTAGAAATCACATGAAAACCTGAAAGCTTCTAAATGGAATAAAACTGAATTCAATAGAAAAAATCAAATTGGCACGATATATTTCATAAAGTTTCAGATTAGACTCTTGCATTGGACATTATCAAGAAAATGATATAAGATTATGTTAAAATTGTAAAACTAGCATCGAAAATCTTACAGAATTCCACTCGACGGATCGAATGATCCTGCTAGCAGAGATCCCAAATGAATAAAACAATTTCAATAAAAAATTTCAGAAAATCACTGACGTGAAGTCAGGAGCTTCTGCGAGCTTGTCCTATAGTTATTCCTCGGACTATGCAACAGTGTGGTAATAAAATAACCGCCATTATATGAATAAGAAAACATGAATTGAAATATGTTTTGAAGTATTATATCAGGCATTTCTCAGAAATCAAGCAAAAGAAGGTATATCTTTTTCATCGAAAAGCGTGTAGAAGTTGATATAGTATCAAAATATAATACCTTATTTATTTAAGGCCAAATCCTAATGCAAAGATAATATTCGGGATCTCCTCAAGACAAAAAAATTCTTAATACATTTCAAATTTATATAAGTAGGAAAACATAGAAATACCAGATACACCAATATTTTTATGCTCGGGGATCTTAAAAATATGGTGAGCTCATAGAGTTTGCGGTTGGCTCGAGTTGAAACATTATATGAATATTCATGAAACAGAAAGATTAGTGTTTTATTTATAATAAGATCTTACGATATGCTGAAACTCGAGGATGTTCTGAATATCAATAACGTTGATATATATTTCGAAATTTCGTGGATGTTTGACGAATATTTGAAATATTCATTTAAAAAGAAGGTTTGTGAAGTTTTTGAAAATATTCTAGTATAACGATGTCCATGAAAATTGCTAACCTCATTATTTCTACCCCATCCAAACATGTTTCAAATCATAAATTGATCGAATGGTTATTCTAGAAGACATTGAGAAAATCAAATTTCAGATATCTATTACTTTGGCCCAATAGCTAACCAGATCGAGAAATTTGAACAAGTAATCTATTCAGAGAATATGAAAACTGTAGCACCTTCGGAAGAGTATACGACCAGCCGGCTGGAGATACTCAAATTTTACCACGGATTCTTCATCAAAAAATCTAATCCAATCGATGAAAACCAATTTTAGTTCGAAAATTCAAATTCGAAACTTACAAAACAATAGCACGCTGTGGTTCTCACTTTCTAGAATCTAGAATCACCTAGCCAACCAACGCATCCACCATTTTGCGACCTCGTTCGAAGCCAACCAACGCATTCACCATTTTGCGATCTGGTCCGCTTACTGTAGTCTCGACTCGGGAACGTTTTCTCATACCGAGTGACGTTACCGAGTACCTACAGAACTAAGATTCTGTTCCGACCAAATGCTTTCTGAGGAATTATTGAAATGAATGCCATTGCAATTGAAGTGCAAACTCAGCACAGCAGAACTTGTTCCGAAAATCAATAAGTTTTGGGCCACCTTCACGCACATCGATAGTTCGAAATCAGACGACCTGTATATTCAACAGTTTATAGCACATCATGATGCTCTTCTATATCAATCCAATGAAATGATTGACTCATTAAATTGTATTGTCTACAACTTAACAAAACAGTGAATAGCACAATGATCTCGTTCGATATCGTGAGCTCGAAATTTATAAATTATTCAGGATTGATGAAAATTTTCGAATACATTAATTCCGTACCTTCCAATACCAGCTCTTTCCCACCCTCGCAGAGGTTTTCCCATTTGAAAACACTGCGTAGGTCGATGAGTGCGTTTCTACCGTCTTCATTATGAATTCCCTCTCTTTCAGACGAGATTTGGAATTCTCATGAAGAGGAAGGAGGACTATCAATTTCTAAAACCATTCCGCTTGATCGAATTCACATTTGAATGATTGAGAGGTGTTTCGGCCTAATGATTCTTTGGTATTTGAAGGATTAAATCTGACATCTCTGATCGAACTTCTATAAAACATTCAGAAGTCAACTTTTCATCACGAGAGATTTGTATCGAGTGATTGGAACATGCAATGAAGACTTTTTCATTCTTTTTCAACTAAGTGAAATGGTCTTTGATCACACTTTTTATCATTAAGAATATGGGAAGTTGTTTACAGTTTGCTTTTTGCACATCAACACGATAATTAAAATGAGAAAATTTCCTGAAGTGACATTTCATATATTACATGTAGGATTAATATTTAGGAAAAACTATCATCTCCTATTGTTCGTGCTACCAAGGTTTTCAAGGCAAAAAAGTTGGCTTTTAAATAAGCTGAAAATATTTGAAATTGAAAATTTAATGACAAGATTGTCAGAACTTTAGCACTAGATTTAATTTGTACTCATATCTTTCAGAGCTTTCAATTCTGCTTTGTTTATATTAGAAAAAGGGTTCTTGTTTTTGTCTAATAGGCTACTGATTTTTCATCTGTATTCTTCAGCTTTCTGAGAATTTCCAATTTTTAGTGATGTTTCTTCTACTACTAACATGATTTTCATTAAGAAGGCAATCATCATAATCTATAATTGTTCTTGTAACCAACGTTTCAACAGATCTCTTCTGCAGTTTTCAAGGTAAAATAAGCTTCTACTAAAGCTCTTGATTTCACAAGTTTCAAATTTTATAAATGTCAAATAGACAGACTAAGAAAAGTACATGAAGAATTTTCACTTATCTGAGGTTTGAAGATTTTTTCGAGTTACATCGAACTATCGGCGTCTAAACATCCGACAATTCAATTGTTTGTGTATTCAAAGGATTGAGAGACATGAATGTTGCCTACTTGATTTTTGTTTTTGTAGAGTTTTGTAGTTTATCTGGACTCATCGCAAGCGTTCGACAAGGTTTGGCATAACGGATTGCTATACAAATTCAAACAACTCCTCCCACAGCTGTATCATATGATTCTTATTTAGCAGACCTTTATTTTTCCGTAAAGTATGGTGAAGCAATCATCATTCCTGCCAAAGTCAAATCCGGAGTCCCACTGGGAAGTAATTTAGGACTAAGAGTCCATCAATGTCAAATACTTCCAATTATTCTGTACGTACAACACATTCACTGACAACTTTTTGAAAGTAGATAGTAAATTTCAATAAACAATATACAAAAAAAAAAAAAAGTCTATTTGTTCAAATTTATACGAAGACGGTTTTCAGGACTTAGTTCTAACTCTTGGTGAACTCCTAGTGCAAAGGCAAAAAGGCGCCGATCAAATCACACATTCAAATCGATAGCCATCTAAAACTCCCAAAGGGTTACCTGATTTTAAGGAAAATGCTGGCGGCTTTCTGGAAAATATATTGTCGGGGTCAGGAACGTTACCATCCTTCAAGATATCGGCCAAACGAACCGTCTAAAGTTTCCACAAATATTACCCTACCTTTCGACTTGATCCGGCCATGAATTCGACATACATCGCATGACGCTTTCCAACGAATAACCTCCCGCTAGAGGTCAGGTCGATCGAGCGGCCTTGACTTCAGACGTTGGTTTCCACGTTTTCGTTTCGCTCGTCGAAGTGACGTAATATCTCTATAATCCTTGCCAATGTCCATTCTCTGTTCATGCCATTTATGTCGCCTCCTTCAGGAAATGTTTTTGCGAGGCAACGGAATGTGAGGAATGATTTTATTTGTGCTCGCCCATGCAGCACCTTGTCGGGTTTCGACTTCTTTATCCGTGTAGAGGCGGAATGAATGTTTCCTGAGGATATTGTTACAGGATCTCAAGAAGGACAAGAAGCATTTGGCCTTATGATTACGAAATGCGACAGAAATATGACTCGGGAGCATTCGATGTGAAATTACTTTTATGGTGTACGTGAACTCTTACATTGAGAATTCTTCTTTGTACCCTCTTCGTCGAAATTCTTGTCATCTCTTGAAGATGTGTTCAGTCCTTGATCTTATGGAAACAGTTCAAATCTTGATTTACAGAAAGACTCCATTAGAATATCTGACTGTTAAGTGTGGATGGCGAGGAAATATAAAGATAATTCAGTAAGCCATTGAGGAAAAGTTATAATGCATAACAATTTTTTTCAAATGTGTATAAAGTTAATTTCTGCCCTAAGCTAACAATGGACCTCATTTTGAGTAGGTTATTTTGTTCTGGAGTGGTGAAGGTTCAAGGTCTTGTCTCTTTCAGTTTATACAGTAAGTAATTGTAAGTTGAAATTAAAATTTCTATAGTTGTTTCAAAGTGATGAAATCTTTTCATAATTAACAAATTGAATACGAAACTTTGCTACATTATATGAAAGTTTTCGATATTTTTTCGATGGGCCGGTTGAATAAATTTCATATAATTCATCGTTCATACATACCTCGATTAATTTGGATCATAGGTTGAATAGTTATATCCTAACTCACTCGAACATAATCATTGGATAGCAATTCAGTTGGAGTGGAACCCTGAAATGAAAAAATACAATTAATAATCATTTATTAATCATGAAACTCTGTTAGTTCCATAATTTAGATTATGTCTGTATAATCTTAGATGTATTAAATGGTATATTTCATAATATTTTATCGTCATGGAATAATAAATATTTAAAGCGAGTCAGAATTGAAAGTTTTATGTAGAGTGATGATTTGTGATCTGTAACAGTACTTCAACAAAATGAATTGTCGTTATTCAGATGATCAATTTATTGATTTAAATCGATATAAAACTGAATAGGAATATAAGGATAACTTGGCGATCTTTCCGAGGAAAAAAGATTAAATCAGAGGACCACTCGGAATAGTGATTCTTTATTTTTTATTCCTTACAATATTTCGTTTAAAAATACGTCATTGTGTAAAGAAACCAGAGCTATGCTAAGCACCGAAAAAAGTGCTTCGAGCACTAAGCCCTAAGCACTCGAAAAAAAGGCTTCGAGTCTCGAGTTCTAAGCACCGCTTTCGACAGAAGGCTCCGGATTACCGAGCACTTTTGCAAAAGTAATTGAATATTTCGAGCACTAAGCACTAAGCACTTTAGTGGGAACTATTTTATGTAATGTTGTTTGATTGAAATGAGAACTCTTTAGCTTCATCGACATATCTAAAATTATGATTTCGAGACTGGGAAAAACTCAAAAGCCATTTTATTTGTTTTGTGAAACGCATGCATTCAATTTACATTCTGGTACTAGTTAATCTTATTCGTCGATCTGAATCTGAATGGCTGTTCCTAATCAATGCATAAAGTTGAATTAATAATCGAGGACCAATTATTTTATAAGCGAGAACACATTACTGAAAAAATGTGGAAAGCACTGACGTGACATCAGGAGCTTTTACGTGCTTGTTCTAAAGTCTTTTCTCAGACTTAAAAAGAGTGCGATTCAAAATCAGCCAGCACAATGAGTGTGAAAGAATCAATAAACATATATCTTAAATGGAAGTTGAGTGAACTTACAGTTCAGCAAATTCTTCGATCTGGCATTCTTTCCACATTTCTATACCATATATAAGTTGTTGTAGTTGAGTGTCATCAATTATAACCGAATTTCAGATTCATAATTGCTGAGCTATCGGACAGGTTTGGCCCAATAACTAATTTGACTTATATTTGGATAATAAACTAATTCTATTAATATGGAATCTCTATCTCATCTCTTTCGGAAGATAGAGAATATTCAGCCAAACATTTTCAAATTGGACCACCGTTTCTTCATCACGAGTCAAATCCAACCGATGGCGATCATTTTCAGCTCGATATTCAGAAATTACAGACATTTGGGAAAAAAATAGTCCTCTTGTCGCAAAATTCATAATGACATTTCCATTCAAAATATGACAACTGCACACACCAGTATTTTCGACATGTTTGTCATAAAAATGAACCCACAGAATTAGTTTCATTTTCGGCTCAATATTCACTCATTATCACAACTTTTTCAGAAAAACTCTTATATCTTCTGGAGATTGTACGCTATGATGATGAAATTTCAAAATATTTTAGGTACCTATACCTTGCATAAATGCCCTAAATTGTTGTGATCTGACTAAGAACTTATGAGATATCGTGAATTGAAAAAAAAACATTTTGGGAATTTTCAAAAAATTTTCTCTCGTGACGATTTTCTCGAAATTTGGCACACTCCTTCCTTTTAACGCCATCTAGACATTCTCTAAGTTCCGAATTGATAGGATGAATATTCAAGAAATTAATGTTATTAACTGCTAAACTATTCGATGGATTTGGCCCAATAACGAACTTGACCGAGATATTTGGACACTCGACCTATTCTGAAAAAACGAGAACTCTAGGTCCCTTCCTTTGGAAGATAGAGAGTATACGGCCGGAGGGCCGGACATACTCAAGTTTGACCTCGAATTCTTCATCAGGAAGTCAAACCCAATCGATTTAGGCCATTTTCGGCTCGATATTCGAAAATTACAGACCTTTGGGCAAAACGATAGCACGCTGTTCCACTAGGAATAAGCGCGCCAAAAGGTACTGAAAAAATTAGGTGTATATATTTATATACACGGGGATGGCCTATTTGGTAGTCGTTTTTGAAAATAGATCAGGTTAAAATTTGCATGTTTAGTATTGAGACAGTGATTGATTCTTTTTGCGCACTTATTCCAAGTGGACCAGCATGCTATGGTTTAGACCAAAACATGAGTTTCATAATAAACAAGGGATATGTTGTCTGTGACCAGCTGAGATTTCTTCCAGTGAACTGATTGAGGAATATTTAAATTGTATGTTGATAGGACATCTGGCATATTAAATCAAATCGAATTTTGTATTTGGTTACGCTAGTAGTTAATTAGACTACAGAATATCGCTTCATCTTCAAAACCACTTTCTGAAATGTCTTACTTATTTTGAGGTCTTTAATCACAGACTAAAATATTGAATCTTTATTTTCAGCATTCGGTATTCTTTGGTACTGAACAAAATTGATTGCAAAACATTTTAGGATGAAATTTTCTTTATCACAGAGTGTTCAAATTGCATTCAATTATGATCTTTTCCTTGAGTGCTTGTTCAATATTATTTATTAGTCCAGTGGAATATTACCCAGAAGTATGGTTTCTCAGAAGATAATTTGGGTGAGCTTTTTGCTTGAAAATGTCAAAATGTCCTGGCAAATGAATTTTACTTCTCTAGAAGTGCTTTCAGTGCCCAAGAAATATGAAGTTTTCAGTTTTTCTGTAGCACCAAAATTATGCATTATTCCTTATTAGTAAAATAATCTTGACACGCCAATGCTTTTTAATGCTTTAGATATTCTGATTGGGATTAGAGTGACAATACGTTAGTGCTTTTCGCATTCCAATGCAGTTGAAAAATGTCACTTCGAATTGTTTATTGAAGTAGATTCATTTTTGACATTTGCATTACTACCTAATATTAATGTTTTTCCACCCTCCCGGGTTTGAATCTCACACCAGGACTGATTTGTTTTATTCAAAAACTCAGCTACGACGGTAAAATTCTGGGGCATACAAATTATCGGTAATCTCGATTTATGTACGAATTCTTGTTGATTTCGAAGGAATATCTGATAAGATATCGAGTATTGAAAAAAATGTTTTTGGGAATGTTTTAAGAATTTTCTACCGTGTCGATTCCTTCGAAATTTGGCCAACCCTTTTATTTCAAAATCGTCCAAGGTACGAATTGATCGGATGAATATTTTAGGAATTATTGCGAAAATCAACTTTCAAATGCTAAACTATTCGATGGATTTGGCCCAATAACGAACTTGACCGAAATATTTGGACAATCAACCTATTTTGAAATTATGAAAACTCTAGGACTCTAGGTCATCTACTTCGGAAAATAGAGAGTAAACAGCCGGCGGGCCCGCGTCCGGACATACTCAAATGTTCTTCATCAGGAAGTCGAACCCAATCGATTGAGACATTTGGGTAAAACGATAGCTCGCTGTTCCCCTAGAAACAAGCGCGCAAAAATGAGGGCTGTTTTTCAAGGATTGCCATAACTTTCGAATTTTACAACTACCGGTTACCCACCGAGTGCCACTGATAAGGTAGTTATTGAACCCTTGTTTTGTTTATTTAAATATCTCCGTGAGCTTAGGGCCCAATTGAACGTTTCACAAAATTTCCAAATAATCAACAAATTTGCCGACGGAAATTCCGAAGAGTGCTAAAATTGATGGGTCATAAAAATATGCACAAGAACATCTGGCTTAAAAATTCCCAATTGGGAACGGCAGTTTGGTCTAACGTTTTTGTGAAAATATTCGTTTTGTTTACAATATTTTAAAAGAGCTTATCAATCTTCTTTTATTATGGTGTAATATCCATTTTAATCAGTGATATGATGTTGTGAAAAAGAGTACAGAAAATTTTGTGCAATAAATCATTCTAGTCTAGTTCGAATTTTCGTTTTATTTCACATCTATTCGAATTCCCACCATTTGAACCAGTAATGAATGAAGTTTATTTAAGAATATGATTTTCCTCGTTTACCATTTTTCAGTTGGAATCTACAGATTTGCTCAAAGTATTTCTACCGTTTTCGCTCTCTGACGTTCGAGACTACTGATGTGATGCATTGTTCGCTTTAGTGTGAAATTCACAGTCCCAGATATTTTGTAAAATAAGCAGTTGAGCTCAATTTCGTAAAAACTAAGTACTTAATTGAATAAGAAAATGTCAAAAATGGGGGAAGACGTCTAAGCTGCCTCAATCTGTGACTAGATCATTTTGGAAGCTTTCGTAGTATTTATCGCAGGTGAAAAACTCAAGACACCATTTTCTTTCGAAATATCATTTATTAGAAGAATGATTTCGACTTTGAAAAAAGCATTAGCGTAGCATATTTTTACACCAAATTTATTCGGGTAGAAATCTGTGCGGATGCCACTTATGACTATCATAGTAAAAAGGATAATTCAACTAATCTTATTTGAAAAGTAAGTTGAATAGATTAATTCTCTAAAAAACTGACTTATATGAGACTACAGTTTCAATCAAAAGTATCATCTATACCTTCTTTCAGTGTCCCAGAAAACATTATCCCATTAAGAATATATTCTTTAATTTTTTCATTAATTTTTCAGTTTTTTGGATTGTTGACATTGCGACAATGTAAAATTCCTGATTTCTTCGTAATGAAACTGCGTTTTCTGGAACATTAAAAAATAGATATATGTGATACTTTTAATTGATAGTGTATTGACATATAAGTCAGTTTTTTTGATAATCAACAATAAATTTGATTCAATATGCTGCAGTGCGGACTCCTAATTCTTCATAATTCAACACCCTATATGAGAAACAATGCTTCAGAGACTCTCAACATATAGAAATCATAATATGTATATAACATCTTTCCTTACATTTTAGGTTAAAAATAAACTCATGCGTTGCTTCTGAAAACGAAGATTTATTTCGTTAGTTTCTTACAAATACGATAACTTATTTAACTACACTATTATTGCAACTTTACCTGAAAACGAAGAAACGACAATTAAAGTCTATTCTTCTACCAATTATTCTTATTTATCTATTTTACAATGTTATTTTTTCATGACCTCTCAACTGACCATGCCAAGGATGCCACAGACTAGCGCTTGTCAGTTGTCAATATAATTGGTAATTAGAAATAGTTTTTCTTTACATGCATATTTCAACCTTATCTCCCAAAATATTATTCTTAACTCGGAATTACGGATTCTCATATGCTGAATCTTTTTATTATTAGATATCAGGAGCGCACCGTGAAATTGTCTGGGTAGGCAACCAGAAAAACATTCCTGAGTATTGTTGGTTGCCTGACTAGCGTTTGTCAGTGGTCAATATAATTGGTAATTAAAGAAATATTTTTTCTTTACATGTATAATAACGGTAATGTGAAAATTGAAAATTTTTACCATTTTTTTTAAAAGCTAGTTCTTCCAATTCGTCCTCCTGGAAAGCTTCATCAATAACGCTTGTGAGTGTTTCTTCAATATTCGATATTCGGAAATTACAGACATTTGGACAGAACGATAGCCCGCCTGTTCCACTAGTAACAAGCGCGCAAAAAATTTTCTGGCCTTCATAACCATAAAGTCAAATCAATGGTGACTGAAGAAATACTGAATATTAATTCAAAACGATCATATTATCTTTGCGCACATAAAAAAATCAAATACCGTACCTGCTTATATTGACATTACTTCAAGAATTCGGAAAGGCTTAGTGCTTAGCGGATTACTAAGCACTAAGATTTTCGCGAGAGTGCTCCGAAAAACAAGCACTAAGCACTAGCCTTTGAAAAGTGCTCGCGAGCACAGTGCTCGGAAGCACTAAAGTGCTTAGAGTGCTTTCACGAGCACTAAGCACAATGCTTTGGCACAGCTCTGAAAGAAACTACAAAAATTATGTTGTAGTTAATACAGAATACATCATTTTAATGACTCTTCTAGCTGTTTTGAAATGTCATCGCCAATACGACTGTTTTCGAACAGATCTTCATTAAGAAATTTTCAATTTCGCCAAGTGGAGAACTAAAACAACCTTTCGAGGAAGTATTATAAAATTGAGGGATTATACATGGAATAGCAGAGTGTGGTTTTTACTTTAATTGACTCATTTATTCAGCAGATTGTTGGAATGCTCAATAATACTGTGATTCATTTACCAATTCTACTATATATTTTTATACCTTCAGAAATACAATATTTCATGTAAGAAAGAAAACACAAAACCGCCAATACTAATTAATCAAAAATTAATGTACTTCAACTCTTTCCCCAGTCTCAAAGAAGGCTCATGGTAATCGTTATAAACACAGAAGCACTTTAGATCCATATCTCGCATGATGAGCAAATTAGGAAAATGAGTATTGAAGTGAAAACTAAAGAAATACAAGGAAAAATAAATTTATATTGGATTCGATAGTTTACACAAGCATACGATTAATTTGAAAGATATTTATGTCTTCAATAGAATCTTGCATTTATTGGCTGCAGAGCAGAAGATCCCTCTGTATATCGAAGAAAATGAAAAATAACGATAAATACTTAAATACAAAAATGCCCATTATAAAATTGAAGATAACAGATAAAATTCATTAAAAATGTATTCAAATTACTTTGTAAAGTGTTTTGGAGTATGAACGTAAAAAAAGTTGTTCGATTTTTCTTTTATTTGGCCTACTACAAAAGTTTATCAATCAGCTCAGCTTATCTGAATAAGCCCTAATGAACTGTAAAGAATAGTTCTTCATTGTCATTCATTATGATATTTCACATGTGATTAAATAGACTGAATGTGGATTAATATTTCATATATAATGAAATCATTAAAATAGTTACGCCAGTTTTGCAGAAGTTAGTGAACCATTAATTTCACATAATAGAGAGCTGTCACATTTAACGACCATGTTATTTTCCACTCATATATACGATTAAGAACTCTACATATGGATTCGTCAATTATTTCTGATGAGGCATTTTCCCAGGCAAAAACAACAAATATGTCCCATATTCAGACAAAATACACAAAGGAAAAAATTTGTCCCTGTTTATTTCTGAGTGTCGGAAAGTGTTGTTATGAAAAGATGTCATATCGACGTGGTTTATACAGGGTCAGTAAAAAGATATGCACCACACTCCAGATCAGTATAGTAGGTACGCGTGAAAATCATGCCAACCAAGCGTTTCGAAGCTCATATGTTATCATCCAAGCCCTATTGGATTGCAAATTATGGGAAAATCATTATGTTTTATAAGATTTGCCGCTTCGTAGCACAAATGCTTCGCTGATTTAACAATCATGCATTGTACTCCGAGAAGAAAATTATACCATTCTTAGACATTTCCATGATCTACAATGAATTTTCAAAAATTTTTCGAGATTCCGATAGTGTTTCATCTCATAATTTATCTTCAAAGAGATCCCAAGGCATCTAATAATAACTTGAAGTACTAAAAGGAGCTTAAGGCAGCCGTCGGTAGTGCGACGTGTCGATGCCCCACTCTTGGTGGCGCATGCGGTAAGCAGAAGTGGGGGACCCAGACAGGACTATAAATTCCGAGTTTCGGCAGCATCTAAACAGTCAGCCAGCACGGCCAGATGTACCCAGACAATCTAGTATTCAGGACTTGAACCACAGTATAAGTCCAAAACTGGCCTGGATCCTTCGAGTTGCATTGGTTCGGACCTTTCGAATTAAACAAAATTGTCGAGGATTATTCATTGGGATTTGCTCACCGCTGCTTGGTATTGAGTTTGTGCCGTATACAGGCTGATAGAGATTATGATGGTCTTCTGTTGGACTGACAGCATTGTAGAGGTTTAGATTAGTAATATAACAATGAAGCCATTTGTTTGAGTGTGACCGAGTTTATTGTGATTTTATTGAATAGATTATGTTATTGGTTATTTCAGAAGGTTAACGAAACCTCTACCTTCAATAAAACATCCAATTCATTCCTCCATTGGAGACTATCTAGGCTCGAACGCAGGATTTGCGGTTGATAGTCTAGCGCCCGAGCAATTTTAAAGGAAATACCGATAAATGGCGTCAAGAATATCATTCCATTTGTTAGTTTTTGCTATTTGTGTTATAAAAATTCAATAATTAGTAATACCATAAATGTTTCATAAATTCTGAGCCCCTAAGGTCTGAGTAGACCACTGGAAAATGATTAATTATACTGACCACATAAAAGGTCTTTTGAATTGCCATCAAATAGAAAGTAATCAACGGAAATATCCCCGAGCAATAAAATTTTAATTTCCAACACCATTCCAATTCAGTATCCAAATACACCTACAGAACTCAACCCATTTCTGATGCGCCCACTCGTTCCACTAATTGTCCCAATTAATTGGCGTGTAGTTCGAAAGAGAAAATGGATCGTGTGAATTGGACGAATAGCATCCAATAATTGATGGTGATGCTATCGCATTACCAATTATTTGAAGTATTTCTTGTTTCCATAAGAGATGCCTCTCAGGACATTCAGTTGTTCCGTTAATTCCCCATGACAACTAAAGTTAGTTACGTGAAATGGGCGATCGTGACAATATATTGGAAGTGGCCATTGTCGATTACATTTCAGACAAATGAAATTGATGGGTTTGGAATGTTCGTTTTCAATTTCACCTATTGTTTTGTTCTGGAAACGTATGAAGAATTGTATTATGAGTTTTGCTACGATATCATGCGATCGTATTGGAACAGCCCTTAATTTAGAGTGGCATCCATTATTGTATTAGTTCTTTTGTGATGGTAATTACTCAATTATCAGATACTGCTAAGTAAAAATTTCGTACAGTTCCACCAAACTTATGTCTACTTGCACCGTCGAAACTAAATCTGACTTAGGGAGCCATCAAGTATTACGTAACGCCATTTGGGGGGAGGGGGGTCTAGTATAACGTTACGATGTGTTACAGGGGCGGGAGGGAGTCTTTCTAATACGTATTACGTAACGTTGTTTCTTCCTTTGAATAAAAAATTATAACTTCCAAATTGGCAACCATTTTCGTTTACGATTTACGGGGAATCCCTGGATTGTGTTCGTCTGGTCGTCATTTTTAATTTGTTCTCGCAAGTTGGCAAACCTTTTCCTTCATATTTCACAGGGAAGAATAAAGCAACAATGCTTAGTTATTTAACACAGGTAAACTTACTGCTAAAATGTAGTAATGACATAAGCATTATAATATGTAATTCAAAGCTTGATTTTTCGTAAAAAAACTGGTCATAAGTATTGTATTATATATTTCTAGCAACCTAGGAAAACATCAAGCACGCCAGGAACACTAAGGCCCAGTGTTTCCTCGACTTCGAGTGCTCTTCAACAGAAACAGGTGCATATGCTTTTATATGGGTTATTCCATGTCAAATCATCGAATTCTAAAAATCGTATTTTATGATCGAGTTGAATTTTTCAGGTTTTTGTACGTCTCATATAGACGACTAACCCTAAATTTTATATAAATTAATTTATTAATTTATTATTTATAAAAAACAAAATACGATTTTTAGAATTCTGTGATTTGACATGGAATGACCTATATGTTGTATTTTATGTTCTTTTTTATTGCATGTGTCGTTATCAAACATCATCTGAGAATGCTGACTGGCTCGACGAAGACGAAGTTGATGCAAGTGGATTAACAATTCCATAACCGTCTTTTCATCTGCACTCCAGATGCCAGTGATAAAAGAATCTGAATGGCTAGCAAACCCGTGGACAAATGAGCAGTAATTTCAAACGAATTGTTTTCATAGAACTACTTAAATGCTTGGTTAATAGTTGAGTATTTTTTAATTTTTTTAAGAGTACAATTTTATTTCAAGTAAAATGTTTAATTTCAGTTGGGTTTCTGTTTACAATTGCATTGCCAAATATATAAGTAGGTTATTTTATTTTTAGAGTTTATAAATAAAAGAAGCTAAAATACTTAGGAGAATGAAGGAGAGTGTGTGTAGAGCCAGAAAATAAAAAAAATAAATAAATAAAATATGCAGGTGCAGGATTGAAAATCTCTTGTTTTATTTAGTATTATTACCGCAAAAGCAGTTGAAACTATACCAAGGATAAAATCTATAACATAACTTCTTGCGACTTTAGGGTAAAAATGATCACTTGAGTGTTACGTGACGTTTAGAGAGGGAGGGGGGTTCATGAAAAGAGTAATGTTTTCAAAAACATGCACATAAAAGTTCTTGATCTCACGAAAGTGCTTGTTTAGCTCTTTTTTGTAGGCCTGGAAAATGCTTTGAAACAAGCACTCAAAAACTCCTGACCCCTCTTCTTTGTTCTTCTACAATTTCATTATTTCAAATCATTACGCTTTCAGTATTCACCGAGATTCAATTTCAATATTCCCTACTTAGCCTGTTGCTCGTATTTGGATACCTGTTGTATTCTCAAATATATCGAACAGAGTTTTCGGGTATTTTTGGATCTCGGCCAAGTGATTTTGGCTGAAATTCACGTGAAGATACTAATCTGACTCTGGCAAATGTAGATTCCTTGAATAGAATATACTATTCTGGGAATTTTTGAAAATGCTAATTTCGGTTTGAGTTCAATATTAACAGTTTATACAAGAATATTGATAGAAAAAATGTAGACTCCCATGCCGGATGCCTGGTTATGATTAGAACATCCTCAAAGTGAAATACGAACAAAAGTTTAGTCATTCTGAATTTCTGAATGTTTTTACAACAGTTACTATGGAACCTATGATATAAATAAATATCTTGCATTGCCACTTCGTTGACACGTTAATAATTTATTGAAGTTTGAATATCTAGGTAAATTTTATTTGTTTAGTGAGTATGCAGATATGCATCTTATGTACGGTCTTGCATCTTGCAATGCTTATGAAGCAATAAGGTTGTATGGAGAAAGATATCCTAATCGCAATATTCCAAATAAGAAAACATTTCAACGACTTGACCAACGTCTAAGAGAGTACGGTGGATGATTCCCAGTTAAGGAGAAAAATATTTTGGATACTGTGGCTGATACTCCTTCAATAAGCACTCGAAGATTGGCTGCGCAGCTTGATGTGTCAAAAACAACAATTGCTGAATTATTTAAAGAACAGTTGTTACACCCTTATCATCTGCAAAAAGTACCTCCTGAGGATTTTCCTTTGTTTAATATTTGTTGATGTGATTTCATTATGAGATTCATGATGATTTTGTCTTATCTTTTGCTAATTGGGTAGAGCATATATTTATTTCTACGTTATATAAACAGTTCACTGCTCTCAATTTATTGTGGTGTATTTGTTGGATTCTCATACAGACGGAACCTAAAATTCAAAGGGTCTTGACCTTCTGCAAATGAGTCTTCAAGTACGCAGTCAACTTCAATTTTCATCTGCTCTCGCTTAAATTTATCCCAATATCCCAACGCAGAAATTGAAGAGAGAGATGACGATGTCTGGCAGCTTAACCGCCTCCTATTCAATTCCAATAATTACCGCCGATGACAGCCAGCCAAAACAGTAATTGCTGGCCAAAATATCGATTTTTCAATTATCCATGCCCGTAGAAAATGGCTTCTTGTACCGACGATCACCTGACCTCGAGGTCAAAGTCGTGACAGATCACCTTCTACATCTCCAATCGCGAAGATCGCTGGAATATTAAGAAGGAAAGACTAAAAGTTTCTGTTGTATCGCCTTTTGGGATTCGAACAGGGTTGGAAATAGCATTTGGCATGCAGCACGCCATCTGGAAATCAAGTTAATCGTATACAGTTCAATTTTACTTCGACTTCAACGACTTTGACAGAGTTGTTGGAAATCCCAGTAACTTCCTAGACATTGGGTCCGCGAAGTTAGTGAAAAGTTGAAAACGGTTTTTGGAAAATTATCTCAAATATTCAGTACTAAATGAGTGCCAAAAATAATAAATATATTTCTCACAGCGAAACATGAGTCCGTGGGAAATTGACATTTCAAGATTCCGGTGCAGACTTCACCTATAACCCCAAAAATATACAAGCTCAACAAATTCCATTCACCATTCTTCTGTGTTTAATTTGTGCCTATTGATGCGCATTCCATAAGGGTTCCACTCAATCTTCCGTAATTATTACTTCAAACGTGCATCAATTTTTTGTGTATGTGCACTATTAAACCAAACAGAGCAACAATACTCAGCTGCAAAAACGAGTAAGGCTAGAGATGCTTTGCGAAGAGTGGATGCATCAGCGCCCCAAGATGATACAGCTAATTTCTGAAGAATATTATTCCTAGTTTTCAGTTTTAGGCTCAGATCATCTAAATGAGCCTTGTAATTGAGGGATGAATCTAATTTAACTCCTAAGTATTTAGAATAGAAATTATGTTCGATAGGAGAATCATTGAAAATTCAGCTAATTTCTTATATTTTTCATTATTATTCAGATGGAAACCAGATATCTCTATTTGTTGGGATTTGGACAAAATCGCCACTCAATAAAATAATTCTTTAAAATTACCAAATCAGATGACACTATGTTTTCTAGAGTATGAAAATCCAATGGCTGGTAAGCAATAGAAACGTCATCAGCATAAACAAATTTCTGAGATGACGTTGGTAAATTACTGAGAAAGAAATGGAAAAGTAAAGGGGCTAGAACCGATCCTTGTGGAAGACAATATTTTGAAATTGCTATTTTTATCGTCCACAAAAACACGAAAACTCCTATCAGAAAACATATTTTCTAATAATCTTACAATTTTACCTCACTTCAAATGGATATAAATTTTGATTAATCCATCTTTCCACACAGTGTCATATGCCGAAGATAAATCGATGAAAGCAGCTCCTGTTTTCAACCTATCATTGACGCCTGATTCTATGAAAGGTGTAAGGCTCAGAACCTGATCGGAACAATTTCTATTTTTCCTAAACCCTCCCTGGAAATTTTGTAGATCATTTTCTATGAATTCTAAAATGAATCAACTTTTCTAATATCTTGAACAAAACACTCAATAAACCAATTCGTCGATAATTATTAGGATCACACAGATTTTTTCCTGGTTTCTATATATACGAGGGCCGTTCAGAAACTAACCTCCGGTTAATTGAAAAAAATTCACCAAGTTAAGTAAAAATATTTTTATATATACATCTTACAAGTACATCTTTGCACTATTTTTCGACATAGTCTCCATTACGATTGAGGCACTTATCGTATCTCTTCACAAGCTTTGAAATTCCTTCTGCATAAAAATCACCCGCTTGTGCCTTGAGCCAGCCTGTGACCGCATCTTTGAGCTCTTCGTCGTCATCAAACCGCTGGGACCCGAGCCATTTCTTCATATGCATGAAGAGGTGATAATCGCTTGGCGCCAGATCTGGGCTGTAAGGTGGATGGTTGAAAACGTCCCACTTGAAGGACTCAAGAAGGGCTGTTGTTCTGCGAGCAGAGTGAGGACGGGCGTTATCGTGCAAAAAAGGATACCGGAAGTCAGCATACCACAGCGTTTGTTCTGTATAGCCCGTCGTAATGTTTTTAGTGTTTCACAGTACACGTCTTGATTAATGGTCGTCCCACGTTCCATGAATTCAACCAAAACACACCCCTCACATTTGGCGGGATTATCTATTGCAGCACACATTTCAAACTGCCACAAAAACTAAACTAGCGCAGGTACGATGTTCACTCGACTACGGCTTGATGCCGACTGACCTGCTGAGCGCGTGAATGCACAGATGGCGCATTACTTCCCCCCACTACCCGCACTGTGACCAATCAGAGGTTAGTTTCTGAATGGCCCTCGTATATATATATATATATATATTCTTTCGAACTTTTGGCTGACAATATTTAGTTACCAAAGAATAAAGCATATAGATCAGGGGTTAGTGACGGGGTGTCATACAATTCGGCGTACAACATAAAAGCCTAGGGAAAAAACTGCAGTAAAAAAAACCCTGGCTCCTCGTCTAAGTGTGAAAATACAAAAATAAGCTGGAATATATTTTAGGGATTTCTTTCTTCAAGAGTGGTCTTCTATTGATGGAGACAGAAACTTCTTTTTTAGAAGGATCAGAGACGAGATACTTATTGAACATTCGGTAAGAGTTCCACTCAGTCTTCCATAATTCTTTATCACTTATGTTAATATTGAAGGACGTATTAGGGCATAATGGTTTACGTGACATCAATCTGGGAATTCTATTTTGTGGAAAATATGAAATAATTGGGAATAAATTGGGAAAAGAATGATATTTGTTCCAAGAATTCAGAGCTGCAGTCTGTCTGCTAATATGTGAAGAGACAATGTTAGACAAAACCGGTAACCATTGAATCGGTGTAGATCTTATGGCGCCAGTAATTATTCTCATGGATGTATTCAATTGTGCATCAATTTTCTGTGTATGTGCACTATTAAACCAAACAGAGGAACAATACTCAGAAAAAACTAGGGCTAGAGATGCTGTGCGAAGAGCGGAAGCATCAGCACCCCATTAATTTAAATTAAATTAATTCAACTCCTAAGTAATTTGGATAGAAATTATGTTCGATAGTAGAATCATTGAAAGTTACAGCTAATTTCCTATATTTTTCATGATTATTCAGATGGAAACAAGATATCTCTGTTTTGTTGGGTTTACGACATAATCGCCATTCAATAAAATAATTCTTTGAAACATCCAAATCAGATGACAGTATGTTTTCCAGAGTATGGAAATCTGTTGTTGGTAAGCAATAACAATGTCGTCAGCATAAACAAATTTTTGAGATGATGTCGTGGGTAAATCACTTAGATATAAATGAAAAGTAAAGGAGCTAAAACTGATCCTTGAGGAAGACCGTTTTTCAATGTTTTGAAATTGCTACCCTTATTGTCAATATAAATACGAAACCTTCTATCAGATAACATATTTTCTAATAATCGTACCATTTTCCCACACTTCAGATGGGTATGGAGTTTGAAAATTAATCCATCTTTCCACACAGTGTCATATGCCGAAGATAAATCAATGAAAGCAGCTTCTGTTTTCAACCTATCATTGAAGCCAGATTCTATGAAAGTTGTAAGGCTGAGAACCTGATTTGAACAATTTCTATTTTTCCTAAAGCCTCCCTGGAAATTTTGTAGAGCATTTTCTATAGAAGATTCATTTCTAAAAAGAATTAGACTTTCTAATATCTTGAAAGGAACACTCAATAAACTTTTTTTCAAAATACCTATTACTTTAGCCTAACAGAATTCGGAAAGAAAGTTTCCTGAATTCAGAATTTCGTTTAAGGAAGACAAAAACCAAGACAGTGAGTAGTAAACAAAAAATTCTGTGTCATTAACTTGATTAACGTATATTGACAACAGTTCCCATTGAAATAAGTGCAAATTTCCAGGTCAAAATTGTCGTAAGTTTCCCATAAATGTCAGACATACCATTGATCGTAACATTACCTATAACTATAAATTGATATACTCGTACATGAAATTATTCATCGCTGAACATTAAAGATAAAATTTTCTTTAACTTCATTGGTCCCTAGAAACCGTACATTGTATTTGTAGCTGACGTATCTTCGAAGCGTTCCTCAGTATTATTTTGAAAGCACGACCTCATTCATGTAGATTGTATCAATTTGTCAGTTGGTTAGGATATCCGACCGTCCGTTGCAATATTTGATTGGCATTTCGATTTGAAATTGGAGAAGCAATTATTGAGGTCTATTTCAGGAAGGTCACTCCAAGAAGGTCAGTTGTCTCCTGAGCGGGATATAATCGAATTACAACGATTTTTTATTCATGCTGCAGAACAGCCAATTAAAATCGATTTCTTTGTCATTACGGTAGTCAATGATGAAATTGAAGCACTGACTTCAGGTCAGGTAGTTTGGGTGCTTTTGATCAACTTTCGGCCATCAGTTTTCCAATTTTTGAAGTTGTGAATAATTATCACATTTGCTCGTGTATTCTAGTAGCACAGAATGCTATTGATATGTCCAAATGTTTGTGACTTTCAAATATCCACTCAAACTGCCATCTACAACTTCATTAAGAACATCTTAATAGCCCTAGAGAATTCTGAAATAGTGGTCCCTCTATTTCAAAATCTGCCAAAGGCATTCGATAGTCTAGAACATCACTAAAAATCGAATTGCTTCAAGTGTGTTATTATCAAGAATATTCTAACAGACAATGAAGAAAGCATCCTAATGTTTTCAGACATTCTCTGCGGTAAACTCTACAATCAATAATATCCTGGATGAAATAAGAACAGAAAAGATTATAGCAACTTTTGGCGCTATAAATTCATTTTATTTCCTACTGCATTATTGATCATCATCTGAGAGACTGGGAAGGCTAATCACAGCTACATTTCATTTTCCAGTTTCAGCATCCCGGACTCCGTTGGGGCAGTAGTCTTCTTAGCTTCAACCGCATAGACATTTTTATTTTGTTACCACGGATTCTCCGGATTAGCAATTTCCTTTAGGGATTATTGTTCTGTATAATTACAGCAGTTAATGTTTGTCCTGGGCAACTTTATTGCACTGCATCCCAGGCTGAATTAATGAAGCATTGATTAAAAGGACTTTGTATTCAGTGAGTTTATTATTTTGAAAATACGCAGTAAGTCTTAATCTTCCATATCTGTTTTTGATACGAGGGTTACCTAGTGTTGCAATCTGCCAACTGACAGTTCTATCATAAAGCGTTGGATCCCGCATAATTTGTCAGTTGTTCAAAAAAAGGCTTGTGTCGAATGGTCGAAAGAAATGCTCCAAAAATGCAATCGCGGTGTTTCGAGGTACGTCTATGACATCGTGGCAGGTGATCAATCGTGGATTTAAGCATATGAGCCCGAAAGTAAACAGCAGTCAACTTTATGGGTGTTTCAAGATGAGCCAAATCCAACAAAAGTTGCTCTCGCACGAAGCACTTCCAAGCAAATGGTCACCTGCTTTTTCGGAAAAACTGGACATTCGCAAAGTCATCACTTGAAACTGTATCATTGCAAAACCTCAGGAGCATTTCCAACAATGTAGGAGAGCTCACACAAATGGTAATCCAATTGACTTCGACGCCATTGTCATATGAACGAAGGGATCCATCCCACTCTCATGAACGGACTTTTATTATTCGACGTTAAAATTTTCGGCTGGAATATTCAAATATGATGGAAATCAACCCTTTTGAATATTTAAGACTAGAGCAATATTCCACGATAAAATCGTGAAACCGTTCCCGAAGAACCCTTTTTACCCTCCAGGTTGATATTTTACGAGGTCGGTTCGGTAGAATTGGATTAGTCTTGTCTGTGTAACTGAAACGTATTGGATTTGCAACGTTTTTCTTCGTGTGGGGGGCTTTTGGGGTATCGACCTCAGCTTATGCAGATCTCGTTATTTTGAATGGCAGCTATTTGTAGACGAGTTTGGAGAATGAGGTTGGTGATCCGAACTCGGACCATGGTAATGGTTGCAGTAAAGAAGCGAAGTATTCTTAGATAACGATCCGAGTTTATCCTCAGTTGCAGAGACGAAATCACGCAATAACACTTAAAGGCATTACCAACTCAAGTTTGTGCTAATCCACAAATTCATATATTCATAAAAGCATTAAATTTGTACATTCTGTATATAAGCATCCTCTTGTTGCAAGTTATTGTATTGATACAGAGGGGCCCCTAAGAGCCTGTCCAGAAAGGGCGTTTAACGCGCGTTCTCGAGATACTAGAGCTACGTACAACCCGTCCAGAACCTCTAGCGCGTTGCGTCTTACGCGCATAAAACCTTGCAATGAGCGGAACTCTCGACTTCGGCGTTTTACGTGCGTCCGACGAGATACTTTGGTTCTGTTGCTGCGTCCAGCACCTACACATACTACGCGCGTTTCCGTAGAGAGTGGACGTATTAAGTTCGAAATGGAACGTGACAATTTTGATACTGAAGTCTTTATGGACAAGATTGAGAAAAGGGGTACCATATGGCATATGGAATCAACCGATTACAATAAAAAAAAATGAAAATGGCAAGAAATAGTAGAAATTTTCAGTGATGCTGGTGATTTAGAGGATAAAAAAAAACTTTAGGTAGTTCTGAGTTTTGGGTTTAAAGTTATAAACATGCCTCATTATGTCATGTAGAAAGGAATGCACGTTAAATCGTCGACTTTCTCTTCTTTTACGACGTCTCCATCGGTACGCAAGCCAGAACACATCCGCTGTATCAGAGTTCATGTTTATTAACTGACCAAATCTCCTTAAATCTTTCCCTCCACATGCGCGTTTAAGAACGCGAATAAAACGCCGTATCTGGACGCAATTCAAATCAAAACGCACGTATGGAAACGCGCGTAAAACGCCCTTTCTGGACAGGCTCTAAGATTGTCATATTCTTGGTATGGCATATCCAAATTCAACGGAGAGTATTTCCATGGAGGTTAAAAAGGACTCTTTTCCCTGTCCAGTGATTCAATTTCACCATTTTTTGTAAAACATACTCAATTCATTTCAACTACATCAATCTGCAACAATTATACAGGGTGAGTCTTTGACCACTGCATTAATTTTGACCATAGGTTCTTGAGATCAAAAGAAACACTTATTCCATTACAGTTTTTCCATATTCAGCTGCGTTAAAAAGTTATAAGCATTTTAAGTTTTCCAATTGGGCAAATACCTCTCTGTAGTCCAATATAGTTTGAATGAAAATTACCTTCCACAGCATCCACCATTGAATCTGAATTGTTTAAAAACATTGTTTTCCCTACAAGAAATGATTCACTCGCTCATGTTTCATCAGATGATTATATCGATTTAATTCCTTTTAACTTCAAATATCTCAAAAATTGTGCAATTTAGGAAAAAAGATAAAGAATGATTTTATCTGCAAAAAAGACTAATGTTTCTAGGATGTACGGAACTTTAGTTCAAGTGATATTTGTTTTTCATGCAATTTAACCAATCTGTACAGTAGTAGTAGACGAAATGGAATAAATCAATTGATGCCAAAATCTTCATGACTGTGAAGAACCTTTTTCAAGAGATCATTTCAATTGATATTGTTGTTTGAATATTACAGGTGAAAATGTTATTTTTTTATGAAATTTCAGCACATTATATATTTTGAAAAAGGCCAAATTTGGAAAAATTTTGTAGGAAGAAATTGACGTCAAGAATCTATGGTTAAAATTAACGCAGTGGTCAAAGACTCACCCTGTATATGTATATCTTTTAAAACACCATAATTCGTGAATAAAACTCACAAGTTTCATTGTAGAAGACTGCAAATTATGTATCTTGATTAAAGTGTCTTAGGTTATATTCAAATCCAAAACTTAATTCATATCGATCTATCCTGCAAGCAATTATTTCTAAATTTAGGATTTATTGTTGCTTAGTGGTTGGATCTGAAACTCTCCCCTACATCATCAATAGAATATTTTAAATACAACTCGAATCCACCAATTATTCAAATAACTATTAAGGTCATTTGTTCCGAAGAGAAATTTAGATTTCCCTAATAACACGGTAGAAAAAATAGGGAGATCCATGATAAACCAAATGTCCTGTTTAAACTCCTTTCCGAACCAAGGCATTGAACCAGAATAATGAGCTGTAACGAACCCCTAATTCTTTATTTTTCGGGATAATGATCACCCGCTTTTTCAACCCCCAAAGCTTCAATCCCAATATGCCGTGAAGGAGTCATTAGGGGTGAAAATTAGGGTTTACGGTCTATTCAAGAAATAGGCTACATTACTTCGGTTGTTCCTGTTATTTCGAATTTATAAACCCCCATACCATCATCGTGCAACCATTTTGATTTACGTGAGGAGAGAAGTTGGAAGTTAACCTTGGCCGCATTTCTCGCATTTCGCCGACTGGGATAAAAATTTGTTCTGAAAGTTTTTCCGTACGTGAAAACTCGCGAAGAGGCTTTCCATCCGTGACATATTTCCAGCGTGACATTTGTCTGGGTTATCTTAATTTGAATCTGGAAATACCGGAAACTACGTAATGGGGCCGTTTTTCAAGCACGATCTCCGGAATTGAAGGATTTAAAAGCGTTTGTATTGGATGCAAATATACATAGTGTATGCAGAGATTATAAGGTATCCTTGAAATTCTCTTGTATGTTGAAACCTAAGGAATGGACAGGGCACTGAATATTATTGCGCACATCTTCTTGCTCTCGTCTGTAATTTCCGAGAATCGAACCTAATTCAAATGAAATTCGATATTTTAAATTTCAAAAAAATGCATCCTTGGACGGGACTTGAACGAGCATATCTAAATTACCGGTCTGGTGCTTACACCATTCAGCCACTAAAGAGATGCGTTATCCAACCGAATCTGGGACCCCCTCTCTCTCAGGATTCAAATGTTGTTATTATTACCTTTCGAACTACGGTGTTCGCAAAGGTTGTGAACATGTTTTTAATGGAAGGAAAGTCATCCAACATCAGTGTCACCACGACTCAACCGGAATTTCAAATGATTAATTTCGTCTGAATGCCTTAGTCTTGATTCTATATTTAATTTCACAGACGTTGAAATCAATTTTATTTTTAATATATATTGGCTTAAATTGTTTCAGTGATCATTTGATTCAGAGAGATATGATACTTGCTGATGTTGTACAGAATGTCGATGACTCACATGAGAAAAGATTTAGGTTGAGTGGTGATCACTGATGTTGAATGACTTTCCTTTCATTAATAACATGTCAACAACTGCGAACTGAAGAAGTGCTCGCATAGGAAATCTAAATGGTGGCTGAATGGTATAAGCACCAGACCGGCAATTTGGATATACGGGTTCGAGTCCCATCCAAAGATGGAATTTATAATGTCGAATTTCGTCTGATCGTCTTAACCTCAATTCTTTATTTAATTTCTAAGACGTTAAAATCAATTTCATAAATTTCAATATTTCTACACCTCACTTCAGGAAATTCAGTTGATGTATATTTCCTCATTAAATATCCATGAAATACCAAAATATCACATTAACATCAAACTTTCCAGAGACTTCTTCGCCAAGTAAAATTGAATCGAGCTTGATAATAAACCAAAATAGCCGTAATTAAGAAAGCTGATTTTCAAGTGGCTTTTTCAGCGCATTGCGCGAAGTGGAGGTAGGAAAATTAATGCTCCTGACAGCTGGGAGCCAAGTGCCAACAATATAGCCAATTAAGATAACGAAGCAGTATTGCCTCTTACAGATTCTCGTTGTGCAATATGGCAGAATTTCAATTTTTCGTTGGTTATTTCACTTCGAAGGCATTAATGTGAATAATGATCTCAGTATAATGTAAGCTTTCGCGTTGAAACTGAAAATCCAATTCACTACAAAGATGAACTGAAAATAAAAAAAAATTTTGAAAAGTAAATCTATTAGATAAATAACGAGAACATGTTACATCATTTCATGAATAATATTTTGAAGTTGATAAGTAATTTTTATATTAGAGAGATATACACTCACAGGCGCAATTAATCGCCCACCATGTATTTCCTTCAGTTTCCAGTAATTGTCAAGCTTTGACCTCATTTGATGGATGTTATGTTAAAAGCTCCTGTTAAGGATAAATGAAATCACAAAATAATTGAACTCACCTGTTTTTCAAAATAGAAAATGCCAAAAATTTATTCTTCCATCGACCTCACAATAAAAGCAATAAAAGGGACAAAAAGTGTGTTATATCCCTAACGCCCGGTTTCACAATGTCTGGTTACCAAAAGTTAACCTAAGGGTTAAGCTAAAACCACCGAAAAGTGTTTCACAGTTGTCGGTTACACATTTACCAATAGTTAACCTGTAGTATTTTTGACCACTGGATAATTCGATGGTTAAGAGCTGACCAGAAGGTCTATAATCCCTTAACCTCACTTTTTACTGTTTGTCAGTGTTAGTTTACTGTGGCATGACTCTCGAATATATTGGCAAACTTTAATAAAATAAGAGTTATGCTTTGATATCATGATGGATTTGTATGATGTCAACGCCTTCAGTGATGAGGAGGAAGGTCTACGGCGGCCAAAAGTTACCAGACCAAGAACGAACTTTTTCGAAGAATATGATGAAAGGGATTTCTTCGATCGCTTTCGACTCACTCCCAGAACAGCACAAAACGTGATAGATGAAATAAGTGATCAGATTGAACATAATACAGGAAGGTAAATCTTGAAATAACAGTAAGTTTAGCTTCATTATTAAATACTGTTATTTTTTCAGAAATGATTGTCTGTCTCCAAGTAATCAGGTGTTGCTGACTTTAAATTTTTACGCCAATGGCTCATTTTTAAGGACATCTGCTGACATGTCAGGTGTAAGCAAAGCAACTGCTAGCAGAGTTGTCAGACGAGTTAGCTTGGCCTTAGCATCTCTAGCCCCACGCTATATAAAAATGCCCCAAGATGCAGAAATACCTTCGATTAGACAGGCATTCTACAACATAGCAAAATTTCCAAGATGTATTGGTGCGATTGACGGTACCCACATAAAACTCCAGTCACCAGGGGTAATAATGCTGAAATATTTAGGAACAGAAAGCAATACTTCTCAATCAATGTGCAAACTGTCGCAGGCCCAAATTTGAAAATTAGGAATATTGTCGCAAGGTGGCCTGGATCATCTCACGACTCCCATATATTCAGAAATTCCTCATTATACCAATTGTTCGAGGATGGTGTATATGGTGACTCAGTTTTATTAGGAGATAGTGCATACCCCTCAAAGAGTTACTTGATAACACCTCTTCACGAGGTGACAACTGCAGCTCAAGCTTTATTCAACGAGTCACAAATCCGAACACGTAATGTCGTTGAGAGACAAATTGGAGTATGGAAACGTAGATTTCAGCTCTTTCAATGGGAATGAGGGTATCATTGGACACAATTCAGGCCATCATAGTAGCAACAGCTGTCCTTCATAATATTGCTTGTGATGCAAATGAAAATGTACCCGAAGTAAGCAATGACCAGGAAAGACTTATTGAATTGGGAAATAATATTGGAACGGCATTAAATGAAAATGTTGGAAACAATATCACAAGGAATAATTTTATAAATTATTTTGCCAATATATAATTTTTATTGATTGTATTCATGGTTATACCTGTGTTCTATGTGAATTTCTTAATATCGAATAAATTATTTGTTGAAAGTGTTTTATGATTTCTTAAAACAGAATATTAATTGAAAAATGTGATCAAATTGAGCACAAATCATTCATGCATCCTACTCCACATACCGGTGAGAGATATGTATAAATGCAATTTCTAAAATGAACGATTTGAATTGAAACATGATTGAGTAAGGCAATGATATCGATATGTTCAAAATAAATACTTTCATCAGGGAATCAGCAAAAAGAATTCAGTGAATATCTCAATTTTATTATATACATATATTTATTTAACATCATTATTGCTACCATCTACAATATTGATACCATATTCAGCCAATTGCGCATCTATAAGGAGATGCTTTTTCTTAAGAAGTTCCATTTTTAAATGGTGCTCCTCAAGAAATTTTTCTTTTTGAAGTTTAACTGAGGTTATATCAGCTGTTTTGAGCAATGAACTATGAGGTATTTTCTTCTTTTTCCTTTTCTTCCGATTAAATGACTGGTAAATAATATGGTTCTATGGTTTGAAAAATGTCAACCATTGCCAACCTAAGTTAACCCATGGTAATTTGACCAACACCGTTACTAATTGTTGTGAAACGTTTTCACAGTTTACTATTAGTTAACTAGAAAGTATTTGGTCAAATTACCGACAGGTTAACTATACTTTGTGAAACCGGGCGTAAGAAATCGAAAACTCGAGAAAGATCATGTAAAAGAGTTTATAGCAAAAACTGCAGACAGTATTTTCTTGATGTCAAAGGTAAATATAAATATATATATTTGGAGTATCCAGGGCATTGCGGAAAGATGAGCTGTATAAGTTGCAGATAAATGATGTGCATGATATGGGCTCGAAATTTTTAATAACAGTGAATTCATCCAAAACGCCCTCGAAAACGATATTCACTGTGGTGGATAATGAGAACAGTACACTTTTGAATCCAATCAAGAGATATATATCCTTGAGACCAATTCACACTCTCCACGAAAAGTTTTTTGTCTTTTACAAGAACTTTAAATGCTCAATACAACCAGAAGGAATCAATACGTTTTCGAAATAACCATCGTTAATTGCAAAATTTCTCAAATTAGAGCAACCCAATCTGTATACAGGTCACTTTTTTCGGCGTTCTTCTGCATCTATCCTTTCGGACAGTGGAGCAGATTTTGCAGTCATCAAACGGCTTGGAGGATGGAAATCAACATCTGTTGCAGGGGTACATCGAAAACTCGATGAAAAATAGATTAGAAACTGCTGAAAAAATTTTATGCGATAATCGTTCGCCAGTAATTAATACATTATCTCCCACCAGTCAGTGACGACGTAAATGTGGACTATTCAGAATGTCACAGCTCGAAATTTCCGTCTATGAATTTTACGAATTGTTCAATTGGAACCATATATAAATATGTCAAAGTGAGCATCCAGATTTTCATTGTCAAATTTTATATTATGAGAAATAAAATTTATTTGAATAAATAATTAAATTCGCTCCGCTCACGTGTTAAAATATCTCGACCATTAATCGCTATCATTAATAAACTAGTTGATTAAATAACTATTAATGAAAATTTACATGAAAATTACGACTTTAAAAATGAAAAAAAGCGTTTTCATAGCTGCTGAACCATTCGACGGATTTGGCTGAGTTATTTGGACAAAAAGTCTATTCTGAAAATATGAAAACCCTAGCTCATCTCTTCCAAAAGATAGGGAGTAAACGCATTTTTCATTAGGCTGTCGAACCCAATCAATTGAGGTTATTTTCTTCTCGATATAAAAATAAATCACAGACATTTGAGCAAAAGGATAGCTTCTAGTATAAACGCTGAAAATTGAATTTAATGAAGTAGGAGCAGGATTTCATAAATAATGAGTTGACTAGGTGAACTTTAAAAAAAATATATATTATCGCAAGATAATGAGATATTTGATTCAATATGCATAACATTATATCCATTCTCTACTTTTATAATTTTCCAGTGGAACATTCTGTATGATCTTGGCTTACATTCATAGTAAGACGTTAGTTGGAAAAGAGCCGAGTGAAAAGTAGAAAAATATGTTTCTTTGATGTCAGGTAGAATTTTCAGGAGAACTCTCGAAATGATGAAGGAAAGAACTAACTTCAAGGTGAACCATCCTTGATGTCACGGATGCTGCAATTTCAACAAAATGAGCTTGAGAATTATGTTACGAAATGAAATTCCACCGTTACTTCATTAAATATAACTTTTCCGATCGTTGGAAGGAATTTCTTTGAAATTTTTTGTCCTAGATTTCACGAATGGATTGCTCGTGTAGTCGTCATTAGTTTTTGAGAGCTCGTTGCAGAATGTTTGGACATAAATGCTTTTAAACCTGCTCAAAGCATTGAATCCAATTATAACCGAACTGAAGAATCTGGCATATTGAATTTTTGGGCCGATTGTGATCATAAACTGCATCTTTAATTTGAAAGGGATAAACATTAAAATGCAATAAAAATTGAAATAAAGTTTTGATGAAAATTCAATATATCTATCGGCGCTGTTGTTCACATGCCTATAAGAATTGAAGTTTAGAATTATGTCTCTGGTGTTTTGAATATAAATTATTGTGTACAACAGGGTTCTGTTTTGGGGCCATTGTTGTTTGTTTTGTTCATGAAAACCTGCTGGAGTAGAGTGCCAATATACCAGGTATAATAGAAGTGAGCGTCAAGATACAAATGTCTAGATAGGGATCATTTGTTGTGAACCAGACTTTATTTTGTTTTTGTTTGTTAGCTATGAGATCTGTGAAACATATTTAGTATACATCAAGTCATTGAACAGACAACATCATATTTTTTCATTGTGATCCAAATGTCGAGTTTTGTGCCAGAAAATGATGATTTGCCGGAAGCATTAATTGTTTGTTTTCATTTGAAGAAAGGTGCTGCAGAGTCGCATCGAATGCTTGACGAGGCATATGGTGATCATACTATATCAGAAGCAACATGCAAAAGATGGTTTCAACGGTTCAGATATAATGATTTTTATGTTTGAAGACGCCGAATTGCAAACGATATTGGATTGAGATGACACTTTGAATCAAAAGCAAATGGCAGAAATGTTAGATGTTGCACAACAAAGAATTTCGGACCGTTCAAAAGCTATGACTATGATCCAAAAGTGTGGAAAATGGTTGCCATATGAATTGAATGAAAGATGGAAAAAAATCGGTTAATGGCTATGGAAAATGGATTTATTTTAAGAATCCTAAACGGAAAAATCGTGGGTTAATCTGGGACAACCATCAACATCGACTGCAAAACCAGATCGATTCGGCAAGAAAACAATGCTGTGTGTTTGGTGGGACCAGAAAGGTGTGGTGTGCCACGAGCTCCTAAAACCTGATGAAACCGTTAATATAAATGATCTATTTGAACCATGCATTAACCGAGAAACGACCAGAATGGACCAGAAGACACGGCAAGGTAATTTTGCTCCATGAATATGCACCAGCACACAAATCAAAACTGGTTCAGGATAGAATCAAAACACTTGGCTAGGAGCTGCTACCCTACCCGCCGTATTCACCAGACTTGAGTCCTTCCGACTACCATTTGTTTTCAACGATGGGACTTGCAATGGCTGAACAGCACTTTGATTCCTACGAGGAGGTCGAAAATTGGGTGTCTGGTTGGTTTGCTTTGAAAAACGAACAATTTTATTGGCGTGGTATCCACAAATTGCCAGAAAGGTGGTCAAAATGTGTATAAAAAAATGGCCAATACTTTCAGTGAAATATTTTTTACTTTCCCATCAATAATCAGTGTTTAATTTTCACAAAAAACGGTAATTTCATACCGGTATACCGGAAAATCTGAGTCATAATTAGACACTCAAATATAGCTCAAATGGACCTCTACTTGAGTATTTATACAGTTATCCGGATAAATATTTTCACATAAAGACGCTCATTTCATACCGGTATACCTCACATAAATACTATTTCTCTATTTCAGTGTCGTAATGAGTTCATTACAGTACTAAAAACAGTGCTGTAATGAACTCATTACAGCTCATTACAGTTGCTGAGTAAACTCGATTTTCTCGTGCCTCGTCGGGGTACCAGAACAAAGTGTCTTTTTTATATAAATACACCTAGAACTAATTTGCTTCTACAGTCACCAATGAGATACGCTTGCACCGTTGTTAATAGTATATCAGACAGATGTGATCTGCATTTTCATTCTCTGAGTTATATTTGTAATTTGTATTCACTTGAAAATGATTGATATTATTTTGATTATGAATGAATAATGTATGGTATATTGGTCTGTTTCTTTATATTTTATGTAGCTGCCTCAATGCATTTTCTGTCAGTTTCATCAGCGCGCTTTTGCCAGCATTGTATTACAGAGTGGTTTTCATGATACTCATTTTATTGTAATTTCCATGTTTTAATTTCCTGTAATTGGGTGTTCATTACCTGTTGGATATAAAGGCTTATTATTATTATTATTATTACAGAATTGTTTTTAGTTATATTTTTCGTTTTGTGGTTGACAATACTGATATTCTTCCTTTCGAATGTCAACACGCGTCCATTGCATGTCAATTGTCAATATTAAACCATGTAGAGATTTGAACGCACTATTCAAATTCTATCTGTCAATTTTAGTATCAGTCACACCAACTGCGAAAATAAAATACAAAAGGCACTAGGAGGTATAAGCTGAATTTTTCAATGAATTCCAATAAATTTCTCAATTCTTGACTGAAATAGAGAAAATATCCTCTAATACTCGTTGCAGAAGGCAATTCCAACACTCATGCGTTCAAAAATTTCGCATTCGTGTTGGAATAGGTGCCCATTCTGCAACTTGTATTACAATATAGATTAGAAGTTTAATGATGTAAGTTTGAAGGATTTTTTTGCGGAGTTGTCCGCCTTTGACTGGTCAGATCTGTATAAATTCCGAGTATAAAGTCCGAGGTAGATGAAATGTGGAATTTCTTTTTTAATGGTTTCAATCTTCATTTCCTCCTGTGACGGTAAAATCATCATTATCATCCGATAAATAATGATTACAGAATTATGTGTAGATCTGATCCTCATATAGTTGCCCTGAGGAAGAGGCTTGATGTTTTATATGTGATCTCACAACATAGACCAGAGTGCAAGAAAGAATAAAAAGTATGTAAAAAGCAGTATAAAATTGAAACAGAAGATAATCAGAGACAGAATCCTAACATCCGGAAATAAAACCAAAACAACTTCAGGAATAATAAAGTCACTAACGGGTAGAACTCAGCATAGGCAAAGCAAACTTCCAAATGGTTGCTCCCAAATGGTAGTACAAAACTTTAACGAACATTTTGTGAACGCCTCTAAATGTTCAGCTTCTCTTTCACATGGTGATGTTGGTGGCGGATTGAGACGTCTAGACAAGTCATTCTTTGTTTTTGATATTGAAGCGGTCGAAATTCTTAACATAGTGAAGCAGTTGAAAAACTCCTTTTCATCAGGCTATGACGAAATCCCTAGCATTGAAATAAAGAAGGCTATCCACTTCATTGTTGAGCAAATCAGACATATTATGAATTGTGCATTTATAACTGGTATTTTTCCATCTGCTTTGAAGCTATCAATGATAACACCATTATATAAATCTGGCTGTAATGATGATTTTAATAACTACCGACCTATTAATATTATAACAACTTTTGCAAAAATCTTTGAAAAAGTTCTTTCAGATCGCCTTATTAAATTTTTTAAGAAATATGGCATCTTTTGTTCATCTCAACACGGCTTTATGAACAACAAGAATACATGTACAGCAATTTTTGAATTGACTCAAACTGTTATCACAGCAATTGAAAAGGGTGAACTGCCAGTGGGACTATTTCTAGATATTCCCAAAGCTTTCGATTCTGTAGACCATAGTAGATTATTAAGTAAACTTGAAGCATATGGTATAAGGGATAACCAACTTAAACTAATACAAAGCTACCTACAAGGACGAAAACAAAAAGTACTCATTACTATCAACGATAAAAGCTTCATTTCTGAGGATAAGGATATCATTAATGGAGTAATTCAAGGCAGCATACTAGGTCCTTTACTGTTCATTGTATATATATAAACGACCTACCTCACAATATTGACCAAATGTTGAATGCAATCATCTATGTTTATGACACCAATATTATTAAGATCTTGTGTAACGCCTCTCAATTGAATGAAGAATGAAATACTGCCTTTTCGAGTGTAAAAATTGGTGCACAACAAACATGCTCATATTGAATGCACAAAAGACAGAATGTGTTGTTTTTCACTCTTCAAGGTCAAAATTTCAATTCCCAGATGAAATTTCTCTAGATGGAAGTCAAGTGAAGATCTCTGAGTCTACCAGGTTCCTTGGGGTCTATGTAGATCGTGAGTTGAGATGGGATGTACATATACATCACTTAAATAAAAATTAAATTCAGCGTTGTATGCCATTAATGTTCTCAAGAAGTCTGTTGATCTGCAAACCTTGAAGATTTTTTATTATGCTGCTTTTCAGTCGAATTTGTCATATGGTATTGTTTGCTGACGGAACAGTTCCTTCACGGACAGCCTTTTCGTAAACCAAAAGTATGCTTTAAGATCCATTATGAACATGAAATACAGGCAGTCATGTAGGGGTGTTTTTCGGGCTGGCAATATTCATACCTTAACAGGATTGTACGTGTACACTTTCCTCGAGTTTCTAATTCAGCATCGGGTTATTTTTGAGCCATATCGAAATAAGAATGAAAAGACAAGGCAAATAGACTGTTATCTCTATCCAGCTCATAAGTTCACTTTGACACAGCATAATGCTATGTACATGTGCATGAAAATGTTTGATGCATTGCCAAGGCAATTTCGCGATGTAAATACAGAGAAACTACTGCTGTGTAAGCTAAACTCTTTTATTTTGAGGTGTGAACCTTATAATATTAAGGAATACTTTGATTTTTGTAAGGCTGAAAGGTCGATTTCTCTTTAATGTATCTTTGTTTGACGTTTTTTTCTTGTACATTTCATCATGTACTTCGAACAAAATAAATTATCTATCTATCTATACTATTACTGATGATTGGCCTTCGTTCTAACGTGACAGCCTCTTCGATAATTTAGGAACGGAAAATGCTTAAGTTTTGCAACTATCTGTGTGAAATTAAAAGATGATTATTTCAGCCAAGATATGTTCGGAGTGATTTTGATGTAATGGAAAAAAAATTTATATTCTTGATAATTTTGAGAAAGCAATTTTAATGAACTATACTTTTCATAGGTATAAAATTTATATCGTTTTCATCTTCGATAAACATATTGTGCAAATGGGATTTACCGAAGTTTCAATAATGTCGCAACAAGTTTGATAACAGCGCCGAAGCAACTTTACTTCAGTGCATGCGAAATTTTTTCTCAACATTCATTGAAGATATTCTGAAGGATAAGAACCCTTATTGACTAAAAACTATTATTTAGTGAACTATAATCATAAAGCGAAAAAAAAACCAGCAACAACCTACCGTGAAGCCAAAACTGGAGCCCTCGTTACTTTGTTAATCGCGTGACAAGGTTTAGTTACAAAATTACGGCGAAAGCGGAAAACGTCGTGTTTCGTTGCATATTTCCTAATTATTTCACGTAAAATCGATGTACGTTGCAGCCACTCCGTAAGCTAATATCCTAAAATTCCGTTTTGCCGCTCGATTGAAAATTTCGATACGAAATTCCTGTTTACAGCCGGATATTGCAGACAACGCTTTCAACTCCGAGGCTGAGGAATTCTTCGCGATGAGGCCTGACTGCATGGTTGCCACATCGCTCCAAATAATATCATATAAAGACTTTAGTTCCAGAATCAGGATAGTTTTTGGAAATTTTTCTCATATCTCTTCTGTTTATTTGAAGTATCCGTCATCCGACGTTGGCTATCGTAATGAATATGATCTTTTCAATTTTTTCGCTAGCATTGGCTGAAAGAAGATCATAATCAACCGTCAAACTGCTCATCTTTTGGATTTTTCTTCTTCAAATTAGTCTTTTTCTGGGCAATATCGGCCTTCAAACCAACCAAAGAAACAGATGTTATGGGCGTTGTTGTTTTTTTTTCATAATTCAAGTAGTCAATGAATAAAATTCCATGTAAATCCTAATAAATAGAGAACATTACCTTCCCAACCAAAGTATGTGTCTTAAAACGGTTTTCTTCGTCTGTACGCTCTAATGGAAGACATAATAGACGTTAAGGTCTTAGTCTTTATAATTTCAGAATATCAGCAACTTGTAACGATGAAATTTACTTAAATTTCTCGTGTGCATTTGACAGGGTGCCAATCAGAAGACTACTTCATAAGTTGGAACATTATGGAATCCGAGGCATGCTTTTGCGGTGGATTTGTGCATTTCTTTCGGATCGCACATATTCTGATGAAGATGGTTCAGGAAGAACTTCCTTCAGATATGTGAGTAGTGGAGTTCCTCAGGGTTCTGTCCTGGGACCACTGCTCTTTCTGGTTTATGTATGTGATCTACCTCGTTTGATATGATCTGAGAGTGCATTCTATGCTGATGATATAAAATTTTATAACTTCCTCAACACTAATCGTGACACCCTTCATTCAGAGGTGGAGGGAGGAATGGCTGTTGCCTCTAAATTTTTCTAAGTGCCAAGTCCTGCATTTGGGTAGTAACAACCCCAAAATGATCTACTATTTGGACGGAAATCCGATTGAATCTTGCACATCACATGTTGATTAGGGAGTTTCAATTGATGCTGACTTGCTGTGGAGATCGCATGTAATGCGGGTGACGAATAAGGCTAAGAAGTCTCTGTACCTCATCTAGAGATGTTTCAGCCGTTGCCATTTTCAAATATTAACATCGCTCTACAAGACGTATATACGCCCCATATTGGAATTCGCCGGTCCAGTATGGCACCCCATCTTTGTCCAAGATGCAGAGCTGCTGGAGCAGGTGCAACGAAAAACTACTCGAATCCTGATCGGTATCATAAGACCTAACTACCAAACTCGGCTCTCCGTGATGGGATTAGAAACTTTCTCAAGTCGTAGGATGAGGGAAGATATGCTGACTATGTTTAGAGCTTTGAAAGGGTTTTTCGGTGTTGACATGTCTGATCTATTTTCATTAAACAGAGGTCATCTAAGAGGACGCGGATACAAGCTGAGTAGGGAACGGTTTTTTACAAGAAGCAGAGAGAATTTCTTGAGTAGCAGGGTATTTCGGGTGTGGAATATATTGCCCGCAGTGTCGTCAACGCCCCTAGTGTTAACAGTTTTAAAAACAGATGGGACTTATGGAGTCCCCCCGTCGCGCAAGCGCAAAACTTCCCATAGAGTCCGCCAGAGCCCACTAGCGGCTTCAAAATTAATTTCAAGGATCAAATTATATTCATAGAATTATTTGGGCTGAAATGTGTAATTTACTATTCACGTGTAGATTTTCCAATTTTAGCTGCCCTATTTCGTTTGGGGAAAATTTTAAGTATTTGGTATATTCGGAGTGCAATGCGAGCCTTTTCGGCAGTATCTTCAAATCATATGTTGATTGATACCGAATCGATTTTTCTGAATTTGAATGATTAAACATAAACACATTTCCCTAAACATTTCCTAGGAAAAAATCAATTACTCAGAACAACTTTTAAATTTTCACTGAGTGTCCTAGAATTTGAGGAAACTACCTCAATATGGCAACCTTGCCTGACTGTTGCTTATGTTGATTATCGTCGGTTCTGGAGCCGTAATCAACAAACACGGCCTGGAAAGGGTTGCGCTTCCGGTTTGTATCAAATTTTGACTCGTAAATTCCTAATAACCCCCAGTTATGAGACATAAAGTACAAGTTGAGCGAGACTTGGCGTAACGACTGGCCCTAAATGAACGTTTTTCGAGGTTTGCTTATGGCTGACGGATTCTCGTGAATATGTGGGAAATGCGTGCTGGTTAATGACAAAAGGATGCATGGTTATGTAATGAAAGCTGCATTTGAACGTGAATTTTGCACGTTCATCGCACTAGATGGTTTTATTCCAATAGACGACAAGGAATTCCCAACGAAATATAGATCTTCAGTTCTAGAAAGCTAATGACTGCTTGATAACAGAAATATTATCATGAAACCTACAGATTTACTATCTCTCATGTCAATTTCTCATCAGTAGGTGAGGAATTTCAATGTCATTCTGACAATTGTAGAAATCATTCACCAAAATTTTTGTTGTAGAAATGCGCCTTCAAATCTTCTTACTCTCTCTATAGGAGATGATTCACCTTAACAAGATTCGGTTCCAAAACATTGATCGCTGTACCTAACATGAAAACGCCTTCCCAGCAATCTATACGAATTCGTCAAAGATACGTAACGATTCATCTTTTTTATCCGCTCTATTGATTGCTTCAGAATTTTTCAATTTCAAGAAGGAGGTTTTTAGATGTTCTGATGAAACCTTTAAAGAAAATATGTTCTTAATAAGGACTTGAAAGTGTCATATTTGAAATATCTCAGTATTTTTTGAAAACGAGTTCCACATTAACATCATATCACTAAACTAATTACTAAACTTCTCAGCCTTACAACTTTCATAGAATCAGGCTTCAATGATAGGTTGAAAACAGGAGCTAGTTTCATTGATTTATCTTCGGCATATGATACTGTGTGGAAAGATGGATTCATTTTCAAACTCTATACCCATCTGAAGTGTGGGAAAATGGTAAGATTATTAGAAAATATGTTATCTGATAGAAGGTTTCCTGTTTTTATTGACAATAAGAGTAGCAATTTCAAGACATTGAAAAACGGTCTTCTTCAAGGATCAGTTTTAGCTACTTTACTTTTCAATTTATATCTAAGTGATTTACCCACGACATCATCTCAGAAATTTGTTTATGCCGACGACATTGCTATTGCTTACAAACATTCGGATTTCCTTACTCTGGAAAATATACTATCATCTGATTAGGAAATTTTAAAGAATTATTTTATTGAGTGGCGATTATATCCAAATCCCAACAAAACAGAGGTATCTTGTTTCCATCTGAATAATCATAAAAAATATAGGAAATTAGCTGTAACTTTCAATAATTTTCCTATCGAACATGATTTCTATCGAAAATACTTATGAGTTAAATTAGATTCATCTCTCAATTACATTGCTCATTTGAATAATCTGAGCCTAAAACTGAAAACTAGGAATAAAATTCTTCAGAAATTATCTGGGGTGCTGATGCTTCCACTCTTCGCACAGCATCTCTAGCCCTAGTCTTTTCTGCAGCTGAGTATTGTTGCTATGTTTGGTTTAATAGTGCACATACACAAAAAAATGATGCACAATTGAATACATCCATGAGAATAATTACTGGCACCATGAGATCTACACCAGTTCATTGGTTACCAGTTTTGTCTAACATTGTCCCTTCCCTTATTCGCAGACAGACTGCAGCTCTGAATTCATGGAACAAATATCATTCATTTCCCAATTTATTCCCAATTATTTCCTATATTCCACAAAATATAATTCCCACATCGAAGTCACGTAAACCATTATGGCATAATACGAGTATGTTCTTCAATATGAACATAATCGAGAAAGAATTATGGAAGACTGAGTGGAACTCTTATGAAATGTTCAATCAAGTATCTCGTTTCTGATCGTCCTGAAAAAATTCCTGGTTTTGATCTTCCAAGATAAATTTGGACAGTTCTTAATCTTTTGAGAACAGGTCATGGTCGTACTAATAGCATGCTTTTCAGATGGAATTCAGTTCCAAGCGCACCAAGTTGTGAATGTGGAGAAGTAGAAGAAACAATACCTCATCTCATCAATAGTTGTCCCATATATAAATTTCAAGATGGTTTTAGGGCTATTCATGATGTTTCCGATCCTTTCTTCGAATGGATTATATAAATTTCAAGCGAATATGATACGTATTTTTGTTATTCAGTTCTTTTTTCTGCTTTAGTCTTTTTATCTCCAGATTCGATGTGGGCAACTTGAAAAAGTCTCTATCTCCATCAATAGAACACCACTCTTGAAGAAAGAAGTCCCTAAAATATATTTCAGCTTGTTTTTGTACTTTCACACTTAGGCGGGGAGTCAGTGTTTTTTTACTGGGGTTTTTTCCCTAGGCTTTTATGTCATACGCCAAATTGTATGACACCTCGTCACTAACCCCTGATCTATATGCTTTATTGTTTACTAACTATTGTAAGCCAAAAGTTCATAAGAATATATATATATACTAAACTAATAAAAGAGGACAAGGTTTTTTCTTGAGGTGATACCTTAATTCTTTGTCTTATATGCTGAATTGTATGCTACCCCATTACATTGAGCTCCGCTCAAAGCTTCAACCTACATAAGCAATATTGTTTGACAAGTAATATATTATGAATCTCGAGATCAAGATTGAATAAATCAGTGGGCTCTAGCAATTAATGAAATTAAAAAAAAACTGATGTAGGCTTTTTTTCTATCGTGTTTCGAAGTTTAGGGGTACTTGAACAAAAAAACCTACGTTTCTAATGCGAGTTGAAATTGAATCCGGCGTATATTATTCAATTTATTCACAGAATGTACAATATTTATTCAAAATACGTCTTGATTCTTAAAAATCATAATCTGAGTTCTTCTCTCGATTGATCAACTCGTTTATTGAGCAATTCTCTGCCTGAAAATCCGTGAATTCGGCATTCCATTGGTCGATCTGACATATTCATTAAAGTATTCTGTGAATCCTTTGATCAAAGAGCTCTAGGTCAGTGTCTCAGGTCGTCCTCTTTATATTACAGATGCCAATGGACCTATAACGAAGCTTTATGCCACCTCATAAAGTGTTCCCTGCATGGAAGTTACACTATATTCTTACGAATTCCATTGAAATAAAAAATTTTCGATTATATCATGAATAAACCGAGTCGAATTGGTCAAGTAATTCATAAAAAATGTCTTTCATTGATCGAAACGTGAGGAAATATCGGAATTCGAGAGTTCGTTTAAGGGTGAAAGTATAAATGATAAAGTCAAACTGTTCAATATCCTAATATAATTGGAATAGTATATCAGAATGAGCCATTCGTATCGTTAGCTAATAGCTAATCATAAACAATATGATGACCTTAATCGGAAAATGGAAGTATAGGGAAAAGATGAAAATTAAATATATCGATGTATTGCTACACCGGAAAATAACCGAAGGTTAAATATCTCATTACCGAAGAATTGTTGCATCAACTAAAGGTTTTCACATATTTATACGAGGAAGTTCATTCATTTTTCGAGGTAAATTAGTTGGTACTTTATTAAAGATGAATGTAATCGTCAGTTATCATTATGTGATTGATTTATTAAATGGAAACATTCCATTTAGTAAGAAATTGACTTCATTGTGGAATATGCTCCCAGTTTCAAAGTACCTATTTCTTTGAGGCTATTTAGAATCAAAAGTTTATGAACAACGTCCACAATCTTTACAAGCAATTACTTATGAGGTTGAAGCTAATCCACCTGAAATGACTCAAAGAGTATTGAACAACTTCAGGGAAAGACTCAGTGTATTGACAGTGAATGAAGCCATTTAAGGGATGTTTTATTTAAAAAGTAAGACTTATAGTAGACCCTGAGAATTGTATATTTTTCGATATGACAGAATATGTACCTTTTCTTAGTATAAATAAAAATGTCCCACCTTATTTGGTTTCGTTTTATTAGCTTCCTTTATAGGGGAGGTTTTTCTGCCGGACCCTGTACAATGTATCGAAAATATTGTCTGAATTTATATTCACTTCATACATCACCTTGGAAAGCCACAACAGAGAAACGCTTGAAGAATATCTTCAAGATTACCCCGGTTCACGAAACGTTACCCTTCAGTCCCTGCAGGATCATTTTCCTCTTCAACTTCGAAACTTTATCCTCGCCTGGGATAGCTCTAAAATATCGTTGATGATATCTGGGATACTCCGAATCATTAGCTGAGAGACCGTACTCAAATTCATCATGTTTTATGCTGGTCATGAAGCAGATTGTGTATCACTCTCTTCACAACTTTTGACGATCTTCAAGGGAAAATCTTTATTCATGCGAAATCCTTTCTCTTTCGAGCAGTGAGTGGAAATTTGTTGAATGGAAAGGTCAATTTAATGATGGAAAGAGAAAAAGTTAACTTATATTTGAATAAAGCACAGATAAACCTATCACATTGATATTAATCATGATTACAGTATCTTTAAGTGAAGAGGTTTTTAGAGGACTGGGACTAATTGGGACCTTAAAATAGGGACGCTTATTCAGGGTGATCCATTAGTAAATAAGTGGAAGCCAAGGGCAGCTAGAGAACCCTGGGGTCAGTCAGAATCCCTTCACTTTAAGAGTCTCCTCATCTCTCCTTATAATCAAAATACTGAGTGAAGTATTGTTTCTGCGAATTTCCTTGAATGCCAATAGCTTTCAAACCAATCCATATATCTTCATTATATCGGGTAGATCCTTTAATTGCGGGTGAAGTTACTAAATTAGGTTCGAGTACGGCCTAGGTATTATGAGTAATTTATATTAGTGAAAAGAAAAATACTTTATATCAGAAATTCTTGAATTTGATAAGATAAGGAGAATGCAAAATTGAAAAAAAAACGATGTATTTCTTTCATTTACGCATACTATTCCAACACTGACTGAATGTAGTCAAACCTGCATAATCAATAACACACACAAAAAAAACCAAAACATTTGTAATTTCAATTTTAAGCATAATTTATCGAATTTACCGATACGATTGAAAAAAATTGGAATTCCTTCTTGAAATATAACGATATGCAGAGAATTTGAGAAATAATATTGCTATATAAAATCAATACTTGGTGAATAGAGATTGTTGGTCTTTCAATTGTTATACCATTTATTGCAAATGCTAAGCTTTCGCAGTATTTCAACTGCTTCTTCAGAACATCAAAAAAAAAGTACCTACATACTTAAAGAATCTGTAAGTTACATAAATTAAAGTTAAGGCTAGTTACAAAGACATGCAAAATGGAATGAATAACTTACACAATGTTGGGTTTCTTTGAATTGAGGTTTAAAATGGTTTAACTGACATCCAACAAACTTCAGAACGTGATGAGAAGAGGATTTCTCTCTTTCACAAGTTTTGAAATTAATTTGACATAGTCATAATCATGACATTCATCATAACAATGTATGAATCATAGATATTTTATAAATTTAGTGAGGAATTCCGAATTATACATCAATTCTTTATAAACATTAATCAGAGATGAACTCCACACAACGTATAAAATCAATACTATATATTCTTTTGCACTATTGACTTAAAAAACAAATGTTAGCAGGGGTTGGTGACAGGGTGCCATACAATTCGGTGTATGACATGAAAGCCAAGGAAAAAAACCTCAGTAAAAAAAAAACTGGCTCCCCACATAAGTTTTGTTGTGTGTACAAAATAAGCTTAGATATATTATATATCTTCAAGAGTGGTCTTGATAAACACTAGTTACCCATATCAAATCTGAAAATAAAAAGACAAATGCAGAAAAAAGAAGTGAATACTAAAATATGTATCAAATTTGTTTGAAAAATATAACCTATCCCAATAAAGAATCGAAACATCAAGAATACACCTAAAACAATCTGGAAACATATATATGGAACAATTATTGATGAGATGAGGTATTGTTTCTTCTGCACATCCACAACTTGCGCTTGGAACTGAATTCCATCTGAGTAGCATGCTATTGGTACGACCATGACCTGTCTCAAACGATTAAGAACTGTCCAAATTTCAATGGAAGATCAAAACTCGTAATTTTTCAGGATCAGAAATGAGATCTTTATTGAACATTTCATAAGAGTTCCACTCAATCTTCCATAATTCTCTTATGTTCATACTGGAGAACGATTAATATCAGAATGGTTTACGTAACTTCAATCTGGAAATTCTATTTTGTGGAATATATGAATTGGAAATAAATTTGGAAAAGAATGATATTTACTCCAAGAATTTAAAGCTACAGTCTCTCTGCGAATATAGGGAGGGACAATGTTAGACAAAACTGTTAACAAATGAACCGGTGTAGTACTTATGATGCTAGTAATAATTCTCATAATGTATTCAATTGTGCATCAATTTTGTGGGTGTGTGCACCATTGAACCAAACAGAGCAACAATAGTCAGCTGCAGAAAAAACTAAGGCTAGTGATTCTGTGAGAAGATTAATCAAATGAAAACAAGATACCTCTGTTTTGTAGGGATTTTGAAATGATCGCTACTCAATAAAATAATTCTTCAACATCGCCAAATCAGATGATAGTATTTTCTCCGGAAAATCCGAATGGTGATAAGCAATAGCAATGTCATCAACACAAACAAATTTCTGAGACGATGTCCTGAGTAAATGACTGAGATATAAATTGAAAAGTAAAGGAGCAAGAACCGATCCTTGTGGAAGATCATTTCTCAATGTTTGGAAATTGCTGCTCTTATTGTCAACAAATATACGAAACCTTCTATCACAGAACATATTTTCGGATAATCTCACCATTTTTCACACTTCAGATGGTTATAGAGTTTGAAAATTAATCCATTTTTCCACGCAATATCATATACTGATGATAAATAAATGAAAGCAGCTCCTGTTGTCAACCTATTATTGAAGCCTGATTCTATGAAAGTTATAAGGCTGAGAACCTGATCTGAACAATTTAGATTTTTCCTAAAGCCTCCCTGGAAATTTTGTAGAGCATTTTCTATGAAAGATTCGATTTAAAAAAAATTAACCTTTCTAATATTTCGAAAGGAACACTCAGTAAACAGTCCACTGTAAAGTAGGTACCAAATGGACAAAAATCTCAGAGTTTTAAGCATTCAAAAATAACAATTCATTTCAATCACTAGAAACCATTAATGAGATATAAAATTTTCCTCATCACACATTGTTCACAGTCTTTCTCAGTAAAATATTCATCATCGTCAATCCATTAAAATACCTCTGCTGCAAGATACATCAGTCCTCAACATGAGAAGTAATCGTGTGCAACATTTTCAATCCATTTTTCGATGTTTACACCAGATGTGCCATAAACTTCTCCATCCACTCAACAAGATCAATCTGTCATTTCGTATATGTAGAGGCAGAAAGTGTGGAAAATCAATGACAGTTCTCCGAGCTGCTAAGGGTGGTGCTCTTAGGGGTTAGTCTCGTGAGGGCCATATTCGTTTATTCAGAGAGGTGTTTTCAAGTGAGTTAGTGGGAGTTCATGTCGTTTTCACATTACTCCAATTCCCGAAAAGAGACAGTGGTATGCGGCAGAATTTAGGCAGAGAATATAAAATATATCATAAAAATTGGTGGCTTCACAACGGTTTTTTTTTCACGAGGCTCCTAACTTGATTCACTCCATAGCGTGATGGGGGAGAATTTTATTTTTGCCTTATGTAAGGGGTTCTGGAAAGTGAACCATAAATTTCAAATTCGCATGATGGTGTAGGATTTGTTGTGAAGATGAAATAGAATCAAGAGGACGAAATTTCATTCTTTTGTTAGCATATAGCAATATAGAACACCAAGGTATACATACAGGGAGAGTCTTCGACCACTGCGTTAATTTTAACCATAGGTTCTTGAGATCAAAGAAACACTTTTTCCCATACCGTTTTTCCATATTCAGCTGCGTTAAAAAGTTGTAAGAATTTTAAGTTTTCATATTGGGCAAATACCCCTCTGTATTCCAGTTTAGTTTGAATGAAAATTACCTTTCACAGCATCCACTATTAAATCTGAATTGTTTGAAAACATTATTCTCCCTTTAAGAAATGATTCACTCACTCATGTTTCATCAGATATCGATTTCATTCCTTTCAATTTCAAATATCTCAAAAACGGTGCAATTTGGGAAAAAAGATGATGACGAATGATTTTATCTCCAAATAAGAATGATGATTCTAGGAAGTACAAGATACGGACCTTTAGTTCAAGTGATATTTGTTTTTCATGCAATTTAAACAATCTGTACAGTAGTAGTGAGAAACCCACAAAAAAAGGAATAAATCTATTGATGCCAAAATATGCATGACTGTTATCAAAAATGCAATTTTGCTATGAAATTTCAACACCCTATATCTTTTCAAACGAGGCCAAATTTGGAAAAATGTTATAGGAAGAAAATGTTTATTTTGACGTCAAGAATCAGTTGTTAAATTTCACGCAGTGGTCAAAGACTCACCCTGTATATTAGACTGTTTGTACTGCATAAACGTATATTCCTTCAATTTTGAAATATTGACCTTTAAAACACCATGTTTTTTCCTTGTTCATAGCAGAACAAAAAGCTATCGTTTCGCTTCTACCTTATGTCTATATAATATACGGAAATTGAGCCGAAAATGGCCTCCAATGATTGAGTGCGCCTCTCTGATGAATAATACAGGGTCCGCCAGAAAAACCTTCGAGACGAATGTTCCGAAGGTCTTGGCACAACCGTACACCGTTCACTCAGTTCCTGCGTAGTCACAATTTTGTAAGGATGCATTTTTATATCTCGATGCAATATTTTTCTCACTCTTCGATCAGATATCCGTAATGCTACCGCATGCTTTTTAGCGGATCGTCGAGGAGGAAGCTCTGACTGTATCAACCTTTCCGGGGCCTGTTGCAGTCCGTAGTCGTCCAGGTGATTTCCGTTTTAATGCGAAACCTGTCTCAGGAAAGTTGAAATCACAAGAATAATTTGTTTTCTTATCGGGAACAGGGTCCTGTCGACCGAGCGTAAAACAAACACTAAAAACACATTGAGTTCTTATAGGCGATTCGCCATTTTGAATAAAATCTTTCACTACGAACTACTCAAGGACGTGGCCCTCACAACTCAGCTCCTTCTACTGACCGCATCGCGTTACTTTATAATCGGGGAGTTTTTTCTGCTGGACCCTGTAGATAGTCAATCTGGTCGTTCCGTATATAAATAACTTTTGAAGGAAATGAGCTGGGATTTTCATATATACCGAATGTTCATTATTGGGTCAAATTGTTAATTATGTTTGGCAGCATAAAGCATCATTAACTCCTTTGACATCAATCAAATCTAAATGTTCTAATGAAGTTGAAAAAAGAAAATTAGAACAGCACCGACTAGGATTGGAACAAATAAGAAAAAATCATGTATTCATAAACGTATCCATCACACATAGGTAGGGATTTATCTTCGTCATTAAATTAAATATCAACTTTATATACACAAGGATGATTGAATAAATCACAAAAAAAATTATGAAATGACATACATTTAGTGGAACATATAATAACAATGATTTCAATATAAGTTATTAGCCTACAATAATAACAGATTTTCATGAACACTTATCCCCAACGGGTTTTGCACACATACATTCTTCAAATTCACACTTTCGAGAGTACCAGCAAGCTCTATTACTTTATTGAAAATTACTGACACACCTGCCCAAAAAATGTTTTTATTTCAGATGCAAAACTTGAATTCATTTAATGAGTTAAATTCCTTAAATGGCCACTTAAAAAACTAAATAAAATTGCGATATGCCTTCATTAGCCATTTATGATCAGCCAGACATGTGATTCAACATGCCTATTATTTTTCAATGTCGTTTATAATTCAAAACCTGTACAACTTTGCCTTCGAAATCTAACCACCCTGTACAGTAAAGTAAATTTGTAAGATATACACGGGATTTTTTACCCAAGTGCATGACTATCAGACTCTCATCTTCTAAAGGAACAAAATGAGCCGACTAATACCTTAATTGACGATAAAGGAATCTCACGGGTATTTTTATCTAATTGAAGTTATAACTCAAGTCTCATTGAGATAAGAGCATTATATCTCATCTCGTGGGAGATTTAGTTAAGCTGATGTAATTTTCTAGCATGTCCACACTTAATCTTTTCTGTCATTCGTCGTTTCCTTCTACTTAGGTACATGCTTTTAACTGGAAATTGGATAATAATGGCTGAATTCCCATTATAAGATCATTCGTGGTGCATCTCCCGAAGAGCACTCTAGAAGGTATAAACATTGAGAACTTTCGAATATTCGTATTCTACCGAAGACAATACAGTTTGAAAAAAATGATATATATATATCATGGATCAGTTACAGCTGTCGCCATTTCTGCGTCCCCAACTTCCATCTTTTTCTATCATAGCATGTGTCACCTTCCAGATCTCTGACTGAAATCGCTTCCTCTACATCGTCCCTCCAAAATCTTTGTGGTCCTCTCCTTTCCTTCGTTCTGGGGGTACCCATTCCATAATCCTTAGGGGCCATCTGTTGTCCTGCATCCTCTTTACATGACCAAACCAATTGCCTTCTCACAATCTCTTCTGTTATTGATCGATCCATATCCATATCTACTCAGTCCTAATCCTTTCCAACCTTGATCATCTACAGCTTCTTCTAAGGAAATCCATTTTCTATGCTATCATCTTTCTCTTATTCACCAGGGATAGATCCCAAACTTCTGCGCCATACAGCTGCTACGCTCTGTACCATACTTTTGTAAATGTGTTTCTTGGTTACTTCATTTATATTTTTGTCCCACAACAGAGAATTGAGAGTACGAGTTTTTCCTTCATTAATCCTTTCCTATATTTTATCCTTGCCTTTTCCTTGTTTATTCAGGATAGCACCTAGATATCTCCATCTTTCCACATCTTTGATTATGTCATTATCTAGCTTTAGGTACTCATACTTTCACATATTTGAGGTCAATCCCGACAGGTCATATTCTTCTTTTAGTTTCCGAACCATATAGGCTAGGTCGTCTTTGTCTTCAGCTATCACTACCTGATCATCAGCAAAGTACGACGTGAACAGGTCAAACTTGGATATGTCCAACTGGCCGTATACCATCTATCTTCTGGTATAGATGAGCTATGACTTTTCATATTTTCAAATAGGTTAATTGTCCGAGTATCTAGGTCAAGTTCGTTATAGGGCCAATTCGTCGAAAGGTTTATTTCAAGCCTTGATACTCCGCAGAATTCATTTTCAGAATATTCAGTTTTCAGATTCATTTTTTTTTATTTCAGAAGACCAGAAATACTCAATTTGAAAACAGTGAGTCAGTATAAAACACAATTTGGTATCGATCTTCGGTTGAAAGGAAGCAGGTGGAGAATGCGCTTCTATTTAGGATCAGATCTCAAAACAGAGGGTTTACTATAGTGCTTCATCGTTTAACTTGGATTATCTTCATTTGATTTATAACTGGAAGCCTTATCAAATGATTTCAATATGGGGGTTATGTATCGCAGGTAATTAATTGTAATTAATTCCAGAAATTGTAGCGGATACTAATCCTTCATCTCGATAACGGGGAGTTATTACTGTTTTATTCTAACAGATTGTTCAAGGAGGTATATTTTGGGGACCTGAAATACTTTTTGAACTTGGTTGTGTTTATGCTTAATTTTTTGCAATTGTTCATTCGATCGCGAACTCAATTATTTTTAACTTAAATATTTAATTATTTTTGTATTCCTACGATACTGTTTTGCCGTGACTAGGTAATTGATTTTTCACTTTATATAATTGAATTTATCAGGGTGCGGCAAAAGTCAGTTTATTTCATCGAAAATTTCAGCATAATCTCATTCAAATTTTGGGTAAGACGTGAGCAAATAAACACGTTCTTCTTTCGTGCTTTACACGCAGCCATGGCAACGAACGCACTGTACACAACCACACTACTACACGCGGACAACTCAACTCGCTACGTTTCAGCTGTCTCCTTCAGCCATGGCAGAGAATACGCGCATGCGTAAATACCAGACAATGTAAACTGACTTTTGCCGCACTCTGTATAATTACTTCAAGTCGTGAGGTAGTTACGAACTGTTTTCAAAACGATGTCAATTGTCGCAATTCAAACAAATGAAAATATAATTATAAAAAATTACAATTAATGATAACCTGAATATTATTAATACAAATCTACTATAAAAATATTCATGGAAAATGGTTTCAACAAAATAACTTCATTTCAGAAATCTTCTCTACTAGTTTCAAGTATTCCTCAGCGTAGTGTAATGTCACCTTCGAAATTGTTAGAAAGCATTGACGTGAGGTCAGGAGCTTTTATGCGGTTATTCTACAGTCTTTCAACTGACCCTGGACGAAAGCGATACACAAACTTAGGAAATAGATAATATAAAAAAATCGAAGAACAAATATCTGGATTCAACAATAAACAAACTCAATTTTCTCTCAATCATAATTCAGCCACAATACAATTCTACTTGAAATAGATATATATCAACTTACTGATTCCATAATGTTAAAAAAGTTCGTTTTTGGAATGCCCTATGCAGACTTAATTCAATTGCAATCCCAGTAGTTCGTGATAAAGATCAGTCACCTTTTTCGGTACATCATTAGAATTGTTATCTCTAAATCTGTCGCCTCGGTTGAGAAATTCAACGTTCAGAAACGAAATTCGGATTATTTAATACATTATAGAGACAAATTCGTTACAGGAGTTTGCAGCGAATTTCATGGGATGCGCCATTTCATTAAGTCTGCCCTGGAGTGAAACTAGGTACGGGATAGAATATAAATTCTAGTTGAAAACTGGCAAATATGCGACATGCATATGTTGCCGGGGGAAGGTTGAGGACTCAGAATTTCTGAAGTCTTACGGCCGGTTTCTGAAACGATGATCATCATAGAAATCAACTAATCAGCTGTTAAATCTATGGTCAACTGCCATTTGAGTTGCTGAAAGGATAGTCAACTAGGTTAATTTGACCACGCTGTCAGTTGACACAGTGGTCAAATATTTCAGGTAAATTGTATGTCAATCGTCATTTTGAGTTTCCGAAACGCAAATTAAGGCTAAATCAGTGGTCAAACTAGTGTCAAAGAACTTGTCAACTAATCGGTGTTGTTTGGCGAATTAACTTGAAAGAAATCTTGTTTATGAATGAAATCTATGTATTTTCCAAGGAAATCTTAATTTTATCGGTATGTATGAAAATAATTTAAATAATATAATAATAATATATAATTTTTATGAAAAGGCATTTATTTTTTCCAATTTTGCGATGTAATATGTTTTCGTTAATAATTTAGTTTTCTCTGAAAAAACAAGCATGTTTGCAACAATTGGTGAATCTATTTTTTTATTGTAGATAATAATTATGGATATCAGCTTGGATATAAGCATGTCTAGTAATTCTAGCGAAGATGAGAACCCAAGGCCACGAACTCTTAGGAGAAGAATGAACTCTTTTGATTTCTACAATGATGTGGAATTCAAAAATAGGTATAGAATGTCCAAGGATATTATAACATTACTTCTGAATATGATAGAGGATAAAATAAAGCCCTTAACATCAAGGAACAAATCAGTTACTGCCTTGGAACAAGTACTTCTAACAATAAGCTATTTTGCAACAGGAGCATTCCAAATAACAGTAGCTGACCATATAAGGGTCCATAAAACTACAGCATGTAGAATAATTAAAAAAGTATCTAGAGTCATTGTTGAACTTCGACCCCAGATCATATCTATGCCAAGAACAGAGGATGAACGGAATAGAATCAAACCAGAATTTTATTCTATAAGTTCATTTCCGAACGTGATTGGATGTGTAGGCTGCACACATATAAAAATACAGTCACCTGGAGGTCCACAAGGTGAGCTTTTCAGAAATAGAAAGGGATACTTTTCTCTTAATGTTCAGGTGATTTGTCATCCCGCAGGGATTATTTATTGGAGGACAGTGGCTACCCTTGTCGCTCATATTTATTGACTCCATTTCTGAGGCCATCAACTCCCGGTGAGCAAGCGTACAACAGAGCACAGTTCAAAACGAGGAATACTGTTGAAAGAACATTTGGTGTCTTGAAGAGACGTTTTCCTTGTTTGTCTATGGGAATTAGGCTGAAAATGGAGACAACCATGAATATCAATAGTGGCATGTTGTGTTCTGCACAATTTGGCATTAGTTCATAATGAAGACGTAGCAGACTTTGATATCGGAGAGAACTTCCCAGATGATCCCCCAAATACTTCTACAAATGATGAAAATATATCAGTCAGATCTTTGTTAGTATCAACACATTTCAATGTTCAATAATAATTGTGGAAGAAGACTAGGATCAAAGGTCATACAATCCGTCACAAAAATCCTATGAAGTAAAAGTAGTGCGTTGAGGAACAGTTGTTACAATAGCTCAAATAAATTTATATTCTAATCTACTATTATTTATAGACTGAAAACATTCTATAAATCCAATTACACCAAATTTCATCTCATTGTTTTTACTTCTGTGTACTGTGATAAAATAATAAAATTGGATGATGTATGAACAAGGTTGTTTGCTCAATTATTTTGTATACTTCAAATTAAAACGATATTTTTCATTTTATTGACTTATTGATGACAAATTTTTCAGTTGAAAAATAGCATCTGTATTTTAATACACCAGATACGACTTAATACACAGGTACAGTTAAGCCGCTAAACGATTCATAAATGCCAATCTATCGTAAGAAACAGTTGTAAGCAAGTTCAACCAGGTATTTTTTTATGGTCACTTGAGGAAAATTATAAGGGTGTTAAAATTTAAACATCAGTTATCGGATAATTTTAAAATCTTAACCACAAAACACTGATATCTTAACCTCTTTAATCACAGAATATTAGTTTTTATCGGAGAATCTGTGGTTGGACAGTTTGGCAACAGGGTCGCCTCATGTCAACTGAAAATGATCATAGATTAGTTAAATATGCACTGAACATCCTTTCGGAAACTCAAATTGATTTGACATCTCTGTCAAGATGATCGTTGTGTTAGTTGACATGAGATTTGATCATCCTTTCAGAAACTGGCCGTTAGTCAGGAGCTAGGAAAATAATGTTTAATCAGTGTTATGGACACTATGAAAGCATGGTATCGGATGTGATTTCAGGTGTTCAGAGCTCGATTCAATTTTTTTTTATATTTCATATCCTATTAAGCAAGGTATCTCTCATAAATTCGGTAAAAAAATTTTGTTATTGTTTGAAAATGGTATCGTCGACATGTTTATTAGAAGTGTATTGACTGTTGCAGTCATCTTTTCAGATTACTATTCAGCATAAACACTCGATCGTCAATTCTTTCATATCGAAATCCACTTCAGCAATGTGGATTTAATTCCGTTATGCGAATTTCCATTGAATGCTACTCAGGAGGGTTTAACCTTTCTTCGTTTGAGAAAGTTTATGCGCTTGGTTGCCATTATCTATATGAAATATGGTCGTTCTAAGGTCACTTCAGACGTTTAGATGCGAAGGTATGCCCGACTGATGGTTATTTACGAGGAGCAAAAAATAGGAGGAGAATTCGAACACAGTAGTGCTTGCCTACATAATTGAATACTTTCTGCAACTAACCTTCGAACAGTTAATGGCTTTCCAAGCCATACGAAGTGGTACATATAGGGACGTATTGTATTGGACCTGAAATCTATTCTGGATATCCAAAATTCTTTGAAGGTACATGGATAACCGAGAAAGTTCAAGGTGATATGGAATCTTCAAGAAGATTCGGCCAACTATCGATCATAAAAATTATAAAAGCATATATTTTGTACGTTTGTGTAGATTCAAGGATTCACATGAAATTTTCTTTAAAGTATCCAAGTTCATCTTCAACTATACAGGATATGTCGTTAAAGTTTTCGAATTGGGCTATGCCACCACTGGATACACAAACAATATAACTTTTGCTTTATGATAGACCATAATATTGTAGAGGCTGTAATGGCAAAAAATAATTATTTGTTTATTTAATTTGATTTAATATGAAATATTGCTCCAGCTAGCTAGAGCACAAAACTTTCTCTCATTTACCTTTAGAGAGTTTAAACAGATGCTTCCACCTCAGTCAATACTCGAACAATCGAAATTTATTCCACTCTTTTACAAATAATAGATATTCACAGTATGGACAACTGTTAAATAATCCAAATTAAAAGTTGCAAGTGGAACTGAATAATTTCTGACTATAAAAATCAACAGGTAATGTCTACAATTGTTTCTGGAACTCATCTTGTCTGTTTTGAGTCCCAATTCATGCGATAACAGGACCATACAACCATCCTGGCTGTTAGGGATGAGTCTGGTGTCGAAAATAAATGATAAATAAATAAATAAAATTTATTAGAGAAGAAAATAATCAAGAGTTATTAACACGGTCATCAGAGACATACTTATCATCAGTCTGCGTTAAATTCTTCAATTAATTTTTATAACTCATGTAAACAATGACCTTTCTTATGTCGATAAAGAGTTTGTTTATCATTATTTGTGTCTCCACCAGAAATAAGGCAAGATGGGATTAGAAAAACTTTCAATTTTCGCGTAGGATTTCAATTTACTTAGGTCCCCAAGAATTATTTTTGGAAGCTTGCGCCGCCACTTCTTTCCTTTATCTGGAGAGTAATATCCGAAACCCCTTCATCACCTCATAGGAAATGGTCACGCTAATAAAATAAAAAACCACAAAGCAAATTGTTCATGACAAACTAAATTTGAAACTTTCGGATATTTCCAACTGAAATTTTGCTGACCTAGAGTTGCGACATACCGATCAAACAATTAGATAAATCCCTACATCCATCATAACCTACCGCATGCGGTGCTTATCGTCCTCTGCAATTATATTCGGACACAAAAAACACTTGTCTGCCTACAGAAATCGATCGTAATTATTTTAACGAATTATGTTTGTGTCATTTCGTTTTCGAATGAAATGCAGTTCGTACCTGAAAGTGAATTTTTGGGTGGATTAGCGATATAACAGAGGATATAAGCTGACAGTCACAAATTGAATTATTTTGCAAACATTTCGTCTATTTTCATGTGGAAGGAACATCATCATTTCGTTGAAAAAATTCCGGAACTGCAAACATGTAAAATAAAGTTGACGTTGCGTAGGGCACAAAGCGCCCCACGCTTCTCTCTAAATTTTACATGTAGTTTTATATAGTATTGCCATTAATAGATTTTCGAAATTATTCTTAACTTTTTAAGCCCGATATTCTTTATAAGCGTGTTTTTTTAAACTATATTTATTTGGTGGCGGGAACAGCTGCGATGAAAAATCAACTTCACCCCTTACTTTATACGATTCATATTAATTGGATTCATCTGTAACAATTCGAGGATGCTGTGCTATCTTCCAGAGACCATAAGAAGAATTATAGAACATTGTCATCCAACAAGATGACATTTCCAGCCGACTGAAATAAGGGTCTCCTTGTGTGAATGACGAGGCATCAGAACATGAAGAAAGGAAGATCGGAAAAGTTGGACCATAAAGAACCTTCGCATAAAAACTGAATGGCTTTGAACATAGAACCGAAAGGAAAACTAATGATGGGAAAATTTCTCTTTTAGCGGAAGCAATCATTCGATTTCATTATCTCCGATGGGAAAACGATGAAAAAACACATATGGAGCAAAGAGATCAGTGGGAAATTCAAAAGACACAGAATCCTTCAACATTATCGTATCGTTTCGTCGTATTCTTCAATTTAATTAACATGGCTTGAAGTTTTTCCGCTAAAATATATTTGAGTTTTCAGTTTTGTTGTATTTTAGTTTTTCCTCTTATTCTGATTCTTAGTTTCATGGTTATTTTACCTCGAAGAAACCAGTAAGCAAAACCACGTGTCGTCAAGTACCTGAAACCAATTTTTTCTACTCTCCTACGGTTCGATGGTATTGCTTATTAATTCATTGTGCTCAAATCAATGCTATTGAATATTTCATATATTTCTACGAATTCTAATGAAAAAAAAATGACAGAGTGGAATTTCGCATTTCAAAAAGGAGTTTTTCTGTTTTGATTCACAGGCAAGTTTATCAGTACTTTTTGACCTATTCCCAGGGGCATTTCCAGATTATATTCAACACAAGCGTGCCCGAGAATATAGAAAAACAAGTTTACATACTTATCCATAATTCAGGGACTTCAGTGAATACTTCACGGGACCTTTTTCAAGTAACATCCGAGAACGTGAGGTATTCCTTCCTCTCCAGAGGGTCGAAGAAGTTGAATGTTTTTTTATTGGAGAACAAATTCCCACATATACTTCGAAAACATTAAGGAAGGTCGCATTCGAAGTAAACTAATAAAAGCGTATTCCTGAATTGGAGATCCTGCAGAAACTCATCGATTTGTAGGTATACACATATATATAAGCGACTTTTCGGATGAAGAAATTCAAAGCAGAGGAATATTTTATTGGCTTATTATTGAATAGATTAGATAATGAATTAATAGTAGGGTATAGCAGTAATAATAAGTGGTTTGTGACAAAGTTTATGAGTTTTTGATATACAGAGTGCGGCAAAAGTTAGTTTACACTGTCTGGTATTCACGCATGCGCTTATTCTTCGCCAGGGCGGAAGGAGGCGGTTTAAACGTAGCGAGTTGAGTTGAGTTATATTTTTCTTGAAAATAAATTTATTTGCAATACTTGTTCTCATGTGCAAAACGGTGAACTGACTGTTGCCGCACCCTGTAGTTTGTTATGGAATTATTGCCGTTCAACTTTTTCATATATTCCTGATCTCAGTATCATAATTATGAATATGCTTGATCGCCGCAAGTTTGGTAATGGTCATGGTTATGAGAAAACGGATCATTTATGAACAGGTTTTAACCTGTATTAGTCATTTAGTTCAATTACTCAAATTGTGTTTGGTAGTAAATTGCAAAGTAATTGCAGTGATAATAAATGATCCGAAATAATTATTTTATCAGCGCACATATACAGTACACAACCCAATACCCTGGTTGATCGAGAACTGATGAACTGAAGTGATGCCAAAGAACAAGAACAGATGGTTGTTATTGCCCAAAAATATTCTTAATTTCAAACTGAATATTATGCATTTGATAAATCTCGCTATAAATCTCCTCCATTACTATTTGAGTGACATCACGAAAGTTGAATCATTGTTTGAGCGTTAAGAATTCAGAATTATAGTAATACAGACCAAACTCTATTCGGATGGCTCCAAAACCACAGACGAGGTGTAGTCACAAAATGGCGAACGCGCCGGTCATCAAAATTGCCTTATGGGTCTGAACCAACCTCGGGCGTTTCCTAGATTTCGCGGATACCAGTAAAGCACGTTTGTGTTCCATCATAGTATTCACAGGCGGGATTGCATATAAGGCAGTCATCGGTCAAGAAATATTCTATTCCAAAAGAATTCCAGAAATAAGTATAAACATGATATAACAAGGCTCTTTGAGAAAGTCACGAAATCCATAGAAAGAACATGGTCAAAATTGTCAAATTGTCAATACCTGAATACAGATAATAATAGGATCTCGGGCGGCTTACCAATGATATTTAGGTTGCGTTGTGGTATTTCTTTCAGAATTTGTGTATCCAGGATTTATTGATTAATTTCAAGTGGCTGAGCAATAGTTATACTCAGTAAAATACTGACACCAATCTATTTCGAAAGACATCGATAATAGAGAAAATCCAAGGTTTAATGGTTTTTATGTTCTCCTATTCAGCATTACTAATTTATCTTGATATTTGTGTCAAGCTTTGTACACATAGAGAGGTGGCTTAATCGGCGCTTAGAGAAGAGTAAGTGACATAGTGATAAGTGTAGAGAAACCAAATTTCTACATAGCTAGGTTCTAGGTGCTGAACAAGCAACCCAGCAGAGTAACCGTTTTTAAATCTGATATTTATCAACACTATAATACTGGAAACGCTCTATATAAAACCACAAAAATTTCTGAAGACACTTAAACCACTAAAGTCGCATAGACGAATGATTTTACAATTATAAATTTTTATCTTTTTCTTCATGGTTATGTTTCATTATGAAGTTAAAGGTTAGTTTTCTTCTTATTTAGATATGAATCATACCCTTTATAAAATAAACCATGTCGGCGTGGTCGTTCACATAAACAATTAACGCGTCTCTTCTCACACAAATATGTTAGATATTTTCATAGTTTTACTGTAACTCACAAGAGATAAAGAAGAGCCACAAATCTATTTTACCTCAGGGCAGTGCTTTCTTAATATTTCATTCGATGAATTTCACTCATGCTTTGTTTCAACTCGTTCGAGATATTGTTTTTCGAAAACAACAGACATATGGCCAAAACGATAGCTCGCTGCGCTGTTCTGCCAGTTTTCGAACTAGAATAACCGGGCAAATATATTCGAGTGCTATTGATCGTAACAATTGTAATAAAGATATGAAGATTGAAGATATCAATTCAATAAACTCCATTTCCAAAACGAATTATGAAAAAACTCAGTATCACTTCCATTACCAAGAAACTGGCGGTATACTATCATTATCCATCATTATTCATGTTATTCAGCGGGAATGATAGAGTGCTGAGATGTACGTAGTCCAAAGGTCTATCAAAAATTAATCGAGTTATCTGCTCAAGAGTGCCTCAACCCAGGCTATATGCGGAAAAATAATGAGGTACTATAGAGCCTGTTCAATATTTCATTGAATTCAGATCGAACTTGACTGCCCTGCAATATTGGGTGCTAAATCTAGATATACAAGATGTTGAGTTCGATGGTTGCAGAAGAACCCTTACCGAGCACATCAATATTTATGCTGAATTAATTTCTTGTCATCTCCGCGAGGACCGCTTTACATTAATCAGGATTATCACAATTTACAACCGACGTTCTGTATTCTGGTACCAATGATTCCTATACCGCATATTTGAGCTATCAAGAAAAAATACAAACATTGATATTTAATGATATTCACCTTCTGAAAAAATATCGGGATGTTTCCATTCAAATTGCCTGCGTTGAGTATTTTTAAATATTTTATAATTCTGTATCTTATTAGGACTGTGATTACTTTGCCAAACATGAATGCGGTTTATCAACTAGTTTCTTTGCGAAAGCTGTTAAATTAAAAAAATATAGAGAACAAAGAGTTTGGCCCAAATTTTGTATTTGACCAAGATTTCGTTTCGAATGTTGGAAAAGACTCATGGAGACTCTGTTTCATCGAAATCTTGAGTGTAAGAATAGTACAAAGATTTTAAAAACGGTCGGGAGTTCGTCGAATATTTGCTTCATTCAGGACGACCGTCAACCTCTTCAACCACGATAACGTAAGGGAGATAGCTCGTGATCTCAATAGCAATCGTGGCACCGCTCGTTTGATTTTGATTGTGCATGCTGCGCGTCGCCGCTCGGCTGAATTTTCTTTAAAAACACTACCGGATGCAGATAGCCGCACACATGCTGGATCGTGCAAATTCTGATCTCACGTTTATGGGACGGAACATTACTGGTGACGCGACATGGGAATATGAATATGACATACAAACGAGCCAATAATCATCAGAATGGGTGGGAAAAAATTAGCTGAAACCGAAAAAACCTTCCATTTCATTCATAAACCAAGAAGATTCTTATTGTTTTCTACGACATGCGTGGTGTGGTTTCCTGAAGTCGCTCAACAAGATCAAACGCTCAACAAGGACTTTTTACTGTTTTGAGATGTTTGCATATAGATACTCGCTGTAAACGGTCGGATTTGTGGCAAAACAATTCGTTCTTTATAACAGGTCATCCAAATGTGACGCCTAAATGTCAGCACTATACAGGGTGAGTTTTTAACCATAGGTTCCTGAGATCAAAAGAAACACTCTGTTGCGATATTCTCGCAACAATGGACAATTCTTGGAATTTGGGCCAAGGGCCGTTACTTCCAAGAACGCCTTCTGTCGGACGGAATTTTGGAAATCCCTAAACTCAGCTACCTGAACTTTGTACACGTCCGACCTCTTTTAATCAAGTCAATTCATTCTGTCTGCACCTCTCAAGGTGGTAAGTACTCCTACAAGTAAATTCATTCTCTCTCAAGACGCTCTTGTGCACAGTACTTCTACAAGTAAATTCTCTCTTTATCAATTTACTTTTCACGAGTCCATAACGGCACTCACAACTACAAGTTCCTCTAAAGATCTCTCAAAATAATCTGTTTTCGGGTCAGTTAGCTACCCTAGTTCATGTGTATGTGAATTACTCAGTTGAAATTCTCTACGTAAAGGAAAAAGGTTGTGAATTGTGAATCTGTGAAGCAATTACATATCGCCAAGGCACAATTCATCAGTGGAAGTTTGAGAAGCTTTATCCAAAGTGCCTGCACCTTATTCTGAGAAATCTACCCTCGACGATTGAAGCAGAGCTGCGGTGAACTCCAAACAACAAATAAGGTCAGATCTCTTTATCATTTTATATTACCAGAAGTGCCTAGATTGAGCAAAGAGGTTCAAATCCTTGGTTATTATAGACACCTAAAAACTCTTTCTGTAAGTGAAATCTCAAGTGCCGAACATTGTGTACCTATTCTTATCAGTGAATACATAATTCTATTGTAACTACAAACTTGTTTTATTCACCTTGCAAAGATCTTTTCTACCAAAGATAATTTTTGGATCTACTGTTATAGTATAACCAGCGACTCAGGAAGTCCGCTGCCCTTCATTAAGCGGGTGATTATTATTATTTCTAATTTTGTACCCGCACACACTTTTTCCATTACGGTTTTTCTATATTCAGCTGCGTTGAAAAGTTATAAGCATTTTAAGTTTTCACATTGGGCAAATACCCCTCTGTTGTCCAGTTTAGTTTGAATGAAAAATACCTTCCACAGCATCCACTATTGAATCTGAATTCTTTAAAAACATTATTTTCCCTCTAAGAAATGATTCACTCACTCATGTTTCATCCGATGAGGTCCATATCCAGAAGGAAGATACAAAATACTAATTTTCTGGTAAAAAAAATTCAACACCATAAACATGGATTTTTGTTGTTCTACTATATTTTCTTTCTACTTCAAGATCATAAACCATGCCTTCCTAGTGAGAAATTCCAAAAAAACCTCAGAATTATTGGGCGTTATCATCATACATTTGTAATTTTCTTCTTAAAATTTCCAAATCATGAAAACCATCATTTCTATGAAAACTTCCAAGGCAAGAGGTTGTCACTGTGCTTTTTTTTCACTCAAAGCCAGAAAAAATCATCTATGATTTTCCAAACACTGATATTTCTGAAGTTTCTTTTCCTTGACAGAGATCAGTGAACAGGTCTATGAGGTCTCTTGATATCATACTGTTAAAAATATGAAAATCTTTTTCGAAATCTTCAACAACAATGCACTACGAATAATCATTTTAAAGTGATGTTACTTTGCTTAATGATTATATTCTGTACTGAATCCCAATAACAATTTACCTGGATAGATTACAAGTATTTCCAGATTTAGGTGTGCAATTATACTTTCTTGAAGAAATACCTAAATTTGATTTTGAAAAATCAACTAGGTATTCTTTAATAAAAAATTTTTTGTTAAATCATTAATATGAATCTATTCTGTTTAGACTATAATTACTGATTACTGATTTTTATAATCAGAGTATCTGTTTTAATTACGTAAACAAGAACATAAATATTGAATAATGGTTATTCATAGATTATGTCAAATTTCAATACCTTACCATAGCATATTAATTCATTACCGAACCCAGGAGAGAAAAAATTAATATTTGCAATGTTTTTTTAAATGAAAGATAATATCTGTAACTATTATTAATCTATAGTTATAATTTTCCTCAGAATAATTAGAGTGAATTATTATCACATTAAAATATTATAACGTCTCTTATCTGTGGTGGGTAGTTCCCAATAAAAAAGTGTTCTGTGGTTCCTTGTTGTTTTGATTGTGTTTGAAACTGTCAACAGTTGTTTGTAGCTTTCTTTCAAAAAAATGTGGAAAATATTGGAAGGATAATATCGATAGTTTCAAATTATTCAATTCAGTATGAAATGATTATGATCAGAAAATGCATTCTATTCTAATCTTTCTTGTTTATGAGCTTAAAGCTTCCAGTTTCAATATTGATTGAATTTTAATTAACCATGCATCATAACAAACATTCAGAAATATTAAAACTAAGTCAAATTCTATTATCTCCTAAGTTTGTGAACAAGGTTGAATCGGTGTATGAAATGAAGATAATAAAGGTATAAAACAAATCTAGGAGACTGGGTTCGAAGTTTTTAAAACTCATATGAGCTCAATTTGCAGCATTCCTATGTTAGAATAGATATAATTTGATGAACCCTGAAAGTCTGAAGCTATAAAAAACCAGCTTTTCATAAAGACAAGTCTTCAATTTAACAGGTCCTGACAGAAAATACTTTACCTATTTCAATGGTCAAAATATACCGAAGTACCGAAGAGTGATGGAAAACTTTTTCTCTATTTATTATGGAATATTACTCTGGATTAAATATTAAACAAGGTGCTGGACATCATTAACAATGAATACAGCAAATGGCAATTTAGATTTTGTGATGAATGTAAGACCAAAATTGTTCAGTGGTTAATTTCATCTATAGTGTTTAGTGGCGGAACCATAGACTGGAGAGATTTCCCCAACCCTTTTTAGAAATATTTAATAAAGACATAAAATATGGCAACATTGAATAAATCTGATTATTGAATCATTTCAGCACAGAGTTGGATTTGGGGAAATCAGAAAATTTGGACAAAATTATATCGATTCAATTCCTTTCAACTTCAAATATCTCAAGAATGGTGCAATTTAGGAGAAAAGATGAGGAATGATTTCATATGCAAAAAAGACTAATGATTCCAGGAAGTACGAGATACGGACCTTTAGTTCAAGCGATATTTGTGTTTCATGCAATTTAACCAATCTGTAGAGTAGTAGTGAGAAACCCACAAGAAATGGAATAAATTTATTGATGCCAAAATATGCACGAGATATATACAAGAGATCATTTCAATTGATATTGTCGTTTGTATATTACAGGTGGAAATGCAATTTTTTTATTAAATATCAACACCCTATATCTTTTGAACGGGACCAAATTTGGAAAAATGTTATAGGAAGAAAATGTTTCTTTTGACGTCAAGAATCTATGGTTAAAATTAACGCAGTGGTCAAAGACTCACCCTGTATAATTTTCACACGTGACATCTTTTCCAATGACAAAGGCTATTTTATTTCATTAGAAGCTAGTACAATTTTAACCATGGACAGGTACACACTGCAACAACGCGTTTACATCAGTCAAACTCATTATGAAAATGGGCGTTCTTTGAAAAATATCCATCGCAAAATTCGTGATTTTTTTGGTATAAATAATCGGCCAAATCAATTTTCAATTCAAAGATTAGTGAATAAATTCGAAGAAACTAGTTGTGTTACTGATAAATCAAAAAGTGGAAGACCAAAAACTGTACACACAAATGAAAATATTGCTGCTGTTAGTGAAAGTGTTGAAAATGAATCGACAACATCAATTTCGCGTCGTTCGCAAGAATTGGGCATATCTTATGGCACCTTACGGAGGATTTTGCATGAAGTTTTGCATTTACACTCTTATTAAATTCAATTGACCCAGAAATTGAAAGAAAGAGACCATTTACAACTTCTTAATTTCGCTAGTAGGATTATTGAACAACGAACGACAGATCCATTGTTTTCAAGCAAAATTTTGTTTAGTGACGAAGCTCATTTCACAATGGATGGATTCGTCAATAAGCTAAATTTTTTGAAAAGTCGAGTGTATGCTAACAAGCAACAAACAATTAATGATCTAAAGAACAACATTCAAGTTCTAATTCGTGAAATAACACCAGCAACATGTCGGAGAGTCATTGAAAATTTCGATATTCGGATTGATGCCTGCAGACGCAGTCATAGTGGACATTTGAATGATATTCTATTCCACTTATAATTGTAATGGATCATACTTCAAATAAAAAAAAAACAGTTTGAAAAAATTGCAAATAATTTTTGTTTTATTTCAAAGTAACATGTAGGCGGGTTTTTTTGTATGACCATCTATTTTTTCAATTAATTATACATGGAACATCTTCAGGTAAATTAAGCAACAAATATGGTCACAAGCACCTCGTCGATGTTTGAAATTATGGGATGGATTCAGAAAACTGATACTACTAGAGTGATAAAAGTGTCTGCTAACATCAATTTCGTTCTGAGTCAGCCTTCATCCGCTGGTTCTGAACTTCCAAACGCATTTCCTCCACGAACTCTTCAGATAATGTCTGGAGAGGATCGAAACTCTGGGATCAAGATAAAAACAAGCAAGCGCGATAAATATTTGAAAGAAGCGGAGGGAATTCGAAGGAAGAAACAACCAATCCTTCTCAGGGACAGTTGAATTGGTGTAGCATACTACGAATTTCTGAGAGAATCTTCCTTCTGTTTGTACAGGATTAATAAAACATTCGTGTTCAAGCAACAAGAACTTTCGGCTTCTTGTGAACTTTCGCTTTGGATTCCTCGTGAAAATAATATAAATTAATTACGGTCAAACCTTTGAATTTGAACACTTCCTTATTTAATTATGACGGAGACCGGTTATTTCATTTGGCACAAATTGGAGTTATGATGGTTGGCAGCATATCTTTTATTTCGTTTCAAGAGTTGTACCATTACTAATGCATAAATAAGTATCTTAGACTATATATAAATATTGAACTTTTGGCTGACAATATTCAGTTAGCAAACAATAAAGCATATAGAGCAGGGGTTAGTGACGGGGTGTCATACAATTCGGCGTATGACATAAAAGCCTAGGGAAAAAACCCCAGTAAAAAAAAACCCTGGCTCCCCGTCTAAGTGTGAAAATACAAAAATAAACTGAAATATATTTTAGGGACTTCTTTCTTCAAGAGTGGTCTTCTATTGATGAAGACAGAGACTTCTTCAAGGTTCTCACATTGAATCTGGAAATAAAAAGACAAAAGCAGAAAAAATAACTGTATCATATTCGTTTGAAATTTATAACCCATTCCAAGAAAGAATGGGAAACATCATGAATAGCCCTAAAACCATCTTGAAATTTATATATGGGACAATTATTGATGAAATGAGGTATTGTTTCTTCTGCTTCTCCACATTCACAACTTCCGCTAGGAACTGAGTTCCATCTAAATAGCATGCCATTGGTACGACCATAAGCTGTTCTCAAACGATTGAGAACTGTCCAAATCTTTCTTGGAAGATCAAAACCAGAAACTTTTTCAGAAGGATCAGAAATCAGATACTTATTGAACATTTCGTAAGAGTTCCACTCAGTCTTCCATAATTCTTTATCACTTATGTTCATATTGAAGAACGTATTATGCCATAATGGTTTACGTGATTTCAATCTGGGAATTCTATTTTGTGGAAAATATGAACTTATTGGGAATAAATTGGGAAAAGAATGATATTTATTCCAAGAATTCAGAGCCGCAGTCTGTCTGCGAATATGGGGAGGGACAATATTAGACAAAACTGGTAACCAATGAACCGGTGTAGATCTTATGGTGCCAGTAATTATTCTCATGGATGTATTCAATTGTGCATCAATTTTTTGTGTATGTGCACTATTAAACAAAACAGAGCAACAATACTCAGCTGCAGAAAAGACTAGGGCTAGAGATGCTGTGCGAAGAGTAGAAGCATCAGCACCCCAAGACGATCCAGCTTATTTCTGAACAATATTATTCCTAGTTTTCAGTTTTAGGCTCAGATCATTTAAATGAGCCTTGTAATTGAGAGATGAATCTAATTTAACTCCTAAGTATTTTGGATAGAAATTATGTTCGATAGGAGAATCATTGAAAGTTACAGCTAATTTCCTATATTTTTCATGATTATTCAGATGGAAACAAGATACCTCTGTTTTGTTGGGATTTGGACATAATCGTCACTCAATAAAATAATTCTTTAAAATTTCCAAATCAGATGACAGTATGTTTTCCAGAGTATGGAAATCCGAATGTTGGTAAGCAATAGCAATGTCGCCAGCATAAACAAATTTTTGAGATGATGTAGTGGGCAAATCACTTAGACATAAATTGAAAAGTAAAGGAGCTAAAACTGATCCTTGAGGAAGACCGTTTTTCAATGTTTTGAAGTTGCTACTCTTGTTGTCAGTTAAAACACGAAACCTTCTATCAGATAACATATTTTTTAATAATCGTACCATTTTCCCACACTTCAGATGGGTATAGAGTTTGAAAGATAAATCGATGAAAGCAGCTCCTGTTTTCAAGCTATCATTGAAGCCTGATTCTATGAAAGTTGTAAGGCTGAGAACCTGATATGAACAATTTCTATTTTTCCTAAAGCCCCCCTGGAAATTTTGTAGAACATTTTCTATAGAAGATTCAATTCTGAAAAGAATTAGTTTTTCTAATATCTTGAAAGGAACACTCAATATACTGATGGGATATATTCCTTACGAAATTCGGAAGGAAAGTTTCCCGAATTCAGAGTATTGTTATAGAAAGACAATAACCAAGACAAGGCCTTTTTTCCTAAATGTTTGATGAATTCTGGATAAATTCCGTCAAAACCTGCTGCCTTTGAGTGTGTCCGGCCGGCCGTATCCTCTCTAGCATCCAAAAGGAATCAGCTAGAGTTTTCATATTTTCAGAATAGGTTAATTGTCCAATTATCTCGGTCAAGTTCGTTATTGGGCCAAATCCGTCGGATGGTTCAGTAATTATGAGCATCTGAAATTTTGTTTCCTCAATAACTACTAGAATATCCATCCGATCAAGTTGATACTTGGAATGTTATTGAGGGGGGCTGAAACGAAACGGCTCGCAAAATTTCGCAGAAATCGTCACGCTAGAAAATTCTTAAAAAATTCCCAAAAAAAAAATTTCAATACTCAATATCTCCTAAGACTTCATTTAGATTTAAATAAAAATCCGTATATATATTGAGGTTACCGATATCTTACTCATCCTCAAATTTCATTGTCGTAGCTTTCCCCCTTCTGAAGATATGATCATTTTTTTCATTTACTCAAGAGAAAAATAGAAATGTCATGAAGTCCGAGCTTTGTCATTGAAAGATTTGCCATCACAGATCGATATTCGTTTGACAACTTGCGGACCTAGATATTAGTGTCAGTTGGCGTAATATCAATCAAAATTTTCATAGAATTCATAGAGGTAGAATTCGATGTCGATGACTTTGTCAAAATTCAGAAAAGCACAGACGTAATATTAATCAAAAAATTTTTTTATCATAGAGAAAGAATTTGATGGCGTTGTCAAAACTCAGAAAAGCAATGACGTAAGTTTTTAGGAGAAGCATAGAACAAAGTTTGGTGAAAATTATGAGTAGTTATTTTCAAATTGAGATAAAGGTTTGTTTATTCATTAGGTTTTCATATTTGCATCACATTGTCCCATAGTACGGAAAAAGACTATTGTTCACCTGATCAGAGTGCTTATAGATTTGTTATAGTTTGAATATTTATTTACTCGCAAGTAGCTCAACAAAAGCGCCAAAGCAATCTGACCTCACGTCAGTGCTTTCTAAATTTTTTTATTTTTAATATCGAGAAATATATTCGAACAATAAATTAATCTCACTCAAACATATAAGATGTAGAGTGCACGATAATGATCAACTATTATATCACAAATGTCTTGAAAATCCAAAATCAATTATTTCCATTATCGAAATTGCTCTCATATATATCGCGCATTTCATTCAACCAATTTACAAGATCCATACTTTTCATTATTCAATCACAACAACACTGCTGAAATTGACCAACTCACAGCAATAAATATTTGATTAATGTTTACGAATACCAGGTATACCGGTATGAAGGTAGCGTCAAGATATGGAACATTGTTGTGAACGAGAATTATTTATTTTTTTTGTTTGCTATGACATCTGTAAACATATTTAGTAACATCAAATCATTGAACAGACAACATTTTTTTCATCGTGTTCAAAACGTCGAATTTCGTACCAGAAAGTGATGATTTGCGGAAAGCATCAATTTTATGTTTTCATTTGAAGAAAGTGCTGCAGAGTCGCATCGAATGCAACATGCAAAAGATAGTTCCAACGGTTCAGAAATATGATTTTGATGTGAGAAATTAAGAACGTGGAAGACCACCAAAAAAATTTGAAGTTGCCGAATTGCAAATGATATTGAATGAAGAGGACACTTTGAATTAAAGGAAATGGCAGAAATGTTAAATGTTACACAAAAAACAATTTCTGATCGTTTAAAAGCTCCAAAAGTGTGGAAAATGAGTGCCACATGAATTGAATGATAGACAGATGGAAAACCGAAAAAACACTTGTGAAATTTTGCTTCAAAGACACGAAAGAACATCCGTTTTTCATCGGATTGTTACTGGCAATGAAAAATGGATTTATTTTAAGAATCTTAAACGGAAAAAATCATGGGTTAATCCGGAACAACCATCAACATCGACTGGAACACCAGATCGATTCGGCAAGAAGACAATGCTGTGTGTTTGGTGGGACCAGAAAGTTGTGGTGTACCACGAGCTCCTAAAACCTGGTGAAGCCGTTGATACTGATCGCTACCCACAACAAAGGATCAATTTGAACCATTGATCGAGAAACGACCAGAATGGGCCTGAAGACACGGCAAGGTAATTTTGCTCCATGAATATGCACCTGCACACAAAGCAAAACCGGTTCAGGATACAATCAGATCTGGCTGGGAGTTGCTACCCCACCCGCCGTATTCACCAGACTTGTCTCCTTCCGACTACCATTTGTTTTCATCGATGGGATACGCATTGGCTGAGCAGCACTTTGATTCCTACAAAGAGGTCGAAATTTGGGTGGTTACAGATATTTTATTTCATCCAAAAGAATTTGGAAACTTTGGTTGGTATTAAATTTAATATTGTATGGTGGAGTATTAAAATTTGACTTTATCTATGATCCAACCTCACGCGTTGGATGTGTTCATAGTAGTAATGGCTTTCATTATTTGATGAAAACCTTGAAAGGAAAATTACAAATGTTTGGACATAATATCCGTTAATTCTGAGATTTTCAAGAATTTCTCACTACAAACGCTGGCTTATAATTTTAGTACAAAGAAATTATGATAGAACATCAAGCATCTATTCTTATAGTGTTGAATTCTTTTTCCAGCAAAAAAATAGCATTTTGTATCTGCACCTAAGGACCTCATCTGATGGAACATCATGAGTGAGTGAATCATTTCTAAGAGGAAAAATAATGTTTTTAAACAATTCAGATTCAATTGTGAATGCTGTGAAAAGTAATTTTCATTAAAACTATACTGGATAATACAGGGGTATCAGCTGATTTTGGAAATATGGTATAGGAAAAAAGTGTGTCTTTTGATTTCAAGAACCTATGATTAATATAACGCATTGGTCAAAGACACGCCCTGTATACTGACTTTTTGATTTCGAAATGAATAGCATATTTGCGATTTATTGAACAAATGAAGTGCATGAGAAGGATCTTCTTAAAATAAAATAGTGGTCTATATGATTAAAACCTACACATTAGGATTTGAAGAAATTAAAAAATTATGTTATTGTGTTGAAACTGATTATCTAACTTTAATGAGAGTAACAGTATGCATTCAACGTCAGTTCATTAACTCAATCAATATTAAATTTGATATAATTGAAAAAATTAAATCAATGAAATCAATTAAATTATAATATTGAAAAAATGAGAACATGAAACGAGATAAAGTCATGCCGAAATTTGCTATTCAACACCACTCAAAACATATTATGTACAAGAAAGAATCCGACAAAACAGTTCAAGTGATTTGAAACATTTCAGAGGTATTCTCAAGTTTCAAGGTTAATCAAGGCATCCACTATAATAAAATGCTAAAATTGTAGTCTGTGTGAAGAATTTTGTTTGGACGTCAATCATTTCAAAATATATTCCTGCTGAACATTTGGAGAATTCAGAACTGCTCAGTTTCGGATTAGCATACGGCCAAATCATCACAATTTAATCTTCTATCATTTCTACTTCACATTATTACAATAAATAATCAACTTTTCAGAAGAATTATGCGATATTTATCCATATATGCAATCAAGATCAAATTTGAATATTGAAGGGGAAAACATATTGAGGAGATTAACCTGAGCAAGAACGTGCTAGCTACAAATCATGCGGTATCAGTTTCCTTAACAGCTCAGATATCACGTCTCTTAACAACCAAGTAATCTGTCACTCACCAATTGAGGACAGCCGCTCTGACGGTGGTTAGTCCAAAGATGGCTCGATCACATCAAATCAGATACAGAGATCAAACCACAGAATATGATCAACCTATTCACTACCGCGTTGAATGCGAATGTGCCGAATCCATCTTTTTCAGCCGCGCTGCACTCACTGCTCGACTTTTCGTTGTACGATACTTCCGACAGGCGCGAAGAAGCTACTCGTATAAAACGCGCCAGCGCCGGTTCAAATCGATAGGAAAGGCCGCGGTCTGTGAATCGGGTGTTCTGGCTTGATTCGCGTCTGGCAGCCGTCAACTGTTGCTGAAGAAGTGAGCCTTGGAGGGAATCGTGCTGATTCCGACTCGTCCGGTATTTACAGGTTTCAACTTGTGTTTCCAAGGATTGGATATGTCTAGGTTGAGTGAGACAAGCTGTCGACCTTCATTCAACATTTTCTGAAAACAAAGACTAACGGTGGGTTTCATAAAAGTTCGTAGATTCTTTTTATAGTCACGTTAACTGACGAATGGCATTCCTAGATCATATAATGTTATTCCATCCCTCTCTATGTACTACGTGGACTGAAAAGTCCCGGGCCTAACAGTCACCTTACTCAAACTCGAAACAATGGATCAAAAACAAATTCGTTTTTTAATTTTACACTGCTTCTTGCAGACTTGCATCTTCTGAAGCGCACACAGAGGCGCCTAATTATATGGCAAACTTTTTTCTGAGTTTCAACATGATGGACTTCAAGAGAAATTTCAAAAAGTTGCTCAAGGAATTTTTTTACAGAGCTATTCCTGTCAAGGAAGAAAATGTGATAATGATTGTTTTAAAGTTTTTTATTGGCTTGTTATCTCTACTTGGATAGACTGATCACTCCTACCATTCTTTCTCATTATTAACTTATCAGTTTTCTGCCAAGTTGCAACATTGTTGATGCTGCTATGCAATAAGGATTATCATTATTATTAAGTTTTATGTTTTCAAGGACATTCTCTATGCTCATCAGAGTAGGGAGACCCTGCTTCTTTCTCTTGTGATCTCAGCTGGGCCTTCGATTGTTTAAAAGTTGCAAAAATTTGCAAGTTAAAAAAATATGGTATCCGAGATGTTACCTGGATAAAGTCATACCTGAAAGACATAAATCAGTTTGTTACTATCTCTATGGTGGCAGGGTTCTGGAGTCTGAAAAAACATCCTTTTTTAGTTGGAGTACCTCAGGGATCATTTTTGGGGCCCACCTTATTTCTATTGTATGTCGATGACATTGAAGTGCCGATAAAATGCTCTTAATCTCTGGCTTCAATGATCACAGATCGTAGAAAGCTATCGATGTAATCACCCGAAATTTTTTCTCTGATCGATTAGGAAACCAAGTACTTCAGATTTTAAAACTTCCAGAGTAAAAATGAGTTTTATATTGACTTGAGAGTTGATGGAAGTAATTTTACGAGAGTTAATTCCGTTAGTTTTCTAGGAATTGTTTCTGAAACTAATCTGACTTGGAATCAGCACTGTTCCAAACCTAATCATATGTTATCTGTTAGCAATCTGAGGAATGGTCTGACCTTGAATCAGTTGCTGCTTCTTAATTATGGTAGGTGGAGTCCTTTATCGTTTTTTCTTTGGCAACCCAAGTTGGCAGCTGACAATATTTTGTCTCTCAGAAAAGAATTGTCAGATGTCAGGTGAGGGCTCATTCGAAGGTGTCCTGTCATGACATGTTTAGATCATTCCTGACAGGTAGTGCGGTGCATTCTCATAGCTAAGATAATATCTGACTAAGTCCGAGATAGGCTTCAATTCAACTAAGGTTCGTAGTTTAGTTGTGAGCATCGGGAACTTTAAAAGTGTAGAAATTTAAAAGGAAGCACAAGCGGTATCAAGTTGCTGAATGTTTATACGATATTTCTGAGTTTCTGAATAAACATTGATCTTTATCTTTGATTAAGAATAGCTGCTCTGTATATGTCGTGATTGTTTATTATATATGGTTGGATATGTATATCTTTGTGTAGAGATGTAAATTCTTGGCATGTGAATCTTATTTGATTTTGTGATTCTTATTTGATTACTATCTTGAATTTTTCCACAGCACTATATTTACTGCTCACGTTTGGTGATGAAGATGATTATTATTTTATTTGTTTCTCAATTGTGAATGTCAGTTTCCAAAAAGGCAATATTAATAAAGAAAGTTTATTTTATCAAGTCACTAACTTGTGAAACTGACAGTTAACTTCCAAAATTTTCACAAGTTAGTTGTATTATTTACATTAGGAAATTTTGTTTTATCGTCATATATGTTGAAATTCATGGTACAATTGTACTCTCCTTACTACCAAATAATTTGCTAGACATTTCGACATTTTTGTTGACCGAATCATCGACATAACTCATTGCAATTTCAGTGCTCTTCCACCCTCCTGCACGCTGTAATGCTAAAATATCTCCACCCGAATCCGCAACCATAGTGGCTCCAGTTCTGCGAAAAGAGTGGCCGGTGTATAACTCTGGGTCTTTTAAACCTAAATATTTCGCTATTTACTTTGGGACACCACCAATAGTGTGCTGGCCAGCATTAGGGGAAATGCACTTTCCATGTCGGTATGTCACAAAAAATCTTAGGGCTTTCTGTTACAGGAGGCCGAAGATTTACATATTTTCTGTATAACATGCAGGGCTTGAAGCTGCAGGCATCATCGGTTATGGTGAATCTTCTTATTGTTAAATTTTTTTTACAATGACGTATTTTCCGATATTTTCTACATCATTCATGTATAAGGAGAGAATTTCGTCACATCGACAACATCCAAAAATCCCAAACATTGTTGCAATTTTCGCCATCAACTAATTGCGACAAATTATTGAGATTTTTTTGGAATTTATCTAACCTTTTCACATATGAGAAACAAATAAAATATAAAACAATACACGCAAGGTAACGTGTTGTCAAGAAGGTAACTTACTCGCCTGCCGCTCGTCAGTTATATCCTCCATTCGCCAGTAAGAACCCTCTAACCTTGCTTGTAATATTATATACTATAGCATTGGTGAAACCAAATTTTACTTTTGATTGAGATTAAGAGAATATCTATTCAGTGAATTATCTCCTCCATATACTATCGTTCAAATATCTGGGCAGTGTTTAGAATCATGCCAATTTGCATGGAGGCAAGTGAACAATGTTGATGAAAATTTCATAGGTATACAACGCTCGCCTACATCTTCTCTCGGTGCTGTTTTCTTATGGTACCCAATTTCAGTATACATTTCGAGCAAGTAATGAACAACGCTTTCGGAACTTGTAGGTTACCCATATCTTCGATCTCCCGTAAACCTAAATTGCTTACGTATACTGATTCCGCCTCAGATGCACGGGGATCATTCCTCTCTTCGGTGTTCTTTCAGTTCCACATGAATATTTCATGAATTCACTGGTGTGATACGGTATAACAGCTAAATCCTTTTCTGCATCGCTGCATGTGGGTTGCTAGACCTCCGAAGCCGTTTGGTGAGTTTTCGGGTATAAAAGAATGGCCGTTTTATTGGGAAATAGTGGAGGGTTAGGGATGTTGCTACCGAAATATTCGAAAGTTATAATATCGTGAAGAGGTTTACGACACGATTTAGATGGATCATTTTGTGGACCCTCATTTTATCAGGTTTAGTAGCAATCGCTATCTTGATGACGTGTGCTCCCGGAGGACATAAGTAGTGACGGAAAACATTTTGAACATGTTGAGGCAGATAAAAAAAATTCTGAATGGAATAATGATGTATCATAGTATTCCAGAGACAGAAAAAGATTTTAGAACAAGCACGCAAAAGTTCTTGATCGAATGTCACGGCTTTTCTCCCTTTTTTTCATCTATAGGACAGAATACTATGAATGAACCTTTCTAAGATTAATCAATTATTGGAGATTAAAAACTGATCATCAAAGGCCTTCTAGACGTCAAATAGTATATAACATTACTAGCAAGGTAAGAGGGTATTTACTGGCGAATGGATGATATAACTGACGAAACGCAGGTGAGTCAGTTACCTCCTTGAGCCAGTAAAACCCGTTACCTTGCGTGTATTGTTTTATATTTTAATTGTTTCTCATTTGTAAAAAGCTTAGATAAATTCTCAAAAAATCTCAATAATTTGTCGGTAACTTTTTTGGGGTAACTGAAGATGTTTTGTTGGTCTACTTGAATCAACTATCAGCAAGATTCAGCCCTAATACTTTAGGGGCAAAATGGTCAATGCTGAAAAGCTGCTTGGAAATGAAAGAAAATGCCCCTGTTCGCAGTTTGTTTTCCCTAAAAAATGTATTGAAAAATATTACGTTTAGTTGTCATTTGCAGATTTCAAATGGAAATAGCGTGTCTGAAACGAAAAAATGAGCGTTCTACCCCAAATAAGGTCAAGGATTAAGTTAAGTAGAGGTATGAACCATTTCTTTTACATGCTCCTGATGACCATTGGTTGCTGGCCAAAATTGTAACAATATTTGGGATTTTTGGATGTTGTTGATGTGACGAAATTCTCTTCTTAAACATGAATGATATAGAAGATATCGGAAAATACGTCATTGTGACATTGCTCTTGTTAAACAGTTCCCAATTCGGTTTCGGAAGTGGTCTGTCTACGACAGCTGCTATAATAGAGCTCATGAAGGTAATAAACGAGGGCTATGGAGAGGGTGCATACATAGGTGGACTCTTTTGTGACTTGAGTAGAGCTTTTGAATGTGTCTCTAAAGAACATATTTATAAATTACAGCGTTACAAATTCGATCAGTGTTCAATTGCAGTTATGAGTTATCTGAAAGATTGCAGTGTGTTGTTCTCAACGGGGATCTATCTAAATTGTCTAATGTTGAATGTGGTGTACCTCAGGGATCGGTCCTGGGACCGCTACTCTTTCTCATTTATATTAATGATTTTGTGATATCTGACCCAAAGGCAGATTTCGTTCTTTTCGCGGATGACGCGACAGCGCTAAAAAAGGCTCAATCAAAAGAACTTCTACAGAATATTATGAGAGACTTGTTTTCGGCTGTCTCAGAATGGTTCAATAGTAACCATCTTAGTTTAAATGAAACCAAGACTGAGTTCATGTATTTTTCAATGAGAGATCTGAGGGATATGAATTCACCAGAGCCTATTAAACTTCTAGGTTTAATGATTGAAGGTAAATTGTCTTGGAGTGCTCATGTCGATAACGTTTCTAATTGTATATCGTCAAGTATTTATTCTTTGCGATCGTTGGTTGGAAATGTATCGGAGGCTTTTGTGGAATCGAGACTAACATATGGTATTCTATGTTGTGGACATGATGCTAATGTGAAACGTCTGTTTGGATTGCAGAGAAGCGCAACTAGAGTTATAGGTAGATTAAATTACGGAGAAAATTGCAAACATGTTTTTCAGGATAAGAAAATACTAACAGTCCCGTGTTTATTTATCAATGTTTATTGTATGTCAGAACGCATATGGATGAATATAGGACTCACCAGGAAATACATGCACATAATACAAGACAAAAAGATAGAATATATACAGATTTTCATAGAACCAACAAAATGAAGTGTGGTGTAACATTTTATGGGCCAAAGCTCTTCAACAAGCTGCCGACCACTGTGGCGATGATGCCTGAAAAGCAATGCAAGCTATATTTAAAGAGGTATTTGTTGAGAACATCTTTTTTCACATTAGGGAAATTTTTTGGGGGTGATTTTGTTGATTTCTCATAAATTTTGAATTTTTTTATTTTCATGTTGACGTATGTAAACATTTTTACAACGTACTAACATGAATAAAATTATTATTATTATTATTGCGGCAAACAAAAAATTTAACAACAAGAAGATTCACCATATCTGATGATGGCTGCAGTTTCAAGCCCTGCATGTTATACAGAAAATACATGTATGTAAATCTAAGCCAAAGATTTTTTTGACATACCGACATGGAAAGTGCATTTGCCTTAATGCTGGCCAGCACACTATTGGTGGTGTCCCAAAGCAAATAGCGAAATATTTAGGTTTAAAAGACCCGGAGTTATACACCGGCCACTCTTTACGCAGAACTGAAGCCACTATGGTTGCGGATTCGGGTGGAAATATTTTAGCACTAAAGCGTGCAGGAGGGTGGAAGAGCACCGAAATTGCGATGAGTTATGTCGAAGATTCGGTCAACAAAAAAATCTAAATGTCTAGCAAATTATTTGGTAGTAAGGAGAGTACAAATGTTCTGCTGTCCTCGAGTTCAGCAGTTTCTGAGTCAACAGATGGTTCATCATCATCAGTATCAACTCTTTCATCATCAAAAATCTGTGTTACTGGAAATAACAATTGTACCATAATTTTTAACATATATGACGATAAAACAAAATTTTCTAATGTAAATAATACTACTAACTCGTAAAAATTTTGCAAGTTAACTGTCAGTTTTACAAGTTAGTGACTTGATAAAATAAACTTTCTTGAATAATATTGTGTTTGGAAACTGACGTTTACAAATGAGAAACAAATTAACGAACTAACGAATGCTAGCATTCCTTTTCATCGTATTTAGGATGAAAATAATCCTCACCATCCTAAGCAAAATAGTCAATAATTTCTTATTATAACAACAGTTCCTTATCTCTACCCCAATGATATGTAAATTTTCCGAGGTAGTGCTCTGGAGACCTCTTGGACGAATGGAAACACGCAAGTACAGCAATTATTAGGATTATCTCGAGAGAATGCGCTTTTCACTTCTATTCAGATTTTATCCGGGGTTAATTTATCCGCAATAATTCGTCCCGTAGATGCAATTTTACAATTTAATTCCTTCCCCTACAAGGACATTTCACGTAACGAAGCAGTTACGCTGGCTCCGCACCTACCAGGGACGACGTTTGTTCGAAACTCGAATGCTTTGTACACGTTGAGTGATTATTATCGTTGTGATAACGTATCTACAAGAAACAAGGTAAGAATAAAGGGGACTACATTACAATTTATTTCTGTTGAACAAACAACCTTTTCTCTATCACCTCTCTGGAATTTAAATTATGTTGCAAGGAAATTCTATATTTACACAATTTTTATGTTTTCGAGATGTTATTTCAAAGTTGTATCCGAATATAGTTCATTATCTTTCTCAGTGAAACAAACAACAGCTCATAATTTTTTCAGCTATGATTATCTTATATTAGAATTTTAATATACACCCATGAGTTGTGAGTATAGGGATGTTCCAGTAGAAGTGAATAGGACTGATAAATATACTGTATTCAAATTAATTTTATTTGTTTTTCATTTGTAAACGTCAGTTTGCAAAAACACAATATCAATCAAGAAAATTTATTTTATTACTAACTTGCAAAATTTTTACAAGTTAGTAGTATTATTTACATTAGAAAAATTTGTTTTATTATCATATATGTTATGTCATGGTACAATTGTTATTTCCAGTAACACAGATTTTTGATGATGAAAAAGTTGATACTGATGATGATGAACCATCTGTTGACTGAGAAACTGCTGAACTCGAGGACTGCAGAACATTTGTACTCCCCTTACTACCAAATAATTTGCTAGACATTTCGATTTTTTTGTTGACCGAATCATCGACATAACTCATCGCAATTTCGGTGCTCTTCCAGCCTACTGCACGCTTTAGTGCTAAAATATCTCCACCCGAATCCGCAACCATAGTGGCTCCAGTTCTGCGAAAAGAGTGGCCGGTGTATAACTCTGGGTCTTTTAAACCTAAATATTTCGCTATTTGCTTTGGGACATCACCAATAGTGCGCTGGCCTGCATTAGGGGAAATGCACTTTCCATGTCGGTATGTCACAAAAAATCTTGAGGCTTTCTCTTCCAGGAGACCGAAGATTTACATATTTTCTCTATAACATGCAGGGCTTGAAGCTGCAGCCATCATCGGTTATGGTGAATCATCATGTTGTTAAATTTTTGTTTGCCGCAATGTCACAATAACGTATTTTCCCATATCTTCTACATTATTCGTGTTTAAAGAGAGAATTTCGTCACATCAACGACATCTTAAAACATCCCAAATAATGTTACAATTTTCGCCAGCAACCACTGGTCATCACGAGCATGTATAAGAGATTGTTCAGCATCTTCTTTACTTAATACCTTGGCCTTTTTTGGGTATAACGCTCATTTTTTCGTTTCAGAAACGCTATTACCTTTTGAAATCTGGAAATGACAACAATAAACGTCTGTCACGGTTTCAAAATTCCCGCTCTAGTTAGTACCTGCAGACCGAACTGGTGGCGTTAGTCGCAGTAGTTTACCAGCTTATCTCCTACGTTTCAATGAACGGTTGTCGGTTGTCCTGTTCTGTGCATGTGACGTAGGTTGTCAGTTACGTCGTTCTTCCGGCATATATGTGGTTAAAATTTCCTGGAGTAATTAATCGCAATTTTGCGGATCTGAACAGGATTTTAACTGAAGCCCTGAGAGAAATCTTATCATGTTGGTTTGGTTTGTTCGTTGGTGAGATTTTGCGCTTTAGCGGAGTGGCGTATTTGTTTGGAAAAACGACGTGGGATTGGTGAGTTAACTTATGTTTGTCACGAGGTATTTTAGATTTTTGTTCGTATTTTTAGCATAATTCTGCTTCGAGTTGGGAATTATTATTGTACCGTTGCGAGGTACCGCAGATTCTGAACTGTCTTTGAACTCTTCGAGCTGTTTGTCTAGGCTGTCTTTGAATAACTGCCGTGGGAGCTGTCTTTGGGGACCTCCACCAGATTTTGCCATCTAAGATACCACACCTGTCGTCTACCCAGGGCGCATTGCTGTGAGAAATTGTACTACGTTGGCCCAGGAATATATTTGAGCCCAGTTTCCATCTACGAGACTGTGAGAATAATATCCTTTTGTACTTCAGTCAAGCCACGACCTAGACTGTTATAGAAGGTTAGTCTGTAGAATTTAGTTAAGATTGATTAGTATCACAGAAGCCCAATTCAGTGAATACTGTTTAGTACAAAAACCCGACCTATCGAGAAGGTCGCTTAGATATAAGTAAAGAGCTATTTGTAACGATTACCATCGAGGCTCTAAGTATATACCTTGGGGTGATATTACTGTTTGTTTAGTAAGAGATAAAGCATTATATCGAATATTCGGGTTGTGAAGTAAGAACTAGTTAGTGATCTACCTTCTGTAAGATATATCCTCGTTTGAGCGACCTTGTGTATTTCATTTGGGCTCATTATATTATTAAATAATTGCTCTATATTCTTTCTACCAGCCACTACCTCCCGCTTGTGTGATCGGGCTCGTTTGGCATCCTGAGAGTGCGTTCGTTATTTTCTCTCTTTTGCGACCCTGAGATCTTTAGTGTACTTTCCTCTTTTTTTTTCTTCGTATTATCATAAAAGAGAGTGGCGCCCCTTTATAAGTAGTCTCAGCTCTAGAGCTAGCTGAGGAGGTACTTTGTGCACTCTCTGGAGCCGAGTGGGTTTGGTGACACGTCATATTTTTCAATAAATTTTTTAAGGAAAACAAACCTGCGAACAGGGGCATTTTATTTCATTTCCAAGCAGCTCTTCAGCATAGACCATTTTGCCCCTAAAGTATTAGGGCTGAATCTAGCTGATAGTTGAGTCAAGTAGACCAACCAAACTTCAGTTACCCCAATAACACTATTTTTGTTTTGCCACTTTTTGAAATCGTCGTATTCTCGTTCGTACCTTGAAGCTGATTTTGCAGGTAATAAACTTGAAGCTACACTGCTGGCTGCCTCAATAATTTCTTTTGGTATATTCATTTTCGCTTTGGCCAATACAAATGTAAAGAAAAATAAACAGACATGTTCATGGCAACGCTTCCATAGTTTACGACATTTGCGACAAATTATTGAGATTTTTTTGGAAATTATCTTGCCTTTTTACAAATGAGAAACAATTTAAATATGAAACAATACACGCAAGGTAACGGGTTTTACTGGCTCAAGGAGGTAACTGACTCGCCTGCAGCTCGTCATTTATATCCTCCATTCGCCAGTAAAAACCCTCTTACCTTGCTAGTAATGTTATATACTAAAATCACTCTATTTCCTTGCGTTGGTACCCTTGATTTCCGATATTTCTCCAGGAGCTTTCGGATCACGACATTGACAGTCATGTGTCATTTGATAATTGCTTTAGAATGATTGATTTTCACGGAACTTTGAGGAAAGCAGTTGGTAAAAAAGTACATTCAACTAATGTCAACGTTTCGTAGATATATTTCTACTTCTTCAGGGCTACAAGAGAGAACATAACATAATAAAACAATTGTTATATGTGTTTATTTTGAAACCACTGTTTTGATCTATTATTCAATTTTTAATGCAAGATATATTTGTACCATATCTAATCTCTGTAAATTTCTCTCTTCTAGCCCTGAAGAAGTAGGAATATATCTACGGAACGTTGGCATTAGTTGAATGTAGATTTTGACCAACTGCTTTCCACAAAGTTCCGTGAAAATCAATCATAACATGTCTCTACAAGGAAATTATCTATCAGACCATTGCTTTAGAATATTTGGAACTTACATTTGGTGTTGACGCCCTTCTCCGGTATTCCGTCAAATTACTTGGGTGCTAGACAATTTTACTTTCAAGGGCTCGAGCTCGAGCCTAGGTAGCCTTCAGTGGAGAATGAGCTGGGTATTTATCGGAGGTATCATTAAAATTGTAAAATAACCAAATATATATTCTGTTCAATAAATTCACAACGATCTCGGTCTCACTAACAAACAAATTCTTATATTGCTAATCAGAAATCTGTAACAATGCGGTCAGTCCAACAGAAAACCTCAACATATTTTACACTCCAATCAATTTCTACCCCATAATTTTTATCAGTGCAAAATCAACACCAAACGGCGGCAAACAAACCCCGATCAATAATTACAGATTATTCTATTGTGTTTGCTTCGAAAGATCAGGTTGAGACCAGTCGAACCAGTTCAACTAGAGAATCTAGTGTCAAAAGACTGAAATAGTCACCACGAGGAATCCAGACCCGTTTCGAAGTTAAACTGTAAGTCACGTGGATCTAGTCCTGATGACTAGATAGTCTGGGTGGAACCGGCCGCGAAAATCAAATCGCTGAATGCTACAGAAAATCGTAATTCAGAGCCTTGTCTGTGACTCCCACCTCTTGTCATCATCAGGCGGACCAAGAGTGGGGCATCGATAGGTAGTACTGCCGATGGTTGCTGGCGTGAGCCAGGGTTGCCAGGTCTGAGTATTTATTATAGTGATTTCCGATCGTCAAAATTGAAAAACAACACCGCAGCAATGATGTTTCTGAAATAAAAAAAAATTATTGGTGACTAGACTAAATATATTACATCTAACTGAAATTCAAATCTGATACCTGCCAGCTTTCATCAGTCTCTGTAAAATGAACCCTCATCAAAGCCGTCGGTAAGAAACAAAATGAGCGATGTTCGCAGAAGTCAACATCCGATGTAATGTCAATTCGCGACGGCTGTTTTCCAGGACGCTAATTCCAAGAATGCAATTTAATCCGAGAAAGTGTCTCTGGTGCTTTTAACTTTCGACATTGGAGACTACAGTAACTATTGTGTATCAAATTCAACATTAACGGGAGTTTCTGCTTCGATTACTTTTTGCTTGGCTTTCAGAATGTCGAAAAAGGAACTGACTAACAGGGAAATGGAGCGTTGAATAGATGTATGAGATTCTGTCTGTCTGGAATGACCGTTGTTTTTCGACGAGAAAAGAGCTTAAACTATTTTACGTTTGATGACATTTCACACATATATATATATATATATATAGATGACATTTATTTGGGTATTCGGCAATGTTGGGAATGATCAATAATCAAAGTTGTAAAACATCTATATTTCGAACTTTTTTGTAGTTCTTTTTCAGGATGCTATAGAGGAAACAGTGAATATAAGAAACTGAGCACAATATTACAAAATAGCTTACTTACATACAAAAGATTATTCGAAAAACTGACAAGAACTTGAAATATTAAATTTGACAATTTATTATCAATATATTATATAGAAAAAATTTATTAAAAATAATTAAAAAAAAAACATTTTAAATGTTCGATGTGCTTGTCATTCACCTCCTGACAATATGCCAGTCTATAAACAAATTCTTGAGTAACTTTTCTCAAGACTTCTCCATGTATTAATGCACATTCATCAAGAATCCGTTGTCTCATTTCCTGCAAGCATGCTGGTCGATTAACATAAACACGTGATTTTAGATAACCCCAAAGAACAAAGTCTAATGGGCTGAGATCTGGCGAACGAGCAGGCCACTCTATGCGTCCTCTACGTCCAATCCATATGGATTTGGAAAAGTAACATCTAGAAAATTCCGAACCCGTCTATCATAGTGAAGAGGTGCTCCATCTTGTTGGAACCAAACATTCGGTGGTAACTGCCCGTTCTGTTGGAGTGCAGGAATATATATATATGTATTTTTTTGAACTTTTGGCTGACAATATTTAGTTAGCAAAAAATAAAGCATATAGATCAGGTGTTAGTGACGGGGTGTCGGGTGTCATACAATTCGGCGTATGACATAAAAGCCTAGGGAAACAACCCCAGTAAAAAAAAACCCTGGCACCCCGTCTAAGTGTAAAAATACAAAAATAAGCTGAAATATATTTTAGGGACTTCTTTCTTCAAGAGTGGTCTATTGATGGAGACAGAGACTTGTTCAAGTTGCTCACATTGAATCTGGAAATAAAAAGACAAAAGCAGAAAAAAGAACTGAATAACAAAAATACGTATCATATTCGTTTGAAATTTATAACCCATTCCAAAAAGAGTCGGAACAATCATGAATAGCCCTAAAACCATCTTGAAATTTATATATGGAACAACTATTGATGAGATGAGGTATTGTTTCTTCTGCTTCTCCACATTCACAACTTGGGCTAGGAACTGAGTTCTATCTAAATAGCATGCTATTGGTACGACCATGACCTGTTCTCAAACGATTAAGAACTGTCCAAATTTTTCTTGGAATATCAAAACCAGGAACTTTTTCAGAAGAATCAGAAACGAGATACTTATTGAACATTTCGTAAGAGTTCCACCCAGTGCAGGAATGATTTGATTATATAGTAAATCTAGATACTTTTCTCCATTTAAGTTCCCGTTTATGAAAAATGGGCCTATTAGCCTATTTTCTACAATTCCCATCCAAACATTCAACTTTTCTGGTCGCTGGGTTTGTGCTTCATCAATCCAATGAGGATTCTCAGTTGACCAATATTTTGAGTTATGGCGGTAAACCATTCCATTCAAACAAATAGTTGCCTCATCAGAAAACACTACATTGAAAGCCAAACATTCGTCGTCATTACAGATGTTCATTAGCCGTTCACAAAATTCGAGCCGTCGATCAAAATCATCCTCTGACAATTCTTGGACTAATCGTACCTTATACGGATAAAAAATCCTCTTTTTAAAAATTTTTTCTACGGAACGTCGACTTATACCGTAGTTGCGTGCCAGAACTGTGGTAGAAGTTGAGGTGATTCCTCTAAGTCAATGGCAATATTTTGCGTCATCGCTTCGTTCGTTACGTCCCGTGGTCTTCCAGATCTTGGTAAATTCTTGACCATTCCAGATACATTAAAACGTTGTAAAGTTCTAGTAACTGTTGATCGTGATATTGAATTTTTTTCAGGATGCAAATCATTAAAAATATGACACACTTCTTCATGAGTTAGTAAGTTCTAACACGATCACCATAACCGATCATCATTAATATTTCAATACGATCTTTTTCACTCAAATTGACCATTTTCGCACGTATTCACGATTTGTTTTCACAAACCAAACTTCAAAAAATTTAGAAAGCACTGACGTGAGGTCAGATTGCTTTGGCGCTCTTGTTGAGCTACTTGCGAGTAAATATTCAAACCATAACAAATCTATTAGCACTCTGATCACGTGTATAATAGTCTTTTCCCGTACTATGGGACAATGTGATGCAAATATGAACGCCTAATGAATGAACAAACCTATATCTCAAATTAAAAATCACTACTCATAATTTTCCCCAAGTTTTGTTCGAAGCTTTAATTCCCTTTTCCTAAAAACTTACGTCAGTGATTTTCTGAATTTTGACAACGTACCTATATTATTTCAGCCACCGAGATTGAATTCCATCTCTATGATTTCCCGTTATGAAAAATTTTGATTTATATTACGCCAACTGACACTGATTAATGAGCCCGGCATATGTCAATCGAATATCGATCTGTGATGGCCATCGTTCAAAGAAAATCATCGGGACGTATGTCATTTCTGTTTTCTCTTGAGTAAATTAAAAAAATGATCATATCTTTAGATGAAAAAGAGCTACGACAATGAAATTTGAGGATAAGTAAGATATCGATTACCTCAATATATACACGAATTTTTATTGTAATCCGAAAAATATCTTATGAGATAGTCAGGATTAAAAAAATTTTTTTTGGAAATTTTTTTAAAATTTTCTAGCGTGACGATTTCTGCGAAATTTTGCGAGCCGTTTTGTTGCAGCATCCCTCAACAATACTTCAAGTATCATCTTGATCGGATGGATATTCTAGTAGTTATTGAGGAAACAAAATTTCAGATGCTCATAACTACTGAACCATTCGACGGATTTGGCCCAATAACGAACTTGACCGAGATATTTGGACAATTAACCTATTCTGAAAATATGAAAACTCTAGGTGATTCCTTTTGGATGCTAGAGAGGATACGGCCGGCCGGCCGGACAGACTCAACTTTCGCCACGAATTCTTCATCAGGGAGTCGAACCCAGTCGATTGAGACCATTTTTGGCTCGATATTCCAAAATTACAGACATTCGGGCAAAATGATAGGCACTCTGTTCGGGTGAACAAGAGCGCCAAAAACGTGGAAACAGTTACCTACTACAAAATATTTCGTTTTATCTATTACTATGGATACGAACAACATCAATTTATTTATCTGAACGACTTTTTCCTCAATTGGACAAAAAAAATGTATTTCTTCTTTTAACAGATAATTTTTACATAAAACCTGGTATAGACAGATCCGAAACAAGGTGCTCTTTCAGAATCTGCAGATGTATACAGGGTGTCTCATTTGAATAAAAAAAAATGGTCATTTCCGGTTAAACCGGAAGTACCTCATTAATGAAAACATGCTCATCAAATGCATTGTGATCCATTACATTCAGCTGCCAAATTTCAAAATTATCGTACATTCCGTTTTAAATATATTAACTTGATGCCAAACTTTATCCCAACCCTGTATATATATTCTTTTGAACTATTGGCTTACATATAAATGTTAGTTGGGTTGGTGACGGGGAGCCATACAATTCCGTGTATGACATAAAAGCCTAGAGAAAAAACCCCAGTAAAAACAAACCCTGGCTCCCCGCATAAGTATTGTTTTATATAAATAAACAAGGTGCTCAGAACTGCTATTTGAAAAAAAAATTGTTCATCGAGAAATGAAAATTGTTGCTTTCCGCCTAGGGTCTAAATTTATCCGCTAATTTGCGTGTCCGATATTTTTCTAAGTGTCGACTCCAAATATTTTTTCTCTATGCAGAAATTATTTGCTATCACGATTTCCTGAGTCATCAAAGACAAACACATTTTTCCTCCAATTTACTGAACGTTTAATTCGAATTCACACATATTGTTTCAACCTTGAATTAACGAACTGCTATTTCTGCAGACCAAAATATGAATGAATGTATTGAATCGTAAAATTCCCAGACCCAGATGAATCGTCGGTTTAATTCAACGCTGGCTTCGCGTAGGAGTTGCAGCCTCCATTACGTAGGCATAAAACTATTCATTCAACCCTTAAAACAGTACTCTGCGGTTCCCACTAATGTTTGCTGCAAACCTACTACACAATTAATTTGAATGGGAGAATTTTGCACCATGAAATTCCGAGATTGAAAAAAAAATATTCAGAGGCTGTTCCTGCCTCGTTTGAGAAATATCACTTCTTACATTATTAAAAAAAAGTATTTAATGAGGCGTTCATATTCAATTGAAATGATTTATTGGTCTACAGGTACAAGACAAAGTGTAAACACCTGGAAAAAGTGTATATCATATGGAATGTTCCAATTTCTGAATTTTATTTCTGTTCAGTAATTTTGAACATAATTGTATCTTCCGAGCATACTCTTTAAATTTTGGAATAGTGGATGGTTGTTGTTAGTAAAACTGGTCTTTTATTGAGTAGGTGGTAATCCAATCATCCAACCCCAATAAATACTTTATCAGGCAATGCCAAACAAATTCTATTAGAGCTCAATTATTATATAATTCAATAATGAAAGTCTTGGGATTGAAATGGATTCCGACCCAAGATGTTTTTGTTTGTGTGTGATTTTCGTAAATAATAGTAAATCTTCATTTAGTCAATAGTTACAAAAAATAAATGATGGTATTTAAATGTTATACTTAGCGTTTTCTTTTCTTATTCATGAGAAGATTGTTATTATTATTTTCTGGCAGCATCAAATGAAAAAAGGCAGGTGTACCAACTTTTCAGTTTTCTTGACTGTTCCGTGTTCTCATCTAATAGAATAAACACTCATATCTTATGATAATTAGGTGCTACGGTAATGAGAGTATTCAGAATATCCGCTGCTATTCCTCATACAGAAGATTATCGAAATGGTGAATTCAATTTTGATTAATTTGGTAAAATCCCTCTCATATTTCGACTTCTAAGGGTAAACTGCTGCGGAGCCTAATTAATTAACCTTGTGTAAATATCTGATAAATGTCATTATTGAAAGTGCTTCATCAGAGACAACTCCACTTCTATTACGATTCAACACTGTTACGAGGAAAATGACGTAACAGTCGTGGCCAGAGAGTTCATATAATATGAAGTTAGTTTAGGATCCGTTAACTACGCTAAACGCCATTCGTTCAACCCTTGATAATTTCCCTTATTGAAACTTATATTTATATATATATATATTTATTGAATGAATTTTAAGGGTCTTTAGGCTCGGATTTGGGAGTAAATGATTCGAATACTCTTTATTCTATGCCAAGCTTTCGCATTAATTTAATGCTTCTTCAGGGCTTCTACAAAAGAACAATAATATATAATTTATAGACAACCAATTTTAAAACAAATCAACTCACTGAATGTGAGGTTTTACATGGATGACATCTGACACAAACGTTATAATTAATAAAAACAATGGAAAGTTCATTTTTGATTCCATAGGAATTCCTCACAAAACACGTCATCTAAATCTATTTCAAAATTTCGAAAAATTCTTTTTGTTGATGCTCTTATTCTCAAATTCACAATCAATTAAAAACTCTAAGGTAACACAATGTCATTTTATTCTTTAAGGTTATGTTTTTTCTTTCCTGGAAAACTAGTCTCTCACTTCTCTGTGTTCTTGATCTTCTTCATTCATCTACTGGGCCGTCATAAAACGGTTTCATCTTTATCATTTCCAACAAATAACTGTATATCGAGCTTAATTTGTTTGTATCTGTCTTCTTGTTTATGGTTTTTTCTTCTTTGTTTATGTTTATCATCTCATGGATCAATCTTTTTTGATAATTTTTCTCTAATAATACCTCAACATCCTCAAAATTCACTTGATGGTCAAGATTATGTACATGAGCAGCATATAGACAGGATAATAAAGTAAAATTAAAATGGTATAGAAAGGACACACATTCAGACCAAATTATTCATTTCCACTCGGACCATGGCATGAATGTAAAAATAAACACAATAAACCAAATGAAAAGGAGGATATCAAAAATATGTCATAAATCATACATAGAAGAAGGATTAAAAAAATTACAACAAATTCTTAAAGAAAATGATTATCCCAACAGTCCGAATAAAAAATTACTATATGCTAATAGTACCACTCAAAGCGAACAAACAGAACAACAAAATATGACAACAAATAGAACAAGTTATGCATCGTATCCGAATGTTACCAACTTGACAGGGAAATTGAAGAATGTATTCAGAGAGGATAACATCAAAATTGCAGTCCAAAATCAAAAAACGGTGAGGTCATTGTACACAAAAATCAAAGACCCCATTCCAACATCCTTCCAAAGTAATGTCGTATACAAAATAAATTGTGAGACTTGCGACAAATGTTATGTAGGACATACCTCCCAATGGGTAAAAAGTAGAGTGACACTGCATAGATCGGACATAAGAAAATACCCAGAGAGATGTGCATTGGCTGTTCATGCACATAATCTGGACCATCAAGTGAATTTTGAGGATGTTGAGGTACTCAAATTAGAGAAAAATTATCAAAAAAGATTGATCCATGAGATGATAAACATAAACAAAGAAGAAAAAACCATGAACAAGAAGACAGGTACAAACAAATTAAGCTCGATATACAGTTATTTGTTGGAAATGATAAAGATGAAACCTTTTTATGACGGCCCAGTAGATGAATGAAGAAGATCAAGAACACAGAGAAGTGAGAGACTAGTTTTCCAGGAAAGAAAAAACATAACCTTAAAAAATAAAATGACATTGTGTTACCTTAGAGTTTTTAATTGATTGTGAATTTGAGAATAAGAGCATCAACAAAAAGAATTTTTCGAAATTTTAAAATAGATTTAGATGACGTGTTTTGTGGGGAATTCCTATGGAATCAAAAATTAACTTTCCATTGTTATTTCCATTTCCATTTTATTAATTATAACGTTTGTGTCAGATGTCATCCATGTAAAACCTCACATTCAGTGAGTTGATTTGTTTTGAAATTGGTTGTCTATAAATAATATATTATTGTTCTTTCGTAGAAGCCCTGAAGAAGCATTAAATTAATGCGAATGCTTGGCATAGAATAAAGAGTATTCGAATCATTTACTCCCAAATCCGAGCCTAAAGACCCTTAAAATTCATTCAATATATTTATTTTGGCTCTGGAAACAATAGTTATTATATATATTTATATATGTATAATCTTTTGAACTTTTGGCTTACAATATTTAGTTAACAAACAATAAAACATTTAGATCAGGGGTTGGTGACGGTGTGTCATACAATTCGGCGCATGACATAAAAGCCTAGGGAAAAAACCCCAGTAAAAAAAAACCTGGCTCCCCGCCTAAGTGTGAACGTACAAAAATAAGCTGAAATATATCTGAGGGACTTCCTCCTTCAAGAGTGGTTTTCTATTGATGGAGATTCTTTAAGTTGCCCACATCGAATCTGGAAATAAAAAGACAAAAGCAGAAAAAAGAACTGAATAACAAAAATATGTATCATATTCGTTTGAAATTAATAACCTATTTCAAGAAAGAATCGAAAACATCATGAATAGCCTTAAAACCATCTTGAAATTTATACATGAGACAACTATTGATGAGATGAGGTATTGTTTCTTCTGCTTCTCCACATTCACAACTTGCGCTTGGAACTGAGTTCCATCTGAAAAGCATGCTATTGGTACTACCATGACCAATTCTCAAACGATCAAGAACTGTCCAAATATTTCTTTGAAGATCAAAACCCGGAAGATTTTCAGACGGATCAGAGATGAATATTTTCTTGAACATTTCATAAGAGTTCCACTTAATCTTCCATAATTCTTTATCGCTTATGTTCATATTGAAGAACGTATTATGCCATAATGTTTTACGTGATTTCAATCTGGGAATTATATTTTGTGGAATATATGAAATAATTGGGAATAAATTGGGAAAAGAATTATATTTGTTCCAAGAATTCAGAGCAGCAGACTCTGTGAATATGGGGAGGTACAATGTTAGACAAAACTGGTAACCCTCATGGATGTATTCAATTGTGCATCGATTTTTTGTGTATGTGACTATTAAACCAAACAGAGCTGCAGAAAAACTAGGGCTAGAGATGCTGTGCGAAGAGTGGAAGCATCAGAACCCCAAGATGATCCAGCTGATTTCTGAACAATATTATTCCTAGTTATCAGTTTCAGGCTCAGATCATTTAAATGAGCCTTGTAATTGAGAGAAAAATCTAATTTACTTGAGTATTTTGGATAGAAATTATGTTCGATAGGAGAATCATTGAAAATTACAGCTTATTTCCTATATTTTTCATGATTATTCAGATGGAAACAAGATACCTCTGTGTTGTTGGGATTTGGACATAATCGCCACTCAATAAAATAATTCTTTAAAATTTCCAAATCAGATGACAGTATGTTTTCCAGAGTATGGAAATCCGAATTTTGGTAAGCAATACCAATGTCGACGGCATAAACAAATTTCTGGGGTTATGTCGTGGGTAAATCACTATACGATATAAATTGAAAAGTAAAGGAGCTAGAACTAGATTAAACATAAGAAGAATATCAGAACATTTTACTTAAAATCTAATCATCGCTGGAGAAAATCCTTCTTATTGAAAAGAGATTGTAAAATAATAAACTGTGGTTAAATGATTAAATTAATTATTTGATGAAGATATATAAATAAAGGTGAAAAACAAAAACACGCTTTCGTAGCATATCGAACTGAAAATTTTAGATAATTTTCAGTGCAAGCAGAAAAAAATAATGAAATTGTTTGAAACTGACATTTGAAACGCAATAACTTTTGTTGTTTGCATCAAAACGTCATGAAATTTATACCAACTGCCAATGAAGGACTTTACCATCAACGGGTGAAATATTACAACAGATGGCACTAGTGGAATTTTTTTTTATGTTCGGTTTCTTTCGAAATGGAGACTGTATTTAAATATATATATAGCTCTTAGTTTGGGATTGGACAAGATATTCCACTCGTAAACCCATAACAATTTCGGTTAACAAGAGGTCTTCCTTGCTTAAGAAAAGAAAGCCTTGAGCACAGTGTGAATTGGAGCAAAATGAATAAGTGATTTTAAACTAAGAAGGGTTGGCATGTATATCAGTTTCCTTTCAAGAGTTTGTAAAGGGTGAGGGTGTCATTCGCTCCTCTGGAGTCGGTAACTTTTGTGACCTCAGCTCGTTTAAGATAAATTATTTTTGTTCCTGATATGGTAATTTTGAGAGATGGGGCTTTTATATTAATTGATACAAACCGACTAGGAATTTCTGTAGTGAGATAATCAAGACATCCTGCACCTCGCTGTACGTATTCTTTGACAAAAAATACTCAAGCAAACTCTCCCACACCAAACGAATTCTCCTCCGAAATTATCAATTCACTGGAATAACCCAGCAACGGGATATTGTTTCTGACAATGTGGAAATCCCAGAACAAATAGGGCTTCTCCTAATTCCCGCCCTTATCGGGAAAATTGTCGTGGGCACGCTTCAGGAGATTCGGTGTAGCGTAGGTTGGTAATCTCGGCTGCATACTATGACGACGAATGAAACACCCACGCCTGTTACGTCACCGTTCCACGAAAGTTGTTCCGTATAGTAAAATCGATATCGCCCACTCATAAATCCTACTGGATTTACACAGACTAGCCGGAGCTTGAGAGAAAAACTTGAAAGGTCCCGGCTTATTGGGATAAATTTTCACATAACTTCGCCAATTGGATGGTGCACAACTTTTTTGAATTTATTCATTTCGAACGAAGTCCTACTCAAGCCTTTTCAAATTTACTGGAGTTTCTTGGACTCTCATAGGATCTTTCTATTGTTCGAGAAAGTATTTATATGATTTATTTTTGGAAGATTTTTTGGAATTCAAATGAAACCTGTAATGATGAATGGGTATGTTATTAATGTCTTGTAGGTAATTTTATCAGGAATCTGCTCTCGGAAAGCTAAGAAGGAGAAAAATCACAACAATTGCTTCAGTGTTATAAGACAACAGTTTGCCTGAAGTTGAACCACAGTATAGGGACCAAGCAGTAGTCGCACTCCGTGGATTTTGAACTTACACCAAAGGGGACTCGCGCATTCCTCCCTGCGCATCTAATCTTATCGACCGCGAATTTAAAAATCGATTAGAAAAGGTTATTTGCGTTATCTGCAAACTTAAATATTTTAGTTTAAGCTGGTAATAAGTTTTCACAATGATATTTAGAGTGTATGGACCATTGTTAAGTCTATATTCATATAAAAATTATGACTCCGCTCATAATGTACCTAACAGTAAATGTAATCACATTTCGTCATTAACAGAACGCATTCAATAAATGATATATTGTTTTATTGTGGTTTTAATATCACTTTGAAAGAAACAGTAATGGGTGATGAAATTTACTCAATAGTTTACTCAGGAACAGCCTCTGAAACTTTTTGAAATGTGTTAAAAATCATAGGTAGTTGATGGTTGAAAGCATCGAATGTGTTTAATATCAAATCCACAATTCTTAAATTTCACTGAAACATTAATCTTCGAGTCCATGAAAAATAACTTTCTTTTTATATTGAAAAGTTTCGAACAATTTTTTTCAATTAATCCTCTGATGCTTTAGTTTGAACTGATATTTTTTTACTTTATTCAATTTATGAATTAGGAATTTGATTATGGAATTTTAGAATTAGTGGCAAGTTTTAACGAGGGACCTGAACTGATCTTGAGTGAAAAGCGGGGAAAAGGGGGTGGGGGTACATCCCCCCGTAAATACTCCCCTGCGCTAAATATGCTGAGTGTTCTCTAGAAAGGGTTCCCTCATTATGGTGGGAAAAAATAAAAACCCTATCTATATTGAAAATAATATAGATACACACTCAAATATTTATCTGAAAAATTTTCACTCTTCTGCATACGCATGCAGTAGGCGTAAACCTCCTGAAATTCCATTGGTTCCTGGTATCACAACTAATCATAAAGAAATGACGACAGTAGGCGTAAACCTCCTGAAATTCCATTGTTTCCTGATATCTCAACTAATCTAAACTAATTGAATGAAGCACTACTCAAATAACGGAGCTTTTAATAAACAAAATTTTCTACAATACTATATGTATCACTCATCTGTTGGTCTAATGGTATTGAGAAAAAAGAAAGTTTGGGATTATTGAAACTATTGAACACAAAACTGAAACAGAATACTAACTGGAATGAAAATAAATGATTAAATAAATGAGCTTTGCTGGTTCATGGTAGATTTTGACTCAAAGAAATTCCACTGAATTATAGGTTAGGTTGTATTTTTTTCTTCAACTTCTTCTTTGAATCTCAAAAATTTATATTCTTCTACATATTAAACGAATTAAATATACAAAGGAATTATTTAAGATGTCTAAAATAATAATAATGACATTATTCCAGACATCTTAGAATTATTGATGAAAACAATGAACAAGGACCAAAATATGAGGTTAGAATCCCTGCGAGATGCGTGTGACTTGGTGTGAGAAAATCCACGGAGTGCGACTACTGGGTGGTATCTATACTGTTATTAAACCATTGGTTTAAAAAGAAATTGTGCGTTGAGGGGAGGAAATTTTGTAGTTGACTATGAGATCAACTGTTGGTTCAGACGTCTTCATACCAGTAAAAAAGGCAAAGTACATAGAATTTATTGAAATGATGACAGTCAAATTAGCTGAAAACATATTTTGCACCATGTCTCAACGAAACTTATATTTTTTTTTACTAAAACAATTGTTTCTAATAATGGGTTTGTGACTGTAATCAATAGCATGGTTATTTAGGATTACGTTAAAAAAAATCACTGCAAAACTGGAAAATTTGTGACTACAAAACCTTAGGATGTAGTGTAGGGTGTTAATTTTCAACATTTTCAAATTTAGTACTTTACCAAGTGACATAGAATTTTTTATTATTTTTGCTAGAACTGGTATTACCTAGTATATCACCCAGTAACCGCTTGACTTTGAGATACGGGACACCTGTATAATTTCCGTCTCCTAAAAACTAACCAAAATAAAAATCAACCTTATCGCTAGTAAGGAAAACTGTGAGTAGTTATTTTTATTTTTAATTTGAGATTTTTTCATATTTCATATTCATATAAAAGTATGAAAAGTAAAGTATCGATTAATATCTCATTGTAAAATTCGGGAAAAAAAACAATACACATTGATAGGACCATTGCAGTGTAGTTAAATGAATATTTTTATTGAATCTCGGCAATTTATTCGCCCAATATGAAAGGATTTCAATGAATTTGTGAACTTTGTCTTTAATTTAGACATGTTTATGTCATTCCTCAGGACTCTACTCCTGAATTTAATAATTGATTGATATCCCATCATATTGGGCCAATTAATTGCCGAGATGCCATCAAATTGTTCTTTTACTACACAGCAATATTCCTATCAAATATGTGAATTGATGCTATTCTTATCATATAAATATGAAAGAGGAAAGATATAATAACTATTAAAAATTTAGAAAGCACTGACGTGAGGTCAGATTGCTTTGGCTTTCTTGTTGAGCTACTTCAAACCATAACAAATCCATAAGCACTCTGATCAGGTGAACAATAGTTTTTTCTCGTACTGTGGGACAATGTGATGCAAATATGAACGCCCAATAAATGAACGAACCTATATCTCAAATTAAAAATAACTACTCATAATTTTCCCCAAGTTTTGTTCGAAGCTATAATTTCCTTCCCCTAAAAACTTACGTCAGTTCTTTTCTGAATTTTGACAACGTATATTATTTCAGCCATCGAGATTGAATTCTATCTCTATGATTTTCCGTTATGAAAAATTTTTATTAATTTTAAGCTAACTGACACTGATTAATGAGCCCGGCATTTGTCAATCGAATATCGATCTGTGATGGCCATGGTTCAAAGAAAATCACCGGGACTTCATGTCATTTCTTTTTTCTCTTGAGTAAATGGAAGAAATGATCATATCTTTAGATGGAAAGAAGATACGACAATTTGAGGATGAGTAAGATATCGATTACCTCAATATATTCACGAATTTTTATTGAACTCCGAAAAAAGTCTTATGAGATAGTGAGTATTAAAAAAATTTTGCGAGCCGTTTTGTTTCAGCCTTCCTCAACGATATTTCAAGTATCAACTTGATCGGATGGATATTCTAGTAGTTATTGAGGAAACAATAACATCTCATCTCGTTTGGATTTTAAAGAGGATACGGCCGGCAGACCGGACAGACTCAACTCTCGCCACGGATTCTTCATCGGAGAGTCGAACCCAATCGATTGAGATCATTTTCGGCTCGATATTCGAAAATTATAGACCTTTGGACAAAATCATAGGCACTCTGTTCGGGTGAACAAGAGCGCCAAAAATCAATGGATACTTTACATTCTATACCGTAAAACTATCGATACCTCGACGGTATCGTTTCATCCCTATGATAGCTGCTATTATAAATGTTTCGCATTTGCTGTTCTCTACCACAAATACATTGAAGCTCTCTGAAGAACTGAAATCAGTTGAGAGAATTCTGTGAACCACATTAATGATACCTATAGAAGTCGATAGATGTCGGTGGTTGCCCAGAGCACGTGGGTAAATATTTTGTTTTGAGTTTATAGGTTATGTAGTATTATTAAATTATATACTAAAGAAAGCGTTTTTTTTTCAAACGAGTTCTTCTAATACTTCCAAGTAAGATGTTTTTCTTAGAATTATCCTGTATGAGTGAATTAAATTTATTAATAGTAGATTTTTTCCGTAAAAAACACATAAACAACATTGTTTGGCAGGTAAAATTTAGGTTAGGTTAGAGTAAACAATATTAATTTAATACTCATTTTTAGAATGAGCTGTCCTGCCTCGATATCCAAAAGGAATTAATATCAAAAACCGTCGATTCGCGATTAGCTCTTAGATATAAAATAGATGTCAAATACCAAAGGAAGTTTTTGAAGAAATTAATGGGATATTTAGATGAAATAGGAGCTGAAGTAGGTGGAGAAATATACGAAGCTTTTTGCAGGTTGTCGACCGGTGTTGAAGAAAATTTGTACTTCGTTTTCTATCCAATATTTGAAATAAATAAACTTAGCTCTCTTCGGGAATTAAGGACTATAATATTTAAAGAGAATGTCAATATAATATCACAAGGGACTACTGGATTGATAACATGGCAGGTGAGTTGAATAGGTAAAAGATAGATAAGTAAAAACTATAAAATTGAATGAGTGTGTCAAATGAATTATATTTTCAACTAGCTTATTACCCGCAGATTCGCCCGCAGTGGAGCCATTAAATAAGTACGAGTATGAACTAGATATTGTCGTCACCGTCGGTAATACAGTGGGACGGTATTACAGTTTTCAGAGTTGAAACTTCATTACCGTAATGCTAGATGGCGTTGAAGTAGCTAAATTTGTCGATTTTTTGACAAACGATTTTCTCATCTTTCGTAAAAAAATTTTTTTAATAAAAAGTATCCTATGTTACTTCTAATACCTTCAAGAGTATATATGTACAAAGTTGCATGATTGGTTGAGTAGTTTTTGCGTGAAAGCGGAACAAACAAACTTGCATTCGCATCCATAATAATAGTATGATTTATTGAAATCTTTTTATCCAATCATATTCGGATTATTTCATTGAAGTAGATATAGGAAGGAGCGCTAAAATAAAGGATATTTTAGCAAAGTCGATAATTAATTTCACCAAATTTAATCTTTAACTAATGTTTTTTCAATCTATCGTTCGTTAACATAAAAATAAGTAATCAATTGAATGGTACAAATACGAGGGTACCTTACAATACCTAAGGTTGATCCACAAAATTCAAAATGTTTTGCATGAACAGTTTCCATAATAATTTAATAGGCCACTCACATTGGGACGCTTAAGAAAGGAAATACGAGGGTTGCCTTTTATATTTCTTCTTCTTCTTCTTCCTTCTCGTGTCTAGGCTATGAGCCTGTTTACTCTTCGAATATTACTCCTCTTATAGGCCGTCTCTCCATCTCTTTCTAGGTCTTCCTATGCTTCTTCTACCGTTTGACGATTTATCTTTCGCTATTCTCACTACCCTATCATCTCCCATTCTCTCTATATGTTCGTTCCACTCTGTTTTCCTGCCCTTTATCCATTGATTTACATTCTCTATTCCACATGTTCTCCTGATGTCTTCGCTCCTTTGCCTATCCCTTAACGTATTGTTAGTTATTTTTCTTAATACTTTAATTTCTGAGGTTTCCAACATCCTTTTTGTTTCACTGGTTTGTGGTCTCGTTTCAGCTGTATATGTCATTATGGGTCTTACTCTTACTACGCTTTTATATATTCTGGTCTTCGTCTCTACCGTTAAAAATTTATTCTTCCAGATTACTTAGGCATCCCGCCACTCTATTTGCTTTAGTTACTTGTTGTTTTGTTTCTTCTTCCACTTTACCATCGCTTGACATTTTGATACCTAGGTAATCTACTTCTATGACTGGTTCTACTGTTCTATCTTCCACCACCAACTTGCATCTTATGGGCTCTCTTGATATCACCATTGTTTTTGTCTTCTTTATTGATATTATCATGTTATCTCTGTGGCTGTTAAATAGAACTGATGTATCATTCTCTGTAAATCGTCTTCACTTTCGGATACTATTATTGCGTCATCTGCATAGCAAATAATCTTTATCTCCCTGTTTCCCATCTTGTACCCCTTTTTTGTTTTTACCTTCTTTATTATTTCATTCATGATTATATTTAAAAGTAAGGGGCTTAACGAGTCACCCTGTCGAATACCTGTTTCGTAATTTATTGGTTCCGTTTTACCATCCTTCAATCTAGCAATTATCTTGTTTTCCTTATATATGTTTTCGATTGTTTTTTGTATAATATCTAGGGGTACTTGTCTATAATGGAGTAGGTGAATAACATCTTCAATTTGGACCCTGTCGAATGCTTTTTTAAGATCTATCAAGCACATAAAAGCAGGTCTATTATACTCGATGGATTTTTCCTTGATCTGCCTTATGATGAACACTGCATCTGTACATGATCGCCCTGCTCTGAAGCCTTGTTGTTCTTCTTGTAATTGTATTCTCTTATTTACCTTGTTTATTATTATCCTTGTCATTAGCTTTAGTGTTGTATTCAACAAATTGATTCCTGTGTAATTGTCCGGATCTGTTCGTTCACCTTTCTTAAACATTGGTATCATTATTCCTCTTCTCCACTCCTCAGGGATTCTGTGTGACCTTAGAGCTTTCTGTATTAGTATCCTTAGCTCATTCCTCAACTCTTTGCCACCATATTTGAGCAATTCATTGGTTATTTGGTCCTCTCCTGGCGACTTCCCATTTCTAATTTTTTCAATTGCCTCTTCCACGTCCTCCTCTGTTATCAGTGTTTCCTCGGTACTTGTTATATCCGGTGTCTGCAGTAGTGGTACTTCTCTGATCTTCTTCTTGTACAGGTTTGTGAGGTACGGTAACCATATTTCCTTTGTGGTGTGCGTATCTTCCAAAAGATCTTTAATTTCTGTTCTTTGCTGTCTGATAAACCTCCACACTTGTTTTTGTCGTCCATAAAAATCTGACTCGAATCTCTTCGAATACCTTTCCCAATATTCTTTTTTCGTTCTTCTCACTAACTCATGGGCCTCTGACCTTACTGCCTTGTACTCTTCATATGCTTCATTTGTTCTTGTTGTTCTATATTTAAGATAAGTCTGCTTCATTTCTCTGCACTTTTGTTTTATTTCCTTCTTAAACCAAGGGGTCTTCGTTGTCCATTTTTTGTTCTTATCCACGTTTCTTGTACCTAATGCTTCATGCGCCGCCTCCACTATGTTCTTTTTCAACCTTTCCCAGCTGGTCTCTACGTCATCTTCTTCTTTAATAGGATTTCTATTGATTTTTCGGGCCACCCTTTTCCTATACAAATCTTTAGTCGTGTCATCGTGTATACTTTCTATTTTTAGTTTTGTCTCTTTCGCTTCTTCCGCTCGTGTCGCCTTTGTTTTAATCTTCTCTCTTATCTTACACATTACCAGATAATGATCACTTCCCACATTAGCTGATGTGAGGCTTCTCACATCCAGTATTTTTCCTGGGTGTATTTCTCTGTTTGTCAGGACATAATCTATGATTGACCTATTTCCTCTTGTGTTCTCGAACGTGTATTCATATTGATCTTTATGGCTGACAAAGGTATTATTTATTCTCATTTCATTGATCGAGCAAAACTCCAGCATTAGATCTCCGTTCTCATTCTCTACGTCTTCATTAAACCTCTGTTTGATTCCTGGCACTACAGATCTTCCCACACGTGCATTGAACTCGCCCAGAATGATTATACTCTCCTTGTTTGGTATACTGTCAACAACTTCTTGAAGTTTCTCTTTTATATTTCAAAAATACAAAATAGAAAACTGGTTTCTTAGCAATAAATACAATTGCTTTCCAAATTGAACAATATTAAGAAAAAACATATCAACTGAGGGTAACAAATTCAGATAGAAGCCATCGCTTTATTGTTTTTTGAAATATTCCCCATTGAGATCTATACCCTTGTGCATGCGTTTGAAACAATTGTCGAAGCACTTTTGCCACTCTGATTGCGGTATCTCCAAAACATGCATTCTGAATTTATCAACCGCTTCTTCGTGTGTCGAAAAACGTTGACCTCTCATTTTATTTTTTACGTACGGGAATAAAATGAAGTAATTCGGTGCCAAGTCAGGACTATACGGCAGATGACGCATCATATCGATGTTTTGGGTACTCAGAAATGCAGTGAGAGCTCGCATTGTCGTGGGGAAGGATGATGCGTCTTCTGCGGTTGGTTTTCCTGATTTCTTAGAAACAACTGGCAAACAAATGGTTGTGTACCACTCAGAATTGAAATATTGCCCGATTTTTTACCGGCCGTCCAAAATTAGAGTGTACACAAGTAGGTACCCCTCCTTTCGTGGCCATGTGGCCGATGTTGTTTTCAGTATTAATTATATCTCTTTACATACTCCATTCCAAAAAAGCCATATTTATTTGAATATAAAAATAGCACATTTTATTTTACAACATTTAGAAATTTTTTTTCAGGCTTCTCAAGCTCTAGCTGAATGGGTCCTTGGATCAACATCCGAAAAAAAGTCAATATTAGAATTGGGATCTGGAACCGGTCTGACAGGTTTAGTGGTCGCAACATCAACATCATGCAGAAGGTATATCTTCACTGATGGCCATTCTGATGTCCTTTCTCTTCTGAAAGACAATGTTGCACTCAACTGTGATGAATGCATGGATATGGTTAAACCTAACTCATTATTTACCGGTTCAGTTGGAAATTGTGAAATCGATATCAGGAAATTGGATTGGGAAACTTGGAGTGACGATGAATGTAAAGAAATTGGATCTGTGGATCTAATTGTAGCCGCGGATGTCATCTACGATAAGGATCTATTCACGCCTTTGATAAATACCATAAAGTTGTTTCTCAGTAATGGTACCAAAGCAGCTATTATAGCATTTACTGAAAGGGATGAGAATACTGTGAAGTCTTTCCATGCCGCATTAGGTAGGAAATTTTAATGTGTGCATTAACATTATACCTTATCTCTTTTTTTTTCAGAATCTGTAAAGTTGAACATCAAGTGGCTGCATACGCCAGAGCCTAACTATTTGACTTGGGAGTTGCTACAGAAAATTCACATTATCGAAATAACTATCTAGTCATAACGAAGACATTTGTAACTTATTCTTGTATTATATTTTATATTATATAAGGCTTAACTCTACAATAAGTATTTTAGTCCTTTTTGGGGCTCTCTTTCACCTGAACAGCATCCAAAAGAGATGATCTAGAGTTTTCATATTTTCAGAATAGGTTAATTGTCCAAATATCTCGGTCAAGTTCGTTATTGGGCCAAATCCGTCGGATGGTTCAGTAGTTATGAGCATCAGAAATTTTCTTTCCTCAATAACTATTAGAATATCTATCCGATCAAGTTGATACTTGAAATATTGTTGAGGGAGGCTGAAACAAAACGGCTCGCAAATTTTCGCAGAAATCGTCACGATAGAAATTTTTTTAAAATTCTCAAAAAAAAATTTTTAATACTCCATATTTCATAAGTCATTTTTCGGATTTCAATAAAAATTCGTGAATATATCGAGGTGATCGATATCTTACTTATCCTCAAATTTCATTGTCGTAGCTCTTTTCCATCTAAAGATATGATCATTTTTTTCATTTACTCAACAGAAAAGAGAAGTGACATGAAGTCTCGATGATTTTCTCTGAACGATGGCCATCTCACATCGATATTCGATTGACAAATGCCGAGCTCATTGATCAGTAACAGTTGGCGTAATATTAATCAAAATTTTTCATAACTGGAAATCATAGAGATAGAATTCAATCTCGATGGCTGAAACAAAATACGTTGTCAATATTCAGAAAAGCACTGACGTAAGTTTTTAGAAGGGAATTCAGCTTCTAACAAAACTTGGGGAAAATTATGAGTAGTTATTTTAAATTTGAGATATAGATTTGTTCATTCATTAGGCGTTCATATTTTCATCACATTGTCCCATATAGGAGAAAAGACTATTGTTCACCTGATCAGAATGCTTATAGATTTGTTATGTTTTGAATATTTACCCGCAAGTAACTCAACAAGAGCGCCAAAGCAATCTGACCTCACGTCAGTGCTTTCTGAATTTTTAGTAATTGAAATTGAAACTGTCATCCTTCAATTAAGTAAATGAAACGATAGTACGCTGTACTACTAGTCTAATGAACTGGAATATAGGTTGAGATTGAACACCAGGTATCCATGAGAGACTGGATGGGGCTTCACAAAGGGCGCAATGAAAAATAGTTGTCCACAATAGTAAGCGGGAGTGTATGAAATTAATTTGGTTTCGATAGTGAAGAATTTTAAAGTCCACTCGAATTTTCTTCTCAATATAAATGATATTTCAAGAAGCCCAGCAAGTGTTACTTGTAGAAACTTGTTCATTCTGTACAACCCGTCGAGACTTGTTGAGGCGCCGGTCACTCGTCAGAAGCGCAGATATATTATGTTATCCACAAAAATTTTAACTAAATGCTTTCCAGCAAAACAAATTGTTTTTATATTGATATTGTATTATTCTGATACTGAAATGAAGTGAAGTCATTACAAAATTTCTTACCTCATAATTAAACCTGTCAAAAAATTAATTCTAACCCTTTTTTAATCAACAACTGTTGAATTAGCGTCAAATCTCAGCCATATCGCAAGTTTCTATTGATAGATCTGATCTTCAATTTTTATTCAATATTCAGAAATTTGTAAGGATGTAACTGAGGGGGGTCCGCCAGATCCATCAAAATTTTGGAAGTGGTCTATGACACATAAACGTTTGGGTACAAGAGCTACAATTGGGTACAAGAGTACGAATTGTGGTGAACGTTTTATAGCAATGATACGACATCATTTCATTATATGGATGTATTAATAATATTAATATGAAGATCATACGGTTCAATATTAAACCGATTAATATGGAGGATTGATATACTCATAGACATATGAGGCACAATCAAAAAATGCAATTGGTACTTTGCGTAAAATATTGCTTTCACGCTCTGCTGGTCATTTTTGTGGTCGTACATCCTGCGTATGTGTAATACACCGGAAAGCGATGTTTTATCTCGGTCACCGGATGCTAACAAAGAGACAACTTACCTGAGCAATTTGTTACTCACATCGGTTTTTTCTCTAAACAGAATAATAGGAGTCATTGTGCGAGGTTTTCTATCCACATAATAGCTGAAGAGTAATAATGCCTTTATTTTCTATTCTATTCATAAAAAAAATAGAAAGCACTGACGTGAGGTCAGATTGCTTTGGCGTTCTTGTTGAGCTACTTGCGAGTAAATATTCATACCATAACAAATCTATAAGCACTCTGATCAGGTGAACAATAGTCTTATCCCGTACTATGGGATAATGTATTGCAAATAATGAACGCCTAATGAATGAACAAACCTATATCTCAAATTAAAAATCTATTCATAATTTTCCCCAAGTTTTGTTCGAAGCTATAATTCCCGTTTCCTAAAAACTGACGTCAGTGCTTTTCTGAAATAATGACAACGTATATTATTTCAGCCATCGAGATTGAATTCTCTCTCTATGATTTCCCGTTAGAGAAAATTTTGATTAATATTACGCCAACTGACACTGATTAATGAGCCCGGCATTTGTCAATCGAATATCGATCTGTGCTGGCCTTCGTGCATAGAAAACCATCGGGACGTATGTCATTTCTCTTTTCTCCTGTGTAAAAGAAAAAAATGATCATATCTTTAGATGGAAAAGAGGTACGGCAATGAAATTTGAGGATAAGTAAGATATCGATCACCTCAATATATTCACGAATTTTTATTGAAATCCGAAAAATATCTTATGAGATATTGCGGATTAAAAAATTTTTTTTGGGAATTTTTTAAAAATTTTCTAGCTTGACGATTCTTGCGAAATTCTGCGAGCCGTTTTGTTTCAGCCTCCCTCAACAATATTTCAAGTATCAACTTGATCGGATGGATATTCTAGTAGTTATTGAGGAAACAAAATTTCAGATGCTCATAACTACTGAACTATCCGACGGATTCGTCCCAATAACGAACTTGACCGAGGTATTTGGACAATTAACCTATTTTGAAAATATGAAAACTCTAGCTCAGCTCTTTTGGGTGCTAGAGAGATTACGGCCGGCCGGCCGGACGGACAGCCAGACAGACTCAACTTTTGCCACGGATTCTTCATCGGGAAGTCGAACCCAATCGATTCAGACCATTTTCGGCTCGATATTCGGGCAAAATGATAGGCACTCTGTTCGGGTGAACAAGAGCGCCAAAAATCTAGATGTTTCAAATTATGACTAAAACAACAACATATGTTTGCTACATTCAAACCTATAAATGTAATTAATTTAGGATATATTTCTTTTACTATACTGAAGGTGCCTAACAATTGGTTATAGTGAGTCACGTGGCCTCGCCAGAGCAAATAGTAACGAGGCAAGCAAGAAAGAAGACAGCTGTCGATATGCGCTCTCTCTCTCACACTGCAGCTTGGCTATAGCACTACAGGCTCGTACCCATCCACTATTTGTTTGATCATCTAGAAGGTAGAAAACCCTACCGAAATGATATGTCTTTCTGGGAATCTTATTTTTTAGTTATAAATAACACTTTATTAAAATTTCAAGCAAAATATTTGTGCACACATCTGGCAATAATAAAACTCAAATTAAATTGTCTGCGTATTGCCTCAAATATATTTAAAAAAAAAATTCTAAAAATATAGGGGTAGATTAAGCCCCCCTAGTCACCAGCCAGGTCTGCAATTTCGTGTTGGGACATTATAGGAGAGGTACCTATGTGACAAGTGACAAAACCACCAATAAGCAAAGCAGAGTATCAAAAGGAGTATAGGGCACGCCAAAACGCTAAAATAATAAGAATAAGCAAGAAAGGTAGAACATAAAGCAAAAATATCTATTGAAAATATTCAAGAAGTTTATTGAATATTTTTTTAAGTTTTAAGTTGAAGTTAAGTTAAGTTAAATTCAGAGCATCAAAAGGCATTCAGATAACGTCAAAATATAAAGAAAATAGTAATGACAATTAATATTTTAACACCAAGTATGGACATAATCTCAGAAAATACTGGCAATGTGAATGTTAGACGTAAAGGAGTTGGAGATATTTGTTCAGCTATATGAAAACAACAACGGAGTTGAAACTGTCATGGCAATTGTCTACATTTCACCAAATACAAAATTGAAGATGTGAAACATTTCATCCATCAAGCGCTGATAGATATATACCGATGAGGTTTCTGAAATGCTTGGTGGAAACAAACATATATATCATATATTAGTTACCACCAGCCAATAGTTTCAGTTAATAGAATTTAATGACGAGACTGATTAATAAGAATTACTTATAATAATAATAAACTTTTTTGTAATTAGTCCTATTTCAATGTAATTTTATGCTGTCAAACGAAAATAAAGGGACATATTTTGTTATTTAAATTGATAATTTGAATTTCTTTCTTTTTTAAATTCACCTTATTTATTATTTATTTCCTAAATACTTTCCTGTACTTGAATAAAAACCAATCAGTAAGAAAAGAAATATCAAGAAAAACTACATAAAATTGAGCATGATTTTTCTTTTGCAAATTGTGTCGATTCTACATTAGCCGAAGGAACTTCTTTCCTACCTGGTGTCCCATGACACCATATCTTCGTTTTTAATCAAGGAGGAATAATTTGGTGTCCAGTTAATCATTTATGGTGTAATTTCAAGTGCCAATTCTACCAACTGAAAAAAAAATTGTTTTTGTGATCATCAATATACTATGTATGTATAATTCAATTTTAGTGTTGAAAGCAAATAGGCATTTTCTCAGACACGTATCCAAAGAATCGAACGGATTATTAATTCAGCGAAAAACTATTTTCAGAATTCAAGGAATCCATAGACATTCGAGAACGGAAGCCATAAACAACTGTCTAGACAAGAATACAGATGTTTGATAGTGAACAATTCCTTATTATTTGAAAAGTAGTACTGCTATTTACGTAGTCGTGTATAGTACGAACAACCGTTACTATTTGTACCCTGCTCACATAGTACTTTCTTCGTTGATTTTTTTTTTCATAATAAACATCTGAGACCATCGATTTCCTCTCATGGGAGTTGGAATAGAATTAAAAATTGATCAGATGGATATTTTAAAGTTATTTGGGAATTCTTATTTCAAGCACTCACCCATCAGATGGAATATGGCGAATAACTTACTTAACCTATGAATTCCGATAGTTAAACAAACAAGCGAAAGAAACAAATGAAGAATGTAATACAAATCGAAGGTATTGATTTCTTATAGTATGGTTGAAATGAAATGTGAATGAATGAAATACGTATATTTAAATTTTTGTAATTCAATACTGAATGACATATTGATTATTTCCATTGTGATTCCAAGTTGAAGGAACTAATTTTTCCCCATGACGATATTGACCATACTTGGAGGTACACGGCCGAAGCCTTCATCCCGATAAACATTCTTACTCTAGCTCATCAATATTCTCTGAAAATTAGGAGATGACTTCTGGCCAGTTCAAGGCTAAACGATTTACTATTTCTCTTTGTCCTTTTTGAAATTAGTTGTGCGGCATGGATACTCACGTCCTGTCCGTGCAGCATCAATAATCAATGTGAAGAAGGCAATTGTAGCATGAACTACTGGAGAGAAATAACAGCTGCACCTCAATCGATCAGTCGCTTCGACTGACGTCCTCCGTTTCTAGTGTTTTGCTATCGGGTATTTATTCACTAGGTGTGAGTATGTGTCACTGGGTCAAAGGCGATCGGAAATCGAGAGGTGCTGGTCAACTGGACAACTGTAAACTTTGATCTGTGGTTTAACAAGGAACTGAAAACACAGTATAGATACCAACCAGTAGTCGCACTCCGTGGATTTGGTGCTTGTTCATTGTTTTCATCAATAATTCTAAGATATCTGGAATAATGTCATTATTATTATTATTTTAGACATCTTAAATAATTCCTTTGTATAATTAATTCGTTTAATATTTAAGAGAATATAATTATTTTGAGATCTATTTAAAAAATACAACCTAACTTACAATTCAGTGGAATTTCTTTGGGTCAAAATCTACCATGAAACAGAAAGCTCATTTATTTTCATTCCAGTAAGTATTCTGTTTCAATTTTGTGTTATTTTCTAATTAATTCCAAAATGATTAACAATTGTAGCGTATACAACTGCGAAAACAAAAGTTTCAATAATCCCAAACTTTCTTTTTTCTCAATACCATTAGACACCGACAGGTGAGTGATACATATAGTATTGTAGAAAATGTTGTTTATTAAAAGCTTCGTTATTTAAGTAGTGCTTCATTCGATTATTTGAGATTAATTGAGAAATCAGAACGAATGGAATTTCAGGAGGTTTACGCCTGCTGTCGTCATTTCTTTACGATTAGTTGAGATATCAGGAACCAATGGAATTTCAGGAGGTTTACGCCTACTGTTGTCATTTCTTTACGATTAGTTGAGATATCAGGAACCAATGGCATTTCAGGAGGTTTACGCCTACTGCTGCCTAATTCTAGAACTCCATTATCAAATTCCTCTTTTCATAAATTGAATATAGTAAAAAATAGTATTAGTTCAAACTAAATCATCAGAGAATTCATTGAAAAAAATTGTTCGAAACAATTCAATATAAAAAGAGTTATTTTTCATGGGCTCGAAGATTAATGTTTCAGTGAAATTTAAGTATTGAGGATTTGATATTAAACACATTCGATGCTTTCAACCACCAACTACTTATTTGTCCATATAATATCTACTCTTCAACTCAATCTTCGTTTGGAAAAATTTTAATGAGTCATTTCACTTACAAACCTAAGGTACCTATGATTTTAAATGCATTTCAAATAGTTTCAGAGGCTGTTCTTGAGTAAACTATTGAGTAAATTTCATCACTAATTACTGTTTCTTTCAAAGTGATATTAAAACCACAATAAAACAATATATCTTTTATTGAATGCGTTCTGTTAATGAGCAAATGTGATTACATTTACGGTTACATTATGAGCGGAGTCATAATTTTTATATGATTATAGACTAAACAATGGCCCATACACTCTAAATATCACTGTGAAAACCTATTAAGCTCAAATCAAAATATTTAAGTTTTCAGGTAACGCAATTAACCTTTTCTAATCAATTTTTAAATTCGCGGTCGATAAGATTAGATGCGCAGGGAAGAATGTGCTAGTTCCCTTTGGTGTAAGCGATTTCAGTTCAAAATCCACGGAGTGCGACTACAGCTTGGTCCCTATACTGTGCTGAAAATTCGGTTGCATAAACCTAAGCTACAGTTTTCAGCTGAACGTTCATGTTTTATCATGGTTAACCTACAATGCATACTCATATTTTGTTCTCACATCTCTAGAATTGAACAGATTCGCCCAATTTAGGATAACGTAGGCGACAACGATAATTTTTCAGGATGCTTATAGTGATGGAAAGATTCCCAACAATTGAACAGACTATTCATAGAAAGTAAGAGATTGAAGTCATGACTAACTGAGTGATTTAATGAATATAAATAGAGTATACATACAATTTTTAATAGAATATATATTTTGTTGTTGTTTTCATAATTAAAAGTCAAAAGCGTTTATACAAATGCCCTGTAACCTTTAGGGACGGACTTCTTGTGCTAAACGGTACTACACAACGCAAGACGTATAAGTAAACGCATCAATTCGAATGCCTGGAGCCTGGAGGGAGCAGAAGTGACTGCAAGCCCAGCAATAGTTGGAGAAGTCACGGCAAGCTTTCACTTCATAAGTTTATGAAGTCCATTTTAGAGTTTCTCCTCATTCCCCATTCCAAGAAAGAATCGGAAAGATTATGAATAGACCTAAAACCATCTTGAAACATGTATATGGGACAATTATTGATGAGATAAGGTATTATTTCTTTTGCATATCCACATTCACAACTTGCGCTGGGAACTAGGTTCCAGCTGAATAGCATGCTATTGGTACAACCATGACCTGTTTTCAAACGATTAAGAACTGTCCAAAATTTTCTTGAAGGATCAAAACCAGGAATTTTTTCAGAAGGATCATAAATGAAATCATTGAAATGAAATTGAACATTGAGTTCCACTCAATTTTCCATAATTCTTTATCGCTAATGTTCATATTGGAGACCGTATTATATCAGAATTGTTTATGTGACTTCAATCTGGGAAGTCTACTCTGTGGAATGTATGAAATAATTGGAAATAAATTAGGAAAAGAATGATATTTGCTCCAAGAATTTAGAGCTGAAGTCCGTCTGCAAATATGGGAAGGGACATAGACAAAACTGGTAACCAATGAACCGGTGTAGATTTTATGGTGTCAGTAATTATTCTCATGGATGTATTCATTTGTGCATCGATTTTTTTTGTGTATGTGCACTATTAAACCAAACAGAACAACAATACTCTGCTGCAGAAGGGACTTATATTATTGTATAAATAATATGAATAAACTTGAGGGATGTTCTGGGAATTTTTCAGAATACAATCTGGGGATGGTATAAAGTTTGACCTAGCAAACGGATCGACGTTTAGAAACTAGTTTTCAGCAAACAATGAATTTAAATTTGATATGTGTCATAACTCAACAACAAAATGTAGAATTAAAACAATATTGCCCAGTTTGCCGACTCCTTGGAAGATGCCCTGGGGCGAAAGCACTTTTAAGCATTCAAAACAAGAATTGATTTGATGGAAATGTCTGTCGGCACTTTGCCGATAACTGCACACATCCTTGAACGACTATTGTTTGTGAATTTTGGTATAAGAAGTAAAAGCATCCTTGGACTTGCTCTATATTACTGACAGGGTACAGTCTCTTCAGTCTGGCAGTCTACGCTTGCTTGATTGATCGCCGCTCGCTTTATTTTTCACTGCCAAGTTCCTTTCCAAACCAACTATCGATTTTTAAATCTGAATATGGAAACCTGTAAATCTATGCTTTATGGATGAATGGTCACCACAAATACTAGAATCATGGATCGGAAATGGTTTTTTGAAGAACTTTCTCCGATGAATTGAATCGTGTGTTTTAGAAGATTTGTTTAAGAAATATGAGCTGAGAGAATCGAAATTGGATCAAAATAACTGTTCACACGAATGACGAATTGCAGACATGTCTTCGCAAATATTGTTTAAAATGTCATCACTTGTTAGTTTTACACAATCAATATGAAATAGTTTCTATTAGTCTGTGCATACAACATATTTACTGAGAATTTTTTGGGAGTAGATTGTAAATTTGAAACACGTTAGAAAAAAATGTTATGACACTATAATTTTTAACTTTCTCTACCTTTACCACTAGGAGAAATCAAAGGTTTTTGTTTTATATCGAAGCGACAATCTAGTGTCAAATCAGTGTGTCATGAAACAAAAATCATGGAAGCGTGGAAATACAGTACCTCTAGAATATCACGAGCAAATAGTGCATAACACTTCGAGTGGATATTCTGAAGTTCCACTCGGTTTGATATCAATGGTAATGTTATTAGGTCCCACAAATCCAATAAGTAGTATATCATTTTCGAAAAAATAGGAAGTAGGAGTAAATATTTCATGATTATTGGAGTGTAACCTCAATTCATCATCATCAATTCAATCTAGTTCTATTATTTATCTACTTTTTATCGATTCAATATAATTCAATAACATTGAATAGCATGAAAATATAGATGTGACTATTGCCGTGAATCCTTCTCATTCAGCGATGATTTGAGTTTGAGAAACAGAGGAATAGTACAATTTGCACGGTCAACTATTCCTTGAAAAGAGAGAGCATTTTTCAAGAAAATCAAGGAGAAAGTTCTGGAAATTTTCAGGCCTAATTTTTTTATGTGAATAAAGATTCCTTTTGATATACAGTGATGGGCAAATGTGTAGAACCAGGTAAATACTTCTGAAATTATTAGATATATCAAAATAAAATTTGAAAGATGGATATTGCAGTGGATTGCCTATTTGTTTTCATATTTTTTAACAATTTTGAACTTCCGGTTTTACCAGAAGTAATGTCAGTTTTAAAATTTACAATTATGTTATTTCTATTAACAGATGCAGATAAAATTCAAACATTTCAAATTACCAAAGAAATTGGTTAACTCCTCCCTCCTAAGGCGGTACTACCGCAAAGTCCTAAAATGGTCCTGAGGATAGTCCCAGAACCGTCAGAAAATAATCATAAAAAAATCCAGATATAACCCGAACCTTGGACTATTCGGTTCGAAAATAGTTAGAGAAAACCAGAACACCGAACACTGAAATGCGCATGCTTCTGATGGTTCTGGAACAGTCAGAATTTGAACCCGAATGAAGCTAATGAAAGACCCTGGACATTATTTTAGTTTTATGGGTTCGATAATTTTTATATCAGTCTACCGAGATATTAACAGAAAAGTAACTCAAGAAAGCAAAAATTTAATGGTATCTAGTAGTTCATGAAATTCATTGTAGAAGTGACAGTAGTTGTCAAAATAAGTTATTAGTGTTTGAATTTGAACGTAAAAGATTATATTGTTTCAATTTGATAGTAATATGGCCGAATTAAGTGACAGAAATAGAATAGAAATATTTATGATGACTGGTAATGGGGAGAGGAAACGGACGCATCAAGAAGTTTGTGACCTTTTTAACATTGTTCATCCTAATGCACAAATATCCCGTTCAGTAGTGACGAAAACTTTGCGAAGGTACAGTGGAACAGTTAGTAATGTACCAAAAAGTGCAACCAATGAAGGTGTAAAATGTTTCATCAGAAACTAAAATAATATGCTTCAAATTTGTTGAAAAATATGAAAAAAATAGGCAACCTACTGCAGTATCTATCTTCCAAATTTCATTTTGATATCTCTAATAATTCCAGAGATATTTACTTCTTTTCACACATTTGCCCATCACTGAATATATACAGAGTGTGGCAAACGTCAGTTTACGCTGTCTGGCATTCACGCATGCGCGTATTCTCGGCCAGTATCGTACCTAGGGTGGAAGGAACCAGCTGAAACGTAGCAAGTTGAGTTGCTAGCGTGTAGTGTTGTTGTGTACGTTTACAGTGCGTTCGTTGCCATTGCTGAGCGTGTAAAGTACACGAAAGAAGAACGTGTTTGTTTGCTCACTTCTTACCTAAAACTTGACGGAGATAATGCTGAAATTTTCGAAGAATTTCGCCAGCGCTTTCCAAATAAGCAAATTTCAACCAGACAAATAGTGCATAAACTGTATCGTATGAGAAAATTTGATTTTACTTTCAATTCAAGACTTAACATAAATCCTTATGAATTTTCGAAAACCTTTATGTCATTCTATTTACTTATATATTATTCAATTTGCTTTACTCTAGCAAATATTTCCTTCTTCACCACGTAATGATGAACCATGACTAATTTATATGCTACTTGCGTGTCGTAGATCTTCTATTTGTTAATTCATACAAGGTTTAACATCGGATGAATTAAAACGTGTCTATTGCTCACGATGTGAAGATTCTAGGCAGAAAAATCCGGAGAATCTACGTGTTAAATGGAATCGTAGATCAAGCTCATTGACTATCAATTAAGTTTCGAGTTGTTATAGAGAAACAAAAAAAATGTATTCGTTGTAAATTGGTAGATAATATTTTAATTCTATCTCATCATAATCAGTAATTTGTATTCTCATTGATCTCTTGATGTTCTTAGTTTCTTTTATGAAAAACTTTCGAGTGCTTGTTCTGAAATTTTCTTTCCGGAATTTCGTCAAAATCGAGCTGAATGAATGTTCAAGCAACCTCAAAACTTCTTTTGAGAATAAATCAGATCCCAATGAAAATTTGTGCCTTTTGCATGGTCTGAAATTCATCATAGTAACCTATACTCACGATAAAATTGAATAAATTCGTTGGAAATCTCTGAGATTTCAATTTTCTGAATCTAGAAACGCAAAATTTTTGAGATGGGTGATTTTGGAAACTACGGTGCTCACAGAAAAAAATCCTTTTAGAATTTACTAGCTTTTGTGTTCGACTGCTACAACCAATTTCACGTATTCGTGATACAGAGCCAATATCTATTGAACCAAACGCTACTGTTTTTGTTCGATTTCTTAACCCAAACTTTCACATAATACTCGCTGCTGATAACTAATTGACTATGTCCCACGCACGTTTCAAAAATGACGAAATGAACTTTATTGTAAATTAAACGGTCTCCGCCTTCTTCGATTCTCTGCAATGGATGACCAATTTTCATTATTACACACCCTCGATTCCAAATGAAACCAAACTTTTTGGAAAAAAATTGTACCACTAGTATTGTGTTATTAAGGATATTAATTTTATTACATTTGAATGAATGCAACAAAAATTATTGCGTTCTTCTGAAATGCACCAAATGCCACATAGTGCATATTCAAATCGGGGAGTTTTTTTACAAAGTTGGGTTTTTAGGATTGGAGAGTGTACAACCGCTTTTCCAACACTCCGTAGATTAATGATGAGGTTAATTTGAATACGCTGGTTGCTTTAAAATAACTCCCTATATAATATGCATGAGACATGCACAGCTCATTAGACATCTTTCATCCCATTCATTACACCCTCCTCAATCTGAATATTTAAAAGCACTAAGACATAAATGATTAACGCTTTTGAAGCGCCGCTAAACTTGCCTGACCAGATATATAAATTTTTTCTTCTCACCGCAACACCATCCGCCCTGTATTTAACTAGATTCTTGGCGCATCTCATCGTGAATTCCGTTAACAAAACGACAATATCGCTTTTCAATTAATTACCTATACTGTCGGTAGTATTCAAAGAAATGGCAAGTGTTTCCAACATCGGGGTCATCATGTTGCCTGCATGTTGAACTTCATGAAATTGTGCTACCACGGATTCACACTGAATATTAAGTATTGTATTATATGCAAGTGAAAACTGTGAGAAGGTCGATGACATTTTTGGATTCATGTCAAAATAATAGGTAGAACACGGATGTTAAATACCTGCATTGTATCAATTAGTCAATATGTCCGGGAAAATGAAGGAACTGAACTCAAAGAACATTAAAATATAAGATGATAAGTTCCCATAAATTTTTCTCCTATCGACCCTCCCTACGGGGATACGGCCTCCTAAAGGACGCCACTGGTAATCAATTTTTCTTGGATAAATTTCAAGCTACTGAATATATTTTAATGAAAATTAAATACGATAAATTGTAGTAAGGACCCTTAAAATACTACCCTTAAAACACAATTAGCTTGTTTAGTCTATCAGGGATGGACTGGGTTGTACATTTTATTGCTTACATTTTTAACATCCTCTATGATGAGGTGATAAAAAAATAGATTTGAATACTTTGAACATTAAGCTAATAAAAAAGTACTCTTGTTCATTGTCGATAAAATCAACCGATTTCGAAAAAAATATTGAAAGAAATAATGTTTTATTTTTATTAAAAAGAAATTGTTATCAGTATTAAAAATAGTTTACAAAGGAAAAAAGTATTAGATTTTAGCTTGAGGTTATGTTTCCTCTCGACGCGAATCGGACAATAAACCGAGAGCTGAAATCTAATATTTTTCCCTGTATTTTTTTCTGTGACAGGAAAAACGACGATTCAATAGTGAAAGAACATATTATAACAATATATTCAAGTCAGAATGTTATCGATATGAAATTTAAATTTTTAAACTAGTTAGCTATAAGACTTGCGTTGCTAAGGAAAACTTCAGTGTAATCAAATACATATCTGTTAATTTAATTTTGGGATTTGATTTAGAAATTGCGAACTCTGTAATTGTTTAGTAGTTATTTTGAATACTATAAAGTTAAAAACGCTCGTTTCTGAGTTTTCTCTGACTCCACCGGAGTTGATAAAAGCAGCGCAAGTAGCATCACGAAAATTATTGCCAGCTAAATCGCGGAAAATTAACGAAACCGCGTATTCAAGATTAATGGAATGGAATATGAAAAAGACATGAAGTTTTTTCTCGGAGACAGTGTTATTGGCTTTTTTTTCGGAACTGGCACAACAACAAAAGCCATCAAGTGTGGTCGAATTATTCAATGATTAAAAGTCTGCTACGATCCAATAATAATGTAGACATTTCAAAATATTTCAAACTAATTACATTTCTGAAACAAAATAGGAAAGGTTACACACCCAAGAACGCTGCGATTTTTATGAGTACACAAATTAGTGTTTTTTCAAATAATGCGCCCGATGAAGTTTATTTAATGGCCGAGGTTGTTGTTGTATTTGGGATTGCAGTAGCTGGTCGAATTTGTGAAATTGTTACGGCATAAAGTTCGTTAAGGCAAAGAACAAGAAAAAGAGTATTCTCTGGTTGAGTGACTATATTGTTGTCATTGAATTTTCATGCCAACCTAAAATTAAATCAGTGTTGCCAATGTAATAAAATCCAATATTCTAAATTTGAATATACAAAAAATTAGAAATTCTTTAAAAAAAAAGTGGTAAGAGATAAGACAGCTTCGTTTTTCCTTCTGGAATCTTCCATTTTCTTTCGATAGATTATTCTTGGCGAATCTTAACGCAATTTGCGGATCTAATCAAAGAAGAATTTATTTGAAATTCAGTTTCTAGTTTGGGAATAATTTGATTTTATTCAAAACTACTCGTTGAGAGGATTTGAAAGCTACTTTCACATAAATCTTCGTTATAACTCCATAAGGTAGAGATCCCTATATTAAGCCACACTCCAACTTTGGCTTCTTATTTCCTCCTATCTGACATCATCCCTGCAACTCAGTCATTATTATTGGATTCTTCGGTAAGCTGTTCAACTTGAGGAAGTAGATCTACTTCTCAGTCCCCACTGTCGATCATCATAGTCTGCCCACCAACCAACCAACCAACCCTAATAACAAGGTTTTGCTGCAACCCCTTTGTCTTTGCTCTGGAAAGTATCCTACAACTGGCTGAATCACCATCAATACCCACTACGAGGGCTTGGAAAACACTCTACGAGCACAACATTAATACTTTGACTGGTTATTCTTTCTGTCATATTAATTTGCACATTTGGAACAGAACTGTAAGTACTTATAGACGTCTATAATACAATTGGCCAAATGAGTTCATATGAATTGTGTTGATATAAATTTCATTAAGCGTTTATTAACCTATGCTTATTCAGACAACGATAAATAATCCAAACTCGTACTATCTGTTGATCAGTTTATATAGCCCAATAGTTTCAGTTGTTCTGACCTATCTCGTTAAGAGGATATTCAACAAAGCTACAAGACAAGATTATAATTAGAGAGAGCAACTAGATAGTTTCATTTTACCCACCACCCTGAGATTCATTTCACTACATTTTCCACCAAAACGAGAATAAGAAGTGATTTATTTGCGATTTGACAAACCAATATTATTTTCTTCCTTCTTTTCTCAAAGTAGTGTGACAAAATCAGCCAGGTAACATCAGATGATATTGAAGATTCCGGAAAGTTATTAATTGTGAAACTGAAGCAAACAAAGAATTATACAGGAGATTTTAGTTACTGAAGAATATATTAAATATTACCGAATGTACATAGCCCTTCTTCCGGCAGCAGCAAAAGATCGTCGCCTGTTTTATGCATATCGCAATGGAAAATGTATCAATCAGGTTGTGGGTAAAAATGAGTATTATAAGGTACCTGAAACAGTAGCTAATTTTCTTCAACTTGAAAATGCTAACTCATATACAGGTCATTCATTTCGATGATCGTCTGCTACACATTTAGTTGAATCTGGGGTAGACTTGATGACACTAAAGAAACATGGCGGTTGGAAGTCATCTACGGTCGCTGAAGGGTATGTTGATGAATCGGTGACACACAGAATAGAAATTGCTAATAAAGTGTTCAGAACGTGTGGCAGTTCTGAAATAACACCCGATTTGCAACCAGGTACATCAACAGCAGTTGTGTCCATGTCAGAGAATATTATTTCAACACAAGAAAATTCGTCTGTTGTACCGAGTAGTTCAAGGAACATGTCATCCACGCAATGCACATTTAATAATTGTACTTTTGATATAAAGGAAATGTAACTTATATTCAATAAAATATTCTAAAATCAAATATCTTCCATTATATATATGTATATATATCCGGGAAAAAAGTGAAAAGTTATATTTTGTTACCTGTCAACAGAGATCAAATGTCAAATTTTTTCCCGCCACAGAAAAAACACTATTTTTACAAACGTGACTATGGTTCCTATGAAATAAATATATATCTTGCATTGACATTTTAAATTTTGTTGATAGGTTGATAATTTATAGAAATTTGAATATCTTGGTATATTTAATTTGATAATGGGATACATATTTAGTGAGTAGGCAGATATGCATCTCATGTACGGTCTTGCATCTTGCCATGCTTATGAAGCAAGGAGGTTGTATGAAGAAAGTTATTCTAATCGCAATATTCCAATTGAGAAAACATTCAGCGACTCGACCAACGTCTAAGAGAGTCCGGTGGGGGATTCCCAATTAATAAGGTACCATTATTGACTTTCCTTAATAATTTTTAGGAAGTTTTGGGAAAACAAGTATCGATGTTGGTGCGAGTGAACAGTACGGACGGTGCAATTGGGGGAAAATATTTTGGATACTGTAGCTGATACTCCTTCCATAAGCACTCGAAGATTGGCTGCGCAGCTTGATGTGTCAAAAACAACAATTGCTGAAGTACTTAAAGAGCAGTTGATATACCCCTATCGTCAGCAAAAAGTGCATCAACTATTTCCTGAATATTTTCCTCGAAGGACTGACTGTTAGATCAGCAACGAACAAACCCAAACTTCATTAACACTATTCTTTTTACTGATGAAGCAGAGTTTACCAAAATAGATATTGTAAATATACTGAACTCGCAATGATGGGCTGATGAAAACCCTCATGCCACTATTGCTCATCATTAGCTACATCAGTTCCAATCAATTAATGTTTGGGCAGGAATAATTGGCAATTTTTTGATTGGACCATGCGTATTGCCGCCACGATTGAATGGTGAACTTGGTGATGCAATAGAGCATTTGCCTTTTGAAACCCGCCAAAGCATGTATTTTATGCATGAAGGAGCCCCACCTCACTTTAGCGTTAGATATGCAGAGGAGGTCACTTTGCCTGGCCTCCACAGTTTTCCGACCTAACGCCAATGGATTTTCACCTGTGGGGTCATCTCAAAGCCTTGGTGTATTTCTCTCCGGAGGAACTTTTTCAGATAATCACATTTCATTGCGATGCGATAAGGAATGCTTGGTTGCTGTGGCGAGTACAGCTAATGAAGTTTTTAATTGATTATAACTTATATTAAGTCATTATAAAAATAATATATATTTCAAAATGTCTGTGATTTTCGATTATCGAACCGCAAACGGTCTCAATCGATTGGGTTCGACTTCCTGATCAATAATTTGTCAAAGTTGAGTATGTCCGGCCCTCCAGCTGTATACTCTCTATCTTCCGAAGGAAGGGTCTAGAGAATAGTTGAAATGTTGAAAAATTCCCTAAAAATGTTTCAATACTCGATATCTCATCCGATATTCCTCACAACTTAACAAGAATTCGTACATAAATCGAGGTTACCGATAATTTGTATACCTCAGTATTCGTCATAGCATAGTTTTTGAATAAATTATCAGTTCGAGAGTGAGATTCGAACCCGGGAGGGTGGAAAAACATTAATATTCGGTAGTAATTTCAAATGTAAAAATAATCTACTCTAATAAACGATTCGAAATGACATTTTTCAACTCCATTTGAATGAAAAAACCACTAGCGTATTGTCACTCTAATTCCAATCAGAATATTAATCACGGATTACCTAACTCACTCTGTTGAAGATTTCAATGTTGAGCTTTCATAGACCTAATAAAACGACTAAGACCATCTAAAATCTAGAATAATGAATAGGTGATAAATAACAACGTGGCACAATCGAACTAACAGATAACTTTAATTGAGCCCGAGTCTATAATTGGTCTGAGATTGTCTATTATTATACGGAAATATACAGTACGTCCCCGTTTATCATGTGTGAACATTAATAATCTGAACAAGAGATCAAGATTATAAACTTGGTATACATATACATCGTCAAGGATTTATCATGATAGGCTTGAAATTTTGCACTTACCAGATAGAATTTCGCTCTGGGTTCATTCAGAAATAACTGTTTTCCTTGATTTATGTCTTGTACACAATATGATAACCATTGGGATGGAAATGAGTCATATCAGGAATAATACGCTAGCAGCTGTCTTTAGATGTGTTTTATGCAGTTCTTCACTGTATTATTATCCTGGCCAATAAGGATAGTCTCTCGTAAAAAGTCTCAAATGCGTATTGATGCATATATAAAGAACAATTATGCAGACATGTTTTCTTGAAGGACTTTTGATTAATGATCATTCAACTGACAATGCGTATCATTACTGTTATTGTATAAATTTGCGTAGATGTTTCTCCTAGTATCATTCATGTACGCATAACTTATCTTGAGTTGACGCAAAACCTTAACAATGGTTTTTTTCTTAATGCATTCCTTATAACTTGTTTTTTTCTTAATAGTTAGAATGTTTCCCTAAAAGCGAATATTTCTAAAATTGAAAGGCGTACATTTGATGTCTAGTATACCATTCAAGCTATAATCATTGGGTCTTTGTGATGATAGAAGCCTTTCATTTGAAACATAACGTAAATAAAACATTTGAAATATAGCATAAAAATTCTTTACTACAACGTTATTTCAGGTGCAACTCGGGTTATTGAGGAAAGCAAAATTCACATCCTTAGACTTGCTGAACCATCGGATGGATTTTGGCCAGTACTAAACTTAGCCGAGATATTTCAACACTTAACCCGTATAAAATATATGAAAGTACTAGCTGATAGTCTTAAAGAGTAAACGAATAACCGGACACTTCATTACCATGGTTCTCCGGAGGAAATCGAACCCAATTGATTGAGACATTAAAGAAAATTATAGATATTTCATTGAATCGATTGGAACATCTATTTCAGATATCAAGGTTACTTTTCGACCTTTAATTTTTAGGTTTTAATTGATCTGGGCAAGGAAAAATTACAATTCAAATAAGAAAATATATGCAATTCAATTTATGACCTCAAAGACCGCTCTGGTAGGCCGTAAGCGGACAATCCATTATTGATATTTAGAAGAGAAGACACACTATGATGATTTTGAGATGTATGAATGAATGAATTAATTAATATGTGTCTTCACCTCCCAGTCCATAGTTCCATAGAATCAGGCTTAAATAATAGATTGAAAACAGGAGCTGCTTTCATTGATTTATCTTCGACATATGGCACTGTGTGGAAAGATGGATTAATTTTCAAACTCTACACCCATCTGTGTGGAAAATAGTGAGATTATTAGAAAATATGTTATCCGATAGAAGGTTTCGTGGTTTCATTGACAATAAGAGTAGAAATTTCAAAACATTGAAAAACGGTCTTCCTCAAGGATCAATTCTAGCCCCTACACTTTTCAACTTATATCTCAGTGATTTATCTACGACATCATCTCAGAGATTTGTTTATGCTGATGACATTGCTATTGCTTACCAGCATTCGGATTTCCATTCTATGGAGAACATACTATTATCTGATTTAGGGATTTCAAAGAATTATTTTGCTGAGAGGCGATTATATCCCAATCCCAGCAAAACAGAGTTATCTTGTTTCCATCTGAATAATCATGAGAAATACAGGAAATAAGCTTTAACTTTCAATGATTCTCCTATGGAATATAATTCTATCCTAAGTACTTAAGAGTTAAATTAGATCTTGGGGTGCTGATGCTTCCACTCTACGCACAGAATCTCTAGCACTAGTCTTTTCTGCAGCTGGGTGTTGCTGCTCTGTTTGGTTTGATAGAGCACATACACAAAAAATCGATGCACAATTGAATACATCCATGAGAATTATTACTGGCACCATAAGATCTACACCGGTTCATTGGTTACCAGTTTTGTCTAACATTGTGCCTCCCCATATTCGTAGACAGACTGCAGGTCTGAATGCTTAGAGCAAATATCATATCCCTCTTACTCTATAATTATTTTGGATCGTTCGACTTCTTATATTCCATTCAAAATATGTTCCAATATTACTTTCCCCAGTTTCTTCCTTAATATTCTGTCATTCAGTTACAGATAAAGTCCCGAATTCCAAAAATATTCACGATTTCATACGTTCTCAATCGGCGTTAAGTCGAATATCCGATAACCCTGAAGGGGTTCGAAGGGGGTAATGAAAGTGACAATTTCTCGATTTTTCAGGAACTGTAAGTATGGATGGTGATCAAATTCATTAGTAGTGTTGAAGACCCATGATGATCTGAGTCTGAAACCGAAAACTAGGATTAATATTCTTCAAAATTAGCTGGATCAACTTGGGGTGCTGATGCTTTCACTTTACGTACAGCATCTTTAACCTTAGTCTTTTCTGCAGACAATGTAGAATTGTATAATGAAGTTCTGTATTCGGATAGAAGCCTATTTTAGCACCACCTAAAAATTTTAAACCCCTCATTTAAGAGAGCAGAAGTGGTTCGCTACTTGCGTCATATTTTATTGCCACCAATCATCGCATAAAATGCAATTATTTTTTCGAGTTTTATCGCCTTTCATCAAACTAATAGCTGCCTGTCCCAATTAGCCAACGTATTCGCTAGATGTCTTGTTTGATTTTTCAATTATGCACTAAATGATTCAATTAGTAATGTGGGCTTCCACAGACGCGTTGAATCAGTACTAATTAGCGGGTTCAATGAACCGCAATGTCTTGCACAAATTGTGGGGATTACATGAACTTGCGTAGGAAACGTTTTTTTGACTTCGTGCAACTGGCTTTTTCCCATTCCATAAGATCATACGAATGTAATTAATTTCATGTTTTATCTCTATTCAGAGTGAGAGATCTTATCGTGGTCTGACACTTTCACATTATTATGACGTAAGAGCAACACGTATCCTTCCCTACTAGAGTAAATAGAATACTATTTATTTATGACGAATCTCTGAAATCTCAATTGTTTTATCTGGGTACTTAGGGTCTTATGTAAGTTGAACTGATTCCCAGTTATATTCGGAAACTATTGTTCGATTTGCACCATTTTCAGTTTATTGAGCTAGTTTCGTAATTGGAGATGTAAAATATATCATCTGATATCTTTCAATTTCGTGAGGAAGGTATAATATACCTATGTCACATGCTGAGATAAGGAAAAAAGAATTTCTCTATTTTTATATCGTAATAAGATCATTACAGTACCTTACAGCATTGTTTCAAGTTGTATATTTCATTTTATGATAGTTAGCACTGGCATTCCTATCAAATTTGAATACACGTTAAGTGTCAATATATATATATTCTTTTGAACTTTTGGCTTACAATTTTTTGTTTAGCAAACAATAGAACGTGTAGTGTTAGGAGGGGTTAGTGACTGGGTGCCATACAATTCGGCGTGCGACTTGAAAACCTTGGGAAAAAACTCTGGTGCAGATCTTATGGTGCCAGTAATTATTCTCATCGATGTATTCAATTGGGCATCGATTTCAAGTGTATGTGCACTATTAAACCAAACAGAGCAACAATACCCAGCTGCAAAAAACACCAAGGCTAGGGATGCTGTGCGTAGAGTGGAACCATCAGCACCCCAAGATGATTCAGCTAATTTCTGAAGATATTATTCCTAGATTTCAGTTTCAGGCTCAGATCATCTAAACGAGGTTTGTAATTGAGAGATGAATCTAACTTTACTCCTGAGTTAGGATTGAAGTTATGTTCTATAGGAGAATCATTCAAAGTTACAGCTAATTTCTTGTATTTCTTATGATTATTTAGATGGAAACAAGATACCTCTGTTTTGTTTGGGTTGGGACCTAATCATCACTCAGCAAAAGAGTTCTTTGAAATCTTCAGATCAGATGATAGTATATTCTCCAGAGTATGGAAATCCGAATGCTGTGATATAAAGTGAAAAGTATATTGGCTAGAACTGATCCTTGTAGGAGATCATTGCTTTTAAATGTTTAGATGTTCGTAGAAATCGAGATGCTAGAAAATTTTTAATAACTTCCCAAAAATTTTTTTGTGATACTTTATGTAATGTAATACTTAAGATCTTGTCTGTCCTGGTAACAAAGTTTTGAGAATGAATGAAAGTTATTGATATCTGTCATATTGTTTAATTTTATTTTCGTAACTTTCTTTCACAAGAAAAATTTTTTTCATTAATATAAGAGACAGCAATCACAGAAGTTAATGGCAGATTTTCCGAATCGAAAAGCCAAAATCTTGCTCTGAAAAAGTTCATTGTAATACACGTGAAGAGCAGGGGTCTGAAGATACGATTCCAAAGAAGCATCGCCTTTGTGTAATTTGGATTTGAATATATAAGGTGTTTCAACGTTTCCCCGTTCAAAATTCAGGTATAATGATGGAAACACGGTATTACCTATATATATATCAATTTTTTGTTCATGTTGCCATATGCATTCAAGTGATTAGTGTAGGATTTAGTATTTCTGGACATAGTGCCAGTGGGATTCTGTGCGAGTGTAGATGACATTGCGGAAGTACCTTTTAAGTGTTTAATTTCTTCAACGCCGTAACCGATATGCCAATTTTGACGTTTTCAGTGATTTATGAAACTATTAAATGGGACACTTAAGGCTGGATTGTGTTTCTATGTCATAAAATGGTTCGACACTTTGAAATGGGATTCATGTAAATGTTAATTGTATATGTATAGATTCTTTTAGCTTACAAAACAAATATTAGCTGGAGTTGGTAACGGGGTGTCATATAATTCGTTGTATGACATGAAAGCCTAGGGAAAAAATCCCATTAAAAAAACCCCGGCTCCCTGCATAATTATTCTTATGAGTACAAAATATGCTTAGATATATTTGAGGGAAGTCTTTCTTCAGGAGTGGTCTTCTATTAATAAACACAAAGGCTTCTTTAAGTTGCACATATCGAATCTTCAATTAAGAAAACAAAAGCAGAAAAAAGAACTGAATAGACTGAATACGTATCAAATTTGAGTGAAATTTATAAGCCATTCCAAGAATGAATCGGAAATAAAGGGTGTAAACAATATAGTAGTGAAATTAGTATTTCGCAAGACTAAGAAGTAGTTACCAAAGTCAAAATTATTTTTTGACGGAAACTCAGCATCAGACTTTTCAATTGTTTTTGACATTAACTTTAATTATTCCATTGTGTAAATTAACTGTAAATAGGAAAGCCGTGTTTGTGCCGACGTGGGAGAATAATAGCGAGCTGAAAATTGTCATAACCCCTAGACAACTGATAAAAAAACCTACATTATATTATGAAGTAGATAGTACAGTTTTAAGTGGCTGAAACTAAAAAAACACTATTAGTTTGGTTATTTTTAATCTAATATATTTGTAATTTGGACTTGAATATACATATATTTCGGAGATCCCTAATACATCCCATTTGAGTCTTTTTAACTCTTCCTCCAGTTCGTCTACTTTGTCGTCACTGTTCATAGACCTTATATTATAAGTGGCGATATACAGGTTTATACTATTTTGGGTCAATCTTGATTTTGTCGATGTTGTAAGCGAGTATTTGCCTCCCCCAGAATCCGAGAGGCTGACCTTTTTCAAGGTGTGGGATTCTGGATAATATATCGTATCCACCTAGGGTAAATTTCCGTTTGTTTTGGTACTCGTCATAATCTGTGACATTGAGGGGGTGAATAGCCATTATTTCCCACGCTAGCCAGACGGGTTGGGAAATTGAGATTCAGTCGTCCCTAGTCCTCAACATGAGAAAAATAGACGCTTCTTGTAGCCGCTTCTTTGAAGACAGACGCCACTGTGCTAAGTTTTGGTCCACCCCGAGTATTTCATTCCCTCGGTACCACCCATACCTGGGAGGCATTCCCCTATCCGCCACTTGGGGAGGCGCCCGATGGGGGACTTTCAAACCCCGCACGGGTAGTGTAGATTACAGATACGCCGAACTGTTACAGTCAATTTATAAAAAGACCACAACAATAATAAGACTACATCAGGAAACTAAACCAATCCCGATTAGACGTGGAGTAAGACAAGGAGACTCCATGAGCCCTAAACTGTTTATAACCGTAATGTAAGATTTGTTCTCCAACTTGGACTGGGATGAAAAGGGGATACTAATAAATGGAAGAAGATTGAATAACGTAAAATACGCAGATGATGTGGTCCTCATTGCAAGCAGCTTCGAGGAATTACAACAGATGCTGGTAAAACTGAATGAGGAATCAAAGAAGAGATTGGTCTGAGATTGAACAGAGAAAAAACCAAAATTATGACCAATCAGAGGGAAGATAGGGACATCATAGTGGAAAATGCTGTTAAAGAGCGCACAGAGGAATATATATACCTTGGTCAGATAATAACGTGCAGAAAGGCAAACCAGGAAGCAGAGATTACGAGGCGCATAAGATCAGCATGGTGCGCATTCGGCAGACAAGCAAAAATTTTAAAAGATCAGAAAATCCCACTCAAATTACGGAGCTCCGTTTTTAATCAATGTGTACTCCCCATACTTTCGTATGCTTCACAAACCTGGTCATTTACCAAAGGTTTAATGGACAGACTGGCTAAAACACAGAGAGCAATGGAAAGACAAATGCTGGACATAAGGTTAAAAGATAGAATCAAAAACGAAGACATCCGCAGAAGAACGAAACTTATTGATGTGAGACAACATGTAGCATCACTGAAGTGGAGATGGGCGGGGCATACATTGAGACTGACAGACAATAGATGGAGCAGAGAAGTTCAGATTTGGAGACCTTATCTGGGAAAACGAAGCAGAGGTCGCCCCCAAACAAGATGAAGAGATGACTTAAAACGAACGGCAGGGTTTAACTGGGCAGGAATGGCGCAAGATAGAGAACTATGGAGACGAACAGGGGAGGCCTATATCCAACACTGGATGACAACAGGCTGAAGAAGAAGATACATATATAGGTGTAGGTATATATAGGCTCTTGATATCAAAAGAAACACTGCGCCAAAAAGTTATAAGCATTTTAAGTTTTCACACTGGGCAAATACCCCTCTGTAGTCCAGTTTAGTTTGAATGAAAATTACCTTCCACAGCATCCACTATTGAATCTGAATTGTTTAAAAACATTATTTTCTCTCTCAGAAATGATTCACTCACTCATGTTTCATCAGATGATTATATCGATTTAATTCCTTTCAACTTCAAATATCTAAAAATGGCCCAATTTAGGAAAACAGATGTTGAATGATTTTATCTGCAAAAAACACTAATGATTCTAGGAAGTACAAGATATGGAGATTTTGTTCAAGTTATATTTGTTTTTCATGTAATTTAAGCAATCTGTACAGTAGTAGTGAGAAACCCACAAGAAATGGAATAAATCTATTGATCCCAAAATATGCCTGACTGTTATTAAAAACCTTCTACTAGTGATCAATTCAATTGATTGTCGTTTGAATATTACAGGTGAAAATACATTTTTTTTATGAAATTTCAACACCCCATCTTTTGAACGGGGTCAAATTTGGAAAAATGTTATAGGAAAGAAATGTTTATTTTGACGTCAAGAATCTATGGTTAAAATTACTCGGTGGTCGAAGACTCACCCTGTATAAGGTCTTTCAAAGGGCAAGAGCTTATTGATGCAAAGATATTCTGAATGATTTTCGATGTATGGTTGATATGCCTATTTTTGATAAGTTTTTAGGCGAAGAGTAAGATTAAGTTTATTCATGTTAGCATACTAAAAGTAAATACATTTGTCAAAATTACAATCCTATTAAAATCAATACAACGAGTAAATATCTACTTAAATAACTGAAGTAGGAAAAATCTAAAGTACTGAAAAATCACATTTGAGGAAATCATTCATGTCATACATTGCCTGTTTCACTGAGAACAACTTTATTTTATTTAGTTTGAATATGATTAAATAAAAACTTATTTAATAAAGTTTCCACATTTATTGTGTTTTAACAATATGTAACACTACATTTGCAACAATTGTTTCGCCAAATTCTTGGCTTCTTCAGGCGAGTTCGATGTTAAACTACTCCACAAAATATATAAGGAAGACAAAAAGTCTTCCTTGTATATTTCTCAAGATGGAAGAGGGGACCGGTATTCTAAATGCTTCTGGGATTTTTTATGGCATGTTCATCAATGGTGATCTGTTGACATCCGTTTGGTCATTGAGTAAGATATTTTGCTTGTTATATCTGTTAATTTCCATTGTTTCTAGGATATTTAGCCTTCTGCTTTTGTTTTCTATGTGCAGAATTTTATAGTTTGGATCAAACATATGTCCCTCGTCTAGAAGATGGGTCGCATAAGTTGAGTTCTGTTTTTATTCAGGAAACTACTCAAATGTTCTTTAATCCTCTTCTCGAAGTTCCTTCCTGTTTGTCCAATATATACTTTCTGGCATGAACCACAATTCAACTTATACACTCCTGATTTTTGGTTTTTATCTAATTTATCTTTATTATTTTTGATTAAATTACTTAAAGTATTATTGGTTTTGAATGCTATATTGAAATTCCTTTTGTTTTTAAAAAATTTGCTACTTCTATTGATTTTTACCTGTGAAATTTAATGTTATATATCTATTCTGTTCTATTTTGTCGTTTTTGGGGTATATTAATGTTAAAGCTTGATTTAATAGGAATTTATTCAATATTTGGTCCACAAGGTCTGATTTGAAACCATTATTAACAGAGATTTGTTTTATAGTATTGAGCTCACAATCAAAATTCTGTTTCTTCATAGGTGTTTTGATTAGTCTATATACCATGCTATTGAATGCTGCTAGTTTTTGTGAATATGGATGATGTGACTTTGAATGGATTGTTATGTCGGTGTAGGTTGGTTTGCGATAAATTGCAAAATCGTGTTTATTATTGATTTTTGATATTGTTAAATCTAAAAATTTATTTTACCATTTTTTTCTTCTTCATACGTGAAATTTATATGAGGTGAAAGTTTATTGATGAAGTCTAAAAACATGGTCAACTGTCTAATTGTTCCTATGAACAAACATAAAATATCATCTACATAGCGGTACCAATATATGAAATATTTAAAATATTTGCTTTTTCAGGTTCCAGGTAGTTCATAAAAATTCGGCTAGTAGCGGACTAAGGGGATTACCCATTGCTAAATTTTCTGTATTCATATAAAACATGTTGTTAAATGTAAAATAATTTTGCTTAAGGCACGTACTCTATGTAGAATTTCGTCTTTCAAAACGGGGTTCGTTTTATTTCGGTCTAACGACTACTATTTTTATTGCTTCCTTCACTGGGACGCTAGGAAACAGATTTTTACATCAAAGGATATAAATTTTGCATTACCTGGAATTCTCACGTTTTGGATTTTATCTATGAGGTCGTATGAATTCTTGATTGCGAATTTTGGTTTGAATTTGGTTTCTTGTAGTATGATATTTATCAATTCTTTCGATAATTTGAATGCTGGAGCTGTGATGAAAGATAATACAGGTCTAATGGGGTGATTTTCTTTATGTAATTTGATGAAGGCGTACATTCGTGGTATCTGAGGATTCATTGATATCAATTTGAAAGTTTTGTTGGGGTCAAAAAGACCTGGGGAGTTTGAAATTATTGTTTTTATGTCAGATTGGAATTTATCAGTGGGATCTTTTTTCAGAACTGTATATTTTTCTTTTTCTAAAAATGAAATTGTTTTTTCAATATATTTCGTTTTGTCTATTACTATCACAGTATTACCTTTGTCCGCTCTGGTGACTATCAAATTATTAACTAAAATTTTATTTTTTATACTTTTAATTGTTTTCTCGAATTGATTACTTTGTTTATTCACGGTTTTTTTGGTAATTATTTCTTTTATACTGTATTTATCTTTGACCGAATCTTGACATGAGCTCAAGGCTATTTCCGCATCTACTGCCAAATATTCTGACGATGTTTTGTCATTACGTGGAAGATTGAATTTAAGACCTTTTTTGAATAATTCTATTTCATCATTGTCGAATACTGTGTTTGAAAGATTTTGAAATCTGGGATAGAAAACGTGATCATTGTAAAGTTTTTGATGTGACTTTGAATTTATACGTGATTTTCGAATCAAGTGAGATAATTTATTTTTCTGTTTGACAAACTTTTCATGAATAAAGAAATCTATATCTTCCCTAATTTTCCTATCTATTTCATCAAACAAAAATGATGGAGTCTAAAAGTTAATTCTGTGTGAATTACCTTCAAGTATATCTTGAATATGTCTCTCTTGTGATATTGGTGTTTCTTGTCTGATCATAACCATTCAATGACCAAACGGATGTCAACAGATCACCATTGATGAACATGCCATAAAAATCCCAGAAGCATTTAGAATACCGGTCCCCTCTTCCATCTTGAGAAATATATAAGGAAGACTCAAAAATGTTTGGAGTAGTTTAACATCGAACTCGCCTGAAGAAGCCAAGAATTTGGCGAAACAATTGTTGCAAATGTAGTGTTACATATTGTTAAAACACAATAAATGTGGAAACTTTATTAAATAAATTTTTATTTAATCATATTCAAACTAAATGAAAATGGATTTCCATCAAGTGAGGACCTCAACCATTCAAAACTTTATTTTATTTTTAAAAGAATGAAGAGGAAGCCCTCTCAAGTGGAAGGGAATTTTATCTTCGAATAATACAGAAGTGTAACTGTGAGTAGTTGTTTTTAATTCGAAATATAGGTTTCATCAGTATCAGTATCATACTGTTCCAGAGCACGGGAAAAGTCTCTAGAGTAAGCGAAAAAAGCTATTGTCCTCAAGTTCATAATTTTCTAATTTTGAAGATTTAATTTCGCCAAGTTCGTTTAAATTCGCAGTTTGTAAAGAGCGAACGAAGCAATCAGAGCTACATATTCTATATTCGTTTGAAATATCAGCAATGCCACCATGAAACTCTTCATGATTCGTTCATTTGGATTAATGGCTTTCGAACGGCTTCATACGTCCGTCATCGAAGCGCCTGCATCTAAACTTGAATTCCCAATTGGGTGCCTATAATTGGATGGGCCACGATGTTGCGGCAACAACTAAAGGAGTTGAAGCAGGGCGTCGAAATAAATTCCCACAGTGACCACCCCGAGTCTGGTTCAGTTCTTCCGACCTAAGAAATTCGGTTCTTTCGCCGCTGAGTTCTCGGAAATGCATCCAGCAGGTTTACGAGCCACCAGCGAAACGGGCACTTCTTCTGTACTTCATATCCTCCGTCGGCAAATCAAAGTGGTCTGTTAATAACAGTGCTGCCAGTATATACAAACATCTTTGGTGGAACAATGAACGAGGGATCCGGTGCTCGAAAATGACTTGATGTAAAGGTAACTTCAAGTCTTGAAAACGATTTAAGGCGAACGGCTTTCGAGCCACAAGGTTTTAATATTTATGGCATACGACTTTTTCCTCTTTGTTACCGTGTGATATGGGTGGGTATTCGTGTACAGGTTATCCAGATATGATAGGAAACATTTTATAGGAATTCTCGATATTAAATCTGATTTCTTAATGGCTTTTTTTATTTTGACTACTACATTAATCTTGATCATTGATTCTTGAGGCAAAAATTAACTTGGTCGTTAATGTTTCATAATATATATATTCTTATGAACTTTTGGCTCACAAAACAAATGTTATCAGGGGTTGGTGACGGGGTGCCATACAATTCGGCGTAAGACATGAAAGCCTATTGAAAACACCCCAGTAAAAAAACCCTAGCTCCGGTATAGGTATTATGTGAACAAAAATGAGCTTGAATATATTAGAGGGACTTCTTTTCTCAAGAGTGGTTTTCTATTAATAAATACAAAGGCTTCTTCAAGTTGTATATATCGAATCTGAAAATTAGAAGACAAAAGCAGGAAAAAGATCTGAATACAAAAAGTACTTATTAAATAATAAATAAATATCGGAAACATCGTGAATAGCCCAAAAAACCATCTTGAAATTTATATATGGGACAATTATTGATGAGATGAGGTATTGTTTCTTCTGCATATCCACATTCACAACTTGCGTTTGAACTGAGTTTTATCTGAATAGCATGCTATTGGTACGACCATGACCTACAAATTTTTCTAGGTAGATCAAAACCCGGAATTTTTTCAGAAGGATCAGAAATGAGATTTCATAACATTTCATAAAAGATCCATTCAATCTTCCATAATTATTTATAGCTAATATTCATTTACCAGCATGGTTTACGTTACTGCAATCTTGGAATTCTATTTTGTGGAATGTATGAAATTATTGGAAATAAATTGAGAAAAGAAAGATATATGCTGCCAGAATTCAGAGCTGCAGTCTGTCTACGAATATGGGGAAGGACAATCTTAGACAAAACTGATAACCAATGAACCGGTGTAGATCTTATGGTTCCAGTAATCATTCTCATGGATGTATTCAGATGTGAATCAATTTTTGTGAATGTGCACTATTCAACCAGAGAGCAACAATACTCAGCTGCAGAAAAGACTAAGGCTAGAGATGCTGTGAGAAGAGTGGAAGCATCAGCAACCCAACATGATCCAGCTAATTTCTGCAGAATATTATTTCTAGTTTTCAGTTTCAGGCTAAGATCATTTAAATGAGCCTTGTACTTGACAGATGAATCTAATTTAACCCCTTAGTATTTCATAAATTTTATAAAATTCAACAAAATAATTCTTTAAAATAACCAAATCCGAATGCTGGTAAGCAATAGCAATGTCATCAGCATAAACAAATTTCTGAGACGATGTCGTGGGAAAATCACTGAGATATAAATTGAAAAATAAAGTGATTCTTGTGGAAGACCTTTTTGCATAATAAAATCAGAGAACTACCAACAATGATGTGAACTTTGATCTACCAAATTTCGAAAAAAATTATCATAATCTATTCTCAATCATGTTATAATTCTTCAGTATGCAATACTGAATTTTGCGTCTCAAATTCTTATAAATATACTATCCATTTCCAGTGACAAACATGAATAATGATAATTCATACTATATTTTATGATAGAAAACATACCTTGAACTCAATAAGTTGTTTCTATAAAATGAAACTAAAGCTTGAAAATCGAAATTTTGCATTCAGCTTTTTCCTATAATCAATAAATACAATTAAATCACATGGATCTATGAAATATCTGATAATCCGGAAAGCGATTTGAAAAAACAATCGTGTATAATCCAAACTGCCAAAAATATATATATTGAAAAACCCCGAAAAAATTCTGTAGATGACCACAGCAATATAATTAAAAATGAAACCTTATATTTATAATAACAAAATTATAAAAGGTGAAAAAAACGACAATGGAAGAAAACATCCTTCAACAAGTTACTAATTTCGTTGAAAACATTATATCCTAAATTAAATTCAACGGGAAACGAAATTCTAAAGAATGACGACATGTTAGCCAATAATTGTTTGATTAGAATAGCCCTTTTGTCGAGTAACAATAAACTTATTAGTTTAGTAATATTATTTGATTTCAGGGTTTATTTCTACTATAATAAAATGTATTCTGGCAACGTTTCGGGCCCGAAATGTACAGGGTAAATAATTCAATTAAACAATAAACTTATTGTTATATATCAGAAAATAAAGCAATACTCCTTTATATATTTATCACATTTGTTCAGATCTATATTATCATCTTTATACATAGATTATACAATATAAAAGCAATACATATCATATTAAATATAATTCAAAAAGATGACAAAGTACAGATTTAAATGGAACATGATTATGGCTGAAATGAAACTGAAGGAAAACTATAAGTTTGGTTATTTTTGATTCAAGATAATTGTTCGTTGATTCTTTTATATTGTATATCTTCGTTTATTTGTTTCGTACTGTTCCACAGTCAGGAAAAGCTTCTCTAAATTTTCAAACCAGACCGGAAAACTGGTTTTGGGCATAAATATTTTGGAACATCTTTGGTTTGGGCCATCCTATGGAAGAGTCTCGCTCTGGGGCTACCCAGAAAGATGCCTCAGGGCTTCAGTACAGCATGCCCTTCAATTTTTCATGGTGCCGAACATATCACGGCGCCATCCTCCCCACCCTTTTCTATAGATTCCGATCTCTCATTCACCCAAATTGAGACGAATGACGTTGAATAACACGTCGGATAATTCACAGAGTGGATGCTGAATTCGCTTCGTCTTCACCAGTAACCGTAATTGGTCTTGTTATGGATATTTATCGGACGGGTTACAGTTTTTTTAATCATTTATCTTTTGTTCTTCGATTCGACTGCGAAGGTTATTGAACCTAGTGTGGTCATAATGATCGGAAGTAGGTCGAAGTGTGCAATGACATTTACTTACATCTCTCTCTTCGTATTCCACTGAAGAGAAGATGAAAGTACTGAAGTGAAGTCATTCTTTGGAACTCCTACCTGAAAAAATGAACTCAGTAGTACGATTTTTCATATACCAATTTCCTGGTCTGATGTAATTTGAAAAATGTAGAAGGGAACTTCAGTGAAACAGTTTTCCTAGCATAGAAAACTCAAAAATTTGGAACTCATCAACTTTGTGGAGTAAATTTTCAATGATCAAGTCAAGTTGTTGAGAATGGTGTTGATCTTAGTGAACATTTCAAGATGAAAGCATATTTAAAACGGAAAAGTGAAGGATGTCGTCCTAAAAAATCAACGATTCTTACACATGAACAAGTGGAAAAGTTTATAGACAAGGCACCAGATGAGAAATACTTGATGGTTAAGTTTGGTACTATTTTCGGATTATTTGGAGCTTGTCGACGTGAAGAATCGTGCAATTTATTAGTAAAAGATATTGAAACAACAAAAAATCAATCATTGATCATACAACTCCCAAAAACAAAAACGAATGTAAGTCGTTCTATTTGTATTATTGGGAAGTATGTGGACTATTGCCTCAAGTACATTGCATTCGTCCATTATGTTATCAGATATCGTCGTTTTTTCTTGAAATACATGAATGAAAAATGGGCTGCCAATCCAGTTGAAATAAATATATTTGGAAAAATGTTGTTGGCAAATTCCTCAAACTGTCAAAACCTAAGCAATATGCAAGCCACTGTTTTCGGAGATTTTCCGCGTCATTGCTAGCAGAATCAGGACCAAATATTATGGAGTTAAAGAACATGGTGAATGGAACTCTATGACAGTAGCCGAGGGTTATGTTGATCATTGCATTGCTTAAAAAATGCCATTGCAGAAAAAATTCCCCTAACCTCTAACAATTCAGCAGATTTTGGAACGTCATTATTTGATATTGTATCGGTTTCTAGTAGTAATGATGGTACTGGAGATATAAGTAATGGGTTTTTTATGAGTAATGATTGTTTGATATTGAGAATAAAAATTTGCAGAATTCTGATTTAAAAATAAAAAAACACTTTGTTAAAAACATTTTTTTAACACGCTTCCACGTAAACAGTCACTTGTAACACTATTGAAAATCATTTTTCTAATATGTAGTTTCAGTCAGACAGATGTCTTCAACATAAGATTGGGACGTAGAAATATGGCCGTGAAGTAAGTAGAGACTTAGCCGACTGTCGTGAGTTATGGCCCATAACGAGCACCAAGAGTTAGAAACAGTTTATAACGACTCAAATTATCATATACCTGTTATCACAACGACCGTCCCAGTACATCCAATTCCTTGTGCGGCTTACTTCACTCCAGTATAACAGATGAGCGCTGACGTTGAAAAGAGATAAGATAAAATCATTCAGGTCCTCAAGTGTCATGTAATGGTATGAAATTATTTCCAAGAAGTGAAAAGATCTAGGAAAACATAATAAAATTCTTGATTCTGTAGACATGAGTTGAATTAATTAATGAATATTTATATAAAATAAATTGCTGATATATGTTGCGCACGACAGTTACTTTGCTGCAGCAAATTGAAGTCGTAAAACCAAAGTTAATAAAAAAATTCAGGAAACCACAGACGTAGAAGCTTTTGAGCGCTTGCTCAATTCTATGATGAGTGTCGATGGTTAATTCACTTTACCTAAACGAAAGACGCTAAATTATACCTGTTTTCTTTCGTATGCCTTTATCTGCATACAATGGACTTTCATCGTTGACTTAAGTGGTTTTCAGTTGAAGTCACAAATTATGAATATTCGACATCGTCCTAATAAAAGGAAAAATTCATCAATGGAGCAATTAATGGTAATGAGAATAATTTAGTTTGACACGGGGAATTGCTGTATTGTGTTTAAAAATCCATTACTCCAGAATATGAAATCCTCCAAGTTGTTTCATGCAGAAGACCGCTTGAAATAAAGTTTCTCTATTTCAGTGTCGTAATGAGTCCATTACAGTACTAAAAACAAGGCTGTAATGAACTCATTACAGCATTGTTTTTAGTTATATTTTTCGTTTTGTGGTTGACAACACTGACATCCTATCCTTTCGAATGTCAACACGCGTCCATTTCATGTCAATTGTCAATATTAAACCATGTAGAGATTGGAACGCACTATTCAAATTCTATAATCTGTCAATTTTCGTTCAGTCACACCAACTGCGAAAATAAAATTCAAAAGGCACTAGGAGGTATAACCAGAATTTTTCATTGAATTTCAACAAATTTCTCACAATTCTTGACTGAAATAGAGAAAATATCGTCTAATACTCGTTGCAGAAGGCAATTCCAACACTCATGCGTTCAAAAACTCGCTCCTTCGTTGCTCGTTTGCGAATAATGCATTCGTGTTGGAATAGGTGCCCATTCTGCAACTTTTTTTAGAATATACTGTTTCCTTATCGAATTAGAATGAACAGAATGAAAAACGAAATAAAAGAAATGTGGCCAAATTTTTGGTTTATCAGATAGCTAAAATCATTGTCGCCACTGTCTTGTATAAAGTCACTGTATTAGATGCAGTTTCAGCGCCATCTACTGTCTCACAACAAACAACTACTGCCAAAAGTTAGAGGATATTTTGTACTGGCAATACATGGCAGTTTCCCATCTTTATTCTTTTGAATCGATGGTACTAGGTACCATTAAAAAAATAATGAAAAAAATAATTCTAATGATCATTCAACACTATACTACATCGTCCAATGAAATCGCTCAAATTTTGAAAACGGACCAATAGAAACAAACTGTATCTGAAAACACTCAACCTCACAGTGTTTTCACTTATAGAAATTTGTTTTTATCAAATGCCTAATTTGCATAGGAATATTAATACGTCCGGATAGCTTTGGCCTTTGGTGGAAGTAGCGGTCGTCATGGTTACGATAAACAAGCAGTTGTTAGCGATAACTTCAACAGCACATTTGGCAGTTGTGTCAGTTTATTTCCGTATTTTACCATAAAGTAGATAAAAATGAAACGTTTTGGGGATTGTAATATTACTTCAATTGAGGAAAGTGTGAAGAAAAGTGTGCCGCTTAATACAGTGAAGTCGAGATCCTACATTTGGAAACAATTTGAAGAATTCCTTGCTGCCCGGGAATACCTTGTTAATGAAAAAACAAGTTTGTCAGAGCTCAATAATATTATGCTAGACTGGGCTTTCAATGTGAAGAAAAGAGATGGATCAGACTACAAGGAAAGTGTCGTAAAAACCTTGTGGAATAATACTACCAAACAGCTGCAGGAAAAATTCTATTCCGAATGGGGCGTTAGGTTCGATCCATTCACAGACGTGGCTTTTAAAACGGCGCGGGATGCACGAAATGCCAAGAGGCGTATTTTGCAAGTGGACTTTGAGAAAAGAAAAGTTAGTGCCAAAGCGCTGTCTTTGGAGCAACACAAAAAGATGTTCAACTTATGTAAAGAAGATAATCCAGACGGTTTGCACAGAAAATTTTATTTTATTGCTGCATTGGAGCTTGCTTGGCGCGGAGGAGAGGGTTCATCATGCCTAATTCCGCATTTCCAATTCGAAATTGAAAACGATGGCAATCGCACGGGCCGAATTGCCTACAATCCGATATTTTCTGAAACAAGACAAGGTGGTGCCCAAAAATGTGCGATAACGAAATGGCTGACTCCCAATATTGAAGAAGATATTGGCCCGGTGAGTTTATAAAAGCTACTTGTATCCAAAAGAACTGCAATCATAACCACTGGAAGACTATTCCTTACTTCACATAAGAATTGGAAAAATGGTTCATGGTTCAAAAACTCCCCAGTCGGTCCCATTACGATAGCTAAATGGACAAAAGAATCGGCAGAACTCATTGGCATCAACACAACCAAGTCGAAGATAACCAACCACTCGCATCGAGCTACTGCTGTCAGCCAATTAGCCAAAGCAGGGATACAGCTGATAAAGATAACAGGCCATTCTTCTGCAGCCTCAGTGAAACCGTATCTCCAACTGGACCAACAACATCACAAAAAATTATCACAGCCATAAGGAATGAAAAAATGTCCTTCAAGAAACAACATCAGTATCTACTTCATCATTCGAAAAAATGCTCGTAATGTGTATAATAATTATTATTTTGAGAATAAAGATGAATAATTTGTTGTTATGCTTCTATCTGGTTATTTTTGAATAAAAACTATTTTCAATTTCGTTTGATTTATATTGTTGAATGATCTTTCCAAATACCACACGAGATTCGAATTTTTTTTTGAGAACACTGTAGTTTTTGAAAATTATACAAATTTCACTCAACAAAGTGATCCCGAAATATTATTTATTTTAAGAATAACTTTGTTTCGTGAAATTTAAACGCATAATTACCAAAAAACAAGAGTGTTCTCAAAAAATTCTCACCTTACCCTTGAAAATTCTCTAAGTCTGAACGAATATCAAGGCTAAAAACTTTCGCCTTCCCTTGGTGTAACACAAAAGAATCCATCTGAAGACATCAAAGGCCATCGCCCATTTCTTCTCAATGATTCATATCATGTGAATTGTAAACGCAGCATAGACATAACGAACTACTTACAAAAGTTGTGTGTGTGCGCTCTGTGAACAGACATTCGTGGTCTTAGTGGAGCGAAATTCTATAATTCAGTGCAAGCGCGAGATCGGTCAGGTGCTGTCGGTTTTGCTTTCGTCAGTTCTGTCTGTCTGTTGCAGTTCTCGTAAATACTTCGTTCAATAAAACCACGTGTTGCGGACCACTTGGATTCGTTCCTGTTTATTGATTTTCTCATCACTAAATATTGAACTGTTTTTGGCAATTTGGGATTGTATTTTATTGGCGTTTGTACGGTGAGTATAGATAAGACGCATGTATTGTGTATGTGAACTAACACTGACAAGTAGGTGGTATTAAAAAAATAAAAATGTAAATAAACTTATAGGTTATGTCATTATGATCACAACATCAAACAATTCAATTTCTGTGTATAACACTCTTGACTCTTTAGGCATTCACATATTCAAGATTAGACTTGTTCTATTCAATAATTCAAAATATTGGAAGATTTCCATTTAAAATCAATTTCATTTTTTCATAATGAACTCAATTCTGTAGGAAATCATAGAATGCAGTTATATTTTTCGGTGGAAAATGTTGATTTAAGACCTTCTTTGGTAGATATTTCAGCTGGTTGACAGGAGGTTTATGAAACAAAACTACTTCTTAAAACAAAGCCGACTAGTTTCGATTTTAATCTAAGATTATCTTCAAAAAACAAAAATTATTACAATATAGTACATACAACAGGTAACAGAAAAGGGACAATGGTGAAAAACATGAACATTATAATCATCAATTTTAGTAACAAAATGAGAATTTCAAGAAATAAAGATATCCCAGCTTGATCCAGTGAGAGAAAACGAAGGAAACAGCAATATATACAAATAATTTTCTAATTATCGGTTGAAGAACAGTTTGAGGATTGTGTCTGCGAGTGAACTCTTATTTGGATACAGCGAAATTTTATGGTGCCTCCATTTTTAATTTGGTTGTTCCAAGAATGTGAATAAATCCTTGAATCCTTTTAATCTGCAAGCGCTGTGAAATTTTCAAGTTGTATTCATTTCATCTGCAATAAAAAAATAATTAAAAAGTACACTTCCTTATACATTCTGAATAAAAACTGAATCTTGGACTTGACATACTTTCAGTTCCTACACTAATGATACATCCAAGACGACTTACATACATAAAATTAAAATAACATTTATGGCAAATAACCATTATTTTATGCATTTTAAGATTCGCTTGTAACGTAACTGTTGCCAAACAACTCACTACTCGACCTAGAATCGAAGTGCTTGGGAAATACTGACTTATTATGCTATTTTCAGTCATTTATAAATTATAATTAGCAAAGGAAAATTGTTTAGAGTTATCGGTCAAATTCGTAGTTCATTTTGAAAATATGCCGTACGGAATTTGAATTTCAATTGGCGATTAAAAAAATGTTAAAACAAAATTCGTCTTATTGGTCTCTTCGATCAATCAATCTACATGAAGTAGTAAAAAGGAATTTCGTATTCATACAAAAATATTAAATCAATTCAGCATTTATATCTGTATGAAGATATCACGATTGGGATTGAAATAATACCTTACCCCGCTGTAAAAAATTAGCAAGTTGAATTGTTCAACAAATAACAGTCAAAATGACCTGAGAATTCTCGAATTAACAGATTGTTAGTTTATCTTGTTTATACACGTTTTCAAACCTCTGCTTGTATCATTCACGGGTTCCGAGATGATTTAAACCACATTTGAACTTCAGGTAGAAAGAAATGTGTAGGTTCCATTGTAATATGAGAAGTTGGATATTATTAACCTCTGGTAGCCACCACCCTGAATTTGAAGGCCTCCAAAATATCTATTGTAGTAAAATGATGAATAATACTGAACCTAACAAAAGTTGAAACGGACAAAGAAAAAATTTTTTTGGATAATTTGAAAAAGACTTTTTAACCTATCTGCAAAATTTTGCAAGCCTATTTGTTTCAATCTAATTCATATATCTTTCAAGTAACAACTCGTAACCGTTGGATATTCTAGGAGTTATAGAGGAAATCAAATTTCGGATGCTCCTGAACTATTGGAAGGATTTGGCTAAATAACGAACTTGACCGAGATATTTGGACAGTTAATCTTTCCTGAAAATATGTGAACTCATACTCAAGTTTGACCCTGTATTCTTCATCAGGAAGTTAAACCTAAACGATTGGGACCATTTTCGTCTCGATATTAAAAAATTACAGACATTTGGGCAAAATGATAGCACGCTGTTCTACTAAAAACAAGCAAGCAAAAACAGAATATTCCAAAACCAGAACATATATTTCCTGAAAATTCTTCTATCATACAATAATCCTCAAAAAGCTTGTTAATTCGTCAGGAATCATCTTTCTGTAGGAATATTCTACGAGGTTGCGTTTTATATTTCGGTATTACAGAACAAAAAGAAATATTAATCATCGAAAATCGTTTTGTTGTTTTTCAAAATATTCCCCATTAAGATCTATACAAAAATAATCAAATTGTCGAAGCACTTTTGCCACCCTGATTGAGATATCTCCAAAAAAATTCCTTCTGAACGCATCAACCGCTTCTTCAGGTGTCGAAAAACGTTGACCTCTAATTTTATTTTTTACGTACGGGAATAAAAAGAAGTCATTCGGTGCCAAGTCAGGACTATACGGCTCAAAAATGCAGTTGTTTGAGCCGATGTCTGATCCATCTTCGGCGTTTGGTTTTCCTGATTTCTTGGAGGACAATTGGCCAAAAACTTGTTGTGTACCACTCAAAATTGACTGTTCTGCGTTGTTATAGAGGTACGATTGCGACATGTCTGGTTTTTCCGAAAAAACAGGTGACCATTTGCTTGGAAGTGATTCGTGCACGAGCAACTTTTATTGGATTTGGCTCATCTTGAAACACCCATACAGACGACTGCTGTTTACTGTCGCTTCGAAGCACCGTGATCGTATTTTTGGAGCATTTCTTTCGACCAATCGACACGAGCCTTTTTTTGAGCGATTGACAAATTGTGTGGGATCCAACGCCAACAAATTTTTTTGACGTTCAAATGTTCATGGAATATTGAATGTACGCTAGTCCCACTAAAGACTTAGGTTGTCTCAATCTCACTATAGGTTACATTACGATCTTGAAATATCAGTTGGCGCACAGCATCAATAGTTTCGAAACAACAGCTGATTTTGGACGACCTTCACAAAATTTGCCTTGGAGTGAACTACATCCTCGGAATTCGCCTTAACATCGACAAACACTGGTTATTGATGGAGCTCCATAGCCAAAAATTGAATCAAGTTCGTCGATGATCTGTTGTTGCGTTAATCCACGTCGAAAGTTTTTAAAAATAATTGCACTAAAATGTTCACGATTTGATTCAATTTTTTGGGTGAGATGCGTCTTTTAAGTTACTGTAAACAACACAAATTGCTCTCGTATGTCAAAACGTATAATCTCAAAAATGAAGTAACAAGATATCTGTCAAATCTACCACGAACTTAGTATAACGGATCCTAACATAGACCTTAGACTCTTTGTAGACAATAAAGAATAAAATTACTTTCTTTACATAATCGATAATAAATATTGCCCAAACAATAATTCTACACATGCTCAATCATCAAAAATTTCACGTGAAAAACTATTCTATATACCTCAGGAAGAAATGTGATAAAATCACAATCCTATTACCGACCGGGAGAAAAAACATCCCCATGAATTGTCAGTAGGTACCCTTCCATCTAATTCTATGAATTCAAATAGTTGCATAAATAATGTTGGAGTAAGTATATTGCCAAGAGCTGTAAGTTTCCTGTTTTGAAACTCATTGTCTACTATGATAGTCACCATTCAATTTAATTATCGTTCGGGCTTCATTTCATAATAAATTACGCTATAACATAAAAAAGAGCATCACGATATAAAATCATTAGATTTTTTACTGTCGTTTACAAAAAATATTTGGGAACGTAATAAGCTCTTTCATCTTTGAATTGCAGAAACTGTATTCATTCAGCTTACCTGTGATTATGCTGTAAAAGTCATCCGCTCAGCGTTTACAATTGGCTATAATTACTTTTTACTATTTTATTCATAGCTGGAAAAAGGCGTTGAGTGGAGATATCTGTAAAAAATTAATTTCAAGTTGTTAGCCTGGTTAATGAACTTCGACACAATTGAATTGGGTATAATTTGCCGGTTACATCTATTGGACAGATTATGAGTAATTGTACTCTTAACAGCTGAAGTAGGAAATTTCCCTAGCAAATGCGCATGACACGAAGCCGAGTTCAGATACAGGTATTTGTAGTAACCTTCCTTAACATGAACACATGTATTCAAAGCGTAAGTAAAAATTACCAGATATTCTAAATAATGAAAAAATTCGGGGGACATTTCAAGGACCTCAATTGAAATTTAAAAAAATCTCACACAATCTGTTGAAATCATCTGAAATATTATAATGTCCATATAGTTTAAGCGGCAAAGCACCGCAATATGGACAACTAATCGAATCTGAAAATGTAATTTGTCGGATCTAACTGTTTCACAAATCTTCTCTTTATAACTGGCAGCTTCTAAATTCGATAATGGAATGAGATTAGAGGTTTGCTGACCGGTAGAGATGAACCGATAATCAAATGATCAACAATTCTTCGATGGTGATTCAAATATTCTCATGCTTAATGATCCTTATAGGAATTATGTTTATTATTTCCGTATCTTTATAGGATTCGAATAAAATTTTCATTGGTATTTAATTAAATGTTGGAAATTGGTTCAGATCACACACTGAATAAAAAATACCTTGATGCAACATCTTGAATATTTGGAACTAGATGTAACCTCTCTAAACAAGCAGATTTGAAAATAGAAATAAATTCGGAATTTAATGAGCAACTGGGTGTAATTAGGTACCTGGGAGTTCATTCGGATTCTCAATTGGATTGGTAGGAACATGTAGGAACGAAGGTGGGGAAAAGATCAGGTACTTTTGATAAATACCAAAAAAACTTTCCTATTGGATAAGAAGAATTATATACAGTTTTTTTATTTTTTATATTATTTTCTGTAATAAGGGGGATGTAAATAAACTTCAAATACTGCATAATAAGGCTGTAAGAAATCTGTTTGGCTGTAGCATATAATTTAAGTTAATGATATGTTGAAGGAGTCAAAAATTTTTAATATCAGTCAAATGGATAGAAGAAGCATATTTAATTTTGAAATTCAATATTTGAGAAGTTGCGACATATGCTTCGACCTGAATCAGGCGATCTTCAGGCACTTAATCAAAGAAGGACTTGAAATTCGATAATGAAATTAAAAATTTCATTCGGAAGAGTATGAAAAAAAAACTTCGCTCATACAGATTGTTCTGTCCATCAGTAGTTCCTTTCTTTTTTCTATCAAGTTTGCAGAAGAGAATGTCAGCGCAGTGATTAATCTGGAAGGTGAACTTATAGTACGAGATCCGGCTGCAGAATCAGTGTACCCATCGAGTGTTTGCTGGAAACCAAATTTTTACACATATTTATGATTAGGAGAATTTATATCTACCAGGTTGCCTATCAAAATGTGGCCGCTAGTATTTTTAATTAAATTATTAATAATTAATAATCCGTAAGAAATTTCACTGACATGTTTTTTCAATGAAATGTCGTCTATTTTACGGCAACATCTATGAAGACTCTGAAAAATCATGGTTGCCGTTGCGCATCTGGCCGCACCTCTTCGCAGCCAGGTGTACACAGGTATGATTTTGTTACATTTATACACCCACATTATTATATACGGTTGCCTAATTAAATCTGGCCGCAAATAAGGGTTGCTGGCTGTTAAATATAGTAAATATTAAAAGTAGAGTGAAAGAGAACTAGCGCGTTACACCACTATTCAGACGAGGATAGCGATTGCCAGCTGTCGGACAGTTTAAAGCCATTGCGCATGCGTCAGATGCTAGTGTTCTCAACGGATCAGTTGCGACTTTTATTCTAAGTTAAAAACCACGCTATTTTGGAGTACGTAATACACAACATAATATATTGCTGTTTCATTTGTGCATCGAAAAATTATCAATCTCATCGGGGTGAAATAAAACTTATAAAGATGAAGGTGAAGAATTTTGAAGAGACTGAAAATGAGCATCTTCCTGCGCAGATGTACTAGGCTGTTCGTTTGATGGAGTTTTTGGAAGCTGTTCGTCGACTGAAAGTGTAGTTGGTTGATCATTCAAGTTACTCCTTGACTATTCCTGCAAATTAAATGGATGCGTTGAAAGACAATTTGCATTAAAAGTTTAGTCGTAGAAATTTTTTTTTTTATATCCGATTAATATTATTTTTGCTGTATTAAAGAATTCTACGTATCTAAGAAATGGAATATCCTAGGTATTACTAGGTGGAACTATGTGACCACGTTTTCCTATAAAAATGACAAATTAAAAATAAAAAAATTCTAACAAATAACCTCAAAGTTAGCACTGTATTATTTACATCGTAACTATAACCTATATTTTTAAATTCGATTAAAATTCTACTTACGGTTTGTGTCTTGCAAAAACTTTCGAATTCTTCTTTTGTTTGATAACTGTAATTTTTTCAAACATTCTGTATGATATCCAAAATCATCGGTGGATTCAAGTGTTAATAAAATGTCATGATATTTATATTTTTCTTACGATGAAACAATAACATTAGGGAACACTTTTTGAATGAAGCATTATCAAAGTCTAGTACATTGTTTTTTTTTTTTTCGCACAGAAAACACGCCTTCATCTTTATAAGTTTTATTTCACCCCGAGGAGATTGATAATTTTTCGATGCACAAATGAAACATAACATAACAGCAATATATTATGTTGTGTATTACGTACTCCAAAATAGCGTGGTTTTTAACTTAGAATAAAAGTCGCAACTGATCCGTTGAGAACACTAGCATCTGACGCATGCGCAATGGCTTTAAACTGTCCGACACTGAGCAATCGCTATCCTCGTCTGAATAGTGGTGTAGCGCGCTAGCTCTCTTTCACTCTACTTTTAATATTTACTATATTTAACAGCCAGCAACCCTTATTTGCGGCCAGATTTAATTAGGCAACCGTATATAATAATGAACAGAAAAAAATTAGCTTTAATTTGATTTATAAAATATGAATGTACGTTGTGGGTGTATAAATGTAACAAAATCATACCTGTGTACACCTGGCTGCGAAGAGGTGCGGCCAGATGCGCAACGGCAACCATGATTTTTCAGAGTCTTCATAGATGTTGCCGTAAAATAGACGACATTTCATTGAAAAAACATGTCAGTGAAATTTCTTACGGATTATGAATTATTAATAATTTAATTAAAAATACTAGCGGCCACATTTTGATAGGCAACCTGGTAGATATAAATTCTCCTAATCATAAATATGTGTAAAAATTTGGTTTTCAGCAAACACTCGATGAGTACACTGATTCTGCAGCCGGATCTTAGACTATTATTGAATGGGTAGAATTAACTACGCATTAGGAACTGCAAAAATTATACAGAACCTTATTACCAGTGATACCGTTGCTTCTCCTCTCATACAACGAACAAAATTCACCATTTATGGTATAATAAAATCGACCTTGGATACTGGCATATTAGCCGGATATAGTAATCCAAAGGTACTATCACTACAATAGATACCTGTTCTTGAATCCCCGTAGGCCTCGCAAAATTAATGTAGTGTTTCTATAAATAGACGTTACTTGGTCATTCTGTCTTCTTCTCGTATTCATTCAAGATTGTTTTCTTCACGGTTATCGGGTTTATTTGTACCTTCGAGTATCGAATACCTTCGAGTATCGAATAATTGTATCTGTGCATTTTTATTCGTTATCAAGATTATCAATGTTATCTGGTGAGATTAGTATGCGTTTTGTGATAACCGCACCTGCTGTGAAGTTCACATGGTGAGGCATTTAATTTCAGTAAATCATCCCAAAAAATATGTACTTCCCAGATATTCAACCATTCTAGCAAGAATAGGAATGCCTTCAGACCTTTTTAAAAGGCGAATAATCGATGGAAGACCCTCAAAAGTTTCTGTCCCTAACAAAATCAGTCAAGCTAAAGAATTATTTGTGCATTTGAAGACCCAAGGTCGAATGTTTCGGAAGTTGCCAGACGAACGAAAGCAGGGGAACTGAGTTGATTTAAAGTTCAAATTTCAGTCATTGTAGATGATTGTCGGCTAAAAATTACGAAATGCCAGAGCGTAAATTGTCGATAAATGCCCACATTTTCTCTCACAGTGTTTTATTGTCATGAAGGCAAATAATCTCTGAAATAGACTTTCAGAAGCAATAAATGTGAAACGCAAGTTTCACCTGTGAATTAGCTCATTTGTTGTTTTCATGGGACATCGTTTTATACTTGGTGTTGTTTGATTAGAAAACTGTCGGAGAGATCAGAAGAAACAACTGTCGATAATGAGTTTTTAATCTTCACACTTTGAATCAATGGAACGGGAAAGGCTTTCATTGTTATGCCGTGAATTTGTTAGACAAGTATGGAAAATTTCTGTAATAATAGGAGAAAAGCAGGACCTGGGGTTTTAAATCTTCAATAGCCGTCAAAGTTATAAGTAACGCATATCAGATATACCTTCCCCAAAGATATGCCATACTTACGACCCTTCCTCAGCTTTGCATTTTTATATACAAAGTGCGGCAAAAGTCAGTTTACCGTTTTACATATGAGGGGAAAAAGCAAAGATTCTTGCAAATAAATTTATTTTCGAGAAAAATATAACATCAATAATTACTAGTGGCCTTACATTTTTTGTTCAAATTGTTTTCACGCTCTGCAACACAAAAAAAAAACATATTTCACGAAATAATAAGCAGGGCGACGACTGCGGAGCCAGTACTTACGAATTTACGATACAACTTATGCACTTGTCTGATGGGAACTTGCTTATTTAGAAAGCGCTGGCTGAATTCTTCGAAAATTTCAGCATAATCTCCGTCAAATTTTAGGTAAGAAGTGAGCAAACAAACACGTTCCTCTTTCGTGAACTTAAACAAGCAGCCATGGTAACGAATGCACTGTAAACGTACACAACAACACTACTACATGCGGACAACTCAACTCGCTACGTTTCAGCTGCCTCCTAGGTAAGCTACTGGCTAAGAATACGCGCATGCGTGAATACCAGACAGTTTGAACTGACTTTTGCCGCACTCTGTATGATAATTCGAAATGTAGGTGATATTTTATATTTTGATTTAGTTATGCTCATTACATGATGATATTCTCAATTCTGTTTCTATATCCATGAATTAATATTGAATAGGGCTGAATCCAATGGATTCATTTCAGTAATGAGAATTTCAAGTTGATTCAGTTTGTCTGCTACATATTTTAACACGCAGGCAGTAAATGAATATGTTAATATTTTCATGGCATCTCTTTCCAACCATATGTTTTTATCACTAATAGTTATTCTAATCCAGTCGTAAATATTCCCTGTCTCCTCTTCGAAATCGAACTGTCCTACGTGACAAGTTGCATGTGGGTTCTCTAGTGATTAAAAGAGTAGAAAAAAGAGCTAGAATCAATTAGAAAGGGAAGAAAGCATTTGCCCCTTCTTGTTTTTGGTTGAATACTAAATTCCTGTTAGGCAGTCCATTGAACCATCACAAAGGTGTCATCTTATTGTGTACAAATTACTTGACGGGATCGATTCTTTTGTTTTCGAACTCATTTCATTCCATTCATTCAACATTTTGATATCATTTTGTCATATTGTGGGTAATTGCAGTATGCAAATAAGAGAATCACCCAAATTTTTCATTCAATCTTTTCTTTCAAATGAAGAATGATTCAAAGAGACATTTGATAAAATTATAAAATTTTCGGACCATTGATTTCAGGTGTGAATTAGATAAATCTCAGTATAATGGGAAGAGCTAGTGTTTTCATATTTTCAGAATAGATAATTTAATACAGCTTGTTGTAATCAGTAGATTAAGGGGATTTCAAGAATATAAAAATATACAGGTGTTTCATAAAAAAGAACACCGAGTGTAGCAAATTTTTTTATTTTATTTTATTTTATTTTTATTCGACATTTTATTTTATTCGATCGTCGATTTTATTTTATTCGACAGCCGCGGCCTATTACAGAATGGGAAACTATAAGTGTTTACATAAAGAAAAAGATTGAACTTTAACAGTATGTAGGATCGAAAGTGTTATCCCTACTTATGCGTTTCGTCCCTGGCGCACATATTTGGACTCATCAGTATGGCTTGTGTGCGCCATGCCATAGACGCAGGGGTTAGAAGTTTGAGGGAGCCGCCGGGAGTTGAACCCGGCACCTAGTATCTAGTCGGTGTGAAACTTGAGCGCTAACCTCTAGGCCACCGAAGCGCTGTGAATTTAAGCTATGCGTGGCTATATAGAGTGCCGCCAAGAGATCCCTATACACTATTATTTACAGCTATTAGAGAGAGATATAAGAGTTTCCTGCATTGGAGGTAAATGTACAATTTCCAAATAATATCTGACTTCACCAGGATGCCGCACCACCCCATTACAGTCGCATTGTTCGAGATTATTTAGATGGGATATTTCATCACAAATGGATTGGAAGAAGGGGAAATTATGAATGGCCTACACGAAGTCCCGACCTTAATCTACTGGACTATTTTCTGTGGAGTTATTTGAAGTCAAAGGATTATATTGATAGACCAAATAATTTGCATGAATTAGCTGCAGGAGTAACTCACGAGATACAGAGAATTCCACCGGAAGTAATAGCTAATGTTACTAGAGAATTTACAAACAAATCATAGTACGAGCGGTCTTAGTTGAGATACTATTGATGTGAGATCTCGTTGGAGACACCAAAAACACAATTTAACTTGTAACCGTTGATTTGCAATCGAAGTTTCATGTAGATAATTTTTTTGTGGACTGCTCACGAACTTGTGTCACCGTTATTTCTAATTGCTTTCATGGTTTTCTCAGATAAATATTGTGTAAAGACAGCTAACAATTTAATTACAGACTTCAGTGAATTCGCTCAGTTGGCACACCTGTACAATTAGTTATACTTGGCCAAGGTTCGATAACTTCTGGCGATATTTTCGCAGGACTTCGACAATTATTTCCATAATAATACAGCGTTATCAGTTGTGAATTTCATTTTTATTTCAGCCTTGAACGTGAAACGATAAGAGTTGAAAGCGCAAGTTTTAAATCATGCATATTAGCAGCGCTGAGCAACTTTCCTGCAGTTTTGTTCGCTGCCCAAATAGCCTCCTATTGACAACCAATCAAATGAAGGCATATCAGGTCAATCGAAAACCATTTAGAACATCTTCTTTAACTCTTGCACTTTGTAACACCTTTTATAAGCAAGTCAAAATTACAATCTTGAATTCAGAATGATCAGTTTTCCATTAGTTTGATTTCAGTCCCAACCCTGTACCACTTAAAACTGTAATACTTCAAAATATAATCACTGAGCCACTTGAATGCATATGGCAGCATATCAGAAAAATTTATTTATCGGTAAACAAGGTCCTCTTTCATCATCATGCCAGAATTTTGGACGGGCAAACTCTTGTCCTTTGATATATCTTATAAAGGGTGATTCATTTAGAGGTATTCTTTGTGGTGGGATTTAGTTGCAGATCACGCATGCGTCGTATAAAGTGAAGAGGTATTCTTGTTCAGTAGTGTCTGACATTTCATAATGGAACGACTTAGCCCGGCACAGCGTCTACAAATTGTTTAGCTTCATTACGAAAATGGGCGTCCTCCGATTAATATGTATCGGGTACGTAGAGTGACTTATGGTCCACATAATCGTCCTACCGAACGCACAATTCGCCCTACCATCACTAAGTTTGAGACTCAATATTCGTCATTGGATAATACTCGACCAAATAGACAAGATCCAGCTCGTAGTGAAGAGAATATAGCGGCGGTGGGGGAGAGTGTACCCCTTTCGTATTCAACGACTTGGGGCTTTTACGTAAGGACCCTTCTTTGAAAGCTTACAAAATTCAATTTCTTCAAGAACTGAAGCCGACCGGCCCACTGAATTGTTTAAGTTTCAGTCGTTGGGCTCCTGACAAGCTCAGAGTGGATCCACTCTTTTCGACCAAAGTTTTGTTCACTGATGAGGCCCATTTTTGGCTTAATGAATTCGCGAACAAACAAAATATCCGAATCTGGGGTGATGAACAACCCGAAGAGCCTCAAGAATTGCCGTTAAATCCAGAGAAAATAACTGTTTGGTGTGGTTTATGAGCAGAATGGGCAAGAATCGGTCCATATTTCTTCAAAACAGAGGACGGCCGGAATTCTACTGTGAATGATGACCGTTATCGCACCATGATAACAGACTATTTGTTGCCCGAAATTGAAGCCGACGAAATGTGGTTCCAACAATATGGTGATGCCACTTGCCTACAGCCCGTGAAACCATGGCTCTAGTGCGAGAGCATTTCGGCGAGCAGATCATTTCACGCTTCGGACCAGTGAATTGGCCGGCTAGATCATGTGACATCACACCTCTTGATTTTTTCCTTTGGGGTTATGTGAAGTCCAAAGTCTACATGGAACTATCGAATAGATCTTGTTAACCGTAATCAAGGAAAAAATTACTTCAAAAAATAATTGTAAAAAATGGTTTTTTTTTTTATTAAAGATTCTAGAATGAAATTGTTTTTATCAATTTTTTTATTTTAAAAAAAAAAGTTCCTCTATATGAATCACCCTTCATTTTCAAATCTAAATTACACAAAAGCGATGTTTTTTCGGAATTGAACTTTCTAAAACCTCTAAATGACTTTTACATGCTTTACATAAAACTCCTTGCGTCGTGTCACTTTTTTTGTTACATTTTTTGCTGTGAATCATATTCGATACAATCGATGGAAGAAGCTGTATAACTGAGTCTTGAAAAAAATACCTTGATGGGGTGCAACGGAAATCTACACATTACTACATCTTCATATCCTTGTATCGGTTTTCGGTCACTAATGTCCGGGATATAAACGAGCACCCGTTTGAATTAATTACCGCTTCCTTACTGGCGATACCAATAGTGAAACCTGTCCTCGATGAAAGTTCTCAAAAATCACCTTCACCTAGTTTTTCGTTCCAAACGTTTATCCTCTGATGTGTGCCACGTTTGAATGAATTTGTTTATCACAAATCCACCTGAATTACGTGAATTCTTGCTTATCTCGGAACTTTATCTCATATCGAATTATTTTTATTTTTTCGATTGTAACTAGGAAATTGAAACAATATTCGAAATAGAGCTTGCAAATATTTTTTCAATAAGGCCAAAATTTTAAAAAATGTCGTGAAGTTAGTTATATATATATTCTTTTGAACTTTTGGCTTACAATATTTAGTTAGCAAACAATAAAGCATAAAGATCAGGGGTTAGTGACGGGGTGTCATACAATTCGGCGTATCACATAAAAGCCTAGGAAAAAACTCCATTAAAAAATACCCTGGCTCCCCGCCTAACTGTGAAAGTACAAAAATAAGCTGAAATATATTTAAGGGACTTGTTGCCCACATCGAATCTGGAAATAAAAAGACAAAAGCAGAAAAAAGAACTGAATAACAAGAATACAAAATTTGAAAGAGTTGAAGAAAACACCCTTTTTGGATTTTTTTGGATCAAAAAATATTCAATAATAATCAATGAATACATAACCTTTTATGGTTCCTCTTTCACGAAGATTTTTTTCAGTATCCGTATGTGTCTCTTGAAGGAGTATAATCTCAGTACCAAATTCCTTTGCTAGTTTAGAATTGTAATCACTCTTGTCCTTAGAAATACCCTCTATATTCAAATCTAATACACAAAATTTGTCGCCAATCTGCAAGGAGGATTCTTCGAATCGGGTCTTGCGGTCCAAGTGATGATTTTTCAGATCTTCTGATGTTTGAAGTCTGCTATGGACCCATAGCAGAGTGAAGTTAGTTGAACGTCAGGAAATCAAAAATACAATCAGGAATGAAAATGATAAAAATTGAATTCTTATGATAAAATACTATATTTTGAGTTGGTTCTGCTTGATGGAAATTTTATTTTCAAAGATTTTACATAAAATATTAAAACAATTATTCCAATTCGAAAATGTATTTCTCTGTAGATTATTCTTACAGGTAGCGGAACAATAACGTCAGTGGCATTAAACAATATGGGAATTAGAATAACTGTTTTATTATTTTGTGCGAAATCTTAAATAAAACAGTATATTCAAAGTCTTCTATAAATATCAATGAACGCTATTTATATCATAATATCAGGTATACCGGTTTGAAATGAGCGTTTTTTTGTGAAAAGAAAACACTAATTATTAATGGGAAAGTAATAAACATTTCAATTAAAGTATTAGCCATTGTTTTCTATATGTTTTGACCACCTTCCTGGCAATTTGTGGATACCAGGTCAACAAAATTGTTCGTCTTTTAAAGCAAATCAACCAGACTCCCAATTTTCGACCTCCTCGTAGGCATCAAAGTGCTGCTCAGCCAATGCGTGTCCCATCGATGAAAACAAATAATAGTCGCAAGGAACCAATTCTGGTGAATATGGCGGGTGGGATAGCAGCTTCCAGCTAAGTGGTTTGATTGTATCCTGAACCGGTTTCGCTTTGTGCCCAGGTGCATTGTCATAGAGCAAAATTATCTTGCCGGGTCTTCTGGCCCATTCTGGTCGTTTCTCGATCAATGCATGGTTCAAATTGATCATTTGTTGTCGGTAGCGATCAGTATTAACGGTCTCACCAGGTTTTAGGAGTTCGTGATACACCACATCTTTCTGGTCCCACTAAACACACAGCATTGTCTTCTTGCCGAATCGATCTGGTTTTGCAGTCGATGTTGAGGGCTGTCCCGGATTAACCTATGGTTTTTTCCGTTTAGGATTCTTAAAATAAATCCAATTTTCATCCCCAGAAACAATCCGATGCAAAACCGATTTTCTTTCGTGTCTTTGAAGCAAAATTTCACCAGTGTTTTTACGGTTTTCCATCTGTCTTTCATTCAATTCATGTGTTACCCATTTTCCACACTTTTGAATCTTTCCCATAGCTTTTGATCGGACAAAAATTATTTTTTGTGCAACATTTAACATTTCTACTATTTTCTCTTGTTTCGAAGTGTCATCTTCATCCAATATCGTTTGCAATTCGGCATCTTCAAACTTTTATGGTGGTCTTCCAAGTTCTTCAATTCTCACATCAAAATTATTATTTCTGAACCATTGAAACTAACTTTTGCGGGTTGCTTCTGATAGAGCATGATCACCATATGCTTCAACAAGCATTCGATGTTCCCTATCGAGACATTTGTATCTTGACGCTCACTTCATACCGGTATACCATACTTCAAATAATTATAATATTTCATTAATTAGTGTTCTCTGCTTAGGAGTTTGCTCTTTGCTTGTTTTTATATTTTCTCATCATCTCCGTATACGTTAATATAAAAGCATGAAAACAGCGAATTTAGATATCAACCAACCAATATTTCAATTTATTATTAACAAGAAAACGCAAGTCTGCATTATATCTTTCAAAATAAGTGTAATGAAAAAATTGGTTGAGCCTATGAAAGACTCTTGTAATGTTTTATTTCTATGTTAATAGTATTTCGAGTCATTAAGAAATTTCTATTATAGCTCGAACAGTGTCTAACATAAATGAAATTAGTTTTCTTGAAATTTGAGATCATTAATTTGCTTATCATTTTGATTTAGCTCATCGGACTTTTTAAATTTCATTTCTACCGGGAAATTTCATTGCAAAAAAGAATATTAAGAATAATCAGTAATAAATATCTACACTAAAGCGCACTAGAGCCATGAAAGGGTTAAAAATTAGGATGTATTCTGGGATATTTGTTTTTCACCTGGTTTTAAAAAGTCACATCTAGGTTAATCAATTTTCCTCTCGGATCAAAGGTGCCGAACATTCTGGATTCCGATAATCTTGAGGTATCAAAATACCATCCGTGTTGTTGGTGCCGGAAAAGATTCGAGTATCGCGGTGAAATTGATGTGAAGTGCTAAAACATCGTAATTTGGTTACCCTGTACAGATAAGTAACAAATGATGTTTCTTACTGTGTTTGAACTATTAATACCGACCAGGGCCTTGCTAACGGTTCTTTGCCCATCATGAATCCGTTTCAAACGTGCGTTTTAATGGGAGAACTCATCATTCCATGGGATGGGAATAAGTTTTACGTGTATGTGAAAATTTTGAAAACAATGGAATGTTATTCACGGTGTACAGTTAGATGAAAAATTCTCGAATATTTCCTAGAATTTATTTTGGTAATCTAATAACCTAACAGTTATCTTAATTCTGAGTTATTAATCCTAATGAATTCTTGAGTGAATGAAATTTTCCAAACTCTATTCAAATCAATGATTTGAATTTGTGAATTTCAAAGTTCTAGGTGACATCATAATCCTTTTTTAAATATTGACATTTGGAAAGACATGATGTTGATTTCGTGCAAAATTTATGGTAACAGAAATTAAGAGCGCTTTTGAGTTGTTTACAGTTTACAGCACTTCCAAGCAAATGGTCGCCTGTTTTTTCGGAAAAACTGGATATGTCTCAATCGTACCACTAGAACAGCGCAGATCAGTCAATTCTGAGTGGTACGCAACCATTTGTTTGCCAGTTGTCTTCCAAGAAATCAGGAAGTCGAACCACCAAAGATGGATCACCCTTCACCACAACAATGCGATCTCACACATCGGCTCAATCAACTGCATATTTGAGCACTCAAAACATCGATTTGATGAGTCATCCACCGTATAATCCTGACTCGGCACCGAATAACTTATTTTTATTCCCGTACGTAATAAAATAAATGATAGGTCAACGTTTTTCGACACCTGAAGAAGTGGTTGATGCGTTGAGAATGCATGTTTTGGAGATACCTCAATCAGAGTGCAAAAGTGCTTCGACAATTGGTTTAAACGAATGCAAAGGTGTATAGATCTGAATGGAGAATATTTTGAAAAACAATAAAGCGAATTTCGATTATTAATATTAGTTTTTGTTCTTAAATCCCGAAATATAAAAGCCTACCCTCGTATAAAACGGTTGGTGTTCTAGAAAGTGCCCTGTGTAAACTTTACACTTTTCTTTGGAAAATTTTCCGGAACTCTGTCTTATCAGTACTGAGTATTCGAGACTTGAAGTCCATTTTTCCCGTTATTCATCTCTCGTAGCAATTTTGCTTGCTGCTCTGCACAGCTCTGAGCTTTCAACATTTATCTAATATGATAATAGTAATTAGGAACTCATTGATTCGTTCTTCATTAAAAAGTTATTACTTAGTTCATATAATAATCAGAGTTCCAATCATCTATTAGCCATCCTTTTCACTCAATATCATTTTAATCACCTGACCAGAACAAGCTTCTCATGGTTCCAAATTACCGCAATTACAACTTTCTTTTAATTCAATGATTTCTAAGCGCTTATATTTTTTGCGACATATAAGTCGTTGAATTTCTCATTCATCGTTTATATCAACAAAATGACGTGTTTTTCAGGATTTGATAACTTTGATTTAATCAGCTAGGCTGAAGCTACTTTCACCACCACTCACCTAGTTAGTTTTATCAACTCGTGTAGGTTATGAACGAGGTTATATTACTATCACGATATTTTCTTCGTATGTGGTATACTCATATTTGTGGGTATATTCTACATCAATGCGATGAGTTGAAGACCGAAACGTGAGCGAATTATAATGCATCATACTTATTTCTGGATTATTGAACTATTACCGATCAGTCCGAAACAAAAATATAGTTTGATGATGCTTGGGAGATAGTTATAATAAATTGAACTATTGCCCTCCAAGTATTTTAATTCGTGTTAACAAGAAGACATCAAATTTTCATAGAGTATAGAAACAGAAAACTATAAAATATGATGGAACACGTCAACTTTTGAATCCAGTCATGCGTTATTCAATCATACATTTAAATAAACATGGCGATTCGTTCAAGTTTGCCATACTGCATCTTTTTTTAATGGGAAACCGTGTATATTTCAAACTTTTCATTAAATCTTCAATTTTTAACTAATTTCATTAAAAGATCTATTATGAATTAAACAATGTAAACTTTTTTTTCGTTGAAATCGATGGATATACCCGGTTTTATCAATATTTTTGTATACAGGGTGTTCGGCACATGGACCGTCAAATTTTTTTGGGGCGTTGGTAGGGTCATTTGCTACCTTTTCAGTCTCTTGAAAATTTAAGTTTCCAGTCTCTCTTAATCGTCGATAAGTCGTCGAGAATGTTTCGTGGTGGGGTATCTTCGATCAGGAAATTTGGCTTGATAAATCCTTTGAGCTGCACGAGCAAAACCATCGGCCTTGCCATATGCCATCACCATATCAGCATACTCAGCGTTGGTGAAATTAGGCATATCAACAACCAAAATTAAAACAACAGTAGCAAAAAGTCGATAAAAGTAACAAAAACAAAAAAATACTAATTTAAAAAACTGAACAACGTGGCACAGACACTTCCAACAGCAGAGACAGTTAAATCTCGAATGACGGTAGAGTCAAGTCAGCGGCGACTAACCCAATCCAAGCAAATGGTCGTCTGTTTTTTCGAAAAAACTGGACATGTCGCAATCGTACCAGTAAAACAACACAGAACAGCAAATTCTGAGTGGTACACAACCAGTTGTTTGCCCGTTGGTTTCCAAGATACCACCAAACCAACCGCCGAAGACGGATCTCCCCTCACCACGACATTGCTAGCGAGGCAACCCTCATACCAATAATTCAAATGAAAATGAAAGCAGCGATATTCTCTATTTTCATTTTTCATCTGGAAAAACCGCCGTAGTTCCCGATAAACCTGAAAATACCAAAGTTGAAATGTTAATTAGAAAGAATATCCCTTGATGTCTAACTTGATAACCTTCAGATCAACTTATTGGTCTTACTTTTTCAATCGTTGTACCATTTATGGCTAACAAGTTGCCAACAGTAAATCCTGATTATGGAAAATAAAAACTTTTATGTTCTTGAAATTGAGAACCTCTCTGAAATATTGAAGGTAAAGCATGGAAGCATTGTGGGAAACATAAAATTCCTGAATTGGTATTACTTCCTTTTGACGCAAATAACTTGTTTTGCATTCGAAGGTAAAAGCCAAATGTGGCTATGGTACATAACTATTTGAAATTTTTATGTTCTTAATATCCGTTTCACTTCAAATAGCTGATATATAGAGTTTTTCTTGTAAAACAAGCCGCCCGTATATTTATCATCCCAAAACATCTCAAATAATTTGATATGGGGTGCATCTTTTAAAGTAGGTACAGTTAAAGCTTGAACGAACATTTCCCTGAGACGGGTTGCTTCAACTTCTCAAAATTGAATATGGCAGAGGCAATGAGTGATACTTCATCTGAAAGGTCTTACCAATAGTCAATGGAGAACGTGATTTCGCTGAAAATATCGATTTTTCAGCTCAATTGATAATAACTCTTGTCCTATATTGATGAAAATGTTTCCCAAAACCATTCTCATAATTTGGTTCAAGTGATATCTTTTGACGTATATTTGAAGATCGATCGAGAAACTATCTAAATGAAGGCAATTCTACCCGTCAAATTTCAATATGGAAGTGCAGTTGAGTGTTCTATATACAAAAATTATTCAATGGTATTAATAAAGCGCTCATTAATTAAGACCTTTAAAGTACATAAACATTCCACATAGATATTAAATTAATGAATTTTTGAACCATCAAGTGAAGATCACGAGCTCCTAGTGACTAATCTTGTTATTCATGTATCGACATTTTGATTTGATTTCTTGTGTACCCATGAATAATCTATTATAATAATATGATCCATAGTAAGGTCTAGCGCCTAAACCAATCAACCGATGTGCATCAAATTTTTTTTAAATTAATGGTAGGTATCTAAACTGATGCAGAAAAATAATAACAGGTGCCAAATATCTAAAATTTCTCTAATAAACACGAAAAACTTAAAAATTAAGGGTGTTTGGCATGTTTTCGCTGTAGATGGCGCCACCGCTCAACAAATTTTTACTGATATGGGCTTTAATTTCTTCTTCTTGCACTCCAAGTCACCATTACCGTCATACTCATTAAAAACATTTGAAAATTTGATTAACTTTATTTGTATTTAAATTATAACATGTGACTTTTAAATCATATGGTAACATTGCTAGAAGAGGAAAAACACTTTATTTAAGTTGTTGTATGTAGGCTTTCAATTTAAAGAGCTGAAGTGAATTTTAATTAATTTAGAAATCGATTCCATTTTTTTCAGTGGAATTCGATTTGTTGATTCAGACCCATTAAACAATCTTACAAATCGTTTTTTTGATCAAATTATATTGCTGAAATAAACGAAGATGCCAAAAAACGTCAAGATACATTTAAAAAAACAAATTGTTGACAATAATTTGTTAACTATGGTCTGCTCAATCAAGCATACAGATGATGATATTATTTATGTTTTTCCGGCTCAGATACAACATGAAAACTAAGAGTTGTAAATTTGATTAACTTTATTTGTATTTAAAATATAACATGTGACTTATAAATCATATGGTAACATTGCTAGAAGAGGAAAAACACTTTATTTCAGTTGTTTCATGTAGGCTTTCAATTTAAAAGGATGAAGTGAATTTTTGTGAATAAAATAATTTGTGAATTTGCAATAGTTAAAAATTTCAAATTTGTTATTTGAATAAAATTACCTTAAGTGAAAGTTGAATTGTTGAGGCGAGTTAAAAAAGGTTCAAGAGTACTACCTGAGTTAGTCAGAAAGTGAGCATTTGAATAATTTTATAACAATTTATATTTATATAACGTGCTTGAAAATATTAGATGGAAACTGCGATTTTGGAAAAATGCCATTTCAAAAGTAATTGTCAAACTTAATAACGTTTAATAATTATAATAGACATCTATAATTTTAGCTTTAACTTTCAAAAAGTAAAGACGTGTTTTGACGAGCTTGATTTTTAGTTTGATTTTAAGCTTATTTTAATTTCCAAACCTACCGAGTAAGTTAATTTAGAAAATTATAATTGAAAACCCAAATTTGGATAGTTATTCTCCATTTTTGGGTGAAAATTGAAAACGGTCCACCTCTGATTTTTCAATTTTGAGTTAGGTCCAGTGTAAAATTTTATTTTACAATGGACGACGACGAGGCAGACCAGTGGGTTCTCGAAACGCTACCCGGACAACCCGAACTGAAAGAAACCGACGCCGCGTTCATAACAATAATTACGCAATGCGATCAGTATTTGTAGCGAGAAGGGCTCTGGTTGAAGACGAAATTCCCGCGTTTTCTGTCGGCGAAATGAGCGAATCGTGTCAATTTTGCAATGCTCTGAATTTTAGGGGTGAAAAGGGCGAGATGGATTCAGCCAGTGCTGCCAGAAAGGCAAAGTTGTAGTGAGCTAGCAGATGCAATTGAAAGAAATACCAGCTTTGCTCAGAGAACTTTACACAGGAACAGATGAACAATCGAAGAATTTCCAAAAAACTTTACGCCAGTATAACAGTGCCTTTGCGTTTGCTTCCCAAAAAGTTAGCTTAAGAGAATCGCCAAGGTCTGAGCTGTAGTTGAGGTAGTTTTTAATTTATTATGCGGCAAAAACCGTGAAATATCCGCTTGCAGTAGCCTAAGATTTAATGCATTTACATTGCATCTCTAGGCAAACCGAACAATTGTAATTTGGCGGTTGTAGCCCTGTGCTATATTCGTACGCCTCCAGGTTTCGTGCACGAATAACAGGAGCTTTCATCTGATTTTCCAGAAGCCCCCTTTTCTTTTTCGCGCATTTCACGTTTTCTTTCTGTAGTTGCTTCAATTGCCTCTGCTCTTCTTCTTTTTGCTTATTTTTCAGAAGGTTGTTTTGAAATCGCCGCTGTTGGCGTTTCAGTTGGGCGTCGGAAAGTTTTTTGGGCATTTTTTTAAATACGTCTTCAATCGATGAAAGCTAGATACAAAATGACATGAACGACTGCTTATAGGGGGGCATTTTCTAATAACGACCGCGCGCATCCTTACTTGCGCCCGTGGCGACACGGGCTTTTCCACTATAGATCTATATAATGGGGCACCTTTCTGAATCGAATGAAATTCATTATTTAACTGCACTTCGAATAAAATTAACTGAGAATTTCAAACGAACCGAATGAAGAAACAATGTTCAATACGTGCCCTACTTTAATTTCGATTCAAATACAAAAACAATAATTATGAGAAATATAACGTTGCAAAACACGATCTCTATATCAGTTATATTCACTCCTCAATATCCAATTCGAAGATATCTATCGGCATAATAAAAAATCAATCGGTCATTAAATCGTACTATTCTTCATGCTGATAAAATGAAGAAGTAATCATCAATTTTTTACGACATAGCGCAACGGTACTTGCTCCAACGCCGGCCTACGTATCAACTTCAATGCGAAGCTTAATAACATCGATCCAATAGTTACGTCTTCAACCCAAAGATCAGTCTCTGGTTTTGAGTAATTTAGCGGATTAATCACTTCATCTGTCCTACGTTACAGCTTGTCTACCGCCCATCTCATAGAAACATACAAAATCTTTGTTAACCTTCTCCATCTGAAGTCCCATCCCAGTTGTAAACACATTCACTAGAATGATAGTTACATCTTAAAGGCAAGGTTAGGTAGGTCGGTCGTGAGTTGGTCAAAGAGGCAGAGGCCGAATCAATCAAATTCAGTAACATCGATGATGGATGCCTTTCGAATGGAAAGGAGACATCCCAGATCATTAGAACATCAGGTACGATGATTGCAGAGAGAATTCAGAAGTGAGGTTTTATCTGCCTCGAAAGATAAATCTAGATAAATCATTAATGATGAAGATTTTTTTTTGTGAATTCATGAATGAACGATGAGTTTCTTCAAATCAATGTTGTCAAAGGGAACTTGGATTACTATGATTGTCGCGTATATTTCTATATTTGATATTGCTCAATTTGCATTATAATCACAGATTATTGAAGATTTATCAACATCGAGAGCATTTGTGGTGGTTGAAATTAAGTAAGCATAGGTAAATTCAGTCTGTTCCATGTCGCAAAAGCTAAATTGGTTCAAGATGGAAAAAAGCAGATTGTAATGTACGAGGGTCGCCTTTTTGGCGCTCTTGTTCACCCGAACAGAGTGCCTATCCTTTTGCCCGAATGTCTGTAATTTTGGAATATCGAGCCGAAAATGGTCTCAATCGATTGGGTTCGACTCCCTGATGAAGAATTAGTGGCAAAAGTTGAGTCTGTCCGGCCGTATCCTCTCTAGCATCCAAAAGGAATCAGCTAGAGTTTTCATATTTTCAGAATTGGTTAATTGTCCAAATATCTCGGTCGAGTTCGTTATTGGGCCAAATCCGTCGGATGGTTCAGTAGTTATGAGCATCTGAACTTTGTTTCCTTAATAACTACTAGAATATCCATCCGATCAAGTAGATACTTGGAATGTTATTGAGGGAGGCTGAAACGAAACGGCTTGCAAAATTTCGCAGAAATCGTCAGGCTAGAAAATTTTTAAAAAATTCCCAAAAAAAAATTTTCAATACTCAATATCTCCTAAGACTTCATTTAGATTTAAATAAAAATCCGTATATATTTTGAGGTTACCGATATCTTACTCATCCCCAAATTTCATTGTCGTAGCTTTCCTCCTTCTGAAGATATAATCATTTTTTTCATTTACTCAAGAGAAAAATAGAAATGTGATGAAGTCCGAGCTTTGTCATTGAAAGATTTACCATCACAGATCGATATTCGTTTGACAACTTGCGGGCCTAGATATCAGTGTCAGTTGGAGTAATATCAATCAAAATTTTCATAGAATTGATAGAGGTAGAAGATGTCTAAAATACTGGTGTGTGCACTTGTCAAATTTTGAATGGAAACGTCATTTTACTTTTTGGGACATGGCGACTGTTTAGTTTTATACTCACATGAGGGAGCCACAAGGCAATTCATTCATAAATTTACATCGCAAACGTTTGACATTTGTTGAAATTTTGAATCAAATTAACCTCAAATATGGAATAAATTTATTTTATTCCCCTGAAAAATTAACTAGACAAAAAGAGGGCTTCTCAGAAGTTCCCAATGGATTTCACCGTTTTATATATATTATTTTATAAAGATTTTACAAGCCTGATTTATGGTAAGTTGATGCTCATTTATGTATGTGTTTTATTAATTTCTAACCTGATCATTTTGGCTAAGCAGGAAAAGGTTTGTAATATCAGTACGAATGTTTTCTATTGGGCTTGGGAAGGAATGATATGGGAGGTCCGGTTCAAAGTATTTACTACAGGATGGCATGGGTAATTTGGGAGCTCTCTTTCTGTAATGATGAAAAAATATGTATTCTAATCCTCAAAAAGTTTTAATTCACCATATAAAATAAATAATTTCAATATACAATATATATATTCTTTTGAACTTTTGGCTCACAATATTTGGTTAGCAAACAATAAAGCATATAGAGCAGGGGTTAGTGACGGGGAGCCATACAATTCGGCCTACGGAAAAAACCACAGTAAAAAAAGCCTGACTCCCGCCTAAGTGTGAAAGTGCAAAAATAAGCTGAAATATAATTGAGGGACTTCATTCTTCAAGAGTGGTCTTCTATTGATGAACACAGAGGCTTCTTCAAGTTGTCCACAGTGAATCTGGAAATGAAAAGACAAAAGCAGAAAAAAAGATCATTTCTACTCACCTTTGGCACACTAAAAGTTCGTGAATTTTCATCCGCAGCACTACGCTGTCCACATAAAATACAAAAACACATTATATAAAATAAATAATCACTTTTCACACATTTTTATACAAAAATTCCGAATAAGGCAATAAATTATTTATTCTAATCAGAAACTGACATTCAAATAGATTTGAGTGCGCTACCTGGCGGAGATAAAATGAAAGAATCCCCATGTCGCCAAACCTGTAAGTCAAAATCGGAGGAGTGCACACACCAGTATTTTAGACATCTTAATTCTACCTAAATTTTGAATGGAAACGTCATTTTACTTTTTGGGACATGGCGACTGTTTAGTTTTATACTCACATGAGGGAGCCACAAGGCAATTCATTTATAAATTTACATTACAAACGCTTGACATTTGTTGAAATTTTAAATCGAATTAACCTCAAAAATGAAAGAAATTTATTTCATTCCTCTGAAAAATTAACTAGACAAATATTTCATGGATTTCACCGATTAACTGGCTTTAAAATAAAGATTCTTGTGATGCGAGTTCTGAACACGTAATGATTTTTTCACTAATACATGGTCTCTTGCTCAAACATAAATGTTTTCCGTATTATTCTATAAAGATTTTACAAGTCTGATTTATGGTTAGTTGATGCTCATTTATGTATGTTTTATTAATTTCTGATCTCATCATTTTGGATAAGCAGGAAAAGGTTTGTAATATCAGTAGGAATGTTTTCTATTAGGCTTGGGAAGGAATGATATGGGACGTCCGGTTCAAAGTAGTTTCTACAGGATGGCATGGGTGATTTGGGAGCTCTCTTTCTGTAATGATGAAAAAATATGTATTCTCATTCTCAAAAAGCTTTAATTCAACATATAAAGTAAATAATTTCAATATATGTATATGTAATATTCTTTTGAACTTTTGGCTCACAATATTTGGTTAGCAAACAATAAAGCATATAGAGCAAGGGTTAGTGACGGGGTGCCATACAATTCGGCGTATGACATAAAAGCCTACGGAAAAAACCTCAGTAGAAAAACCTGGCTCCCGCCAACTGATATTGCAAGATCGTCATGTAACCTATCGTGAGATTCAGACAACCTTAGAGATTTTCGGGACCAGCATACATTCAATATTGCATGAACATGTGACCGTTAAAATAACTTGTTCGCGTTGAATCCCACATAATTTGTCAATCGCCCAAAAAAGACTCGTGTCGATTGGTCGAAAGAAATGCTCCAAAAATACAATCGCGGTGCTTCGTAGCACGTCAATGGCATCATGACCGGTGATAAATCGTGAATTCATGCTTATGAGCCCGAAAGTAAAAAGCAGCCGACTGAATGGATGTTTCAAGATGATCCAAATCAAACAAAAGTTGCTCACGCACGAACTTTCAAGAAAATCGCCTGTTTTATCAGAAAAACTGAACATGTGGCAATCGTACCACTAGAACAACGCAGAACAGTCAATTCTGAGTGGTAAACGACCATTTTTTTGCCAGTTGAAGACGGATCACCCTTCAATGTAATCAAAATGGTGCACAATTTACTTGATTAAAATTGAATTGCATTGTTTCAAACCACTGTTCGATTTAAAACTATTAACAATTCAAAAATATTAGATTAACGAAAAGGAACGATGATCCCGAAGAACTATTGTTTCAATTGTGCGAACTAGTCACGATTGACTTAAGATATCCCTGTGAATCAAGACCTCTAGTGCTACTGGGGATCGATTTCAAGTGTGGCACTGAAACCTTGAAGGAACCTGCCGGTCTCAATAAGAATGAAACGAAACTTCCAGACAAGCCCAGAAGAAGCGCCATCTAAATCTCCAAGAACCAGCGTTACTTTCTCTGTCAATACGATAAAAAATTTATAAAGCACTGATGTGAGGTCAGATTGCTTTGGCGATTAAATATTCAAACTGATCAGGTGAACAATAGACTTTTCTCGTACTATGGGCCAATATGATGCAAATATGAACGCCTAATTAATGAAGAAACCTATATCTCAAATTACTAATAACTACTCATAATTTTCCCCAAGTTTTGTTCGAAGCTATAATTCCCTTTCCCTAAAAACTTACATCAGTGCTTTTTCTGAATTTTGACAACGTATATCATTTCAGACACCGAGATTGAATTCTATCTCTATGATTTCCCGTTATGAAAAATTTTGATTGATGTTACGCCAGACACTAATTAATGAGCCCGGCATTTGTCAATGGAATATCGATCTGTGATGGCCATCGTTCAGAGAAAATCACCGAAACTTCATGTCATTTCTCTTTTCTCTTGAGTAAATGAAGAAAATGATCATATCTTTAGATGGAAAAGAGCTACGACAATGAAATTTGAAGATGAGTAAGATATCGATCATCTCAATATTATTCACGAATTTTTATTGAAATCCGCAAAATATCTTACGAGATAGTGAGTATTGAAAAATTTTTTCTGGAAATTTTTTAAAAATTTTATAGCAGGACGATTTCTGCGAAATTTTGCGAGCCGTTTTGTTGCTGCCTCCCTCAACAATATTTCAAGTATCATCTTGATCGGATGGATATTCTAGTAGTTATTGAGGAAACAAAATTTCAGATGCTCATAACTACTGAACCATCCGACGGATTTGGCCCAATAACGAACATGACCGAGATATTTGGACAATTAACCTATTCTGTATATATGAAAACTATAGCTCATCTCTTTTGTATGCTACAGAGGAAACGGCCGGCCAGACAGACTCAACTTTCGCCACGGATTCTTCATCAGGGAGTCGAACCCAATCGATTGAGACCATTTTCGGCTCGATATTCCGAAATTACAGACATTTGGGCAAAATGATAGGTGCTCTGTTCGGGTGAACAAGAGCGCCAAAAATGACTCCCACTTCATACTGTTTTCAATGACACTGAAATTCATGTCAAGCTGACAAAGATCGTTTCTAGAATGAAGAATTTATATATATTTTTCATTTTAATGTCTGAAATGATATCTTATTCAATCATAACCTTCTTTGTCGTTTGATAATGTGAGCAGGGTTCCTGAATCATTAGATACAGAGTGATTGATTATTAGACGTTTATGAAAACTTAATCGGAAATTTGAACTGAAAATCTGTACCTTGTGATTTGAGATAATGATCCTCGTGCCTTCAATACTTTCATACCTTCAATTTCCAGATTTACTGGGAACTGGATAATTTGTTTTTATTTAAATTGGTATGATGGCATCTTCTGATACATTATTTGCCATCCTGTCTGCCAATGCTGCACGAACAGCTGCTCAAACACATACATTCACAGCATCTTGTGTAATATCTCCTTAATTCTCATCAAAATTTTTACTTTCATGAAACATCTGCCGAACCTGTTCTAGGATACCAGGAAGTTTATCGATTTCAGGTTAATTCATCATGCAACGATTGAGTTGAGTTGCAATTATTAACATGTTACTTGTGGAGTACCATCTTTTTTGCATATACGATGTGCAGTTTCAGCCAAAGCAGGTCATTCTATCACTTGTTATCTTGCATCTGTCCGCTGATTATACACCCAGTTGATGTAATAATAGATTTTACATAAGTTATTGGAAAGGCTCTATCTTTTCATTAACTTCCTGTTAGAATATATTACGTCCTCCGATATAACTGCTCTACTACAAAATTCCAATAACAGTTGATCTAATTCTCTGAGTATACATAAAAAAAATCTATAGGTATCATGTGTTAACATCACGTTTAAGCTACTGCCTCGAAATTTATCACACTTGTATTGTGTTTGTCTTAATTTAGATGACTATGATGGAATTTATCTTGTCTATTATTAAGTATGATTTCGTAACTTTTTTCAATGAATATTTTGTAATTCAGGTTCTGGTCTTGAACCATAGCTGTAATTAATATTGATTATGAATTTTTACGTACCTAATTTTTATATCAGATTATCAGATGGAGAAATTTGATAATTTTGAGAATTCCATTTTTCATTTCTTTGTGCAGAGGTTATTCTTCAAAAAATTATTTTCCTAGTGTTTTTTATATTGACAGAATAGTTTTTCGAATTTGAATAATGTAATTGGTTACCTGACAACTTATCAGTTTATATTGTTTAATTAACACTTCCCAATATTCGAGGGAACATTAACATGTTATATTAATTATAAGCAATGTTATATTTTTTTCTGAAGCAAAACAATTACAGAAATTGCTTTTACGAGCTAAATGCAAAATTTTTTTTCATTCAGTTGTATATCCGTAAAATGGAAAAAAATGAACTGGTGCATTTACTACATATATACAGGGTGAGTCTTTAACCACTGCGTTAATTTTAACAATAGGTTCTTGAGGTTCTTTCCCATACCGTTTTTCCACATTCAGCTGCGTTGAAAAGTTATAAGCATTTTAAGTTTTCACATTGGGCAAATACCCCTCTGTACTCCAGTTTAGTTTGAATGAAAATTACCTTCCTCAGCATCTACTATTGAATCTGAATTGTTTAAAAACCTTATTTTCCCTCATGTTTCATTAGATGATTATATCGATTTAATTCCTTTCAACTTCAAATATTTAGGAATTTAGGAAAAAAGATAATGAATGATTTTATCTGCAAAAAGACTAATGATTCTAGGAATTACAAGATACGGACCTTTAGTTCAAGTAGTTTTTGTTTTTTATACAATTTAACCAATCTGTACAGTAGTTGTGAGATACCCACAAGAAATGGAATAAATCTATTGATGTCAAAATATGTATGACTGTTTTCAAAAACCTTCTACAAGAGATCCTTTCAATTGATATTGTCGTTTGAATATTACAGGTAAAAATGCAGTTTTTTTATGAAATTTCAACACCCTATATCTTTTGAACGGGGCCAAATTTGGGAAAATGTTATAGAAAGAAAATGTTTTGACTTCAAGACACTGAAAAAATAGTTCCTCATCTCAAACCATATTAATTTGTCTCAAGTACTCCGTACGTTTGAATACAGCCAAATGCATAAAGTACTTGACCCTACCGCCCTCTACGGTTGAGAATGGCGTTTACCCTAAATAAAAGTTTCTTGAGTTAAGAAACTGATTAGTTTCAACCAAGCCCAGAGTTTTTGACTCAGGTGGTAAAAAAATTGATCCAACGGTAATATTAATTAGTATGTAACTATTGATACTTTTCGTAGAATAAAAATTTTGGTTTCATGTAAATAAATATTACATTTCACTGAAACTCGACTTGTAGTTGATTTAAAGGATCTTAGTTGAATGGGTCGAGAATTCAGTCGATAAAAATGATAATATCTCTTATGTCAAGTGAAAGTTTCTTGGGTTAAGAAACTGATTGATTTGAGCTAAATTGAAGGGTTTTTGACACTAGCAAAGGAATAATTTGATAAAACAAAAGAAAACATTTGTATGTAATCATTATTTTTCTTCACAGAACAATAATTTCTCTTTTATATTAATAAATACCGCAATACCGCGGCAGACCATGAATATTGTACGGAATGGGAAAGGCGTCTAGAGTTTCGTTGGTAGTTGCAGAGAGGGAGCGAGTATAGGGAGCGAGTATACCTCAAGCGTCAACTGTCTGCTTTTCCAAGACACGTCGTAAAGACAACCGTTCCCATCACGTCGGGGTCACCAATGTAGAATCGAAGGAATTTATCCCTACTTATGCGTTTCGTCCCTGGCGCACACATTTGGACTCATCAGTATGGCTTGTGTGCGCCATGCCATAGACGCAGGGGTTAGATGTTATAAGGGAGCCGCCGGGACTTGAACCCGGCACCTAGTACCTAGTCGGTGTGAAACTTGAGCGCAAACCTCTAGGCCACCGAAGCGCTGCGAACTAAGCAATTTTATTCAAATATTTATAGTTTTCTTCAAGTAAATGAGGTGAATAATATAATCTCACGAGATTCTTGTCTCAAGAAACTGTAGTCGTTGCATCAACTAACAGAATTTACGACAACCGTACCTTCGTTCTATTGAACAAATAAAAATGAAACGAACGAATGGTTTCGTTAAAACCTATTTAGAATAATGTATTTGTATCAATCAATTATGGATATTGAGACAAGTGCATAAACAATTTCTTGTAATTGTATGTTTATGTTGAATTAGTTGTTTCTTTCATTTTGCTGAAATGTAAAAAGTTTCAGGCGAATGTTTTAGCTGTTCTCTATAATCAACTAGGTTGTTTTAATCAAGAAAAATAGTTCATTTGGCGTAATCAATTTTAGATTAATTCAAATTAAAATGGTTTGATTGAAAAAAATTCTCAAACTCCTGAGGAGTTTGAGCGCAGAATTTTATTTTTACAGTGCATGGTTACAATTAACGCAGTGGTCAACACTCACCCTGTATAAAAGAAACGTGGTTAATGAAATAGAAAATGAACAACCAAATATCCATATGCAATAAGGGCTAGTAAGTTTCTGGACAATTTTTTTTGGTAAATACGCTCTTTTGTCCCAATTTACGTAAAACGTTCTTATAGAACATAGAATATTATTCCGTGTTTCCGCTCCAAATCGATCACGCTTGAATTTCCTGACCCTGACTTTATACGTGTTGCAATGCCATTGTAACTGTTTTCCGCATAAAACAATATAAATCTTCGCAGATTCACGAAGAACGGATTCCTCTGTTTTTGTAGGTGGATCGTTGAAGCACGAAATCGCCCGATCTTTTATTTCCTTTAGGAGTATCTAGGTGAAAATAACAGCCTATTTAATCTGAATCTGGTTTATGATGATTTTATTTCACCTTGAGAACAATCAATTCATTGGCTTCTGGGTCAATGACAATTCGACTCCTTCTTGTTTTCATGGAAAACGCGTAATTCATAGTCGTGATTTTAACGAAAAAATTCGATTAATACTTTAGAAGAGTACCAGCAACGCAATGGTCATCATTTGGATAACAGCATCTTTTCCAAAGCGCTGAATTAATCGTCAACCATTGTTGAATTTTGACTCATTAATTAATTGTATAGGTCAACAATTCTGCTGAATTTCACCATCAAAAATTACATTCTCTATTTCAGTGTCGTGATGAGCTCATTGCAGTACTAAAAACAGTGCTGTAATGAACTTATTACAGCATTGTTTTTAGTTATATTTTTCGTTTTGTGGTTGACAACACTGACATCCTATCCTTTCGAATGTCAACACGCGTCCATTGCATCTCAATTGTCAGTATTAAACCATGTAGAGATTTGAACGCACTATTCAAATTTTATAATCTGTCAATTTTCATATCAGTCACACCAACTGCGAAAATAAAATGCAAAAGGCACTAGGAGGTATATTCTGAATTTTTCATTGAATTCCAATAAATTTCTCACAATTCTTGACTAAAATAGAGAAAATATCGTGTAATACTCGTTGCAGAAGGCCATTCCAGCACTTCATTCGAATTTCGCATTCGTGTTGGAATAGGTGCCCATTCTGCAACTTGTTTTAGAATATACTATTATTCTTTTCAAAACAATAGCCAAAGTAATTTATAACTTTTTCGAAGCATTTTCTCATTACGAATCGGAAACGTCCAAAACCATCATTTGAAATCCATTAATCGCATCTTCAGGTGTTGTAAATCTTTTGCAGTTTATATCGATTCGAAAGAATAGAAAGAAGTCCTTAGGTGCCAAGTAAGAATTGTAGGCTGAATGACCCTTCAATCCGATATTTTCAGTGTATAAATATCTCATTGTTTCAGTGTGGAAGGCGATTTATTGTAATGAAAAACGATATGTCTTCGGCAGTTGATTTTTTTTTATTCATGTGAAGTACTAAATGTACACCACGTCAAAGACTATTCTACGTTTTTCAGTAGGAATTTCTGCGATTCACCGCTAAATTTTCCTCCAATCTCAAATATCGACGTCGACAAAGAATGCCTTCATTTCAACACGAGCATAGCATTGATGATTTCCGGCAAAACTGTTCACTTTGAACGACCCTCACGAAATAGTATCATCTTTACTTTCTACCATCTTCATCAAAAGTTCCCTAACTAAACTTAAAAAGTTGATATATAACAAAAAAACCTTTTTTCATCGAACTAGGAAATGCTGGTTAAACTCTCTTCCTGTCCATGAATCACGATTCATTAACGAGCTTCGACTTCCGCAAATCTGTCGTTCATTTTCAACGGTTTCACCAATTATTCTGCTCGTACCCTAATTGGTTCCGATTATAAACCGAACACATATATTGAAAAATCACAAAATTGTACAGATTGCCTGTCTAACTACTTTTTAATGAGCGGCAGCTCTATCGAGAAAGTTACGGTCATTAAAATGGCGAATAAAGGTTGTCCGGTCCAGATCATTCAGGAGATGAAATCTACTGTCTACTGTTTCGGTACGAGGTTCCTATTGCGAAAGAGAGTGGTTTTTATCTCTACATTCGTCAATTTTAAGTTGAAGTATAATTTATTCTAACACACCTTTATGAATGCATGATCATGTTATATAAGTTTCATTATTATCATCATATTAGAATAAAGATACTTTTTATATTACCGACTTAATATTAGTAATAGTGATTGGAAAAAATTCCTGAAATTATTTTATTTGGGGGGCACGATTTGAAGTATATTTAAAAATTGAGCAATTCTCTAAGAATTGACGGTAGAACCCCACGAAATTCAATAAGGGAAAAGGGCTGTATCAATTACGAAAAAAAAATTCTTAATTAATTATTCATGAAATTATAAAAATATTGTGTTTTAAACGAATAATATATATACAGGGTGTCTCAAGTTCGAGTGCCTATTAGACGTTTCTGGAGAACTAGACATATTTGAAATCTGAAAATTGGGATTATGATATTGTTCGAAGTTCTCTACAGAGCTAAAATATTTTCGAACCCCAGAAACTTCCGGTTATACAGGGAGTGAAAATAAATTCGACGAAAAAAATTTTTTTCAAGTTTTCCATTCCTGGTATGATAGAGTATTCAATAGTGAATACATTTCTGTTAAAACCATTGTATTAAATCGAATAGTTTTCAAAATATCTAAAAAACACTGGAAAAAAATATGTTCAGTCAGCAATATGTTCATTATTCTTATTTTGAATATCCTGAGCGTAAACCGTTTTTACAACATCGAAGAGGAAGGATGTGAAAAGGTCAAGCATCTTTTGAATTTCAAAAATATCATCACAGCAATTATAAAAAATAGGGCTCTAATTTGAAAAACAGAAGTTATGGCCAATGTAAGATCACAATTTCAATACAAAATTTGAAACACCCTGTGATGATATTTTCGAAATCCAAAAGATGCATGACCTTTTCACATCCTTCCTCTTCGATTTTGTAAAAACGGTTTACGCTCAGGATATTTAGAATGAGAAAAATGAACATATTACTCATTGAACATATTTGACTATTTTTCCAGTTTTCTTTGGTTATTTTGAAAACTATTCGATTTAATACAATGGTTTTAACAGAAATGTATTCACTATTGAATACTCGATCATAATAGGAATGGAAACTTAAAAAAATTTTTTTCGTCGAATTTATTTTCACTCCCTGTATAACCGGAAGTTTTTGGGCTTTTAAAATATTTTAGCTCTGTAGAGAACTTCGAACAATATCATAATCCCAATTTTCAGATTTCAAATATGTCTAGTTCTCCAGAAACGTCTAATAGGCACTCAAACTTGAGACACCCTGTATAGTAATTTCTTAGGAATTCGTGAGAAAATTTTCGAAAATTCGAAAAAGTTAATTTGTTCATGGAGCAAATACATTTTTAAAGCAATATTTTTTCTATTTTGCAATTACTAAGGAAGTTCTGGAGGAAGTTATTAATTAATAAAAGTCTAGTTTATTTGAAAATTAACTTTAATAAAAGTTTTCAACGAAAATAAGTTCTTTGAAGCGTTTAGATTGAATTTTATATTTTTTCAGATTTTTAAATCTACCATATATGCCCTAGAAAATTTTAATGTAACTTACTAACTTGCGACGCCTTGCGCTCAACCCAAATAATATACGCACGGACGGGTATTTTCACATTAAATTGTAATTACTAATAATGAAAGTGGAGTTTCCAGGTTTAGAACTTTTGTTTTGTATATTTCCTCAATTTCAGAATATTTTTCCAAGTTCCAAAAAAAATTATTGATTTACTAATTTAAAGTAAGAAACTAAACACCGCTTTTTCACCATTTTAAATTGTTGGTAACTATTGAAATTTTAAATTTACTAATGCAATTTTTGAGCAAAATGATCTAGACATAATCCTGAATTGACTGAGCTATATCACATAATTTTATAACAGTACGTCATTTTAAATTCATTAACTAGACTAATGGATCTTCCACAATTAACCCAAAAAGGTTTTTTTGCGAACCTAGATACTCGAAGCAAATGGGACCATTTTCTTCACAATAAACTGACATATGCAACGATTCTTTCTTAAAAATTAACAATATACGAATTTTAAACAGTAAATATCCGATTGCAAAACACCGTACTGGCATTCAACTCTGTCCTAAAATGCCAAATCTTACATATATAAAAAATAAACTGAGAAGACGACGAGAAATAATGCCTGAAGAAGCAGTTGACTCTTCGAAAACTGCTTCCACCATATACAAAAATGTACTGATCTTAATAAGGAATATTTTGATATACAAAATAGGCCTTTTCGATGATGAATTTTCATTTCACCAGAAACAACATGATGATGGTCCTCGTGATATGAAGAAGTGACCAATCTAAATTTATCGTTTTTCTTCTGACAAAAACCGAAAACAGAATTCAATTTCCGCTGTTCCTATTGGTAATCGCGCAAGCAGATTCTGTTTTTGCGTGAATAATGGTAATTTCACTAGCAAAGTGCAAGAACATTTAACCGACCATTCGAACTTCTTGAATCCTCGGATCTGCGGTCTGAATCAATTAACATCGTATTTGCACTATTTCAAAACAGGCATAAAACGTTTATTAGAACATAATTTAAGTTGGCTAACGCGATTTCTTCAGAGACTTTCTCACGGCTGCCAGGCCAGAATTTCTAATGATTATCGATAATTTTCAATCCTCTTAAGAGATTTATTAGTATTGGAAAAAAATTGTAGCTGTTTTCAATATAATGTGTGTTTTTTTCCTTCTGAGAAAGCGGAGATAGATGAAAACTAGTTTGTGCAAAAGGAGATTGGTCTAGTATTTGCTGTAATCATTCATTTCCTTATGAAGACATATTGTCGTTGATTTCAACAAATTTTTCCGAATATGGTTTATCCAAATCTGAACTAATACCAGCGTTTCGCAGATATATTTTCATTATTTTACAAATATTTCAAGTTGTTCAGTGATAAAATCAATTCGACCAATAGCACTGTAGGAAGACCGATATGTCCAAGTGTACACATTGTATGAAATTTTCATTTATCTCTGGTCTTGCTGAATAAAATTAACCTCACTTCTTACACATTTTTTTTGCAATTTGCCAACTGAGAGCTTCATTGAGAGCTTGAAAGTGTTGAGGTTATACGTAGTCAGAACATTTCGACATACGAGCACTATTTGTGTTGGTTACAGTAACTTAAAAAATTAATCTCGCTCAAAAACTGAAATCAATCGAACATTTTTGTGCTAATATTTTTTACGAAATTCATTTCGACGCGGATTAACTCAACGACAGTGCATCGACGAATTTAATTCAATTTTGGCGATGACGCTTCATCAAGGACCAGTGTTTATGGTATGGTGAATTCAACCGAGATCGTAGCTCACTCCAAGACGAATTTAGTGAAGGTCATCCGAAATCAGTTCTTGTTCTGAAAACCATTGATGCTGTACGCCAAGTGATAATGCAAGATCGTCTTGTGACCTATCTTCAGATTAAGATAACCTTAGGCATTAGTGCAGCATGCATTCAATATTGCATGACCATTTGACCGTCTAAAAAATTTGTTCACGTTGGATCCCACATAGTTTGTAATTCGCCCAAAAAAAGGCTCAAGTCGATTGGTCGAAAGAAATGCGCATAAATACGATCGCGGATCTTCGAAGCATGTCTATGACATCGTGACAGGTGGTGAATCGTGGATTTACGCGTATGAGCCCGAAAGTAAAAAGCATTCGACTGTATGGGTGTCTCAAGGTGAGCCAAATCCAAACAAATTTGCTCGCGCACGAAGCATTTCGAAGCAAATTGTCGCCTGTTTTTTTCAGGAAAACTGGACATGTCGCAATCGTACCACTAGAACAACGCAGAACAGTCAATTTTGAGCGGTACACAACCATTTGTTTGCCAGTTGTCTTCCAAGAAATCAGGAAATCGAACCGACGAAGATGGACTACCCTTCACGACAATGCGATTTAACACATCGGCTCAAACAACTGCATTTTTGAGCACCGAAAACATCGATTTGACTAGACATCCGCCGTATATTCCTGACTTGGCACCGTGACTTCTTTTTATTCCCGTACGTAAAAAACAAAATGAGAGATCAACGTTTTTCGACACCTGAAGAAGCTGTTGATGCGTTCAGAATGCATGTTTTGGAGATATTAGGGCGGCAAAAGTGCTTCGACAATTGGTTAAAACGTATGCAAAAGTGTGTAGATCATAATGGGGAAGATTTTCAAAACCTAAACCTATGTTTTGTTTTTGTTCTCTAATCCCGAAATTTAGAAGGCAACCCTCATATCAAAATTCCACAGCACCTCATCAAGAATAATATTCCGCCGGTACCCAAGAAGCAATGTTTCAATCAAACGCCACCTCTTTACACCAGAAAGCTGATAAGAATTAAAAAAAATGATTGATATAATGCTTCTTCGATAATCGACTGCATGTAGTTCACAACAATGGACGTCATGTCTCTCCAGCAGAATATACCATACTTGATTCGTGAAAGAGATTGTCCAAATTAATTATTGTGAAACGTTGAGTAACAATGACTTGCACTTTTCTTTGATCTCGGTAGCGATGCGGTCAGACTGAAGAAAGTAGTTTCATTTCCCGTTCGGAGCGGTATTATTAATACAGTTGGATGCGTCTTCACAACGGAAGCATAGGGTTTCATTCGAACTGGGAAGTCAATCTTCTCAAAGAATGAAAATAATTGATTCTTCCAGCATCTGTCAAACATCCCGTGAACGCGTGAGAACCGCTTCTTAGGAACTGGTTACGTAACTGATACTCCAAGTTGCATTCAATATTTTGTTCATTCACGGCAGTGGCAATGTGTATTCAAATGAGAATAGCTCCCTTTGAACAGATTCAAGTTTACCTAACATGGTTATCGAAAAGGAATTGATTACTAATGATTTATTCAATTGGAAAAAAACGGTTTAATTTCTTGGTTATGCAGTGAACATATATGATTTTATAGGCTCCAGGAAGATTATTGAACGCTTATATGAGTGCACTGTGAATGAACTACCCTTAATTATCAGCAAATGAAAAGGCGTGACCTATTCAAGAAAACTAACCACCGAATAATTAAATTACAAAGTGGACAACAAGATGTTGAAGAGGGTTAATGAATGTAAAGATTTAGGTGTTTTGTTTGATAGCAAGCTTTCATTCAACCTAAACATCAGTAGTATTATCAAGGGTAATACCACTAGAGGTGAGAATTTTTTGAGAAAACTCTTGTTTTTTGGGAATTATGCGTTTAAATTTCACGAAACAAAGTTATGCTTAAAATACCACGAGCCGAAAGCGAGTGGTATTTCGGGATTCGGGATCACTTTGTTGAGTGAAATTTGTATAATTGTCAAAAAACGACAGAGTGTTCTCAAAAAAAATTCGAATCTCGTGTGGTATTTGGAAAAATCATTCAACAATATAAATCAAACGAAATAAAAAACAGTTTTTTATTCAAAAATAACCAGATAGAAGCATAACAACAAATTATTCATCTTTATTCTCAAAATAATAATTATTGATAGTACAATTATTATACACATTACGAGCATTATTTTCGAATGATGAAGTAGATACTGATGTTGTTTCTTGAAGGACATTTTTTTCATTCCTTATGGCTGTGATTATTTTTTTGTGATGTTGTTGGTCCAGGTTTCACTGACGCTGCAGAAGAATGGCCTGTTATCTTTATCAGCTGTTCCTCGCCAATCCCTGCTTTGGCTAATTGGCTGACAGCAGTAGCTCGATGCGAGAGGTTGGTTATCTTCGACTTGGTTGTTCTGATGCCAATGAGTTCTGTCGAATCTTTTGTCCATTTAGCTATTGTATTGGGACCGACTGGGGAGTTTTTGAACCATGAACCTTATTGATGACGAGATATTGTTGATGATGGTAATAGCCCAAACAATCATTCAACATGAACCTTATTTCCAATTCTTATGTGGGGTAAGGAATAGTCTTTCAGTGGTTATGTTTGCAGTTCTTTTGGATACAAGTAGCTTATATAACCTCACCGGGCAAATATCTTCTTCAATATTGGGAGTCAGCCATTTCGTTTCCGCACATTTTTGGGCACCACCTTGTATTGTTTTAGAAAATATCGGATTGTAGGCAATTCGGCCCGTGGGATTACCATCGTTTCCAATTTCGAATTGGAAATACGAAATTAGGCATGATGAACCCTCTCCTCCGCGCCAAGCAAGCTCCAATGCAGCAATAAAATAAAATTTTCTGTTCAAACCGTCTGGATTATCTTCTTTACATAAATTGACCATATTTTGTGTTGCTCCAAAGACAGCGCCTTGGCACTAACTTTTCTTTTCTCATGGTCCACTTGCAAAATACGCCTCTTGGCATTTCGTGCATTCCGCGCCGTTTTAAAAGCCACTTCTGTGAATGGATCGCACCTAACGCCCCATTCGGAATAGAAACTTGTTTTTTCATTTACAAGGTATTCCCGGGCAGCACAGAATTCTTCAAATTGTTTCCAAATGTAGGATCTTGACTTCACTGTATTGAGCGGCACACTTTTCTTCACACTTTCCTCAATTGAAGTAATATTACAATTTCCAAAACGTTTCATTTTTATCTACTTTATGGTAAAATACGAAAATAAACTGACAGAACTGCCAAATGTGCTGTTGAAGTTATCGCTAACAACTGCTTGTTTATCGTAACCATGACGACCGCTACTTCCACCAACGGCCAAAGCTATCCGGACGTATTAATATTCCTATGCAAATTAGGCATTTGATAAAAACAAATTTCTAAAAGTGAAAACACTGTGAGGTTGAGTGTTTTCAGATACAGTTTGTTTCTATTGGTCCGTTTTCAAAAATTGAGCGATTTCATTGGACGATGTAGTATAGTGTTGAATGATCTGTGAAACCAATAGAACTCTGGGTTTCGTTTTGCGCAATTGCAAGCTATTTTCGAATCTACTAGCTATTCAGTCTGCATATTTCAGTTTAGTACATACCAAACTTGAATAATGTGTTTTAGTATGGAATCGTTTTCACATAAAATACAATATAACTTTAGAATATGTCCAAAAAAAATTTTCGAAATTTTTGTACTACAAAAAACATTAAATAAACCCTGTTCGCCACTACAACTATAACTCACTACTGATCGAGTTCAACTTCGTAAGTTTGATAAAGAGAGGACAAATTTCAAATGCGATCTTTGCGTTCAAGCTAGTCAATGGTCTGGTCGATTCAATATTGCCTTTTATATTGTGAGCTATGGTGCGATAAAGAAAACCTTAGGCATTAGTGGGACCAGCAATACATTCAATATTGCATGAGCATTTTACCGTCAAAATAATTTGTTCGCTTTGGATCCCACACATTTTGTAAATCGTTCGAAAAAAGGCTCATGTCGATTAGTCGAAAGAAATGCTTCAAAAATACGATCGCGGTGCTTCGAGGCACGTCTATGACATCGTAACAGGTGATGAATCGTGGATTTACGCGTATGAGCCGAAAAGTAAACAGCATTCGTATGGGTGTTTCAAGACAACAAAAATTGCTCGCGCACGAAGCACTTCCATGCAAATGGTCTTCTGTTTTTTCGGGAATATTGGACATGTAGCAATCGTATAATTAGAACAACGTAGAACAGTCAATTCTGAGTGGTACACAACCATTTGTTTGCCAGTTGTCGTCCAAGAAATCAGAAAAACCAACCGCCGAAGACGGATCACCCTTCATCACGACCTTCCGAGCTCTCAAAACATTGATTCGATGAGTCATCCGCTGTATAGTCCTGACTTTGCACTTTTTATACCCGTACGTAAAAAATAAAATGAGTAGTCAACGTTTTTCGACATCTGAAGAAGCGGTTGATGCGTTCAGAATGCATGTTTTGGAGATGCCTCAACCAGAGTGGCAAAGGGGCTTCGACAATTGGTTCAAACGCATGCAAAAGTGTGTAGATTTAACGGGGAATATTTTGAAAAACAATAAAGCGTGTTTCGATGATAAATATTTGATTTGGTCTCAAATCCCGAAATATAAAAGGCAACCCTCTTATCCACTGTCTCTGTTGAATTTCAATGCACCCTGCATTATATCTAGCAGAATTTAAACTTTTAGAAATAATGTTTTCAATACCCAGCATCATTTCCATAGTTTTGTGGCTTCCATCCGAATTTTTTACCATCAGTTGATACGTTTTTTTTTAATATTATTGAATTTAGAAAGCAGTTGTGTTTATTGATAAGAAACTTATTTTTTATTTTCTTTTGACCTCGGTTGACGACTACTCGAGGAATTATAATACATGTATGTAGGTATTTCCCTTAGACTATATAAGAATAGACACCTATATTTATATTGAAAAGTGTCGCATCTGAAACTTAGAGCTGGTCGACAGTAACGTATTGAGCTGGTCCACTCAGGTCATAAAAAATTCATGTTGCCAAACTGAACAAATAGTAAGGTTGAATTAAGGTTCCCAGATGACGATGAAAAAAGAAGAATTTGGGCTTCGCTGTTGGGATGGTCAAGTATTTGCCCAAAGAAAGCAATTTTCATTTGTTCAGATCATTTTGACCCTGAGGATATTGTGACCCGAGTAAATGGAAAAAGATTTTAGCGGTGTTGCCGGTTAAGGTTTCACAAGAGACTTTCAATGAGGGAGTCAAAACAAATCGACATTTTACAAAGGAATGCTTTGTCTATCTGTGTCTAAGGTATTTCCGAATTGTTAACTACTGTAAATGGACATGTGTCTGTTGGATGTAGAAAAAGATGAATAAATAAAAGAGTGCATTCATTTTTGTCGTAGAGTTCTTCGTATATACCACGAGGTAACGATATATTTTTTAATCTGCCTAAATTCTGGTTATTGGGCTTCTTTTCTAGATAGGTACTTTTAATGATATACTCAATAAGTTTATGTACTCTACTAGGTCAACTAAATTACCTAAAGTCTTAAAGCAACAAAGATACATAATCCTTCTCACTTGCCGAGGTCGTCATAATCAGTTTTTCTTCGATCATAGAAAAAATAACCTTCTTATTTATAGAAAACATCTTCGCCTTGTTCCATTTCGAAAATATGTCAAGTACAATCAACTTATGTCAAATGCGAAAATAATCAAACTTTTAGGTATGTTATTTCATGGTCTAGCATATCCTGAAATTTATTGTCTTGTGTAATTCTTATCTTCCTAATTAAATGTTCAAGAATCGAGACGTGACTGTGACTATCATGTAGGTGTGGTAAAAACATTATTCTTACCAAAGTCAATTATCCAACTCACGAACATATTTTCTGGAATTACATAATGTGTTATTGTTCATATCATCATTATAGGTTCTCTAATTGAACCCTCTTATTGCAGAATCTGAAGATGGGTGAAAGGAGGGGTACCAGAGGCCTGGAGCTATGGTGTAAGAGGATGACAGAAGGTTATCCCGGTGTTAAAGTGGAAAATATGACGACTTCTTGGAGAGATGGTTTGGCATTCTGCGCCATAATCCACCACTTTAGGCCTGATTTGATGTGAGTTATTTATTCATCAATGAAATGTTTGAAATCTTGGAAAGATCGAGATGCTTTCGGCACGATAGTCATTTTTGAACACAATCAAACACTTTGTTCTCAATCATTATAATTAGAAGAGGCTATGCAAAACATGACTATAATATCACATTCATTCTTCGACAATTTATACCGCACAAAATAAAATATCATCTGTGAGCTAAAAACTCAATTATCGAAAATATAATCAGAAAGACAAAAAACAAAGAGGAGGTTCATTTTAAGAATTGTTTTCATCTCATGACCATGAATATTGAGATGATAAAGAAAGATGGAAATAAAGGGTTTTCCAATAGGGACTTGACAACTTTGAATCTAAATTAAACAAAAACCATTTGAGATATTTCAAAAACTTTATTATTTGATGACGAGATATTGTTGATGATGGAGCTCGTGTTGAATGATTGTTTGGGCTATTACCATCATCTATTGTGGATGTAATGATTTCCGACGTTTCGATAGACATCTTCTATCTTTATCAAGGAGAAAAGTAAGAAACCTTTTGAAAATTATCAATTTTCAAAAAGTCAATTGAGAGAAGTCATGAAAGAAAATGAACGATGTTATATACTCATCTGTGATATGATGATCTTTTTAAGTTGGATCGAACTATCGGCGTCCAAACTTCTGGCAGATCTATAGATGGAGCACTTATGGAATCAGGTGTTATTTTCATAAATGCTGCTTCTTTGATTTTTCTTCTTGCAAGTTTTTCTTCTTTGGATATTATTGATGCTTCATCCCACTTTATACGATGATTCTCATCTACAGCATGTTGGACCAACCTGGATTTGTCGCTGTCTAGTACTCGTAGAAGCTTCTGATGTTCTTTTATTCGTACATTCAGAGGGCGTTTAGTTTCTCCGATGTAAGATCTTCCGCACTCGCAAGGTAATTCATATATGCAGTTCTTTGTCCTTTGTGTCTCATTATTAGGCTTAACTTTTGTAAGTTTAGCTCTGATAGTGTCTTGAGTTTTGAATGCAGTCGTTATGTTGTATCTATTTCCAATTCTTCTCATTTTCTCCGACAAACCTTTTACATAAGGAATTACGGTTTTAATGGTCTGATTTATATCTGTTGGTTCAGGTTAACTTTCTCTTGTTCGTCTAGCTTTTTTAATATCTTTTGGGGTAGCCATTGCTTCTAAGAGTTTTCGAGATGTTATTTATTTCTTCATTTTGGTCTTCTTCAGTGCAACAAATATTTATTGCTCTATCAAATAAACATTTTGCTACTCCCAATTTAGTGTTTAGTTGGTGGTTTGAATCAAAATGTAGATATTGTCCTGTGTTCGTTGGCTTTTTATACACAGTGGTTCTTGGGATTCCATTTTGTTTATGTATGAGTACATCTAAGAATGGAAGTTGTCTGTCTTTCTCGATTTCAATTGTGAATTTAATTGATTCCTCTTGATTGTTTAGATATTGAAGGAATCCATCTATAGTGTCTCTTCCATGTTGCCAAATGATGAAAGTATGATCTACATATCTTTTCCACAGTTTGGGTTTAAGTGCATATTTTTCTAATGCCTTCTGTTCGAAAATTTCCATATATAAATCAGCTAAAATTGGTGATAGTGGTGAACCCATGGCCATTCCAAATTCTTGTTGATAAAAGATGTCTTTAAATTGGAAATATGTTGTTTCAATACAAATAGAAAGCATTTCCATAATTGCATTCACACTTAGTGCAGTTCTTTCACTAAGGGTTTGATCTTCTTCAAGCTTTTTCCTAACTATGATAAGTGTTTTATCTGTCGGAATATTAGTGAACAAACTGGTAATGTCGAAGCTGACCATAACGTCTTCTTCCATGATTTCTTGATGTTTCATTATTTCTATGAAGTGTTTCGTGTTTCTTATCATCGATGTTGAATTACTTTTTAATGGTGATATAATTTTCAGGAGAAATTTAGCCAATTGGTGGCATGCTGAATTTCTTGAACTCACAATTGGTCTTAGAGGAAAATTTGCTTTGTGTATTTTTGGTAGACCATATAAATGTGGTGGTTTACTGAAGTGAGGTGTAAGTCTTGATCTAATGAATTGATCTGGAAATTCATTTCGATATTTATAAAGGATTTTGTAAATCTTGTTTTCAACTGTGGTGGTAGGGTAGGCTTCTAGAATTACAGTGGCGTTTCCTTTGTCTGCTGGAAGTATCTTTATGGAACTATCCGAGTTAAGATCTTTTAATGCTCTCTGTTCAGCTTTATTTATATTGGGTAGAGGTGTTTTGTTATTCCTGTCTAACAAGGTTCTGATTTTCCATCTGTACTCTTCGGCTTTTTCAGGTTCTCGAATTTTTGTGCAGTTTCTTCTGCCGCTAACATGATTTCAATTTTTGGTATCGTCTTAGGGGCTTGAGACCCTTGTTGAGGAGAGATATCTGATCTTCACTTAAGTTCTTATTAGATAAATTGATCACGGTTTTTGAAATCATTACATCCACAATAGATGATGGTAATAGCCCAAACAATCATTCAACAACTTTATTATTGGCTCGAAGTAAAAACATAACATTTATAAATGGAAAACGACTTCGTTTATATGGCCACCACGGCCCGTTTGCAGCGGTCAATTCTCTGGACCCAATTTTCGATGACTCGGGCACACATTTCAGCAGAAACGGCTGCTATTACGCGTTCAATGTTGTCTCTGAGCTCTTGCAATGTCGTCGGCTTGTTGGTATAGACCAGTGACTTGACGTAGCCCCAAATAAAATAGTCCAAAGTCGTCAAATCGCACGAACGAGGCGGTCAATCGACGGGCCGTTTCTCGAAATTACACGCCCTTTGAACCCACACGTTGGCCAAGTCCATACCTTGCAATTGGAGCCAAAAACATTCTTTATCATGGCGTGATAGCGCTTACCATTGACCGCAACGTGACGATTATTGGCATCAACGAAAATATACGGTCCAATGATGCCGCCGGCGTGAAGACCCCGCCAAACCGTGATTTTTTGGGGATGAAATTGAGTCTCGTGAATCATGTTTGGATTGCTGCCTGTCCAATAAAACATATTTTGCTTAATGACAAAGCCATTGGGCCAAAAGTGAGCTTCATCGCTGAAGATGATTTTTCAATGAAAATCATTGATCGTAGCTCAGCTTTTCCAGAGCCCAATCGGAGAACGTACGTCTTCAAATGGTCCAACGGCTTCAATTCTTGAGTCAGCTTGATCTTGCACGGGTGTAAACCAAGACTCTTACTCAAAATTCGCCATATAGTGGTTTGATGGATGCCCAATTCTTGAGAACGCCGTGGAATTGACTGATTTGGGTCGTCGACCACTTAGACGATTGGTCTAAGGGTATGTTCACAAATTAAATTCAAAGTTATCAAGTCCCCATTGGAAAACCCGATAGGATCGATCATTGATAACGTTGTAAAAAGTATGTATGCAAAAGTATCTTGAGAAACCGGTACTTATTCAATTGAATCTTGATTAATTTGGCGAAGGGCGCAAATCATGCAACTATCAATACTAGTCCGGTCTATTTAAGCCTAAAATCAGGAGGAAGGTTACATAAATTCCCATAAAGCTGAATATTGGCATAGTTGTTCAAAACATCATTATAAAGAAAATCTCAAAAGTCCTCATCGTTCCGAGGTGTGCTAAAAATTTGGCACGGGGTCAAAGGTCAAAAAAATGAGTTTTTTGCGATTTTTAGCGAAACGGTGAGTTTTTTCGCAAAATTACCCCAGTACAAAATTGTAGATCACGAAATTCTCTACAAAAAATATATTAATAATTTTTTTCCTAAAAGCCACCATTTTGGAGATATAACGTTCCGAAAAGTTGGATCAGTCGTAATCCCTCTATTTTGCACACGTACGCCACATATGAAAGTCACTAAAGGTGTAATAGAACTAAAATAAGTTCGCTATTATTTATTGTAACTTGCTTATGTAAAATATAAGTTAAACTACGAGAATCTCAGGTATAATGAAACTGCGGCTGCGATACGACATCTGCTTTTTACAGGAGAGGAAAAACAACAGTTTTCAAAATGTTTGAAAAAAAAGATTTACTACAATGTGCTGAAGTTTTTAAAAATAGTAATTCAACTCAACAACATGTTATCACCAACGGAGTTCAATTTCTTCTTGCTATGTACGGAGCCCCCAAAAAAACCACTTGCTTAGATAAGTTGCGATACACATCTTTCGTGAAAAATACGCGTAATAAAAAACAAGTCAACTTAGCTTCTCTTCCTCCAACCTCAGTAGCTGCTCATCAACATCTGTTTCGGGTATATTACCAAGTTCAAGTGTGGCTTGGTAATCAGCTGGACCCTAAAGACTGGGGTTGGAAGTTGATCGACAATACACTAGAGCCAGTTCAAACTTTACTTCCACCAGCACCTGAGAAACTTCTCAACACAATATTTTGCAACTGCAAGAAAGGGTGTAGTGCAAAATGTGGTTGCAGAAAAGTTGGACTGTTTTGTTCCCTGGCATGCACACACTGTCAAGGCCGATCATGCTCGAATGTTGAGTCACCAACTCTTGAAGATTCGTTTGATACCGATCAGGAATCGCTATTGGGGCAGTTTACGTGTGAAATAGAACAAGAAGAAGAAGAAGAACAAGAGGATGAACAGGAAGAAGAAGGAGAAGAAGATCAAGAAGAAGAAGAAACAGAAATCTTGGACAGTTATGAATCAGACGACTAACTTTTTATTTTAAGTATTTTATTTAATTACACCGCCGTTGTTTTTGCCCACTATAATATATAATATTATTTTGCAATAGTTTTAAAACATATAAAATCTCAGCAGACCCGTGGAATAGGCCTACTGGGGAAACCACGTTAAAAAAACGCGCTTTGTACACTACCTCATAGGTGGCGTGGAAACGTGTGCAAAATAGAGGATTACGACTGATCCAACTTTTCGGAACGTTATATCTCCAAAATGGTGGCTTTTAGGAAAAAAATTATTGATATATTTTTTGTAGAGAATTTTGTGATCTACAATTTTGTACTGGGGTAATTTTGCCAAAAACTCACCGTCTCGCTAAAAAGCGCAAAAACTCATTTTTTTGACCTTTGACCCCGTGCCAAATTTTTAGCACACCTCGGAACGATGAGGACTTTTGAGATTTTCTTTATAATGATGTTTTGAACAACTATGCCAATATTCAGCTTTATGGGAATTTATGTAAACTTGAATGTGTAAATAGACCGGACTATACCTTTGAATTCATTCTCAATATTGTGAAGATTTGTTGAACTGCTGTGTAATCGTCGTAAAGTGTTAGTGTTCACGGTCATCTGAACAACAGAAATCTCAGAATATTTTCTATGCTATTTACATGATATTTATACTGTGAATTTCATGTAGCAGTGGCGGCTCGTGACAATATAGTATGGTGAGGCAAATATGAGAAAAAATTTGTAATGTAATATATATTTCGTCCTCGATTTGTTTATTCACAACAAAAGCAACCGAATCAATTAATTCATTTTGAATGGTTTTAGATGTACCAGAAATTACCGATTTACTGTTGTTGTTGTTCTAAACAGGTTTTTAAATTCGTGTCAAATTTACTAACAAGAACTACCAATTCTTTGAAATTTCCGCGATTTAAAGACTCATTCGATTCATCGTGCCCCCTAAAAGGTAACTCTTGCATACAGAGGTGCATCGTAATATCTATTAAAGTTCTTAGAATTTGTCGATTTTTTTTTAATCCAGCATTGAAATTTTCAATTTCTATTTGACGCGCATTGTCTATTGCTGTGGCGATATTTTGTTTTTGCTTTCTCATAACGGTAAGCTTGCAATTAGATGAAATATGCTGAGCACTTTTATTGTGTAGCGATAGAACCCGAGATAAATTTTTCAAATCACTAAAACCACTTTTCGACCAAACTCTGTCGGAATTTCCATTAGTTGCTGAGAATAAAATGCACGGCCAACAAAATATTTTTTTCAAAGTAATACTTCCAGTAAGCCAGTCGTACTTGTCATACCACGTATTTTGGAATCCCCGATTTGATTTACCGACCCCACCACTAGACACTAGAGATTTACTCAAATTTGGAACAGGTCGCTTAACTTCCTTAATTAAATATAATTCATCATGATACGAATGAGTCGAAAATGTAGCTTATTTATTAAAAAATTAACAATATCACAAGTACACCGAATATGTTCCTTAGGAATTTCAAAAGATTTACTATTACTAGGTCCCGCTGAATCCATTTCGCGATATGTTAGTCACTTTCTATAAAAAAGATTTATATTTCAGAAAAAATTCATCTGAAAAAGATTATAATCATACGCGATACATAGCAAACGCGATACCACTAAATAACGACAAAGTGAACTAACCCTATTTCTCTATTTCTTGCTTCCCGATTAACTCGAATAAAAACCTGAGGCCAGCCTCTAATTCCTCGAGAAGCCGCCTTCAAAGCCGTAGATATGTTCTCACCGATCCGACGCAGATAACCCTCTGGACATAGCAGAAACGAAACGATCTCAGATCGGCTATGATCGCGCAGAGGCCAGCCTCGGATTAATCCTAGAACGGCTTTCCATTACGTTCTCTTAGGTCATCGAAGTAGATAACACGCTAATTCAGTCAAAGAAGCCTGCGTTAGGCATGCTTCCAACCGTTTAGTCAAAGAGGATTTGATTTGTTATGAATATACAAGGAACGTGAGATTGGGAAAAATATTGAGGAAAAAAGTGATGATGAAAGGGAATGAAGAAATATACGGTTCAGAATTTTTTTGATGAGGCACTGCCTCACCTGCCTCATAGAACAAGCCGCCACTGTTATGTAGATATATGAAAGTTGAGTCTCTGAATTCAAATGACTTTCAAACAAAATTTCTTGAGGAAGAGCGATTTATTCGATGGCTTAATAACCGTGTTTATATTTACATCAAATGTTAACTTCAGGTATAAAGTTTCCTCTAGATTTCTTATTGCATCTACTAGCTTCATAACCTCTCAAAAAATATTGCAATTACGAAAAATTATTGTCATTTCGTAAAAAGTTATTTGAAAGAATATAGCAGAATTCACGATAAGAAATTTTGGCAGGTTTATTCATGAAGCTTTTCTAGATTCTTATGAAAACTTTGATGCGGTCTTTCAAACTCCTCAACTGGAAAAATGCTTTAAGATTATCGACAGAGTAGTAGAGCACTGACGTGAGGTCAGTAGATTATTTTATTTTCAGTTTTCAATATATTCAACCGATCGAACCTATCAAGATGACAAGTTTCCAGAAACCTGTGCGATTGAAAAAACTCCGTAGCATGCAATAACTAACAGTTCTTTAATCCCTAACTTATGCATATGGTGAAAATAAAATATGAATTCTTTTTTTTTTCAGAGATTTCTCGAAACTCGATAAGAAAGACATATACCACAACAACAATTTGGCATTCAGGATAGCAGAGGATCATCTGGGAATACCAGCTCTTCTGGAACCAGAAGATATGGTAGAATACTCAGTTCCAGATCGTCTTTCAATCCTCACATACTTGTCTCAGTTTTATCAAGTTTTTGCTGTAAATTCCAGTAAGTTCACTAAGTAAGCTTATAAATTAAGTGGTTCATTCACGATAAAATAATGGGTGCTGTTAAAATTTAGAAAAGCCTGACGTGGGTTTTCAGGAGAAGAGAATTTGAGCTTCCAACAAAACTATGAGTAGGTTTTTCAATTTGAGATATAGACTCTAAAACAAACGCGTAAATGCTCCTGACCTCACGTCAGTGCTTTCCTTTTTTTTTTCACGGCGAATCAACCGTGAAACCTGTAAATAGTATATAACATTACTAGCAAGGTAAGAGGGTTTTTACTGGCGAATGGAGGATATACCTCCTTGAGCCTATAAAACCCGTTACCTTGCGTGTATTGTTTTAAATTCTATTTGTTTCTCATTTGTAAAAAGGTTAGATAAATTCCAAAAAAATCTCAATAATTTGTCGCAAATGTCGTAAGCTATGGAAGCGTTGCCATGAACATGTATTCAGACAGCCAGCATTGTAGCTTCAAGTTTTTTACCTTTAAAATCAGCTTCAAGGTACAAGCGAAAATACGACGACTTCAAATAGTGGCAAAACAAAAATAATGTGATTGGGGTAACTGAAGATGTTTTGTGGGTCCACTTGAATCAACTATCAGCTAGATTCAGCCCTAATACTTTTTGGGCATAAATGGTATCCTGAAAAGCTGCTTGGAAATGAAAGAAAATGCCCCTGTCCGCAGGTTTGTTTTCCTTAACAAATTTATTGAAAAATATGACGTTTAGTTGTTATTGCAGATTTCAAAAGTTAATAGCGTTTCTGAAACTAAAAAATGAGCATTACACGTCAAAAAAGGCCAAGGTATTAAGTAAAGAAGAGGCAGAACAATTTCTTTTACATGCTCCTGATGACCAGTGGTTGCTGGCGAAAATTGTAACAATATTTGGGATTTTTGGATGTTGTCGATGTGACGAAATTCTCTCCTTAAACATGAATGATGTAGAATATATGGGAAAACACGTTATTGTGACATTGCAAGTTAATTGTCAGTTTTACAAGTTAGTGACTTGATAAAATAAACTTTCTTGACTAATATTGTGTTTTTGGAAACTGACGTTTACAAAAGAGAAACAAATAAATATATTTATTGAAACGTTGGTAAGAAAGAGATCAATCAATTGTAAAAATAGCTTAAATAGTCATTCTGTATAAAAATTCTTACGCACATCAGCAGTGAGGTTTTAAAAAATTTCATATCGAGTTTTGTAGTATATGTTCTTCGTTTGTTTTCCTTCATGTGACAGGTTCTTATCTCCACATAGATGATGTTCGTGAGCGACAGTTATTAGTCTTAGTCCTTCTTACACCTAGTAAAGAACAAATCGTCATTCACTCATTATTAATAACGTCAATTAGATGAGTTTCTCATTGGTACAACTGGAAGTTATTGCTTGAATGTAACACGATCCTAATGATGCAAGCGTTGATGGAATGAATGTTATGCATATTTCGAAATTGATTAACGATATTGTATGCCGACCAGCAGTGAAGATAAAATCGCAGATGTGTTATTGCCGATTCTATCGGTTTGTAATGGAAAGCCCCCTTTTACTAAGAATGACGTAATTGAGTTATATTGAATATTGAAGTTATTCTATTGTTTCATAATGAATTATCATGTACTTTGAATAACTTAAACTTAAATAACTCTAACGACAATGAAAGTTGCGACTAGGTAAATCATCAATATCTTCAATAATCTATGAACGTCGTCAATACCGTTATTGAAATTCAGTTTTTTTTTCATTTATCGACAAATAAGACCACCAACCATCACATGCGAGCGATGTTTACTTTGAAATAAAATTTAGTTATTTAAGTTATTCTACAAAGACATGGAAATTAAAAATTTTTTACTCTTGCATTACGTCATCAGGTAACTCCTCAATAATTTCTTGAACATCTGGAAGCTCAATGTCCTTGATGGATTTAATATTTTTCCTACGGAACGTCCACTTATGCTGTAGTTCCGCGCCAGAACTGTGGTAGAAGTTTGAGGTGATTCCTCTAAATCAATGGCAATATTTTGCCTCATCGCTTCGTTCGTTACGTCCCGTGGTCTTCCAGATCTTGGCAAATCCTTGACCATTCCAGATGCATTGAAACGTTGTAAAGTTCTAGTAACTATTGATCCTGATATTGGTTTTTTTTCAGGATGCAAATCATTAAAAATATTACATACTTCTTCATGAGTTCTAACACGATCACCTAACCGAACATCATTAATATTCTAATACGATCTTTTTCACTTAAATTGACCATTTTCAACGTATTCACGATTTATTTTCACAAACTAATTTAAAAAAACGTGGAGAAAGTTACCTACTACAAAATATTTTGTTTTATCTATTACTATGGATACGAACAACATCAATTTATTTATCTGAACGACTTCTTCCTCAATTGCACAAAAGAAATGTATTTCTTTTTTTCACAAGATAATTTTTACATGGAACCTGGTATGGACAGATCCGAAACAAGGTTCAGAATCTGCAGAAATATACCCAATTAAAATAAAAAAAGTTAGTCATTTCCGGTTAAACCGGAAGTATCTCAGTAATGAAAATATGCTCATCAAACGCATTGTGGTTCATTACACTCAGCTGCCAAATTTCAAAATTATCGTCAGTTCCGTTTTAAATATATTAACTTGATGCCAAACTTTACCTCAACCCTGTATTTGATATATATTTAAATATCGATGCTTCATAGTATTGAATTGAGTATTTGAATACTATCGTTGCCACTTAGGCATCCCTTAACGTAGCTTCAAGTTTAAAAAAAGCATCAAATTTAAATCATCAGCGCACAGAAAAAATTTCATTTCACATTGTGTTCGCCTGATTTTTATCATTCTCATACCGGATCAAACGAAAGTTTCGCCATACGATTGAGTTATGGATATGCTTGTTAGTTTTGAAATACCACCCATAGTCTAATGAACGCTCACCTCTGAACAAAACATTAAATCAAAAATCGTGATAGGTACGCCGTGTGTATTAATCATAATGATTAAAATCGATACTGTACGCGGCGTTTGTTTGACTAAGAAAAAATCAATTTTAATTAACCTTCAAACTTCAGGTATCGATTGCAAATATACCGATTACAAATATTCCCTACCCTTTAATGTAAGTCTAGGAACGTGTTGTAGTTCTGTGAATGGCAATGCAGACGACCTTGTTGAGGTAGCAATCGTCTAGTTGTCTTCAATTCTATGGTCGCATATTCAAGGTGTTTGAATCGTGATAACTGGAACAATTCATTCAATAAAGCATTTTTCTGAATGGGGTTTATTAATTGCAGCAGTTTGAATTTTATTACTTGGGGCTCGTGATTTCATAATATATACTAGTCGAGAATAAATGTCGTTCATGAACTCAATAGAATATTTCATGAAAAATCAAACAATACTTCAGTGGTTTTCAAACAGAATGCCCCAGAAAAATCCTTTATTCGTTTCTCATTCGTGAACGTCAGTTTCCAAAAACACAATATTAGTCAAACTTGTAAAACTGACAGTTAATTTGCAAAATGTTTACAAGTTAGTAGTATTATTTATATTAGAAAATTTTGTTTTATCGTCATATGTTGACAATCATGGTACAATTGTTATTTCCAGTAACACAGATTTATGATGATGAAAGAGTTGATACTGATAATGATGAACCATCTGTTGACTCAGAAACTGCTGAACTCGAGGACTGCAGAACATTTGTACTCTCCTTACTACTAAATAATTTGCTAGACATTTCGGTTTTTTTGTTGACCGAATCATCGACATAACTTATCGCAATTTCGATGCTCTTCCACCCTCCTGCACGCTTTAGTGCTAAAATATCTCCACCCGAATCCACAACCATAGTGGCTCCAGTTCTGCGAAAAGAGTGGTCGGAGTATAACTGTGGGTTTTTTAAACCTAAATATTTCGCTATTTGCTTTGGGACACCACCAATAGTGTGCTGGTCAGCATTAAAGGAAATGCACTTTCCATGTTAGTATGTCAAAAAAAAACTTAGGCTTTTTGTTCCAGGAGGCCCAAGATTTACATATTTTCTGTATAACATGCAGGGCTTGAAGCTGCAGCCATCATCGGTTATAGTGAATCTTCTTGTTGTTAAATTTTTTGTTTGCGCTATGTCACAATAACGTATTTTCCCATATCTTTTACATCATTCATATTTAAGGAGAGAATTTCGGCACAACATCCAAAAATCCCAAATATTGTTACAATTTTCGCCAGCAACCACTGGAGCATGTAAAAGAAATTGTTCTGCCTCTTCTTTACTTAATACTTTGGCTTTTTTGGCGTATAACGCTCATTTTTCGTTTCAGAAACGCTATTACCTTTTGAAATCTGCAAATGACAACAAAACGTCATATTTTTCAATACATTTTTTAAGGAAAACAAACCTGTGAACAGGGTAATTTCCAAGCAGCTTTTCAGCATAGAGCATTTTGCCCATAAAGTAACAGGGCTGGATCTAGCTGATAGTTGATTCAAGTAGACCAACAAAACCTCTTCAGTTACCCCAATCACACTATTTTTGTTTTGCCACTTTTTGAAGTCGTCGTATTCTCGCTCGTACCTTGAAGCTGATTTTGCAGGTAATAAACTTGAAGCTACACTGCTGGCTGCCTCAATAATTTCTTTTGGTACATTCATTTTCGCTTTCGACAAAACAGTTGTAAAGAAAAATAAACAGACATGTTCATGGCAACGCTTCCATAACTTACGACATTTGCGACAAATTATTGAGATTTTTTTGGAATTTATCTAACCTTTTTACAAATGAAAAACAAATAAAATATAAAACAATACACATAAGGTAACGGGTTTTACTGGCTCAAGAAGGTAACTGACTCGCCTGCTGCTCGTCAGTTATAACCTCCATTCGCCAGTAAAAACCATCTTTCCTTGCTAGTTATGTTATAAACTATTTCCTACTTCCTTCATTTTTAAGGTTTTCCGCAATCTCAAAGCTGAATTCCAACCTGACCGCTCAAAATATTGCTGGATATTATCATCCCAATACATAAAGGAGTATTTCCAATATGCAATTCCACGTAATTAACATCACAGCGGAGAATTGAAGCCGTAACTCATGTATTTCTGCAGAACTACCATCCAAATAATAGTGTCAAATCTTTATAAATCACCAGCTGATCATGCACATCAACCGTTAAACATTTAATTTCATCGTTCATTAATTGCAATAATGCAAGTATTCATAAGTATGTAATTATGCGAGTTCGAGATATCGAGTTGTTGTCTTTTCAAAACTGGATTAATAGCTGGTCTTTGATCATTATGCTACTACTTACAAGCATATCCGCTACAGAGTTTACATCCTGAGATAAAGTCCATTGGACCTTCGGTGAAAATAATATTATCAATATTGGAGTAATATGTTGTATTTTTTTATTTTGTTTATATTATCCATTATATTGGTTATTTTTCTCGACTTTCTAACAGCAATGTTCGTAGTTTACAGTGTTTAGGCAAGCATTGGCTAGTTTTCTTAAGCTACTACTAGGTTTGCTTAAGCATCTTAATATCGTATATTATTGGTTAACTTTTTGTTCTGATGATAGAAATCCCTTTTTATTCAATTATATCAACATGAACAATATTTCAAATACATCAAAAAAACAATGACAAATGTAACGAACATTCAGAATTGAATATGCGATCATAACAAAAAGGTAAACATAAACTGACTACTCCTGAAGCTTGGCATATTAAATTTAACCCTTGTAGTAATGATGGTACTGGAGGTTATAGTAATATACAGGGTCTTTCACGAGGAACCTCACCCATATTTATACGGGAAACTACTGAACGTATTTTCATGAAATTCATCACTTATAAGTATTTCACGATGCTGATGAAATCTAAAATATTTTCAAGGCGAGCACCTCCGGTTTTTCCGGAAATGACGTCAACTTCCATTTTTCAAATTAGAACACCATTTTTTTATTGCAGAAATAGATTCCTTAGAAAATTTCAAGTTATTTTGATGTAACATTTTTCAGTTTTGGTTGGAAAATTCTCTCTGAGCGGGAAAATTCGAAAAAAAAATCGAAAACAGAGCTCCGCTGAAACAAGAATAACTTCGAGGTTTTTGAATGGAAAAATTTCATTCTTGGGATTTTTCAAGATGTAAGATTGATGTATCCACTTTAAAAATCGAAATCGCGATTCATGATACAGGGGGTGAAAAAATCGCTTTCAAAGTTAGGGATGACAAAATTGTGAAAAATCAATTTTTTCAAATTAGAACCCCATTTTTTTATGGCAGATATTGAATCTACGTTAAAAAATAATGTGAGTATATGCATCACACCCTTGCCCTAAAGTGGATATTTTCTGAGTTATTCACAAAAACTGTTTCTCGTCTTGAATTTTCAGCTATTACTTTTCCCTTCACGCCAAAAAGATGAAATTTTCAGGAACTGTTACTTAAACCATGTTTTAGATTTTACTACCCTAATATGCAAAAGAAAAAAAGTTACAGGTTGTTCCTAAATAGATGGCGATTTGGATTCGAATTTGTATCGAATACTTCTTTATTTCAACTAATCGGCCATCGGTTTTCTCTCAGTGATAAATAAATAATTCCTTATGAACCATATGCAAAAACTTACTATGTTTTACATTCTTTTTTTAATGATAGATATCATTAATTACATCTGCCAAATTCCTCTTTATTCAGTAGCATTTTGTGTTTACTATTAATTTGGTGATAATTCGTATTAAGTTATAGAATCGATCACTATGCCTAATTTTACCAATGAAGATTATTTAAATCCCATTCTACTTCATGGAGAATGTAATAAAGTTGTATATAGAATGATTCGGCTGATCATTGAGAGGTTTCCTGACCGACCCAGACCAACGAGAGATACCATTAACAGAACCATGACAAACTTGAGAAATGTCGGATCTTTCGTTAAGAAAACTATACATAGAGAAAAAAGTGTAGTAGAAGATGAGAACAACGAAATTACAGTTCTTGCATATTTTCGTGTGAATCCTCAAAATTCTCTCAAAGATGTCGAGATTGCTCTGGGATTATCTCAATCGAGTGTTTGGGGAATATTAAAAAAACCTAAAATGGACCCATATAAATTCAATAGGGTACAGCATTTGAAGGAAACTGATTTCGTCAGGAGAACAGAGTTTTGCGAAGCTATGATGATTCGATTTCAAGAGAATGAAAACTTTTTGGACTGTATAATTTGGACAAATGAATCTAAATTCACAAAGAATGGTTCTTTCAATAGGCATAACAGTCATTATTGGGATGAAGAGAACAACCACCACTTCAGACAATGGAACTTTCAAGAGACCTGGAGTTTCAATGTTTTTTGCGCCATCAAAAATAATGCAATTCTCGATGTTCACATTTATGATGGGTAAGATAGAACACTACACATGTTTGCATTATTTAAAGAATGTTCTCCCTTAGGAGATAGATATTCTGACATATTGACTCAAATAATTGATCTGCTAGTACAAAACCATAATAACTTATGGTATCAACAAGATGACGCGCCTCCACACAATTCACTAAATGTGTCAAATATCCTATACAGGCTATTTGAAGATCTATGGTTGGCGAACAATGGTCCACATCTTTGGCCATCACGTTCTCCCGATATAACTCCTTTAGACTATTATGTTTGGGGTAGGATAAAAAATATTGTCTACTCAACTCCCCTGACTGATAAAGAGAACTGCATAGAACTAGTCAGAAATGCGTTCATGTTTGTTTAGATTTCTAGATTCATAGTTTTGAAACTCAATTTGGTTTTTAAACACTTTTGCAGATCTCTTCCTTCCGATGAAATAAGAAAAGCAACGCAGGAAGCATTCCTGAGACGTATAAATGAATGTCTAGAAATTAACGGTCAAAACTTTGAGCATCTTCTCTAGTTATAACTGCGAGAGTTTGCCATGGTTCTCCTAATAGTAACTTGAAGTCGGTTTCAAGGAGGGGTGAAAAATCTACAGCATGGTTCAAATAACAGTTCCTGAAAATTTCATCTTTTTGGCGTGAAGGGAAAAGAAATAGCTGAAAATTCAAGACGAAAAACAGTTTTTTGTGAATAACTCAGAAAATATCCACTTTAGGGCAAGGGTGTGATGCATACACTCACATTATTTTTTAACGTAGATTCAATATCTGCCATAAAAAATGGGGTTCTAATTTGAAAAAATTGATTTTTCACGATTTTGTCATTTTGTCAAAACTGAAAAATGTTACATCAAAATAACTTGAAATTTTCTAAGGAATCTATTTCTGCAATAAAAAAAATGTGTTCTAATTTGAAAAACTGAAGTTGACGTCATTTCCGGAAAAACCGGAGGTGCTCATGCCTTGAAAATATTTTAGATTTCATCAGCATCCTGAAATACTTGTAAGTGCTGAATTTCATGAAAATACGTTCAGTAGTTTCCCGTATAAATATGGGTGAGTTTCCTCGTGAAAGACCCTGTATAATGAGTTGCGAGGCTCCACAACGTCACAAGACATTAATGTTCTAGTTGTTCGATTAATGTAAATAATTGTTAGACATTGAGAATTAAAATTTGCAGAATTCTGATTTCATTAAAAGTGTCACTTTTAATGGCAGTTGCACAAAAAATACTTTTCGGTGCTATGTGCAGATGTAAACAACTACTTAAAAATGATTGGTAAATAAATACACTATTCCACATATGCTCTTCAAATTCAATAAATTTCATTTATATCGGGTTTGTTGTTTACAAACTTAATCTATCAATCAATCAATTGACCATAAGTAACTTTGATTTTTCAAATATTGAATGTTTCCGTTAGGTTTCGCAGATGTTTACCATTACGCCACGATCGTATAAAGTAAAGAAAACCTTCTAAGGATAATTATGTTTACAGGCAACTCACACATCATGGCAGCTCGCTCTCATCCTAACAAAGAATCTGTGTCAATGTGTTTGTAGATAAATCGATTCTGCTGTCATAAATCCAGCTTGTTTCGATAAAATCAGTCGGATAGGGCAGGTATTGCGTGTAGACCGGTTGGTCTATAAAATGGCTTACGTAATTCAATGGTGGTTGCAATTGATTCCTTTGAACATTATCGATCGATGAATAATATGTGATATTGAAATGAAGTCTTCATAATAGCTCATTGTTATTTGATATAGACATTCAGAAATCCATTCTAGTCACTCAGCTCGAAGTTTATGAGAAATTAACGATAATTGAATGTATAATATATTTGAATGTTATCTTCTGTCGATTATTTTACGCCTTTTTTACAATCTGAATAGTTCACGTCCTCTGGAGTTCACAGTAGGATTTTATCAAATTGCTGCCTCTATTGCGTTTTACATTTTTACCAGGTTATGGCAAATTGTTGAAATTGTCATTTAATTAGATATGATGCTGTAATATACTGGGTGAGCCATTTGAAATACAAAAGTAACAGTCAGTTTCCGGTATACGCAGAGTTAAAAAATATTTTAGGAATGAGAATCATAATCTCAAACCCAGTCGACAAATTTCTAGTTCAAAATTTGTATTGGTTTTCCACAGATACCTTGAATATCGTTGGTCGTTACCGAGAACTTATATTCCTCTTTCCTGCTAATGAAGAGGTTCACATAGTGGTTTATCTCAAACTCGACCAAAAAGCACTTCCACACACCCAGACCGGTGCCTTTGTCTTTCGATTATAGAACCACTATTAAAGGAGTGCACAAATATGCTATCATATAACCTGACAGGCTTCTTCTGATACTGACTTTCCCTTTCGCAAAATATAATCGAAAAGAGAAAGCTGCATGACTTGCGACAAAACTTATTGCTCGACATGGGATCTTGCCAAAGGTAAATAAATTTGTACATCTCTGTATAGGAGCGACGAACATCTGGGCTCAACCCATTATTCATAGCAACTTATACTTTCAGATTACTCGACCCGGCGAAAATACAGTACGTTCGGATTACGCAACCTCGCGTTAACCTGATTGGGGATCGTTCAACCTTGTATTTATTTTGAGGTCGTCTTCAGACGAAGTCATCGAAAAATTTCTTGAAGAGATCTACCCGAAAAGCAAATATTTGTGAACAATGCAAAAGTATTTTCTTTCAAAACTTCTTCAGTCAACTTCTACCTCAACATTTGATCTTCAGAATGAGAAAACGGAAAAACACTTGGAGACGTTTGATGCATTGAGGCTATGAACGCGTGATTGAGTGAAAAAATCTTTTCCGTCGACCTCCCAATAAAAGCTCTGCTTAACGTTCACAAAATCATGCATTAATTGCCTAATTGAATGCACGACTTCTTTCTATTTTAATTCATGATTGTCATGGGCAATCGAACATAGAGTATTCAGAAGTAATATGAGTAACGTCACAACTCGACTGATATTTCATTTTTATGTAATAATAATAATAATAATATCGTTTATTTTATGATCGGAATTACATTCTGAAAATAAAATACGTCACAGAAAAATGGAGAAGCCACAGAGCAAAAATTTAGAAAAATCAACAACCACAAATGACATAATAACAGTTGAGATAGGATATCAAGAGTTCAAATATTCATCAATAGAATATGGCTCTAAATCTATCAAAACATTCAGGATTGCTTTCTTAAATTTTTTTATGTCAGTTAAAACTTGGTATTGCTTAGGAACCTTGTTAAATAATTTGAGGCTCATATATTCTATGTTATTTTGTGTCAATGTGAGAGAACACTTCGGCAAATGAAATGAGTGGATACGTCTGGTGCTGTTCAGATTAAGATGTTTCTCAAAATAATGCTCGTTTTTTCGTAAAAAAACGAGACATCTGAATATGTACAATCCAGTTAGTGTTAAGATTCGTTCTCTTCTGAAATATCCACGGCAAGATTCTCTATTTGGCAAACGAAGAATGGTTCTCAAAGCTCTCTTTTGTATCACAAATATCTTAGCGATATCGGAGCTATTTCCCCAGGCGATGATTCCATAGGCCATTAAATTTTGAAAATTAGAATAATACACCGTCCTGAGCAAGTTGAGGTCAGCCTGACGCACAAGGACTCGAAGAGTATAAAGAACAGAGTTCAATCTACCTCGAAGTGAAGCTATATGATCACACCAACTCAAATGCTGATCCAGAACCACGCCCAAAAAACGTGTATTATCTGAGAGGTTTTTAAATTTGTCCTGAAAGATCAATAGTCTCGGGTTGTGCTGCTTTATTATGAGAGGTACGAAACAACATACACTCGGTTTTATCCATGTTGAGAGCTAGCTGGTTTTTGCCGCACCAGTTGGCGACAGAATAAAATCCCTTTGCGTTGATTCCACGCTCACAGAAACTTCAGGTGCCACCATCAGAATATTGGCATCGTCCGCGTACATGATGACCTCTTGATCACACTGGTCTTCTCGGGGATCCAAAGCTGATTTGATATTGTCTGTGCCTGCAATGAAATCGGCCACAATGTTCTCCGGCAAATCGTTCACATATACCAGAAAGAGCAACGGTGCAGCGATACCACCTTGAGGCACTCCAACACTTAAAATTTCGTCGGATGAGTAGTATGAAACACCATCAATATCAAGACATACTCTCTGGATTCGATCCTGTAAATAGCTCTTCATTAGGTTCAGTTGCTTATCTCGAATTCCGTAAAGAGATAATTTATATAATAATTTCTCATGAACCACGCAGTCGAAAGCCTTGGAAAAATCAATAAAAAGTCCCATTGGCACCCTACCGGCGTCTAATGCCGTAAGAATTGATCGCACCAGCATGAAAATCGCTGTATCAGTGCTCCTTGTCTTCAAGAAACCATGTTGATAATCGGAAAACACACCAAATTTTCGAAAGAAGTTTAAGAGCCGATTCACAAGAACTTTCTCAAATAATTTAGAAAAGGAAGTCAGCAGGCTTATCGGACGATAATTTCCAGGAACATCCGTCATTCCTTTCTTGAACAAAGGTTTCACGATAGCTATCTTCAGAGATTTCGGAAAAATACCTTCTCTGAAGGCAGTATACATTATATGGGCTATTGGCTGCGCTATTATAGAGATAGACTTTTTGATGTATGAGGCCTGTGAGTCTCACTCTTCAATCACAGAATGGTCGCGTATTTATCTCTGGTTCCATTGTTATTCCATAGAGAAACAAATCCAAACATAATCGATCTGTCAAATTAGGAGCAACATAGCTGTTTTCAATCTTAATCTTAATCTAATATCGCCAGTTACTTTAATAACAATGAGTAATGAAGTCAATATCCCCTTAACTCCATCGAACGTTGCAGAAATGGCTAAAGCAGAAACTTTGACCCTGCAACCTGAAAAAAGCCGACATTTGTATGACAAAACCTACGCAGAATCCATGTCATGGTGCGAGGAGAAGAACGTTTTCAATTATTCTGAAACAGTTTTGTTGGTATACTTTGACAGTGTTGCTGAAAAGGGATACTTAGAAGGTTTATGGCTAAAGTATTCAATGCTGAAAGCAACATTGAACGTTAAAAGGATATTGACATGAGCAGATATCACAAACTGCTGATGTTCATTAAGGGACAAAAAGTGGGTTATATTCCTAAGAAATCGAAAGTTCTCGAGAAAGATTATGTAAAAGAGTTTATATATAGTAAAGGCTCCAAACAGTATTTTCTTGATGTCAAAGGTAAACATAAAACTCAATCAAATTAATTTTCAAAATTTTTCTTATTGTCAAGTGGATATAAGATATGTAGGTGTTTTTTATTTGAAGGTCGCTTTGATATTTGGAGTATCCGGGGCATTGCGAAAAGATAAGCTGTATAAGTTGCAGATAAATGATGTGCAGGATATGGGCTCAAACAGTGAATTCATCCTAAACGCACTCGAAGAGGATATTCACTCTGGTGGATGAGGAACGTACATTTTTGAATACAATCAAGAGATATATATTCTTGAGCTCAATTCACACTCCGCACGAAAAGTTTTTCGTCTTTTACAAGAACTTTTAATGCTCAATACAGCCAGTAGGAATCAATACGTTTTCGGAATTACCATAGTTAATTGCAAAGTTTCCCAAATTAGAACAACCCGATCTGTATTCAGGTCACTGTTTTCGGCGTTCTTCTGCATCTATCCTTTCGGACAGTGGGGCAGATTTTGCAGCCATCAAACGGCTTGGAGGATGGAAATCAACATCTGTTGTAGATGGGTACATCAATAACGCGATGAAAAATAGATTAGGAATTGCTGAAAAAATTTTATGCGATAATCGTTCGCCAGTAATTAATACATCAGCTCCCAACAGTTCAACATATTCCTTATCGTAAATTGCCAATAACGATGAAAATGTGGACTATTCAGAATGTCACATCTCGAAAATTCCGTCTATGAATTTTACGAATTGTTCAATTGGAACCATAAATATAAATATGTCAAAGTGAGCATCGAGATTTTCATTGTCAAATTTTATATTGTGAGAAATAAAATTTATTTGAATAAATAATTTATTTATAATTCATAATGAGGTCGACGGAAAAATCTTGTAATCAACTCGTTTAATAATCTAGCGATTAATGGACTCGAACATTAACACGCTCGCTCCGCTCACGTGCGGACATTAATCCGACCATTAATCGCTATATCATTAAACTAGTTGATTAAATAACTATAATTGAATTACTGATAAAATTCATTTTTTGACCCGTTCGAGCGTTTTTTTGATCTCAATGATCCAAATTCGTCGTGTGAAAGTTATTGATGGAATACTGAGCTACTCTGTATAAGGATAGCGGTTGATTTTGTATCACACTGTCCATTTCATAGTTATTTGATTGCATTTCAACGTCTTCACGGTAGTGCGTTTCAACATTCGTTGTCTTACTTGACGATACCACACACTGTCAGCGAAACCATTATGATGTCGATTCACCGGTCGTTACCCAATATTTATAAGCTGAATTGTAGACTGAAACCAGATTCGACATAGTCGTGGGTGAATTTCACCTCACCTCCGCAGTCACTCTGTCTGGCACAGCACGGCATGTATAGAACAGACGAGACTTGAGATCAGGTCGTAAGGAGATCGTTGACATTAACATCTTCGACCTATTCGCATTTCATAATTGCCCGATGTGCCTATTATTCGTTATCTCCATGAAATGAATGACTCAATAAATGTCTTGTTCGTCATTTGTTTTCTGTTATGACATCTCTATACTCGATTGAAGCAATATTGACATCGAGGGCTTCTAATGATAATGTAAATTATGTTGGTAATAGTCAATCAATTGGAGATGCGTTATTTCTTCTAAGATTCCGTATGGAACTGCTTGGTTTTCGAAACTGCAAGTCTATTGATCCCTGCAAAAGATGAATGGTATTATAGTAATCTTATTTAAGCAGCCAATTCACGGAATGAGCATACACCCTTAGTTTTTATAATAAAATCTAAGGTAGAATTTTCCTGCAAGGATGTTCTTCTGGATCTTGGTACATCAGCTCACAAATGTCCTCTTATTGTTCTAGCCTCTTCATACTCAGAATGAAACGCTTTCCTGGCTCAATCCTTGTTATTTGGTATAGTAAATGATTTGAAGAGTTATGTAGTTATGTAGTCAATTTTATTATTGTTCTGAGGGACTTTGTTTCAGCTACAACCAGATTCTTTATGACACTTCCATACAAAGGATGTCCATACTCCAGTATTGCTCTTTGTGAATGATTACAACTGTTTTCATGTCGATTCCCTGAATCTTATATGTCAGACATCTAAAGTATTTTGCTCTACTGACAATTTTTTTTGACATTCTTCACGTGGAGATTCAAGTTTGTTGTCTACTCGAATTCCAAGATAATTTATGGTTAGACTGATTTATTGCCTATTCTTAAAGTTGGCCATAGAGCTTTCATGTTATGGTTGAATATTATCAGTTGAGATTTTCCTGGATAAGCGTTTAGTAAACCATTAAGAGATATCTTTTATCTACTCTTGTAGTTTCTCCATATAAACTTTGAGATAAATTGGCATTTGGCATTAATTTTACATTGACTTCGTTAAGACCAGCCAAGTGGATGATTATTTACACTAATTTTCAAAAGGCGTTTGATAGTATCAACAAAACCTTATGTTACACAAGTTGTGCTCATTAGCTTCTCTGATGATCTTGTGACGTTCATTATGTCCTCTTCGTTTGATCGTAAGAAGTAGTTTACCTAGACTAATGCCACTCTACTCTTTATGTTTCGGCATCGGGTGTGCAGCACCCGTGTTCCATTGCTTTTCTTTATATTTGTCATTGACCTGCTGCATGATCTTGTTGTTGATAAGAGCTACTTGAGATTCAGCGGTATATTGGAGAAAGTTGTTGGTTGATTGAGGAATGCTATTCATGCATTGGCATATGCAGATGATCTTGAGCTCTATTGTGTAGTGCGATCTATTGAGAACTGCTCTTCCTTGCAGCGTGCATTGGGCTCCTTGTTGCTTTAGCTTGCAGTGTTGTCACATATACTAGAAAAAAACTATATATTTTATAGTTATCGTCTTGATATTGACTTTTTGAGCATAACCATAACGTATCTGGAAATAGTCATTGATCAAATATTCTCATTTGTTTCACACTCGTGGTATTCACCTCGGAGATGTAAGGTTTCATTCTACGTACCTGCACATAATTCTCTCATCTGAAAACCATTCATTTGCTCCTCAATACACGTAAGGAGCCTCAATACATGTGATGACCCAGCAAGTGAGTGGTTGCTTTATTTCGAACCCGATATATGAGGACCAATGCCATGGACATCATAGAGTAGCTATACAGAGCAGATTTTCCAGTACCTAAGTATCAGAGACGACGGTGTTCATCCATTAAGGGTCGTCGTTCATGCTGTGTTGAAACTGATTGTTTCTTCAGAATAGAGTTTCCTAACTATCAAATATGGGTGTACCTTTTCACGCTGAGGGCCAAAATCTACTTCAAATATAAGCAACTTTTATTTCCAGATCTATAATGACCACAACATGACTAGTTGTCTCCTAGCAACTATTACAAAACAACTTGACTATCAACTTATATATTTGAAAAACAAAGTAGGTGAATTCTTGAATTCCAATATGCTGTGTTGCATAGTTTTGGAGCAGTTGGGCTTGAAGAAGGGGTTTTGCTTGTTTGAGATTCCTCCAAAAGTTCTTAAGTGGCAATGAGTACTGTTCTGTCCTAGTCACCGGAAATGGATTCAACAACAATAATTCTAAACAATGATTTAGAGTTCAGAGAGTTCCTGGTGGATTAAGTATCTAGAAGAGAAACATGGATTACCTGCAATATATTCTCCGATGTCATATATCTTCTTCAATGAAGTGCAGTGTCAGAGATCCTAAGGCTCTCATTACGAGCGTTGATAAATTGCTGCATTAGTTGATTTTTTTAAAACCACCTTCTGAACTGTTCCGCTGCAAGTACGAGGAGAGGAAATGCCGGAACACGTCTTGATTTATGTTTTTTTCGCGTTATTAAGGTGTTACAACTACCGTAACCGATACGATGAAGTGTGGAATTTCTTGTTAGATATTAACAATTCATTTCCACACTTTTGTACCGACGATGGCATATCGTTATTGATGTACATCTTTATTTCAGGAAGATTAGCCTCAGAATCAGAAATATCTCCAGATTTCGTTGATCGGAGTTGGTACCTTAAGTATTCACCAATCACGCTTAATACAAATAGAGCCCCCTTTTTCTAAAGAAACAATACCGTTACAGTTAAAAGCCAGGATGACTCACTCGAACGGAAATATATGTAGATTACATTTTACAATATCGAACCGAACAGTTGCTTGGTGAAGAACAATGCGCGAGCTATCGCTCCTTGAGAAAATTAGTGTGCACGAAACACTATTCCGGAAAATTGTCCGTATAGTTGTGATAAAAATGGAACGAAAATAATTAGTAACAATTTCAATTATAGGAAATTTAAGATATAGGTTGCATATGTAAGGTATGTACTTTTAAACAGTGAAATCTGTGGTCCTCTCGGTATACTTGATTAATCTGAGATATTCACTTTTTTTGTGGTGCCCGTTTAAGGTGTTCTGGTTTAAAAAGAGGATAACGTATTAGGTTCAATATACTTCACTTCTATGTTATTTCTGTTTCAAGGTACGGCCTCGATTTCTTATCTAACATTAACCATTTGAGATGTCAATATAACACATATATATTCTTTTGAACTATTTATTGGCTTACAAACAAATGTAGGCTGAAATTGGTGACGGGGTGCCATACAATTCGGTGTTTGACATAAAAGCCTAGGGAAAACCCCTGGCTCCCCGCATGAGTATTATAAGTATTGTTGATTAAAGTATTAATAATTAAAAATTACTTTGCTTCAGAAACATTTTCAGCAATTTTTTTCCAGTTGATGACGAGAAATTGACAGTTTTTCTTTTTTTCTTTACAGGTTCTCCAGGCAAGGTTTTATCGAAAAGACCTCCATCAGATTTACACATGGTCACTGCCACAGGTTCAACGCCTCCGAAAAAGGTTAGAAATTAATATCATCTTATGTCTTGTGATGTGCAATGTGCTATGAAGTGACATTATTATAATTCATTGTGTTTTTCATCATCTAACACTTATGTATTATTTGTATTATTCAGCAGTACATTTTTGTTGATATATGTGTTGTAAATTGTTTAATATGCATTTAAAATGCTTCTAGTTTTTACGTATGGGTTTTGTAATTTGTAAATATCACCAGCCTCATGGTAGTTATTCATATTAGATATAGTCTTCATGCTTAAAAAAAATGTTGCAACGCTTTCGCAAATACTTGCAGTTAACTCAGGGCTATATTGTCACTATACTCAATTCAGTGCTCATAAGTTTAACAAGTTGATTGTCCGATTTTTCTATTCAAGTACCAAATACTTGGAGCAGGTTATATTTCTTGTATTGAATCTGCGCTAGCCTATGATATATGTAAATCGTCAAGTTTTAGTACAATATTGAGCATAGTGGCATTGTACATGAATAATTTCGTAGTTTTTCAAACATATTCCTGGATAATTAATTAATAAGTGCATTAAAACCGACAAAATAAGATTTTTCGTTTGGGTTCAAATGTAAATAAAAATTTGTCTGCGTTTCCAAAGGAAGACTTTCAGTTGTCATGAGCTCAAATCCGAATATTCAATCCAAAAACAGTTATCATGGTCTTATACAGACTGAGAAAAAAAAATTTATTGTTGATGACGAGATATTCTTATTTTAGTTTTTGATATCAAATATAGAAAGAAAAGAAGCATTGGCCTCTCCAGAAGAAATTCAAAACAAGTATTAATATCTGGAATAACAATTAACAATGGAGGTGAAAAACTCAATTGTCCTCCCGAAAAAAAACACATCTCAACAAGGTGTCATAACGAAAAACGTCAAAAAGGATGAATATCCAGAAAGCTAAATAAAGAACATTGCCATGTACCAACGGAGCATAAACATCATTATGGAGTAGAAAGTTCTACGAAGAGAATACGCGTTTACTAAGGAAGGATTTCCTAGGTTGCAAGTTGTTGCACAGTGCAAGATATGTGACTATTAAATCAACTCGAGTACGTGTCTGTAATTCCAGGCACACACGCTATGATCTATCGGACATGAAACCTGCACAGTCAGTACTCCGGTAGACAGTAGCGTATGTATCAGGCGTAGGCGAACATACGATGCCACTAAGAATAATCGAATTTCGATTAGTTCTGGCTACCTGCACAGACCTGAGAAATTGCAAGACACATGTCTTAATCTGCAGGTTTCTCGTAAACTGTAGCCTATGTAGCCGGCTTGCCAGGGATGCCGCAAGCTGTAGGGCCGACTTTAAGAGGTTTTGGTCGCTGATCAGTTATGGGATTTGTTATTTTAAAATTAAGAATTCTATACCCACTTGTTTTCAACGGGAGCAGTCATGCACCAGATCAGTCGTATACAGGATTTAGTTCGACCTGAATCAAATGTGATGACAAAAACCTCCTGTGAAGTCGTCAGCGTACTGGAGGCCGCTCTATCACAAGATGCACAATCATCCACTATAACGATAAAGATCCTATCAGGCAATAAATATGTGACCCAGACAAGTTTTGAAATTTTTGTATATTAGTTCATTTAGTCTTTCTATTTGTAGCACGTACGTTTTGGTTTGTTGTTAAAAGCTTTCACTAACCGTTTTTCTGTAGTGTTCTTTTCAATTAATCATATCAGATGAAAAAATAAACAGTGTGGGGTTCCAACCGAATACGAACCTTACAGAAATTCACATTGATGACAGAGAAGATATATATACTCAGTTTTTTTACTAACTGATATCTTTTTTTTTTAATGTTTCATGGTTTAGGGTAGATTAATCAATTTGAATTAATTGTATGCACCCTCATGCACCTTACATGCACGCCACATTTGCACTTACTCTGGAAGAGAGATTATTTAATTCAGTTCGTGCCCTAATTCTGTTAATCCCCCTTAATTCACTGAGTAATATTTGAATTATAAATATTATACTGCATAATGTTTGCGTGAATTTGAAGGTAACATTCCGATTTTCGGTTGCGTGGCCAGGCTGCAGGGTATTCGAGGCAATTTGGAAAACTAGGAACATTCCATATTTCCATTGAGAAAAAAAATTCCATATTGAAAAAAACTATCATCACTACCAGTTGCTCAACCATCCCGTAATGGCAGCGCTGCCAGGCAGCTTGGATCGGAAGGTTTTCCATCCGAATCTCTTTTAGCAGTGCTACGCTTAGCCCTGGTCCGTATGATTGTTCGCCTTGGACAAAGGAAAAATACTAATGAAAAATTAGCTGAGTAGCCGAAATCTCTGAAGATATAATCACTTCTGAAACCCCGGATAGAAATCGACATTTTGAAGCATCCGGTCGTCAAAAACTTATACTGTTGATTTATCCTTCATTTTGCGCATTGCACACACATTATCGTTCTTGAATTATTACCGTTACTTCTAATGACCCACACTGTTTATTTTCCTTAGGAGGATAGCTTGGATATAATGGGGCAATACAAACCAGAAATATTTTGTTAAAGGTAAAAAATTTGTGCTTTTTATTTTTGTGCTTTCTGCATTCATGTATCTAGCCATTTTGTGTGTTACTTTGTATATCATTTTCGTATTTTAAATTTGTTTCGATGATTTCAAGTTCGGAAAATTGCTTTTCCCGAAATAGTTTCATATCATCCTCTTAATATAAGTGGTCTCAATATAAAGTTTTGTTTCAAATGATAATCAATAGATAGAAAATTGTTTCTTGAATCGACTTAAATCATTTTTTAATACTGTAGTCATTTGTGGTCTGTTTTCACACTCTGCAATAGGAATAGTGAAGTAACTGGAAAACATTTTGTATTAAGTTGGGCTTCTGAATAGAATTTTTAAACTTGATTTTGTCGGAAATACTCAAATAGTCTCCACTTTCAAAAAAATCCTGGCAGCTAAAAATCATATGTCTAGACCTACTCAGAAATGGAAGGAAGTATTCAACTCTAGTTCTAAATTACAGTTATCTCTTAAAATTAAGTTCAGCAATTCACACCTAGGTATCGACTCTTTTAATGAAAAATATGTTCATTTTTTATGCATCACTTTCAGCCACTCAAACGAGTCTGGATCTTAATGATAAACATGTAAACGAGTTTTGTCTATTGTTGGGAGCACTCAAATATTGGCTCCCAAGTCTTGTATTTTCTACCAGCATCGCCAATACCTGAACGTGGATGTTCTCATGCAAGATAAAATATGTGATCGATAATACTTCATATGAATGCTCATGAGGTCAGCTTCACTTCGTAAGAACTGATAGTTTTGAGATCAGAAAATGATCACAACATTAAGAAAATATTGTTGCCTTATCACGATTCAGATAATATTCAAATGCAGTATTATGAACATCTAATGTTAGTCGAATTTAATCTGATTTCTGAAAAGAAGAAGGATAGTAGAAGTCATACGCTTTCATGATAGGTATCAAGCAAGCGATCTCCTCTATTGAATATTTGTAGGTGAGTGCTGTCACATTTAGGGGGATTATGAGTCGAAAAGTGTCCCCCTGCCAACAAAAATGAAAGTGTCTGGGCTGTTCAACGTAGGAATGAATATTTTCGTATTTATCAAAAATATAAAAGAGTACATCAACAAAATGGCTAGTCAGACAAGATTTTCATATCGTTTATTCAGTCATAAGAAACATCAATTTTTAAACTTCATTCGACAGTTTTGTTATCGTTTTCAGGCTTCTGAATCATAATTAATTTGATTTCCATTGGAATCATTGTCCGAAATCGAGGGCGTGGATATTACCAATAAATATTCCGGAAACTCCTAACTTGGTCAACGTATTGTCATTCTTACCTGTGATCCCGATGACAATATACGTCATCAATTCCCCCAGTCCAAAACCTTCGGTTTACAACAATGAAAAGTCGATTTGATTATTATTCATGAACCCGAAGAAGAGAAAAAATGTTCGGAACTTCGTTGTTAAGTAAAGTATGAAAATTGATGTTCTCTATGGAATAAAATACTTTCATAACATTGGATAGTTATAAAATGATGCATTTAAATTCCTTTCTATTCAATCCCGTTGTTTTCAGGCTGCCTATGGAGCCTTGGGCGCACGCATCAGAGAACCCTGCGCCAAATGTGGTCTTCCGGTGTTCATCGCTGAGCGACTGAATGTTGGAAAGACCCTTTATCATCGAACTTGTTTTCGCTGTGCCAAATGCAACACGCAACTGACTCCAAATAGCAACTACGATTTCGAAAACGGCGAAGCCTGCTGTGTATCCTGTCCAGAAAAGCCCAAAGAGATTGTTATCAGGAACCAATCGTTGAGCGACGAAGAAAAATCTGCCAGTCTGAAACGAAAATTTGACCCTTACAGTGCTAGTTTCGAACAAGCCCTTGAATATTCACAAGACGCGAGTTTGAAACGCAGTTTCACCTTGGACAGGATGTTGGGAGGCGCCTTCCAGAAAGCCAGATCGGAATTCATGACCACCCAGATGACGTCATTCGATACTGATCTGGAGAAAGAACCCGAAGAAAAACCTCCTGACTTGCCAGTTTCTCTGAAGCCGGAATTGCTACTTGAAGACTACGCGCACAGCGAAAGCAATGATGAAATTGATATTGATTATTCGTTACCATGTTTTAGTGATAATTCTAGTGTTAATAGTGATGAACAAGTGCCTAATAATGAACAATGCGAATCTCAAGAACCTGTTACCAAAGACTCTACCCATGCCGTTTCGATGAAACCGTCAATTAGGCCACGTATGAAAATAGCGGAAGCCGGTATCCATAATAATTCCAAGGTTAAAGAAAATTCTCATGTAGAAAGTGAAGAACTAATACCTTGCAACCCTACAGAGAAACTTAGTGAAAACGAGGAAAATGCCTCAAATGAAATTGTTCGGCAAGAAGATGTCAGTGAAATTATTTCAGTGAACGACTCCATGACTGAGAAAAAAGAAGATTCTCTAGTGAAGTCCTACATTGTAAGTGATTTTTCTGAGTGTAACAATAGCAAAGAAATTATTTCATTATCATCAGATAACTCAAGTGATCAGTTCCCTACCGCCTTAAAAGAAAATTCGGTTATAACAATTTCTTCTGAAGACTGCTCACAATATGTTACCGAAAGAAATGAAGAGAGTATTAAGTCTCCGCCCATTGTCAAATATCCGGTAGATTTGAATCCATTCAGCGATGATGAGGACGTCGACGATGAATGTCATCCTGCGGGAGCTGCTGAACCAGTTGTTGCTAAGTCCGTATCGCTTAATCCTTTTGGAGATACGGATGAAGAAGATGAAGAAGAGAAAGCTAATGAAAGTTTAAATCCTTTCGGCAGCGATGATGATGATGATGACGAAGAAGTCAGGACAGCTTTTCTTCCCACCGTGAAAAAGTTGAAAGGTCCTGAAATATCGGGATATCGGGAGGAAGATCAATCATCTTATGCTCCTGAATCACTTAGGTAAGCATTGATTTTTATTTTTTGTAAATATACAGAGAGTCTTTTACTTTTCCGTTGACTTCAATCTTTGAATTCAGAAATTGTATTGAAGGTACATACTTCTTTTCTTTAATGACAAGCAATATTTTTCACAGAAATAATGATGCCAATGCTAATAAGGACCATTCAGTTACCTTTCCTCAACCAAGACTCAGGATAATATCGAAACCTGTAAATAGCCTAACACCTTCAGGGTCGGAAAATTTATCTTGTTGTCAACCTGCTACCACTAAGTGAGTAACTTTAAATCTGAGATAGCCAGATACTAGTGTCCGTTTCGTTCATTGATATCACAATAGTATATTCCAAAACAAAAACTTAGAGAATGGGCTTCTGTGTTCCAACACGAAGGCTAAATTCGAAAATGAACGGTAAAGGAGTTGACTTGAGATTCAGTCCTGGTGTATGTGGACTGTTTTAGAGGTAACTGCTTCTCATCAGCACAGTGTGGCACTGATGTGATGGCTCCTTCAGGATCAGCAGTGCCTCACTGTGCGAGCTAGCCAGGATTGACGTATGACATCCTAGATAATCAAGTTTCCAGGTGACCGTCTCTCATAAGCACAGTGTGGCACTGATAATCCTGAAGGATCCATCACATCAGTCCCACACTGTGCTGATAAGGCGCAGTCACCTCGAAACCGGTCCACGGTTGCACTTGGAGTCTTGATTCTCTGGGATATCACACGTGGCTAGCTCGCACCATTGGAGCAATTGTTCTTTTGAATTGTCATTCCTTTTTATTAACTAACTTTACCGTGCCGGCATAACGGACTTAGAAATCATTTTTTAAATAAATATAAGTTAACACTTTTCAGCATCAATGATGGTACATATCAAGGTAGCCAATCAGCTTCTCCCCAGCCAATGCTTAGGAAATTGAAAGCGCCTAGAATCAGCCTCACTCCATTGGGAAGTGAAGAACCAGGAAATTTAACAGCCACCAGGTATAATATCAACGCAATAATGCAACTTTTTAATTTTCACTTTGTCCGGCTCTGAGCCAACGAAAAGACAAAAACTGTAATAGCTAGCAAATTTAGGTGCCCAACTACTAACCTTGCTATATTCGGCACTTGGAGTGTGTACAGAACAAAATTATTGGCTTTCTATCATTTAAAAATAGAATTGTAATTGAAAATCATGATCCCACATATTTCCGCATATTCTTTCACCTTCCAAATCAGACCCATAAACGAAAATATGTTTATATTCAAGCTTTTTAATGGTATGGTTGCTCCTAGAAATTTGGAGATGTTTTCATTCAGGGTTCCTGATCGAGACCACGATGAACTGAAATGATTTATATTTCTTTGAAGAGACAGAACTGCATCGTGAATTCCCCAATCGCTAGAATGCTCAGAACATCCAACTGGTACAGCTCTCACATCAATTTTTACCCTTCTTCATTGATGCCTTTCAAAAAGCGATAAAACTGCAGTGTTTACACACCATGTTGTTTAAGACCAAGTTCTTATCTGTATTATTTATGTTTTTTTTTTGTTCTACTCAGTGATTATTACTCGTATGATTTTGGTATTTGATAACTGCAAATAATTTTGTTCGATTTATAATTCAGCGTACATTGCTTTTGATATTCATTCCTATTTGTGCTTCAGTGTATAAATAAATAGTTAACACTTTTCAGCAGCAGCAGTAGATATCAAGATGGCCAATCAGCTTCTCCTCAGCCAATGCTCAGGAAATTGAAAGCGCCTAAAATCAGCCTCACCCCATTAGGAAGTGAAGAACCTAGTTCAGGACATTCAACAGCCACGAGGTATATTTTTAAGGCTCTTTTGTAACTTAACTCTCACTTCCATGTCCATGCTTCAACATTGAGTAATTTTCATTGCTTTCTCCTTTAAATTCCTTTTAATTCGATTGGAGCTTACCAGATTTAATAGTATATTATATACCGCGGGACTGAAGTAGTACATTTAATCCTGAAGGTAAAGTTTATGGCCCGACCGCAGGGAGGGCCATAATTTACCTGAAGGATTAAATGTACTTCAGTCGCAAGGTATATACGATACTTTTCGTACTTCCGGTATGATTTTATTAATTATTTCAATAATTTCAATCAGTTTTTTCTCTCTTCAACTCATTTAATAAACTGTCTTTAAAATAAGTTATCATAGTAACATTGCGTTGTGACAATTATAATTTAGAAACATTGTCATTACTAGTGTCATTGTAAAGAAACATTGTTATTGATAATTATTGGTATCATGAGTGAACAAGGTGTATCTGATATTGATAAAAGAGCAGCCGAAGTAGGTGAAGAATTGTTACCACCGAAATCTAGAAAACTATACGAGCAGCAGTACGATGCCGCTTAAAAAATGTGAGACAACCTACTGAAAATGCGCTGTTAGTCTACTTCAATGATAAATCAAAAGCGGTTTGTGTCTCAACTCTCAGGGCACATTACTCAGTGCTGAAATCGGTTATTAACATTAGAGAAGATATTGATATAAGTAAATTCACAAAATTATTAGCTTTTTCGAAGAGAAGAAATGAGGAATTTAAGCCAAAGAAGTCAAGAATTCTCACGTCTGAGCAGGTAGATCAGTTCTTACGGGAGGCTCCGGATGATAAATATTTAATGCTTAAGGTGAATTTGGAAATGTGTGTATATTCAGAAATTTTAAGAAATCAATTTTTTTGTAGGTTCCACTTATTTTGGGCGTTGCGGGAGTTTGTCGTGGAAAAGAGTTGGTTGATTTAGAAATCGACGATGTGAGAGATTTGGGCGATTCCTTCTTAATTGCGATTAGAAACACCAAAAATAAAATTGACCGAAATTTTGTGATCAAATCGGAAAACAGAGCCATCAGTTTTGTGGCGATATTTCGAAAATATGTGGCATTGCGAAAGACAGGGACACCTCATTCAAAATTTTTTGTTCAGTACATCAACAAAGAATGTACTACGCGAATAGTAGGAAAAAACTTGTTTGGTACATTTCCACGGCAAATAGCAGCTTTCTTGAAATTAGAAAATGCGACGTCTTATACGGGACATTGTTTTAGACGCACATCTGCGTCTTTGTTAGCTGATTCGGGAGCAACAATAGACGTGTTGAAGAGACATGGAGGATGGAAATCCTCCAACGTGGCCGAGGATATATTGAATCGTCTATTAAAAATAAACAAAAATTTCAGATAAAATATTTGGTCAAGTCGCCGATTCGTCCACTATAGTTATGCCACAGTCCTCATTCTCGCTTCCTGTTTCCGCAGGATCTTCGAAACAAACACCAGTTCAATATGATAAGGACCTATCTGTTACTCGTCAGTTACCTGCTGCATCAACCCAGGAAAGACTGGTCAATATGACGAACTGTCACAATATTAATTTGAATATTAACGTTAATTACCATTCTAATTAATTGTATTTTTCAATAAAATATCCCTTAAATTCGTTTGTTTGTGATTTAATCGTTCCGGGAGTTTCGTCAATATTTAATCCCGGAGGGATTAAATGTGACACTTTAGTACCTGTCACAAGGGAGTGAAGTTGTCACTTTAGGCCCGGAAGTACGAAAAATTAAGTTATTTCTATTATTATTATTATTTCATGATTTTTCCCAGCTTTCGATTCAATTCCTCCTATCAGTCATTACATTTTCTCTTCTGTAATCAAGACTATCTCGACATTTTTTCGTCGGAGATAAAGTTAAATTTTTCAATTGAATTATGGAATTATTAATTATTATTAATGGATTTGCAGAAACTGGACCCTATTTTTGAAAAAATATTTCAAATTATGCCAATAATCTGAATTGAGACCTAGTTTTGTTGCTATATATTGGAAATTCCATAATCTTCATTACAAGTCCGTATCAGAAAGAAGGTACACAACGTAATTTCTTTTACCTTTAATGATACTAGAACGATTCACATTAGTGCTTTCATCGTACATGACATTGTTTTGATCTAAGTCATGACTCACTCGCAGTTAATTGTTATTCAATTACGACGGTAACTAGTAGTTGAGACTCTTTGCGTGAATTGTCAATAGTTGTGTGGGTGCGCCTTTAGAGAAAGTTTACGATGAGGTTTTTTCAGGGATAGTCAGGAAATCAAGAACTCGATTGAAGACAGGATATCCCTTATTTAATGCTTCATAAACACAAGCTTCATTTCTATTTAGATTTTGTTTTTAATATTTAAAAGTTGTATTCATCATTCGATTTCATTTAATTGCAGTTCACCGGCACAATCATTGTATGGTTCAGGAAGAAAGAAGAGGCAAGCTCCAAGGCCACCAATTCCTCAGGAATTCAACGACTCTCCCTATAGCTCCTTAAATTCGAGTCCGAGCCATAAAGAAGTGAGTATATGTATATATAGTTTTCAATGACGAATTCACAATATGATGGTATTACCACATAACAAAAAGAGGAAAATCATTGCCCTAAAATGGTCCTTCCTTCAGTCAAAAACTTATTTTTCCATTGTTATAGGGTCAACTTCCAAAATCTAGGAAAACAAGAAGGGCGCCTCTACCTCCAGCTTCTACACCAACAAAACAATCATTATCTTCCCAATTCCCCACAATTTCTCCAATCGAGAAAGCAAGAGAGCCTTCCCAAATCAAAATGGAAATGGAAGAAATCACCAAAGACGAAGCCAACAGTCTCAAACACGATCATGGTCGAAGTCCTTCGATTCCAATCAAAAAGTTAACTTTGAAAGAAATTGAACAGGATTTGGAGATAGTGGAAGTGCAGATGCGAGGACTCGAAAAGAATGGTGTGATATTAGAAAAGCTCATAAGAGAAAAGAGTGAGATTCCAGGTGCTGACCCAGGTAATTTAATTCAGCAACCAATAAGGTTTTTTCATTTGATTCAAGTTCTCATGAACTTAATTCAATTTTTGGCGAAGAAGATGAGTTGGATCTCACACAATTTGTCAATCACTCAAGGAAAGGCTCGTGTTTATTGGTCGAAATAAATGCTCCAAAAATACGATCGCGGTGTTTCGAAGCACGTTTATGACATCAAAAGTAAACACCAGTCGACTGTATGGGTGTCGCAATCGTATTTTTTGAAATTTCTGATTCAACTGAATTTTTTTATGTTACTATTATCTCAATATTTTTCTTTTTGATTTCAGATGATGCTCTTTCCCCAGAAGTTGAAGATATGATATTAGAACTGTTCGAACTTGTAAATGAAAAATGTGAATTGTTCAGAAAACAAACAGAGCTAAATTATCTGTGAGTATTTTCATAAAATCGATTTGCTTTTGCACTCTTCTATTTTTTTTTTATTCTAATGAATTCGATATAAACATTGGCTGAGAAAAAGCTTTTGACGCATGTTTTATAGCATTTGCTTCATGAAACTGCGTGACTCTAAATGTGATGATGATATCCAATTATTTGTAACCGTATTTTTTGTTTGGTTTTAATGGCACAATGTAGAATAGTCTAAGGATTAGATATATGTTTCAAGTTAAAGTGCCTATTACGCGTTACTAACAGTCATGTATATTTTGGCATCAATAGATTCAATCCATTTCTTGTGGGTTTCTCACTACTACTGTACAGATTGGTTGAAATGCATGAAAAACAAATATCAATTGAACTAAAGATCCGTATCTTTTACTTCCTAGAATCATTAGTCATTTTTGCAGATAAAATTATTCTTTCTTTTCTTTTTTCCTAAATTGCAGCGTTTCTGAGATATTTGAAGTTGAAAGTAATTGAATCGATATAATCATCTAATGAAACATGAGTGAGTGAATCATTTGTTAGAGGAAAAATAATGTTTTTAAACAATTCAGATTCAATAGTGGATGCTGTGGAAGGTAATTTTCATTCAAAGTAAACTGGACTACAGAGGGGTATCTACCAGCTTTTGACAAAGCTGGAAATATTTCAATTTCCATTTACTGTCAATATTGACAAAACTCTCAAACTGAATCAAATTTGTACTTCTATGCGGTTCAAAAACTTTTTAAAGTTACTTCGAACAATCGGCCACCAAACTTTGTTTTCAATAATCGTTTAATACTTTTTATTTAATTTGATCTAATTTAATAAAAATGCAGGGTATTGTTGTGAAAATTTTTTTTTCATTTGTCGCTTACTTACCGTTTTTATCATAACATACATTAATTTACTAAAATAAAATTGTGTCCTTTTCTTCATAAATTCTTTATAGCACAAAATTCATCTGTAATCAATATTCCTTTTTTACTTTTCACTTCCAATCAGACTTGAATTTGCCAATCCAGTCGAATGTTAGGTAAACAAGAGTTGTGTCAAATAAAGTATGATTAATAATGATCATATTGCCATTTCAATCAACGATATTTCATCTTAGGCGCAGACAAAATCGCTTGGAAAGGGAGCAGGCAGACATAGAGAATCAGCTGAGAGAATTGATGCTTCATCCAGATGCTCATAAAACCGACAGCGATAAGGCCAAAGAGGAAGAATTATTGAACAAGTAATATTCATTTTTCCACTAAAATTTTTTCAAAGCTGAAATTTTCCACCTACCCTATTCAATCACCAAATTCTTGTTTTCATTAATTCATTTTTCTTTTGACTAGCTGAAAGTGATTTTTTCTTGATGTAAAAAAGAAATATTTATAATTGAGCGAAAAAAACTTTTCAAGTAACATCTTGTATCAAACGCATTCAATCCAATTTACATAAATAAAATTGTTATGCTTCAGCTTGCTGCTGTTTTTAGTTATTGCTTCATAAAAAGTGCATATCTTAAACAACAGCAAAGCATAATTGTGATTCATAAAAATTTCTTGTTAATATTTTTCTACAGTTGAGTTAAAAAGGAGATTGACATAAATCATCTCTTCTGAAGTCATTGGACTATGATTATCATAAATTTTAATTACATCTGAACCATATCTAATCCTTCATACTTTTTTCAGGATGCTGGAAATAGTAGAACGTAGAAATGAAATTGTTGACCGTCTAGAAAATGACAGGAGACGTGAAGCGGAAGAAGATAGAAGCATAAGAACTCATATGTCCCTCTATTCGATGCGAAGAGAGAACGAACATTCCTCATCGAAGAAATCTACCAAAAAAGACAAACAAAAGCATGAAAAAGACAAGAAGAGCAAGAAGAATAAATCAGACTCACTCAAAAGTATCGATGATTCAAAACAGATCCCGAAAGAGAAGAAGAAAAAAAAGGTGCTCAATTTATTTTGAAATGGAAATTACACCTTCTAAAAAAATCATATGTGATCGTAAGTGACTTGATTGAGGCGAAACGGTACTGCAACTTGTCGCTTGTAAATCTTAAGTTGAAACAAATATTTTTCATACATTTGTAAAAAAATTTTGTAATAAATATGTTTGAATAAACTTTGCTTCATTTATGCCTTGCATTTTTTCGTTGAAAGAGCTGTAAAGGTCTTTCATCAATCACATCTCGAGAAAAAATAACTTCATAGTAGTCATGGGACTTTTTAAAATTGTATTCTAATTAAGACTACAAACAAAAATTTGTCCCGGTTGAGGAGTAACCATGTAATTGTTGAAAGAATTTCAGCTTAAACAATATTTAATGAGAGTTCCATATGGAATTCGTTCAGCTCCTGAAGTATATTCGACATTGAAGGTGTTGATTTATACGTGGATGATATAATAGTGTGGGGACGTACACAAGAAGAACATGGTAGACTCTTGAAGAAGATTTTCGAAATTGCAAGAGAAAACAATATAACTTTCAATAAAGAAAATGTAGATTTGGATTAAACGAAATTAAATTTCTAGGACATAAAATTACCAAAAGTGGATTTTTTCCAGATGAAAATAAAATTTTTGCTATTAAAAATTTTCCTGTACCACAGAATAAATGTGATGTTCAGAGATTTTTAGGGATGATAACTTATGTTGGCCGTTTCATCCCCAATTTATCAAATAAGAATCATCCTCTTCGTGAATTGTTAAAAAAAGGCGTGATGTTTGAGTGGAACGAGCAGCATGAGAGAACATTCAATGAATTAAAAACCTTATTTATTAAAGCCCCAGTGTTACAGTTTTATGATGTCAACAAACCATTAGTTGTTTCGGTCGATGCTTCCGAAGACGGTATAGGGGCATGTATTTTACAAAACAATCTTCCTTGTGAATATGCTTCCAAGGCACTAACAGAAACACAAAGAAGATGGAGTCTAAGGATTAAATATATGTTTCAAGTTAAAGTGCCTATTACGCGTTACTAACAGTCATGCATATTTTGACATCAATAGATTCAATCCATTTCTTGTGGGTTTCTCTCTACTACTGTACAGATTGGTTGAAATGCATGAGAAACAAATATCACTTGAACTAAAGATCCGTATCTTGTACTTCCTAGAATCATTAGTCATTTTTGCAAATAAAATTATTTACCATCTTTTTTCCTAAATTGCAGCATTTCTGAGATATTTGAAGTTGAAAGTAATTGAATCGATATAATCATCTGATGAAACATGAGTGAGTGAATCATTTCTTAGAGGGAAAAAATTTTTTAAACAATTCAGATTCAATAGTGGATGCTGTGGAAGGTAATTTTCATTCAAAGTAAACTGGACTACAGAGGGGTATTTACCCAACGTGAAAACTTAAAATGCTTATAATTTTTTAACGCAGCTGAATATGGCAAAACGGTATGGGAAAAAGTGTTTCTTTGATCTCAAGAACCTATGGTTAAAATTAACGCTGTGGTCAAAGACTCACCCTGTATAAACTGGTTGCTATTAAGCGTACACTAGTCACTACTTTGCCATTATGAGATTATATTGATTTTCATTCATAATAAATTATATCGTATCCTCATCGCTTTGTTCTTTGTAAGTCAGTTAAATTTTTAGTAGGTACCAACCATTTTAAATTGTTTTGGAAGTTTCTTTCTGAATGATTAGCTAATACTTATTAGTCAATATTTCCCAGAGCTCGTGTTCTTCAGCAAGCGTTATATTGATAATAAAATGGAAAAATCCGGACGAAACTTTCTACACACAATGATGATGAATCACATCATCTTCAATTATTATACCACAATCATCACATTATATCTATTTAACCTTGATTAGGTCTCCAGAAGAAATTGAAATGAGATTTATCGAAATGAATTTCAGCTTTGACACCATAGAAATACAAATCGATAACGCCATGGTAACACCATGGTAATATAGTCACAGCATAGTCCAATGTTTTCATTCAATTACCCATGATTCTATGATTGAACCTCAGTACAATTATTTGTGTTCATAGAAAATCGAATATCTTTGTTAGCCATAATCTAGGTGTATTGAGTGTAATAATTCTAAACTGGAACAGTGATTCATTGAAAGAAATCGTCGTTTAGATCTATTTTATACTCTCCTAAAGGATTATTTTAGTCCCGACCATCAAATTATTGATTATTGTATATCGACAAAACTTCTGTCCGAACTGTCATATTCGCTAAACCATGAGTTTGGAAAACATATTGAAAAAAGTTGTTCAAGAAATTAGTAGAGAATTAGTGCACAAAAACATTGATGTCAAGGAAATTTTCATCAGATATTATGCTGGCCTTCTGTCTCTGGATCCAACTTGGGGCATTTCTAAAAGTGTCCTGCACAATCGCCACAAAATACAGAAATTCATCAAGTACGTGACAGCAAAGCTGGCCAATCAGTTCGATCCAGACATGATAACTTTGAAAATGCAACTTTATTACAAAATAAACTATGAGGGTAGAGATGAAATGATACAGAAATTAAGGTCACGACTCGACGCCAAACTTGCGCCGCTGCAGAAGGACATCATCAGGGTGGATAATGTGGGAACCGCAGACCTTATGGGAAAACTCTACAAGAAGCTAATTTACTACATGGCCCTGCATTCTGGAATGGGTAACCCGTCTCAGGATAACGTATTCAAGGAGATTCAGATTGCATTCAAAAGCGTCATCACAGACCAAGAACTGGTAGATTACAGCAGCAAATCAAGCTCAGAGAAGATAGATCGTTTGAATGAATTTAGTGAACTGGTTGCTGGTATCCGACTGTTCAACAAGTTTTGTGGTAAAAGTGGTGAAGGAATAGAGGATGTCCCTAAAATGCTGAGAAAAGCACTCACTGTCATGCAGCAAGAGCTGCAGAAGTTGCTGTTAACCATAATGCACAAAGTTAACGTCCTAACGACTATTCTAGATATCCATTACTTCCCTGTGAAAGTTAAACCAAATATCTATGAGCTGAGTTTCGTGAATTTACCGGAGGATGTTACGATGAATGATGTCCAACGAATAAAAAACCTTCTGATCATGTACCGTCAGTATGAGATATTCGTCAGACAACTTGTATCGCAAATCACAATTATTGAAGATCGTGAGGAGGATATATCAGAAAATTTGAAAAAAATGTACCAAAGAATAAATGTAATCGTACAATATATGATAGCAGTTCCAGCATTTCAAGTATTCCCCATGTTCAGAGAGCTAGCAAGAATATGGTTTCAATTGCAAGATGAATCAATGCTTCTGGCAAAATACAACTATATATTAGAAAGATTAGCAATTTACGGAAAACAAATAGTTTATCCTGAATATGAACGACAAGATTGGGTGATTGAACAACTCCTGGGAGGTTATCAGGCTGAAACAGATGCTGATAGAATGAAAATGAATCTAGGTGCTCCAATCATAACTTCAGAAAATTCACATTTCAACGTCATACTACCGAAGCAATATGAGGACCTGCAAAATATCAAGTTTGAGTTTTTAGGATTCTGCCCATGGAAAATGGTGCTGACTGAAGGGGGTCTCATTCCTGGGAATCCTAAGATTGGCTTTCTTGAAGGTGATGGCAAATACTACGTCTTTTCCGATGCAATGGCATTGAATATATTCAGTTCGGATGGAAAAACGCTTTTAAAGAGAGCATTGGAGTTATTCAGAAAGAAACCTGAAATGATACATTTTCTAGAGGTCGAAGAACAAGTGGTAGCTGTGAAAGAAATCGAGGTACTCATTCCATCAGTGGAGTTAGAAACTGAAACTCATTCTGTGCAATGTCAAACTTCATGTCATCCGCTACGTGAAAATTTAATTCCTAGTTATAAATGGAACATTTGGGATCTGAAGAGAGATGCTCTCCTATTGGCAAAACTATCACACTGTAAAACATCATCGACTCAAACTGAGGAATGTGCAGGACTATGTCCTGCGAGAATTCAAACTTATGACCTTAGAGAACAAGGTGTTCAGACGAAGAAGGAGCACGGAACCAATGTTCCCAAACCGATACAATATCTATTTGGTTTGAGGGGAAGGACTGATGATTTGCAAATGAAGCTCGACCTTACAGAAACTCTCGAACAAAGTATTTAATCAAAAGAAATATTTATAAATGTAATAAATAAAATGGTTTTTATGTACATAACGCTTTATGAAAATTCCTTAACAAGGAGCTTGTGACAAACCAAGTAACCTTCATAAAGATATTTCGTTATCACACAGGGTGAGTCTTTGATCACTGCGTTAATTTGAACCGTAGATTCTTGTGGTCAAAAGAAAAATTTTCTTCCTATAACATTTTTCCAAATTTGGCCCCGTTCAAAAGATATAGGGTGATGAAATTTCATAAAAAAATTGCATTTTCACCTGTAATATCCAAATGACAGTATCAATTGAAATGACCTCTTGTATAAGGTTTTTCATAACAGTATGCATATTTTGGCATCAATAGATTTATTCCATTTCTTGTCGGTTTCTCACTACTACTGTACAGATTGGTTAAATTGCATAAAAACAAATATCACTTGAACTAAAGGTCCGTATCTTGTAGTTCATAGAATCATAAGTCTTTTTTGCAGATAAATTGATGATTCATTTCTTAGAGGGAAAAGAATGTTTTTAAACAATTCAGATTCAATAGTGGACACTGAGAAATGTAATTTTCATTCAAACTAAACTGGACTACAGAGGGGTATTTGCCCAATTTTTAAAGCAGCTGAATATGGAAAAACTGTATGAGAAAAAAGTGTTTCTTTTGATCTCTAGAACCTATGATTAAAATTTACGCAGTGGTCAAAGGCTCACACTGTATGTATTCTTCTGAACTATTGGCTTACAAACACGCTTAGTGACCCTGTTTATACAGGGTGTAACTAAATAAGTGTAAAATATTTAAGGAGGTGATTCCTCATCGAAAAAAAGATAGGATCTTTCATATAAAAAAACTTCATTGGAGCATCCCTTGTTAAGATACAGCCCCTCAAAGGGAGTACATAAAATTTGTGTAACAATTTTTTTCACAAGCACCAAAAAAGTTACAATATTGAAATTAACCTAACGTTTCCTACAAGCAAAAAGACACTTATCCAATTATTTATTTGGTTTACCCCATGGTTGTCAGGGTGGGAAACGCAACCCCTAAAGTTTATTTCCAATGTAACTTTTTGTCTTATTATTTGTTTACCATTTAAAAATTTATTTCCGATAGCCCGTTTCATTTTAAACAAACAATGCTTGAATTTTTTGCCCAAAATAAACCAGTTCGCAGCAAAAAATTATTTTACGAACAACTACAGAGGTACATCGTCATAAATGCGAACTGGATTTATTATTATTCTGTAGTTAGTACCTGCATTAAATGACTAAATGGTAAAAAACAAAACTAATCAAGTTAATTTCAATATTGTAACTTTTTTGAGGGGCTGTATCTTAACAAGGGATGCTCCAATGAAGTTTTTTTATAAAAAAGATCCTATCTTTTTTTTTGGATGAGGAATCACCTCCTTAAATATTGTACACTTATTTAATTACACCATGTATACAAGATACCTATGTTTTTTTGAGGTTGGGACAAAATAATAATTAATATTAACTATTTGATATTTATGAGGAATGCAATAGAAATACAAGCCCTATGATTACTTATCAGCTTCTCTGTTATGGGGGTTAAACTAGGATAATTCTAATTATATATTGAAAATTTCAGCATATTACTATATTCCATTCTTCATAAATATAGAATAATATATCGCATTTTCAATCATTTAGCGAAAAATTTTTTTATTTTGATTTTTGATGAGAAGCATTTCTTTGAATATGTATTTTTTATATTACACATTATTTCTCAAGAGGTTTAGTTATAGATTAAATTGAATCTACTACGTATAACATCAATCACAAGAACTTAAAAAACTTTCAGATCATTGTTTTGAGAGATAAGATTGCATCCACAAACTTTTCGACATACTATTCAAAACATCCGATAATGTGTAGAATTACTTTTTAGTCAATATTCACCATCTCCTCTTACTACCAACGTTTCGATAGACATCTTCTATCGTTTTGACAGCAAGTTAGCTTTTGAAAATCTGCAAATCTTTCAATTTTCATTTAGTGTCAATATTGACAAAACTCTGAAACTGGATCAAATTTGTACTGTATCTGTGGTTCTTCAAGTTACATCGAACAATCGGCCCCCAAACTTTGTTTTTAATAATCGTTTAATACTTATAAAAAATGCATGGTAATGTTGTGAAAAAATGTTTCCTTTCCATTTGTCACTTATTTACCGTTTTCATCTTAACATACCTTTATTTACTGAAATAAAATTGTCTTCTTTTCTTTATAAATTTTTTTATAACAAAAAATTCATATATAATCAATATTCCATTTTTATATTTCACTTCCAATCAGACAAATCTCAAAAACCATAGAAAATAACGAAAATGTGAATTTGCCAAAATCCAGTCGAATGTTAGGTAAACAAGAAACATGCCTAGAACTTTGTTAAATAAATTATGATTAATAATGATCATATTTCTATTTCAATCAACGAAATTTCATCTTAGGCGCAGACAAAATCGCTTGGAAAGGGAGCAGGCAAACATAGAGAATCAGCTGAGAGAATTGATGCTTCATCCAGATGCTCATAAAACCGACAGCGATAAGGCCAAAGAGGAAGAATTATTGAACAAGTAATATTCATTTTTCCACTAAAATTTTTTCAAAGCTGAAATTTTCCACCTACCCTATTCAATCACCAAAATCTTGTTTTCATCAATTCATTTTTCTTTTGACTAGCTGAAAGTGATTTTTTCTTGATGTAAAAAAGAAATATTTATAATTGAGCGAAAAAAACTTTTCAAGTAACATCTTGTATCAAACGCATTCAATCCAATTTACATAAATAAAATTGTTATGCTTCAGCTTGCTGCTGTTTTTAGTTATTGCTTCATAAAAAAGTGCATATCTTAAATATCAGCAAAACATAATTGTGATTCATAAAAATTTCCAGTTAATATTTTTCTACAGTTGTGTTCAAAAGGAGATTGACATAAATCATCTCTTCTGAAGTCATTGGACTATGATTATCATAAATTTTAATTACATCTGAACCATATCTAATCCTTCATACTTTTTCAGGATGCTGGAAATAGTAGAACGTAGAAATGAAATTGTTGACCGTCTAGAAAATGACAGGAGACGTGAAGCGGAAGAAGATAGAAGCATAAGAACTCATATGTCCCTCTATTCGATGCGAAGAGAGAACGAACATTCCTCATCAAAGAAATCTACCAAAAAAGACAAACAAAAGCATGAAAAAGACAAGAAGAGCAAGAAGAGTAAATCAGACTCACTCAAAAGTTTCGATGATTCAAAACAGATGCCGAAAGAGAAGAAGAAAAAAAAGGTGCTAAATTTATTCTGAAATGGAAATTACACCTTCTAAAAAAATTATATGTGATCGTAAGTGACTTGATTGAGACGAAACGGTACTGCAACTTGTTGCTTGTAAATCTTAAGTTGAAACAAATATTTTTCATACATTTGTAAAAAAATTTTGTAATAAATATGTTTGCATAAACTTTGCTTCATTTATGCCTTGCATTTTTTCGTTGAAAGAGCTGTGAAGGTATTCTTTCATCAGTCATATCTCGAGAAATAATAACTTACTGGTGTGAAAACAGCAAACGGAGATAGCAAACTTTGACCTTGAAATCCCCGAGCGCGCTCGAAAGATTGCGCGGAGAACGATGCAAAACATTTTATTTTTGCCGAATTGAGTACAAAAAGGACACTCTCAGAGTATATAGAGCATTATCCTACACTTACGGGGTGTCGAAGGGGAGCTCAAAAAGAGAGAAAATTTGCGATTTCTCAAAAACTGTACATGGGATCGCAATCAAATTTTGTAGTAGTATTGAGCAACCGGGATCTGCACACACGGCATGTACTTACACCTAAAGGAGGTCGAAGGGGGGACAAAAAATGACAATTTTGAGATTTCTCAATCACTGTGCATAGGATCGAGATCAAATTTTGTAGTAATATTGAGGAACCATAGCAATCAGGATCTGCAAATACGGCATGTACTTACACCTAAAGGGGGCACAAAAAGTGGGTCCTCAATAATATAACAAAATTTGATCGCGATCCTATGTACAGTTTTTGAGAAATAGCAAATTTTGTACTATTTTGTGCCCCCCTTCGATCCCCTTTAGCTGTAAGTAAATGCCGTATGTGCAGATCTCGATTGCTATGGGTCCTCAATATTACTACAAAATTTTATTGCGATCCTGTGTACAGTTTTTGAGAAATCGCAAATTTTGTCCCTTTTTATCCCCCTTCGACACCCCATAAGTGTAGGATAATGCCCTATATACTCTGAGAGTGTCCTTTTTGTAATCAATACAGACAAAAGAATTGAAATCGATCAAATGTTTCGCCAAAAATAAAATTTTTAGCATCGGGGATTTCAAGGTCAAAGTTTGATATCTCGGTTTGCTGTTTTCACACCAGTTAATAACTGGTGTAGTCATAGGACTTTTCAAAAATGTATTCTAATTAGGACTACAAAAAAAAATTGGTCCCGGTTGAGAAATAACCATGTATTTGTTGAAACAATTTCAGCTTAAACAATATGACAAACACTATTTTTATATTATTAGTAGGGATGGTAATTTGAAGAGAATCCCTTAAAAAAATTGTGGTTGTTAGGCTGTTAGTGCATTTTTCATAACTGTCATAAGGCATCAGGCCCGCCGTAAGCGGGCATGCAAGGGGTGTCCGGCACAAGGGCGGCACGTCCAGGGGGGCGGCGAGAAGAGTGAATTTTTTTTAGATAAATATTTTTTATAAATAGAGATAACAATAATATATATTTAACAATAATTCAATAGGTTTTTTATTTTTTTCTCACCATAATCAGGGAACCTTTTCTAGATAACACTCAGCATTTTTAGCGCAGGGGAGTATTTACGGGGAGAGGGGTGGTGTACTGGGGGTAATTAACCTCCCCCAGGAAACAGTTTTTCACTCTAAATCTTCGAATGGAAACGATCTAAACCTCCCCCGTTCCACGCTTTTCACTCAAGATCAGTTCAGGTCCCTCACTAAAACTGCGATTATTTAAGATATCAGGAACCAATGGGATTTCAGGAGGTTCACGCCTACTGCATGCGTATGCACAGTCGTCATTTCTGTACGATTAGTTGGGATATGAGGAATAGGCATGTATAAAGATATCATAGTTAACTGAATTTGTTGACAAACAATAGTTGCGACATATCAATTTGTATCATCACCACCTTTTCGAAAGGATTGAAAACAAACCTTCTTGAATTACGTAAAAAGTGTTAATGCGCGCTTCTTCTAGTAGAAGAAGCTGCTATCGTTTTACCCAAATGTATGTAATTTTCGAAAATCGATCCGAAAATTGTCTCATTGTTCCAGAGTTTCTGGCAAAGACTCTAGAATATGCACGCAAAAGCTTCTGATCTCACGTCAATGCTTTTTATATTTTTTTTCTTGTTTCAGTAAAATGTTATCCCTTAATTGAAGTCTAAACTTTTTGATTAGGATGCTGCTATTTGAGGAGAATCAAATTAACTCAATAACTGTCATTTTCTTGAAACAATTTTAACTCCTATGGATTATTTATTACCAAAGTTTAAATTGATGAACATGCAGGTATCTATCGAACAAAATATAATATGTTATTATGACTAACCATTCTTGTAAAGAAAAAGTGAATGGGTTCTTCAAGATTGATAACAGTGTGTACAAGTATACAATTCAATCTATAAAATGATGTTCGGTTTAATACCCTTATACCGCAAAGAAAAAGATGCTGGTTACGGTGAGATCCTCGAAAAATACATAGATAAATGTTTTTTTTTTTAATAATGATTATCCAACTGATTGTAATTTATATTTTCAAAGATATTGACTGCATAAAATTCTTTTATAGTTTCAGATGCTTTGGAATTCACCAAAATGACAGTTTATTTTTTCTTCACGAATCGAATAGCGAGTATTTTAACTCGTTTTTCCCATCTTAATTTGATGAGTTGGGCTATAGTTCATATAATCTACTCCATAATATTCCCAAGCAAACAAGTCATATTGGATTTTGGGTATTCTTTTTTTGCCTTGTTCTACGTAAGTATACATTCTAATTTGATTGATATTTTTCATGAAAACCTCACTCAAGTAAATTCTAGAAATAAACGTATTCAGTATACAGAGCGAGTTTTGGACTTATTCATTTTTTTCCAATAATAGAAATGAGGTCTGAAGAAACACTTGCTTCGATTCCTTTTTGTGATTTTGAGCTATGTTAAAAAATATGTTTTAATTGTTATGTACTGAAATTGGTTGTAAAAATTGCATTTTCGTTAAAGTGGATAAAACAAATAATTAGCTCTTCCATGTTGAAAGATTAGAAAGCTAATGATTATTATTTGTTAATTTATACGTTTGACGTTTACAATTCATTTTCTCGAGTACCTACATAGGAATGCAAGCTTCACAAGTATTTGCAGTGATTCTTGCAAGGTGAAGAACAATTATTGAGGTTTTGCATTGGTGAAGAACAACAAAAGATCACATAAATAAGTGTACAATATTTTTTCACTTACAGGTTTATGAAGCTTTATCGATAGTATACAGCCATATAGATGATATCCGAGATGTTGAGATATTTATGAACAAGAACTTCTGGCATCCAGATCGCTCTGACGGAACATTATTCAAGACTATCATGAGGCTTCTTAAAATCGTAAAAATTTTGGCATGGATTCAATTGATCATTGGTACTTTAAACGGTTTGGTGTTCATACCGTTTGAATCAGATAGAGTTGATCTATTCTTCATACTGTTTTTTTTGCAAAAACATTTCGACTTTATTTATTTTTATTATAGATACATATTCTTTTTCTCGCTTGCTTGGGGTACTACGATAGTGATTACCCACATGAATATTTATTTATTTTATATTGCTCACTTAGAAATTCAATACAAGTTATTGATACAGCATCTAGAAAATATTGAGTTTGAACACAATTTCGGAATAGACTACCATCAGGAAATAGGAAGACGATTAACAATATGTATATCACATTTTCACATATTAGCGGAGTAAGTAAAACCTTGAACTTTATCTAATATATAGGTAAAGGGTGATTATTCATTTATAGGACTTTTTTTTAATGAAAAAAATTGATAAACACAATTTTCTTCTATAATCTTTACTAACAAATAAAAGAACCATTCTTTATAATTATTTTTTAAAGACAATTTCTTTCAAATGCTGATCTCGACAACAGTTAACAAGATCCATTCGATAGTTCCAATTTTCGATGACGCGTGCGAGTATTTTGGGTGATATTTCTTCAATGACTCGAGTAATATTGGCCTCCAATATCTCAGGCGAAGACTTTGGACTTCACATAGCCCCAGGGAAAAAATCTAGAGGTGTGATGTCAGATGATCTAGCCGGCCAATTCACTGGTCCGAAGGGTGAAATGATCTGCTCGTCGAAATGCTCTCGTCTGGTTTCACGGGCTGTATGGCAAGTGGCACCATCTTATTGAAACCACATTACACCGAGACCACGGGCTTCAATTTCGGGCAACAAATAGTCTGAACATGATGTGATAACGGTCACCATTCACAGTAGCATTCCGGTTGTCCTCTGTTTTGAAGAAATATGAACCGAGTATTCCACCGGCCCACAAACCACACCAAACAGTTGTTTTTTCTGGATTTACCGGCAATCCTTGAGACTCTTCGGGTTGTTCATCGCCCCAGATTCGGGCATTTTGTTTGTTTACGAACCCATTAAGCCGAAAATGGGCCTCATCAGTGAACAAAACTTTTGTCGAATAGAGTGGATCCTCTGCAGGATTGTTAAGACCTCAATGACTAAAACTTAAACGATTCGGTAGGTCGGTTGGCTTCAGTTCTTGAACTGATTGAATTTTTGTAAGCTTTCAAAGAAAGATCCTTAAGTAAAAGTCGTTGAATATGAAGGGCCAAGCTGTTAAGAACTTCATCGACTTCAGGGTCAACACGTACACTCTCACTACTTGCTGAATTTTGTCTATTTGGTCGAGTATTATCCAATAACGAATATTGAGTCTCAATATTAGTGATGGTAGAGCAAATTGTGCGTTCGGTAGGCCCATTATGTGAACCGTAAATCGCTCTAAGTGCCCGATGCACATTAATCGGGGAACGCCAATTTTCGTAATAGAGCTGAACAATTTATAGACGCTGTGCCGGGCTAAATCGTTCCATTATGAAATGTCAGACACTACTGAACAAGAATACCACTTCAGTTTACACGACGCATGCGCGATCTGCAACTAAATCACTCTTTATAAGACCTATTAGGCAGATAAAATACCGAAATTATACCTATTCTTTAGGGTACAACCTGAACTTGAAGCATATATCTGTCTGTTATTCAATGAGATGTAATTTCAGGTTTCGAAAAAAATTTTTACTTTGGCAGAATGATTTATTTTCGATATTGTGGCTAGGCCTTGGAGTGTCAATGTTCATCGCTTATCAATTGTTAGTTGTAAGTATATATAATTTATATATAAGTATATATAATATATACTACTATATATATACAACTACTAGGCAGTTTTCTCTGATGAGGGCCTTAAAACTTCGAAAATTCTCTTTACCGAAACGTGACATTTTGAAGTTAATTTCCAATGAAGTTGTCGAACTCAATTGTTGAGTCCTACCGACCAATATTGCACTAAATACAATTATAGCTGTAATTTGGATCTGATTGGATAAAAATCGATGATATCATACAAAATACGGAAATTTCAATGGTTGCTGGAAGTTTCCGAAAATTTTCAGATCAATTTTCTTTTCTTGATTTCAATTTTGCTTCATCTTGTTTCATTGTTGTTATTGCTCATATTTTTCATGCGTTTTTTCGATTTCAATGCAAATAACGTAGTTGAGCTAACGGAATTATCAAGCCCTATCGAAATTCATTAAAATTTCCTTATCTTTTTTATTATTTCAGGTTAGAAATTTCGAAAACGTAATTGCCTTGGGCCTATTATGGTTAACTGTTGCTGAATGTTCGATTCAGATATCTGTCATTGGACAACATTTCATCGATCTGGTAAAACTATTATTAAATTATTATGTTTTCGAATGAAAATTTTTTTCAGGCTGATGATTTTCTTAATGCCTTGAACAACTGTCTCTGGTATCAGTGGAGTCCCACCAATAAAAAATCATTCCTTCTCCTAATGATATACGCGCAAAATTATAAAATGATCATGGCAGGAGGATTGATTCCATTCAACTTAAATATAGTAACTTGGGTATGCAAACATTTGATAATAATTAATTATTATAATCATTAAATATACCATTGTGGTGAAGATTTTATCGATTTTTCGATATATTACATTCACATTTTGTCAGAAATTACATTAGTAAATTAAATAATTTATAAAAACTATATATATAAATAAGTAAAATTAATTTCTCTGAAAAAATAAGTTTACCTCGCGGAAACAAGTTGCTTGTTTGAACTATATACAGTGTACGGCAAATGTCAGTTTACACCGTCCGGTATTCATTCACGCATGCGTGTATTCTCAGCCAGAGCGAAAGGAGGCAGCTGAAACGTTGCGAGCTGAGTTGTCCGCCTGTAGTAGTGTACGTTTACAGTGCGTTCGTTACCATGGCTGCGAGTGTAAAATATACGAAAGAAAAACGTGTTTGTGATCAAATAAACACCTTTTTCTTTCTTAATTAAAGCTTGACGGAGATTATGCTGAAATTCTCGAAGAATTTTGCCAGCGCTTTCCAAATATGCAAGTTCCCATCAAACAAATGGTGGACTGAAGTCTACATCAAACAATGAAGAGACCTGGCACTAATTCTCTTTTTTTATTTGTAGATGGGTCGGAGAACTGTCTCAGCTCTGACATTTTTCAGAGCACTGAAAAGAATGGATTAAAAATTTTGGATCAACAGATATGTAATTGAACAAAGGTGTCTGAAGCAGAAGGATCAAATGAATTAATTTATAGTAGTGAACATTCACTCCACCATGATATCTTTGCATTATTCAATATGATGACATTCATTCATCACATAGGTTCTTAGAAATAAACTGATTTCACGCTTACAATAATTTCATTTTGAACTAGTTTCAGTCGTTATCATAAATAATTGTAAATTATTCATCGCGTACAGGCTCTTGCCTCTGTGATTAATGTTTATGCTCAATAAACTATTAATATTATTATTAATTAGTTGAGATGTTACAATTGTTTGATACTAACTATTCAACATTAAGACAAATTGAAAAATCAAATGCATATGGTGTCCCACTACTTAAATTTCAGGCGCTGGGAAGATAAACAAGAATTTATCATCAGAAATGGCTAAATTATTTTCAAAAATATTCCCTATGACATTGATTAACTTTTTTCATGAAGTGGAACCAGTTTTCGAAGCATTTTTTTTTTACTATGAATCAGATATTTTCAAAATCATTATTTTGAATGTTTTGTCTCGTTTCAGCCAATGTATGAGAGATGTTGAGGTATTGAACACTTCGAGTAACTTATGTGTTAGATGAAATCATTACTGAAAGCCGTAGCTTGGCTGGGAGGCGTGGGTGATAGGAGAGAACTTGGAATAAAAATAATTCGGGGTGAATAATTCAATGTGGATCGAAATGAGATGTACTCTTATATTCTCTCAATTATACAGGGGATGCCATAATCAATTGAATGAAATTATTCAGAAAAGACTGTGTTTAGGGAAGTTACTATCTAAGCTCACATGCCTCTGCCCAAGAAGTATGATATCCTGAACTGTGCTATACTCTATGCCTCCAAGTTCTATGAGGTTGTCGAAAACTGCTTGTTGATAAAAGATACTCACATGCAAAGTAGTGACGTTGACATCATAGGACTTTTTATTTTCCAGAGTACTATAATTTAAAAATAGTGGTCAAAACGGAACCATTTCTGAAGACTTACATCCAAGAAGGTATTTTATTTTTCAGATCAAACTGGTAATTCTGTTACTGGGATAACCATACCTCCCCCGCGAAATTATAAGTAGATTCTCATATTCCAATGTGGCAGTTGGTAAGTAACAATCTTCTAACTGCCTTCCGATCTTCGAACCAATTTAAATATAAATATTTGAGACTGATTATTTCATAATATTTTAATTCTGTAAAAATATTATTCTATTTGAATTATAAAAAAAAACAATCACTCAATCTTGAAAAAACAGTCGGTACTTTTAGGGTCACAACCCTCATACTCCTCAATATTTGACGATTTCAAATCTTCTTCTCTTAAACAGGCACATCTATGTTCTTTTGCACCGGGTGAAAAAAATTTTCTGGGAACACCAATCCAGTTTCTTTTTATTCCTCCACTGAAAAAGGGGAAAAACTTAAACTTTGGAAATTCGAATTTCACAGAAATAAATAATATTTTAAAAAAATAACAATTAGAAAATTATCTTTTGAAGAATTGATGAGAAAAAAAGTTCAGATCAAGGAAATTCAAGATCATCAGAGGTAGTCCATATCACCAAACTACACTCTAAGTATTCATCAGGTCAGTAAACGAATGCAGATTCCGAATGAATATATCACTGATATCAATCACAAAAATAGAATCGGTGCAATCAAGTTTCCGAGACCCCTAATGAAATTTTATAGTCACCTTTGGTCAGAACACCAAACATGACTACCCTGCTCATAATTCCATTCCATATTGCACCCTGGGTATCTCAGTTTCAATCGATCTTCCTCTGTCTCTTCTTCAAGTGCCTTAACTATCAGTTGGTGTATTTGTTTTCCATAGGGAGTCAAAGAACCATCAATATGGTAATACTTCCCAATTAATTTACCTTTAACCAATAATTATTAGTATAGATTAATTTCTTTAATTCAAAGTAAACTCACCAACTTCCTCGTAATTTTTCTTGTAAAAGTTAATCCAATTCATTAATGATCTAAGTTCTTGAGGATTCAAGCCGGTGACATCATCACATTTAATTTTGCATTCAAAATTTCCATCCACGAAATTTCTAGTGGCATCCTTTCCTTATTTCAAAATATACATTAGAAATGCTTCAATTATTCTGTATAAAACTCACCAATGAAGTAATTGTAAGCTGCTCCTGGTCCATAATGTTTGGATCCTTTAGTCACATCAAAAACATGGCCCATTATACTCAAAAATAACTTATCTGAATCTTTTCCATTAAATTCAGAAAGGCTTGAGCCAGTGAACATAAGCGGTTTTCCTGATTTTTCTTCTCCATAGTTGAACAATGATGAAAATGTATCTCCACCAAAATAAATAGCAATGAGAACTGCCAAAATAGAGAAAAGAGCTAATTTCAACACCATATTTATCTAATGCAGCTCAGTGATTTGGGAGTGTGTGATTGTAATACTTGAAAAGGGTACTTCAAGATGATAGTTTATCTCTTATCTGCAAAGATTTCTTGCTGAGGATTTATCGTCTTCATAGTTTTCATTTGAGAACATAGATTCTCATCCATTTCAGCTCATGAATTAACATTCGTGATCCAAATTAATGGACAAGAACACGTTGCAAAATGGTAGAATGCAAAAAAAAACATACGCCAAACAAAAAACAAGACTTGAGAGATTAAGGTTAGCTTTAACATAACATGTCAAAAACGAAACTAGAACTATATGAAGTGTTTGATCTTTGACCTACACTCATACGACACTTATTACCTACACCTATCTTTGAGAGTATAGCATTGCCAGATTGACCTGATCTAGTACAATCTGGAAAAAAAGACATTCAAAAAATCCGGACAATTTTGTGTTACTTATTGTTGGATCTATCGGATATGATTTTAATATGTGATCTATAATGTATATAATCTATAATAGATGTGGGTGGTATCAGGAGCACTAAGGGTTGTTAGGTTTTGGGGTATCTCAAGGAACAATACTGGGTCCCTTGTTTTTTTTATACATCAATGATCTTTTCACCATATCAACCATTGGACAAATTTTACTCGATAACGAAGTCTGTCGAGATATTGGAACAATTCATCTATTCTTTGTATATAAAACTCTAGGTCATGTCATTCGAAATTTATAGCGTATACGGCCTGAAACATTAAACTCTGACCACGTATAAGAGCAGGTTGGGTTGGATATATAAAAATAACAGATATTTGATTAATCGATATCTCGTTGTTCGAAATGATTCCTTTTGTCCAGAAAAATTTCCTTTTATCCAGAAAAATTCGAATAGCCTGGCATCTCCGCTGAAGCGAAGTGCTTACGCAGAGTAGCATTCTGCAATAAAGGTTTCACAGTCCAAGTAGTTTAATGTTTCGTAGATCTAATGTTTTATTTACATATGTGTCAAAACTCGAATCTCCTAAAATCTGAAAACCACATCAGTGTTCAATTGCACAAATAATTTAAAAATCCACTAATTAATGGCATGAAAATAGAGCTTCAAATTATGGAAGGTACACTATGGAAATGGACAAATTATTGGAATGGTAAAACAATTATTCTATTACTATTGAAATTTTTTCCTCTTCAAAATAACAATTTTTAGGCTGGCAGACAAGGTGGTTTGTCCTTAAGGATGGTATTCTAAGTTACTATAAATCCCAAGAAGAAGTTTCTCAAGGATGTAAGGGCTCAATGAAAGTACAAGCTTGTGAAATTAATGGTAATAAAAATTTCATATCGGTTTTGTTTTTCTTCAACTGAATGCTTATTTCAGTTAGCCAATTAGACAATACAAGAATGGATTTGGTTATACCGGGAGAACAGCATATGTATTTAAGGGCTGCCACATCTCAAGAACGTCAGCAATGGCTTGTATCTTTAGGAAGTTCAAAAGCGTGTGTTAGAAATAGGAAAGATATAGGTGGGTTATTTTATTCAATGATGAAATATTTATTAACATTCTGAACACTATACTGTTGAATATTACAATGAATATGACAAGCAGGATTTCAACTTGCTCTTGTAGGAGATTAATCAATTACTTGGTTGAATTTTTTCATGATTTTCCTTTCTAGCATTAGGCTACTTAAGTTATTATATAATGAACAAATTATATAAATATTGTAAATCTCACCAAATTTAATAGTTACAAATTATTCGGGCAATTAATCGATTTCCTGCAAGTTACTTCTATACATGTGAAACACTTTCTAACTCCACTTATTTTTTTAAAATTTCTGAACTAAATGTTTCGTTTAACTCAAGTGAATTCATGCAGTATTATATTTGCTTCTATTAAGAATGTATGTTTTTTCAGTTGAGGTGAATCCCGATGCTCTCAAAACAAAAAAGTCTGAACTACGTTTATACTGTGATTTGCTCATGCAACAAGTCCATCTAATTAAAACGGCATCGAACAGTCTAAACCCTTTGGAATTCCAGGTACTTATTATGATAATCAACTTAGGAATTGGATTTCACCACTTTTATTGCTTACTCTTTCAGCAAATGGATGAAGCAACAAAAATGTTAGGAGCAACTTGTGATACTTTCATAAAAACATTAGAAGAATGTATGAAGTTGACAAGTGCAAATGTTATATTTGATCCTCCAATAAGCAGTGATACTATTTTACCACCAAATAATGCTGTTTCAACTGTGAAAAAGGTGACTATTCAATGCTTTCAATGAAATCAAAATGCCTTTCTGCATATATTTAGATGATTCTATATCTTGGTAAATTTTAGCCAAATTTGTGATGACCATCACAGTATCAAACCTAGTTGTTAAAGTTGATTTCAAGCATGTGACATACTAATAATGCAGACATTTGGTCGAACCAATAGTTTTTTTTTGACAATAACTCCAGAGGCACCTCGCCTCACAACAGTGCTGAGAAAATGTTCAATTTTAATTTAATGTCTAATATTATTTTAAATGTTCAAATACCCAAAGGTAAAATAGATGTAGATTATATATATTATATATTTATATGGAGGTAATCACATTGTGTGATCATGGGAAATAGTTAAATTGGGAGTCATGAATTGTCGTAGGAATGTACAGATGAAGTAATTGTTTCAGCCTTTACAACACAGATGGCACATGTGTTGGGATAACTTCCAAAATTTCACCTTTTTTTCATTTAAGGCTGCCAATCTTCATCTGGTCTTCAGTGCTACATCGCACTGATGAGGGCCAATAACCCCCAAACCGGTCTGCGATTTGTACTTGAGGTATTGATTATATCTGGGACTTCTTATGTCGATTCATGACAAACTTGCACACAGGAATGACAATTGCATTTCACCTTCATCATACACAGGGTGTAACTAAATAAGTGTAAAATATTTAAGGAGGTGATTCCTCATCGAAAAAAAGATAAGATCTTTCATATAAAGAAACTTCATTGGAGCATCCCTTGTTAAGATACAGCCCCTCAAAGGGAGTACATAAAATTTGTATAACAATTTTTTTCACAAGCACCAAAAGGTTACAATATTGAAATTAACCTAACGTTTCCTACTATCAAAAAGACACTTATCCAGTTATTTATTTGGTTTACCCCATGGTTGTAAGGGTGGGAAACGCAACCCCTAAAGTTTATTTCCAATGTAACTTTTTGTCTTATTATTTTTTTAGCATTTAAAAATTTATTTCCGATAGCCTGTTTCATTCTACACAAAAAATGTCTCTTGAGTTTTTTGCCCGAAATAAACCAATTCGCAGCAAAAAATTACAACGAACAACTACAGAGATAGGTACATCGTCATAAATGCGAACTGGATTTATTATTAGTTAGTACCTGCATTAAACGACTAAATGGTAAAAAACAAAACTAATTTATTAATAACAAATCACACTTATTTGGTGCTTGTGAAAAAAATTGTTATACAAATTTCATGTACTCCCTTAGAGGGGCTGTATCTTAACAAGGGATGCTCCAATGAAGTTTCTTTATATGAAAGATCTGTCTTTTTTTCGATGAGGAATCACCTCCTTATATATTTTACACTTATTTAGTTACACCCTGTATATGACGGGTTTATGTACCTTCCCAGTTATGATATGCATCCCATGTTAACTGGCCCCTCATAAAATAAACTATTTACTAATTTACTATACATACATATAATGAACTTTGGGTTTTAAAGAGAGGGTGTAAAAAAGTGGTGTTTATCATCTGAAGTCTTCAGCTGATACAATTTTGCTGAAAAAATATTGTGGAATAGTTTCAAATGAGCATTTTTTTATGTGGAGTATTTATCATAATGCATAAGAATTTATTAAGCTGAACTCATTATATCATGTTTTTGCAGAAAAGTTTCACAAAACCTGAAGAAACCTGAGATGACATTAGACTGGATTTACACAAACCCTAAACATATTATATTTGAATCAGAAAGTTATATTCCCCTATTTGTTATTTATTACTGTTGTGAAGATATGATGGATGTTGATTATCTTAGTTGTGACTCAATATGTTATTTTTTCAAATTATTTTTTGTGTTTTTAGGATATCTCGATTTTTTATAAGTTTTTAGTTGTTATTGATATTCATTTTGAATCTCTTTTATTTATCTGAGATTGTATTTCAATAGTTATCAGTAGGATTTGCTCATAATTTTGAAAAGAAAATTAGAATCTTTTCCATTTGCATTCTCCATTCTCATTGTTTTGTAGTAAGACATTGAAAATTCATGTAGTGAAAATGTTTTCTTCCAATAGCAAATATGTGATATTGTTTAAATGACAGAAGTTCTATCATATGTTAATATTCAATTTCCCAATATTGATTTTTGTTTGTTTGTATTGAACTTATAGTGTTGTAACCAACGAAAAACAAATTAAAACATAACCTCTTTTCATTTGGTTAGTTTTCATACATAATGTCCCTTTTCAAAACTAAGAATGTTTGGTCTGTACATTTTGAAGATGAAGAAACATTTGATCAAAGTTCAATGTTAGTGAACCCGCTGAATGGTGATGCCGATCTTATTTTTGTGGGTGGACATCAAGGTGTCTTAAGGATATTTCAACCGGTGTTAGAAATATATGAAGATGTGTTACAGACAGGGTTCAAAGCCTCTGATTTAATTTTGGAAAAATCTTTCCAAGATCCTATATTACAGATTGGTGTGGGAAAACTCGTTTCGTAAGTTGAACTTGAAAAAAACTCGCCAAATATTGGGGCGCAGGAAGTATTAGCACATTTTTTTCATGTTACTTGTTTTTCAGGGGTTCTCCTATAAATCACCTCGCATTACTTCATCCGAAGCTAGTTTCCATTTATTCTCTGATAGTGAAAGAAGGCATTACTGATCATGGTAAAATTAATAATATTTACTATACTTTCACAGTAATTGGAAAATCGTAATATTTCAGGTGTACAATATGTTCTGAAACTTATGTATTCTCATCCTTTGAAGAGGTCTGCTGCAAATTTTACCTTGGGTCACTTCGGAGGAACGCTCAATCGTGATTTTATATGTGTGCAATCATTAGATGGACTTCTTACAATATTTGAGCAAGAATCTTATGGATTCTGTTGCTTCATAAGTATTTTTCTGCTGCCGGGGCCACTGATTTATGTGAAGAAGACTGATAGTTTCATTACTTCTGGTTCTAATTGGTACATTCAGTGTTTTAAGTGAGTGAAATCTTGTATTTAATTCTACTAATGAAAATGAATTTAAGCAGGGTGTCCCAAAAACTTTTCAACTTTCGGTTTACGATTTTTGGTTAGCAAACAATAGAGTGTGTAGTATTAGCAGGAGTTACGACGGGGGGCCATAAAATTCAGCGTATGACATGAAAGCCTAGGAGAAAAAACCCCAGTATAAAAAAAGTCTTGTTGTGTGAACAAAAATAAGCTTAAATATATTTGAGGGATTTCTTTCTTCAAGAGTGGTCTTCTATTAATAAACACAAAGTCTTCTTCAAGTTGCCCACATCGAATCTGAAAATAAAAAAACAAAAGCAGAAAAAAGAATACAAAAAATATTTTTATTTTATTGAATGGCTATTGTGTCTCTATCCCAACAAAATATCTTGTTTCCAAAACTTAATGAGTCCCTTATGAATTAGTAAAAGAAAAATTCCTGTGCAATGAAGGAATTTTTTCAAAAAAGTGCATTTGCCCAAGTGGCTGTATTTTTCTAATATATAAAAAAAAGTGATATAAGCCGTTTTGTTTGTAGTCACAGATGAAGAATCCGTGGTCAAAATCGATTCTGTCTGTCCGTTGACACAATTAAATCCGATCAAAATGAACTATAATACAGTAACTCCGAATAAAGATTCCTCAAAGTCCAAGAATAATGGAAATTTTATTGAAGTATAATTCCGTTTCTTAACACTAAAAACAAAATTTTTTGCAGGTACAAGAATTTGTATGATGCAGGCCATCGATCTCCTGATGAAGAACAATCTTCCTCAAGTTCATCCATCCTTTCTGATTGGGATTATCAGATGAATGAGCCTATACTTGAGATCAACGTCGAAGAGCTACCAACGAAAGAATTTGTTATAATGGTATTAGGGGAACACAATTTGTATTGCTTGAACGAATCAGGCAAATTGAAATTCATGAAACGCTTTGAATTTTCTCCCTTATGTTGTACCTCTTATGTACTAGGTAAGGCTTGTTATTGCACAAAGATATTTGGATGCGAAGATAAACTTATCCTAACCGAACAGACCTCATAATGTGTTTGAAATTTGTTGCAACGGCTCACAATTGGTTGTATAGCACACCTGTGTAACAAACTGAAGTGAGCACGCCGGTGGTAATTCCAGTTGAGTTCAAACTTAAGGCGGCTCTACACGTAAAGGTCGAATTCCTATAAGCGACGACTGGAGCAGCTCTAGCCGCGCGGCTGTAGCCGTACGACTATGGTTCGTACGGCTTTACGTGCCAGTAAATAAAACTCATTCCTATGATGCGACTGACACCTCGCGGCGGAAGGGGCTCTGGTGACGCGGCTCGGGCCGTACGACTAGCAGTTTAGTATGAGTCATGGTCGTACGGCTACAGCCGTGCGGCTATAGCCGCTTAACTATGGTCCTACATTGGAAGCGGAATTTCTCCAGACCAGACAGTCTGGAGGGTCTGGATGGGTTTGGAGGAAACAAAACCAAAGAAAACTTACTTTTCTCCAACATTGAAGGCAGTGTTCCTTCTGGTCTGGACTGCTCTGAAGAAAATCAAATCGGGTCGGGTTGGCTGGCCAGACCAAATCCGCTTCCAATGTAGGACTGGCCTAAGTCGTCGCTTAGAAATCGCTTAACAGCCGTGACGATTGGAGCTTCGTGCTTAATTTGGAGGATGATGGTTACGACTTCACTTTATAGACCAAAACGGCTCGTAAAACATTAAAGGCCAGCTTTAACCAATAAATGCTAATAAGCCTCCTGATTTGTTAATTATTTGATGAAAGATATGTCCTTTAAGAAGTTGCTTCCTTTCAATCTTACCTTAGCAAATCCCAGTTTTCGCCAAGTCTGATAGGCTGTTTGACTTTGTTACATAATATTTTCTTGAATTCACTTCCGATGTTATATAATATGTAATAAAACTGGGATCTATTTAAACGAAAAAACTTTCTGAATTTGAATGATCCAGTAGCAGATGCCTATTTATAGAAATATTTTGAAAACCCTCTTCATATGTCGAGATATACAATTAATGTAACTTTTTGTTTTTCAAATTGTCCTACGATATCTCTTCTTCTTTCACTTCTTGCAATAGCAAATAGGTTAGGTTACGTCCCACAATTATGCATTTGCCATGAGGGCTAAGGCTTAACTGCATCAGCCGTTCTTCAGGAATGTACTTGTCGGTTACAGCAGTGACGACTGTAGTCATCACGGACAAAAAGTGGTGCGCTTTTTTTTTTCGAAATCTAAAAAAATTTCCCAAATCGGCCCTTGGTGAGCGCACCCTCTTTTTTGATTTAATCAGACTGAACTAATAAGCAATAAAAAGTTTGTGCACCAACAACACTAATTTGCAAACCGAGTAAACGCAGAATTTCCATGAATTTCTCACAAACTTAATTATGCCTCGTGCTTTCAGATAACAGCATAATGTCGATCGTGATATCTGAAACCAGCACTGTTTTGATCTACCAAAATACAACATTGAAATGGTCTGCCCAACTTGATTTTCTGCCGATAAATATAAAACGAGCAAATTTATGGAACTTGAAAGGGTGCTTAATAATACTATCAGATGATGGTAGACTTGAATGCTGTTATTTAGGTACAGAGCCAAGTTTATTCGTAGCTCCTCCTTTGAATTATCAGGAGTTAGATTATGAGAAGGCCGAGGAGGAACTGGCAACACTAAATAAGGCCATAAAAAATTTAACAAACGATGGTGAGTAGCTACACATAGAAACACATTTCAATAGCAAAAAAAGGAAAAATTTGATACTTGCTGACATCTGTTCCTAGTCATTTAGCTTCTTCAGGACAAGGCGATCTTGAAATTGAGGAGCGGTTGTAGTAGATAATAAGGCAAAGAAGCCACACATCAATTCATGTTATCACTGGAGTTGTTTCCTCCGTGCAGATCCCTTATTGTCCTCCTTTTTATAGAAGATTTGATGTTGGGGACCTGAATTATCATACTTTTTCTCATTATTTGCCTTATTTCAAGGTTGCCTTGCTCTGATGATGAAGCCAATGATGAGAAAAAACTATCTTCATTCCTTTTTCCTTTTGTTCTTGTGGTTTCAATCGATAATCCTTTCTTATATATCTATTATCCACAGCAAATATATTAATTGTAATTTGATACATTTTTTTTCTGTCAGAAATCTATTTGAGCGATGATTACCTGGAAAAACAGTTCACAATGAACCTTCTGGTAAATCCAGAACTGAAAACATGTTTTCACGAGCATGGTTTGGGTATGGCTTTAAATAACCAAATGTGTCAACTCATCATCGATGTCATACCAAACAGCCGGATTGAAGAGCTTCAGCTTACAATTCTGGTCCGCAGACCTCTGAAATGCATCCCAGCAACATTTTTCCAAATGAATTTGAAAGAAAAGTTTCAGTTTAGTTGTGATATTTTCCTAGATGAAGAGTTGGAAATTCCAAGCCTGAATTGTGAAGTTGTTGCAAGTTATATTTCAGAAACAGGAAGTCCAAGAAACATTAGTAATACTATTGCTTTACCTCTTGGGTTAGTAGTCAAACTCGCTCCACCTCAGAAAGAAAGTGAGATCAAAGTGAATTTGAATGTAAATAGGGATTTAGTTCCCATATCCGGTTTATTTCCAGGTGAGTTGTATGTTATTTATTTCATTTATTAACTCGTTTCTTGTTCATTCACACGTTTTGTAAGGCAAAGAGAGAATTATATGAAAAAAAAAATAATAAAGACAGAGTCTGTGCAATTACTTCTAAGATGAGAATACCGGAAATCCATTTATAATAATGATGTTCTATCTCAGACAAGCTACCTCGTTCTTGTAACGGCCGAATTTCCCAATAGCGATCACTTCGGAAATCTCCGTGAATGGTTCTCTGTGTTTCTGTCTAACGCACATGAGGCAGAAGTGGGGTTGACTTCGATCGACCTTCTTCGATTCTGCATCATTTTCTCCTGTTAAAATGTTAGAAAATAAATGTATGTGTCTATCTTGGGTAGTGATTTTTCTCGAATTGAAATTAAGTTTGAAATAGAGAGTTTGTCGTGGCGAACAGTTTTATAACATTGGGTAAGTCCAGTTTTTATTCAGACAAGGTTTATTCAATTTTAAATTGTATTTAATTGTTTTATGTACAGGAGATCATGAAGGTCTCGGGCATTCTTTTTCAGACCGTCATATTTAGTTCTCCACGTTTTCCGAGAGATATCTGATGAATCAACTTACCTTCCTATTTGTTTTAATATTTGTGCTATACTTTGTTGCTCAGTGATTAGATTTTTTTCGTTTCTCAGTTTCTAGATTTCCCTGATGAATTTTTTATCGAATTGTCTGTACCATTGTGTTCTTTTTTTTTTCTTCTCTTAAGTTATTATCGTTTTGTGAATCAATACATTTAGGGATCGCTGGAAACTGTGGAACATTATCGTTTCGAGAACTTATGGAATTGATTTGCACAGTCAAAACCCACCGGAGTTGGAAATATACCGAAGAACTGAATCAAATCTGCCGGAGTTAGAATATTACCGAATTTGACGTACCTTGCCGAGGCTGAACAGATTTGCCGAAGTTGGATTTTACGACGTACTAACAAGAGAAGAAATAGTGTTTGTTAGAAAGTTTGTCTACAGAGTGGAAGACTCAAGATCAATTTTTGACAACAGACTTATCCCGAACATCTAGGATGGTTGTATCTTCCTGTTATCGCATGAATTAGGATTCAAGACAGACAAGATAAGTTCCAGCAACAATTGTAGATATTACCTGTTGATTTTTATAGCCAGAAATAAATCAGTTCCACTTGCAACTTTTAATTTGGACAATTTAACATTGTAAATAGCTAGTATTTGTAAAAGAATGGAATAAATTTCGATTGTTCGAGTATTGACTGTCATTGACTAGAGTGAAAGCACTATTTAAACTCTCTAAAGGTAAATGTGACATGGTTTTGTGCTCTAGCTAGTCGGAGCAATATTTCAAAAATAAACTAAATCTAATTAAATAAATATATAATATTTTTTACCATTACAAGCGGTGTATTAAACGCGTATATTTCTGATTCCATAGTGAATGGAAAATATTTTCGAATGATTTTGTTTGGGGGACATATTATGAAGTTTATTGGAGGCTTGAACGAGCAACTTCTTAAAGAGGTGCGCTTCAACCCCTTATAATTGAAAGGGCAACAGGGGTTGAGTGGTATTCCAATTGGAATAAGCCTCTTGAACGGTGTTTATAAACGAAATTTCGATGGAACATTTTCACCAAAAATCAATATTCAAGGAGGCTCATTCAAACAGGTTCTATTGAAATTGGCATAAAATTATTATTTGGACAATAACCATTATTGTTCTTGTAAACAATGTTTCAAGAGACATCTGTCGTTTTCAAGGTAAAATTTGCTTTTATAAAAGCTGTTTTCAGAAAAGTTTTCAACTTTCATAAATATCAAATAGACAGCTTTTATATAAGCAAAGTTTTTCTTGAAAACGACAGAAGATGTTTTTGAAGAATCTGAAATCTAATATTTTCCAGACGAGAAAACTTTCCTATCCCTATTGAGTACAGCTGTAAGTGATAGTAAAAGTTTATTTATCGCAAATATTACTAGAAACCCCTGCAGGGCTGATCAGTCCAAATAGATAAAGTTCGACATTATGTTCCACTGTGCGCCCACTGACCATGCCGAAGGCGAAACCAATTAGTATTTTTTAGTCCATTGAACCCTTTCAATTTCAGATTTGATGCAAGATAATCCGATGGAAACTGCCGGAAATGCCGCTGGTTTCACCATAGTAACGGAGTGTGGGAAAACGGTTTCCGTCTTATTAGCGAAATCCTCACAAAGGTATCGCATACAATCGGATTCTCTGGTCTCTTTGAATCTGATGCTGGAGCAAATGTTGTATCGTTTGGAAAGATACTTCCAGGACGATAAAGGTTTTTCTATCAATTTTGGTGGACCGTTGCCTGTTTCACCGCTGGTCTTATGCGTCAATGAACATTTCGGGATCCGCAAGGAGGTCGTCCGTTTGCAGGTCAGTTCATCAGAATATTATTTGTTAAAGGGTTACAGACATTCATTATTTACAATAATAAACATAATAGAATCGAGTCAGAATATCAAATTTGTTGAAGCTATCATAAAAAAACTTTCAAACAAGATAATCTCTATAAATTTCTCGGAATAAAGGAACATGAGTGTAAACCAAATGACAAGAACAATTACATAGAGGAATCATGGACATACTTAAATTTAACTCAATGCCAAAAACAAGATGTCGGGTTGAACATCAGATATAATTCTTCGCACCCGTGTATGGATTTATTGAACAGATGTATTCGTCAACCAGAGAAAAATGGCCCAGACAAATTGCCACAGAAATCAGTTTAATTATGCTATTTCATTTCAGTGTTGATAATCTATTAGGGGTTGTTGATTGCTAAGTTCTAAGCTCTACTTTTGTTTAAAAATTTCAAGATGAAAATGAACCTTCAGTGAAGTGAAGTGAGTTCATTTTGTTCGTGAAATTCACTCACAAAATAAAATGTCACTTTTAACATTCATATCATAAATAACCATTGGGGGTATATATTTATGACAGGCTAAAGATTTCAATAGAGAACAGAGTAGCCGACTGTGTTACAGAACTGTTTTCAAGATCTTCCTTTGACTAAAACTATTTCTGCTCTTAATTCTTCACCGTCATTGAAAACAAATGTTCACTTAATCCTCTTCATTCCAGGAACATTTGTCAATTCTCAGCTCTCAGTACCGTTTGATTGAGAAAAGATTAGTGGTCAAATTGAAAGCCAAAAATCCAATGCCATTGACAAATATGGCATTACTCTTAGATGATACTTTCTCAGAAATAACAAAAACATCGGAAATGCTGATCAAAACAAATTTGGAAATGGAAAAACTTCAGGTGCATCTTGAATGCTGTTTGAATGCAATGTTGCGTCTGATTGGTCTGATCAATGTAGATAATACATTGTTAAGCATGGTTGAATCGGTGCTACAACCATTTGTATATGATTTAGAAAACCAGGTAAGTTTATATGATGAATGTACTTGCAAATTTTTTTCACGTACGTATTGCCAATTTTGTCTTGAGCCAGTGGTAATTTGAAATACATCAAACCATAAATGAATGCTGTAATTTGAATTCATTATGCGTGCTGTTGCGGTTGAGAATATTTTGACTCCTTTCATGAAATCTATGATAGAAAGTCTATAAATAATTAATTTCAGATATATTTTCAGTATTGGGAGGATGTTACTGAATGTAATCTGCAATATGCCCTGAAAACATTTTTGGCAAAGACGGAGAAGGATCAATTAAGAGCAGAATGTACATCTTTCGAAGAGGTCAAGGATTTAACCAAGATGGAAAAGCATTTATCTCAGGTTCTAGAGAGAGTTTCTAAAAATACAGCTCTAACAAAGTTTATGAGCTTAGAGGAAAGAGGTTCGTGTTGATAACTTTCTTCAAATTTTGAACGGTCTTCAAAAATAATTACAAAATCCCCGGTGGCTGTACACATGGCGTTTTCGCTGCGAAATAAGGATGCCAAACTATGATATCAGCCATTCGAATAAGAGGTTATAGTTGTAATTTTTTGACATTTAATTTTTGATATTTGACAAGTAGAAATTACGCTGTTAATAAAATGGACCGATACGGATTACAACCGCTTCTAGAAATGATGCAGGATTGTGTCCTGCAAAACTTGCCGTGGCGGCCAATTGGCAGATATTATTTTCTATCTTTGATGGCATAGTTAACCTTCACATTGAAATGAACATATGAATATTCATCTCAAGCAATGCCATATTTTCTTTGAAAATCAAAATAACACTTGTAAAACTTCAATGATAACAGCTACCCTTGCGTCTTATGCGATAACAATCAGTGGCGGGTTCATTATACAAGGAAAACGGCAAAAATTAATATCCTAATGCCACCCGGGCTATTATTTATGAACACTCTCCATCTACTATCCTAAAAATTTTACTAATTTCACTTAAACTACAGGGAGTCCAATGTCTATCAGAGGGGAGGAAGAGCAGCCAATCGGACTCCAAATAGCAAAATCCAGTTCAAGGATATTATCTGCACGATTAAGAGCACCAACTATATCCCGAGTACCGGAATCGAACAACGAAGAAAATGAAGAAGTTTAAAAAAATCAATTTGAATTGTAATATATGAATGAAGTGATTAGCAGAACGAAAAAATATAGTTGAAACAAGAAATATTTTTTAATAAAGATTGTTTTCTTGAAACCTTTCACACCCCTATATTTATAGAAACAAATTCATTTTTATAAAAGCAGCCTCCCAAAAGAAAATTTATGCTGATTAGCTAAACTCAATCTTGTATTCAGGAACATACAGAATTTCGCATTTGCTATCTTGAAACTATAATGATATCTGTGATCTGTTGGCCGTGGATGATTGTTCCAACTCGTCAGTCAAATTCATCAAGAAGATTTTTACGACTTATTGTCACTTGATAAAATTTAAAAGAATTGTCGATAGAATTGCTATCAAATGGATTAAACCGGAGCCAGACAAACAAAAATTGAAAAATCTATATCGGCTTCATAGAAACTTGAAATGTTAGTGAGAGAGACCGTAAATTCTACAGTATGCGCATTAGAAAATAAAGTTTAGATATCATAGCAGTCCAACCAAAAATCTGACAACTAAAATAAAACTTTGGACTCAAGTTAATTCACTGAATGGCTAGGATAGGATAGGATTGGATAAGTCTTATCTGTTAGTCATTGATGATATTATGTAGGCCTTGCTACAATTTTTGCCAGTTACTTCTCCACTATGAGGATGAATTCTAATATTCCTGTTCGTATTCGCTATATGCAATCATGATCAGTTTTTGTCACTTGGAAGCTTACCTATGCAATTATGCAAATCCAATGATGTTCTATTCGCAGGGTTGAACTAAAGGGTCTTCTAACAAGAACTTTGTTTTTAATTGTGGCCACACCTACCACATGACAGAATTGACAGTTAGTTTTTTGACATATTCGTAATAGTTACCTTGGCAATTTTTACACTGAATTAAATTTCTCTCGAAAATCGCATTATAATAATAAAAACCTACTATGAAAATGGTGGTTCTGTTAAAATGACATTCCGTAAAATACCTGATATTTTCGGACAACAATCGACCTCCTGAGACCGCTATTAAACCGCCGTTAAACTGAAAACATCGAAGCCGTGATGCACAGTGTTGAAGAGATCCAAATTTGTCAATTTCTCAACGTTCCCAACAACCGGGGTTATCCCAAATCACCACATGGCAAATTTCGCATAAGGATTTGGCTTTGAATCCGTACAAGATTCAACTAGACCAGGAATTGAAGCCGACCGAGCTTCCACATCGCCGTAGATTCCGTCAATTCATTCAACAACCCGATAGTTTTTCTGAAAAAATCTTTTTTCAGACAAAGCCCATTTTCACTGATCAGAGTACGTCAACAAGCAAAATTACCGCATTTGGGCTTCTGAAATCCTAGTGCGATTATTGAGAAGCCTTTGCATGCTCAACGTGTCACTGTATAGTGCGCAATGTGGTCTGGAGGCGTGATTGAGATGTTTTTTTTTCGAAGATGAGGCTGTAACGGTCAGTGCATCACGCTATCGCTAGATGTTAACAACTCAATTTTGGCCTATTATTGATGAATGGATATCACTAACATGTGGTTTCAACAAGACGGTGCCACTTGTTAAACACCCAATGAGACGATTAATTTATTGCAAACCAAATTCGCCGATCGCATTGTTTCATAAAATAAAGCTGTTAAATGGCCAGCCAGATCGTGTGATTTAACACCACTGGATTATTTTTTGTGGGGCTATCTTAAGGACAGAGTATATACGGAGTCAATCGAATCGATTGCAGCCTCGAAACTTGAAATCTTCTTGAAAGACCCTTTAGATCCGTGTCTATATTAAACATTCATAAAAAAAGTTTCGCTACACCATATATCTTTCTTTTATGTACAACTCATTACGTAAAAAAATCATTTGTACAATACGGTATATGCATAAATTTTTTTTCAAGTTCTAGAGTTTTGTTTTTAATTTAGTGAAGTAAGATTACTGAGGTCTTGAATTATTGAATGTCACCCACATATGCCATAATTGAGAATTTGGTACTCTCCTGTATTGAACTGAAGGGTGATATCCTCGAAGAGGTATATTTGGATACTTAATTGATTCTGTAAATATGAAAAGTCTCGCTTACTTCTTTACGGTCCGCCGGATTGGTCGGATATACTCAACTTTAGGTGTGTCCAAACACTGCGCGCAAAATGCGCGGCAGCTGCTCGCTTTATTTCGTATTGAAGACACAATGAAAGCGGCCGCGTGTGTTGTAACTCTGCTTATTATTCGTAAATTACGTAGAAGGAAGCGAACAAGTGCATTAAAACAAGGCAATGTTGGATGCGACCACAACAGAGGATACAGAATCTGGAAGTGATTAATTACGGAATCAACTACCGTACGACATATTTTTTAAGATTAACTTAGGAAGAATTCTACTAAGTACTTGTTAATAAAATACAAGATTAAACTTACCAAACCAGTGACATTCGATGCTTTTTCTCGATTTCTCTCCCTTCTGTAGGAACTTAAAAGACTTCTCAGTTTCGTTTTTAAAACAGCCTTTGGTTGTACGATTTTTTTGCAATTTCGTCCCATATATCTTCTCTTATATTATTATTGTGATATTCTTTCCATCTATATCCCATAATGGACCGTGGGAGCCATATATTTCAATTAACCGAACAGAAGTTTCGTTATTCATGTTACTTGATAAAATACGTCCACACACAGTTACCAACGAACGAACAATAAAAACATTCGCGCGCGGCTGGTAACAGAAACTGCCGCGCGCAACAGTCGTCCAATCACAGCGCGGCGTTCCGCGCTTGAATACCGCGCTGTGATTGGACACACCTTTTCAGCATAGATTCCTCGTTACTGAGTCGGGCCCAATAGTTAGGGATAATTTGCGGCTTGTTATTTATTTAATAATAACAGACATTTAGCCAAAACTATATATCTCGCTTTTACTCTACAGCAACAAGGGCTCAAAAGTAGGGTATTTATTTGAAAACTAAGAGTCATGAGGCAATTTTGCTCACAAAATTCGGAACATTATATGAGATACAATGTATATTTATCGTTGAAAATCAGTATGTTATGCGAATTATTTAAATTTTTTTTTCGAGAGATGACAAAAAGTTTCGTGTTTAAAATATTAGAATTTTTTTTTTATTCCGGGAACTTGAGTGCTTCGATCCGACTTGTAAGATTTTCAGTATTTAATACATGATTGAATGCACTGAAGAAATATTGAAACACTCTGTCTCTATCATTATACGAGGATTGACTTTTATATTTCGGGATTAGAGAACAAAAACAAATAATCGAAAATCGCTTTATTGTTTCTCAAAATATTCCCCATTAAGATCTATATACTTTTGCATGCATTTGAATCAATTGTCGAAGCACTTTTGCCACTCTGATTGAGTATATCCAAAACTTATTCTGAACGCATCAACCGCTTCTTCAGATGTCGAAAAACGTTGACCTCTCATTTTATTTTTTACCTACAGGAATAAAAAGAAGTCATTCGGTGCCAAGTTAGGCCTATACGGCCGATGACTCGTCAAATCGATATTTTGAGTGCTCAAAAATGCAGTTGTTTGAGCCGATGTGTAAGAGCTCGGATTGTCGTGGTGAAGACAACTGGCACATCTTGAAACACCCAAAATAGTCGACTGTGCTCTTTACTTTCGAGCTCATACGCGTAAATTCACGATTCGTTACCTGTCACGATGTCATAGACGTGCTCCAAAACACGGCGATCGTATGTTTGGAGCATTTCTTTCGACCAATCCAACGCTAACAAATTTTTTCGACGGTCAAATTTTCATGCAATATTGAATTAATGCAGGTCCCGTTAATGCCTAAGGTTATCTCAATCTCACGATAGGTAATACGACGATCTTGCAATATCAGTTGGCACACAGCATCAATGGTTTTCGAGACAACAAAGGATTTTGGACGACCTTCTCGAAATTCGTCTTGGAGAGAACTACGACCTCGGTTGAATTCACCATACCATCGATAAATACTGGTCCTAGATGGAGCTTCATCGCCAAAAATTGAATTAAGTTCATCGATGCACTGTTGTTGAGTTAATGAACGTCGTAAGTTGTAAAAAATAATCGCACGAAAATTTAATTCCATTTTTGGGCGAGATGAATCTGTTCGGTCCTTTTGTTATAGCATGAATTTGAAGCTGAGGCGATCGCTAAATATTTTAATTTCGCGCTAATTTTATAAGTCAACACTGGTGACTTCGCACATGTTATGGATACGCATACGCCTCTAGAACGCGAATTGGAATAGAAGAACTCTCGCTATCACGTTTGTTATCGAAATTGTTTATAAAATCACGCTAATTTTGATTTGTTTTTTTGGATATATTACACGCTTGGTTTCACCCGCATATTTGGAAATTTCGCATCGCATTTTGATTGTGTTTTCAACACCGCATTTGAACAAAAGTTGGACTAGAAATCCCGCAGCAAGGGGTCCCTGTGAAGAGCTGATAATTGGAGCAGAGCCCTGAAATCATCGTAGTTCGCCGCTGTGGTAAGTCATCATTGTTGACCGCATTTCTTTATATGAATTTTGTTGTTTCATATTATATATTTCGCCTTCGCACCAGCTTCAAACGCAAAAATAAATACAGTCTATTTATCCCTCAAAATTACTGAGCTATCGGACATAACAGAATCTTTTAAGTGACTGTAAACAACACAAATAACGCTCGTATGTCAAAACGTTCTGACTACGTATAACCTCAAAAATGTCAAGCTTTACGATAGAGCTGTCAGTTGGCAGATTGCAACACTAGGATTGACCAATCCCGAAATATAAAAGGCTACCCTCGTACAGCCACAATGTATGCAATAGGTTTACGATCGAAGTAACCGTTTACCGGGAATGCACCCTAATGCAGGTTTTTTGGTTACTTATTAGCAGTCAATTACATTGACCGAATGTAACTGAACCTACGCACCGATAAAAAAATATATAATAATTTATTGAATGGAGGTAGCATTTTTATGGTTGTACCTATACACTTTCACTATTGGATATATCTCGCTATACAGCGTTTTCATTAACAGACGAGTTGTCAGAGAAAGCACGTATCAATATTTCGCGGCAATTCAAAACCTGCAACAAACTCTGGTCAATGTCATACCTCACACACAAGAATCTCAAAACAATTCTTCAATTAAATGCATTTTCTTCATTTGATCAGCTCCTCGTTTAATGAGATGTTGAAAATGTGCTTTTTGTATTAGTGTTTCCTATTTTTTTGATATGACTGGTTTAGAAAAGAGTGTCGTGAAATTCGAGATGTCTTCTTCAAGTGCCATAATACCCAGGCTTTTAATTGTCCTTGGAATGGTTGCTGCTGTGGTGACAATTTTATATTTCACTCCAATGCCAGGTGAGAGAATCCTGCTGAAGTTTCGATCCGTATAATATATTATTTTATATTAAATATAATATTTAAATTGACTTATTAAATATATAAATCTCGGATACTGAGTATCAATTGATACTTTGGTATGTAGTCAATAATTCAGTTTGATCATCATTCTTTATTCAAAGTTTTCGGAAATGATCATATCCTTCTCCAAGAGTGATGCAACATTACAAGACAACCTATAAAAGGCTTCGTGCTATGGCTGTTTGGAGATGCGATGACAAAATCTGTATTCTCATTTAACTCAAAAGAATTTTATATAAGAGAGAAAAATTCTTTTTATTGCAATTCTGTCTGAACGGTGTTTTTTACAGTTTAGAATTGAATCAAAACACTATTCAGATATAAGTACTTTTCAATTTTAATTTGTAACTCTACATGTTTCGAGCTAATTCAGCTCATCTTTAGGACTATAATAAATCACATAAGTGGAGCTGAAAGCAATAAAAATTCATGAAGAAAACGTAAAAATTATCTACAGTGAAAGACAACGACAAAGTGAAAAACCAAGCGAAAATGTCCAAAAACAATATGAGCGACAAGATATAAGTAAAAGCAAACTAATGAAAGCTCACAAAAGTCGAAAAACAACTAAAAACAGCAGTTAAATTACGAAGGTCAACTATATAATATAAAACAGAGTCAATATAAACCTGTTTTGAAAAAAGGAATTATTAGCTTTAAAAAGGTCCTAGCTGAAAAATATCGAGAGTAACAAACCGCCTTGAATAAAGTTAAACCAAATAGGTAGAAAGTCATAAATAAAAAAAGTTACATAAAAATCTTCAGAAACAATTCAATGAAAATCATCCAAATCATTGAATTGTTTCTGAAGATTTTTATGTAAGTTTTTTTCTCTATTTTAGTGTCATAATGAGTTCATTACAGTACTAAAAACAGCGCTGTAATGAACTCATTACAGCATTGTTTTTAGTTATATTTTTCGTTTTGTGGTTGACAACACTGACATCCTATCCTTTCGAATGTCAACCAGATATACAGAGTGGGGAGAATACGCTTCGACCACTGCGCATCCAAAATTGGTGGCTAAATTCTTATGTAAAATTTCGACCATTTTTATACTTTCGTAGTCAGCTGTTCTAGGTTGACATACTTGTCAGATGAGTTAGAAATTGCTCGCAGTTTACATTGTGCTGATAGATACTTCGATACTTTGAACATGTCTCGAAGATCATTCTCCCCACTCTATATCTCTGATGTCAACACGCGTCCGGTCCATTGCATGTCAATTGTCAATATTAAACCATGTAGAGATTTGAACGCACTATTCAAATTCTATCTATTATTACTATTCAATTCTATCTGTCTATTTTCATATCAGTCACACCAACTGCGAAAATAAAATACAAAAGGCACTAGGAGGTATAATCTGAATTTTTCATTGAATTCCAATAAATTTCTCACAATTCTTGACTGAAATAGAGAATATATCGTCTAATACTCGTTGCAGAAGGCAATTCTGCATTCTGCAACTTGTTTTAGAATACCATTCCTAAACTACGTTTTTTTTTTTAACGCCCTATATATTCTATGCTGATAGCGGTTGCAATTTTTTCCAAGCAAATCTTATTATAAATTAATTTTGAGTTTTCTTGGTATCCTAAACAGAGTCATCTTTCTTGAACTTTTTTGAAATAATGTATTTCCGTTAACCATTCGAAGCGTTTTGAATTCCAATAAATTTCTCACAATTCTTGACTGAAATAGAAAAAATATCCTTTAATACTCGTTGCAAAAGGCAATTCCAACACGAACGTGTGAGTGTTGGATTCTGCAACTTGTATTAGAATATACTATTACAAAAAGTACTTATATCTGAATAGTGTTTTGATTTCATATCATTGTGTTTTTTTTGACGTGTATAGATAAGCATTTTTCTGCTGCAATAGTGTGTTATAATTTGTATCATATCATGTTTAATCCTTATATACGAATTGCTATTATCTGAACACTGAAAAATGAATAATGCACATGAATAGTTGACTACTTACCCATGAACCAAAAGTAATAATGAATTTATGTAATTTGCGGTTAAGTCTACTTTTGTCATTTACTGAATGCCATGAAAAAATGTGATTGGAAAGAAGTACCCTAATTATAACTTATCTGATTTGAACTTGTGGCTGTAACGAAATTGAACCTAAGGGGAGGATGTCTCTATAAAAACTGCTTCTTCTGGGATGAATCATAAAAATGAAGTAATCCCGAATAACTCAACAAACTTTCATGAGATAAAATATTTTTCGTACTTTCGGGCCTAAAGTGACAACTTCACTCCCTTGTGACAGGTATTAAAGTGTCACATTTAATCCCTCCGGGATTAAATATTGACGAAACTCCCGGAACGATTAAATCACAAACAAACGAATTTAAGGGATATTTAATTGAAAAATACAATTAATTAGAATGGTAATTAACGTTAATATTCAAATTAATATTGTGACAGTTCGTCATATTGACCAGTCTTTCCTGAGTTAATGCAGCAGGTAACTGACGAGTAACAGATAGGTCCTTATCATATTGAACTGGTGTTTGTTTCGAAGATCCTGCGGAAACAGGAAACGAGAATGAGGACTGTGGCATAACTATAGTGGACGAATCGGCGACTTGACCAAATATTTTATCTGAAATTTTTTGTTTATTTTTAATAGACGATTCAATATATCCCTCGGTCACGTTGGAGGATTTCCATCCTCCATGTCTCTTCAGCACGTCTATTGTTGCTCCCGAATCAGCTAACAAAGACGCAGATGTGCGTCTAAAACAATGTCCCGTATAAGACGTCGCATTTTCTAATTTCAAGAAAGCTGCTATTTGCCGTGGAAATGTACCAAACATGTTTTTTCCTACTACTCGCGTAGTACATTCTTTGTTGATGTATTGAACAAAAAATTTTTAATGAGGTGTCCCTGTCTTTCGCAATGCCACATATTTTCGAAATATCGCCACAAAACTGATGGCACTGTTTTCTGAATTTTTGATCACAAAATTTCGGTCAATTTTATTTTTGGTGTTTCTAATCGCAATTAGGAAGGAATCGCCCAAATCTCTCACATCGTCGATTTCTAAATCAACCAACTCTTTTCCACGACAAGCTCCCGCAACGCCTAAAATAAGTGCAACCTACAAAAAAATTGATTCCTTAAAATTTCTGAATATAAACACATTTCCAAATTTACCTTAAGCATTAAATATTTATCATCCGGAGCCTCCCGTAAGAACTGATCTACCTGTTCAGACGTGAGAATTCTTGACTTCTTTGGCTTAAATCTCTCATTTCTTCTCTTCAAAAAAGCTAATAATTTTGGAAATTTACTTATATCAATATCTTCTCTAATGTTAATAACCGATTTCAGCATTGAGTAATGTGCCCAGAGAGTTGAGGCACAAACCGCTTTTGATATATCATTGAAGTAGACTAACAGCGCATTTTCAGTAGGTTGTCTCACATTTTTTAAGCGGCACCACTTTTTAAAAGCATCGTACTGCTGCTCGTATAGTTTTCTAGATTTCGGTGGTAACAATTCTTCACCTAATTCGGCTGCTCTTTTAACAATATCAGATACACCTTCTTCACTCATGATACCAATAATTATCAATAACATTCTAAATTATAATTGCCACAACGCAATGTTACTATGGTAACTTATTTTAAAGACAGTTTATTAAATGAGTTGAAGAGAGAAAAAACTGATTGAAATTATTGAAATAATTAATAAAATCATACCGGAAGTACGAAAAGTATCGTATATACCTTGCGACTGAAGTACATTTAATCCTTCAGGTAAATTATGGCCCGACCGCCATAAACTTTACCTTCAGGATTAAATGTACTACTTCAGTCCCGCGGTATATAATATACTATTATTTGATATCATATCTAAGGTTACTGTTCTGGCATACTATTTTTGGATGCTTGTTCTATCCCGTAAATTTGCAGAACGGCGTTCAATCGCTTGACTGTCTGTTATTTTTCGAATATCAAGCCGAAAATGCTCTCAGTGGATTAGGTACCTACGATTTTCTGACGAAGAATATGTGGTCAAGCTTGAGTATTGGCCTTCGGTCTGTCCTGCCGTATACTCTCTATTTTCCTAAATATATGAGCTAGAGTTTTCATATTTTTAAAATAGGTTAATCGTCCAAATATCTCGGTGAACTGCATTATTCGGCTGAATCCGTCGAATGATTCAGTAGTAATGGTTGCCTCAATAACATCATCATATCAATCCGATCGATATCTTAATTGCTTTCAAGCTCAAAATCCCAAGTGCAAATATGATTATGATTTAACAGAAATACTCATTCTATGAACTTCTTTGACTTCATTAGATAAAAACTCCTAAATCTTCTCACGATTGAACATTACGATGATAAATTCTCAGCACAGATCAATATAATCCATACATTATGAGGAAGATTAAGGCAATGTCCATCATTTGGCATGGTTATTCCTTAATAATTCTACGTTTTAGTAAGAATTCTTTCACAATCGAACCTTGCACATTTTTTGGTGCTCTCAACATTGTCCAAAATCTTTTCAAGTTTCAAATTAATCCGGTCGATATCAAAAAGGTCAGATACTCATAGCTCCAGAACGATCTTATGGATTTTGTTCAATAATGAACTTGACCGAGGTATTAAACCATTTGACCTGTTCTATTGGGATGAAATCTATTTCATTGCTATTTCATATCTAGTCCACCGGACAACCAGCAGATTATACGTATAAGATAGTCGAGACCCATCGTTTGAGAACATTTTCGGCTTGATGAGTCAGGGCATAACGATAGCTTGTTTTCAGTTAATAGATTGTAGGTATGAGTGCAAATAGTTTCGAAATATTTTCAAATAACCAAAAAATCATCTAATTGTATAAGAATTACTTTTTTCACTTCCGAAGTAGTTTTGCCTTGATTGAAACCTCTAACATTGTGCTGTTCCTACATTCACTTGACCTTAAAATGATAGAAATCATGTGTGGCGTTATTTAACTAAAGACCTTCGATGTTATTGGGAATCTCTCGATGAATAGTTTAGTCAAGGTATTCAATGTTAGTGAATTCCAGTTTGTACGGAGTATGTAATCGTTGATGACTGGCAGGTCAAAATTATACTGTATGAATAATCTCTGAAGAGATGCAGGATGCACTCCCCATATTTCGAATTAAATCAGTTGATCCAAATGCATAAGATTGGATTTTCTTGGAGAAACCACGCTGTCAATTGCAAAGTTTTCATTTGTCAAACCGGAGGTCACGTCTGAACGCTTATTTTAGAGTACGGGAAGAATCTTACCGGATGCCTAAAATTTATTCAGTTCCATTTTTAATCAAAGAAATCAATGAGTGTGGTGCCTGGAACTCGGTTCAAGTCGAATTCCCCATAAAAATCTGTCTCGACTACTACATGATAGGACTTACTCCAACAATTTCTTCGACAAAGAAAGTAGTTTAACGATCTTTACACAATATTATCCAATATACATCATTGATCGATGGAAGTGAAAGTATTGCTGTCTTACCGATGACTTAACACTAGCAATTATGAATTTCCTTTTTGCTTCTTGAATGGATAAGGACTCTGTTATGGTACTTACAGTTCAATCATTGTCTATTATTTTCAATTGATAACCGCGTAAGTGGTTATGTGAGCTGTATATACAGGGAGAACGAAATAATATTTCATTCTCAAGAATATGACGTCCTCAAAAAATTGTGGAATTTATAATTCTTGATTTCAATTTTCTTGATGGAAATTACTTTCACCTGTAAACGAATGTTTTCTCACTGGGTGATCTTCTGTTAGGGTAAAATCACCTATACCGATGAGCGCCAAGCCTTGGTTTTGATTGACTTTCGAAAGAACTGACATAGTATCAAGTTTTTCTATCTCGGAATATATCATTTTCACTTAACTGTAGAACTTACGGTAGAGAGAGTTAGAGATTTAATCGTTTTATTATTCATGTCTTCTTTGATCTGCAGATTAAGATATTCCAGCATTATCGTGGGCCGTTTTGAAGCTGACATAGGTTTAGATTTATGACGAGATATAAAAAAAATAGAGGTTTAGATAATTAATATCCTTAAAGAACTAAATTGAATTATTCAAATATAAATAAATTTTTAACATCGTACTAAAACTACCTCAAATTAAAGAACATTTGGAAACTAGAGTGAATATCTAGTGGTTATCAAGAATGAAATACTAGACTTCTCATGTGAAACCTGCCCATTCGAATAAAATGTTTGGGTTCAATGCATTCAAATATTTTGGCCATAGATAGCTATCGAGTATAATATGAATAATCACTCTATACATTTCCATATTAGATCGATGGTTTCGCTACGGTACAAAATTGATTTATTGATACTTCTTTAATACCTACTGAACTTGCCGACAATCTTGGATTTTAAGCCTTTTATGGAGTTCGTAGGCTTTGATTACTCCATTTGGTATTGTTTCACACAATTGTCCTCGTCTGAGATAATTCGTTTCGTTTAGAAGAATATCTATAGTCTATACAGAGTGACTCAGCGTTCTAACAATTTTATACCGGCAACTTTATTCAGTGTAATTAATATATTGTGATATTGTTTGTCGAAAGCCTCTCTTCAATAATCGAGAAGAATCAACATACTTGCTTTAACACTAAACTCTAACTAAGCAATTTTGTCAGCTAGTCTGGAGTATCTAAAAATTTAATAACCTTCATATCACTAACGTGGCAGATTTAAAACCAAATACACTATTGCGATATTAGAACTTTTTTCAAGATAATCAGATGCTAGTTCAATTCTGTGAAATTAGTACGCAATTTTCACCATTCTTGTAATTTTAATGCACACAAGACCGTGGACCAATTGTCAATTGGAGTTATTCAAGATAAAATATAACACAAAACAATTAATTTAGTGGCGAATGTTATTGCGATTCATATGCGGGCACGCAACGTTAAAACTGTATTATTGTCGTATGAATCCATAGAAAAAAACGGGACTGTTTCAGTATTTGAGATGTAGATGGCGCGCTTTTAGGAGAATACTTGGAAGTGCCTCACAATATTCTTTAAGTACTGGCAGCACCCTTCAGGAGTTCAGTGCTACACTGTGCTGACAATTTTTCATTGTCTTTCCTGCTATATAACTTTTCAACGCAACTGAATATGGAAAAACGGTATGAGAAAAAAGTGTTTCTTTTGATCTCGAGAACCTATAATTAAAATTAACGCAGTGGTCAAAGACTCACCTTTTATAAGTGAATCTTTTTCATGTCGTCGAAATTTGACGTTATTTAGTAGAAAAACTTAACATTAATTTTTGTTTTGCAGATCACACATTCAAAAGCTGCGAACGACCTTGTCATGCATTAGATTGGCCAATGATTTGTCGAATACAATTGACAATTGAAATGTACCAAACAATGAGCGGGTAGGTGGATTTATATGTTATTCAAATATTTTTATTGTTCCTCATCGATTCAAGTAATTTTGTGCTGGAAAGCAACTTCAAATAAGACATTCGTTTCTCCATTATCTCGTTAAATTTACATTCATAAATTTCATGATTTCTCAATCCATTGGAAGCTTAAGAATCTAATTAAATTTTTGAAATTTTCACAAAGCTAACTCCCTTCTTGTAACGAACAAATGATATTTGAGCTATAAATCGACCAGAAATCGATTGAAAACTGGGTATACCAAGTTTCAAATCTCAATTTTTCTCGAGGGAGCTAACTATATTGAATTTTATATCAAATGATAATTGGATCATCAAACTGCAGCTCTATTTGTTTCAATTTCGTTTCAGTGTATGCAACGACTGTCCTAAAAATACAACCGACTGTTACAACAAACTCTGCGCAAGCGCAGATGGTCAATCCAGAGGAATCATTACAGCCAATCGTCAAATGCCAGGCCCGCCAATCCACGTCTGCCAAAATGATATAATGGTCATCGATGTCATAAACAAAATTCCGGGCCATAATTTAGCCATGCATTGGCGAGGTCAACCTCAGAACGAAGCTCCCTTCATGGATGGATCCCCGATGGTAACCCAATGCCCAATCCTCAGCTACACCAACTTTCAATACCGCTTCAGGGCTTCAGAGCCAGGAACTCACTTTTACCATGCTTTTGCCGATTCAGACAGAGCTGACGGACTTTTCGGTGCCTTTATCGTCAGACAATCTGATAAAATAGAGCCTCAACGAAAACTCTACGACGAAGACTTGAAAGAACACGTTTTGATGTTATCCGAATGGACTGGAGATTTGAGTTCTGAATTTTCTGAAACTGATGATCAGCTGAAATCCATTCTGATAAATGGAAAAACCGCTTCAGGAACTGGATCCGGCATGTCTATTTTCAATGTGAAGAAAGGAAAGAGATATCGGTTCCGACTGGCATATACAAGTGGCAATTTCGGATGTCCCATTACTTTTTCCATAAAACAACATTTATTGAAAGTGATTGCTTTAGATGGCAAATCCATTAAACCATATGAAGTAAGTTCGATAACTTTGAATAAAGGAGAAAGAATCGATTTCGTGTTGATGGCAAACCATGTTGAGGGAAAATACGATATTTCAGTAAGGTCAAACTGTGAGGGATACGAGGTCGAGGGTTCAGCTGTTTTGAACTATGAAATATCACCTGAGGCACTCTCGACAAGGATAAGAAAATCTCAGCCGAATCCTAGGAATTTCGATACGTCCTCTTGTTCTAGGGAGATTAGTAAAGTTTGTACGACCGATGTCGCAGCTTTAGATAAGATGCCTGAGGAGCTGAGAGAAGTTAATAGGAGGATCTATTTGAACTTCGACTTTGTGAAGATTGACGATAAAGATGGTGAGTATTTTATTCTTTTATCTTCAAAGCTTGTTACAGCTTTATATACTGGGGTAGTGGACTCCAGATTGCTTCAACACAAGAATTTAAATTAAACCTTTTACGAGGGTCGCCTTTTATATTTCGGAATTAGGGAACAAAAACTAATATTAATCATCGAAAATCGCTTTATGATTTTTCAAAATATTGCCCATTAACCATTAAACCAATTGTCGAAGCACTTTTGCCACTCTGATTGAGGTATCTCCAAAACATGCATTCTGAACACATCAACCGCCTGTTCAGGTGTCGAAAAACGTTGACCTCTCATTTTATTTCTTAAGTATGGAAATAACAGAAGTCATTCCGTGCAAAGTCAGAACTATACGGCGGATGACTCAAAAATGCAGTTGTTTGATGATCCTTCTTCGGCGGTTGGTTTTCCATTTCTTGGAAGACAACTGGCAAACAAATAGTTGTGTACCACTCAGAATTAACTGTACTGCAATATGCTAGTGGTACGATTGCGACATGTCCAGTTTTTCTGAAAAAAACAGGCTTCCAGTTGCTTGGAAGTGGATCGTGCGCGAGCAACTTATGTTGGATTTGGTTCATCTTGAAACATCCATAAAGTCGACTGCTTTTTACTTACGGACTCATACGCATAAATCCATGAATCATCATCTGTCACGATGTCATAGACGAGCTTCGAAGCTCCGCGATCGTATTTTTGGGGCATTTCTTTCGACCAATCCACACGAGTCTTTTTTTGAGCGATTGATAAATCGCGAACAAAGTTTTTTGATGGTCAAATGTTCATGCAATATTGAATGTATGCTGGTCACACTAATGCCTAAGGTTGTCTCAATCTCACGATTGGTCACATGACGATCTTGCGCTATCAGTTGGCACACAGCATCAACGGATACTACGACCTCGGTTGAATTCACCATACCATCGATAAACACTGTTTCTTGATGGAGCTTCATCGCCAAGAATTGAATTAAGTTCATCGATGCACTGTTGTTGAGTTAATCCACGTCGAAAGTTGTAAAAAATAATCGCACGAAAATGTTCACGATTTAAGTACATTTTTTGGGTGAGTAGAATCTTTTAAGTTACTGTAAACAATACAAAATGTCGAAAGGGTCTGACTACGTATAACCTCAAAAATGTGAAGCTTTACAGTAAAGCTGTCAGTTGGCAACACTAGGGTTGTCCAATCCTAACATATAAAAGGCAACCCAGGTATCGACCTCCTGCAATAATAGATGAGCAAAATTTTAATTTTGTACGACAGTCGTTTATACAGGGTTATGATAAAGTAATGCACAAAATTCATAAAACGTACAACGATCACTTTTGAAAAAAATGCAAAAACACGTTAAACGGTGTTTTATATTCCGCATCTCTTGACATAAGTTACAAAAATAACAAGTCAAATTTGTCAAAGTTAAGACGTCATCAACATATTTTTTAATTTTTTAAAGATTTTTATTACACTATGTGGTAAAGCTTGTTTTTTTACACTAGAGATAAATAGTTACAGAAGAGCTAACATAAGAGAATACGAGAAAACGAGAAAATGAATAAAAAATAAAATAATAATGATAATAATAATAATCTTTATTCCATAGTATGTACAAGAACCTACACATAAAAGGAACAGTGTCAAAAACAAAGTAAACAAATCATTTTAAATAATCCTTCGAGGAATATGGTAAAAACGTACGTTTCATAATAACTTTTCAATTAACTAAACAGTCCATTAAACCAAAACTATTTCTTATAGGAATTGTTCAAACTGTGTCCCGTTTACAAACTGACATAGGCCAAGACGATGGTAGACCGCATTTACAGAGTTTTCGATCATCTGCGGAGTTATAAGAGTCATTTCGTGTCTAATTCGTTCCATTAAGTCTTCTAAATTGTCTGGCCGGTTAATAGACCCGACTTTTCAAATGCCCCCACGGAAAAAATCAAGGGGGTAAGATCAGGTGACCAAGGTGGGCACTCCATTGGTCCACGTCTTCCAATCCACCGTCCTTCAAACTGGTTATCCAGAAACCTTCGAATAGTAAAACCATAATGTGGTGGTGCGCCATTTTGTTGGAACCATATACTGGGATCCAAGTTTTTCCCATTATTTGGATCCGAAAATGCCGCAAGTAGGACCTACTTCCGGACCGGAAGCACTGCCATACGAAGATGTTCCAAATATCGTTCAGCTGTTAAATTCCCGCGAAAGTAATAAGGACTAATAAATCTTCCCCTGACGATTCATACCCAAACATTAATTTTTTGGGGCGCTGGGTGTGTTTTGTCTGCATCCAGTGGGGATTTTCCCGAGCCCAGTAGCGACAATTGTGTCGATTTACAGAACCACTTAGACAAAACGTTGCCACATCGGAAAATACTACACTATTAAGAAAATTTGGATTTTCGTCACAATGCCGCATGAAGATGTCACAAAATTCCAACCGTCTGTCCGGATCATCTTCTGAGAGTTCGTGAACAAGTTTAACTTTGTATGGGTGTAGTTTTTCTTTTTTTAACATCTTTACTACAAACGACTGACTAACATTTTCTTGTAAGGCAATTTCTGTTGTAATTGCGTGAGGGTTGTCTTCTACTGATAGCAAAATATCTAACTTCACATCGTCGCTGATTCCTGGTCGTCAAGATTTTGGAGCATCCCTCACGCTTCCCGTTGCATTAAATTTTGCGACAATTCTGCTTACTGTGCTTTTAGCAATTGGAGGTCTTTCCAACTGTGTTGCGTTAAATAAAGCACATGCTTCTTCATGACTTCGAAGGAGATCGCCGTAACCTACCATCATTAGAATTTCTATCATTTCTCTTTCGTCTAAACGAGCTATAATAATAAAACTGGTATCACACTAATTGTATGACTGACACTGACACACCGTTGTTTTAGTAGATCACTCGAAAAAATTGATAAGAACAGATGGTCTTACTAGATAAGTTTAAGTTTGACCTCTTTTTATAATCGGTTTTGTTATTTCGTTTTTTATTCATTTTCTCGTTTTTTTTCTTATGTTAGCCCTACTGCAACTATTTTTTCTAGTGTAAAAAAACAAGCTTTATCACATAATGTAATAAAAATCTTAGCTTCCCATTAAAAAAATATGTTGATGACGTCATAACTTTGACAAATTTGACTTATTATTTGTATAACTTATGTCAAGAGATGCGGAATATGAAACACCGTTTGACCTGTTTTTGCATTTTTTTCAAAAGTGGTCGTTGTACGTTTTATGAATTTTGTGCATTACTTTATCATAACTCTGTATGTAACTTAAATATGCGTAAAATAAAACAAATTGATTAGTTCTTAATCATATGCGATGGACACAAGGCTTAAACGGTTAGAAGAAGTGAAAAGGAACAAATAATTACGAGTAACAATTGTTAATGTTTTTTTTCAAATGGTTAAATGGATAGAGCAGTTGATAACAAACACGATACAAGAGCGCAAAAAATAAGTACACTTCATTGGAATGCCACATTTCCCATCATCACAACTTCACATCAATTTAATAATACACTCTTTGAATAATATAGGTATAAATTAAATAATAAACTCATTCATTATTATTGATTTGTGTTTTAGTTCAGCACAGTCTTTTTCTGCAGACAATAACATATTTCCTGAAATTTGCGAGCAGCAATGACATGCATAAAGAAACCTATGATGTAATTCATTTAAACCACTTTCTCTCGAGACATATCTTAGTCTCATAATAATGAAGGAATTATATAACATACCAAATGACCATTATCAAATAGAGTAATCCTCTTATTTCAATTGTACCATTACAACTCTTTTCAGATACGTACGTAGAATGGAAATCTAGAAAGTATAGAACAAACAACATCTCCTTCACGTTTCCATCTTCTCCAATCTTAACACAACCGGAAGATGTTCCAATTTCTTCAATATGCAACGAACTTAAGATCCCCGAGAAGTGTCAAGGACTGGAAAGTTGTGAATGCGTTCATGTTGAACATATCCCTCTGGGGGCAAAAGTGGAGCTCGTTCTGTTGAATTCAGGTAATAAACTCCTTTATCTATTTTGTTGTGTTGGCGAATTCCGTTATGAAAATGGAAAACACTCGATACTCGAATGAAACAACAGCACCCACCTCGAGAATATCATGATCGTCAGACTAACTAGAAAATTGTGTTTGTCCGTTTATCAGCAGTTGCTTTTTGCATTTCAAATCCAATAATGAAAAGAGGAAAAAATAAAAAAGTAATAGGAGCTGGAGATAATTCAATTACTTCTAGACTTGTTCAACAACAAGATATTTTGTATAACCAAGTACAATATGTTGACGAGCAATTTTTGATGGAACTCTTGTAGAATTAATAATTCAGCAAAATCCATCATCTCTAATCGTTCTTCTTCCCAACCTATCAAGAGACATCTTCTGTCTTTTTCAAAGTAAAAATTATCTTTTAAAAAAGCAAAAGTCAGATTACACTGTCTGGTATTCACGCATGCGCGTATTCTCGGCCAAGGCGGAGGGAGACAGCTGAACGTAGCGAGTTGAGTTGTCCGCGTGTAGTTGTGTTGTTGTGTACGTTTACAGTGCGCGTATACAGTACACGAAATTTCTTTAGGTAAACCTGATAACTTCAACAGCAGTTTATTATAGCTGTAAGCTGTAAGTTTTCTTCCTCAACCTGAAGAAATGCTAACAAAAACGTTTCTGATTATTTATAAGAATTTAAGATTGACCAAATAGAAATCTTGATGTTGTAATCTAAACATACATTTTACGTTGCATTTATAACAATATTTCACTGAGTGCAAGTACCTCAGTTTCAGAACATGGATGTTTTCATCCTGAACATGCTGCATAGAGCATACATATGATAGCTATGACACTTTATATAGATGTAACAGGCAGCTACTTAAAATTCTAATATGAATTGAAATACGCGAATGACATATGCCAAAAGCTTACTTGTTCACCCTATATATTCCATCGTTGCTTACACAAGGAAATCAGTGGATAGTCGGCTTGAAAAGGCAGAAAATATCTCTTGATAAAGTAACAACAGAAATTATCTTCTGATCTTAGGGGTGGCCAAACAAAAGAAGTAACTGAGCTGGATGAAAAATCGCCTCTCCAGAGGGCATTCTTTTTAAGAACAAAACCATAAAGTGGTTTATTTATAAGGACATTTAACCCTCAAAAGGACGGGCAGTTGTTATGTTTGATGATGAATTCTGAAGTTAATTGGGATGAATGCACTTGAACCTAGAATGGAACATTTGACTTCAGGGCTTTACTCGGGCAATTTCTCATCAACAGTGAGGCTCGGCTTGTTAACTCGGGTTCAGTTGGGCATAGGGATAATCCGATCCAACATCAGATTTAGGAGACTTCTATCCAAGTGAAACTTCTATAACTTTCAGTAATACAATATGAATTTCTTTAAATCATTTGTAGGAAGGTCAGAAATATCTATAAACAGGTTGGAGAGGAAAATTAATCCAGGAAGCAATAGATAAGAATCTCTTCAGATACTCAGAATATGAAGTTAGTGAAGTATGAGACTTCAAATAAAGAAGTTGAAAACAAGAGAAAAGCTTATACCTCTTGATGAGGAACAAATAAAGACATATTATACAAAATATAGGACTTAAAAAATATAGGACTTACAAAATATAGGTTACCCCCAGAAATGCTCCTTTGTCGCTCGAATTTGTATTCATGTTGTTTGTTTGTAAAATTGCTGAATCCATAAATAATATAATTATTTTCTGAAAACTGATATATCGGAAATTATTTAAATAATTGGTATCATTTTTTTTTCAGCTGAAGATGATCACGAACTCATTTTCCATCTTCATGGATATCATTTCTATGTGGTTGGACACAGAAATTTCGAATATCCTGTAGATGTTGATGAAATGAAAGCCATGGAAGCAAGGGATGAACTGTTCAAAAGAAATTTTATGTCACCTGCAATCAAGGACACAATAAGAATTTCGAGAAATGGTTCCGTTGCCATCCGATTTCAGGCAGATAATGCAGGTGAACACAAATATATTATTTCTCTATTTCTGTATCGTAATGAGATCATTAGTCTTGTAAAAAGAGTGCTGTAATGAGGTCATTACAGCTTTGTTGCTAGTTATATTTTTCGTTGAATGGTTGTTAGCACTGGCATTTCCAATCGATGTTTTAGACGTCCGATTCAAATTCAAATTGTTAAATCTGTATACTTTCGTTAGTAATGCCAACTGTCAAGATACAATACAAGTCACTAGGAGAATATACAGGGTCTTTCACGAGGAACCTCACCCATATTTATACGGGTAACTACTGAACGTATTTTCATGAAATTCAGCACTTATAAGTATTTCACGATGCTGATGAAATCTAAAATATTATCAAGGCACGAGCACCTCCGGTTTTTCCGGAAATGACGTCTACTTCCGTTTTTCAAATTAGAACACCATTTTTTTATTGCAGAAATAGATTCCTTAGAAAATTTCAAGTTATTTTGATGTAACATTTTTCAGTTTTGGTTGGAAAATTCTCTCTGAGCGGGAAAATTCGAAAAAAAAATCGAAAATAGAGCTCCGCTGAAACAAGAATAACTTCGAGGTTTTTGGATGGAAAATTTTCGTTTTTGGGATTTTTCAAGATGTAAGATTGATGTATCCACTTTAAATATCGAAATCGCGATTCATGATACAGGGTGTGAAAATATCGCTTTCAAAGTTAGGGATGACAAAATCGTGAAAAATAAATTTTTTCAAATTAGAACCCCATTTTTTTATGGCAGATATTGAATCTACGTTAAAAAATAATTTGAGTGTATGCATCACACCCTTGCCCTAAAGTGGATATTTTCTGAGTTATTCACAAAAAACTGTTTTTCGTCTTGAATTTTCAGCTATTTCTCTTCCCTTCACGCCAAAAAGATGAAATTTTCAGGAACTGTTATTTGATCCATTCTGTAGATTTTTCACCCCTTCTTGAAACCGACTTCAAGTTACTATTAGGAGAACCATGGCACACTCTCGCAGTTATAACTAGAGAAGATGCTCAAAGTTTTGACCATTAATTTCTAGACATATATTCACACGTCTCAGGAATGCTTCGTGCGTTGCTCTTCTTATTTCATCGGGAGGAAGAGATCTGCAAAAGTGTTTAAAAACCAAATTGAGTTTCAAAACTATGAATCTAAAAATCTAAACAAACCTGAACGCATTTCTGACTCGTTCTATGCAGTCCTCTTTATCAGTCAGAGGAGTTGAGTAGACAATATTTTTTATCCTACCTCAAACATAATAGTCTAAAGGAGTTAAATCGGGAGAACGTGGTGGCCAAAGATGTGGACCATTGTTCACCAACCATCGATCTTCAAATAGCCTGTAGATATAGGATATTTGACACATTGAGTGAATTGTGTGGATACCATAAGTCATTATGGTTCTGTACTAGCTGCTCAATTATTTGAGTCAATATGTCAGAATATCTATCTCCTAAGGGAGAACATTCTTTAATGTGAACATCGAGAATTGCATTGTTTTTGATGGCGCAAAATACATTGAAACTCCAGGTCTCTTGAAAGTTCCATTGTCTGAAGTGGTGGTTGTTCTCTTCATCCCAATAATGACTGTTTTGCCTATTGAAAGAACCATTCTTTGTGAATTTAGATTCATCTGTCCAAATTATACAGTCCAAAGAGTTTTCATTCTCTTGAAATCGAATCATCATAGCTTCGCGAAACTCTGTTCTCCTGACGAAATCAGTTTCCTTCAAATGCTGTACCCTATTGAATATATATGGGTGCATTTTATGTTTTTTTAATATTCTCCAAACACTCGATTGAGATATTCCCAGAGCAATCTCGGCATCTTTGAGATAATTTTGAGGATTCACACGAAAATATGCAAGAACTGTAATTTCGTTGTTCTCATCTTCTACTACACTTTTTTCTCTGTGTATAGTTTTCTTAACGAAAGATCCGACATTTCTCAAGTTTGTCATGGTTCTGTTAATGGTATCTCTCGTTGGTATGGGTCGGTCAGGAAACCTCTCAATGAACAGTCGAATCATTCTATCTACAACTTTATTACATTCTCCATGAAGTAGAATGAGATTTAAATAATCTTCGTTGGTAAGATTAGGCATAGTGATCGATTTTATAACTTAATACGAATTATCACCAAATTAATAGTAAACACAAAATGCTACTGAATAAAGAGGAATTTGGCAGATGTAATTAATGATATCTATCATTAAAAAAAAGAATGTAAAACAAGTTTTTGCATATGGTTCATAAGGAATTATTTATTGTTCACTGGAGAGAAAACCGATGGCCGATTAGTTGAAATAAAGAGGTTTCCGATACAAATTTGAACCCAAATTCGCCATTTATTTAGGAACACCATGTAACTTTTTTCTCTTGCATATTAGGGTAGTAAAATCTAAAACATGGTTTAAGTAACAGTTCCTGAAAATTTCATCTTTTTCGCGTGAAGGGAAAATTCAAGACGAAAAACAGTTTTTTGTGAATAACTCAGAAAATATCCACATTAGGGCAAGAGTATGATGCATACACTCAAATTATTTTTTAACGTAGATTCAATATCTGCCATAAAAAAATGGGGTTCTTGTTTCAGCGGAGCTCTATTTTCGATTTTCTTTTCGAATTTTCCCGCTCAGAGAGAATTTTCCAACCAAAACTGAAAAATGTTACATCAACATAACTTGAAATTTTCTAAGGAATCTATTTCTGCAATAAAAAAGTGGTGTTGTAATTTGAAAAACGGAAGTAGACGTCATTTCCGGAAAAACCGGAGGTGCTCATGCCTTGAAAATATTTTAGATTTCATCAGCATCGTGAAATACTTATAAGTGCTGAATTTCATGAAAATACGTTCAGTAAGTTTCCCGTATAAATATGGGTGAGGTTCCTCGTGAAAGACCCTGTATAATAATTCTTAGTAAATTCAAAAAGTTGCGTCGTTTGGAGAATCCAGATATAAAAAATTTATAAAGCACTGACGTGAGGTCAGATATACTTATTAATGGTCTTTAATTTATCAAATTGAAGACTTCCTTCTAGTTGTTGACGAGAAATTTTTTGGTGATGAAACTCGTGTAGAATTATTATGGCAATATCCATAATCTCACGATGAATATAGTATGTTTCAACAATTCCACATTTCCATCTGGTCGTTGTGACATTAGAGAGCGTCTGCTTTTATACGATTTTCTATGGCCACGGTCTCCGCTAACTTTGCTGTCAATGATGTTTTTCAATTTTCAGGTTTCTGGATGTTGCGGGACGAACAATCGAAAGGCTTCACAAGAGGAATGGATGTCATTTTCCAAGTTGGTTCCTACAGAGACATGGTGACAAGTCCATCAGGCTTTCCCTCATGTGGAAGTTTTGTTGGTCCTGATTTCTTCCTTATTTAAAAAAAAATTTTTTCAACATAGACTTGAAATGAGTATAAGACTGAAAAATGAAATATATTTCTTAAACTATTTTGTAAGGTAACCATGGGGTTGTCATTTTTTAGGTTAGTTATTTTCAGAGCGTTGTATTATATTGATAATGCAGAAATGACTGGCATAATCAATATTGTGACAAATCTATTTGATATAGAGAAAAAATAAAAGTGATCTAGGTGTTTTGATTTCTTAACTTTTGATTCTCAGCATTTTCAGCATTAATAGGAAATGATGTGAGAAAATAATGAGTGCACAACTGCATTATAATAAAAATGTCAATTGCAATAGAAATATTTTAATCCTTGAATATTTCAAGGATGTGAAAGCGCATTATTTCCTGGAAGAATAGGGAAGGAAACCTATTAGTGTAATGTGTTCAAATCCTAAAAGCTCCTCAGTAGGATTAAATTGAACTCTTGAATAATTCCTTGAGTTTTATGGCGATGTGACTAAATCTTTGTGAATAGACGAGATTCAAGCTTCCCCTGTTTTCAAAGCAACAACAACGTTTGAAAGTTTTATTTTCTATCCATGAAATGCCTTCTACAAAAAGCAATGAAGGTATGGAGAAAATTACAGGAGATTGATTATTTATTGAAATATCAAATAACTAATTAATTTTGATATCTTGTTATGCCTACATCATTATTGCACTGAAGTGTATGAGCCAGTGTTCTCTGATCATAAAGCTCAGTGGAATAAATAAGGCTCAAAGAATATCAACTGACCCAATCTATACCAGATGCATTACAATTTGAAATTTCACAAACTTTAGGAGGAGAGCCGAGTAAGCACTGTCGATTTTTCAACAACTTTATCTCAATCTTATCTGGAAGTACAAAGGAATATTTTCAGTGGCGGCTCATGACAATATAGTATGGTGAGGCACATATGAAAAAAAAATTAATAATGTAGTATATATTTCGTCCTCGATTTGTTTATTCACAACAAAAGCAACCGAATCAATTAATTCATTTTGAATGGTTTTAGATGTACCTACCAGAAATTACCGATTTACTGTTGGTGTCATTTTCTAAAAAGGTTTTTAAATTCGTGTCAAATTTACTAACAAGAACTACCAATTCTTTGAAATTTCCGCGATTTAAAGACTCATTCGATTCATCGTGCCCCCCAAAAGGTAACTCTTGCATACAGAGGTGCATCGTAATATCTATTAAACTTCTTAGAATTTGTCGATTTTCTTTGAATCTAGCATTGAAATTTTCAATTTCTATTTGACGCGCATTGTCTATTGCTGTGGCGATATTTTGTTTTTGCTTTCTCATAACGGTAAGCTTGCAATTAGATGAAATATGCTGAGCACTTTTATTGTGTTGCGATAGACGAGATAAATTTTTCAAATCACTAAAACCACTTTTCGACCAAACTCTGTCGGAATTTCCATTAGTTGCTGAGAATAAAATGCACGGCCAACAAAATATTTTTTTCAAAGTAATACTTCCAGTAAGCCAGTCGTACTTGTCATACCACGTATTTTGGAATCCCCGATTTTATTTACCGATCCCACCATTAGAGATTTACTCAAATTTGGAACAGGTCGCTTAACTTCCTTAATTAAATATAATTTATCATCATACAAATGAGTCGAAAATGTTGCTTATTTATTAAAAAATTAACAATATCACAAGTACACCGAATATGTTCCTTAGGAATTTCAAAAGATTTACTATCACTAGGTCCCGCTGAATCCATTTCGCGATCTGTTAGTCACTTTCGATAAAAAAGATTTATATTTCAGAAAAAATTCACCTGAAAAAGATTATAATTATACGCGATACACAGCAAACGCGATACCACTAAATAACGACAAAGTGAACTAACCCTATTTCTCTATTTCCTGCTTCCCGATTAACTCGAATAAAAACCTGAGGCCAGCCTCTAATTCCTCGAGAAGCCGCCTTCAAAGCCGTAGATATGTTCTCACCGCTTCGACGCAGATAACCCTCTGGACATCGCAGAAACGAAACGATCTCAGATCGGCTAAGATCGCGCAGAGGCCAGCCTCGGATTAATCCTAGAACGGCTTTCCATTACGTTCTCGTAGGTCATCGAAGTAGATAACACGCTAATTCAGTCAAAGAAGCCTGCGTTAGGCATGCCTCCAACCGTTTAGTCAGAGGATTTGATTTGTTATGAATATACAAGGAACGTGAGATTGGGAAAAATATTGAGGAAAAAGTGATGATGAAAGGGAATGAAGAAATATACGGTTCAGAATTTTTTGATGAGGCACTGCCTCACCTGCCTCATAGGACAAGCCCCCACTGAATATTTTCCATTGAAAAATATAAAAGTAAAACTAGAAAACACTGGTTTGATGATACTTAAGACTTGTCCATGAACACTGCAAACATTTTGAATCAAAATCGATTGGTATGCTGAAAATTAAATATGAACAGAACTACGAAAAAATAGTTTGGAACCAGAATACAAGGGCATTTGAAAATGGTTCTGATCCTGGCAAAACATGCCGGAAATTTAATATTCTTTGGTGTTCTCATTCCAAGGAAGAAAATCTGAAATATGTTTTTTATGGATTTGAGTTAGACAAATTCCTGAATTATTTCCAAGAACAAATGAATAAATAATAATAAATCATTTTAACTATAGGATATTCATTTAGATTTGCGTACTAGATGGTATAAAAAATTTTTTCACCAGAGAAATACCATAATATATCTGACTGGGTCAAGCAATATCCATGATCAGTGAAGCGTAGGAAAATGGCAGAGACTGTATACAAAAACAAATGAGTTAGGGAACAGTTATAAAAGATACGGATTTTGGTGGGATAAACGTGCAAAAATCTGCACATATCGATATGATTCTCGTTAAGTAGTCACTCAAATCTGCATTGTAAAGTGTCCGATGAAGAACTAAATGATTTGAATGATGGGTATGTTTTTAAATTTTTTAGTTGGTTACTTGCTAGTGTTAGAATGAAGAAGAATGCATTCACTGGAAAGTATGTTTGCAGATTAGAATTATTTTAGGTTCACTATACTTATCTCCGCTATCTTGTGATGCTTTGTGTAATGTTATTTCTATTGAATATTCATAATTCAAATTCATAAATTTGTTGCATCACATCTTTTACTCATTGAGATTATCTCGATTCATTCAGATAACTCTATGATTTATAACAAAAGGTTTCATAAAACACTGAGAGTTTCCTTAATTTTTCAAATAAATGGGTGAGAAGGTTTTATATATGTAGTTGTTCTTACCAAACTCTCATCGAATATGAGAGAGAAGACTCTTAGATATTTTTCATTTTACTGATCATTTGACCTTATACTCGTTGGATATAAATTGAATATTTTATATTCTTTCTGCTCGTACCAGAAATTACTCAATGTTGGTACTCATGAGGCGAGTGGAAATAATTTCTTGTAGAGTCATCATAGAAAACACTCGAAATGACCAAGTTTCAGGTGCAATGTTTTAACCTTTTAGTAATCTTCTTCTTGCAAAGGTTTCAATTGATATTTTTTTATCGTATCCAAGGCTAGTTTGATTTAGGGAAGGATTGACGTAAGGACAGAATGTTTTGCGCGCTATTTGTAAAGTCTTTTCCCTGACAGTTTGATCCCTAAACAACAGCTACAATATTTTTGAAAAAATCAAAAAACCTATTCCTTGAATTGGAAATAATCACTCGCAAATCTGAAGGTATATCTATATTGAAGGTCTGATGAAAATTCATAACTTCCATCTATTAAGCTCTTGTCATTTGAAATTCTTTATTTAGCGAAGTCCAAATTACGAAAACGTCTGGTTAATGGATTTTATCGTATTATTGAGATCTTTTTAGGAGAAAGTTAGTAACAGAAGTCTTATGTTGAAATATATGGAAAATTATTGAGTTGATTCATTTTCACAATATGTCAAATAAAGACACTCTTAATCTAAGTTTTCAATTAAACAAAAACTGTGTATGTTTGGACGTATTCATATAGGTATGGAAAAACCATACCTTTTCTCGATAAGGATTTTTTCCCTAGGCTTTCATGTCATACACCGAGTTGAATGGTACCCCGTCACCAACCCCTGCTAACATTTGTTTTGTAAAAGTTCAGAAGAATATATATAATAAGATAGAAAGATGAAATTTGGCTTTGTTATAAATATCAATAACCTTTAGACATAGTTACCATTTCGCCAGATCTCTAATTGATATCATAAGAGTAATCAAGTTGTGGGAATTTCATAAAAATCTTTCAGGTTGACTATATATATATATATATATATATATGAGTTCAAAGAGAAGATAAAGCGGTGAAATAAGATATTGGAGAAGGATAATGGGTTAAACCGCAGGAATGCAGAAAATATGGGAAATGGATGGAAGGTACTTGCCGACACGTGTTTCTGCTTATTGGCTTCTTCAGAGCAAGGCAACCAAGAAACCTGGATATGGATCGAAATAAATAATAAAATAAAACATAAATGACAACAGGTGATCACAACAGGAGCGAGCATCCAATTTGTGGCTTCAACCCAAGATACCTCTGGTTTGGAGGCTAAACCGAGCATCGCCACGATGGAAGCATAAGCAACCTGTGTGATGCAACCAAAACCCAAGGATACAATTAAATTCAAAGTGAAGATAATGCGGTGAAATAAGATATTGGAGAAGGATAATGGGTTAAACCGCAGGAATGCAGAAAATATGGGAAATGGATGGAAGGTACTTGCCGACACGTGTTTCTGCTTATTGGCTTCTTCAGAGCAAGGCAACCAAGAAACCTGGATATGGATCGAAATAAATAATAAAATAAAACATAAATGACAACAGGTGATCACAACAGGAGCGAGCATCCAATTTGTGGCTTCAACCCAAGATACCTCTGGTTTGGAGGCTAAACCGAGCATCGCCACGATGGAAGCATAAGCAACCTGTGTGATGCAACCAAAACCCAAGGATACAATTAAATTCAAAGTGAAGATAATGCGGTGAAATAAGATATTGGAGAAGGATAATAGGTTAAACCGCAGGAATGCAGAAAATATGGGAAATGGATGGAAGGTACTTGCCGACACGTGTTTCTTCTCCAATATCTTATTTCACCGCATTATCTTCACTTTGAATTTGATTGTATCCTTGGGTTTTGGTCGCATCACACAGGTTACTTATGCTTCCATCGTATGATGCTCGGTTTAGCCTCCAAACCAGAGGTATCTTGGGTTGAAGCCACAAATTGATGCTCGCTCCTGTTGTGGTCACCTGTTGTCATTTATGTTTTATTTTATCATTCATTTCCATCCATATCCAGGTTTCTTGGTTGCCTTGCCCTGAAGAAGCCAATAAGCAGAAACACGTGTCGGCAAGTACCTTCCATCCATTTCCCATATTTTCTGCATTCCTGCGGTTTAACCCATTATCCTTCTCCAATATATATATATGTTAATTAACAAAAATTGAATAAAAACACTTGACTGTACCTACGTTTCACAAAAAAAAAATTTGTGAAACGTACAGTCAAGTGTTTTTATTCAATTTTTGTTAATTAATATCAAACTATGTTTCACCATGGGATAAGCGAGGAATCAATTACGAATATATATATGTATAGGAAATTAGCTGTAACTTCAAATGGTTCTCCTATCCAACATAATTTTTATCCTGAATATTTAGGAGTTAAATTAGATTCACTTCTCAGTTATAAGGCTCATTTGAATGATCTGAGCCTAAAACTAGAAACTAGGAATAATATTCTTCAGAAATTAGCTGAATCATCTTGGGGTGCTGATGCTACCACTCTTCGCACAACATCTCTAGCCTTAGTCCTTTCTGCAGCTGAGTATTGCTCTGTTTGGTTTAATAGTGCACATACACAAAAAATCGACGCCCAATTGAATACATCCATGAGAATAATTACTTGCACCATAAGATCTACACCGGTTCATTTGTTACCAGTTTTGTCTAACATTGTCCCTCCCCATATTCCCAAACAGACTGAAAAACTTCCGGGTTTTGATCTTCCAAGAAAAATTTGGAGAGTTCTTAATCATTGGAGATCAGGTCATGGTCGTACCAATAGCATGCTATTCGGATGGACCTCAGTTCCAAGCGCACGTTGTGAATGTGGATGCAGACGAAACAATACCTCATCACATCAATAATTGTACCATATATAAATTTCAAGATGGTTTTAGGGCTATTCACGATGTTTCGGATGCTTTCTTGGAATGGGTTATAAATTTCAAACAAATTTGATACATACTTTTTGTATTCAGTTCTTTTTTCTGCTTTTTTCTTTTTATTTTCAGAATTGATATGTGCATCTTGAAGAAGTCTTTGTGTTTATTAATAAGACCACTCGTGAAGAAAGTAGTCGCTTTTTTGTATGCACAACATACCTATGCGGACAGTCAGGGTTTTTCTTTACTGGGGTTTTCTCCTAGGCTTTCATTTCATACAACAAATTGTATGGCACCCCGTCACCAATCTCAGCTAACATTTGTTTCGTAAGCCAAAAGTTCAAAAGAGTATATATAGGTTGACGATTCCCATTAAATTCTGCCAAATGATACAAACAATTAGTAAAATGGTGCTTCTGACATTGAAAATTGAAATAAAAAGATATATTTCAAACTGAGACATATATATATATATTCTTTTGAACTTTTGGCTGACAATATTTAATTAGCAAACAATAAAGCATATAGATCAGGGGTTAGTGAGACATGATATTGCTGAAAATCAATGAATGAAATTCCAGTTTTTCAAACCTTCGAGATATCTGTATCTATTTTCGAATAAATATTTTTATTATTACTTCGAGTTAGTTCTTGAAAAGTTTGTCTAATGATCATCATGATATTTGAGAGGGTTTATATTGAGAAGCTATTATTCATTCAATTCGTGGGGTTACAGTTTTTGTCTGGCAAATTTTAATTTGATGAAAGCCATCCATGCTATCACAAATTGGGATGAGATTTTATTAATTCAGGTATACTCTTACATGAAACCTAATATTCAAAAGCTACAAGTTCAACTTTAATTAAATCTCTTCTGGTAGAAATTGAATTCTTTTTCATGGACGAAGCAAGAGAGAAAAGTTAAGACAGGATATATTTGAGTTCCTTATACGACATCATGAATTTCTATATTATTCTGAGAATTGACATTGGGAATAAACAATATTCCAAATCATCTTTTGCCTCATTTTATAATAAAAAACTTTCAACCATGAAGAGTTAGACAGATATATGCAGATGAATTTTTTAGGTATACGTGTACTTCTTTGAACTTCTTAAATAGAAAATTTTCAAATCCATCTATTTATTCTAATTCTTAATTAATACCGGTATTTGCAGCATAAAATATGCTGAAGGCAGTCTGAAGTGATTCAGACGAACATAAATAGTAACCATCTTGTTCTTCTGAGAAATTATAAATAGACTGCTGCATTTTTCGTCTGATGAAGTTCAAGTTGCTTAAACTGCAAAGGTCTGGTTGATTTCAGTTATAGTTTGCCTATCTGTCATGTGAATTGGTGATTGTATTGAAACAATAGCAGTAATTGAAGATTCAATAGTTTTTAATTGAAAGTGAATAACAAATTAATACCAATCAAGATTCACTTAGAAAAGTTCGATAAAGCAGTAAGTTTGAAGGATCAATGAAGTTTGTTTTGTGCTCTCAATTTTTTATATTGGTGAGTAAAAAGATATTTTCAACTAGACTTTATTTGAGATATTTTGGTTGGTTTCTATTGAAAATCGGGTGAAATCCACACTTGGTTGACTGAATAGATTTCTCATTGACTGCTGTTTCTACCCTCCCCTCGAAGTTTTCTCATTAGCACATTTGGATATTCTTGACTTATGTAAATCTCTGAGCATTAATAATTGGAAATCGAGATTAGGTTACCGCTACCCAATTAGGAACAGAATCAGAACGAACCCATATAATTGCGAATAATAACTTTGGGAAGATAATACTGACCAAGCAGTTGTAAACAGCTCAATCGAAAACATTGCAGTACAAGATATACGGAAAATCATGTGGTTAAGGTGTTAATAATTACCGTTGGAAGATCAGTAATTCCAGGAAATCGAGGTTTTCACCGAGCAATTCTGTCAAATTGGTCGATTAACTCGAAAGTGGAAGAATATGCAGTGTATAGAGAAAAAATCACGATGCAAAAGTTGACGAATGCCATTTTGACGATCAGAGAAGTTGTTGGAAACTATTCACTATAATCTAAACACAAACATTCGTAGAAAATAATATTTCAAACAAAAAATGGTTGAGAATTGTTCAGTTAAAACTTGAAGTATCCGATGTATTTGCCATGGAAAAAAATTGTTTTGTGGCGACAAATTCTGAAAAGACTTACGGACTCTGGAAAATTCTGATACTAAAACGATCGTAACAATAAATAAGAAATAATTAGTACATTGAAAACTCAAATTACAAATAACCACTTAAGATTCTCCTTCAAGTTTGTTTGAAACCTGAACTACGTTCCCATGAAAACTCATTAAAAGAAGGTATATCTTACCTGACGAAAATCATATAAAAATTGATCGATTTTTTGCAGTAGGTTCCTCTTTATCAGTACGTAACCTTAATTTTAGAATTAATTTCATATCAATTTCAACCTTAATCTACGAGGTCTGTGAATTAAGTAATGAGACTTTTTTCTAAATTTTTAATACAAAAATAATTACAATTCAATATTATCATTTTTAAAATAACTTCCTTCTGAGACCACACAGCGCTGGAGATGTTTCTTCCAATCCTTATAGCAGTGCTGGAACTCTGATACTGAAATAACCTTCAGTTGGTCGGTTATACCCGTTTGAATTTTTTCGACTGTCCCAAAATGATTTCCCTTGAGGTAATTTTTCAACTTTGTGAAGAGAAAAAAGTCACAAGGACTCAAGTCGGGCGAATAAGAAGACTGAGGAGCTGCAGGAATGTTTTCACTGGTCATTTTTACTGGTTTTTTGTAACCATTTTTGTGCAGATTTTTCTAATCTCCAAATCATTGGTCAAAATTTGATGAACGGTGGTGTGAGTCAAATTTAACTCTTTCCCTATCATTCTGACTGTCAACCGACGATCTGAAAGCACATGGTCCCGGATTCTGTCGACATTTTCATCGGTTCATGAAGATGAAGCCTCCCGCTTCGTGGTTCATCTTCAAACGAACTCTCTTTCTTCTGAAAATGCCTTAAACTACCGAAGAACCTGAGCCCTTGACAAAACACTATCTCGAGGCCTGCTGAAGATTAAGAAGAGTTTCCGTAGCACCCAAGTCTGAAGCAAAACTTGATATCACACCGTTGCTTGAAATTGATGTCATTCATTTTTAGAACACAATAGAAAAAACTGTACTGAAGGTGGATCACTAAGCCCCGCGTTTCCAGTGTTGCCAGATCAAACGCAACGTTGCCAGTCTCATTACTTAATATACAGACCTCGTATAGAGCTTCAACTTGCTGCTACAACCCCCACCCCCAATTTTTGAATAGGGAAGATGGGATGAGTGATACCTCATTGGAAAGGTATTTTTATACTGATTTTAGCACAGTAATTGTTTCTTCATTTTATGCATTAGTTCTCGAAATATTCATGCGTTAGTTAATTTTATCACTTAAATTAATTTTTTGCGAATAATTGACATTTCGTGCTTCCGAAACACCAAAATTTCCGTACTTGTATTTGAAATTGCAAAACATCTACCACAGGGCAAATAAAGTCATACCGTACGTGTTAATGCTACTAGGGTCAGATGTTCGACTAGCTGTTTTATTCACTGAAATCATTCTCCAACTGTACGGTATCAGAACGATTTGAAGTATTGATCTGAGAAATAAGACTTTTCAAAGTAAAGTAAATAATTTATCAAAAACTCACATCAATTAATTAAATATTCAAATTGTTCACCATTAGCTTCCATACAATGAAATAAGTTTTGTTCGAAACGATGGCGCACATTTTGCAGCATTTCTGAAGTGATTTGACGACATTCGTTCGGGCTGTGTAGAGTAAATTTTACTCATCAAGTGGCCCCAAAGAAAGAAATCTAGTGGTGACAGATCTAGCTGGCCATTCAGTGGGACCCCTTCTTCCAATCCACCGATTTGGAAATCTTTGATCCAGATATTCTCGAACTGGTAAGGCGTAGTGTGGAGGAGCTCCATCCTGCTGAAACACAATCTGATCTTCCACATAATTTCCAGCATTGTTTTCAATAATTTCCGTCAAAATTAGATCAATGTGTCATGGTTTTTTTGAAGCTCAAAATGTCGATTTTCCACAAAAAAACACTACAAGTGCCATGAAAACACCACTTCATTTTCAAATACTCAGTTAAGAATATTTCGAGAACTAATACATAAAATAAAAAAACAATTACTGTGCTGAAATCAGTATAAAAATACCTTTCAAATGAGTTATCACTCACCCCATCTTCCCTATTCGAAATTTGGGTGTGAGGGTTGTAGTAGCAAGGGTTGAAGCGCTCTGCGTCCGTAACCTACATCTTAAGTTTTTCCCCTTGAAACAGAAATCGACCTGTCCGAGCATTTCTATCCAAAAAATGTATTTCGTTAGTAATCTCGTCTGTTTCGTTTTCAAATGGCCACCCTGTATATAAAAGACACATTCATAGCACCATAAAATGAACGTTTCAATGCTGAAATTAATGGATATGACAAATATTGTCATCATACTTAATTGTAATGAGTTATGTTTAAGGGTAATATGAATTCACAACAAATCGTGATACACGTAACATAATGTTTTCAATGTTCGTACATTCGCTTAGGATTATATTACGTAAAATTTCCTGAACTCAGGTCAAAGCCCTGCTACTTTTTTTGATAATTAAATATGTACTTGGGAAAGCTGCAAATAATTTTTTTTTGCTAATGTATGATCCACATATTCTGTTCAACAAATTCTCAAATAATAAACGGTCTCAAAAAATAGAAAATATTGTCAATTTCTATCCTTGACCTTGAATAAGCTCATGAGGTTTATTGCGAATGCTTGCTGGTCTATTATTATCACCTTCGTCTATTCAGAAGTCATAGTAACTTTTCATTTCAAACATTCAGAAACAGATTTATTTGTTTTCAAGGATCATCAAAAATAAAAGATAGAAATCCGTAGCTTTCAGTGTTTCGAGTTTCATTTATAAGAAAAATATGTTTCAATGTTAAGCTAATTACTGATCATTGTTACTTCATTTCTGGCTTCAATTGAAGGGACATTTGAACTTCGTGAAATCACTGAAGAAAAATACATTTGATGTAGTTGTGGTAATATCTTATGTGTATCTATTATGTAGGGGAATTCTAAATTATTTATAAATCTGTGCAACACGTTGCCAAAGACGGTAAAATAAAAATAGCGAAACCAATTTTAAGTCAGCAGTTCGAAGTTATTGGGTGAAAGGTGACAGCCGACAGAATGCACCTTAGTGTGGAATATGGTTAGTACAAACAACGGATTGAATTTTTCAGAAACCTAATCCCAACGTTGAATAAACTTCATTTCATTTTATTTCAAGCATATTCATACAATACCTCTGCTTTCAGTAGTATACTCATCCGATAAATTACCCATTATGAAGCTCCCTCCTATCCTCATTTTCATCTTTTTGTCCTGGGTTTTGCATGAAAATTCCAGCTCATCCGTTCCGTTATTCAATTGAAGATTTTCCCTCTGTCATTGACCTAATTCTTGTCCTGCCTGATATCACATTAAGGGATGGGAATTGAGGCTATATTGATACTGAAGGGGGCGAAATAGGAATCGATAAAGTGCTGAGAGCAAGTTTAGTTAATTCTTTCTGGTTTGCTTTCTTTGATGATTTCTTGACATTTTCGTTAAGTTTCTTTGATGTGGATTTCTTGTTTTTTTTAGTCTGGCGGAGAATTTAAAATTAGAATTGAGGATTCGTGATTGTGAATTAAATGTAAAAATTGAGAAAGAGAAAGGGGTTTCGCGATGAATAAAATATCCATTTGAATTTATAATTCGACTTTTCGATTGCTATCGTTTTACTCAAATGTTTATAATTTTCGAATATCGAGCTGAAAAAGGTATCGAACGATTTGGTCCGCCTACCTGATGAAGATTCCGTAGTAAAAATTGAGTATGTCCATTCGTTCCAAGCATGTAACTTGTGAATATGGTTGAAACAAATCGGTTGGCAAAAATTCGTGAAAATCATCAGGATGTTTTTTTAAAAATTCATAAAACTTGATTTGAAAATTTACGATATTCTTGGAAGGTGAAAAGAATTCCAAATATTTTATTCTGTCTTATACAGAATTCATTAAGATTTACAATCTTATGAATGATTCGTTTAGAGGTACTTTTCTAATAAAAAAAATTGATGAAAACAACTTTATTTTACAATATTCATTAAAAACTAAGAAAGCATTCTTTACAATTATTTTTTAAAGATGATTCCTTTCAAATACTGACCCCGACTACGTTTAACAAGATCCATTCAATAATTCCAATTTTCGATGACGCGTGTGAGTATTTGGCCTCCAATACCTCATGGCTTGTCCATGTAGATTTTGGACTTCACATAGCCCCAAAGGAAAAAATCTAGACGTGTGATGTCACATGATCCAGCCGGCTAATTCACTGGTCCGTAGCGTGAAATGATCTGCTCGCCGAAATGCTCTAGCAGTAAAGACATGGTTTCACGGTCTATATGGCAAGTGGCACCATCTCGTTGAACTACATTTCGTCGAGACCAGGGGCTTCAATTTCGGGCAACAAATAGTCTGTTATGGTGCGATAACGGTCACTATTCACAGTAGCATCTCGGCCGTCCTCTGTTGTGACGAAATATGGACCTATTTTTCCACCGGCCCATAAACCACACCAAACAGTTGTTTTTTCTGGATTCAACAGCAATTCTTGAGACTCTTCGGGTTGTTCATCTCCCTAGATTCGGGTATTTTGTTTGTTCACGAACCCATTAAGCTAAAAATGGGTCTCATCTGTGAACAAAACTCTGCAAGCTTGTCAAGAGCCAAAGACTAACTCAAACGATTCATAGGTCGGTCGGCTTCAGTTCTTGAACTAATTGAATTTTGTGAGCTTTCAAAGAAAGATCCTCACGTAAAATAAGCCAAGTCGTTTAATACGAAAGGCCAAGCTGTTGAGAACAGCGACGAATCGACACTTCGGGGTCATCACGTACACTGTCCCCCACCGCCGCTATATTCTCTTCACTACGAGCTGGATGTTGTCTATTTGGTCTAGTATTATCCAATAACGAATATTGAGTCTCACACTTAGTAATAGTAAAGCGATTTGTGCGTTCGGTAGACCGATAATGTGAACCGTAAGTCACACTCTTTTTATCAGATATAAGTATGGCTATATCGTCTATAAGATATGCTTTTGGGATGTTTTAATTTTCGGGCATGTCTGAAGTGTAGATGATATTAAAAGTGGTCCCAAAATACGTCTCTGGGGGACTCCAAATTTGACTTTAGAAGGATTTGTTATGGCTTTCCCATATTTCACGGCAAAATAACAGTCTGTTGGATGAGACCTTGAAATCATGTAGTATGGTTGTCGAAGGCCTGGGATGACTACAAAAATATGCTGAGCAAAATTTTTTTTTCAAGGCTTGTCGAGATGGTGTTCACGTTGCGATGGAGCTGATGCGTTTTCGAGTGGTTCTCTCGAAATCCTAGTTGGTGGTCTGGTACCAGTGCATATCCATGTCTTGTTTCAGCCTTTTGAGAACTAATTTCTCAAAGCATTTACCGAGAATTAGCAGAAGATTTATGGGTCTATACGATTCCAAATTTGTTATGCGTCGAATCTCAACAGCAATTTTTGTAGGTTTTTGGTTATTACTATACTGCATAAATTTTGATCAAGAGCAAGTCACAGAATTCAAAAAAATTCCTTCAACCTAGTGATTTTTTTTGTTTTCTGAATATTTTTCAAGAAAAAATATCAACCTTCATTGACCATTCTTTCAAGAAGTGAAAAATTATCGGAAAAGAGGCTATTCAGAGAACTTATGATATTATAGTAATTTATTTTGAATATTCAATAAACCTTCCTATGAAATTTTTATCCAATATGTCGAAGCGATATGTAGTGTTTCTATAATCAATAAAAAATATATGTATAATTAACAACCTAGTAGAATTCGGTTCACCGGTTTTTTTTCAAATATTACATTTTCAACTTTAATTTATCAGAGTAATGATATAAAATAATTGAGGTTATTGAAACACACTTTAATCGTGATATGAATTTTTGAAATCTCGTCTTCAGAAATCATTGAAAAAAGACTAAAAAATTATAACATGAAAACTGAGAAAACTAGTACAACACACACTCGGTATTATCGAAAAGTACTCCCAGATGCAAGGAATCTGAAAAAAAAAATGTTGAAGTCACTTATTGGGCCACACTGTATATCTTCGGAAAATCTAACATGTTCTTCAGATATTATACTTAATAATTCAGTTCAATGAATTTACTTGCGGACATTGGACAACTTGAATCACATCGAATTATAATTTTTTTTTAATCGTAAGGTTTATCATTCACAATTGCCAAGCATATCAATATTCATTCAATATAATAATAATTGAAAATAAAGGATAGGTTTCTTGTTAGGACTCGAGTAAACGGCTTCATTTCAACTAGATTACGATAAATCTTTCCTATAATCAGTTGAGGAGATGGAGACTCCTTCAATTAGAAGTCTCCATTACAATACACAATATGGATTTTCACTTTTCTAATTGGAAAATTCGAATTTATGAATTGTATAAGAGATTATTCGTGCTCATAATAGTTGTCAAATATATCCCTTCCGCCTTTTTGTCTTTTGAATTTCGCGGCTATGTACAAAGCGCTACAGAGCTCGTAACTGGCAATACTATATATAATGTGAAAGGTCTTGATATAACCTACAAAACGACACTATGCATGATTAGTTTGGATATTGCGTTCAACAGTTATAGACGTGTAAACATGGAGTTCACTAACGCCGAAATTAAAGCTATTTCGAAGTTAAAGGCAAATCCGCTAAGTTCCGTGAGTGTTTTGAGGGATGGTACACTATCAGTTCGAAACGTGGAGGAATGGTTTCGAGGATTCAGAGCCGGTGAAAACGACACCATGGATAAGCCAGCCGGCGGAAGACCTGTGACGACAAATACCGATCAAATTATGGAATACATCGAGTTAGACCGGCATGTGGCATCTTGTGACATCGCCCAGGAGATGGGAGTTAGTAATCAAACCATTTTAAACCATCTGCAGAAGGCTGGATACAAAAAGAGGCTTGATGTTTGGGTGCCGCATGATTTGACGCAAAAAAACCTTCTGGACCGAATCAACGCCTGCGATATGCTGGTGAAACGGAACGAACTCGACCCATTCTTGAAGCGGATGGTGACTGGCGAAGGAAAATGATTCACGTACAACAATATCAAGCGAAAACGGTCGTGGTGGAAGGCAGGTGAATCGTCCCAAACAGTGGCCAACCCGGGATTGACGGCCAAGAAGGTTTTGCTGTGTGTTTGGTGGGGTTGGAAGGGAATCATCCACTATGAGCTGCTCTCATATGGCCAGAAGCTTAATTCTACCATCTACTGTGAACAACTGGACCACTTGAAGCAGGCAATCGACCAGAAGTGTCCAGAATTGGCCAACAGGAAGGGTGTAGTGTTCCACCAGGATAACGCCAGAATGCTCAGATGGGAGGTTTTATCGCATCCACCATATAGCCTGGACATGGCGCCAAGTGATTACCACCTGTTCCTGTCCATGGCGAACGCCCTTGGTGGTGTAAAGTTGAACTCAAAAGAGGCTTGTAAAAAGTGGCTGTCCGAGTTCTTTCTATTAAGGACGGGGGCTCCTGCGAGGGAGGTATTATGAAGTTGCCGTCTAGATGGAAACAGATTATCGAACATAATGGCGGATATTTGAACTAAATCCGATCACTGTAACACTTTTTATAGAGCATGATGAAATTTGTTACACTTTGGTAACTAAGCTACCTTTGCGATGGCCTCGCTGAAATGTTAGCGGTTTTTTGAAAAACTCAAAAAAACTCAAAAAAAAGTAAAAAAATGCATTTTTCTCGAATTGTATGCATCGTACAGAAAATTTTATTGAACAAAAAATGTAGAGGACGTGGCGATCTACATTTTTTGTCATTGGTGCAATGCTGCACGACTAAAAGCGCAAAAAGTAGGTGGCGCTAAAGTATCAAAAAGAGTGCTTTTCATGTTTTTCGCCCTGAAAATGTTGTTTTAATGCAAAAGTTTAAATGTAAAAGTTGTTCCTTACATTATTATCAACAACTTTTATTTCAACATTTTTTTCGTACAACTTACCATTTACAAGTTGCATATACAGCACTGTTCTGCTAACGGTAGTTTTCTCGGTCCTATTGTGACTTTCTCCGACGGCGTTGGCATAGTTCTAACAAAAGGGCCAGTTTGGTCACCTGCCCTATTCATTAAGGACCGTACATTTTTTTTGTAAGTATTTTTGCAATATTTTGTATGCTTTTTCTATACACCTGTTAATAAATACAAATACAAAACTGAATTAAACGTTTACTTGAAAATTAAAACTCAAATAATGACTTTAATTGAATTGTTGTTTGTTTCCCTTATCCAAATTTTCAAAACCTCTTCAAAAATCTGTTTAATTGATGACATTTTTTAAAAAATGAAAAACAAAACTGAAAAACATTAAAAATTGTCTTTGTTAATAACATTGAGAGTTCAACAAAATAATTCATAACAGAATGCGACTCAAAAAATCGAATAATGGATAATACTTGTCAAAAACAAATTAAAATTTTATTTATTAAAGTTTAATTGCTAAGAAAAATTAAATTAGTAAAATCTTGATTTAAACGTGCACTACCGATGTGTACTCATACTGCGTACAATAGTATATTTGGATTTTTCATTCTTCTGCAAGCTGCAGCTTCAAAATGGTAAGTTGTACAAAAATAATGTTTAAATAAAAGTTGTTGATAATAATGTAAGGAACAACTCTTACATTTATACTTTTGCATTAAAACAACATTTTCAGGGCGAAAAACATGAAAAACACTTTGTTTGATACTTTGGCGCTACCTACTTTGTGCGCTTTTAGTCGTGCAGCATTGCACCAATGACAAAAAATGTAGATCGCAACGTCCTCTACATTTTTTGTTCAATAAAATTTTCTTTACGATGCATACAATTCGAGAAAAATGCATTTTTTTACTTTTTCTTGAGTTTTTTTGAGTTTTTCAAAAAACCGCTAACATTTCAGCGAGGCCATCGCAAAGGTAGCTTAGTTACACCATTTTCAACAAGTGTACCAAATTTCATCGAGCGGGTAATTATACCGTCAAAACGATTTATTTTTCGACAGATTGACTGAACTAAAAGGGCAAAAAAGCGGAAGGGTGATATTTGACCACCTATTATTATCAGGAGGCTTCGTCCCCTACTGCGATATCAAAATTTTGCACATATGTCTCTCTAACATTAATGGTACTGATGAGATATCGCGATTAATTATGCGTCAATATAGCAACACAATGGGTGATCACCTTTTTACTATCAAATCATTGATAAAAATGCATATGAGATGGTACATGAATATCTCAATTTGTTCACAAAAAACATTTTATCATGGCTAGTATATCTAAAGTAATGAAAACATTAATGCAAATTCCATTATGTGTAAGTGACTCATTGTAATAGTTGACAACAATTAGGCCATATCGAAATTCGCACCGCTTTCGTCCAGATATTTCCAATTTAGTCCCCACCAATAGAGGAAATCGGAGAATATTTACGGTCCAACTAAAACCTACCGGGCGTTCATTCATGAGTATCGAAAACGTGATATAAACTCCCAATTTACCCATTTTCGCGTCAACCCACCACAAAGCCAACAAAATCAATGCGGTGAGAGGCTAAATCGACGATTTATTTTCAGAAAAAGTACCCGCTAAATTATTTAGCCTACGAAATGGCTCCAGCGAGGATACGTTGAGAGAAGAATCGTTCGTCAGACTGAATTTTCCCAAGGAGGCAACTTATCTGGGAGACCAGGACGGAGCCATGGACGTAGGAGCTAGTGACACGCACGGGCTGGATCGAGGTGGCTGGGGAAATAAGTTGGACTTCCTTTTCTCATGCATCAGCTTGTCCGTGGGATTAGGCAACGTCTGGCGATTCCCGTATTTGTGCTACAAGAATGGCGGAGGTAATTTCCTTGTTTTTTTGTCCTTCTGTCATAAATCTTCAGTAAATGAAACCGGGCTGTCACGACTCAGCTAAGCTAGGTAGTAGTTTTGCTATCACGGCAGCAGGAAAATTTTCCTTCGTCTTTTAAGTCATATACGAAGATTTTTCATTCGCTTCAGAAGCGAATGAGATGATTCCAAGAAGTTATTAACTTGAACAGTACTTGATGGTTATCAATTATCAATACTCATTCTTCAAAGTGAAGGTGCAACTATTGGGTTGTTTGGAAAGTCATTTCGTTTTTTTAGGGAACATGAAAGACAGTTTTCGTATAATGAAAAAATATTTTATTAAATTATATATTGGCCATTCTGGTCCAACACCTTTTGCCATCTTTCTGGCAGTAACATAATTCCCCTCTCATAAAAGTTTTGGACTTTGCTGGCAAAAAAATGGTTCAGGTGGTTTTTGACATCTTCATTTGAGGTAAAGGTTTTGCCATCCAAAAAATTTCGCAGGGACCGGAACAAATAGTAGTCGGAAGGCGCCAGATCTGGAGAATATGGTGGATGTTGCAGTACGTCCCATTCAAGCTGTAAAAGTTTTTGGTGAGTGACCAAACTTGTGTGAGGTCTCGCATTATCCTGGTGGAACACTACACCCTTCCTGTTGATTAATTCGGGCCTCTTCTCTTTAAGTGAATCATTGAATTTGTCCAGCTGATGACAATAGACTTCTGAATTAATCGTTGTATTGCCCGGCAAAAGCTAAAAAAAAACGATTCCTTTGACATCCCACCAAACGGAGAGCATCACTTTTTTTGGTGAATGTTGGCTTTTGACACTCTTTGAGCCGGTTCATCTTTTCTGCTCCATGACCTCTTGCGTTTAACATTGTTGTATACAACCCATTTTTCGTCCCCAGTAATAATCCGCTTCAAAAATGGATCATTTTCTTGACGTTTGAGGAGCGAATCACACGCGTTAACGCGACGACACAAGTTTCGCTCCGTAAGGACATGGGGCACCCACACATCGAGCTTCGGGGATAAGCCCATGTCTTTCAAATGGCCATAAACAGTCGAATTCGACAAATTTAATCCCTCACCGATCTCTCGTGTGGTTATTCGCCGATTTGCATCAACTAATGCCTTTATCGCATCTTTGTCAGCTTCGACCAGCCTTCCAGACCGTGGTGCATCTTCGACATCATAATTGCCGGATCGAAATTTTGCAAACCAGTTCTGGCACTGGCGTACTGTTAACACGCCTTCTCCATACACATCCGTCAATTTTTTTCTCGCTTGGACAGCATTTTTACCTTTTATGAAGTAAAAAAGTAAAATATGACGAAAATGCTGCTTATTGCTCTCCATATTTGAAAGGGCACCAACCAAAAACTACTGTGTAGAATTAATAGAACTTTTTCACACACAAGTTGTTTTCGAAAAAACGTAATTGAGTCCTCTGACAGGAAAAAACGAAATTACTTTCCGAACAACCTTATATATTACACTTTCTCCATATTTACCATTACTTTTGTTTCGAATCAATTTTTCAACCTTTGTATGATTCTGATGTGTGGTGTTCAGAAAGTCCTCTCAGTCAGAGATTTCCAGGGTCATATTATTTATTATACAAGGGGAAAAAGTATTAGATTTTAGGTCGAGGTTATGTAGATAACAAAAACCGAGAGCACTATTTTTTTCTGTGACAGGAAAAACGAGGATTTAATAGTGAAAAAACATATTATTACAATATATTAACGTCAGAATGTTATCGATATGAAATTTGAATTTTTAAACTAGTAAGCTATTAGACCTCCGTTGCTAAGGAAAACTTCATTGTAATCAAATATCTGTCAATTTAATTTTGTGATTTGATGCAAAAATTGCAATTTCAGTAATTGCTCAGTAGTTATTTTGAATATTATAATGTTTAAAATGCTTGATTCTGAGTTTTCCCTTACTCCACCAGAGTTACTAGAAGCAGCGCAAATAGCGTCACGAAAATTATTGCCACCTCTATCCCAGAAAATTTACGAAACCGGGTATTCAAGATTTATGGAATGGAAAATGAAAAAGACATGCACTCGGAGACAGTGTTATTGGCTTATTTTTCGAAACTGGCACAACAACAAAAGCAATCAACAGTGAGATCGGATTATTCAATGATTAAAAGTATGTTACGATCCAATAATAATGTAGACATTTCTAAATATTTCATACTAATTACATTTCTGAAACAAAATGGGAAAGGTTACACGCCCAAGAAAGGTGCGATTTTTATAAGTACACAAATTAGTGATTTTTTAAACAATGCACCCGATGAAGTTTATTAAATGGCCAAGGTTGTTGTTGTATTTAGGATTGCAGGAGCTTGTCGAATATGTGAAATCAGCCAGGTAACATTAGATGATATTGAAGATTCGGGAAAGTTATTAATTTTGAAACTGAAGCAAACAAAGAATGATACAGGAGATTTTTAGTTCCTGAAGAATATATTAAATATTACCGAATGTTCATAACCCTTCGTACAGCAGCAGCAGAAGATCGCCTCCTGTTTTAAGCATTTCGCAATGGAAAATGTATCAATCAGGTTGTGGGTAAAAATCAGTTTTATAAGGTACCTGAAACAGTAACAAATTTTCTTCAACTTGAAAATCCTAACTCATATACAGGTCATTCATTTCGAAGATCGTCTGCTACACTTTTAGTTGAACTAGGGAAGACTAGATGACACTAAAGAAACATGGCGGTTGGAAGTCATCAACGCTCGCTGAAGGGTATGTTGATGAATCGGTGGCACACAGAACAGAAATTGCTAATAAAGTGTTCAGAACGTGTGGCAGTTCTGAAATAACACCCCATTTGCGACCAGGTACATCAACAGCAGTTGTATCCATGCCAGAGAATATTATTCGTATATTCATAAGGATATAACTACTGATGATATAGGCTAAATATGAATCTATTTGTATTATAATTGTGTCGTGGTCAAAAAAATCTTCAAAGTAGTCCTATTTTTGTGGAATCTCTATCTCTAAGCAAACCGTGTAGAATAACAAATGAGACAATACATTTTTTTATTTATATTTCAATTCATTTATAATTAATTTTGCTTCAATTATATTTTCATACAAATAAAATGTAAATATTTCGGCAAATTTGAAAGCGCTCTGTTCAGGTGAGCAAGAACGTCAAGAATGTTCATCATGCTCCAATTTCTACTTAATTGCCCACAGTATTTGCTGCTATTCTCTGTCCACCGATCTCAATAATTTCCTCTATTTTCCATGAATTTAATTGCATCGAACATTGAAAAAGTTTATACCACACAAAAAGAAATATTTCGCCCATGAAGCACATCGAAGGACTCTTATTGTTTCTCGTGATTCATTTGAACAATGAAGATCACGCAATGCCTTTCAGTTCATTGCACGTAAACGAACAATTTAGCACTGGATTGCGGAACCCTGTGAGGTCGTAACTTGATGTGGGCATTCGAACTACGCGATTCTCGCAGTTTGTGAGGGTGTATATTATTGAGTGGTAAACCATGGAGAATGCTTTTGACCACTGGACTGTTCTCATGATTGAAGTAGAACGTGGAACTGAATCACTCTACTGATGAAATATAATATGATAACTAGGGTGTTTGAAATAGATAGGTACATATTTGAGGAATGTGATAATTACTATAATATTGATAAAATATTTATATTACAAATAGTTAAAATAAATAATAGGATTCAGATTTCCACGAATTTTTATTATTTTTTACAAGAACTGTTTCGCCAACACTGTGGCTTCATCAGGTTTAACACTTTGAATGATAGTTTCACTGAAGTTATTATGTTTTTATTTTTTTCGGAACGTCGTCTCAAATAGGGTAATAAATATTGAGGTATGTTAGAATTTTTATTTGTAAACGTCAGTTTCCTAAAATACAATATTAATCAAGAAAGTTTAATTCATGAAGTCACAAACTTGTAAAACTGACAATTATCTTGCAAAATTAGCTAGTTAGTAGTATTAGGGGAGACTGGGGATACTTGATCCTTACGGGAGATTAGGTACACAACATTTACAGAATCAGTTAGGGCAATATTTAATTTTATAGTGGCAGTATCGGTTGTCTATGATAGCAGCTAACTTTCTACAGTTGGTGCACCTGTCAAATTCGACGCATTTGTTAATGGTGGCCGACCAAGTGTTTGCTGTAGCAGAAAGAAAATATTCCTAAGTTTTTATTTTGTTGAAACATTAATTTAAATACGGTTTACAGGGGTGTATGAATTTAATCAGAGTCATTATTGATATTATTAGTGTTTTGTTGCATGGGAAAGTGGTAATTTAATAGACATTTGAAAATATTATTTTTTTGGAATTTATCTAACCTTTTTACATATGTGAAACAAATAAAATATGAAACAATACGCGCAAGGCAACGGGTTTTACTGGCTCAAGAAGGTAACTCCATTCCTCCATTCGCCAGTAGAAACCCTCTTACCTTGCTAGTAATGTTATATACTATTTCAGGAAGATGTTCAACAACGTGGACCGATCAACATCTGTTTGTTCATTCAAAATAAAATTTTGTGAGTTATAACTATTTATTTCGAGGGCTTGTAAATGTTCTTCTAAATATTATTTTAAATTAACAAAGAGATGTTGACCGGTCCCCGTTGTTAAACATCTTCAATATTTATTACCCTATTTGAAACGACGTTCCGAAAAAGTTTTACAGCCCTAAATATAGAATTACTTCAGTGAAACTATCAACAAAAATTACTATAAAATAGGCAACTACTGAACACATCCTAGCAATATATCATCTCAAATTCTTATAAATATTTTATCTATCCCAGTGACATCTCAATCTCTATTCTATGACATAACCTTCAACTTGAGGAGTTGATTTTTTCATGAATTTTTTCCCTCAATCTATTGAGTACAAATAAATCACATGCAATGTATCTATTTGTGATATATTTTAATCGTGAAGATAATTGAAAAACACAACCATAATGCTTTGGGCTATTTTTACTAACGAATGTACTTTAAGGAATTGTAGCCAATATTTTAACCGTGATATTGTGTACAGATCAAATGTATAAACGACATACATATCGAAATTTTTGGGAGTATTTAAGGGTGCTCCATACAGTTTTGAGAAAAATTATTCTTGTAGAAAAATAGTGATAAAAAATCTTCCAAATTTCATAATCTATCTCCAGTTGTGTTGAAGTTGATTCAAAAATGTTTTCCGAATAGTATTTGACAATACAGCATTCTATAGAATTGGCACATTAAGACTTCAAAACATGAGAAATTTCCTGAATATCATTACTTTGACATTTGTTTACTATGGATTATGACAATAATACTGGAATTTTCAGGTTCATAATAGGACATAGAAGATCTTCAATAGTTATGGCAAATAAAAATCATGGCAACGGTGTCGAAAAGACTTACCTTCATCTCATTGATTGAGCCGTATCCTAATACCTGTATAAAAAAAATACACAGCTCTATATAGCCGGGGCTGTTAGTAGGCTTTAGAAAAGTCAAGGAATACTGAAGCAAACGTTGACAAAGCAATGGCTGCGATATTTCAAGAAAACTCGCTGAAACAAATATTCAATATTTACTGCAAATATTATTGTCATAAAGCAGTTATAAGACAGTTATTAGCTATTATTACTAACTACATAAATAAAATATTATTGCATACATAATTATATAGTATTTTTTCTAGAACCTGTGGACATAATTCATTTTCTGTGATGCAAGAAAACGCAGCTTTTAATTCAATGCATTCAAATTTTATAGATGTGAATCCATTAGAATTAATGGATTGATTGATTATTCTTCAAATCAACATTAAATCTGGCCTTTCTACGGTTACATCACTTTTCCTAGTCAATGCTGATGTCGGCAAAATGTCGCTGATCCATAGGACGAAAGATTGAGATGAGTCGTTGTGATGACTGATATTGGGTGACTTTCCTTCCATTAATAACATGTCCACAACCACGGTGTTCGCAAAGGTAATACTAACAACATTTGAATCCAGGGAGAATAAGGTCCTCGATTCGATTGGATAACACATCTCCTTGGTAGCTGAATTGGATAATTGCCAGACCGGTAATTTAGATATGCGGGTTCAAGACCCACCCAAGGATGCATTTTTCTGGAATTTCAAATATTGAATTCCGTTTTAATTCTAACATGTATTTCACAGACGCTAAAATCAATTTTGTACTATTGTTGAAATTTCTTACAGGTACATTCCTCCTCACATACACAGTATCGATGTTCCTTTGCGGCATTCCACTCTTCTTTCAAGAAGTAGCAATTGGACAGTATTTGGGCTCAGGTGGTATGACCTTTGTGGGCCAATTGTGCCCTCTACTCAAAGGAGTTGGTTATGCTAGCATGACCTTAGTTTTTTTATTAGATGTATATTATTGTGTGATAAATGCTTGGACTATATTCTACCTCATCAGTATTATTTCTTATTTACCCGACCTGCCTTGGTCTCATTGTGGTAAGTCAAGAAAATATATCCATAGGGTGATGTTGAACATTCAAACATTTCAGATAACTGGTGGAACACGGCTGACTGTTTTTCTTCAGCCGCGACTTTATTGAATGGGACATTGAACGATTCTTTGAGGTCTTCACCAGTCGAGGAGTATTTTGAGTGAGTATCAACAGTAACATCGGATTTAACGGGTCTGATGAGCTGAACCCATTCGATCGTTACCACGCACGCTGTTTTACTAGTTTTGTGGACTAGATCAAACCCAACAAAAAGGAATGAAATCTAGCCAAATTGTTATCTAGTAGAAAACCTGATCAATTCTTCAGAATTCTTACTACGCCTACAATCAGCTCTGCTGAAAGAAGAAACTTTTAAAATGTAGGTGAGAAAGAGTTCAATGAATCTACGGACCTGGGTATTGACGTACGGACACCATAGTTGAAAATGTATATCCTCAAAGAAAAATGTGGTTAAATCTCTCTCACATTATTCAATAAAAACTAGTAAAAACCCCATGGTAGCATCAGATCCCGCTTATTCTATTTAGCATATTGAAAGTAATATTTTTTGAATGAAAATCAATTCTTCAACAGACGCAGAGTACTCGGTATTACGAAGGAACTAGAAGAGATTGGTGGTATGCAATGGGGACTCTTTGTCTGTTTGGTACTTGGATGGCTCGTGATATATGCAATTATAAGAAAAGGTTTACATCAAAGTGGTAAGGTAGGTCGATAATTGAAAATCTGACCAGACTTAGATGAAGTATAGTGAGTAAAATTTGAGAAAAATCTGCAATAAAATTTTTCGAGGCAGATGAGAAGATTAGTTCGAACTGATCTCATTCGAGAGTACCAACATGCTTAAGAATCTTCCTGTGAAATTTCCATTATTATTCCGATAGACCTGCCAGAACCAGCTATCATTGGATAAATTCCATTTATTCGTAGAATTCGCTGAAAACGGTTACACGACACTTCAATAAAAGGTGTTTCATGTTCTTCTTTTCTCATCCCTTTTAAAACTAATATCCGGGACGCTACTACAAACATCCACTTTGTGTAACAGCTTTCTGTTTACCTCATGTCGCCATAAAAGATGTCACGTGATTTGGATCATCCATACGCTATTTTAGTCTACAAATTGACTCAAAAACTTTTTCAGTATTCACTTTATGTTGGATTATATCCACAGGATCAATTTTTAATTTGATAATCGTTTGAATGACGTTAAAAGAAGGGGGTTATCCAAATTCCGTTAAAACTGTCATGCTAGGAAATTTTATATCCACAATAATTTGTGTATAGATGGATGTTATTTATACAAGGTCAAGTTTTCACATTGGGCAGATACCCCTCTGTAGTCCAGTTCAGTTTGAATGAAAATTACCTTCCACAGCATCCACTATTGAATCTGAATTGTTTAAAAACATTATTTTCCCTCTATGAAATGATTCAGTCACTCATGTTTCATCTGATGATTATATCGATTTAATTCCTTTCAACTTCAAATCATGCAATTTAGGAAAAAATATGAGGAATAATTTTATCTGCAAAAAATGAAAAATAATGATTCTAGGAAGTACAAGAGACGGACCTTCAGTTGAAGTGATATTTGTTTTTCATTGCAATTTCACCAATCTGTACGGTAGTAGTGAGAAACCCACAAGAAATGGAATAAATCTATTGATGCAAAAGTATGCATGACTGTTATCAAAAACCTTCTACAAGAGATCATTTCCATTGATATTTACTGACAAATTTACTGAATACTTTTTGAAAGTAGATTATAAATTTCTTAAATTAATGTACAAAAACAATGTTGATATGCATTTTATATGTTGAATTCAATCACGAATGACCTAATGAATAAATAAATAAATTTATAGAATATAATAACGAAAGCAATACAGAATATTGTTAATCTTGGCACAAATTCATTTTCCAGAGAGAGACCAACCATATGGCTTCAATAAAAACTAATTAACGTATAGAACTTAATAGCCAGTGGTTGTTTAATTTCCCTGAAACGATTTTATCAATTTGCCAGGGTTCCTCACACTGAGATAATTGTACTTTCGAATGGATAACAATCATGTAAGCTCCAATTTCAGGTTATTTGGTTCACCGCCCTGTTTCCCTACGTAGTCCTGTTCATCCTGCTGGGACGGGCAGTGACGCTGGAAGGCGCCGGTAATGGGCTCCTGTATTACGTGACTCCCCGGCGGGACGAATTGCTATCTCCAGGTCCCTGGATGGAGGGAACGACGCAAATTTTCTTCGCATACAGTATAGGATGCGGTGCCCTGCCTGCCCTCGGTTCCTATAATAAATTCCATCACAACAGTTACAAGTAAGTAGTTAGCTTGGAGATGCTGCGGAAAACATGACGTTAGAGAGATGAGAAAATATTATTTGGGATGATGAGTACAAGGATGGTTATAAACTGGTAACAGGCAGTAAAATTTGGATGTTTTGATATTTAGATAGACGGTGGTGAGGAATTCATATAAATACTCCATAACCGTCCATGTTTGACTTGGAATTGATTTTTGAATGGAGAAATATGGCGCAAACAGGCAGTGTTTCGGCTATACTATTCCCATGAACACAGAAACGATTATAAATTGTATTTTTTGGGTTAAGTCGTTAACGTTCATCGTTGAAAAATTTGCAAAATGACGTTTCTTCCACGTTTTATTAAGACGATGATATTTATATCAGAAAGCCACATATGTAAAGCGTTGAATCAATTATGGTTATGATTCAAAATATTTCTGAATAGCTTTCATTCGAATTTCAATAGGATGTGGTTTTAGCAGAGGAAACTGCTTAGTTTACATAAAATCTTATCTTTCATCATTCACGGCTTGAAATACTCTTGGAACTCAAACAATTGGAATTTTTTTCTCTCATTTCATGAATTTTGGAATACTAGAAAAAATTACTGATCTTAATTTTAAAGTCTAGCTACAGTAGAATATTCTTCTTTATGAATAAATACTTTCTGTCAGATATATAAGGTTCTTCTAAAGAAAAAGTAATTCTTCTTTTTGGTGACAGTAATCGTTATTCTTGATTAGTGGATATTTGATAAATCTTGAAGAGAATAAATATTGACTTAATAAACAATTGAACATGGGTTCCTCAATTCTCTATATCAATGAAACATATCTACTACAAAAAACAAACCAAATATAAAATGTTAAAAATCATACATCTTAGAATATTATTTATTTTGTAATTAATTTTTGTTTTAGGTCGATATATCATCATTGACCTTCTTCTTCGTAAATTTTAACCAATCCTTGGTTGCGTCTGCAATCCGTCGATTCGTTGCTGACCTATATTCTCTTTTGAAAGCCACTGATACAATCCACAACCTCAGAACATATTTTGAAAATATGTGTGCGAAAAAAGAAATCTTGGAATTAATGAGCTACATTGCCTTGGTATTATTGATTGGCTCGTTATCATTATACGATATATAGGGGTATAACCTTAGACTATATAAGATAGACAAAGCATTCCTTCGTAAAATGTCGATTTGTTTTGAAAGTCTTAACCTCATTGAAAGTCTCAATATCTTCAGGGTCAATATGATCTGAACAAATGAAAATTACTTTCTTTGGGCAGAACCTTGACCATCCCAACAGCGAAGCCCAAATTCTTCTTTCTTCATCGTCATCTGGGAACCTTAATTCTAGGAAACCTCATTTTATCTTATAATAATCTCATTGAAAACTTCCCTACCAAAACTTTCTACGCTACTGAACATGTAAATAACTAAATACTTCGGTTCTAACAATTCACTTATCTATGGAACGATGAATTCGGATTAAAATTCCTTTCTTTACCACAATTTTCACACTTACAAACTATTTTTAGTGCGATGAAAAATAATAAACAATAGGAATATGAAAAACCTAATACTGACTCTCACAAATTTTCTTCAATTTGCGGATTTATTTTCGATACAGAGGTGGCAACGTCTTCTAGAACCTGTGACCTTCAAGAGGTCAAGCAGAGAATGGATCTGCGTTTTCTTGACTTTCACCTGAATTCCTTTCCATCTGTGGTTTCTGACATAAGATAGCAGAATCAACTTAAGTTTTTTTTTAATTATATCCTATAAGACAGTTTCAATTGACCTTCTTCTTCGTAAATTTCAACCAATCCTTGCTTGCGTCTACAATCCGTCAATTCGTTGCTGACCCATAGCCCAAGCCACTTATACTATACACAATCATAGAACATATTTTGAAAATATGTATTCGAAAAAAATCTTGAAATTAATGTGTTACATTTCCTTGTTATTGATTGGCTCGTTATCCCTGCCCTCGTTATGCGATATATAGGGGTATAAGCTTAGACCTTCAGTAGGGATTATATATATACAGGGTGAGTCTTTGACCACTGCGTTAATTTTAACCATAGGTTCCTGAGATAAAAAAAAAACACTTTTTCCATTACGGTTTTTCCATATTCAGCTAAAAAGTTATAAGCATTTTAAGTTTTCACATTGGGCAAATACCCCTCTGTAGTCCAGTTTAGTTTTAATGAAAAATACCTTCCACAGCATCCACTAATGAACCTGAATTGTTTAAAAACATTGCACGATGTATACCATATCCAGAAGGAAGATACAAAATACTAATTTTCTGGTAAAAAAAATTCAACACCATAAACATAGATTTTTGTTGTTCTACTATAATTTCTTTTTAGTTTAAGGTTATAAACCATCCCTTTCTAGTGAGAAATTCCAAAAAACCTCAGAATTATTGGATGTTATCATCATACATTTGTAATTTTCTTCTTAAAATTTCCAAGGCAAGAGGTTGTCACTGTGCTTTTTTTCACTCAAAGCCAGAAAAAATCATCCATGATTTTCCAAACACTGATATTTCTGAACTTTCTTCTCCTTGACAGAGACCAGTGAACAGGTCTATGAGGTCTCTTGATAACATACTGTTAAAAATATGAAAATCTTTAACAACAATGATGTCACTACGAATAATTATTTTAAAGTGATGTTACTTTGCTTGATGATTATTTTTTGTACTGAATACCAATAACAATTTACTTGGATAGATTACAAGTATTCCCAGATTTATGTGTGCAATTATACTTGCTTGAAGATCACCTAACTTTGATTCTGAAAAATCAACTAAAAATTTTTTGTTAAATCATTAATATGAATCTATTCTATTCTAGACTATAATTAATTACTGAACATGCGTAAATTTTTGGTTTTTATAATCAGAGTATCTGTTTTAATTACGTAAACAAAAACATAAATATTGAATAATGGTTATTCATAGATTATGTCAAATTTTAATACCTTACCATAGAATATTAATTCATTACCAAACCCCAGGAGAGAAAAAATTAAATAATTGCAAAGTTTTTTTAAATGAAAGATATCTGTAACAATTATTGATCTTTAGTTATAATTTTCCTCAGAATAACTAGAATGAATTTTTATCACATTAAAATGTTATTATAGCGACTCTGTGGTGGGTAGTTCCCAATAAAATAGTGTTCTGTTGTTCCTTGTTGTTTTCATTCTGTTCGAAACTTTCAACAGTAATTTGTAGCTTTCTTTAAAAAAAAATTTGGAAAATATTTTAAGGATAATTACGATAGTTTGAAATTATTCAATTCAGTATGAAATGATTATGGTCAGAAAATGCATTCTATTCTAATCTTCCTTGTTTATGAGCTTATAGCTTCCAGTTTCAATATTGATTGAATTTTAATTAACCATGCATCATAACAAACATACAGAAATATTAAGACTAAGTCAAACTCTATTATCTCCTAAGTTTGTGAACCAGGTTGAATCGGTGTATGAAATAAAGATGTGAAAAAACTTCTATAAAGGTACAAAACAAATCTAGGAGACTGGGTTCAAAGTTTTTAAAACTCATATGAGCTTAATTTGATGCATTCCTATGTTAGAATAGATATAATTTGATGAAACCTGAAAGTCTGAAGCTATAAAGAACCAGCTCTTCAATTTAACAGGTCCTGACAGAAAATGCATTACCTATTTCAACGTTTATTACGACAATATACCGAAGTACCTATGTCACTGATGGAAAACTTCTTCTCTATTTATTATAATCTGGATTAAATATCAAACAAGGAGATAGGAGATAGACATCATCATCATTCATTAATGATGAATACAGCAAATGGCAATTTAGATTTTGTAGACAAAAATTGTTCGGTAGTTAATTTCATCTATAGTGAGTAAAGATGAGGAATGATTTTATCTGCAAAAAAGACTAATGATTCTAGGAAGTACAAGATATGGACCTTTAGTTCAAGTGATATTTGTTTTTCATGCAATTTAACCAATCTGTATAGTACTAGTGAGAAACCGACAAGAAATGGAATGAATCTATTGATGCCAAAACATGCATGACTGTTATCAAAAACCTCCTACAAGAGATCATTTCAATTGATATTGTCGTTTGAATATTACAGGTGAAAATGCAATTTTTTTATGAAATTTCAACACCCTATATCTTTTGAACGGGGCCAAATTTGGAAAAATGTTATAGGAAGAAAATGTTTCTTTTGACGTCAAGAATCTATGGTTAAAATTAACGCAGTGGTCAAAGACTCACCCTGTATATATTCTTTTGAACTATTGGCTTACAAACAAATGTTAGCTGGGGTTGGTGACGGGGTGCCATACAATTCGGTGTACGACATAAAAGCCTAGGGAAAAATCCCAAGTAAAAAAAACCCTGGCTCCATGCATAAGTATTGTGAGTACAGAAACAAGCTTAAATATATTTGAAGGACTTCTTTCTTCAGGAGTGGTCTTCGAGTAATAATCACAGAGGCTTCTTCAAGTTGCACATATCGAATCTGAAATTAAAAAGACAAAAACAGAAAAAAGAACTGAATACAGAATATATATATTTGATTTGTTTAAAATGTATAACCTATTCCAAGACAATATATATATATGGGACAATTTGATGAGATGAGGTTTCGTTTCTTCTGCATATCCACATTCCCAACTTGCGCTTGGAACTGAGTTCCATCTGAAAAGCATGCTATTGGTACGACCATTACCTATTCTCAAACGATTTAGAACTGTCCAGATTTTTCTTGGAAGGTCAAAACCAGGAATTATTTTCGGAGGATCAGAAATGAGATTTTTATTGAACATTTCATAAGAGTTCCACTCAATCTTTCATAATTCTTTATCGCTTATGTTCATATTGCAGAATGTATTATACTAAAATGGTTTACGTGACTTCAATCTTATTTTATGGAATGTATGAAATGATTGGAAATAAATTAGGAAAAGAATGATATTTGCTTCAAGAAATCAGAGCTGCAGTCTGTCTGCGAATATGGGAAGGGACAATGGACAAAACTGGTAACCAATGAACCGGTGTAGATCTTATGGTGCTAGTAGTTATTCTCACGGATGTATTCAATTGTGCATCGATTTTTTGTGTATGTGCACTATTAAACCAAACAGAGCAACAATACTCAGCTGCAGAAAAGACTAAGGCTAGAGATGCTGTGGGAAAAGTGGAATTCATACTCGCATATTTATTATTCCTCCTGAAATGCTAGCATTTCTACATTCTTTCCAACTGAAGGAAGAAAATGCTTCCTGAAGATGAAATGTTTGTAGTATATGATAGTATAGCACAAAATGAATTCGATTTAATATGTTTGTCGGAAACCTGGTTATCTTCTGATATATTGGATACTGAAATTTGTAGCGAACGATATTGTCTATTCCGATGTGATCGAAACCTTGACCTCACCGGTAAGACTAGAGGGGTGGCGTGCTTATTGCAGTGAGTTCGTCCTTACACGCCTTTCCATTGGAGCTGGGTTCAATTATAGAGGCATTCTCCGGAATTGATATAGTCGGCTTGAGATTGAATCTACGAGGTTCTAACTATTATATCTTTAATATATATATTCCTCCAAATACATCTTCCGACCACTATATGGGTATTTTCGAAGCCATCTCCAGCCTCCCTTATTTGCTGAATGAAAATAACAACTTGATCATTCTCGGAGACTTCAATATCCCGGAGTATATTAGCTACAGAAGAGAAGGTCTGCATAATATCAAAATTGAAGCACTCGTGAATTTTATGAACTTCTTCGGACTTAGTCAGCAAAATGAAATTTTGAATGCTAATGACCGGATTTTGGATCTGATTTGTGCTCGAGATTCTATTATCGTACAAGAGTCTTCTTTGCCTTTTGTAGCAGTGGATACCCATCATCCCCACTAGAGTTTCTTCTTGCGCTCACTTTGGGCCTGAATAGGTATCATAGAATCAACCAGGAATGTTTCAACTTCAGAAAGGCTGACCTTTTTAAGCTTTATGATAGTATACTGAACACCAACTGGGATATCTTGGATGCATACGATAACGTTGATTTGGCATGTGACGCATTATATAGCATGCTGAATTGCTTATTTTCCGAATATGTCCCCGTATCGAAAAATGGAAAGTCTTCCTATCCGCCCTGGTTTACAAATTAGATTATTACCCGTCTTAAAACCAAAGACTCTTATCTACGCAAATTTAAATCATCAGGAAACATTGATTTCTTAAAGGAGTATAAAGTCCTCCGTAGAGATGTAAAAGGAAATAGCTGCGGCTCGCGCTAATTTCACAAAAAGGCTGAGGCGGACCTAGCAGACAATCCATCGGAGTTTTGGGCTTACTTGAACAGCCTTCGTAACACTTCTTCCATTCCCGAATCGATGAACTATGGGGGTCACTCCATTACCGGCCCCCAAAACATAGTCGATGCTTTTGCATCATTTTTTCAAAATTCATTCATTACCTCCACTGATTTTAACACGCTGGATGGCTCACCTGATAGCTCCTTCGCACAAACTCTGACTATCCCGGAGATAACGGAAGATATTGTACTCAAGTACCTGAAAAGTTGCAAACCTAATATGACAGCAGGTCCTGACAGAATTCCTTCTTTTCTGTTAAAGGACTGTGCGAGTGTCCTCGTCAGACCTCTCACCATTATTTATAGACTGTCCCTTTCTACGCATCATTTTCCTACTGTCTGGAAAGAGGGTAGAGTAAGTCCAGTATTCAAGAAAGGCAAAAGAAGCGATATTGAGAACTATAGACCAATTGTGATTCTGAACAACTTCAGCAAAGTTTTCGAAAAAATACTTTACGACATCATATATGCTCATGTGAGGAGCAAAATTTCTGATTATCAGCACGGATTCATCAAGGGTCGATCAACAGTGACCAACTTGGCCTGTTTAACTCAGTATATCAGTAGCGCATTGGATGAGTCTTCTCAAGTTGATGTCATCTACACAGACTTCACGAAAGCATTTGACCGATTAGATCATGGTATACTTATCAAGAAGCTGTCGTCTTTCGGGTTAAATCTTGATTTTCTATATTTTTTAAATCTTATCTTTCCTCTAGAAATCTGTATGTTCAGTGTTTTGGCTATAGGTCTGGTGATTTTGAGGCTACCTCGGGTGTCCCTCAGGGTCTATATTGGGGCCACTCCTTTTCTTAATCTTCATCAACGACATCTGTTGGTACCTGACCTGTTCCTTCCTGCTTTATGTTGATGACTTCAAACCGTATCGTCGCATTCTCTCTGTTGAGGATTGTTGGGACCTCCAGGGTGACATTGATAAGTTAAACCTTTGGTGCAGAGACAACTTACTCCCCTGAACGTTCAAAAATGTAGCGTAATGTCGTTTAGTCGTAAAAGAAATACAATAGACTTCCTTTATAACATTAGTGGTTGCATTCTTGGTAAGGTTGTTGAATTTAAAGACCTAGGAATCTTGTTCGATCGTGGACTTAGTTTTGTTCCTCATATAAATTCAATCACCTCAGGAAGCATCAAAACACTCGGTTTCATTCTAAGGAACTCAAAGTGGTTACGGAACACCAGAACGCTATTTATACTGTTCAATGCACTTGTGAGGTCAAGGCTCGAGTACGGGTGCCTAATTTGGAGCCCTGGGTATAGTACACATGTCAATAGAGTAGAAAACGTACAGAGGCGATTTCTGAAGCATCTAAGTTTCAAGATTGACGGTGTTTATCCAAAGCGTGGTATACCTCACGAAAATTTCCTGAGAAGATTTCAAGTTAATTCTCTAGAACGTCGTCGCACATATTTAGGTGTTTTATTTCTGCGAAATATAATGTGCTCGTTAATCGATTGTCCTTACTTGCTGGGCCTTATATGCATACATGTACCTAGATTACCCATACGTACTATTAGAACATTTTACCTACCTTGCCCACGATCTAACGTTCTTCAGTTTTCGCCCTGTACAGAATATGTTATGACTATACGTCTTATGAATATATCGTGGATATTTTTGCTTGCAAACCAGCAAGCATAAGGAGAGCTATTTTGGGCTCACAAAATATGTGTTAAACGTGATATTGACGTATTATTATTATTATTATTTTTCATCTCGCACTAAGTGTTAATTTTTTTAAATTTTTTTTTTGATTATTTTTGTTTTTGTATAATTTACTATTTATGTTCAATATTCTTCATTCTGTAAACACCTGTAACTTCCCATTCCATAATTGGCCACGGCTGTCGAATGGTGTATTGCTAAATAAATAAATAAATAAATAAATAAATATGAAACCATGGATCGCTCCACCTATAATGTTTCATTTATATTACTGAATGTCAGTGCTTTTCAACATTTTATTCCAGTGTCCAGTAAAAACTAGATTCTGTGCCCATTTTTATATTTCTTTTAATTATAGCTATCACCAGAAGTTAATTATGTATTACTTCTTTTCCAGGAGACTTATACCAACTTTTCTTTTTTCCCTATCATATTTCACTTGAATGAAACGTAATTTCTGTTCTTTCCGCGAAGTGAACCATTTTTCCACAGCGAAAAAAGTAATGATGTGTCAAGTTCACGAAAACAAACAGCCTCTTTGTCCGGGAAAATAATAACATCAATTCAAGGATCAACCCTCTAATGATGCAGAATATGAGGGTCTGCCACATCCGGCTACGCCCCCAATCTGAATGAAAACGAGCCGACTTGAAAACCAGAAACAGGTTACGTGTCGCATTTTCCTGAAAACCGTAAATGAGGACGTGGAACAAACGAAAGTAAAAAGCTACAAGCCAGGGGTAGATTTTCCTAAAGGTTGTATCACATGGTAGTATCTATGGAAATAAAGATCAATCATTTTTTTGAAGTTGAAATCCGAGTTATTTTTCGCATTTTCCGTATTTCCTTATTTGTCTACGAAAAAGTAGTTCAAATATTCGCTCCGACTTTATTTTGTGTAATGTCTTTCCCATAGTTCTGTCCGTCGTTCTACTATTATTCCGGATTGCTCACATTGTTTTCAAACGTTGGTATCACTCAAAGGCTAACTCTACAAATAATGGATGTCGGCTAAAATGTTTTCTGTTTTCGCAAACGTCTTTGTGAATTTAGGGGACCTTGTTTATTTTACCCCTTCGTGTGTGCAATCCCTAATGTGAAAGTATACGTTGCGCATGAAAAACTTCCTGAGGCGAGGAGAGATTTTCGAAGCTTTTGAGGGTTATATCTAAACAGGGTTTTCAAATGTATTATTTTTCCTACCGTTTATTATAAGGAATCTGAAATTGCCTCTATGTTTTATACGCAGATTCTTTTGTTTCTTTTCTTAGGAAAATCGTTTTTATAACAGGTAGGATCATAAAGACATACATCGTTCATTGTGTCAGCTAAGGACTCTAATTTGGAGACAATCATAGTTTCTGTTGTTCATATATCCTTTCATAATTATATTTCTCATAATGTTTTTTCAGTATTTAGCATCAGTTACCTTGGAAATGTTAGAATGATCTTGAAACAAACAGGATCTCAAAATTTCGTAGAAATGTTCATGGTAGTAAATTTTCTAACTATTCTCAAAACTATTCTCTTTATACTCTTAATATGGCATCCACTGTGGATGCATTTATTCGAAAGTCTGTCTGTTCTGGGCTCAAGAAAATGGATTTCATTGCTATTCCTATGATATTAATGGCTAACTTCAGTACAAAGTTTAACAAGCTTATTCCTCTATAGTTGGGTAGGTCTTTTGTATATGTGTGCTTCACCAATCCACTGAATTGCTAGAATTACTATCATTCGTTTCAATCGATCGGGATCAACTTCCTGATGAAGAATCTGTGGTCAAACGGCTGGCTGACCGTATACTGTCCATTTTCCGATGGAGATGGGCTAGAATTTGTTTTCATATTTTCACAATAGTTTAATCGTCGAAATATATCAGCTTATCTATTTCTGGTAATTAACTATACGACATTCTGATCAGAGGTACATACTTCAGTCCGACCACGGATTCTTCATCATTAAGACAAGCCGAATCGTTTGAAGTCATTATCGGTTCGATATCAGAAAATAACCGACTTCTAAGCAAAACGATACCATGATATTCCTTGTATCAACAAGCGAGCAAAATTTTCTACTTTAGATCAATGTATACCGGGTGAGTCTTTGACCACTGCTTTTAATTTTAACCATAGATTCTTGATGTCAAAAAAAAACATTTTCTTCCTATAACATTTTTCCAAATTTGGCCCCGTTCAAAACATATAGGGTGTTGAAATTTCATAAAAAAATTACAATATCTCCTGTAATATTCAAATGAAAATATCAATTTAAATGATCTCTAGTAGAAGGTTTTTGATAACAGTCATGCATATTTTGGCATCAATTGATTTCTTCCATCTCTTGTGGGTTTCTCACTACTACTGTACATATTGGTTGGAATGCATGAAAAACAAATATCACTTGAACTAAAGGCCGTATCTTGTACTTCCTAGAATCATTGGTCATTTTTGCAGATAAAATCATTCATCATCGTTTTTCCTAAATTGCATCATTTTTGAGAAAATTGAAGTTGAAAGAAATTAAATCGATATAATCATCTGATGAAACATATCTTAGAGGGAAAATAATGTTTGCAAACAATTCAGATTCAATAATGAATGCTCTGGAAGGTAATTTTCATTCAAACTTAACTGGACTACAGAAGGGTATTTGCCCAATAATAATAATAATCTTTATTGATCCCTTAAGACTTCAAAAGTATGGGACAGGTCGGCAAACAAAGGTACAAGAGATACAGATAAAATAATCTCATATCACAAATCCAAGATGGCATCATTCATGAATTCCGTCACCGAATAATAACATCCACTACCCAATAGGTGCTTTATTGCCTTCTTGAAATGAAGTTCACCCAACATCTTAATTTTTGTTGGAAGATGATCGAAAAGACGTATGCTCTGATATAAAGGAGAGCGTTCATATTTAGATGTTACATGAACTGGCACTTGCAAAACACTGTTATTTCTTGTAGAATAATGATGATGACTCGACAATTTGTGCATAATGCTTTCATTATTCTTAACATAAAGGAGACACTTATATATATATAAATACATGACACGGTCAGAATATTATTTACTATAAAATATGGTTGACAAGAAGATAAATGTGACAAATTGTAAATTAATCGGATTATCCTCTTTTGACAAATCAACACCCTTTCCAGTTCGGTAGAACCTCCCCAGATAAGAACATTATATGCCATGTGTGGATAAGCTGTACAATAATACACATCCAAGAGTGAATGCAGGGAAAACAAATTTTTGATATTATTTATGGCAAAATATGAGTTATTCAGTTTTTTACAAACCGATTCAATATGTTGGTTCCATCGTAAGTATTCGTCAATTTGTACTCCAAGAAATCTAGCGGAGCCACTTGTAGTTATTGACGAGTTTTCACAAGTGAAGACAGGTCGTTTTCCACCGAAATTTTTTAGTTTGAAGTGAATGTATACTGTTTTATCTATGTTGACTATCATGTTTTTCCTACGACACCAAGTGGTGAAGGTTTGAAATAGTAGGGCCTTCAGGTCCTCAAAGCTCCCCGTAGTTACCAGAAATGATGAATCATCCGCGAAAAGTATGATCAAATGAGCAAGAACATGATCCGGCAAATCATTTACTATATAAACAAAATAAAGAATAAAGAAATTTGAAAACTCAAAATGCGTTTTAACGCAACTGAATATGGAAAAACGGTATGGGAAACAAGTGTTTCTTTTGAACTCAAAAACCTATGGTTAAAATTGATACAGTGGTCAAAGACTCACCCTGTATAATAGTCAAATAATTTCACGAAGACCTACGTTCACGAAATCCAATTTACGACAAAGAAACAATTGTTGAATAGATTTCCCGATATTTTCAATGAAAGAACTCCAGTTGTGAAATGTAGAAATAAACCAACAATTTATTTACAGGAAATTGAGTGCTTCACTGGAAATTGCCAAAAATTATCCTTAATTAAATATTTCGTGAGAATTCATTAACTGGGATTCCTAATATCATATATTCTTACAGGGATGCTCTAATTACATGTGTGATCAACACCCTGACATCCATTGTTGCCGGAGTTGTAACTTTCGCCATATTGGGTCATATTGCTCTCCAACAAAATGCAGAAGTAGCCGACGTGGTGAAGAGTGGTCCTGGCCTGGTTTTCCTCACTTATCCTGGAGTTGTTCTGGAACTGCCCGGTGCACCGTTTTGGGCTGGACTGTTCTTCATTATGCTTTTAGTGAGAAAGCTTCATATCATTTCCATTGATACTCGACTTATAACTGTTTTCATAAGGTTCTAGGAATTGACAGTCAGTTTTGTCTAGTAGAATCTTTCATAACCGGAATACTTGATAATTGGTCTCAAGAGCTCCGACCGCACAGGATGAAATTCACTGCGAGCGTTTGTCTGGTGATGTTCGTTTTAGGAATACCAATGGTGACACAGGTATGTACCATGAAATTGATTTCACTCATTCTTACAGTCTAGAACAGAAAAACTACATTTTAATTTCCAAAAATCATGACCATAAATCAAAGAAAAGGTAAACTATGCTGAAACAACAACAAGAATATAAATGAGCTATATATACACTGATCAACAATTGCTAGGGATCACTTATGAACTTCTCTTCATTTGTATTTTTTTCAAGTTATCTCGTAAATATCTGTACATTATATGTTCTCTAAGGAAAAATCAAGATGTTTTGAGTTGATTACATCAAATTTTTCCTCACTTCATCGGCTCTTGTTCACAAAATCGATTAATATCTGTACGCTGTTACAGGTGGAGTGAAAAGCAATGTGGTATTTGTTATTAAATTTGTTTTTTTCTCTCATTCAAACACATAAGGTGACAATAATTGAAGAAATGAGAACAATATCAGCTTATCAGTCATGCCGAGAAGACGTTTGGCTCCTGTGCAACTGGATCAAATCGGTGGATACAGGAAGGTTTGTCCCAGCGAGAAATGTCCCGGCGGTTGAATGTTTCGCAAAGTGTCGTGAGTCGGGCTTGGAATAGGTTCATCCAAAACGACTCAGTAGCTTATGTTCATGGGGGAGGTCAGCCGCACAGTACAACAGCTGCCCAAGATCGTCTTTTGATCCTCAATGCTAGGAGAAATCCCACTTACCAGGCGTCGCGGCTCAATAGATCACTGAGAGTTGCAACAGGAGTTCTAATTTCGAACCAGACTGTAAGAGGATGACTACATGTTCGTGGTTTAAGAGCACGTAGGAGGGTACAACATCCCCGTTTGAATAGGGAACACCGGGTTCATCGACGGCAAAGGGCTGAGGAGCACCGCAATTGGACAGTCGAAGATTGGAGCCGATGTTTATTTACGGATCAGTCTAGATTTCGTTTGCTCAACTCCGATGGACGTAGTCTTGCTTGGAGGGAAAGAGGTCGAAGGTATGCAGAACAGTTTATGGTACCCACAACAGCTTTTGGCGGAGGTTCTATATGTGTATGGGGAGGCATTTGTTTGAACCAACGCACAGAGTTGATTGTTCTGTAGAACACCACAATAACCAGCCAGAGATATCACTATATGATTATTGAACCCATAATTGTTCCGTTTGCTGCTGCCTTGGGCGAGAATTTCATTTTAATTGACGATAATGCCCGTCCATACCGTAGTCGTCTGGTTAATGAAGCGCTAGAAACTCATGCTATTGATAGGATGGACTGGCCAGCTCGCTCTCCAGACATGAATTGCATCGAACATGTCTGGTCTGAGATGTCTAGACCTTTCTAACGCTTAACGGGATATTTGGACGAATTTGTCCCAAAATTTTATAAATCGTTTGATTGAAAGTATACCTCGTAGGGTAGAATGCTTGAGATAAGATCGTGGGGGACCAACTAGGTACTAGCTTAACCGAAACTTCAGCCTTCTTGTGGTTTCATCATAAAATTTTCAGGTTATCCAAACACAGAATTTTGAGTGTTCCTAATAAAGTCTATTTTTCTCTCCAACTTTCCATTTTTTCATTCTTTTCTCAAGTGAACCATATTATCAACTGAAAATACTCTGATATCTGACTAAATTTATAATCTTGGAGCGAATATTTCAGAAATAAATTTAGAAAATGTAAATGATCCCTATCAATTGTTGAGCAGTGTATTTATATTCTATGTCAGTCTATAATTTTTTTTTTCGTCTGCTATTTTTTCAATGAAATAAGTGTTATATCACAACCTTCCCCAACTATGGATGATGATTTCCCTTTGAATGGGTTCCATAGCAGACTTAAAACATCAGAAGATCTGAAAAATCATCACTTGGACCGCAAGACCCGATTCGAAGAATCCTCCTTGCAGATTGGCGACAAATTTTGTGTATTAGATTTGAATATAGAGGGTATTTCTAAGGACAAGAGTGATTATACTTCTAAACTGGCAAAGAACTATGGTGCTGAGATTATTCTCCCTCAAGAGACACATACGGATACTAAAAAAAATCTTTGTGGAAGAGGAACCATAAAGGGTTATGTATTCATTGATTATCTCCTTAGTAAAATTTACGGTTTAGCTTGTTATGTTGAAAAATCCTTGATTCACATTATCGACTTAATCCAAAAAGGCGAATTTGAGGGTGTTTCCTTTATCTCTTTCAAATTTTGTATTTTTGTTATTCAGTTCTTTTTTCTGCTTTTGTCTTTTTATTTCCAGATTCGATGTGGGCAAATTGAAGAAGTCTCTGTCTCCATCAATAGAAGAACACTCTTGAAGAAAGAAGTCCCTAAAATATATTTCAGCTTATTTTTGTACTTTCACACTTAAGCGGGGAGCCAGGGTTTTTTTACTGGGGTTTTTTCCTAGGCTTTTATGTGATACGCCTAATTGTATGACACCCCGTCGCTAACCCCTGATCTATATGCTTTATTGTTTGCTAACTAAATATTGTAAGCCAAAAGTTCAAAAGAATATATATATATATATATATATATATATATATAGTTAGTGACGTTAGTGACGGGGTGTCATACAATTCGGCATATGACATAAAAGCCTATGGAAAAAACCCCAATAAAAAACCCTGGCTCTCCGCCTCAGTGTGAAAGTACAAAAATAAGCTGAAATATATTTGAGGGACTTCTTTCTTTAAGAGTGGTCTTCTATTGATGGAGACAGAGTCTTCTCCAAGTTGTCCACATCGAATCTGGAAATAAAAAGACAATAGCAGAAAAAAGAACTGAATAACAATAATACGTATCATATTCGTTTGAAATGTATAACCCATTGCAAGAAAGATTCGGAAACATTATGAATAGCCCTGAAACCATCTTGAAATGGGACAACTATTGATGAGTTGAGGTATTGTTTCTTCGGCTTCTCCACATTCTCAACTCGCGCTTGGAACTGAGTTCCATCTGAATAGCATGCTATTGATACGACCATGACTTGTTCTCAAACGATTTGGTACTGACCAAATTTTTCTTGGAAGATAAAAACCAGGAATTTTTTCAGAAGTATCAGAAACGAGATACTTATTGAACTTTTCGTAAGAGTTCCACTCAGTCTTCTATAATTCTTTATAGCTTATGTTCATATTGAATAACGTATTATGCCATAATCGTTTACGTGACTTCAATCTGGGAATTCTATTTTGTGTCACACTCAGTTGACACTTTTGAAGCCACAAAAACAGGTTTATTCTTATGGAGCATATTTGAACATCTGTTGAAACTAATTTCTCCTGAAACCTTGTTGAACAATGTTATTTCATTCTAAGAATGAAGAGAAAATAATTATCTAAAAGGAAGTTCTGCAGATACATTCAGTAGGTGAATTCTATCATTTCCATTTCGTCGCAGTTATCTCAAAACTCGAATACTTTATAAATTGAATTCGAAAGCTTCCAGACTCCGTGGAGGAAAGTAATATATACGGGGGAATTCGTGCTCAGATAAATTTATTGTTAATAGGACAAAGCCAACTTTTCGTTTAAACGAGATGTGAAATGGTTTCGGAAAGTTTGTTGGGTTCACGCGAGCCTGGAATGTTTTAGGGTCAGGCCGAATATCCTCTATGACAGTTTGTATCCTTTTCTCGCAACAAACCAGGACTTGTTTCACGAGCGAAGATATCAAATATTTACTCTGGGCAAGATGAGGGTAGGAGACAATTTTACCCCATCCAGTTTGCTGTTCAGAATGCAGAGTTACCGAGGTAATCCTGTCGAATGGTGGTGAGAATGTATTTCCCAGAACCTCACCTGGCTTCTCGAGGAAAAATTTCATCATTTAGATATTGGAGCAGGTCGTGTTTTCGTTTTCCGTTACTATTCAATTTAGATAGCTAGAGTAAAATGGGATATTTGCGTCGTGGGATGTTCTTTCCACATCTTATACCTATTTCAGGAATTGCGACGGAATTGTTTATGGTTTATCAGAGCTGCCTCAGGGTAAGGTTGGTTTGCGTTTTTGAATTCAATATTTTGCTGTAACATTTGTCCTGGTCAAATTTTCGAATATAATTGGAAGAGTTATGTTACAGGATAATAATGATTTTATTCTTTTTTGTGTAAAAAGGCTGTAAGGTCAATGTTAGGAGCCGTTTACTAAATCATTGTTGCCAATCGTGGAAGATTTGAACAAAGGAACAAAAGAAAAATCCTTACAGAGATTGGAGTCAGATGAGATATTCTTAATGTATTTCGATGTGGTAGATATGACTATTTCTAATTGGTTTCTGGGAGAAAGAAATTTAAACTTCGAACAAAACTCGAGGAAAACTCTGAAAAGTTCTTTTCAATTTGAGAAGAAGGTTTGTTCATTCGGTTTAATTCACACTGTTCTAGAGTACGCAAAAAGACTCCAGAACAAGCGTCCAAAAGCTCCTGACGTCACGTCAGTACTTTCCTCAATTTAAACTTGTTAATTCTGTTACTTCTCATCACTGGTACTCCAATGTCTGGATTTGCTAGCAGTAGTTTCGTCATAAACTTTGCTAAAGTCTACTTTGTCTGAAACATTGAGGTGATGAGAATTCAGTAATGAAAACACTTTATTGGAAAGAAGGATTCTGATTAAACACAACTTCTTATTTCTGATTGAATCGAATTGTACACCAAATAAAAAATCAAAATTTAACTAATTTTTTTTTCAGGGAGGAATGTACATCTTCCAATTGATGGACTATTATTCAGCGAGTGGTATATCACTTCTATGGGTGTGTTTTTTCCAAACGATTGGACTTTCATGGATCTTTGGTGTTGATCATTTGTGCGACTGCATCGAGCAAATGATGAATGTTAGACCAAATTGGTTCTGGAGAATGACCTGGAAGTACATTTCGCCAGCTTTGATGGTTGTAGGTATATAAAAACTGAAGTGCTTTGCATAGAATTAAACTCCGTTCGGACCAGGGGGTGGGAACTGGCCTACTACAAAGGTGGTAGTGATCGGTAAAAACGGATTTTATCGGATCTCGGTCTTGATGGACTTTATGACGAATAAAAAACTATTCTTTGACGAGCATGAACTTTCATGTTATCTATGCCAACGCCATTTTTTTCTCCCATGTCCTGTTCTAGGTTTATTCCATACATAGACTACTTATTTTTTATTCAAAAAGTAGTGTTATTCAGCTAGAGAGGTATTCATTTTCAACATTTCAATTTAATTCAATTGAAATGGTTTATTCTTGCTGTGTTCCCAATTGCTACAGTGATAGTAATGTCAAAAGGTAAGTGTTGCATTCATATAAGTAGTAGTTTTGGATAAACTTATAACTCACTAAAAATGTACTGTGAATTAATATTTTCTGTAGCAATTTTATATTTGTGTAGTAATTTCTGATTAGTAAAAATTTGGGACAGTTTCTAACACTGTTTTCTTTCTAGGTTTTTCATTACACAAGTTGAGGGTGTTAGAAATGTTTGGTTGGAAAGAATCGGAAATCCATGTCTTCATTCATCCAAAAGCGTTATTTGCATAAAGCATTTTCATATGGATTGTATAGACCCACATGGAAAGCTGAAAAGATTTGCTCTACCAACACTTAATTTGCCAAGTATTTCATTCTACTCCCTATGATTATCATTTTTGTAATTTCGATAATCTTTCAGAATATGTAAGTCACCCTCAAAATTATGACATATTTTTTCTACCATCCAGAACTCCTGAAGAAACTTTGAGGCAACAAGGTATTTATATATAAGTGAACTGCTCATGGTCATTGATTGTAGTTTTGGGTATTCCACTAATAGTGGGTTTCATAAAAATCGTTTATCAGAAGATTCCTAGAATACTTCAACGGATATGTGAGATTTACCGTTGGAATGCCAAATTCATGGAATTTTCGCTTTGGCTCTAAGTCTTAGTATACCTTCACTAGTTCTCTTTGATTTGAATTCCTGTATTGCTTTCTGGTTCAAGGAGTAAAAAAAGAAAATAGAGTTCAAGAAATTGTTTCTATCATAAAAGTATAAATATAATGCATTTCATGCTTAAATTGATATATTTGTCACTAATATTCTAATTTATTCTTTTAATGTATTTTTCATAATTTGATGAGTTATTGTTGGTTCGTTTATTCTTTCCCTCGATATTGAAATTTTTGTAAATTGATTATATACTGCATTATATATATTTCCAAAGTTTATTTTTTGTTTATTTCCTTTCATCCTCTAAAGATTAGTATGTTCTTTGATTTGAAGGGCAGATATATTTGAAATGACCATAATTCTTTTAATCTGCTGCAAATTGTCACAATTTTCTGATCAAATGATATTTTTTATTGAAATTGTGACAATCTACAGCAAATTAAAATAATGGTCATTTCAAATCTATTTGTTTTCAAATCCAATAAAAGTATGGGATTCAACCTGCTCGTGGAATCCTATGATACTCATATAAAATGCCCTAGAGGGCGCCACGAGACGGAACGTTGTGCGAATGGAATCTGTAATAAAGTAGGGATTAACCAAAGATGGCGCTGTAAGTTGAGCTCTCGAAATCGGGACCAAAATTCATGCCAGAGTTGCCTATCTATAGGTAGTCTATGGTTCGGATGTAATCGTGTAACCGTTCGTATGGACGGATGGACAGAATCGATTTTGGCCCCGGACTCTATATCAGTGATTCTAATTAAAACGATAGACACCACGTTCACCCGAATATTTTCAATATGATCAGTACGAGGGTTGTCTTTTATGTTTCGGGATTAGAGAACAAAAACAAATATTAATGATCGAAAATCACTTTATTAATTTTCAAAATATTGCCCATTAAGATCTATGCACATTTGCATGCGTTTGAACTATTTATCGAAGCTCTTTTGCCACTCTGAATGAGGTATCTACAAAACATGCATTCTGAACGTATCAACCGCTTCTTTAGGTGTCGAAAAACGTTGACCACTAATTTTATTTTTTACGTACGGGAATAAAAAGAAATCTTTCGGTGCCAAGTCAGGGCTATGCGGCGGATGACTCATCAAATCGATGTTTTGAGTGCTCAAAAATGCAGTTGTTTGAGCCGATGTGTGTTAGGTCGCATTGTCGTGGTGAAGGGTGATCCGTTTCATCGGTTGGTTTTCCTGATCTCTTGAAAGACAACTGGCAAACAAATGGTTGTGTACCACTCAGAATTGACTGTTCTGCATTGTTATAATGGTACGATTGAGACATGTCCAGTTTTTCCGAAAAAACAAGCGACCTTCTGCTTGGAAGTGCTTCGAGCGAGAGCAACTCTTGTTGGATTTGGCTCATCTTGAAACACCCATGCAGTTGATTGCTGTTTACTTTCGGGCTCATACGCGTAAATTCACGATTCATCACTTGTTACGATGTCATAGACGTGCTTCGAACCACCGCGATCGTATTCTTGAGAGATTTTTGAGCGATTGACAAATCATGTGGGATCCAACTCGAACAAATTTTTTTGACGGTCACGTGTTCATGCAATATTGAATGTATGCTGGTCCCACCAATGCCTAAGGTTGTCTCAATCAAGATCAAGATAGAAATAGATTTAAGAAAAATGCTGCATTTATGCATAAAGTAGGGTAATTAAATTATCCACGAAGCCCGGAAAACTACTCCTTAGATGGAAATCTCAAACTTGGCGTCATAAAACTGGAGTACAGTTTTGAAAGACGGAAATGGTATGAAAGTTACGACCCTCCGTCAACGTGAAAACGAATAACCAGCAAGACGAGTTCAAAACGAGTGGAAAATGCATGACGGAAATTAATTCAGCCAGCAACGTGTAGCTGTGTTATCAACTCAAGAGTTATCCCAGTAATCGTGTTGGCGGGTTTTCTGAATGAGGATATTATTGACCGAACTTAATATGATACTAGAGAATAGTTGAGATTGTACGTCTCTAGTTAACTCCAAGTTTCGGCTAAATTGATACTTCCCAGCGTCTTCAACGATGGAACCTGGATTTAATTCGTGACAATTGAGTTTCAAAATGTCTCTCTCCTACTTTGGATTACAGCTGTTCCGTGGATGGAGAGTGTAACAAGTTAGAACAGGAGCTGTTTCGTATGATTGCGTATTTAGAAATATTGCATTTTTGGTGAAGGCAATCCTGAATGTGGGTTCCGAAAACTGGTTATGAAATTCTTATCATTTTACCGACTTTAATTGAGTATTGAGAATATATTGTCCGATTCTGCCAATATAAAATTGAAGCTTATCTACTTCGATTGCTTTTGCATATACGGCCAGACATACTCAACTGAGACCATAGATTCTTCATCACGAAAAGTAGTCTACTCGTTTAAGAACATTTCAGAGGCGATGTTCGAAAATAACAGCCTTTTGGAAAATGCTTTTCTACCAAAACAAGCCAGAAAGAAGTCACCTCTCGGAAATTCTCTCTATGTTTATGTTTCCATTGAAGTGCGACAAGCCAATAACATTTGATATGAAGCAGTCCACAGGGGCGGCACGTATTATTATGAATTATGATGTATAAATATTTACTTAGGTAACGCTCCGTCCCCCGATTATATTTTTACGTACGATCGATACCATGTTTTGTGTGATGAGAAGAGAGTGAGGACTGGCTAGAAAAAAGTTTTTAGGTTTTTGTAGTTCGTCCAATATCATGATCAATATTATAATTTCAAACAAAATCGTTCGAATTTAATTTTATTAGGTTATTCATCCGCTAATTCATGTACAAGTGCGATTGAGAACAGACGAAATTAGATCATACTCAATAAGTCGTCGAATTACTTTTGATCCCTAAGACTATATCTTACTAGATCGTAATCTATAATATAAAAATTGAGAAAGCACTGACGTGAGGTCAGATTGCTTTGGCGCTCTTGTTGAGCTACTTGCGAGTAAATATTCAAACCTTAACAAAGCTATAAGCTCTCTGATCGGGTGAACAATAGTCTTTTTCCGTAGTATGGGACAATGTGATATATATATATTCTTTTGAACTTTTGGCTTACAATATGTAGTAAGCAAACAATAAAGCATAAAGATCAGGGGTTAGTGACGGGGTGTCATACAATTCGGCGTATCACATAAAAGCCTAGGGAAAAAACCCTGGCTCCCCGCCCAAGTGTGAAAGTACAAAAATAAGCTGAAATATATTTAAGGGACTTCTTTCTTCAAGAGTGGTCCTCCATTGATGGAAACAGAGACCTCTCCAAGTTGCTCACATCGAATCTGGAAACAAAAAGACGAAAGCAGAAAAAAGAACTGAATAACAAGAATACAAAATTTGAAAGAGATAAAGAAAACACCCTCAAATTCGACTTTTTGGATAAAAAAATTTTCAATAATAATAATAATAATCAATGAATACATAACTTTTATGGTTCCTCTTTCATGAAGATTTTTTTTTAGTATCCGTATGTGTCTCTTGAAGGAGTATAACAAGTAGAGAGTACACAAATTCCTTTGCTAGTTTAGAATTGCAATCACTCTGGGACAATGGGATGCAAATATGAAAGCCTAATGAATAAACAAACCTTTATATCAATTTGAAAATAACTACTCATAATTTTCACCAAATTTTGATCTATGCTTCTCCTAAAAACTTACGTCTTACTATCGATCTGTGATGGCAAATCTTTCAATGACAAAGCTCGGACTTCATGACATTTCTATTTTTTCTTGTGTAAATGAAAAAATGATCATATCTTCAGAAGGAAAGAAAGCGACAATGAAATTTGAGGATGAGTAAGATATCTGTAACCTCAATAAATATACGGATTTTTATTTAAATCTAAATGAAGTATTAGGAGATATTGAGTATTGAAAATTTTTTTACAAATTTTTTAGAAATTTTCTAGCGTGACGATTTCTGCGAAATTTTGCAAGCCGTTTCGTTGCAGCCTCCCTCAATAACATTCCAAGTATCAACTTGATCGGATGGATATTCTAGTAGTTATTGAGGAGTAGTTATTGAGGAAAATTTCAGATGCTCATAACTACTGAACCATCCGAAGGATTTGGCGCAATAACAAACTTGACCGAGATATTTGGACAATTAACCTATTCTGAAAATATGAAAACTCTAGCTGATTCCTTTTGGATTCTAGAGAGGATACGGCCGGCCGGCCGGACAGACTCAACTTTCGCCACGAATTCTTCATCAGGGAGTCGAACCCAATCGATTGAGACCATTTTCGGCTCGATATTCAAAAATTACAGACATTCGGGCAAAATGATAGGCACTCTGTTCGGGTGAACAAGAGCGCCAAAAATGAATCGCAAAATGTGTTGGTAAGCCCATAACTCAACAACGCCTGGACCAATTTGGCCAAATCTTTTTTTAAAATGTTCGTTGAAGTTCAAGGATGGTTTTTACGGCGAGAAAAATTAGAATTATTGCTGAAAACACCCTAAAATAGCCCTTTTCTTTTTCCCATACAAATGATTTGTAACCAAAACGTAGTCAATTTGAGCTTTATTGCTATGGTATAAAGTTCATATTAAATTACAAGCACTCACTGTTGTCTAAGCAATGTAGGTGTGTTCCTAACGTCAAAGATCATATCCTGGAGGGATTTACACCTTAGATGCACCTGGTGGTACAGGAAAAACTTTTTTGATTTCATTATTATTAGCAACAATTCGCTCACAAAATAAAATTGCACTTGCACTCGCTTCGTCGGGAATCGCAGCAAATTTGCTTGAAGGTGGTCGAACAGCCCATTCAGCACTAAAATTGCCATTAAATATGCAAAGCAATGAAACTCCAATCTGCAACGTTTCGAAGAACTCTGCAATGGCAAAGGTTTTGAAGCAATGTAAATTGACTGTTTGGGATGAATGCACGATGGCACATAAAAAATCTTTGGAGGCTTTAGACAGAACCTTATAAGATCTACGGAGCAATAATAACCGATTTGGTGGTGCAATGATTTTATTAGCATGATTAGTTAGATTTTCGTCAAACATTGCCAGTGATTCCACGATCAACGGCAACTGATGATCTCAATGCATGTCTACAGTCCTCCAATTTGTGGAAACATGTCAAAGTACTTCATTTAAGCAAGATAATTCGTGTCGAGTTGCAAAATGACCAATCTGGAAACTTATTCTCTAAACAACTCATTGACATTGGTAATGGTAAATTTCCTATAGACATGTTGACTGACTGCATTAACTTTCCTCAAAGTTTTTGTCAGTTAACTCTATCAAAAGATGAACTTATTCAGAAGGTGTTTCCAGATGTTTCTCAAAATTACAGAAACCATGATTGGTTGAGCGAACGAGCTATACTGGCTGCAAAAACATAGATGTAAATGAATTAAATTTCAAAATTCAAAAACAAATTACAGGCGAATTGAGGATATATAAATCAGTTGATTCGGCTACTAATCAAGATGATGTAGTCAACTATCCACCGGAATTTTTAAACTCGCTGGATTTGCCACTCACAATCTTCAATTAAAAGTTGGATCGGTGGTTATAATGTTGCGAAATATCAACCAACCACGTCTTTGCAACGGTACACGGTTAGCGATAAAAAAATTACTAAAGAATGTGATAGAAGCAACTATACTCAAAGGAAAGTATAAAGGAGAAGATGTTCTCATACCGCGTATCCCAATGATTCCGACTGATGTGCCATTTGAGTTTAAACGACTACAGTTTACAGTGCGAATTGCTTTTGCTATAACTATAAACAAGTCCCAGGGGCAATCATTAAGTGTTTGTGGTATTAATCTAGAAAACCCATGTTTCTCACATGGTCAATTGTATGTTGCCTGTTCCCGTGTTGGAAAACCATCAGATTTGTTTATCTATGCGCCAGGTAATCAAACAAAAACATCGTATAACACAAAGCACTACAATGATAATAATAATATAATAATTATGATTCACATGATTAACAATAAAGCGATTACTTACTTTTAAATCCTTATATATGTTTTATTTAATTATTTTTTATTCACAACGCCCTATCACCAGGGTGACGGTTCTATTTTTTAAAATAAGTAGGCACAAAAACTGCCACATTACAAATCTTTTTGACAGGACGAAGTCTGTCGGGTCAGCTAGTTTTGAATAATTTTATTTGAATCCAAAATATTGAAGATATGGATTTGATAATACGAGGATTGCCTTATATAGCTCGGGATTAAAGACAAAAACAGATATTAATCATCGAAAATCACTTTATTGTTTTTCGAAATATTGCCGATTAAGATCTTTACACTTTTGCATACGTCTGAACCAATTGTCGAAGCACTTCTGCCCCTGATAAACTTAGCAAGCTAACTATGTTTTAGGGGCAGTATTCTGAGAGGTCTTCACTACTGTTATCGTATTGAATTTTCATTTAAATATATAAAGTAGTTCAAGAGTTATTCGAGAAAAATTGATTACCAGTGGCGGCCTTCGGAGGCCGTACCTCCGTAGGGAGGACCGCTAGGAAAAAAATTATGGGAACTTGTTATCTTACTTCTTAATGTTCTGTCTGGATCCGAGAGATTTCCCACATTTTCCCGAACACCCTGTATATCCGAATAATGACATATCTGTGCAACTTCCTCGTAAATATCCTGTCTAATGTTCTGAAAGATCATTTCCTTGTAGATACATATTATGATTGATTTTTCATGGAATTTTGAGGAAAGCAGTTATTGAAATCATTTATTGATAAAATAATTGGGAACAACAATATCAAAATTAGACCGATAGTGGCAAGCGCAGAAAATGAGAATATCACTCAAGATATATATTATGTAAAATTCCCATACATCCCTGGACTCTCTGACAAAATAAATATGCTCATAAAATCAATTTCTCATAACATAAAAATAGTTTCATACAACATTTCAACTTGTAGCGCATTATTTTATAAATTGAAGGACGTCGACGCTATGTTGAATCAGAGCGAATTGGTTTATAAGATCCCTTACAGTGATTGTTCGAAGAGTTACATTGGCCAAACTAAACAATATCTAAAAAATAGAATAAGTCAGTACAAATATGATAGTCAAGAAAAATATAGATCTAAAGATACTAAGACAGCCCTTGCATCCCATCATTTTGATAATAAACATAAATTTAATTTTCAAGCGATTTCTATTTTGGACATAGAAAGAAATTATACAAAAAGAACCATCAGTGAGATGATATACATAAAACTAAATGATACCGTTAATTGCCGAACTGACACACAAAATTTGAGCTTGATATATAATAACATATTAGATCTTTTCAAAAACAAATATTCATAACAGTGAATTGAGGAATTCAACTTTTTAACAGCATATTTTAGACTCCTCCTGTAGTAGAACAGGTTAAGATAGAAATAAATATTTCAGTTTCGGAACACTCATTGACCGTAACACGTTATTGTGATGTTTTGCAATTTGTCTCAAAAACATTTTAGACGGAGTTTTCCAAAGTTTCCCCATAAGTTCCTTTTCAATTTGCTCAACAAACTAATATTAAGATCCTTTGTGTGTAAAACATAAGTTCGACTTTGGTAAGGTTTTTTCGATTTTAAATATGTGTTTCTGTCAAATCCAAATAGAAAAAGAAAAAATAACAAATAAATTCGAATAAATGTAATTTTAATATATAGTTTCAATTGTACGATTTTGTTACCGATTGTTGTATATGTTTATTTTGGAACCATGTTTTAATCCATTATTCAATTTTCATGTCAGATGTACTTGTATCATATTTGATCTCTGTGAAAAAATTTCTCTTTTGTAGCCCTGAAGAAATAGAAATATATCTACGAAACGTTGGCATTAGTTGGATGTAGTTTTTGACCAACTGCTTTCCTCAAAATTCCATGAAAAATCAATCATCCTGTCTAATGATATAAAATTGATAAAAAGAAAAAAATTTGCCTTTTTCAGGATTTTGTTGCCAAATATTTTTCTTCTGCGAAAATGGATTTGTTCCATAATTTCGATCCGCACTGTATATTCAAATATTCACTTCATATTAGAGTACGATTATAAACAATCAATTTATATGTTCTCTTTTTCAGATAATATTTATTAGCCAATGTATGCAATTTAGGACGCTCTCCTACGGTGATTATGAGTATCCAGTTTGGGCTAACGTTATGGGATTATGTTTGAGCTTCGCATCCATGATCTGGATTCCGGTGTATGCCATATATTACGTTATAAAAGGGCCCGGATCTTTATTGGAGGTAGGTGCAATAAATATAAAATAAGGTCTAGAATAGCGGTGAGCGGTCTCCAGGCGAAATAGCAAAATGCGTTGGTTAAAGTTTAATAAGAGGTTTCCCGGATTGGGCGAGTGCACACACCCTAAAAATTTGAATAGAATACATCGCATTGACGGTGAAGACAGTTGAAAGATTTTATTTCGATTCTCGGGTAATTATTTTCTCGAAAAATCGCTGAGAATTCCGTCTATCCGACAGAACGACAGACAAAAGCATATTTTCTTGAAGGAACATGCTCTGATAATAAATCATCGGGTCTTAAATTATTATTATATATCGGTCAATAAGTGCCGGGCCTAACTACCAACTAGCGCCACTAACAGGATATCCTTATGATATTTCGTAGTTCATGATCTTTGGTTCACTATTTAAGGAGTGACAGTGGTTAAAAGGATGTTTCAAAAACTATGGATTCCAATATTTGCATGTGTTGATATATTATTGTTTTTAATAGGAAAAATACCGTTTAACTCATAAATGATATTTCCTTGAAGGTTGAATAACATACAGTGTGGAAACCACTTATGGAATAAAATTCTTTATGACATTATTTTAGAAAATTATAAAAAATGCTGAGACACGTCAAGTTTTGAATTCAGTTGTGCGTTATGTAAACATAAATTTAAATGTACAGGGTGATTCACGTAAATCTGCTATAGTCGGTGTTCTCTTATTTTAATGAAACACCCTGTATATTTGTATATTTTTGAAATCCCTTAATGAACCGATTTCAATAAACTAAATATGTATGGTCAATTATGAATTGTACAGGGCGAAATTTTTATTTTTACAATTATTTAACACATACATAAAATAGCTGTTGTATTTGATTTTAACACATTAAAATAAATGCTCAAAATGTTCTCCACCTAGTTGTTGGCAATAGCACAGTCTCCTATAGAACTCCTCCTTAACTTTGTTTAAAGTTTGAGGTGAAATATTCCGTATTTCTGTAGTTATCCTGTCTTTGAAGTCTACAATGCTAGTTGGTTGTGTTGCATATACTTTGTTCTTGAGATAACCCCATAGAAAAAAAGGTCTGGCGATCTAGCTGGCCACTCAATAGTACCTCTTCGTCCAATCCATTTATTGGGGAAGATTTCCTCTAAATAAGTTCTTATCATTAAAGTATAATGGGGTGTTGCCCCGTCTTGCTGAAACCAAACATTTTCATTTGGTAAGCTAGGATCTATTGCGTTGGGATATAAGTTTGCCAACGCAGGAATAACATCATTTGTAAGCATATTTAAATATTTTTCAGCTGTCAAATTTCCATCTATAAATATAGGACCAATAATATGGTCGCCTATGATACTGGCTCAAACGTTCACCTTTTGAGGGTACTGAGTATGTGTTTCACGCATCCAATTAGGATTCTCTGCTGACCAATATCTACAGTTCTGTCGGTTTACCTCCGCATTCATTGTGAATGTTGATTCGTCAGAAAAAAAGAATGGTACCAAGAGCTATCTCATTTCTGTTCAGCTTATTCATCAATCTTTCGCAGAAATCTATTCTACTGTAGCGACAACGATCCCACATTGGTGACCCCGACGTCATGGGAACGGTTGTCTTTACGACGTATCCGCGGTATTGCGGATTTGCTTAGGTTCACATCACCCGTCCGCACCATACCGTGTGGTGTAGCTCAGCCCAGGTGGCGATCACCCGGCTATACCTACTGACCTTGTAACACGCATTGGTTTCGTTCCTCCGTCACTGGTAAGGGAGTGTGTAGCGACACTCTATCAGCGGCAGGGGAGTGTGTAGGGATCTCTTGGCGGCACTCTATATAGCCACGCATAGCTTAATTCACAGCGCTCCGGTGGCCTAGAGGTAAGCGCCCAAGTTTCACACCGACTAGGTACTAGGTGCCCGGGTTCAACTCCCGGCGGCTCCCTCAAACTTCTATACCCCTGCGTCTATGGCATGGCGCACACAAGCCATACTGTTGAGTCCAAATGTGTGCGCCAGGGACGAAACGCATAAGTAGGGATAATACTTACGATCCCACACTACGATCTGGATCGTCTTCTGTTTAACTCCTGCACAAAAGTCAATTTGTATGGATGAAGTTTTTCTTTATGAAGACACCTTAGAACAGTTGTATGATTAACATTATTTTCACGGGCAATTTGACGTGTACTTGAAGTTGGATTCTCTTCGACACTTAACAAAATATTGACTTTGACATCATCTTCAACGAAGTTTGGTTTTCTTTTTAATGGTTTGACATGTCCAAGTTCTCTGAATTGTTCATGAATTTTAGACACTGTGCTTTGTGAAATATTAGGCAATTCGGGATACCTCTGATTAAATAAGTTTGCCACTTCAACTTGACTTCTGCAGTTATCCCCGTACCCGATCATCATTAAAATCTCAATTCGGTGAGTCTCAGTTAAATATTTCATTGTTATTTCGACAAGGAAAAAGTTTTTAAAAAAGATTTTACTTTTTCAGTATAAACTGTCGACACATCAACAACCGACAGAATATTAAAACAATCCACATTATTTACCGATTTTGTCTGATTATTGGCGTTTCTATGCACTTTTTACGTATTTATGATAAAATTCATTGGCGTACCAGGTTTAACTTAATTCAGAAGGTTTTCCAAATACGTTAGTTTAGATTTTTGATAAATCCGTATTTAGCTAATTTAAAAACTACCAATATTTCAAGTGAAATAAATTATTAATTTTAAAATTTCACCCTGTATAATCCATAATTGACCATACATTATTTAGTTTGTTGAAATCGGTTCATTAAGATTTATACAAATATACAGGGTGTTTCATTAAAAAAAGAGAACACCGACTATAGCAGACTTACGTGTATCACCCTGTAAATTTAAATTTATGTTTACATAACACACAACTGAATTTAAAAGTTGACGTGTCTCAGCATTTTTTATAATTTTCTAAAATAATGTCATAAAGAATTTTATTCCATAAGAGTGGTTTCCACACTGTATATCATAGAACTATAAGGACCATAAACCGACATCAAAAAAACGATTTTGGATCAAAAATAATAAAATATTGTAAGGGGTGATGTTATGACAATATAGAAGAATTATTGAAATCAATTAAATAAAAATAAAATCAAATTGAATTCCTTACATGAAGAAGGTGAAAGATTTTTTCTTTAAATAATGGTCGTAATTGTTTGCAGCAATTTATAGGATTCTTGAAAATAGTTTTTTCGCGTTCAAGGTGTCTACATCGAGAATTTCTTAGTGCTTGAAGATTTCCCCTCCTCCAGAACCTCTAATCTGCCAAACTCGTAATTATGATGTAGTTTAACGTCATCTTCCTTGTTGAAGTTGTGTTGGTTATGGAATAAAAGCTTTGGATAGGAATAAAAAAATGGTTTATTCAGATATACTGAAGAACCCTTCAGAAATGAACCTGAATAGGCACATAAAATTTGTATTAACATAAGACCATTTTTTTCAACATACGTAAATTTATGAACTCGAGTGAACATTACAAGAACAAGAGGATATGGTATATTGATTCGGTAGGTGGATGTAAATAAAAACACACTGTAATCTATACAATTCTTTGGCGATCCATTTCGGCTTCGATTAAGCCATCATCAGGCCAGCTGAAATTACATTTTTGCAGTTTTACTGATGTTATCTTTGTAAAAAGTGGTCATAGTAAAATACTGAGAGTGTGCTATCTTACCGTCGTTGGAGGCAAATTGACAAACATATATGATTAGATAAAGGATCGAGGATAAAAGATAACATCAATAAAATGTAATTTCAGCTGGCCTGATGATGGCTTAATCGGAGCCGAAATCGATCGCCAAAAAATTATATAGATTACAGTGTGTTTTTATTTACATCCACCTACCAAAAAATACAGAAACATACTATGGAAGCATACATTACCAAAATGGTATATTGATATTGATTAGAATTTTTGGTGAGGAAAATTCATTTCCGCCTAACATCTATGAAACTGAAAAGTCGGTAGTTTTTCACAGCTTTTTGAATGCTGAAGTGTCGTGAAAGAAACCTTTGGAGCAAATATTTAACATTAATTATACAGGGTGAGTCTTTGATCAGTACGTTAATTTTAACCATAGTTATGGAAAAAGTTTCCCATACCGCTTTTCCATTTTCAGCTTTGTTAAAAAGTTATAAGTATTTTAAGTTTTCACATTTGGCAAATACCCCTGTGTAGTTCAGTTTAGTTTGAATGAAAATTACCTTCCACAGCATCCAATATTGAATCTGAATTGTTTAAAAACATTATTTTTTCTCTAAGAAATGATTTTCTCACTCATATTTCATCAGATGAATATATCGATTCAATTCCTTTCTACTTCAAATATCTCAAAAATCATGCAATTTAGGAAAAAATATGAGGAATAATTTTATGTGCAAAAAATGAAAAATAATGATTCTAGGAAGTACAAGATACTGACCTTTAGTTAAGGTGATATTTGTTTTTCATGCAATTTAACCAATCTGTACAGTAGTACTGAGAAACCGACAAGAAATCGAATGAATCTATTGATGCCAAAATATGCATCACTGTAATCAAAAACCTTCTACAAGAGATCATTTCCAATGATATTGTCGTTTGAATATTACAGGTGAAAATGAAATTTCAACACCCTATATCTTTTGAACGGGGCCAAATTTGAAAAAATGTTATAGGAAGAAAATATTTCTTTTGACGTCAAGAATCTATGGTTAAAATTAACGCAGTGGTCGAAGACTCACCCTGTATATTTGATATCAGAAGGTGAGGATTCACGTATTAATTTAGCGCATTTAAAAACACATTCCTTCACCTCTTTTACTGCCCCAGGGTAATCTGCACTGCCGAAAAGCTTTTTAAATGAAGGGGTGCCACCCTAAATAATAAATATTGGAATTACCGAATTAATTTTTGCATCACTGGTTTGACTAAAACCCTGTCCGAATCACATGACCGTTGAGAACATATTTCTGAATTAAAAATATTCGAGGGTAGACGAGTTTGAAGAGAGTTGTGGAAAAAAAAACCATAAATATTCAGCGGATGGGTTCTAATATTTGCAGGCTTATACTCCATCAGAATTTACCTAAAATATTTGACAGAAGACCCGTTGCAGAGCGAACGTTCAGGTCCAATATCGGGGAATTCAGATGGAATATAGTGTATCCGTTTCCAAGGGAGGTAATGAAAATTTAAAATCGTGATTTGGTTGGAAACGTGAGGGGTTTCATTGCTATTAACCTAAACTCTATTCTGCTTTTTTTTCACATTTTGGGATTTCATTCTATGAATTGCATAGATTGCAGACAGCTTTATTCCGAAAATATGGGAATGCGGTTCACGGAGAATTTACTAGGAATTTGTTTATTACTTTTTCTTGTATAAAAATATACGTTCTTTTGTCAGCATTTCAGTTATTTCATTAGTGCACTGCTAAAAACAGTGTAAAAAAATTACCTTTATATATTTTCATTTAAATTATTTTGAAAAATTATTCCGGCCAGCTAGAGCACAAAACCATCTCACATTTACCTTTAGAGAGTTTAAATAGATGCTTCCACCAAGTTCCACCTCAGTCAATGATAGCCAATACTCGAACAATCGAAATATATTCCACTATTTTACAAATTTTCATTCGAATTAAATGAGGCACATTCCAAATTAGAAAATTTTTTAAGCTAGTTCGTCGTTGTTTTGGGATATTCTAGTCTATTTTTTTAATACATTTTCTTTTTTTTTCAGAATTTCCGGAACGGCCTGAAATCAACTGTGAAACCAAGAAAAATTGCCAAGAAACAGAAAGAAGTGTTAGCTTCGTTGCCTGTAACAGAAAGCAATGTCGGACTTCTGATGCCAAGTAGTAAGCAATGTTTAAGCGAAGAATCTTAGACTAATTGCTCATCATGAGTAGTAGATGATTTGAATTTTTTATCTCTGATTCGTGAATTCATAAATATCTGGATGAAATGAATCATCAACTTTGTATTTTTTGCTAATATATTTCGGAATATATACGTTCTTTCATTATTTTGTTCCTGAAGTATCCTTTCGATGAATACATGGAGACAAATTCTTGTTGATATCGGGATATAATGAGATATCATTAGGATGATTATTCAGGCCGTTTCCATTATGAAGATCATTATTCTCGATTGTTTCTTCTTGAATAATCCTACTTTTTTGTCAATCCATCTCTTGTTGATCACAATTGAAGCATTCCTTGTAATCCTTGTAATTAAGGGATGAATCTAATTTAACTCCTGAGTATTTAGGATAGAAATTATCTTCGATTGGAGAATCATTGAAAGTTACAGCAAATTTCCTGTATTTCTCATTATTATTCAGATGGAAACAAGATACCCCTGTTTGGGGTAGTTGGGGTAAGGTAATGATAGCAACTTAGCAAAATAATTCTTTAAGAACTCCAAATCAGATAATAGTATGTTATCCAGAGTATGGAAATCCGAAGGAACGAAAGCAATAGCAATGGCATCAGCATAAACAAATTTCAAAGATGATGCGTGGGTAAACCACTTAGATATACAGATATACAGTGTCATATGCTGAAGATAAATCAATGAAAGCAGCTCCTGTTTTCAACCTATCATTGAAGCCTGATTCTATGAATGTTGTGAGACTGAGAACCTGATCGGAACAATTTCTATTTTTCCTAAAACCTCCCTGAAAATTTCGTAGAGCATTTTCTATAAAGATTCAATTCTAAAAAAAATTAACCTCTCTTATATCTTGAAAGGAACACTCAATAAACCTATGGGTCGATAACTACTAGGATCACAGGGATATTTTCCTCTTTTCAAAATACCTATTACATTAACCATACGAAATTCGGAAGGAAAGTTTCCTGAATTCAGAATATTGTTATAGAAAGACAAGGCCTTTTTTTCCCAAATGTTAGATGAATTCAGGATAAATTCCGTCAAAACCTGCTGCTTTTCGAGGTTTGGTAGATTTGATTGCAGCCCTCAATTCATCTTTATTGAATGGATCTTCTGAATATGTGTAATTTTTTCTTCATATTCCTCATTTTAGATTGGGATATATTGACTGATTCAGATACATCAACTAGGCGGCGAGCTATTAATCTTGGATCAATTTTTGATGATGATGAGACAAGGAGAGTAGCTTCACCTAATTTTCTCAATATATCCCATGAACTCCTACTCGAATTTGTGTAATGCATTTTTGATACAACACTATCACATTTCTCTTTTCGGTTTGTATAGATAAGCCTTTCACATTTATAAATGGATGGTGATTTTTGATAGTCCTTATACAAATTATCGGTTTCTCACAAACAATCTGGAATATAATCGTTCTGGAAACCTCTTGAAACGAATTTTTTTGCTGCGACTTTCACAACACCTATAAATCAGTGAGAGTTATCGTTTGTGGATTTAATCAACCTGATATCACTGTCGACTTTCTTGGCGAATTCAATCTAATAATAATAAGCCATGTAATCTATTATTCAAAAAAAAAAAAACACCGGTAGCACTCCGGGAGTGCCGGCAGAAGTGAAAACTTCAATATTAACGTTGTGCATTTTTGATATTTTGGAATGGTTAGAGAATAATTTTGTATGAATTGCTTTCATTATCAGTATAAAAGTGCTATTATTTATGTGGTGGAATACAATATTCATTTATTGCGCGATCGTACACAAAAATGACAATAGGTTTGTTCGGGTGGCAGTTCCCAGTTGTACTGGGGTCACAGAGAACCAGGTTCTGTAACTCTTGGATTCGTCGCAAGTTGTTCTATGACACGAACGGGTGAGAACAGGTGGGAACAGATAATTTCAAAACGATTTCGTTAAGTGCATAGATAAGTGAAAGTAAGGTTATGTTGTACATCATGGACATTGAACTCTAAATACCATACAGGTATTCATATAGAGTTCAATGATCATGGATCATATCATGGATAGTGTTAAAAAGATATTGAATAAGTTATTGTGTTATTAATACGGTGGAAATACTTTAGAAATTACAAATATTAAAATTGAACAATTTTTTTTGTCATAAATAAATAAACATAAACATATCCATATAAATAACTATAAAAACTATAAAATATAATTTATATGAAATGAAATATTTAAAGAAATGATTTAATTTAATTATAATGTGAAATTTCAATACATGTAGTAGTGGTCATCAGTGGAGAAATTATTTTTGTTAGTTCATATCTGGATAAACTGTGAATTTTTCTGTTATTTCATTGTAATTTTGGTGGAAACTTTGTACAGAAAATTTTATATAATAGAATTAGGTAATTGTATATGGAACTGGTATCATTTAGGAAATAAATAAAAATATTTTCTAACAATTTTCATAGCCTTGTAATTATTTTTTAGATAAGAATTGTTTTAACAAGTAGTTGTGTTCTTGAAAGAGGTCATTCCTCCGTTTCCTTCCTAAATTTTCAATACATTTTGAGTGGTTAAAAAATAAAGATACTACAATCACGAAATAACAAAAATAAATATATAGTATATAAATACGAAATATCGTATATATAAATAATATAAAATAATTATCTTACATACTTTGATCAACAATTATGCAATTGTTTTATTAATCTATTGCAAATGATCCTTCCTCTTCTTTGAGATAACAAAAATTTTGAGAAGCTATTATAACGAATTGATTAAAAATTTATACTCCCACAACATCAAATATATTCAAAAACAGCTATGTGAATATCCTAGTCACCAAATATATAACTTAATTGCTAATTAGAACTACTGAAAATTTGAATCACCGATGATTTGAATTTACCGCTTCTTCTGTTGTACCTTGTACCATCTCTAGATCAGGAACCGTAAGAACAGTAACGAACAGTTCCGAAATCAAGTGTTCCGACCACACGAACGACAAGGAACTCCTGTTCCGTCCCAGACGAACGGGTGGGAACCACAAATTACCAAAAATTACAGTTCCGAACTGCCACGCGAACAAACCTAATTTATATTACATTAACATACACAAACATTCGCACAAGCGCCCTGCACCGCCTAAACGAAACAGCACACGCAGGCACGGTAGAAAGAGTGGGGGATATTATTCCCTCTCCTACTCCTCGATCTTACGCTTTTTCGATGACAATCACGTGACCCTGACGCGAGTTTGGATGTTTTTACCCATACAAGAGAGTGCTCAGCGCCGCTAAAGAAGTTTTCACTTCAAAAGTTTTCACTTCAAAAATTTAACATATTATATTGCTTCAAAACAGAAGGCGGAATATAATCTAGTCCTGAACCTATCAATATGACCATGGCTTTTTGGGTCTCCTCTCTTCCTTCATCCCTAATCCCTCATAACTTGAAACAATATCTAAAACCTCATACCTTTGCAAAGAAATACTTACATGCTTCATCTTGCAGTATTGAATAATATTGAAAAATGATTTTCTCCACCCTCTCCATAAAAAAACCGAATATTCTTTTATAAACGAAGTTTGGAAGCCTTATTGACGCATCAAGGGGCTGTATAATCTGAGCACGAGCAGGCCACCGATGAGCCTTTTCGACATCTTCCAATATACGACAAGACGGAAGAGGCAGTGTCTGCGTGTCAGGCGATTTGGGGATTTAATCTGCCATGGTGTGGACGTGTTCCGCATCTCCAACCACCGACAACTTTGTAAATTTATTGGCTCTTATTGCGCATAATTTATAGGGCTGCCTTTATTGCCTTGAAACGGCCTTTTTACGCTTATTGCGTTCGGATTTCTCAAATATACCGGATAAAGGAAGGAGATTCTGAGTTAGATAACTGGTAGAGGCGATGGTTGGGGATGAAATTGTGAAATGGCTCGGTTTAGGATATCTTGATATATTGCATATTGTGATAATGTTATTCTTTCGTCAGTTTAGGTCAATGGCCCTGTTTTCAAGTAAAAGATAGAAAGTTTCGTGTTTTTATTGACAATGAGAGTAGCAACTTCAAAAAATTGAAAAACGGTCTTCCTCAAGGATCAGTTTTAGCTCCTTTACTTTTCAATTTATATCTAAGTGATTTGCCCACTACATCATCTCAAAAATTTGTTTATGCTGACGACATTGCTATTGCTTACCAACATTCGGATTTCCATACTCTGGAAAACACACTGTCATCTGATTTGGAAATTTTAAAGAATTATTTTATCGAGTGGCGATTATGTCCAAATCCCAACAAAACAGAGGTATCTTATAAATATAGAAAATTAGATGTAACTTTCAATGATTCTCCTATCGAACATAATTTCTATCCAAAATACTTAAGAGTTAAATTAGATTCATTTCTCAATTACAAGGCTCATTTAAATGATCTGAGCCTAAAACTGAAAACTAGGAAAAATATTGTTCAGAAATTAACTGGATCGTCTTGGGGTTCTGATGCTTCCACTCTTCGCACAGCATCTCTAGCCCTAGTCTTTTCTGCAGCTGAGTATTGTTGCTCTGTTTGGTTTAATAGTGCACATACACAAAAAAATTGATGCACAATTGAATACATCCATGAGAATAATTACTGGCACCAAAAGATCAACACCGGTTCATTGGTTACCAGTATTGTCTAATATTGTCCCTCCCCATATTAGCAGACAGACTGCAGCTCTAAATTCTTGGAATAAATATCATTCTTTGCCCAATTTATTCCCAATTATTTCATATTTTCCACAAAATAGAATTCCCAGATTGAAGTCACGTAAAACATTATGGCATAATACGTTCTTCAATATGAACATAAGTGATAAAGAATTATGGAAGACTGAGTGGAACTCTTACGAAATGTACCTACGATAAGTATCTCGTTTCTGACCCTTCTGAAAAAGTTCCTGGTTTTGATCTTCCAAGAAAAATTTGGACAGTTCTTAATCGTTTGAGAACAGGTCATGGTCGTACCAATGGCATGCTATTTAAATGGAACTCAGTTCCTAGCGCAAGTTGTGAAGCAGAAGAAACAATACCTCATCTCATCAATAGTTGTCCCATATATAAATTTCAAGATGGTTTTAGGGCTATTCATGATGTTTCCAACTCTTTTTTGGAATGGGTTATAAATTTCAAACGAATATGATACGTATTTTTGTTATTCAGTTCTTTTTTGGCGCTCTTGTTCACCTGAACAGAGTGCTTATCAATTTGCCCAAATGTCTGTGACTTTCGAATTTTTGGGCAAAAGTGGTATCAATCGTTTTGTTTGGACCTACTGATGAATAATCCGTGGTCAAAATCGATTCTGTCCGTCCGTCCGTCCGTTCCGTGAACACGATAACTCTCGAACGGATGAAGTTAGAGAGTTGAAACTTTCAGAATAGGCTTGAGGTATAAATATCTCGGCTAAGTTCGTTATTCGGTCAAATCGGCCGAATAGGTTCGGAGTAACAAAAAAAAATTTTTTCAAATGACACTGTTCAAATAAAAATTTTTTTATGGTGCAGTTTTATCAGACGTATACAAAAATACCACTCTCGACTTCGACAAGCTAATAGTTCTGGAGATATGATTTTTCAAAATTTAAATAATTGTCAGCGACATTGAAGGATCTCTATATCTCCATGAAAGTAACTACGTTCGGTTGAGTAACGGTGAGAAACGTCAGAATTATTTTCCAATATTTTTTTATTTTATTATTTTTATTTTTAATGATCGATATCTTACTTATCTTCAATTTTCATTGTCGCAGCTCTTTTCCATCTAAAGATATGATAATTTTTTTCATTTACTCAAGAGAAAAGAGAAATGACATACGTCCCGATGATTTTCTTTGAACGATGGCCATCACAGATCGATATTCGATTGACAAATGCCAGGCTCATTAATCAGTGTCAGTTGGCGTAATATTAATCAAAATTTTTCATAACATTAAATCATAGAGGTAGAATTCAATCCCGATGGCTGAAATAATATACGTCAAAATTCAGAAAAGTACTGACGTAAGTTTTTAGGGGAAGGGAATTATAGCTTCGAACTAGATTTGTTATGGTTGGATATTTACTCGCGAGTAGCTCAACAAGAGCGCCAAAGCAATCTGACCTCACGTCAGTGCTTTCTAAATTTTTCTGCTTTTGTCTTTTTATTGTTCCAGATTCAATGTGAGCACCTTGAAGAAGTCTGTGTCTCTATCAATAGAAGATCACTCATGAAGAAAGAAGTCCCTGAAATACATTTCAGCTTATTTTTGTATTTTCACACTTAGACGGGGAGCCAGGGTTTTTTTTTACTGGGGTTTTTTCCCTAGGCTTTTATGTCATACGCCGAATTGTATGACACCCCGTCACTAACCCCTGATCTATATGCTTTATTGTTTGCTAACTAAATATTGTCAGCCAAAAGTTCAAAAGAATATATATACCATAGAGTTACGATTTTAGAGGTGTGACCGATGTGTTTCTGTATTTCTCGAAGCTTAGTTTATATCGAATGTTTCAAAGATCATGTGCCACAAGTGGTGCTGAAAAGAATGAAAAGTAATTTTATTGGCTTACGAATGGGTATGATAATTGACTGAGTAGCGATCCTTCCACCCGAGTATAAATGATTTCTTTTTCATTTCGGCTAAATCATAGATGTAGATAACATTCACTTGGATTCAATCTCAAATTTACATTCCTTCAAGGACATGAAGTGATCTTACAGTCAATCAGTTCCTGTCAGAGCTGACATTCTTTTAAGGCTGAAGATATTCGGGGCAACAGCATATAGTTGAAATTTCAATTGTATACCTAAGTGTTGTTGAAAAGAAGAAAACTCTAGCTCATCACTTTCGGAAGATAGGGACTATACGATTGGCCGGAAATATAGATACTCAATTTTGATCACCGATTCTTCATCAGGACTTCAAACTTACTTAATTGAGATCATTTTCGTCAAAATATTCGAAAACTACAGACGATTGCATATTAGAACAAGCTCGCCAAAAGGGTAGGATTCTGATACAACGAAGACATTTTACTGAAGGAAATTTCATCGGGATATATATAAGTGATTAGGCGTAATAAAGTGACACTTGAATAAGTGTACGGGCTTCAACAATATTTCGTCTCCTTAGAAAATGTCAATCAATATCATGATTTCTCGATTTTTAGATTTCAACACGTCAAGTTCTACAGAAACCCTTGTAAGCACTTAAACCTTAAACTTTCCAAATACGTAGAATATCCCGAAATCAATTACCTACCTGAGAGTTCTGGAAGAATAAATCAAAGAATAATTTTTGAATTTTGTATTACAACCAAATCATTACAATATTAACATTTTTCCGAAAAAAACCAAATTTAGGGTGGTAGCAACTCCATGTTTTTCAATAGGAAACAAACAAACACAGAATAAATAAGATCTTCACGATGAAATTGAATATTTATCAAGTATCGAATCAGCCAAGAAAACTGAATTCAAAACAAACTTGAGTTTATATTTTGATTAAATCAAATCCAATTGATGTTATTCTCGTGGTTCCTCTATGTGAGCTTTTGTCAGGTGCGTCCAGTTTGTATTTGCATGTCTCGATGGGTGGCCTAGAAACTTCAAACGGTTATACAATTACTGATCAAAATTAATGTATGTTAAGGGACCTACCCATAATGGTCTGCCAAATACATGTTCCACGTTGATGAACCTTGTAGCCGACATGACACTGGTAGCTACCCCAATTCTGATGGTTTAATGCTAGTTATGTGTTCGACATGGTGATTCCTAATCACCATAATCATTTCGTGTCCAACTCTAGTATTTCAAAAAAGTAAATTAATTCGATTTTTTGAACCTATGTTCCTTTCGATTCGCCATTTCTAATCATCATCCAATACATTTTCACGTTTCTTGGAAAAGTGTGATACTAAAACAACTGCCATAATGAATGAATAATCCTCTAGAATGAATTCATTTTAATGTCTCTTCAGGCATTCATTTTCGATGAGCAATAATTTAAACAATTCTTGGTTACAATCTTAGACTATATAAGAATAGACCCATCTATTTACATTGAAAAGTGTCGCATCTGAAACTTAGAGCTGGTTGATTGTAACGTATTGAGCTGGTCCACTCAGGTCATAAAAAATTTTCATGTTGGCAAACTGAGCAAATAGTAGGTTTCTCTATTTCCCTATAATTGTGAATAAAAACTTTTTCTCTCATTTGCATTCAAAACATTGTATGAAATTTTATATTTAGAATTGAAACTGTCTTATCGGATATATTAGCAAGAAGTAAAAGAAAAACTTTAGTTGATTCTGCTATCTTATGTCAGAGACCACAGATGGAAAGAAATCCAAGTGAAAGTCAAGACAACGCTGCTGCATTCTCTGCTTGACAATTTGAAGGTCACATGTTCTAAAAGACACACGTTGCCATCTCTGTATCGAAAATAAATACACAAATTGAAGAAAATTTGTGAGAGTCAGTATTAGGTTTTTCATATTTTTAATTGTTTATTACGTTTCATCGTACTAAAAATGGTTCGTATGTGTGAAAGTTGTAGTAAAGACAGGAATTTCCATCCGAATTTATCGTTCCACAGGTGTGTGTATTGTTAGAACCGAAGTATTTAGTTATGTACATGTTCAGTAGCGTAGAAAGTTTCAATAGGGAAGTTTTCAATGAGATTATTATAAGATAAAATGAGGTTTTCTTGAATTAAGGTTCCCAGATGACAATGAAAAAAGAAGAATTTGGGCTTCGCTGTTGGGATGGTCAAATATTTGCCCAAAGAAAGCAATTTTCATTTGTTCAGATCATTTTGACCCTGAAGATATTGTGACCCGAGTAAATGGAAAAAGATTTTATGCGGTGTTGCCGGGTGAGGTTTCACAAGAGACTTTCAATGAGGTTAAGACTTTCGATGAGGGAGTCAAAACAAATCGACATTTTATAAAGGAATACTTTGTCTATCTTATATAGTCTTAGGTTACAACTTACGTGTGACATGTTATAACGGAATAACTGCACGTGCCACTTTGAAATCGGTTGATATTCTGGAAACTAACGTCAAATATAATCATTAGTTTTATCTCGTTTCACCAAATCGACACAGAAAATTACAACTGTATTCTAGGATTCTCTAATAAATTGAGTTTATTATAAAAGAATGAAATTGATTTGAAATGGAAATCTTCCCTTATATTTGATAACATTTGCAATAAAAATTAGTAGTATGCAAAAGAAATAATATATTCAGGAGATTTCAATGATGAATTCGGTAAGTTAATTTAATCAATCGAATTATTGGGTAGAATACCTGAAGAACAGGTTCAAATTTTCGAAGCCATATGAATGTTACTCGAGTTCAATCAACAAGTTTTCCACTAGAAATCATTATTTTGTTCGTATTGGAAAAATCGGTGAATTTTTGTATTGAATTCCTCCTGTTTATGGATCCACAAACCGCAAAGATAGATCACACTGTTAAAGAAATGATCATCTGAAACATTTGATATACGAAGTAATCAATAGATAGAAATTTATGTTGTCTGATCAATATTTTGACAAAACTGTATGGCATTTTTTTCTTATTTTGGAGGGAGAAAGATGTGGACTCTGGTGTGACTGCCCCCCATAACAAAGCTGGACCCGTCCTTGAAGATATGAGATCTACTCAAATTCATGAAACAACACCGCAAAAAATTCTCTCAATTGCCGATATAAAAGTCCGAATTGCTCTCAAACAGCGGCCATTTAATGCTCCAGGTCCACAAACAAGAACTAAATTCAATTTATCCATCGATCGGAGAATTCAATTGTTTCCTTCCTACGCTCTAATTGAATTTTATTCCGCCCTACAAATTTCAATTTACAGAGGCACGACCGTTCAAAAATATTAACAAAGGATTCGTCAGGCAAACATGAACGGTGTGAATTGTGTATGGACAGGCGAAACCTGAAAGACAGAAATTAAAGGTATAGAAAATAATGGAATAATTGGCGTAGCGAAAGATGAAAGAACTCGTATTTGCTACGTTTTTCGAATTGAATTGCTCTCTAGGTGAAGAAAAGAGTTAACTTTAGGGTGAGTTCCGTATGTTTCGACCTTCCAATAAAATTTCATTTCAGAGCGTGAGTGGAACGAAGGAAAATGAAAGGACTGATATTGATTCTCGGGGACGAAGTTCCATTTTCATCTCTTAGGACTGTCAATCATTCAATGGGCACTACGCAGATGGAGAAAATAATATATCGATTATCCATCAAAATATCAGAAAAATTATTCCCAACTTTGGTTTATGCTATGTTAAGGATGACCTAGCGCTTAGCACAAATATCTGTAGCTTTCGATTTTTGATCTGAAATTGCTCCCAAACGATTGGATTTTTGGGCCGACAAAGAATCTATGTTCAAACTTAAGTTTGTCAAGCGTCATGATATAAATGTCTCGATAGGGCTGTGAACGAGCTGACATCTGCGAAACATATTAAGTACACATAAAGTTATTGAGCAGACAACATAATTTCTTTTAATCGTGTTAAAAATGTCTAATTTTGTACCAGAAAGTGATGATTTGCGGAAAGCATTAATTTTTTGTTTTCATTTGAAGAAAAATGCTGCCGAGTCGCATCGAATGCTTGTCGAGGCATATAGTGATCATGCTCTATCAGAAGCAACATCCAAAAGATCGTTTAAAGGGTTCAGAAATAATGATTTTGATGTGAGGAATGAAGAACGTGGAAGACTACCAAAAAAGTTTGAAGACGCCGAATTGCAAACCATATTGGATGGAGATGACACTTCGAATCAAAATCAAATGGCAGAAATGCCAAATATTGCACAACAAACAATTTCGGGCCGTTTAAAAGCTATGGGAAAGATCCAAATGTATGGAAAATGGGTGCCACATGAATTGAATGAAAGACATATGGAAAACCGAAAAACACTTGTGAAATTTTGCTTCAAAGACACGAAACAAAATCGATTTTGCATAGGATTGTTACTGGCGATGAAAAATGGATTTAGTTTAAGAATCTTTAATATGGAAAATAATCATGCGTTAAGTCGGAAAAATCATCAACATCGACTGCGAAACCAGATTGATTCGGTATGAAGACAAATTTGTGTGTTTGGTGGGACCAGAAAGGTATGCAGTACCACGAGCTCCTGAAACCTGGTGAAACCATTAATACTGATCGCTATCGACAACAAATAATCAATTTGAACAATGCTTTGATCAAGAAACGACCAGAATGGACCAGAAGACACGGTGAGGTAATTTTGCTCCATGACAATGCACCAGCACACAAAGCAAAACCAGTTCAGGATACAATCAAAACACTTGGCTGGGAGCTGCTACCCCACCCACCGTATTCACCAGACTTGGCTTCTTCCGACTACCATTTGTTTTCATCGATAGGACACGCATTGACTGAGCAGCACTTTGATTCCTACGAGGAAGTCGAAAACTGGGTGTCTGGTTGGTTTGCTTTGAAAGACGCACAAATTTATTGGCGTGGTATCCACAAATTGTCAGAAAGGTGGTCAAAATATGCAGAAAACAATGGCCAATACTTTGAATGAAATATTTATTTACTTTCCCATTAATAATTAGTTTTTTATTTTCACGAAAAAACGCTCATTTCATACCGTTATACCTGATGTATAGACAGATTGAAACTGGGATTGAAACAATCAGTCATTTTAGTACCTGTTTTCGTTTCAATATTCTACCTGCTGATAATAATGTTAACTGACCATCCCCATCTATTCAGATTTATATATTCAGAACTGGATAATATGAAGTACGTTGCTGCGATTTTTTTCGACCTGTCAAAGGCTTTTGACAGCCTCAACTTGAGGTTTCTGTCCGACAAGCTTCATGGTTATGAGATCAGAGAGAAGGCTCTAAGGTTGATTGAATCTTTTTCAAGCCGGAGAAAAATAGACTTGGTGATGTAATCTCTGAGGAGTATGAGGTGGATGTTGGGGTTCCTCAGGGTTCCGTGTTAGGACCACTGCTGTTCTTAATTTCTGTGAATGAAATCCCAGATTATATTAAAGATGGGTTTGTGATCATGTATGCAGACGGCACAACAGTGGTGCTTCCGGCGCGGTCTCTTGCGGAGCTCGGGTTCAAGCTGGAGAGGGTTAGAGAGGAATTTGAGAAATGGTGTGTAAGAAACCACATTATGTTGAATATGGAGAAGACAATCTGTGTCAACTTTCGATCTAGTTCGGGAGGGCATGCTGTCAGTGTGCAGAATGTTCCGATGTCGGGGGTAGCATGCTTTCTAGGTTTGTGGTTAGCTGGAAAAATCATATTGACCATGTATGTAGAAAAATTAGCTCAGGTTTTCATGCGATCAATAAACTAAAAAAAAGTTTCGATATTCAGATGCTCATCACTGTTTACTTCTTCTTCTTCTAATGCATATTCACTAATGAATGTTTGTGACCACACGATTCATTTCTATCCCGTCTCTAGCTGTATCTATTAGGCTTTCCATTGTTCGCAAGCCCGTCCACTGTCTTATGTTACGTAGCCATGACATCCTCTTTCTTCCCATTCCTCTCCTTCCTTCAGTCTTTCCCTCGATAATCAATTGTAGAAGCTGGTATTTCGGGTTTCGCATTATATGCCCTAAGTATGCAGTTTTTCTTTTTTGATCGTCAGCAGCAATTCACATTCTTTATTTATTCTTCGTAGGACATTTCCGTTGGTCACTCGGGCCGTCCATGGGATTTTTAGTACTCTGCGATATATCCACATCTCGAAGGCTTCTATTCTATTCATTGTGACCACCTTTAGTGTCCAGCTCTCCACACCGTACAGTAACACCGACCAAATGTAACACCTCACAAATCTCACTCTCAGGTTTAGGTTAAAGTCCGCATTGGTAAGAATACGTTTAAATTTCATGAATGTGTTGCGGGCATTTTCTATACGACATTTTATTTCTAGGTCAGATGTCCAGTCTTCAGTGAGCCATACTCCAAGGTATTTAAACTTATTTATACGCTCAATTAATGACCCATCAGATGTTAGTTCTGCATTATTGAGTCTGTCTGGTTGACGAGTAATGACCATATATTTTGTTTTTTTGGCATTTATTTTAAGGCCCATTCTCTCGCTGTGTTGTCCTACTACGTCGATAAGGTATTGAAGATCATTCATATTGTCAGCAATTAAGAGCGTGTCGTCCGAGTAGCGAATGTTATTAATCCATGTTCCGTTGACTTTAATACCCCTTTCAACGTCCTCAAGTGCCCCTTGGAAGATGTTCTCAGAATACAAATTGAATAACAGAGGTGAGAGAACACACCCTTGCCGGACTCCTCTGCAGATTTCAACATTATTGCTTTGTTCTCCATCGATCTTTATGTGAGCAGATTGTTTCAGATAGAGATTTTCAATGCAGCGAATATCTTTGCCGTCTATATCCATTTGCCTCAGAATTGTTAGTAATTTATGATGTTGAACTCTGTCAAAGGCCTTCTCGAAGTCTATGAAGCATAGGCATACATCTTTCCGCTGATCGTGGCAGTTTTGTATCAGTACTTGTGTTGCTACTAATGCTTCTCGAGTTCCCAGGCCTTGTCTGAATCCGAATTGCGAGTCGCTGATGTTTTGCTCACATTTTCTGAATATTCTCTGATGAATTATCTTGAGGAACAGTTTTAAGGAGTGGCACATAAGGCTGATAAGTCTATGATCCTCGCATTTCCTAGTGTTATTCTTTTTTGGCAAAGGTATGAAGGTAGATGACTACCATTGAGCGGGATATTGACCGGCTTCATATATTCTATTGAAGAGTTTGGGAAGAACTGTTACCCCTTTGTCCTCAAGCAGTTTAATGAGCTCTGCAGTTATCTCATCGGGACCAGGTGCTTTGTTATTTTTCAGTGTGCGGATGGTCCTTTCTATTTCTGCTTTTGTTATTGAGGGTCCTGATAGATCATCCTCTGTATCTTGGCCAAGAGTTCTGTCATCCGAGAATAGGTTTCTGATATAATTTTCCCATATTATTTTTCGCGCATTGATGTCGTCTGCGATTTCGTTATTCTCATTTGTTATGGTAGAGAAGTTTCTTTTTCGGTATATTCCTGCCGTTTCTTTTAGTTTCTTGTGCAAGTTGAGATCATCATGTAGGGTTTGTAATCTTTCCATAATTTCGCATTCATGTTTTAACCATTCATTCTTTGCTATTGTAATGTTTGCTTTTATTTGTTTTTGAATTTTCAGGTAGTTCTCTTGGTTCCTCTGGATTTTGAATTTCCTACGTTCTTCCATCAATGAAAGAATCTCGTCAGTTATCCATGGCTGCTTGTGTTCTCGTGTTTTATATCCTATTACTTCTTTAGCTATATTCATTATGATATTTTGAGTATTTTCCCAGATATTGGTTAGGTCTTCATCTGATTCTATTTTTGGTATAATTGTTTCTATTTGATGATTAATTTCTCTACTTACACTGTCCCTAAGCTCTTTTTCCTGCAGGGATTCGTAGGCTATTTTTCTTTGTGAGGCTATTTTGTTGTGTTTTGCCATTTTCATCTTAAGACAGGCCAAAAGCAAAACATGATCAGAAGGTACGTCTGCTCCTGGATATGTGCAAGCTCTGGTGATAGATGTTCCAAAACGTCTGTTAATAAGGATAAAGTCTATCTGATTACGCACTATGTTATGTGGTTCTCTGCTGGAGACTTCCACGTGTAGAGACGGCGAGGTGGTAAACAGAACCAGGTATTAGTTATTTTCATATTTTCCTCTTGGCAGAATTGTAGCAGACGATCGCCTCTGTCATTTCGCTCTCCTAGCCCAAAAGGTCCAACCAGGTCTTAAAATCTACCTTTTCCTATCTTGGAATTAAAATATGATTTATTATTTTATTTATAAGTTTACTATGCATTGGTATATTCCCATTTGGCTTACAACATCGTACTATGGGGTGGTGGTGTTGGTTGGACAAGAGTATTCATTAGTCAAAACCGTATACTACTTTTAATATTTGGTTTGAAACGTAGACCGTATTTCAACAAGCACAAAATTATGCCCCTACCTAGTTTGTATATGTATAAGCTTCTGCTACATATAAAATTAAATGCGGATCAGCACCTCCGTTACTCCGATCTCCATCATTATGTAACTCGGCACTCGAGTCGATATGTTCTTGAAATCCACAGATCTACTAAATTTGAGCATTCTCCGGACTATAAAGCCAAAAATTTATGAACTGTCTGCCAGATGGTGTCTGAGGCATGACTTATATAAAATTTAAAAGTTATATCAAGGGTTTCTTTCAAGAAAAATGCTACTACTCTATGGAAGAATTTTTGATGATAGGCGTAAATGATGTAAGATATAACTTGATGTGTGCGCTGATTGTTTTGCCGGAGTGAGAAGATATAAGAATAGGTTTGGTTATGGATGACTATAATTTAAATTTTCCTTCTACAATGAGAAGAATGTCTATAGCAATTTGAGATGGCCATGATACAAGGATTTTTCATTTTGTCTAGACTTAGTATATGGTTTCTAATTGTGATTTTCATGTAGTTGCTAATTCAGCATATTCTATTGTACTTATTATATTGCACTATTTTTAAAATGTATTGTTCGTTTTCAATCTTTTTGTATGTAATACTGATTTATTCATATCTGACGAGTATATGCATGATTATGCATGCCTTATATACAATAAAGACTATTATTATTATCACTTCTTCCGAGAACATGTTAGAATGCGAACCATAGATAGAAACTTTCATTGTTATTCGCCTACCCGCGTTCAAAGAAATTTGAGGTTAACCAAAGATGTAGAAAAGGATCTTCATTAGGTGGAATCGTTTACTGGCCAAGTTCGATCAGTAACGACTGAGATCTGTAAGAGATAAGTTTTTTTCAGAGGATTGTAGTGTAAATTAATTTGAATAATTATGGATTATTCGAGTAGCGATGACTTTCTCTTTGGTCTTAGTTTAACTAAATTTAATGTTTTTTCGCCTACGGGCGGTATATAGATGTCAGAATGTCGTTCGTGTTCATTTACATCTGAAAAAATTTTCAATATAACATACCCACACATGCATTGATGGGTTTGAAAAAATTGTAAACGTTTTACGCTGGTGGAATTTTAATTAATCTTACTCATCATTTCCCAAAATTCATTTGGATCACAACTATTCTGAATACAAAACATCTATTACTAATATCTAACTGGGAATAACGGAATTAATCATTGTTAAATTTAGGCATCCCATTTCGTGAATCTATATCTGCCAACCACTCCTGATTTTCCATTATTAAAACTATTTACTAAACAATTTCTACACTTATTATTATAATAAACAAAATTCCAGTAACATAATAAATATTATTCAAAAAGATACATTCTCTGTTACAGGGACGCGTCTGAAAACTGACTTGGGGCCAGAATTTTGCGTATTTATATTACTTAAACCTTATTATTCTCTCTGTTGTCATTATTACTCAGTTGGTTCATAAATTTCATCAACCTAAATGACATCATTTGAACAATTCTCATTATAATAAACCATAAATAATCAAAAATTATTATATATATTATAACTTTTTCGCTTGGCTGACGCCTACCCCCGAGCAATTGCACTCTTGGTGAAAGTAGAGTCAATTTATCGCACATAGATTCACCGTAAAGAGGCTATCTTCCATGGATAAGTGAGGTTGAACAATGTTTGTGAAATGCTAAACACAGAGAGATAGCGACAAAGATAGTTAGATAGACAAATCGGAGATAAATATCTATCCGTAATCTTCAATACTTTATTGAACTTTAGTATGGTTGGAAAAATCTATCTCGTGAGAAATTCATCGAATATTTTCATTTAATAATCATCATATTTTGATATATTTATAGTCTACCTAAATCTCGAAATTATAATTTCTGATTCATGTCTGTTTCCTTTACTTCTTCGGATGCTGGATGAACTGGAACAAAACGAATCCACGCAATATTCATACTGTTTGGATTTAATTTAAATATATTTATTAAGAAATATTTCCATTTGCGATCTTTATCCTAACTTTATAGTTATGTTTCATTTAGATGGACCATACTGTAGATGAAGACTTTGCTCTTCATTATGTGGATTTTAGCGCGTATATGATTGGTATCTGACACGAACGCTTCGAGACGTGTGAGTGACATACGTATTAAAATATGTGTTTTTCACGACTTCCCGAAGAAACAAGTATGTGGCCTATCCTTTGCAATTAGATTCAAAATTTTCTCTGATTTTCTTTCGTTTCAATTCTCATCCTAAGGGATAAATTTCTATGAGAATCTTATCTTTATTTTCTTTCTTTGTTTTCCAAGTGCGTTCGACAATTTCTTAAGCTCTGCAGACTATACGTTTCAAAAGGGTTCAAGTACTCGAGAACGTGGAATCTTCTACACTTCGAGGGGTAGCTACCCGAAGATACCTACATCTGACTTCGGCCTGGAAAGAAGAACTTTTCAGTCGAAAAAGGTGAGTGTTAGATACCAAGGTTCGAATTGGCATTTTTTCTATACAGTCCTCTAAATCGAGTTACGCGATTCCGTAACACACACTACTATTTTATTTTTTAAACACGTATCTTCGGGACACGCTATAACAACGAGATCTTGCATATGGACAATATTATTAATATAAATGAGACGAGGACCTTTCAGAAAAATTGGCCACTTTCTATTTCGCCTGGTGCATGCCCTCGAGATGTCATTCTTTAAAATGTAGTGGCATGCCTGAATAATTGAATAAAATCTCTATGTATATTTCAAAAGGGGGCGTGCAAATCGCAGTGGGATTCGTGCGTATGGTGGCCTTCTGTGTTAGTCATTTTACACTTTGAGTCTCTCGTAATGGATAGCCACTCGCTAGTACAGAGGAAAGTTTGGCATAAAAGGGAGCCATTAACACCCCGGCTCAATATGGGAGCTCATCAAACAAAATAATGCGTAGATAGTAGAATTAAAATGCTTTTGTGAAGCGATCCTTTGATGGCTATGATGCTAATTGTCATTTTCAAATGGATGAAAAAAAAAAAAAAGGGGAAGGAAAAAATATAGCTACGTTTTTTTGGTGCATTTGCTGTTAATAAGAAATTTTTCCGTCGAACACGACATATTGAGTTGATATTGTATATTGTATAAAATGCGTTATCTAAGATCACATAACCAGTCACAATACAATGACACAGTTAAAGTAAAGTGACTGAAAAAACACAGCGAAAATTCTTCCAGACGTTAGAATTCGATTCTGATAAGGCATACTTTACAGCGTTCTTGAAAATTTTCAAACTCATGGATTTGTTATTTAGGAATTTGTTGTACAAGTTTTTAGTCGTCTACATGAATGGGTCCTCTGAGCGTTTAATTCGACATTGTTACGTTTGAATAAATTGTGAAAAGATGGGATTAAAGTAAATCTGAACCTGAAGGATTAAATGTACTTCAGTCGCAAGGTATATACGATACTTTTCGTACTTCCGGTATGATTTTATTAATTATTTCAATAATTTCAATCAGTTTTTTCTCTCTTCAACTCATTTAATAAACCGTCTTTAAAATAAGTTACCATAGTAACATTGCGTTGTGACAATTATAATTTAGAAACATCATTACTAGTGTCATTGTAAAGAAACATTGTTATTGATAATTATTGGTATCATGAGTGAAGAAGGTGTATCTGATATTGATAAAAGAGCAGCCGAAGTAGGTGAAGAATTGTTACCAGCGAAATCTAGAAAACTATACGAGCAGCAGTACGATGCTTTTAAAAAGTGGTGCCGCTTAAAAATGTGAGACAACCTACTGAAAATGCGCTGTTAGTCTACTTCAATGATAAATCAAAGCGGTTTGTGCCTCAACTCTCTGGGCACATTACTCAATGCTGAAATCGGTTATTAACATTAGGGAAGATATTGATATAAGTAAATTTCCAAAATTATTAGCTTTTTTGAAGAAAAGAAATGAGGATTTAAGCCAAAGAAGTCAAGAATTCTCACGTCTGAGCAGGTAGATCAGTTCTTACGAGAGGCTCCGGATGATAAATATTTAATGCTTAAGGTAAATTTGAAAATGTGTTTCTATTCAGAAATTTTAAGAAATCAATTATATTGTAGGTTGCACTTATTTTGGGAGTTGCGGGAGGTTGTCGTGGAAAAGAGTTGGTTGATTTAGAAATCGACGATGTGAGAGATTTGGGCGATTCCTTCCTAATTGCGATTAGAAACACCAAAAATAAAATTGACCGAAATTTTGTGATCAACAATTCAGAAAACAGTGCCATCAGTTTTGTGGCGAAATTTCGAAAATATGTGGCATTGCGAAAGACAGGGACACATCATTCAAAATTTTTTGTTCAATACATCAACAAAGAATGTACTATGCGAGTAGTAGGAAAAAACATGTTTGGTACATTTCCATGGCAAATAGCAGCTTTCTTGAAATTAGAAAATGCGACGTCTTATACGGGACATTGTTTTAGACGCACATCTGCGTCTTTGTTAGCTGATTCGGAAGCAACAATAGACGTGCTGAAGAGACATGGAGGATGGAAATCCTCCAACGTGGCCGAGGGATATATTGAATCGTCTATTAAAAGTAAACAAAAATTTCAGATAAAATATTTGGTCAAGTCGCCGATTCGTCCACTATAGTTATGCCACAGTCCTCATTCTCGCTTCCTGTTTCCGCAGGATCTTCGAAACAAACACCAGTTCAATATGATAAGGACCTATCTGTTACTCGTCAGTTACCTGCTGCATTAACCCAGGAAAGACTGGTCAATATGACGAACTGTCACAATATTAATTTGAATATTAACGTTAATTACCATTCTAATTAATTGTATTTTTCAATTAAATATCCCTTAAATTCGTTTGTTTGTGATTTAACCGTTCCGGGAGTCTCGTCAATATTTAATCCCGGCGGGATTAAATGTGACACTTTAGTACCTGTCACAAGGGAGTGAAGTTGTCACTTTAGGCCCGGAAGTACGAAAAGGTATTTTATCTGATGGCATGTCATAATGACAACGTTATGTCACTCAATTTTGATGACATAAGGAAGCTCATTATGGGACTAAGTACCATAATGAAATTCTATAAGGAAAACATGTAATGGTTTGATCAAAAAGGTTTATTCAAAATGCATAACTATGTACAAAACTATTTATTATAAATGGTAAAAGAACAATTACTACAATTCGTAATATTAATTCCAATGGATTCTACAGTTTTTACATCAGTAGTTGATGATTGTTGGCAAACTTGTAATCCTGTTTGGTTGTTGGCACCAAAAATTGCTTCTGATATTTTTTTCTTTTGCTCTTTCGAATTTTCGATGTAACCTTCAGCGACAGTATTGCTTTTTCATCCGCCATGGCGTTTCACGGTACACAGATCAGCTCCAGAATCAGCCAAAAGACGATCGCCGAAAACAATGTTCGGTATATTATTCAGGGCGATGTAAATTCAAGAAAGTGGCAATAACTTTTGGTATTTTACCAAAGGCATGTATTCCAACGGGTTGTTTTGTGCATTTCTTATTTCTATAAGTGACAAAAAAACGTAGATGGTTTGTGTTGCAAGGTCGTATTTTCACATATTGTCTGACGAATTCTACCATATCCAATCCTGTGATATTTCCCGAAGTTACAAAAATTCTCGCATTACCTTTGTTTTTGTATTCGGTAATGTAATTCTAAAAACGGATCTTTCATCTATTACATTTTCAACAAGCATATTTGTCAATTCTTCTCTTCTGCATGCTCCACTTAGTCTAATTATCATGGCAACTTTATTAAATAAGTATGTATCATCTGATGCTTTCGTTAAAAACTTTGTAACATCTTGTTTAGTAAAAATTTTGGATTTTTTAGCTCTGTAACCTTCTGATTTACGTTTTAGTAATGCAACCAGCTGTAGGTACTTACTAATATCGACGTTTTTTCTTGTTGATAAAATACTTCTTATCATCGAATAATACGACCAAACAGAAGATGGTTTTCTTTCCTTAGATAAGCATTCAAAGTAAGCCAACAATACTTTTTCATGAGTGATATTCTTGATTTTTTTTAGCAGAACACCATTCTTCGTACCGATTAAACACCATTTCATATACACTCCGTGATTTTTCCGGCAAAAGGGAGTCCACGATATTTCTCGACATTTCTTCCAAATCAGAAGGTAAACTATCAGCTTCAGAATCGCTTATTTTTAAATTATATTAAATTCTACCTGACAATAATTATTGAGTTTGACAGCGATAAATAAATATTGCCGTTACAACTTGATGACGTTGTCAAGGAAATGGCAAAGCACAGCTCACTCACCTACTAATATTTGAAACTACACAATACTTACTCCTTTAAAAATAGTTGTCATTGTGACATGTCGAAAATGCAGTTTTTAATTTTTCGAAAATGTATTGATATAAATGCCATCAGATAAAATTTTGTATGTAATACGAATCATAAACAATCATTATGGCACACGCCGTGTTATCATTCACGACTTGTACCATAATGATTGTCTTTATGATCCTTATTACATAAATAACTATTAAGTATTCTTTGTTTTGAACAATGATCTACAACTGGCTTTCAAAAGAACTCCCTCCAATTCTAACATTTGTTTTTTACTGCATGAATTTTCCAACGGCATTATGCTGAATTTTCCAGCATTTTTTCAGTTTTTTCTAAAAATCTTAATTGCCTCTGATGATTTGGATCTAAGTTTTTCCAACCGAAAGTTTTAGGTCAGAGGGATATCTATCTTAAATCCCAATAGACTAATCTGATATGGATCCTGCTCACTTCTTGTACTAAAAATAAATTCTTTATTTATCAATTTAATTCACCTAAATCTTCTCTATTGCGTTTTACAGATCTATGCAAGCCTGTATATTCAGTTTGTGCTCGTAAAGTACGTGACTCGAAATGTCAGAGTTTATAACCACAACAGGCAATCACTGAAAGTCGTTAGAAGCACCTTCAATTTCGATAATTCCGCTTAGATTTTTCGATTTCTGGAAGCTGGTTCTACGAAGAGCTTATTCTGGTCCAGTAAAATAGCAGAACAGCGTGCTATCGGTTGGCCCAAATATCTGTAATTTTCGATTACCAAACTGAACATGATTTAGATCGATTGGGTTTGAACCACAAAGTAGAGTAGCAAATACCCTGCTGGTTAAAAAGCCATTCGAAAACTTACACGTTAAGATTTTTCCTCGATATACTGCTTATTTTCTTTTTGATAATTCCAGTGAAATTTTGAATTTGAATACGTAAGTTTTTGAATGTGAACATAAAACAATCCGTTCGATCGTTCAAAATTATGTATAGTAATCGAATTTGCCTATGAAATAAATGGTGATTTGAAAATTGAATGTTTCGAGAACTAAGATTGTATCTGTGAATAAGAGTATAAGAATCAATCCTTGGTTGAAAATCTCGAGGCAGAAGAGTTTGTCTGAAGTTGATAATTGACGACTTACTATTGAAAGAATACTAATTTTTCTTAAACTGTTTTTTGGATATTATTTGGGTTGTATTACATGATTTTTATATAAAATCAATACTTTGTGAAAATTCCTTTACAGTGAGTTTGGTCAGCAGTTGCCAAATCCTTCGAAATAACATGCATGATTGTAACAGATGCAGTCTTTTACAACAGTTAGCAGCTTCTAATTGCCTCACTTCAGAACCCTATATTGACTTTGAAACTGAGTTTACCTTTCACGTCATCCCATATACTTGCATATGCTATACAGGATGCAGAATAGCTGGCCGGCTATATCTTTCAAAATGTCCCTTTGTTTATTCAAGAGTTTCAATGCCACCAGTGTTAAGGTGATAATTAGTACCCTCTAAGCTTCCACGCTTTCCTGTTTGCGAACGGCGAATATTTACTTATGATTTTATCTTCGTGATTTTACGTTTGAACCTTGTGGAACTCCTTATTCAAATATCGCTGCCAGTTGCACAGCTTTTTCCAATTTCTGAGAGCGTTCACCGAAAGTTGGAATGAGATCCGCAAATAAGCTGAACGATTGAATTTCGTTTGGATGCACTTAATGATTCTTCTGTCGACCATGTTTGAGTTGGGACATCGTTGAAGATTGCTTTTGAAGTTTGCGGCTTGTTGCTACGCAAAGGAATTTGCAATTTATCATACCTTTTCGATAATTGTATTCCTGAAATTGAGTTTTAGGTTACTTTTTTTCGAATTACTCTGTACAGAACTTTTATGTTCACACTAACACTAACACACTAACTTTTAGAAATGAACAAAAATATTTCGTTCTTTACTAAATTTGATATATGATTGATGACAGAACTGTCGTAGAATAATCTTTTGGGCTATTTCCAGCGTCTACTCTTGATGTGTTTGAACCAGCCCTTCCAAAGACATCTTTGCCTTTTTCGAAGTGAATTTGCATTGAAAAACGTACAAACTATTCTAAAAATGCTGAATTTTCGTTAAAATTGAAGATTAACTTAAAAAATTAACTGATATTGCTGATTCGTCTGTTCCATCAAGATCTCCTAAGTTAGACTGCACTATTTACCTATGGACTTCCTATAATTATATACAGGGTGAGTCTTTGACCACTGCGTTAATTTCAATCATAAATTCTTGACGTCAAAAGAAACATTTCTTCCTATAACATTTTTCCAAATTTGGCCCCGTTCGAAAGGTATAGGGTGCTGAAATTTCATAAAGAAATTGCATTTTCACCTGTAATATTCAAACGACGATATAAATTTTAATGATCTCTAGTAGAAGGTTTTTGATTACAGTCATGCATATTTTGGCATCAATTAATTTATTCCATTTCTTATGGGTTTCTCACTACTACTGTACAGATTGGTTAAATTCCATAAAAATCAAATATCACTTGATTTAAAGGTCCGTATCTTGTACTTCCTAGAATCATTAGGCTTTTTTGCAGATAAAATTATTCCTCATCTTTTTTCCTAAATTGCACCAATTTTGAGCAGGGCCGGATTAACCTCAGGGCAAAAAGGGCAATTGCCCAGGGCGAATTCAGAATTGGGTTCGAATTCATCAAGTTACTAACTACATACGGAAATCGAGAAAAGCGATTCCAAACAATAGAAACATAGGTTTCGTTCCTTCGACCGATATCAGTCGTCATTTACTTGCGCCTGCTCTTCGCATTTCTCATCGCATCCAAACGAACCGTCGGTTCAGTCAGGTAAAACAAAAAACACGGCTGTATGAAAAGAAGTGAAATTTGTAGGATTTTCTGCGAATATTGAACTGTCTAATGCATTCTTAACAATGATTTACTCGTAATTTTTGACTGGGCGATTAATTTTTCAAAAAACAACCAAAAACCCATTTTTGTTTCTCTTGAGAAATATTTTGAATTTGAATAGATAATGGAACGCCTGATGGAATCCGTGATCTGGAAACCACTCAAACCAGTACAAATGATGAGACATCCAAGTTTTTTGATGCCAATGCTGAAATGGAAAGTATTTCGATGGATCCTGCAACCTGGAAAGTTGATGATGCATTAATAGAGACAGTCTTGAGAAGTCCACTTCTACAAAACTTGGACGAGATCAATTTTGAAGATACCAAGCGTGTGTACGGAAAAATATCTAGATTTGGATCTAGAAAAATGTTCTTCACTCAACTAGCAAATGGAGAAAATATTCGCCGAGAATGGCTCATATATTCTAAATCCACCTATAAATTTTACTGCTTGCAATGTATTTTATTCGGTAATAAGTCGGTTAATACCAGTTCAAATTTTGTGAATGGTTTTAATGACTGGAAGCATACGGAAAGAATATTTGAAAATGAGCATTCCCTCGAACATCGGGAAAATACAAAAACTTTGATAGTGCGATCCAATACTTTGGGTAGAATAGATTCTTGTCTGAATCAGCAGTACCTTACAGAAAAAGATTATTGGAGGCAAGTTTTGAAAAGAATTCTAGCAGCAATTGAATATTTACTAAAACAGGGCTTAGCATTTCGTGGATGTTCAGAACATGTTGGACAAGAGAGTTCAGGAGCAGGAAACAGGGAAAACTATTTACAAACTCTTATTCTTATGCAGATAAAGGGAAAGCTCATATCTCATACTTGTCTAAAATTATTTTTGATGAATTCATAACATGTATAGCTGATTTAGTCGGAAAAAAAATAGTCGAAGAGTTGAAGGCATCTAAATATTATTCCATAGTTATAGATTCAACTCCTGATGTATCACATATAGATTAGCTAACATATATATTCCGTTATATCCTAATGGATAGTAGTATTGTTGAACGCTTTTTAAAATTCATTAGTAAAGTTGGACATAAAGCTGATGATATGGAAAAAGCTATCATGAAAACTTTGAATGATTTAGAATTAGACATAAATAACTGTAGGGGGCAATCATATGATAATGCTATATTATATATATATATAATATTTTTATATATAAGTTGTTTTTCATTCTCCTTTTTTTCCAATTACCTGTATGATATATACGTATTTATTCATAATTTTTGTTGGCTGTTAATTTTCGATGAAAAAAATATCCCTGTTCGTTTTTTATTAAATGATCATTTTTGTAATGTGGAGGGCGAAAAAATATGTTGTGCCCCGGGCGCCAAGTGGTCTTAATCCGGCCCTGATTTTGAGATATTTGAAGTTGAAAGGAATTAAATCGATATAATCATCTGTTGAAACATGAATGAATGAATAATTTCTTAGAGGGAAAACAATATTTTTAAACAATTCAGATACAATAGTGGATGCTGTGGAAGGTAATTTTCATTCAAACGAAATAGGACTACAGAGGGGTATTTGCCCAATGTGAAAACTTAAAATGCTTATAACTTTTTAACGCAGCTGAATATAGAAAAACGGTTTGGGAAAAAATTGTTTCTTTTGATCTCAAGAACCTCTGGTAAAAATTAACGCAGTGTCAAAGACCTTTACTTGGAACTACTATGGGATTATATATGATATATGAAAGCTGCTTACTTGATTTTTTTTCTTGAACATTTTTCAAATATTTTTATCCGAAATAATGAATTAGTAAATTTGATTTTAACGGCTGATAAATTATCATCAAGTTCAAAATTCGCCCATCTATCAAATCAAATTGTGCCTATTATATTTTCCTAAAATTGGTTTAATTTTACACCCAATCAGATATCCTATCTCAAACAGTTATTTCAATCAATGGCTAAAATCTATATTCTAGTCGCCATGAATACATAGCTTTCGAACACATTCAATTATTTTCAACTCCAACCCGACTGTTAAAATCATAATGCAAATTGTTCCCTGTATGTCTGCAGGAGTAGATGAACCGAAACTATCATGAATTATGGAACAACTAATACAATACCCCATGGCAATCATTGCTTCGGGGGCTATCTCCATGAGGACCTACGAACCAACAGAAACAAAAAATTTAATTTAGCTTTCCTGGTGTGCTTGAAAACAATTTGCATTTCAATTTGTCTAGTCAATCTCCGACCCGATTTGATTGTATTTACCATCGTCGGATATCTAAACCGATAGCACATTTCAAGGGTTACCCGAATCGTGTACAGCATGGATATCTATGGAACTTGTAACAATCGATAAAATTTTTGGTTGGTTTGGAACCAACAAGATATGTGTCTGAGTTTGTTGAAGCTCGTTTGAATCTATGGTTTGAAAATACTCAATGTGTAATTTGGCTCCAATGTTTACTATCCATTAAGAGTTCTGAAATCTAAATCTTGTCTTTAAGGCCGAGTGACAGTTAAATTCTTGAGATTAGGGTTAGAGAACTCTGCTATGACTACACGTATTCTAGAATAAAATATTGCCAGCTTCATATCAACTTCCATTACAGTATTGCTTTTTCCTGTACTGGCGTGGCTTCATTGTTCACGTAGTACATTATTCATACTCCTATGTATAATATTCTCCACCTCCTTGACACCTTCTGTAGCTATCCCAGTTTTAAATGGTTTATTAGGAATAATATGTTGAATCGCGCTTAAAATATATACCTTGACGATTTCTTGATTGTTCCAAGAATCGGTTTGTTGTCAGACTCAACCTGTTTCCAATATCCTACTCAGGTTGTATGGAAAACTGTGGCATCAGGAAAGTTATTCGAAGTTTATGAATTCAGTTCTTTTTCCTGCTTTTGTCTTTTCATTTTGAGATTCGATGTGGGCAACTTGAAGAAGCTTCTTCGTTAATAAATAGAAGGCTTTCATGTCATACACCCCTGCTTACATTTGTTTTGCAAACCAGAGGTTCAAAAGAATATATAAAATACTTTGAAGAAATCCGAAAAAAGAAATTATTTTGCTATTTTGAAGATCTTGAAAATACGGTGTGATAAAATTGAGATAAAAAGAGTTGATTGAACCAAATTCAGTAACACATTCAAATATCAAAAATATATATATACAGGGTGTCTCAAGTTCGAGTGCCTATTAGACGTTACTGGAGAACTAGACATATTTGAAATCTGAAAATTGGGATTATGATGTTGTTCGAAGTTTTCTACAGAGCTGAAATATTTTCGAAATTTTCGAAGTCAAATATGTTCAGTCAGTAATATGTTCATTATTCTTATTTTAAATATCCTGAGCGTAAACCGTTTTTACAACATCGAAGAGGAAGGATGTGTAAAGGTCATGCATCTTTCGGATTTTAAAAATAACAGAATCCAACACAATTATAAAAAAATAGGGTTCTAATTTGAAAAACAGAAGTTATGGCCAATTTAAGATCACAATTTTCAACACAAAATTTGAAACACCCCATGATGATATTTTTGAAATCCGAAAGATGCATGACCTTTTCACATCCTTCCTGTTCAATGTTGTAAAAACGGTTTACGCTCAGGATATTTAAAATAAGAATAATGAACATATTACTGACTGAACATATTAGATTTTTTTTCCAGTTTTTTTTGGATATTTTGAAAACTATTCGATTTAATACAATGGTTTTAACAGGAATGTATTCACTATTGAATACTCGATCATACCAGGAATGGAAAACTTGAAAAAAAATTTTTTCGTCGAATTTATTTTCACTCCCTGTATAACCGGAAGTTTTTGAACTTCGAAAACATTTTAGCTCTGTAGAAAACTTCGAACAATATCATAATCCCAATTTTCAGATTTCAAATATGTCTAGTTCTCCAGAAACGTCTAATAGGCACTCGAACTTGAGACACCCTGTATGTATACGAATAAATGAACAATTGGCTCTTACAAGAATAATCCATACATGACAGCTATGAACATTATTGTATGTAATCATCAAGCAACCCTGATGAAATAAAAATTTTTCACAAAAGCACTGTCGTGATGTTAGGAGCTTTTCTGCGCTCTTTTTTCCTTATTCCATTCAATAGAATTCAATAATATTCTATTCTATTTCATTTAATTCAATCCTCGTCCATTCTCTTTTATTATATTCTATTGTCTACTATGAAGCAAATTGAGAGTTAAATAAAAGTTCAGAGCTAAAATTTCCTCAGTCGAAACAATTTTACAACAGGTTTCAAGTAGATATGCGAATCCGGGGTATAAATGTCAACCGGAAGTTCAACAATTCATTGACCATATAATGATATGGACGATAATAAAATATTGTGGAAATAGGCCGGTTTAGAGGGTAGAACTGTTATTCCTTTCGAATTATGGATCAGTTATGTATGTTTCAAGAATGACGCTCTTGAGATCTGGATATAGAATGGACTCTTATCTCGAGACCCATTACCGTTTCCCCTGTTTTCCAACCCCGTATTATATCGTTCACCTTATGCCCCTTATGTTGTATGCTTCCAAGAATTTCAGATACGTGATGCGTCGCTATTCTCCTTCCACCATTATTCTATGATTATACGAGACAACGTTTAGGGAATACCTAGAAACGTAGCATCTCCGAGGCTTCTCACTCCTCTCTTGATTAATTTAATATCTTAATATACAGTTTACAACTTCCGAGTAGGTTTTTTCAAGAAGGCTTGTTAATTAATGAATTGGAGCTTGAACATCATTTCAGTTTCGAAACTACAGTACGCATCACAAATAAGTTCTAGTCAGTCCCACAGTTTCCATGTGAACAATACTCAATATTACCATGAATACAAATTATTCAGAAGCACAGCATAAAGAATTGATAGGAAGAGTTGTGTCTTCAGTATTGCTACCACGTAAATGATAGAAAGAATAAAATTTTTTAAAGGAATCAAGGTTTTCGATTAGCATACTTTGAAATTACAATGCAATGGCAAAACAAAAAAAAATGAATGAAATTCATGTGAAATGAATACATTCAATGAACTTTCAGAATTCATAAGAAATGAATTAATAAGCAATAAAAAAATCATGAAACATATCAGAAAAACAGACGTTCTACATAAAAAAAAAATTATGCTACATATAAAACACTTATGAACAATGAAAAACTTTTATCATTATAAAAAAACTCGTACTTATTCCATATAAAATAAAATAATCATGAAGAAACATTAAAACAAATCTCAGGATATAACGTGGTATTGTAGGTTGCACTGCTATTCAGGAATTGTTGATGTTTTTGAGGCACTAGCATCTGTCACGTCTGTACCATCCAGGTGTCCTAGAAAAAGTAAAGCTGTTTCAAAACGTTGCTCTTAGAAAAAAATCTTCTCATCTTATGATGGCCTTAAATAAAAAATTTGTTGTACCAATTTTTTGAAATTTTTGGAAATTGTTATTTCGATTCAAATAATAGCAACATTTTCAATAACACGGTGGGTGTTTCAAATGGAAAATTCCCCACAATCTCTAATAACTATTTCAACGAATGTACCTCTAAACTTATGTCAATAATGATAATGGTTTGAAAAAAGTATACAACTCTTAATTTAAAATATTGATAGATGTGATCAAGTTTGCATTAGCATAATTCAATCTAATTTTATCATCATGCTCTTTTCATTGATAACCGAGTTGATTCTACCTTCTTGCTAGATCAATATATTATAAAGATTTTCAACTAGCTAAAATAAACTAAAACGTCCAGATAAAAAATAAATATAATGACAGGAGATATTATACTTTTCCCCAGAATACAAAACTTACCTTTGTCGTGTTTGAATAAAGGTGTCAATCTACAAAAATATTTATCTTGTCATGCGTCAAGTTTAGTTCTTCCGGTAGTCATATTTGGTATAGCATAGAACGTCTAGTTTCATCCCCCTGGTTTTTACCATAAAAGGTGCGAAGCTCTGTAATTACATCACTGTAGAAGCACTAAACTGACTCCCTTATTTATAGCGTTGAAAACCTTTTAAAATGCACAGACTGAAAGACAGTATGGATCATAGAAAAAATTCAGATCCATCAGTCAAAATTGTCCATATTGAATATTTCATCTGCATGTAGGTACGTAGAAATAACCTTTCTCACTGTCCTTTATTGACTGCTAAATTCCTGATGAGTTTAATCAAACGATAATCATGAAAAGTAGTACATCCATAACATTCTTTTTTATCGTTTTCCAAAATTCTCACAGAGGAACAATCTGAACACTATCAGATATCTGACGTATTTCCCTTTTCGTTGGAAATCCCAGAAGATCATAAATTCCTTTATCGACTGCGAAATAAAACATGAAACCGCATAAATCAAGGCACAAAGGATTCCTCGGCGCATATACAATTTAATTCGATCTTCGAGATTGGAAAAATGCGTTACTAAGTCCCGGTAGGCAATCTCCCAACTTCAATTTACATTCGATTCATGACTTGTTTGTTCCTGTTCTTCTGATGGATTTTCGTGGTCGATGATATTTGTGTTGCAAATTCATTTCACAGGGGGATTAATATTTGGAGTTCCCGATAACGAAATCAAAACCGATGAAGTGGATGCATTTCTATTTGGTTTTCGACTCATGTATCTATCAATTTCAATATATAAACTAGGAAACAATTTGGATTCAGATACTCTGTTAGTTGTCTGTTGAATTTGCTACCGAATTTTCATGTATTTTAGTTTCTAGTATGAATCTTGTTTTTTATCAGTAGGTCTCATTATGTTTCGAGATTCTCAAACCATTATTTTCACAATTAAACACACCTAAATAGTTAATATTTCATATTTTTAGTTTGAGTAATTTTTGCGATATTTTTCATTGGTAACCATTGGATGATCGGTTTTTTTAAGCGACATTGAATGATAAAACACATGGGCTGAAATGTCTCGGACCTAACAAAGAAGACACGATTTCTCTGGTTCAAAATTAGCTTTATTCCTCAACGTGATCTCCATCAAGAACAATCGTTCCATTCCAGATCCGTTCTGACCTTTCAATGCCCTTTTTGTACAACGATTTATCTTTTGCCTCAAAATAAGCCTCAGTTTCAGCGATAAAATCTTAATTTTTGAAATTTCTTACCAAGCATTCATTTCAGGTTTGCGAACAGGCAATAGTCGCTGGGGGCCAAATCTGGCGCATACGGTGGAAGTTGCGGTCGTATCTTTGCAATTTCGCACTTCAAACGCTCCATTAACTAAATAATATTCACTGCTAATGATATTTCCTTTCTCTAGATCGTCGATGAATGGCTTCTTGAGCTGAATTTCAAGAGATGTAGAGTACATCTCAATTCATAACACAAATCAGCTGAGTTTTGTTTGTCGGTACACGCCATATACAATTTTTGATTTAACACTTCTCCGGATAGGTCCATTGTTCTTGGATACAAATAGACTTGTCAATAATTTGGTATACTTTTCAAACGATTCACAGGAAATGAAATAGATTTTCATATTGTGTTGGATTTTTCAAATTGAATTAGGATTGGTATTTTAGATGATAGGGTTACCATTAATATACTTCAGGAAACCCCTCAATTTCTGGTATATTGATTCTATTTCATTTCCTTTCATAAATACATGTATTTTGAGAATTTTATATTCGAGAGGTCGAGAGAACAGAGAACTTTCTATTGCCCTTGGTTCAGAGTTGGAACTGCCTCTTAGCATTCTAAGTCCCGAGCCAAATCATTAAGTAACCTTGGGTTTAGACTCAGTAAATGTTATCATTTTCTAGTCCAAAATTGGATTTGTCAGCTCGTTAGTAAAGAAATGAATTTGTCGATAACTTAAGAACTGGAGTTCTTTCTCATATATCGAAACAAATTTGTATAATTTACTTAAATTTCCATTTAATGGAAACTTGAATGACTCCTCAAACTTCTCAGGGCTTGGCATTCGTGATACCTACAGTACTTTAAATATGACTGGAAATTGAACTAAACTATATACATTTATTCTGTTGAGATGGAAAACGCTTCCAGATTCTTCTTGCATTCAAGAGAATATTACGATTTTTCTGCCTCTACAACAAGAAAATTTGCGATGCTCTCAACTCATTACCGAAATCAAAACTTCAAGGTAGTTCGAACGAAATTGCGGCAAAGCATTTGAGCATGTCTCCTGAAGGTGGATTCTCTTCCGGTACACGAAGGTAAGGAGATAGAGGGGCATTTAAACTAATATCGTACGATTCTGAGGCGAATGAGTAACAATAGGATGTAATCACTCCAGGAGTTTCTACCTATAGAATTACTGATAATTTCTTGCATACATAATGGCCTCGAAGCAATTCAGATGTAAATTTTGAGTCAATAAAGGCAAACAGAAAATCCTCTGTGAGATTTCCTGACGTTGAACTCATTGTAATGCAGAATGATATTCTCCCCTAGAACTCATCTTTATTAGCTTAGTAAAACCCGGAGAAGTTCTATTTGAAAAAAGCATGTCGAGTATATATTGAATCAACGTCATCTACTGAAGAAAGTTACCCCAATTCAAGCCAACAAAGTTGGTGAACTGTATTTTTTTTCCTTTATAATCTATTCACAATTTTATTTCAGCAAAGTATTTTAAATTTATATCGAGTATTCTGAATCATTTCTGGAATTTTTCACAGGTAGTAATAGTATATAACATTACTAGCAAGGTAAGAGGGTTTTTACTGGCGAATGGGGGATATAACTGACGAGCCGCAGGCGAGTAAGTTCTTGAGCTAGTAAAATCCGTTACCTTCCGTGTATTTTTGTATATTTTATTTGTTTCTCATTTGGAAAAAGGTTAGATAATTTCAAAAAATATCTCAATAATTTGTCGTAAATGTAGTAAGCTATGGAAGCGTTACCATGAACATGTCTGTTCATTTTTCTTTACATTTGTTTTGGCGAAAGCGAAAATGAATGTACTAAAGGAAATTATTGAGGTAGCCAGCAGTGTAGCTTCAAGTTTATTACCTGCAAAATCAGCTTCAAGGTACGACTTCAAAAAGTGGCAAAACAAAAATAGTGTGATTGGTGTAACTTAAGATGTTTTGTTGGTCTACTTGAATCAACTATCAGCTAGATTCAGCCCTAATACTTATGGGCAAAATGGTCTATGCTGAAAAGCTGCTTGGAAATTACCCTGTTCGCAGGTTTGTTTTCCTTAAAAATTTATTGAAAAATATGACGTTTAGTTGTCATTTGCAGATTTCAAAAGGTAATAGCGTTTCTGAAACGAAAGAATGAGCGTTATAAGCCAAAAAAGGGCCAAGGTATTAAGTAAAGAAGACGCTGAACAATTTCTTTTACATGACCAGTGGTTGTTGGCGAAAATTGTAACAATATTTGGTACTTTTGGATCTTGTCGATGGGACGAAATTCTCTCCTTAAACATGAATGATGTAGAAGATATAGGAAAATACGTTATTGTGACATTGCGGCAAACAAAAAATTTAACAACAAGAAGATTCACTATAACCGATGAACCTGGATGTTATACAGAAAATATGTAAATTTTCGGCCTCCTGGAACAGAAAGCCTAATATTTTTTTTAACATACCGACATGGAAAGTGCATTTCCCTTAATGCTGGCTAGCATACTATTGTTGGTGTCCCAAAGCAAATAGCGAAATTTTTAGGTTTAAAAGATCCAGAGTTATACACCGGCCACTCTTTTCGCAGAACTGGAGCCACTATGGTTGCGGATTCGGGTGGAGATATTTTAGCACTAAAGCGTGCAGGAGGGTGGAAGAGCACCGAAATTGCGATGAGTTATGTCGATGATTCGGTCAACAAAAAAATCGAAATGTCTAGCAAATTATTTGGTAGTAAGGAAAGTACAAATGTTCTGCAGTCCTCGAGTTCAGCAGTTTCTGAGTCAACAGATGGTTCATCATCACCAGTATCATAAAAAATCTGTGTTACTGGAAATAACAATTGCACCATGATTTTCAACATATATGACGGTAAAACAAAATTTTTTTATGTAATTAATACCACAGTATAGGGACCAAGCAGTAGTCGCACTCCGTCGATTTTGAACTGAAATCGCTTACACCAAAGGGAACTCGCGCATTCCTCCCTGCGCATAACCTCAACGACCGCGAATGTAAAAACTGATTAGCAAAGGTTATTTGCGTTATCTGAAAACTTCAATATTTTGATTTAAGCTTAATAAGTTTTCACAGTGATATTCAGAGTGTATGGACCATTGTTTAGTCTATATTCATATAAAAATTATGACTCCGCTCATAATGTAACCGTAAATGTAATCACATTTCCTCACTATCATAACGCATTCAATAAAAGATATATTGTTATATTGTGGTTTTCATATCACTTTGAAAGAAACAGTAATTAGTGATTAAATTTACTCAATAGTGTACTCAGAAACAGCAGAACCGGTGCCTCTGAAACTTTTCGAAATGTGTTAAAAATCATAGGTAGGTACCTTAGGATTGTAAATGAAATGACTCATTAAAATTTTTCTAAACGAGGATTGAGTTAAAAAGTAGGTATTATATGGAAAAATAAGTAGTTAGTGGTTGAAAGCATCGAATGTGTTTAATATCAAATCCCCATCACTTATAATTTCACTGAAACATTTATCTTCGAGTCCATGAAAAATAACTATTTTTATACTGAATTGTTTCGAACAAATTTTTTCTATGAATTCTCTGATGATTTGGTTTGAACTGATTTTTTTTTACTATATACAATTTATGAAAAGAGGAATTTGATTATGGAATTCTAAACTATCGGCAAACCCCCTCAACACGAAATGTTGTAGAAAACATTGATTTCTGTAATAGGCCCCATATAAATGTTCTTGCTTCAAATTTCTTTCGAACTTAAGAATCCTGTTTAATGCAATTAGTTAAATGTAGTAAATTTTCCAGATAAAATCAACATCAGAGCATATAATTTGTTACTTGTTAGTGGATTTTTCCCAGTTTTTTATATTTTTTGCCTTAATAAATTTTTCTCAAGATTCGTTCAGTCGAATCTAAACTTGTAGTACAGTTATCAGGTAATATTGAATTATCTTCTCGTAAATACAATAAAAAACTGGTTTTCTGAAATAAAATTATATTTTTCATATTTCTATAATGAATAAAATTAGTAATATACAACGGAATAAAATACTATACAGTATCATAAAAATATAGTTTAATTCTGCATGCATTTCAGTCAACAATTATGTATACATCAATACATTCAAAATAACAACAAGTATACAAGGACTTTGTAAGTGATATGATAGAAATATATAGAATGAATGTTTACGCTGTGGTAATGTGGTAAATTTGCATTAAGATCAATTCCATCAGAAAATTTGTACCTAATCTATAAATAAAACGAATACTGACAAACTGAAAATACATTAAAACTAATGCATAATTAGCAGGTTTGAAAGATCTGTTACCATTGCATTGGTGGAATCCAATTATTTGGTCAAGAGATATATCATAAAAAAATGAGTTTTGATAGACATCTCATCAACACATAATATGCAATACTTTGCTCTTTCTGTCATAGGTTTTACTTTCACCGAAATTGCTCGAAATTCATATTCATTCAAACCAACGGAAAAGTTCGATTTGGTAGTTATTCTGCATAGAGTAGTCTTGTGAGGTAAGGAAAAAGTTTTTCTTAAACTTTAGGTCCCAAAAAATAGATAGTAAGTGCAAATTGTTTATAAGCGATGGAGTACCTGTAGCCATAAGGATTTGTTCATTTGAGTTGCAATTGGGCTATCATGAAATCAGCTATGTTCGAGCTGAAATTATTCCTGCAGAATCGAATGAAACTTTCATCCTCAATTTCTACAGTTTCTTTCTCCTTCATTGAAATCTTTCTCCTCTTCAAATTCTTCACCATATTCTGCAACCTTTTTTTTTTTTTTGGAGTGTAGGCAAACTTGGTGATGTTTGAGTCACACAGTTTTTCTCACTATGAGTAAAGATAATCTTTCATTAGACTCAGAGTTCAACAAATAAATAAAAGATAATGTTCACTTCTTACCAAGTATAGTACAGATACTTGAATCCATAAAAGTTTCAGTATTTTTAACCCCAGCATCCACATTCTGATCAGAATGTGTTACACGTTACATTTATTCAATAAATACCCTTTTCACCTGTTCCTTCTTGAAATATATCTGGAAATGCATCCTTTTTCAATTTTCCACTACTCATTTGACTTGAAAAGTGCTCACAACAAATCCTTTTCTATGAGCTACTTTTGGCCGTTCTAGAATCCATTCTGACCTACCTAACTTAAAAACGGTTTGTCTGCGAAGAATTAATAAAAAATTTGGACTGATAGCATAATGAAGGTCAACATCGATACTATTCGTAAGTGGTTAGGCTACTGAATCTCCATGGTTGAATGAAGCACTACTTAAATAACAGAACTTTAAATAAACAGCATTTTCTACAATACTATATGTATCACTAACTTGTCGGTGTCTAATGGTATTGAGAAAAAAGAAAGTTTCGGATTATTGAGACCATTGTTTTTGTAGTTGTGTACGCTACAATTGTTAACCATTTTGGAATTAATTTGAAAATAACACATAATTGAAACAGAATACTTACTTGAATGAAAATTAATTATTGAATAAATGAGCTTTGCTGGTTTATGGTAGATTTTGACTCAAAGAAATTCCACTGAATTTATAAGTTAGGTTGCATCTTTTTCTCAACTTCTTCTTTGAATTTTAAATAGATCTTAGAAAAATTATTCCAGACATCTTAGAATTATTGATGAAAACAATGAAAATTTTTACATTCGCGGTAGATTAGGTTATGCGCAGGGAGGAATGCGCGAGTCAGACTTGGTGTAAGAAAATCCACGGAGTGCGACTACTGCTTGGTCCCTATACTGTGTTAATACTACTAACTTGTAAAAATTTTGCAAGTTAACTGTCAGTTTTACAAGTTAGTGACTTGATAAAATAAACTTTCTTGATTAATATTGTGTTTTTTGAAACTGACGTTTATAAATGAGAAACAAATAAAATAATTTAATTAAATAGAGTACAATATATATCATAGTCTCTTAGCTACAGACGAAAGATAACAATTTTTTAGCATTCTCCGATTTCGGGTAAGTTGAAAACATTGAAAAAAGTAAGTTGAAGTTATCAAATATACAGGAATACAACTATTAGTGAAACTGTTGTATGGACATTCTCGAGCGCGTCAAATATTGACAGCATCCGTGTTTTAGGAACGCTCATTTCAAGCACTCAATAAAAAATTTCTCATATCCAATTAAACTTCCTTGATACCTAAGGTAATCATTAGGGAAGTAAAGGCTAAGCCCTACCTGAAATTATTAATTCAATAGTCTCTCCCCTATTTGGCCCTAATCAAATATACATACCTTGATTTGAACACGCGACTCGTTCTACTGAACGAAAATTGAAAAGTTCCTTTGCATCATACATCATCATTCCGCCATTTTGAACAAGAAATCTACTCGTTTCCTATGAAATTTCATACCTTAATCAAGAACCATATAAGACGCTGGGTAAGAAAATGGAAACGTCCTAGTTATCCTTCAGCTTCATTCAAATCCCGGCAACAGATTGACGAAGCATATCAGATAACATTTCTTTCCGCGTTTTCAAAGAAAATTATTCTTTAGAGTGTTTACATTTCTTCACATTTCACGGTGGAAACGCCGCGTCTCGGAGTTCCAAGTATGATATTTTATTTTTGCGTGTAACCTGCTTTATATTCTTGTGAGGGTGAGATCAGGATAGATCAATAACAGGAGGGGACCTGGAAGCGACCAGGTGTGGATTAGCGTTAACTTTCTTCTGGTAGCTGACAAATGGATTTGGAATTTAACTGATCCTGCCAATCTTGGCACCTTTAAATTCTTTCACATACATAACCAACTTTTATTGCGAATAATCTGCTATCGCTGCCATGTATTTACATATTTAGGTGTTTATTGTATGCTAAAGAACATGAAGGGAAATGGACCAGTTTGTCAAATAACCATGAACATGAAACTAGAAATCAAGATACTTTACTTGTACCCAAACACAGAACTCATAAATTTGAAAAAATTTCCAATGTACCAGTGTATAAAACTGTATAACTGCCGTCCAAAATTTCTGAAATGTCTCAACATCTTTACATTTAAGAAAAACATCAAACTCATATTGTTACACAATTGTTATTATTCTGTAAACGAATTTATTAAGGAGTGCCCACAACTTGTTGGTAAGAATTAAATGTATGTATATTTGACTTGTCCTATACACATTAATGTGTCTGAGAGGATCAATAAATGTATTATTATTATTATTATTATAAAAATTTGAAAAAACTAAAAAAAAACTAATTAAAAAATGGAATAGAATACGTCACATATTTCGACATTTGTCTATAACACTAATGTCTCTTCAGGCGTTCATATTCGATTGACAGTAATTTAAACAATTCTTGGTTATAACTTACGGTGTAAGATGTTGCAACGGAACAACTTCCACGTGCCACTTTGAAATCGGATGTTATTCTAAAAACTAACCTCAAATGGGAGCATAGAGTATTATATCGACCCACCAAATCGACACAGAATTTGATACTTCAATCGACAATTGTAAGACTATAATTGTCATTTTTATATTATTATTGATTTATTAACACTTTCAAGAATACACTTATTTAATTAAATAATTCAGAATTAACCACTTTTAGGTTGTGCCAATTTTGGAACGAAGTTCCTTACGGCAGGCTCGTTGGAGATAGGGATTTTGTTGCGCAACTAAAAAAAAATTATAGTAAAACCGAAAAGCTAAAAAATCCGTTAAATAAGACTTGCGGAGGCGCGATAGTCGTATACACAAGCGAGTAGTGTATGATACCTTTCTCCTTCTCCTTCTTTCTGTTCGTTCTCTCATCGCTTCTCTCTCTATTACCACTCCAGTCAGCCAATGTATAAAATATACTCATTAATTCTTGGACCAGCACGTGGCGAATACTCACCCTATAGATACATTTTACTCGTTAGTTGCCACGTTTATTTTCATGTAATTTCAAATCGTCAAAACAATAATAAATATTGTAACAATGGCAAGTGAACTAAGAAGTGACTTGAATGCAATTGACAGTGATAATATTGGGAAATTAGGTCATCAGGAAACATTAATTTCTTAGAGGAGTATAAAGACCTTCGTAGAGATATAAAAAGAGAAATAGCTGCGGCTCGCGCTAATTTCACAAGAAAGGCTGAGGACTGTGCGATTGTCCTCGTCAGACCTCTCACCATTATTTATAGACTGTACCTTTCTACACATCATTTTCCTACTGTCTGGAAAGAGGGTAGAGTAAGTCCAATATTCAAGAAAGGCAAAAGAAGCGATATTGAGAACTATAGACCAATTGTGATTCTGCACAACTTCAGCAAAGTTTTCGAAAAAATACTTCACGACATCATATACAGTGTGGAACAGCCAAATGGAATAAATTCGATAACGGATAAATGAGAGCGTGTTTGGAAAAACGCTTGGACATGGCGATTTGTATTTTTAACTGAGCATTTGTTTAAAAAAAAATTATATAGGGTGCGTCATGTGACAATGGCCAATACCCACTTTCTTATTTTAAATGCAAGCCCCTGTATATTATTAATTTTTTGGATTCTTCATAGAATTCTAGACATAAATCATGTACAATGTCCTATAATTAACTTCAACTGTTTCGGAAATATTAAGTGTTTTCAGATTTATTACAAAAATTAACATTAAAAAAGAAAATTATTTTATTTCACAAATTCGCTACATTACACTAAAAACCTAATAATTAATACTGATTATTTCTCAATAATTAAAAAAAAAAAAAAAAATATTAATGTCAATGTAGTAAATGTTCAAAATGCTCGCCGCGAACGTCTTGGCAACATGCTAATCTGGTATAGAAATGTCTTCTAACATTACTCAACATCTCAGGTGTAACTGATCTAATCGCAAGCGTGATTCGTCTTTTAAAGTCATCTAAGTTGAGGGGTTTAGTTTTGTATACAATTCTTTTGACATACCCCCACAAAAAGTAGTCTAACAGCGACAGAGCAGGAGATCGTGCTGGCCATTCTATCGATCCGCGCCTCCCTATCCATCGATTTGGAAAAATTTGGTTCAGGTACTGCCGGACATTGATTTGGTAATGGGGCGGTGCTCCTTCTTGCCGGACCCATATTGTATTGGCAGGAACTTGTGGATTTGCTGGATCAGGATATAAGTTTGTCAAAGTTTTTGAAAAAAATGCTCAGTTAAAAATACAAATCACCGTGTCCAAGCGTTTTTCCAATCACGCTCTCATTTATTCGTTATCGAATTTATTCCATTTGGCCGTTCCACACTGTATGTTCATGTGAAGAGCAAAATTTTTAATAGTCAGCACGGATTCATCAAAGGTCGATCAACAGTAACCAGTGGCTAGTTTAACTCAATACATCAGTAGTGCATTGGATGAGTCTTCTCAAGTTGATGTCATAATCACGGACTTCATGAAACTATTTGACAGATTGGATCATGGTATACTTATCAAGAAACTGTCTTCCTTCGGGTAAAATCTTGATTTTCTATATATTTTTGAATCTTATCTTTCCCGTAGAAATCTGTATGTTCAGTGTTTTGGTTATAGGTCTTGTGCTTTTGAGGCTACCTCAGGTGTCCCTCAGGGGTCTATATTGGGTCCACTCCTTTTCTTAATCTTATCTGTTGTTACCTGACCTGTTCCTTTCTTCTTTATGTTGATGACTTCAAACTATATCGTCGCATTCTCTCTATTGAGGATTGTTGGGACCTCCAGGGTGACATTGATAGGCTAAACCGTTGGTGCAGGGACAACTTACTTCCCCTGAACGTTCAAGAATGTAGCGTAATGTCCTTCAATCGTAAAAGAACTACAATAGATTTCCTTTATAACATTAATGGTTGCGTTCTTGAAAAGGTTGTTGAATTTAAAGACCAAGGTATCTTCGATCGTAGACTTAGTTTTGTTCCTCATATAAATTCAATCACCTCAGGAAGCACCAAAACACTCGGCTTCATCGTAAGGAACTCAAAGTGGTTACAGAACACCAGAACGCTACTTATACTATTCAATGCACTTGTGAGGTCTAGGCTCGAGTATGGGTGCCTAATTTGGAGCCCTGGTTATAGTGCACATGTCAATAGATAATATAATAGAGAATGTACAGAGGCGATTTCTGAAGTATCTATGTTTCAAAATTGACGGTAATTATCCAAAGCGTGGTATACCATCTTGAAAATTTCCTGAGAAGATTTCAGGTTAATTCTCTAGAACGTCGTCGCACCTAATTAAGTGTTTTATTTCTGCGAAATATACTGTGCTCGTTAATCGATTGTACTAACCCGCTGGGTCTTATCTGCGTACACGTACCTAGATTACCCATGCGTACTATTAGAACATTTTATTTACCTTGTCCACGATCTAACGTTCTTCAGTTTTCTCCCCTGTACAGAATATGTCATGACTATACGTCTTATAAAAATATCGTGGATATTTTTGCTTGCGAACGGCAAGGAGAGCTATTTTGGGCTCACAGAATGTGTAATAAATCTAGGTGTGATGTTTCTCATATTGACTTATCTTTTCTTCTTGTACTTGGTGTTAATTGTTTTTTTTTATTATTTTTTTTTGTTTAATTTACTGTTAAGTTTCAACATTTTTCTTTTTGTAAATACTTGTAATTTCCTATTCTGTAATAGGCCGCGACTGTCGAATGGTGTATTGCTAAATAAATAAACAAATAAATTATTCAGAGCAAGAGAATTGAATACGTTGGTATTAGTTTATTTTTGAATATAAAATATTTTACATTGGTTAATATTGTGTGGACATACTTAAATCTCTGTGAAGTTTTCTAACTTCTCTAATAATACCTTATCTCATCAATAATTGTCCCATATATAAATTTCAAGAAGGTTTTAGGACTATATGTATCCGATTAGTTTTTGGAATGGAATTTGATACGTATTTTTTTTAATTCAGTTTTTGGCGCTCTTGTTCACCCGAACAGAGTGCCTATCATTTTGCCCGAATGTCTGTAATTTTGGAATATCGAGCCGAAAATGGTCTCAATCGATTGGGTTCGACTCACTGATGAAGAATTCGTGGCGAAAGTTGAGTCTGTCCGGCCGGCCGGCCGTATCCTCTCTAACATCCAAAAGGAATCAGCTAGAGTTCTCATATTTTCAGAATAGGTTGATTGTCCAAATATCTCGGTCAAGTTCGTTATTGGGCCAAATCCGTCGGATGGTTCAGTAGTTATGAGCATCTGAAATTTTGTTTCCTCAATAACTACTAGAATATCCATCCGATCAAGTTGATACTTGGAATGTTATTGAGGGAGGCTGAAACGAAACGGCTTGCAAAATTTCGCAGAAATCATCATGCTAGAAAATTTTTAAAAAATTCCCAAAAAAAAAATTTTTAATACTCAATATCTCCTAAGACTTCATTTAGATTTAAATAAAAATCCGTATATATATTGAGGTTACCGATATCTTACTCTTGCTCAAATTTCATAGTCGTAGCTTTCCCCCTTCTGAAGATATGATCATTTTTTTCATTTACTCAAGAGAAAAATAGAAATGTCATGAAGTCCGAGCTTTGTCATTGAAAGATTTGCCATCACAGATCGATATTCGTTTGACAACTTGCGGACCTAGATATCAGTGTCAGTTGGCGTAATATCAATCAAAATTTTCATAGAATTCATAGAGGTAGAATTCGATGTCGATGACGTTGTCAAAATTCAGAAAAGCACAGACGTAATATTAATAAAAAAAATTTTTATCATAGAGAAAGAATTTGATGGCGTTGTCAAAACTCAGAAAAGCAATGACGTAAGTTTTTAGGAGAAGCATAGAACAAAATTTGGTGAAAATTATATGTAGTTATTTTCAAATTGAGATAAAGGTTTGTTTATTCAATAGGCTTTCATATTTGCATCACATTGTCTCATAGTACGAAAAAGACTATTGTTCATCCGATCAGAGAGCTTATAGATTTGTTAAGGTTTGAATATTTACTCGCAGGTAGCTCAACAAGAGCGCCAAAGCAATCTGACCTCACGTCAGTGCTTTCTAATTTTTTTTTTCTGCTTTTATATTTTTATTTCCAGATTCGATGTGGGCAACTTGAAGAAGCATCTCTGTTTACTAATAGAAGACCACTGATGATAAAGAAGTCCATCAAATATATTTCAGCTTATTTTTATTTATTTGTACATACAATCATACTTATGCGGGGAGCCAGGGTTTTTTAATGGAGTCTTTTCCCTAGGCTTTAATGTCATACGCCGAATTGAATAGCACCCCGTCACTAACCCCTACTAACACTACATGCTCTATTCTTTGCTAATCAAAAAATTGTAAAACAAAAGTTCAAAATAATATATATATACTGAGCAAAAAATTTGTTAGACATAGATCAGAATGGATCATCAAAGTAGAGTCGTGTTATTCGACCAGATTGAAATTTTTTCTTCGCCCTTGAATCAATGTGTACTAGATAGTATCATTTCACTAATTACACACCGCCATTAAAATACAACTGAGATGATTTTAGACATCTTGTATACAATGACAATGAAAAACTGCAAGCCAACAGTCAAAATACAAAATGCTATTCACTGAGCAGTGTTGTCAGACCGCATAGTGATCACACCATGTTTTGGTTGAATATACATATACCGGTCAGCGTAAGTAAACATTCCCTCAGGAAATAAATATTCCGTACTCTTGGAGTTTGATGAGCGAAGAGTGTTCCTCGATCTAATCAAACACCTCCAAGCAATCTCGCAACCTAATACTAATTTCATCGTTCAATTTGAGTCCTCTTCATATTTAACAATCGCGTAATTAGCTGGTTCGAAATACACAACGTTTGTGTACTCCAATCGTGATAAAGAATAATTAGGCCAGTAAATATTGAGTCCGGTAGAGTCTACGGCGTCATCTGAGGAAATAATGTCCATCAAGTAATTCAAGATGAATCAGGGACCTACAATTGAATTTCACTAATCAAAGAGCCTCTCACTTCGTTGGGATAAGTACATTCCTCGAGGAATTGCGTTTGCTTCAGATGTTTTGGCAGGAATTTGTTCTATGGGGAGCACTTCAGAGCGAAATGTGAGATCATTCTTTGCACGTCTACCTGATTTTGTAATCTGGAGATGACGTGGGTTAAGTCGAGAAAGACCGAGGGAAAAAATATTTCACCCATGAAGAAAAATAGAATTTTATGATTTGAGGTGTGAACAATTGATTTTCTATAAGATTCTCATTTGGCTACATTGTATTGGATATAAAGTAATGTGAACGGTTTGATTCCAGGTAAAAGGTGTTGTATTGATCGTGATATACTGTCATGTCGTAGTTACGATGGATAATCATTTTTCCATAGTTGCATTACTCTGATATATTACGAATTGGGTCAGGAAAATCATACTTTCGAAGAAATTATACGTGATCCATTTCTTGAAGGTGTGGCCTTTCGATTTCAAACTATTTTTAATTACCCTAGCTCAGTCGTTGAGAGTGGTGGCAGGTCTAATCCCGAGTTCTAAGAATGGAGGTTACTAACCAGAGCAAACCACAATTCTCACGGATACAAGAATTTATTTACAGTACAAAAACAATGATATCAAAAAGAACTTCTCCATGCCTAAAACGATGAATCTCTGGCCATAGAAGTGACATCAGGTCTCTCTGGGCCTTGACAGCGCATGCAATAGAGTATGATCATTTTTTTGATTTCGATAATGCCAAAATTCTCACGTATTGCAACTTCCACGAAAGGTTTTTCTTAGAGATATGCTATATTGATGAGAATAATAACTGTATTAATAAGAGACCATATATAAAGGGGCTCAGTAACATCTACAGATCTTTTGTTAATAGACTTAAAAGATACAATAACAAATTCAATACGAATAAAGAAGAAACATCTCAATTCACCTCTCTGTATTCTCCTTGTCTGTGATTTAATCTTAACCTATTACTCTTCGTAATAAATCACAATTGTTGAGTTCTATTCACTGTTGAGTTTCAATACAAAATGTAATGTGTTTCAAACACATTATTATTATAACTAAATTAACAAATAAAATGGGAGGTAAACGTTTTTCGATACCTTGAAGAAGCGATTGATGCTTTCCTAATGCATGTTTTGGAGATACCCCAATCAGAGTGGCAAAAGTGCTTCGACAATTGGTTCAAACCTTAGACTATATAAGAAAAGACCCATTTATTTACATTGAAAAGTGTCGCATCTGAAACTTAGAGCTGGCCGATTGTAACGTATTGAGCTGGTCGATTGTAACGTATTGAGCTGGTCCACTCTGGTCATGTTGCCAAATTGAGCAAATAGTAGGTTTCTTTATTCCCATAAAATTGTGAATAAGAACTTTTTTTCCAATTGCATTCAAAACTTTGTATAAAATTTTATATTTTGAATTGAAACTGTCTTATGGGATATATATAAAAGTGAACTAATAAGGTTTAACGAAACAACAGAGTTTGAGGTTATAATTGTTATCAAGAAGATCAAACACAAGGAAACGACTGACATATATGATATGGCAACAATATTTTTGAAGGATATATGTAGGAAATATCAAATCCATTAACAATCATACTGAATAAATGTCTCAGAATGGGTATATTCCCGGATACACTGAAGATGGCAAAAGTGTTACCTATCTACAAGAAAGGAGATAAAAGTAACCCACCAAACTACCGTCCAATATCTATCGTGCCTGCCATCTCAAAGATTTTTTAAGAAATTGTGAAAGAGAGACTCTTAGAGTATCTTAATGATACTAGAATCATCGGCGAACAACAACACCGCTATCGAAATTTCAAATCAACGACAACAATGCTTTTGGAACTCATAGAGAACATCATTTCGGGGTTGAATCGGAAATGGGTGTCGGAGATTGTGTCTTACTTATTGGGAAACTCTGTTTGTATGGCGTGGACGGTACGCCATTACAGATGATCAAGTCATTCCTTGAAAACAGACAGCAGCAGGTCCAATGGCAAAATGAAAAATCTCACATGAAGAGGGTGAACTTTGGAGTTCCTCAGGGGTTAATTTTGGGGCCCATATTGTTTATAGTCTTCACGAATGACCTAGAAATGGCTGCAGATAATCTCTGCATAGTTTTGATAACATTGCTTTTTGCTGATGACACCACCTTTTTCCTCAAAGCGTTAATTTCTACAGCAGTTGAAGGAAAAAATTTTGATGGAGGCTAGAGATTGGTTCAAATTCAATTCCCTTTCAATAAATGAGAGTAAAACACAACAACTAATTTTAAAAAGTAATAAAGAAAATACAATAAAACTATTGGGAGTAACCTTGGACGGAGCTCTGTCATGGGAACCACATATAGAGATCATGAAAAAAAAAACTATCAATGGCCATTTATACAATAACAACTGTGGGCAAAGTATCAACTACAGAGGCAGCATTAATAACTTATTTCGCTAACTTCCATTCAATTGCTTCCTATGGGATTCTTCTGTGGGGGACATCTGTACATGTGCAGGATCTGCTGATATACCAAAAGAGAGCAATTCGAAAAATTCTTAACCTCAAGCAAACTGATAGCTGTAGAGAGGCTTTTGGAAAATTAAGAGTACTTACCATCCCAGCCATTTATGTATTGGAGTGTGCCACTTATCTTCACAACAACTTGAACAAATTTCCAACCAATAGTACTTATCATTCTATCAACACTAGAAATAGGACAAACTTGTCCATTCCATATCATAGCCGTAAATTCTCCCAGCAAGGAGTGGACTTTTGGGGTCCGAAAATTTTCAATAAGCTGCCAGAGAGATATAGGTTTTTTTAGAGAAGAAGTTTAAGAAGTCTTTCAAAGAATTTTTACACTTAAATACATTTTACTCACTGAATGAGTTCATGAGTATGAGAATAACACTGTAATTCCTTTGTTTTGACTAAGCATGTAACTCTCATTGATGGTGTAAATATATTATTATTATTATTATTATCATTATTAGCAAGAAGTAAAAGAAAAACTTTAGTTGATTCTGCTATTATATGTCAAAGACCACAGATGGAAAGAAATTCAGGTGAAAGTCAAGACAACGCTGCTCTATTCTCTGCTTGACAATTTGAAGGTCACATGTTTTAGAAGACGCACGTTGCCACCTCTGTATCGAAAATAAACACGCAAATTGAAGAAAATTTGTGAAAGTCAGTATTGGGTTTTTCATATTTTTTATTGTCAAACAAGTAGTCTATGTTGTTAAAATCACAGATTTTATGTGTTGTTGCAAGGTGAGGTTTCACAAGAGACTTCAATGACGTTAAGGGAGCCAAAACAAATTGACATTTTACAAAGTAATGATTTGTCTATCTTATATAGACTAAGGTTCAAACGCATGCAAAAGTATATAGATCTTAATGGGGATTATTTTGAAAAACAATAAAGCGATTTTCGATTATTAATATACGCTTTTATTCTCTTATCCCGAAATATAGAAGGCAACCCTCTTATAGATGGATCAACAAATGGTTCTCAGATCGAAGAGCCTTTAATTGCGAAGCACCAAAAAAAAATTCGTTTAAAAAATTATCATATTGACAACACCGGAATCAACAGATTAAATTCTTATTGCATCACGACAAATTGTCTGTAAGATAGTTATCCTGCGCGTAACAGGGTTCGAAGCGCGGTTCGGCGCGAAACGCTGTTACAAGCCCCCATACTAGGTCAAAAGACCCTAGAACAATATCCTTTATATAATTTTTGAATTAATTGAATTTGCAAAACTTCCTGGAAATACACCATGTTCATTAAAGAATTTATTTCGAAATGGCAGAAATTCACGTTCAAGTATATCCAACCCCTATGTAATAACAAGCGTGACACCTAATCCATCACACTCAAATTTCTCAGTTTGCGAGCGTTTCCTTGTAGCAGAGAACCGGGCAGAACTTCAACTGGTGGATACGTGAAAGACATCCAATAACACCCCTACATCTTTGTTTCCGTCCTGTTCCAGGACCTCCCCGTTAACTCACGCAGGTGGGCGACATCCTACCACCATTTCAGACCCCAACTCTGTCGCCTCTAGCTTCTTATTGACCCACCGACGCTGGCATTTCGATGCGTCCCCGCTCGGGGTTCGGGCGCCAGCGTCGCGACGCGAACGGCGCCGATTCCTCAGTTAGCGCCAGCCGCGTGCGGGGATATGTCTTTGTTAGTTTGTGCTGCAGAAAGGCCCGTGTTTTATTGGTAAGTTTTCACCTGAACGAAAATTCATGTGTTGCATTGCGGCGCGTTTGGCGTGCATTAATTCTGAATTTTTTGTTCATGTAAGATGAAATTGGGTGGTTTTTGGATATTTTGGCGATGATCGTGGGTTTTGGCGCGAAAATTTTATTCAAGTAGGCGCAAGCGGTATTAAAATAATGACCATCGAATTTCTCTCAAAATAATTTTTTATTCATGATATAAGCCAAATTTTTCTCTGTTTATTGATTCTGAGTTTTGAGATGAAAAATCTCGCAATATAAAAATAAAAAATCGAATTTTTCCCTTGCCATATTCAATACACCCAATTTACATTGTAAAATCAGCCTTACCCTTCTTATTTTGAAAATGTAGTGTTTCAGAAATAGGTTGTAGCACATAATTTAAATTTTTTCGAGGAATGATAGATGATTCATAATAATAATAATATATGTGGCTACTATTAGATCATTGCCATTTCCTCCTATTCTTCCGCTTAATCTTCATTAACGAGTAAAACAGGTTAAAAATGGTATATCCCTTGTATAATGGTCGTTTCCAGGGATTGAATAATTCCCAGTTTATTCGTCCGACACATATAATTTTTGGGTATACGAAGTCGTAAGTTGAAATCGATGAAAAATTAATAAATCTCAAAATTTTCCTGAAATAATCTCTTTTTTTGAAAAATACGAAACTCGAGTTCTTTAATGCTTCTAGATCATAATATTGTAAGCCAAAAGTTCAAAAGAATATATATATATATATAGTTCTGTTAGGTAAGGGATAGTGGGCCTGGGTGATGAAATCAAAGGAAGACTCTTTATTCTATTGCCAAGCTTTCGAAATAATTTATTTCTTCTTCAGGGCTACTGTAAAATAAAACAAAATTTTAGCATTAGCATTTCTACATGAATAATTTTTTTAGACTATGTGCTTGTGCACACTAAAAGCTCAAACTAAATGCACATTAACCTCACATTCGGTAATAGTCTAAAAAAATTATTCATGTAGAAATGCTAATGCTAAAATTTTGTTTTATTTTACAGTAGCCCTGAAGAAGAAATAAATTATTTCAAAGCTTGGCAATAGAATAAAGAGTCTTCCTTTGATTTTCATCACCCAGGCCCACTATCCTTTACCTAACAGAACTAAAAATTCATAAAGCCATTATATAGTTGAACTTATATATATATGTATATATTATATAAGAAGACGTTTTCATTCTTTGAGTTTCATCTACTTAAAAAGCTGCTTTGCTTCAGATTGACTCCATTTGACTCTACATGGAGGAGAAAGGACACCCACGTTAGTCGATTCTATCAATGATCATGCATTTAATTTTCCGTATTAGCAAATTTATAGCATAATTCATCTCTTGATTGTCACGCACAGGTACCCATATACCTCAGTGATGTAAGTGGTTTGTTCAAGAAATAAACTCATTATTATTATTATTATATTGTTATTTATTCAAATAATTATAGAACTGAAGCGGATTCATTTTAAATTTTAAACGTTTTCGAACAAAACAAAAACAGAAAAAGTGTTAAATGTTAAAATCACTGACGTAAGTACAGAAGATTTCCCGTTTTTTCTGGGCTCTTTTATTCCCATGGATGTTAAACCAGATGGCATATTCGAATAAAATGAGATAAGTCCTTTCAGAAATGTCACTACTGCTTCTAGGAGTATCAGACTGTACATGTTGTGATAGCCAGATACCTAAGTTCCGTGCACGACCTGAAATTCTTTTTGCTGACGAGAAATTGTTGATGATGGACCTCGTATAGAAATATTGTTTAGACAATAACCATCAATCTATTATTGTTTTATCAACCAACGTTTCAACAGACATCTAATGTCGTTTTCAAGGTAAAAATTGCTTTTAAAAAGCTTTCGATTTGGGAAAGTTGAAAACTTATGATGATCATCTCGCCGTAATAAACACAATTATTGTCACATGAAAATGCCAGGATGAAAGAGGGCGAGAAATGGCAATTTGTGTTACTCTGATGCAGGAATATGTTTGTTGAAATAACAATTGCATAACGTAGCATGTTCGAAACAGGAGTTTGAATAGGGACCAAAAGCGGGGTGTTAGCTGCTAGTTTATCACTTCCAGCACGAATACTGCTTAGGCAACGCCCAATAATACTCTTAATAAACAGCCGGATTCCAACTGGCCTCCATTTTCTCATTATTTGTTACAATATTCTTCAGTCGTTGACTGTGTATCATAACCGAATATCTGCTTCCTTCAATCTTCGATGAATAGTAGCCTGCAAGCTTTGAATGGGGTATGGTAATGAATCCTTCGCCGGTAATTTCCTAACTAATATTCGGGTATTCTTGAATTGCGGACACTCCAGCGAAATGATAGCTTGCACATACCCTAATCAAATACTCAACAGGAGATTTCGCTTCGAGATGTTCCTTGTACTTATTGTGGATTTTATGTTAATCGAATAAGAAATTTCTGAGGGAAACCTCCTCTTGGATAGGCTGTTTTGATTATTTCTGGTATGAATGAAGAAGCCGACAGTTTTGCGAATATACTTACTGACAAAGAAATTGCAGCACTCACTCTTCTAATTTTATTTTTTCTTGTACTACCCCATTTGCTCTTTTATTGTTCTCTTTGCATCATGTTTTTTGGAGCCGGATAACGTTATTGACAAAAATGCAGTTATCCTTTTAGATATCAACGTTGATGTGGATATTCTCTATCAAATGCGCGATAAAGTAATTTGGAAATACGTGCCAAACACTGAAGTAAATAAAGAAAGGTCCTTGTTTTTTCACTCAAGAAACAACAAATTATTCGAAAGAAATATAAGGTTCATAAAAATATAAGGTCATATTAGGATCTTATATTATGCACTCAAACAGTCACAACTTATTTACGGCATAATAGGCTGGGGAAGTACACGTGACTGTCACCTAAACAATTAAGTATTCTTCAAAAATTGGTTCCTAACAATAATGAAGATGGTCAGAACATACCCCAGTGGCCAATGGTTTCCGGAATAATGAATAATGCTGTATGGATTCAGGATACTTTTAGATCTGAAAAACAACACTCAGGCTCTAGAATTATAAAATTTCAGTGATCAAGATAAACATTGAATGGAAAAGTTCATAGGACAGAGAAATTTCTGTTACCTGGGCCTCAAGATGTTCACTGCACTATCAAAGAATATATGAAATATTTGCAATAGAAAAAATTCAGGATGATATTCGGAGAGTAGATTTTGAATACCGATCGACATCTATTCTACAGAATCGACTGTGATAAGGTTGTAGTTTATCACTAAGTATAGAGTTTTCTGCTGCAGGAGAAATTCCGTGAACAGAACGCTACGTAACATCTTGCAAGATCTACAAGAATCGAGATAAAATTTTTTACATCTTAAAAGAAACTTCTCCTCCATTCAATCTAGTGAATCGTCGAAGAGATTATTTAGCAATACTCTCAATTTTAAGGTTATTCCGCATTTTATTTATTCATCGTTTCCTCACTGAAGACATTTTGCTTTCATCATCCTTATGCCCCATCTTCATCTTGAAAGACTTGAGTGAGCTGGAAGATCGAATTAATACTACGCTTAAGGGAATGTGTCCCTTCCATATTTTATTGATGAAAATTGTAAGAATCCTCGACTGAATAGTAGAATTTTTGAACTGAGGTGCTTGAATTACATCATGCAAATTTAAGTCTTTACTCATTTGAATTTTCGTACTTCTTTAGTATTCATCAATTTCCGCATGAATCACCTGGAAATAAAACTTTAGTAATTCAGTGTTGAATTCCTAGAATCAGTGAAGTATATTTACATTACTCCTAATGATTCAAAATTGTAGGAAAGCACTGACGTGAGGTCAGGAGTGCAAGTGTGCAAAAAGTGCGTCCAGTCTTGGAAATTGTATTTCTAATAATATTTGTGAATGCGTCATAACCTGATTTAAAAAAATAAAACATAAAAATTATTTGATATTCACAAAAGACGCAACTTGTTATATTTTGAAATCTGTCCCACTATTCTATGGATTGTTTTTACTCAATTTTTACAATTCTTATTCACGTGAGATAATTTCGCGGAGCATTGGGATGCATTGCGTATTCATCAGTGACGGCTCGTCAGGGTAGGCAGGGTTGGCCGGGCCGACCCAAACGCAACCGAAAAAGAGAAGGTGAAAATAAATATTTTTTCAATCGAAACTTATTTGAAAAATTACTAGCAATATTTAAATCTCGAGAAATTCACTTAGTATCTTTTCCTCCGCCCTCTATATCTCTCATATTTCCACTCAACACATCAAAGTACACATTATTTCGGTCAAACACCTCAAATAATTTTTATTCCAAGTTCCCGCATCTGTCTTTAAACGTAATATTGCAGCACAGCCAGCCGAGCAACAGCTTTCAGTTTATGATTTCATCTAAGACATACGTCGCTCGAAGTTCCTATTAATGGAACTCTACAATACCTCGACTGTGACACTTGCGAGGACGGCCGAGAACCCTAGGCCGCCCCTATGTGAAACGGCAGGCGGGTGAAATGGTTTATTATTATCTATGTTTATTTCATATATAAAATTAAAAATTGTAATTTAATATCTGACATCTCCATATGTTTATCCTAAATTTGAGATAGAAAGAGAAATCATTATGTATTTAAAATTTTGTCAGGTATCCTATTAATAATTGAAATTTTTTCCCTCAAATCTCAAATGACTATTATCACAAGTACTTGAATATTATTTCAATTTCAGAAAAAAGTGTATTAGTACTGTATGGAATAAATTTTGTGATTTTCTGACCATAAAAATTCATTCTTAGTAACTGTAAATAGCAAAACAGCAACCCACGACTTGTTTATTTTTCAAAGACTAGGTCGGCCAAGATACCCTTGGGGAGGGGGTATATAAGAATTGCATTGCGTGGGTTCACACTTTGATTATTAGAGTTCAGTTCACTAGGTCAGTAGTTTAGAGTAAGATTTTAGTGTGTAGGGCTTAGTGTTGTACGAGTTTTCGTTCGTTTTCGGTTACAAGTTGAATGTGAGTGATCCAGATGGCAAGTGTAGGAGAGATAGTATCAAATTGCGGTGATTTGATTAGTTTTTTAGCAGATAACAGGTTCTCCATTATTAGAATAATTCCAATTGACAGCGTTCACAACATGATGAATATGATTTTAATTTTACTAAGTTTTAAGATGAATTGTTGGACAGTTATACATTTTAGATATGATTATCACTGTATTTGTAACATGTAAACTTGAAGAAGCCTCAATGTACGCCGAAACATATGTAGTAAAGTATCAATAAAAAAGAAATATATATAAGTTTCGTTTTGAATTATCATTTGAATCTTATGAAAAGTCTTATCGTGTTAAATTGTTGACTCATTTGGTGATTCCATTCTTAGCTACTGAATATCGTTAAAATTGTAGGGTTGAAACATATTGCAATGCGGAATGTTCAAGGCATTCAGCCAATTAACGCCTATTTCCTCTTCCAGCTTTCTGGATTGAATATTAGGATTAAGTGTCACAGCTCCAATTCTCCTAATAGTATCCTACTCTTGGTATCTTTGATATATTTCCTCAACGTGGACAGAATGCTGGAAATATAATCATCTACTCCTTTCTTTCGCTCCTGATAATTTAGATAATTAATCCTGGAAAATGGTCCAGTTATTGAAGGTTGCGAAAAATACAAATACCTGGGTACAAATATATGTAGTAGCGATACCCTAGACGAAGCTATCAAATATACCCAAGGAAGAAAATAAATATCCATGCTCAACAGCGTCCTATAGGACAAAAATATCTCCAAAACAAATAAGCATAGAATATACAACACCATGTTGAAAAGCATAGTTTCTTGGTAGCGAAGCATGGCAGCTTAGCATTTACGGGTTTCTTTCTTAGAACTTAACAATACTCGAGTTTCTCACAGTAAATACCCGATTGCAAGACAGAGGCCCGTACTGGCAGTCAACTCTCTCCAAAAATGCTGAATCCTACATAGCATTTATGCATATTTAATTTCCAACAGTATTATTTTTTAAATAGTTGTGGAGATGGGAATGACCCCATAATTTTACAATATTCCATTTCTATATCCCAGCAGAACACCAAAACATTGGTTCGTTTTTCATCATATTCATTTTAGAGTATTCAAAAATTCATTAACTCTGAATGTGAATTTAATGGCTGTTTCTCTCTTTTGAGGTATTCCGATAGACCTAAAACCATATTCATATTAACTTTCTATGTGTCTCTTTGTAGATCTTTGAAGAAGCAACAATAAAGTTGCGAAACGTTGCTTGATAGACCTACTACCTATTCCACACCCACGAAAATAAATTTATACCTCATTTTGTTTCATCCAACAATTCGTAAGTGATGGAATAGCGTTTTTTCGATCGAACCTTTACGAGATTTATTCTCTATTCCTTCTCAATATCTGTTGATCCCTAGGAAAAAGACCAGCCCTATTCAATATTACCATCGTTCAACATTTCGCAGCAATTTTAGGAAATTCCCCTGACGAGGTCTCGAATGGCTATTCCTTTCTTCCCATCAACTTTACGACGTTAGAGTTATATAACTCTGCCTCTCCTTCAGGAGTTTCGATCGTTCCACGGTATTGAATTTGCTGAGTTTATAAGGAAAGGGTACATTGGTCCGGTCCTAATTACCAGTAAGGAGGCCAAGGATCGTTAGTCTATAGATCCACAGTACAACTATCAGAATCCAGTATTCATACTACTATAATACTTAATTCTCAAAAATTGTGGTAAGGACTCAAAATCCAAATGACAAAATAAAATGATCAAACTCCACTTCGATATGGAAGACAAGTATATCTACCTAAACCACAATAAAAATTGAATTTCTCCACCTTACTTTTCGAATTATAAATTCCCTGTAGTTTCCTCGATAAATGTATGCCAAAAACTTTGTTTTTAGAAAATAAATAACTGACAGCTGGAAATTCTCTCTTTTTTACTGTCGCTTGTCTGAAAATAGGTCACCGCATGTGTTCACATTCAATATCCCATCTAACATTTCGCAGGAAATTTAGGAAATTCCCTTGACGAATTCCAGAATGGCTATTCCTTTCTTTCTATCAGCGTTACGACGTTACAGTAATATTGCCCTGCCTATCTTTCAAGAATTCCGAACCTTCCATTAAATTTGTGGATTTTATTAGGAATCAGTACACTGGTTCTCATCCCAATGAGTTAGCAGGTCAAGGATCGTCGGTCGATAGTTCCACCTTTCAACTACCATCCAGAAATATCAGCGTCAGAGGAAATTCCGTTAATACAGAAACTTCCGACATGGATGTCAGTGACAGACACGTTAATATTGATTCATCAAACAATTAGTGGGGAATTTAGAAAGACACTTGAGGCTATTACGGTAACTTTGGCTGCCGTTGGCTCAACTGAATCGAAATGGCTCAAGGGAGTGTGAGTGGTGAATAGAATTCATCTCATAATCCTAGGTTTAGAAACTAGAATTGTCTAACTGTCATGTTCATTGAGGAACAAAACTATTTCGTGTAATGTTACTGAATTAGTTGAGACTTTGAGGTTGGCTGCATCGGATATTGGATGCTCTGAGATGTCCTTAAGATAAGTGGTGCGCTCTAAATCATTACAGTAAATTTCAAGTGAATGAGAGGTTAAATTAGCACTTCAATAGTGAAGGAATTGATTTTGTTAAGTATTATATAGAGTATATTTTTTATTTGATATAAATTGACGCCACCACTGTATTTGTGGTAATCTGCGACCAACCTCACGCCACAGTTATAAGTTATAATACAGTGCACTAGTCCACTATTACGAGGGTTACCTTTTATATTTCGGGATTGGAGAACCCTAGCATTGCAACCTGCTCAATCATAAAGCTTGACATTTTTGAGATTATACTTAGTGAGAACGTTTTGACACACGAGAGCTTTTGTGTTGTTTACAGTAACTTAAAGGATTCATCTCGCAAAAAAATGGAATTAACCCAGGATTAATAAAACTCAAACACTATAATCATCGTGGAGATCAAATATATGTAGGAAATGTATATCGGGTGAATCCACAAGTAGCAGAAGAAAATAAATGAAGATGGTACTTGCATGTTTCTGCTGATTGGCTTCATGAGGGCAAGGTAATCTCAGGAATAAGGAGATGGTAAGAAGACAAACTAGATAATAGGAGTACACAAACAGGAGCGCGCGACCAATCAGCAGAAACAGGTGTTGGCAAGTACCATCTTCGTTCATTTCCGTCTACTACTTGTGGATTCATCCGATATATCTTTTCTACATATTTTTGATCTCCACGATGAATAAAGTGTTTGAATTGTAAATAATTTATTTTCCATGCATGCAATTACAAGGTTAAATGGAAATGATTTGAGAAATTTATAAGACAATTTCTTAAAAAATATCAGAGCATTACAGAAGTTTCAAGTGGTAAACCACTTGATAAATGGGACACTTTTCTAAAGCGGGTCCCATCTAGCGTTTAGAATTTGAACTAACGATAATTTGACATTGGAGACGTCAGTTATAATCGGAGAAGTGTCACATATTGAGGAATAAGTCTGATATTTACGAAATGGGTCGCTATTCGCTTGAGGAATGCTGGGAAATATTAAAAAATTATTTCCAATGTGGTGAATCGCCAACGCAAACTGTGCGAAATTTGAAAAAAATATTTGCAAAGAAGGATTTGCCATCGGAGGCATATGTGCGGAAATTTACGGTTCGCAAATTGGGCGAAAGATCGTTTGGCCGAAGATGATGAATTTTATCGAAAAATTATCTTTTCCAACGAGGCTCATTTCCACCTCGGCGGTTTTGTAAATAACAAAACTGCCGTATATGGGGCACAGAAAACCCGCTCGTCGTCGACGAGAAACCGATGCATCCACAACGAGTGACTGTTTGGTGCGGGTTTTGGTCCAACGCCATCATCGGCCCATTTTTCTTCGAACGTAACCGTCAACGGCGGATTAGCTTTTCGGTCAAATAGAAGAGTATGATTTGGACTTTATTTGGTGTCAACAGTGCCATACAGCCCATGCTACGGTCGATGTTTTGTGCCCCATCTTCGAAAATCGCATAATCAGCAAAACATGTGATGTGAATTGGCCTCCAAGAAACTGCAATTTAACACCGTTAGACTATTATCTTTGGGGAGCGGTCAAAGACGTTTGTTACGCCAACAAGCCAAGCACGATTGATGGCTTGAAACATGAAATTTGAGTTGCCTTTGCTGCCATAAGGCCAGAAACAATCGAAAATGTATTGAAAATTGGACTGATCGAATGGGCTACTGCCAAGTGAGCCGTGGTGGACATTTGACCAGAATAATTTTTTACGAATAATGTCACAAATTATGCTTTCAAATAAATGTTTGATATTGAAATCTATCAAGCCGTTCTTTTTTTATAGCCTTTTTAAATTCGAAATTTTCCGTGGGACACCCTTTACTACATTTATTAGTTTCCAAATTTGACAGTCGTATGAGGCGCGATTGGAAGAGCTTCAAGCTCAAGGGTGAACTTCCTACTGTTACAATATTTTTAGAAAAACTATGTATGGTCACCAAAGCATTCCATTCAGAATTAGTCACAGAGTTGATCTACGAAGCTTTCATCGCAAGTTTTAGGAGATTCGAAGCAAGAAAAGGTGAATCTTCTATCATTTTTTTTCTGACAATGGCACACAATTTACAGGTCCAAGTAATATACTTCGTGATTTTTTCAAGAATAACGAAAAATTAATTACTCAACATTTCAGTTGTGAAAATATTATTTGGATATTCATTCCATCGAAGGCTCCAAATTTTGTCGGTATTTAGGAGTCTTCAATAAAAAGTGTAAAGCTTCATTAAAAAGTGCGGTTGGTAGTTGCAAATTGCGTTTGGATGATTTGAATGCAATTCTATGTCAATTCTTGATTCAAGAGGACTCGTCTTCTTATCTACAAGTCCTGATAATCCTTATCCTCTGACTCCGGCTCGCTTCTTGATCGAAAGACCTATGAAGTTTACCAGAAACTGACTATACAGCTCTACAAGACAATACAGGGTCTTTCAGGAGGAACCTCACCCATATTTATACGGGAAACTACTGAACGTATTTTCATGAAAATCAGCACTTATAAGAATTTCACGACGCTGATGAAATCTAAAATATTTTCAAGGCATGAGCACTTCCGGTTTTTCCGGAAATGACGTCAACTTCCGTTTTTCAAATTACAACACCATTTTTTTATTGCAGAAATAGATTCCTTAAAAAATTTCAAGTTATTTTGATATAACATTTTTCAGTTTTGGTTGGAAAATTCTCTCTGAGCGGGAAAGTAAAAAAAATCGTTAAAAGAGCTCCGCTGAAACAATAAGAGGTTTTTGGATGGAAAATTTTCATTTTTGGGATTTTTCAAGATGTAAAATTGATGTATCCACTTTGAAAATCGAAATCGCGATTCATGATACAGGGGTGAAAAAATCGCTTTCAAAGTTAGGGATGACAAAATCGTGAAAAATCAATTTTTTCAAATTAGAACCCCATTTTTTATGGCAGATATTGAATCTACGTTAAAAATAATGTGAGTGTATGCAACACACCCTTGCCCTAAAGTGGATATTTTTGAGTTATTCACAAAAACTGTTTTTCGTCTTGAATTTTCAGCTATTTCTTTTCCCTTCACGCCAAAAAGATGAAATTTTCAGGAACTGTTACTTAAATCATGTTTTAGATTTTACTATCCTAATATGCAAGAGAAAAAAGTTACAGGTTGTTCCTAAATAGAAGGCGAATTTGGATTCGAATTTGTATCGGAAACCTCTCAGTTTCAACTAATCGGCCATAGGTTTTCTCTCCAGTGATAAATAAATAATTCCTTATGAACCATATGCAAAAACTTACTATGTTTTACATTCTTTTTTTTTTAATGATAGATATCATTAATTATATCTGCCAAATTCCTCTTTATTCAGTAGCATTTTGTGTTTACTATTAATTTGGTGATAATTCGTATTAAGTTATAAAATCGATCACTATGGCTAATTTTACCAATGAAGATTTTTAAATCTCATTCTACTTCATGGAGAATGTAATAAAGTTGTAGATAGAACGATTCGACTGTTCATTGAGAGGTTTCCTGACCGACTCAGACCAACAAGAGCTACCATTAACAGAATCATGACAAACTTGAGAAATGTCGGATCTTTCGTTAATAAAACTGTACACAGAGAAAAAAGTGTAGTAGAAGATGAGAACAACGAAATTACAGTTCTTGCATATTTTCTTGAGAATCCTCAAAATTCTCTCAAAGATGCCGAGATTGCTCTGGGATTATCTCAATCGAATGTTTGGAGAATATTAAAAAAACATAAAATGCACCCATATAAATTCAATAGGGTACGCATTTGAAGGAAACTGATTTCGTCAGGAGAACAGAGTTTTGCGAAGCTATGATGATTCGATTTCAAGAGAATGAAAACTTTTTGGACTGTATAATTTGGACAGATGAATCTAAATTCACAGAAATGGTTCTTTCAATAGGCATTATAGTCATTATGGGGATGGAGAGAACAACCATCACTTCAGACAATGGAACTTTCAAGAGACCTGGTGTTTCAATGTTTTTTTGCGCCATCAAAAATAATGCAATTCTCGATGTTCACATTTATGATGGGACTTTAACTGGTAAGATAGAACACTACACATGTTTGCATTATTTGAAGAATGTTCTCCCTTAGGAGATAGATATTCTGACATATTGACTCAAATAATTGAGCCGCTAGTACAGAACCATAATGACTTATGGTATCAACAAGATGGCGCGCCTCCACACAATTCACTCAATGTGTCAAATATCCTATACAGGCTATTTGAACAATGGTCCACATCTTTGGCCACCACGTTCTCCCGATTTAACTCCTTTAGACTATTATGTTTGGGGTAGGATGAAAAATATTGTCTACTCAACTCGCTTGATTGATAAAGAGGACTGCATAGAACGAGTCAGAAATGCGTTCAGGTTTGTTTAGATTTTTAGATTCATAGTTTTGAAACTCAATTTGGTATTTAAACACTTTTGCAGATCTCTTCCTCCTGATGAAATAAGAAGAGCAACGCACGAAGCATTCCTGAGACGTATAAATAAATGTCTAGAAATTAACGGTCAAAACTTTGAGCATCTTCTCTAGTTATAACTGCGAGAGTTTGCCATGGTTCTCCTAATAGTAACTTGAAGTCGGTTTCAAGAAGGGGTGAAAAATCTACAGCATGGTTCAAATAACAGTTCCTGAAAATTTCATCCTTTTGGCGTGAAGGGAAAAGAAATGGCTGAAAATTCAAGACGAAAAACAGTTTTTTGTGAATAACTCAGAATATATACGCTTTAGGGCAAGGGTGTGATGCATACACTCACATTTTTTTGACGTAGATTGAATATCTGCCATAAAAAAATGGGGTTCTAATTTGAAAAAATTGATTTTTCACGATTTTGTCATCCCTAACTTTGAAAGCGATTTTTTCACACCCTGTATCATGAATCGCGATTTCGATTTTTAAAGTGGATACATCAATTTTACATCTTGAAAAATCCCAAAAATGAAAATTTTCCATCCAAAAACCTCGAAGTTATTCTTGTTTCAGCGGAGCACTATTTTCGATTTTTTTTCGAACTTTCCCGCTCAGAGAGAATTTTCCAACCAAAACTGAAAAATGTTACATCAAAATAACTTGAAATTTTCTAAGGAATCTATTTCTGCAATAAAAAATGGTGTTCTAATTGGAAAAACGGAAGTTGACGTCATGGTATAATCACGGAAGACAACTCACCTCCTTTTGGATGGAGATTGGCGAGTGTTTTAACCATGCATCCTGGTGTAATGCGGTGTAATGTGTCCGTTCGGTAGCATACTAAAGAAGTTGTGTGTGCTTCCAATTGAAACACAGACAGAATGATATGCTATTGCTTATTTTCTATTTTAATATTAGAAAAATAATTAATTTCTAAACTTTGGAAGTTATTTCATGTACTCTGATTTGACGAATCGTGATTGCAGAATTTTAATCATTTTACATTGTCTGCGGTTCAGCAGCACCCATCTTTCCTTCGTAATGACGTAGTTCCAACTTATAAAATGTTCAGAAATCTCAAAAAAGAAAACTGTTCTGATTGCGAACTATTCGAAATCAATGCTCCTATTGCAGTATCCGTTAGTTCCTTTGTGGGTATTGGCTCTATGAATACCTGTGATCAAACTCCGATAAGGGTTTATATTTCAACAATACAACTTACGAAAATTTGTTGCTTTACATGTGGTTTATTCGCTTTAATTACTGATCACTAGCTGGATGAATTGTGGTCTTGTTAGCGATTGCGTTATCGCAATGTACTCCGAAGTTATTGCCCTGTTAATGCGATAGTATAATTGAGCCCTATAAATCTTTTCACAAAAACAGTTTTTCAGATTAGCTCGCACGCTCATTCACTCATAAGGGATGAATTTATTGTGGCATATCTGTTCTAGAGAACGAAGTTGATTATTTGAATTTTAAATTCAGGTTGTTTGGTGAGAACGGAATATTTCCAAGATACCAAAGAATTTTTTTTATCGTGATCATAAATGTAATCCACAAACTCGGAATTCCAATAAAACATTAGCAATTTATTAATAAAATATAATTCTCAAAGCTGGAACTCATGTTGATTGATTGTTCAGGTAATTTGTTTATTAATTTTTTGGTTATTGATGTACTTCAAACCAATTTTTTCTGTAGTCATCCTGAACCCTTATTAAGGTAAATTGCTTTGAGAAAAGCAGATATTTATAGTAAGAAAATCAATAAATTTGTTTTAAAAGACACTTTCCACAAAACCTATCAGTATAAACACGACTTTGCTCTAACCTGTGATATGAAGATAACTTCATGTTAGATCGATCAAATCTATAGTTTTTGTTTTTCGTGTGAATATTTCTACTTCATATAATTTTTATTCTGCATTACATTCTACTTAATATCCTCAGTTATAAACGGTTGAACCAACTTGGATTTATCGTTAACCCGCACTTGAAGAAGCAACTCACGAATGCTGAGGTGGACGACTGAATTAAAATCGGATAAAAAAGGCAACTTGCGAAATTCTGAGATATCACATGAAATAAAAATTTTAGAAAGCACTGAGGTCTGAGTACTTTGGTGCTCTTGTAGAACTACTTGCGAGTAAATATTCAAACCATAAGAAATCTATAAGCACTCTGATCAGGTGAACAATAGTCTTTTCCCGTACTATGGGACAATGTGATGCAAATATGAACGCCTAATGAATTAACAAACCTATATCTCAAATTAAAAATAACTACTCATAATTTTCCTCAAGTTTTGTTCGGAGCTATAATTCCCTTCCCCTAAAAACGTACGTCAGTGTTTTTTCGAAGTTTGACAACGTATATTATTTCAGCCATCAAGATTGAATTCTATATCTATGATTTCGCGCTATGAAAAATTTTGATTAATATTACGCCAACTGGCACTGATTAATGAGCCCGGCATTGGTCAATCGAATATCGATCTGTGATAGCCATCGTTCAAAAAAAATCACCGGGACTTCATGTCATTTCTCTTTTCTCTTGGGTAAATGAAAAAAATGATCATATCTTTAGATGGAAAAAAACTACGACAATGAAATTTGAGGATGAGTAAGATATCGATCACCTCAATATATTCACGAATTTTTATTGAAATCCGAAAATGTCTTATGAGATATTGAGTAGTAAAAAATTATTTTTGGGAATTTTTCAAAAACTTTTTAGCGTGACAATTTCTGAGAAATTTTGCCAGCCCTTTCGTTTCAGCCTTCATCAACAATATTTCAAGTATCAACTTGATCGGATGGATATTCTAGTAGTTCTTGAGGAAAAAAATTTCAGATTCTCATAACTACTGAAACATCCAACGGAATTTTTCCCAATAACGAACTTGACCGAGATATTTGGACAATTAAACTATTCTGAAAATATGAAAACTCTAGCTGATCTCGTTTGGATACTAGAGAGGATACGGCCGGCCGGCCGGACAGACTCAACTTTCGCCACGGATTCTTCATCGGGAAGTCGAACCCAATCGATTGAGACCATTTTCGGCTCGATATTCGAAAATTACTGAAAAATGGGCAAAATGATAGGCACTCTGTTCGGGTGAACAAGAGCGACAAAAACTAGTGCTGTATGGAACCTTTGAGTTTTCTCAGTGATTAACATAAATATTTTCAGGAAAGAAAAATTTAAGAATTCATGGAATAGTTGACAAATTATGACCCTTTAGATCATACAAAGGTGGTTTTCAGTTTATGAATTATCGTAGTCAAAACAAATATATATATTTTCTTATTGAAAGACTCACAATCTCTATCTTCTAAGACATTACCAAACATGAAAATGAGGTCAAGAGCTCCGAACTTAAAATCCAAAAACCTGAGAAAGTTTTGTGTTCTGGGTAAAGATAGATCATTTCTGAATCGAGTGATACGCCTTAATGGACGTTCTTAAATTTGACTGAGCATACTTTATAAAATTCCTCGTGGGCCTTTCTGCCGATTCTCGCTTGAAAACGCATCAAAACAGTATCCAAATCGAACATTCACAAGAATTTTCCTTCACTTGAAAGTAATCTATAACTTCAGCAGAACCGGATCCATTGCTCCAAGATGATTGCACGATTATTCAACCAGAAATTCTCGAACGAGAATTACAAAAAAAATCTTCATCCACCTAAAATATACCTCCAGATTTCAAGCCCTACCTGAACACGATCCATCAATTCACAACCCAAAATTTTCGAAGATCGGTGGCGAATACGGAATGAGGGTATGAATTATTCCTTCCGAATCTATCTCCATTATGTGGAAACGCTTCCGGTTGAAATTGATTGAAAGGCTTTCAGAGTGCACGTTCATCCCCATCTTTGATCTTCATACAACCGATGACGGAAAAGATCATCGGGAATTTTTATCCTGTGCCCCTCAGCAGGATCTCCAAGGTCGCATGTCTGCCTGAAGCGCCGGGTTGCGTACAATAACAAATGATTTTCCTTTTTATTTTGAACAAAGGATAAAAAATGCATAAATATTGACATAGGTATCTATTATGCTATCTAGGAAGCTCTTCGAACAATACAGCGTATTGAAGGTAATTGCCAGAAGAATGACGAAATTGCTACTTCAATTCGCAAGCCTCTGAACTCAAACTAAACTATTTTATTTTCATTGCTCATCAATACTTGCGATTGTCATAGAAATCGATATGTTACACGCCTGCCAATTGCTTTTTAACGGTCATATACCGTCTTTATATAACCAGGTACAATAGATCTTATGCAACATCAAACCATCGACATCAGTTGGTTCGCCGAAGTGATCATGCATGAACCCGTGCTCGTCTTAAGGCTGGACATCACCTTCTTTGTGCCTATACTATTTCAATGCTAATTTACTTCAAGAATAACGCATAAACCTTTGTCGCATTTCATTCAAAATTTGAGTTAGCATTGGCATGAGTATTCCCTAGTGCGTACCTTCCGCCGATTTTTGATATGATGCATAGTTTTTGGCTAATTACACTTTGAAAATTGAAATACTCTTCAGATGCAAATATTTCCTCAAGGAAATATTTTATCGAAAAAAACTCATAGGTAGTCGTTCGGTATTACATTGAACTTTGAAATTAGCTAAATTTTTGTTTTCAATTTTCTCAATTTTTCGAGTTATTCTCGTTCTTGTATTAAATAATTGTATTTGGCCCGCCTCCCAATGGTTGACACCTCTTTACGGCAGATGGGCCAATAGAATCTTATCCTTCATTTATGATCATTTATGACCCCAGGTATGGTACTATTTTTACCAAATTCAGGGACAATTAAATATATGCCGTTGAGAATATTGCGACTTGATTCTTTATTGCGATAATGATTTCCATGTGGAAACCATAATAAGGGATCGGAATTTCTGAAGATATACGATGCTTCCAAAATTAGAGGACTTTTACAAGAAGTGCATTCTTCCAGAAATAATAGATGGCAGAATACCAAGAGGAATGAGTGTCCGAGAGATAAATTGAAATTATTATGGAAGTGGGTAAGTGTTTCTCACGAACGAAGCCTACATTCTACTCTCTCAGCGGAAAAAATTATATCGAATTTTTTCAGATGCAGGGGTCGAACACCCGTAGAAAGTTATATTTTTTTGACACGGGGGCAGGGTTTCTTCTGCTGAGGTTTTTCCCTGGACTATTGTATCATACGCAGAATTGTATGGTACCCCGTACACCAACCTCAGCTAGGGACATTTTGTTTCAATATGTATTGCATTATATCAGCTCCCTCAATCCAAATAATATATTTTAAAAAACAAAAATTTTTTATTTCCCATGTTTAATATGCCCAGGAAAATATGTTTTGGAGACATGGAAATTTTATATGCTTCTTCAACTGATTAGATTTGTCCGAATAATTTTTTTTTCATGTAGTATAGCGCCCCATGTACAAATTCAAGAGATTGTTTTAATTAATTTGCATCACTCACATTCACATAAATAATTATAGGGTCAATTTAGACATTCAGGGTTACATTAATTCCCAACAAGCTGAAAGTTTGGTGCAATTGTTCAGAACCTAATTATGAATAAAATTTGAAAGTTTTTCATTATTCCGCTGTACGGAAATATTCAAGTCAAGGTCAAAGGTCAAGAATGCGTTTTTCGCGATTTTCAGCAAAAAGGCAAGTTTTATCACAAGAAAAAATTGTAGAACATATATTATCTTTAAAATATGTATCAACTGTTTTTTCCTAAGAGCCACCGTTTTTGAGATACAACGTTTCAAAAAGTTATAAAAGTTGTAATGGTCATAATATGCATTCTGGGATATGAGTTTATCCATCATACTATACTAATTTTTCAATGTACCCCCAGATAGCTCGATACACAATTTTGACTCACCCTGAATACGTGGCCAAATCATGTATATTATAACGATTACAACTTTCATAATTTTTTGAACCGTTATATCTCAAAAACGGTGACTCTTTGGAACAAAATATTGATACATATTTTATAGATAATTATATGTTCTACAATATTTGTCTGGAGTAATTTTAACATAAAACTTGACGTTTTGCAGAAAATCGTGAAAACCGCATTTTTTGGCCTTCAACCTTGAATAAAATTTTTCCATACAGGGAAACTAATATTTTATTCATAATTATGTTTTGAACAATTTCACCGACTCTCAGCTAGTAGGGAATTTATGTAACTTCACCCTTGTTATTTGGTCTCAATTGACCGATCTAAATAGAATGAACTCTGTATTTACCATTCTCTTCGAAACCCACAAAAAATCCATAAACACAAATTTACGTTCCGTTTCGATCCTACCCACCGGCGACAGTACCTAGAAAGTTTATTAGGGGTCATAAATACCGTACAGACCGTCCTATTTCGTACAATGGGCGTGCCTGTTTTCAGTTCCTTGAAATTTTCGCTTAGTGCCATCTAGCGGAATTCGAGTTTCACCGCAAGGTGGTGTACAGCCTTAACGTACCGTACCGTACGGTGCCGTATTTTTTGGAGTACAAATGTACTCATCAGAGAAAAATTCCCAAAAAAACTACCCGAAGTCATTAATACGTTCGGGAAGTATTTAAGGATATTTACTATGAATGAAAATACGAATTAAAAGAACACCTGAGCGTAGAAGAGTGAGAAAGAACCTACAGAAAGATCCATAAAAACAAAAGTACAAATCAGTTTCGTGGATTTGTCTGAAATAAACAAAATAATAATTTAATTCGAAGAATACGGACATTTGGGCCAATCTAAACGGTCTTTCAACAAGAACTTTGTTTTTTAAAACAAAAAATGTTGATGAAGATGATTCAAACTTTAATTGTATAATAAAAAAAAAGTCAGGCAATCATGAATGAAAAATGATATCTGGCAAATGTCCACCACGGCCACGCAGACAGAAGTAAAGTCTTTAATCGAAATATTTAATCACTTTTTGGCCAAATGTCGGGTATATTTCGGCTGTCACATCACAGAATTTGAGTTTTAAGGCTGCAATCGATTCGATATTCTCCGTATAGACTCTGTCCTTGAGATAGCTCCACAAAAATAATCCAGTGGTTTTAAATTACCCGACCTGGCTCGCCATTTAACAGCTGAATTTCGTGAAATTATGCGATCAGCAAATTATGCGATCAGCAAATTTTGCAATAAATTGATCGTGAGTTGGCTGTGTGACAAGGGGTACCGTTTTGTTGAAACCACATGTCAGTGATATCCTTGTCATGAATTGAGTTGTTAACATCTCGCCATAGTGTGATCCATTGATCGTTATCGCATTTCCAGCCTCATCTTTGAAAAAAAACCACCCAATCATGCTTTCAGACCACATAGCACACCATACAGTGACACATTGAGCATGCAAAGACTTCTCAATAATCAGAAGCCCAACGGCGGCAATTTTGTTTATTGACGCACCGTGACAAATGGGCTTCGTCTGAAGAATGATTTTTTCCGAAAAACCATCGGCTTGTTCAAGAATGAATTGAACGATTCTACGGCGATGTGAATGGTCGATCGGCTTCAATTCCTGCACTAGTTGAATCTTGTAAGGCTTCAGAGTAAAATCCTTATGCAAAATTCGCCATGTGGTGTTTACGGATAATCCCAGGTGTTGAAAACGTCGAGAGATGAGCAAATTTGGATCTTTTTCAACACTGTGACTGACAGCTGCAATGTTTTCATTTGAATGGCCCCGTCGAACACGCGTTGGTGTTGGCACACTTTGTACTGAGCCCGTCGACTCAAATTTAGCTAACAAATTCTTAATAGCGATCCCAGAAGGTCGATTATGGGCTCCTAAAATATCACGATTTTAACGGTATGTACTTTTAACAGAACCACCATTTTCATAGTAAGTTTTAATTATTTTAATACAATTTTCGAGCGAAATTGAATTTATTGTTACAATTTCCAAAGCAATTACTACGGATATGTCAAAACACTAACTGTTAATACTTTCATGTAGTAGGAATGACCACAATTAAAAAACAAAGTTCTTGTTGAAAGACCCATTATAAACACTCTGTTCCGGTAACCATGAGCTCCAAGTAAAAACAATTCACAGCCTTCCTTGAGGCTCACAATAATCCAGAATTCTATAATAAAAATTTGATAAAAAAATGGCCTCCAACTATACCTTTCCCGTATTCATTCAAATTAATTCCCTCCGATTCCTGTATTCCCGGAGTATACTCGACGAACAAATGGTAAAACAATTTCCGCGCCCCAGCAGCAAAGTAATTTCAACACCCCAAATCTGTTTAGATATTTATGAAGTCAATTCATTACATCTTTTTCTCGACGGAAATTATATGCAGGAACGAAAATTTTTATTCGACCTCCTTAATCTGTACTTTTTCCAATTTTCGAATTCTATCGTGCGTAGATTCATGATGCTATCAAAAATATATAAAGGTATTCAACTTTCCTTCGCTCTTTTAAAGCCACCCCGCCCACCACCCGGAAACCCATTTCTTTCATCCCTTATACACCGAACTACACCCGCATCGTTCTTCAAAGAAACTGTAATGATTAAATTCTTAGAGGCGGGTTTAGGTGAGCACTTGAACCATCACCCACTTGTAGACGGTCATAAATTCTGAAACCGAGAAATCCTACTATTTCGTTTTAGTTGCAATAAATTGGAGCAGTTTCTTTTTGTGTTGGCGAAACTTGCGCCATCAACGTTTTTCACAGAATTCTGTTTTAACGGCAAGGGCAATAAATCAAGCAAGTTCTCAGAAAAAACGATTACACTTATGCATATAAAATGAAATCGTTTTTATGGGCTTATTTTGGCCCGATATTGATTTTAAAGGAGGTATTTGGACAATTAACCTATTCTGAAAACATGAAAGTTTTAGGCTGATCTCTTCCGAAGTTAGAGAATACATAGACGGACATACACACGGCAATATTCGAAAATTACGGACATGTGGTCAAAACGATAGCTTACCCTATACTTCCACTATGAACAAGCGCTCAAAAAGAAGTTCTTCACATAAACGAATTTTACACCTAGTGAAACTAGAAGCCCATAATTCCAGAAATATCATCCAATAGATATTTATAAATCGAAAAGTTATTGTTCTCGAGAAACGCCTAATAGACACTCTAACTTGAAACACCCTACAGTGTATTAACGGAATATCTCGTCAAATTCTCTGAGCACTGCAACATGAATTTCCAAACTCATTATTACCCAAATCTCCTAAACAAGAATATAACTCGTATTTCTACAAATCAGCCAATATACCCCCATCCATATCTCGACCCCAGATATCTCTGCCGACCAAACAATAAACCAATTCAGCCACCCCCCTAGTCAATATTCCCTCATTTCTGTAGTTCTGTTCCAACTTCAGCTCCAAATAGAAATCCTTCCTGCTAGCAGGAGAATGTGGGGAGCTCCCAAGAAAGCCAATTTGGTGGTTTCCTTTTGTACTCACGTAAACCCGTTTCGTTGATTATCTGTTTTGTATCCTGAGTAGGGCTGTTGACGCTTTTTGATTCGGATTGCGGATGCAAATAAATCTGAGGTTCGATGATTCTGTTGTGTTGTTTCTTGCCCTTTGTTCGAGGATGTGAATCGGTGAATATATGTATCATTTCGTAAGAAAGAGAAAGTTGATGGCTCATTTCGGCTGCTTACGGATGGTCCTAATTTCAGCCACATATGCAATGGTCTGCCGAGGTGAAAAAACTGTGCAGGTTTCATTTTTGGAAGGCTGTAGCGTTTGCAGCCTACATAACCATACAGTGGAAATACGCAATCAAAATAACACTTCTGATGAAATAATATACAGGGTGATTCCGGAGGAGACCGTCAGATTTTAGGTGAAGTATACACTAGTCAAGGCAGTTTCGAAACATTGTTTGGTTTATGGTTGGGGGCCTTTAATGAGAGTCTATAGGGTGATTTGTCCGATTCGACCGATTTTTCTTTTATTCATTACTTTGGTATGGCTTTATCAATCTTAATGAAATTTTCAGTGTAGAACAATATGATTATCTTCTTTCAATAATTCCAACACTTTCTCAAAAATACAGAGTGGGAATTATGATAAGTTCAGATTAAGTTTGCAGGTTGAAAAAACACCCTGTACATTTCGTTTTCAAAAATTTTCTACATGCTTCAGATTCTATCATAAGTTTACATTACTGGAGCGTTTTTATTTTTTTTGGCACACATTCAGTTTTCCTAGAAAAATCCAATGATAAAAAGCTCTTCCTGAGTCCTAAAGTAGTTCTTCCAAATTCGAAATTCATATTTAATCACTCATATTCTGATGTATAAAATCATTTAATCCAGAAAATATCTTTATACCTACCTACTTAAACCAAAAAATCTACAACTTATACAGAATAAACATTCGAAATAAATCATGAACGGCAAAACTAAGGATTAACATAAAATGTTCGAAATGATTTCCTTTTTTTTGAATACATATTCGAGACCTTTTTATTAAATTTTCAATTGACCTTCTAATGAGGGATTCATTTCAAAATATTAAATTCCTCGAAAATCCTTTCAACTAGGTGTTCTCTACTTCTAATTTGAACCTTATAAACTCTTGTTTTCGGGTAACCCCACACAAAATAGTCTAAAGGGTTCAAATCAGGTGATCTTTGTGGCCAAGCAATAGGGCCTCCACGACCAATCCATCTGTTCGGATAATTTACATCCAGGTGATTTCTCACATTCAATGCAAAGTGAGGTGGTGCTCCGTCATGCTGAAAGTACATACAGCGGATATGTACATTTTCCAATAGATTTGGTAAAATATTTTCCAAAAAATCTAGGTAAATTTCACCATTTGATCTTTCCCCAAAAATGTGAGGGCCAACTAAATTTCCGTCTATTGTTCCAAGCCAAATATTGGCAGAAAATCTGTGTTCTGTATAATGACTCTTCTTCAAATGCGGGTTGTCTCTTGCCCATTCGTGGGAAATTGTGGATATTAAAAATTCCATTCTAAGTGAACATAGCCTCGTCGCTGATTAGAATACGAAAAATAGTTCGTTGGTGACTAATAACCCAGCGACAAAATTGTAATCGTTGGGGCAGATCTTGTGGCAACAGTTCTTGCACCTTTTGGTAGTGGTATGGGTGGAATTGTTCTTTCTTCAAAGTCATGCTCACTCTGCTCTGCGAAATTCCTAATTCGGTACTAATTTGACGAGTACTAATAGACGGTTCCTCCTCCACTAGTTCAACAATTTGAATCGAAATTTCATTTTGAGTAGGCCTATCAATGTGCTCTGCCTTACTAGGATATTGCCCATGTTCTTTAGAATAATGGAATACTCGTCCGAAAGTACAAAACAAATCATTCTAGTAATGGTTTTCGAATTCAAAATCAATAACACATATTTTATTCATCGTTACAATATGTCTCCATAAAAAAACAATCTTGCCTCGTTTGACTATTCAACTATTCCAGATTCACTTATTTAATTCATTGCCGAGTCATGGCAATCATTCAATATCCGAGTAAAAATTCGTTTTCCATTTTCACCAGCGCTTTCATGAAGAATCTACCACCATAATTGAATCCGAGAGGAAGCGGAAATGAAGTTCGTTCATTAATGAATAGTCGACAATTTTTCGTGTTTAAAATGAAAGAAACACTTCTCATTAATTTTTTAATTAAAAGAAGCTTATGATATTCGATATAATACGAAATGAATCCACTTCGAAATAATAAATTGCAGAACTACTTTGCGATAAAGAATGCGAAAATATTGGTACTAAATAAAACAACAAAGAAAAATTTTAAATCTATCAGGTGTACCGGTTAGAAATGAGGGTTTTTTTTGTGAAAATAAGACACTAATTATTAATGGGATAGTGAAAAACATTTCATTCAAAGTATTGGCCATTGTTTTCTACATATTTTGACCACTTTTCAGGCAATTTGTGGATACCACGCCAAAGAAATTGTTGATCTTTCAAAGCAAACCAAACAGACACCGAATTTTCGATCTCCTCGTAGGAATCAAAGTGCTGCTCAGCCAATGCGTGTCCAATCGATGAAATCAAATGACAGTCGCAAGGAGCCAAGTCTGGTGAATACGGCGGGTGGGATAGCAGCTTCCAGCCAAGTGTTTTGATTGTATCCTGAACCGGTTTTGCTTTGTGTGCAGGTTCATCGGCTGGAGCAAAATTACCTTGCCGTGGCCCATTCTGGTTGTTTCTCGATCAATGCATAGTTCAAATTGATCATTTGTTGTCGGTAGCGATCAGTAGTAACGGTTTCATCAGGTTTTAGGAGTACCAAACATACAGCATTGTCTTCTTGACGAATCCATCTGGTTTTGCAGTCGATGTTGATGGGATTAACTAGGATTAACCTATGATTTTTTCCGTTTAAGGTCCTTGAAATAAATCCATTCTTTCATCGCCAGTAACAATCCGATGCAAAACCGATGTTCTTTCGTGTGTTTGAAGAAAAAATTCCACAAGTGTTTTTTCAGTTTTCCATATGTCTTTCATTCAATTCATGCAGCACCATTTTTCACACTTTTAGGTTTTTCCCAAAGCTTTTAAACGGTGAGAAATTGTTCATTGTACAACATTCAACATTTCTACCATTTGTTTTTGATTCAAAGTGTCATCTCCATCCAATATCGTTTGCAATTCGGCGTCTTCAAACCTTATTTGTGGTCTTCTACGTTCTTCATTTCTCACATCAAAATCATTATTTCTGAACCGTTGAACCATTTTTTGGATGTTGCTTCTGATAGAGCAAGATCACCATATGCCTTGAGAACCATTCGATGCGACTCTGCAGCACTTTTTTACAAATGAAAACAAAAAATTAATGCTTTCCGCAAATCACTTTAGGGAACAGATAAAAGTTGCACGGAGCCAGATCTGGTCAATAGGGCGGATGTTGCAAAGGAATAACTGAATTTCGGACAAAAATTCAGTTACAAAGTCGCGAACGATGTGATGTTGTATCCGAGCACTTTTAACGATGTCTTTGCAATGCTCAATCCGATCAAGTTTTTAGTCTTACTTGAGTTTGTACCACTATCTGGCCGTATACTCTCTATCTTCTAAAGCTGGAGTTTTCGTATTTTCATAATAGGTTAACTGTCCAAAGATCTCGGCCAAGTTCGTTATTTGCAGCAGTTTAAGTACCTAAAATTTCCTGAATAACTCCTAAAATATCCTCCTAAACGATTTGAAACTTGAAAATCATTTGAAAACCGTTGAAAAAAAAGTAAGAATTTTGTGAATAGAAAACTATAAAAAAAATAAGGAAGATCCTTTTCGAAAATGTTCAATTAATGATTAGATTTCACTGAATTCAACAAAAATTTGTCCATAATTGGACGTTATTAATACCTTGCTTATTCTGTAGAGTAAATTTACGGAAATATATAGAAGTTTCTCTATGTGATGAAGACACAAATGTTCATAGAATCAAATACGAATGGATATGTCTTCTTCACTTCATATTGTTAAAGTTGTCATTTCGACAAAAAAATTTTATATTCTTAGAAAATTGAATGTTGGTATTTTTCTGTTTCGGCTGTGAGAATTGATATATTCGTGTTTAAGAGCACACGTCAGCGCTTTTCTACATTTTTCTATATTTCTTATTATAGCGTACTATCCTAAATAGTAAAAACATCAAATATATTCAGTTTAACGCAGTCCTTCGGTAACGTAATGCAGTAAGAGTTCAGAACTCGGCATCTCAACCCTTATTCCATATCGTACAAGCTTTCCGCTGTTTCTGCGTCATTTCAGGTGACGTCATATCACCCAAGGGAAATTTGATGAACTGGGGGGTTGAGTAGAGAAAGGTGAACAGCAGGGACTCTGAAGTTCATTTTATACATTTTCTTCGTAAATTGGATATTTTAATTTGAATTTCAAAACGTCCCTTTTTTGCGATCTCGAGCTCGTTGCGACAGCGAGCTATCGTTTTTCCCAAACGTCTGTTGTTTCGAATGACTGAACGAAAATTGTCTCAGACGATTCGGTTCGACTCCCTGATGAAAGAGCTTTAGTCAAAGTTGGGTCTGTCGATCCCACTGCGTATAGGATAACAGGAGGGAGCATAATCGAATGGTTCATGTGCATAGACTAATTGAAATAGTATAATCCGTTGAAACACAGACTGTGTTGCCGATGTAACCGATTTATCGGTATTCCTACCAATTTAGAGTCTTACTGATATACCGAAAAGTTATGGAAATCTACCGTTTCTTAGATATTTTGTAAAAATAAAACCATGCACCAAAATAATTGAATCTTCTACGTGAAAAATTGAAATTTACATAAAAAAATGTATTCTCCTATACCATTTTCAAGATCAGAAGATTCCCGAAGACGCGAAATCTCGTGATGAGTTTTGGAATTGTTAAATGGAGAAACTCGAGTGCATCAGATATTGATAGAGTCAATATTTTCAGTATTTACGAAAAACTACTTATGTTATTCTGATTGTTTCCTTGATAGGGGTGGTCGTAACTGAGGGTCAGTTTGTTAAGTGGACCAATAAACAAAGCTCTTACATATATTTAGGATACCATGATGCTACTCACACTCGTGGCCATTATTAGAATGTACAAAAGAAAGTAGCCATCATCATGAGAGTATTAGACGAAATTTTTCTTCATGAATAACGATTTATTCAATCATTGCAGAATGAATATACCCAATTCTGGAGTATCCACAAGGATAACTGGCGTTAATATTTCGTCTTCATTGGCTTTCTCCAATTGATCACCTGCAAACCAAATAATTCTGATTTTTTCGTCGACAACATTTCATCCATAGTCTTTTGGCGAAAGATCAATCATTTTCCATTTATGAGCATCACATAGCTTCACGTTTTGGAATTTACTGATTAATTTTCTTTACTTCGGCTTATGGAAAAGTAGAGATAACGTTTTCCTTCATAGTTTGTAACCCACCAACTGCTTGAAATCAATCGATAATTCCCAGATTAGTGGAATGTAAGCACATTAGCATGCACCTAACAAACTCACCCAGTTTAATCTGAGGCGCTCGAGAATTCTAGATAATCAACTAACTTGATCTTTCATACACATATTTGGTGGAAGTACTCAATCGAGTACCTGTATATTTTATCTGCCAAAAGCGTGAAATCATCACAACTCGATATCAATCCTTAGAATTATCTCATGGAACCTATTTTAATAGCGAACATGTTATTTTTTATAGATTAATCATTGTGCCATTATTGTCTACCTCCATTGTGTGGATAAGGTCAGGGACATAACCTTTACTTAAAGAAATTCGCGAGAGCCAAGCAGCGGACCCAAGCTGTGAAATAACGATCTCGTCTACCTCTACGCCTCCCATCGTCTTTTTAATCCATAAACAGCTGCGCAAATTCATATTTGATGACTTAATATTAATCCCTCGACCCTTGATTAAGTTTAATGAATTTCGGGAAGTCTATTACACATCCTACCTCTATTTTTCCAGTTTAAATATTGGCAGTTCTGATTAAACTTGTGAAGAACTCAGTGTTTTTCCGATACTTAATTAGCACAGCTTTCTTTATAGAGACCCAGTTCAGTTGAAAATTTCAGCAGATGGCGTTTAATTGAGATTCAGTTTTTGAGCAGGTAATTTCAAAATAATGTTCATAAAAAGTTATTTATTCTCAATGAGGTGAAACTTGTGAAGACGACTAATTTTTTGCATTTCGAATTGTTTTTCTATCACGAGTCCACTTTGCACGCTTTTTCCTTGAGAAATCAATAGATGTCTGTTATTTCCGAATGTCGATCACAAAAATATTTGAAAAAATTGATTAATCACTTATCTGAAGAGTCCATAGTCTGCCTGAATTGTCGTAGATACGATTAGGAGCAGTTTCAGGATGAATTAGGTGTCGACTTATGTCAATCCAGTATAATAATATATAATATATAATGAAGAGTATTACAAACAAAAAATTTAATTCGATCACTTCATCTTATAATTTAGATTTAAATATTCAAGGTATTTCGAAAGACAAGAGCTTAGTAGAAAAAATATGATTGCTTGGCTCACCTCCATGAATTCGAATCAATTTCTGGAATATATTCTTTTTTTAGATCTTTCTGGATACATTAAAACGTCTTCGAGTGCTTCCAAAATCAATTATTATGCAATTCAACCTCAGACAATTATGCTCAGTGGTTTTTTGTAGTATCATTATTGCCAAAGACGAAGAGATAGAGCTCCGATTCAAAATAAACGTTTCTTCAAGAAACATATTACGTCAAGGCAGACCGGATGTTGAAAAATCTTCAATCTGATATCAGGATTGGAACAACTCATGGGTGTAATGAAGCTGATTGCTGTGAAATAAGGTCATAGGTGTCATAGTGTCATAGGCTATGCAACATGCGGAGTGTGAAGAAGGAAGCACGAGGAGGACAAGGATGTGATGTGCGGTAGGGTTCATTATCTACAGTAAGCAACAGGGTCCAACAACCTTTGAGTTCAGGGGGTGTTTAAATCCTTTCGAGTTGTCGCCAAGTTCTAGTGGGTATTTTTAATTAAGTCTGAGTTATTTCGAGGGAACAGTGGATATGTTGCTCATTGGAGAGTCTTTTGTGTCAGTTCCAGCTATATAATTGGCTTGAGGAGGAATTAATTGGTGAGCGGGTACTTCGTCGTCATTTATAATAGCCAGTTCACGTGATTACAGGTTTCCGACAGTCTTGATTGTTTATTATCCAACTACCAAAGATATTTTATAATTTCAAATTCGCTAAATGTCTCTTTAAAGAAAGTATAAGGTGAGAAATCAGATGAACGAAATGATTTGTTTGCTTCAAGTGGTCTTGTTGTACCATATGGCTTCAATGAAACTACTCTCAATTCTTCAACCAATCGAATTTGATAGGCCTTTAGATGTAAGTCTTTCTTTGAAGTCGATTGTAAAGACGATTTTTTGATGTTCAACGCTTGGCTTCGCTTTGGACAAAGAAGGATTTTAACGAACCGACGTCTCAACTTTTTCTAGTGTTTCTTCATCGCGAACTAAACGAGGACGACGAGAATTTTGAATTTTAACTGTCGCCCTGTATTCTTGAATATCCTGATCCATTTCCTAATGTTATCGTCACTTGGAGCCAAGCTTGTACGATATTCTGCACGATAGAGACGTTGAGCAGTCAATATTGAATCACCATAACGATAATACGCTCGTAAGCAAAATGCACGATGCGTCTCCGACCACTGTTTCATCGCGACTTTACCTCCACAAAATGGCAGACGCCATCCTCGCTTCTTTTAGACTTCCCGTTTCGAGTATGGTGCGATATATATATATACAGCCTTGGCCAAATGTATTGAGCACCCATGTCACCTTTCAGTTTTTGGAAGAGGGTCAAACCGAAGTAAAAAAACAATTCCTGTATGTTTATATCATTATTTATTAATACATAATCAATATTTTGGGGGTCCACCTTTTGCATTAATTACGGCTGAAATTCTTTTTGGTATCGAGTTCACTAGTTTTCTACAGTCTTCAGCCGTTATCGCGTTCCACTCCAGACGCAAGCAGCGTTTTAGCTCTTCTTTGTTGTTAATCGTGTGGCACCGGACTCTGCGCTTTAATAAACCCCATAAATGCTCTATGGGGGAGACTGGTCAGGCCAGTCCAGAAGTTCAGTGCAATTTTCTCGAAACCATGTCATCGAGCGAGCAGACTTGTGGCACGGCGCGTGCGAATGAATGCAACAACGCAGATTCTAGTACATTTATGTACTTTCCAGAGTTCATGCGACCCTCACACACGAACAATTCGCCAACTCCAGAATCAGTCATGCAGCCCCAAACCATTATGCTGTCGCCACCGTGTTTTATAGTTGGTACTACACACTCTGGTTTCAATTCTTCACCTACCCGGCGACGCACAAAGATCACATCAGGTGTTCCAAAAATCTGCAACAACGAGGAAAATATTCAGCCCCGAGAAAAATATTAAATTAAAATAAAGAGGCATTTTTTTCAACCTGATTATGAAATATTATAAGGACATTGAATTAACTAACTTACCTCAAAGTTTGATTCATCTGACCACACGCCATTTGACCAATCTTCTGCAGTCCAACTTCGGTGTTTTAAAGCCCATTCATATCGAGTTTTCTTGTTGTCATCCGAGAGCCATGGCTTCTTTCTGGCTTTACACCCTCTCAAACCAGCTTCCTGAAGTCATCTGCGAATTGTGCGAGCAGAAATTGATGGTGTAATTTCTACTGAAAATTCAGCAGCAAGCTCGGAAGAAGTTTTCTCCCTATTTTTTTAACGACTCTCTCAATAACTGACGATCTTGACGACCTGTAGTGATGCGTTTGCGCCCGGTTCTAGGCCTATTCCGATGGGATCCGGTAGCAGAGAATCGCTCAATAGCATATTGTACAGATCGGCGCGAACATTTCACAGTTTTGGAAATCTCTACTTGTGATTTCCCTTGCTCACGCAGAACTTGTATCTGCACACGTTTTTCTAACGAAAGTTCGTTTCTTGTTGGCATATTATTACGATATCACTCCAATCTTCCGCAAACAATCACCAAAAGCAAACTAAACGACTGGATGTGTCCACAACGAAGGGCAGTAGCGAACTGATAAATAATGACAAAATGTGCAAAAATAGCAAACTTTATGGCACCCAGGTGTTTTATTGCTTTTTGCGGCACATGTAATTATTTTTAATCCTTTTTAGATGCCGACGAAAGAATCCTTAAACAATAGCTTTGTTTTTCCCACACTTGCCGTGCACCTGCCAAATTTTTAGGGTGCTCAATACTTTTGGCCAAGGCGGTATATATTCTTTTGAACTTTTGGCTTACAATATTTAGTTAGCAAACAATAAAGCATATAGATCAGGGGTTAGTGACGGGGTGTCATACAATTCGGCGTATCACATAAAAGCCTCGGGAAAAAACCCCAGTAAAAAAAACCCTGGCTCCCCGCCTAAGTGTGAAAGTACAATAATAAGCTGAAATATATTTTAGGGACTTCTTTCTTCAATTCATGGAAACAGAGGCTTCTTCAAGTTGCCCACATCGAATCTGGAAATAAAAAGACAAAAGCAGAAAAAAGAACTGAATAACAAAAATACAAAATTTGAATAAAGAAAACACCTTCAAATTCACCTTTTTGGATTAACTCGATATTGTGAATCAAGGATTTTTTAACATAAAAAGCTAAACCGTAAATTTTACTAAGGAGATAATCAATGAATACATAACCTTTTATGGTTCCTCTTCCACGAAGTTTTTTTTTTTAGTATCCGTATGTGTCTCTTGAAGGAGAATAATCTCAGCACCATAGTCCTTTGCTAGTTTAGAAATATAATCACACTTGTCCTTAGAAATACCCTCTATATTCAAATCTAATACACAAAATTTGTCGCCAATCTGCAAGGAGGATTCTTCGAATCGGGTCTTGCGGTCCAAGTGATGATTTTTCATGAGGTCTCATGTTTCTCATGTTTGAGGTCTGCTATGGAACCCATTCAAAGAGAAATCATCATCCATAGTAGGAGTAGGTTGTGATATAACACTTACTTCATTGAAAAAATAGCACAGAAAAAATTATCTACTGACATTTATTATGACTTATGTCATAATAAATATAATAAATAATAAATACTCGATACTCTTTCTGGACACCTTGCATGTAACTTGAAATTATTAACATTTCTTGAAAAAAATTGTGCAGATGAGGAGACTTCGGAAAATTTTTAAGGTTCAGTCTCTGCTTATTTTAATTGACATGTGAAAAAATGTGAAAGATATTCATTTTATGTGTTTCATATGAACCGGTTACCGAAAAAACTGAGCAATAATATTTTTCAATATCAGGGAAGCTTTTCGCCCTTCCAAATGCATAATAAATCCCTGTTATTTTTCTGTCCAAATCCAAACCTACGTGCTTAACCAATAAACACTGTCATTAGGGTTCGCAAATAAAGCGGTCGCTATGTATGGAATGGTGATCAGTTTGATATTTGCTTTAGAGCATAACAATCTCTATCAGAATAATAATGTCCGGGGAATATTTCGAATATCACGGATGTTAAACTGATTTCAGGAGGTGGGTTTCTCGTCATGTGTGTAACTTGAATGTAATTTTCTTCTTCGTTATCACAGACTTACTATTGGAAATCCGTGAAGAAAAAAGAGATCAATTTTAATTCGATATAGTTCTAGTGTGGGAAGTATAAAAATCAACATGTGACATCTACAATTTGTCTGTTTTGAGTTCTAATTCATGTGATAACAGGTCCATACAACCATCCTGGGCCTTCGGGATGAGCCTGGTGTCGAAAATGGGTCTTGAGTCTTTCACCCTGAAGACAAACTTTCCAACAAAATTATTCCTTTTCTCAGTTCTCCAGTCCATCAGGAAAAAATTTGTTATTATGTCGTGAAATTCATCTTCGACAAATTTGTTCAGGCTCAGCAAGGTATGTCGAATTCGGCAACATTCCTACTCCAGTAGATTTGGTTCAGTTCTTCGATTAATTTCCAGCTCCGGCTAATTTTGTTCATTTCTTCGGTAAAGTTTCTTTTCCGGTAGGTTTTGGCTGTGAAAGTTCTCGAAAAGATTATCTTCCACAGTTTTCAACGTATTGACTCACAAAACGATAATAATTCAAGGGAGGAAAAAATATACATGCGTTCAAATAAATAACACAATGGTACAGATAATTCTATAAAAAAATCATTAGGGAAATTTAGAAACTGAGGAACAATAATAACTAATCAGTGAGCAACAAAGTATAGCACGAATATCGAAACAATCTGAAAGGTAAGATGATTCACCAGACATCTCTTCGAAAGATACGTTGAGAACTAAATATAGCGGCCTGAAAAAAAAATGAACGAGACCTTTGCCATCTCCTGTACATAAAACAATTAAATACGACAATTTAAAATTGAATAAACCTTGTCTGATCAAAAACAGGACTCACCGAATGTTCACCACGACGAACTCTTCATTTGAAACTTGATTTCGATTCGAGCAAATAGATAAATGCACCTTCCACCATCTTCACTCGAGAGAAAATGATCCAGAATCGAAAAAGGTCGACCCCTCTTCTGCCCCATGCGCGTTAGACAGAAACACCGAGATTGCATCACGGAGATTTCCGAAATAATCGCAATCGGGAAATTCACCCGTTACAATGCATTGACATAATTAGAATCATGTCATCGAAAAGTTCACAACTTCTGATCCACCAGTTAGCACTTACCTTTCTATAAATGTCGAAAACTTCGAATATATTTACGAAGTCGGTATGGAAACCATTGGTTGAACTCTACCAATAACTGCTTTGTGAGAATGCAAATTTATCAATTTCCACATGATTCAACTAGGGAGATATACTATATTAGGTCCTGATATTCCTTTATAACAATTTCAGAGTTATTGTTCATATACTCAAGTTACTTCTCTTCTCACATCGATGAAATCATTTGTAGCCATTCTTGAACCAAATATGAAGATTGTATTCTCATTTGACAGAAATGTAGAACCGACTACACAAATGCAGAATATCCACTTTCCTTCAGTCGTTCAGATGTAATAGGTTAGCCCAATAGCCAAAGATTCTGTTTAATTTATACATAATATTAGCAATTATACCAAATGAGAAACTGGCTCATATAATCGATGGGAATATGTGCGGTTTATAATGTTACCGTCGACAGAGTGGGTAATTCCATGTAAACACCACGGGATATGTGATAGATTCAACAATCCGTTGCTTGTTGGAAACAATGTGAACATATGGTTGTTAGCTATTGAAATTGAGATGCCCACTCCAACTGATCACGTGTAATCAACATTATCAACATCCATTGTGTATTACTAGAAGTAATAACAATAATATCAGATTGATTAACAGGAACTATTTTCTGTCTAGCAGACAGTTTGATTTCAATCTCTTTATGTCGAATATGCTTCATTCATGGATTGATGTATATTTTAATTATTTTCGAAGAAGAAAATTAGAAATAACGATTATAATTAGTGATTGATACTACTTTTTCCAAATATTCGAAAAATACTAACATTTGGTTAAGTAGGCTCCAAAAACTAAAAATAACCGGATAATAAATAGTTTTTTTCTGATCGAACCAATATTGAGCTATATCGCCTTAGTTACCATGTGTCATAACACACTCATATTTCCCAAAGGAAATATGAAACGTCAAATCATATTTTATTTCTTTATTTAGTAACAAAATGGAAACTGCAACTGTTGAAATTTCCACTGAAAGTATTTCCACTAGATACAAAGGAAGAAGAAATATCTTGTTCATAATTATTCGTCGACGAGACTACAGTTTTCTTGGGAACATTCCGTGCAGCAACAGTCTCGGACGATTCTCCCGATTCTTGGATATTTTGAAAACTATTCGATTTAATACAATGGTTTTAACAGAAATGTATTCACTATTGAATACTCAATCATACCAGGATTGGAAAACTTGAAAAAAAAATTTTTTCGTCGAATTTATTTTCCCTCCCTGTATAACCGAAAATTTTTGGGCTTCGAAAATATTTCAGCCCTGTAGAGAACTTCGAACAATATCATAATCTCAATTTTCAGATTTCAAATATGTCTAGTTCTCCAGAAACGTCTAATAGGCACTCGAACTTGAGACACCCTGTATATGTAACTTAGACAACCTCGGGAAATAAACTATTCATATTTCCCTAGTTGCAATAATAGCTATTACTGAAGAGAAGAGTGTTTTTTCACAAAGAAAAATGCGCTTAATGGGGTAGATATCAAAACTTGGAGATTGTCTCTCCGTTTAATATGTTGATGGATCCATTTGACGAAGTAAATTTTAAATTCACTCATAATTTCTTTGTGTGCAAATATTATTACTGGGTTTGCGTGCAACACCATTTCATTTTGAAATGAAGTAAGTAACGAAGCTTTATCGATCTATCCATTTCCTCTGAATTCTTGAGAATTTAAATGCATGTTTCGACAAAAAGAAATTATGAAATATGTGCTATCATGATCTGAATCAGTTTAATGGCTGGAAGCATGATATTAGGTTGGAGCGGAAAATTTGTTATGGTAATTTTTTCATTCTTCTTTAGATATGTGAAGTACCTATATTTTGCGAAATGGTAGAGGAAGGTTTTCCTTCCAAATAATTCACTTGTAAAAGTATTAAGTTAATTAGTTGTATGTAGGAAAAGTATTATTAAACATTGATAGATTCATAGTTAGGTAGCTTAGCCAGATTAGTTAATTGAAATGTCCTTGTAGTTTCGAGTGATTTTCTATTTCTGTAGTGACATATAGGACCCTCACATCGTCATGGACTGTTTGGTTGGAGACATCCCTAGGGACATTAACCAAAGAACGTAGTATTTTAGATTGAAGTCTCTGGATGATTTGAATATTTGATATTTTATCTCAACCCCAGAATTGTATACCGTTCGTCCATATTTGTTTGATGATTGTCTTGTAAACGAGCAATTCATTTTGAACGTTCAATTTAGACCCGCGAGTGTATCAGAGTTTACGGAGCACATGTTGAACCCGCTTATGAAGTTTTTAATTGATTATTTCTAATTAGTGTATTTAGGTTAAATATTTGCAAGCTCAGGATCAATACAAATTTTCCAATTCGAAACCAACTAACTCTGAGAGTGATGTATTCAAACTGTCTAAACCTATGTTCAGAAATGATTCCTTGTTTAATTTCCATGAACATTATTTTTTAGGTGTGTTTTCAAATAATTCCTTTATTTAATTTTTTTTCTCTGACGGGAAAAAAATTTGACATTTCATCTATGTTGACAGGTAACAAAATATAACTTTTCACGAATTTACTTTTTTCCCGGATATATATACATAGACGTAATGGAAAATATTTGATTTTAGAATATTTTATTGAATACATATTAGTTACATTTCCTATATATCAAAAGTACAATTTTTAAATATGCATTGCTCGAGTGACATGTTCCTTGAACTATTCGGTACATCAGACGAATTTTTTTTTGTTGAAATAATATTCTCTGACATGGACACAACAGCTGTTGGTGTACCTGGTCGCAAATCGGGTATTATTTCAGAACTGCCATACGTTCTGAACACTTTATTAGCAATTTCTGTTCTGTGTGCCACCGATTCATCAACATACCCTTCAGCGACCGTTGATGACTTCCAACCACCATGTTTTTTTAGTGTCATCAACTCTCCCCCAGATTCAACTAAAAGTGTAGCAGACGATCTTCGAAACGAATGACCTGTATATGAGTTAGCATTCTCAAGTTGAAGAAAATCAGCTACTGTTTCAGGTACCTTATAAAAATAATTTTTACCCATAACCTGATTGATACATTTCCCATTGCGATATGCATAAAACAGGTGGCGATATTTTGCTACTGCTGGACGAAGGGCTATTGTACATTCATATTGTATATTTAATATATTCTTCAGTAACTACAAATCTCCTGTTTAAATCATTCTTTGTTTGCTTTAGTTCCACAATTAATAACTTTCCCGAACCTTCAATATCATCTAATGTTACCGTGCTGATTTCACAAATTCGACAAGCTCCTGCAATCCCAAATACAACAACAACCTTGGCCATTAAATGAATTTCATCGGGTGCATTATTTAAAAAATCAATAATTTGTGTACTCGTAAAAATCCCAGCTTTCTTGGGCGATTTTTTTCTTTTCCCATTTTGCTTCAGAAATGTACAACCTAGTCCGCCCCTGCTGAACAAAATATCTATTACGTTTTAAGGGCAGTATTTTGAAATGTTCTTAATACTATTGTAGGATTCAGCAATTTTGGACGGAGTGAGTCCCAGTGCGGACCTGGCTTCGCAGTTGAATAGGTGATATCCGATATTTAGTGCATCTTCATGTATCGACGATCCTAAGATGACAAGCTAGTCTCATTTTATTTATTAGGCCCAAACCGTTTATTTATTCGATAAACCCTCTTGACGTTCCCAAATTGAAGGGACATGTGTCGAAATGACGTTTATGGTTATTAATTAGGGGGCCAATAGCGACGGTTGACATGCCTATCAAGAGTTGTGATAAATATTGGGAAAAGGACGCTGAGTACAGTGGTGGAAACTATGGTAAACCTCATTCGTTTAAAGTGGACCAATGAGAGTGTTTAGGGATGTACCTTAAAAATTACGAAAGTTCCTGGAGACTGAAGGTTTCCATCGAAAGACACTCTAAGTTTAGACGCTGATAAGAACGGTTACCTTGGAGAAAAGACGTTAGACGAAAGACGAATAGACGTTTTGCGAGTTTAAAACTTTTAGCCGAAATTAAGAACTTAACGATCGTTGTAGAATTTAGACGAGGAACTCACTATCGGCCTTTGTATTTATATATTAGACGATTATTTTATTTATTTCTTAGTAGTGTAAATAAACTTGTAAATACGAGAGCCGTGTTTATTTCGACGTTATCTGTAGGCGAAAATCTATCATAACCCCTAGACAATTGATAAAAAAGCCTACACTATTAATCGTATTAAATTTTCATTAAATTATATTGTGTAGTTTTAAAGTTGTTCAAGGAAAATTGATTACCAGTGGCGTCCTTAAGGAGGCCGTACCTCTGTAAGGAGAGCAGCTAGAAAAAATTTCATGGGAACTTGTCATCTTATTTTTCAAAGTGCTTACTGAATCCTAGATATCTCCCACATTTTCCCGGACACCCTGCGTAATCATCCAAAAGATTAACTGATATCGGAAAATTGTCTTCTAAGTGATTTTTCTTTATGCAACACTTTCATATTTATAAGACCATTATGCATGGTTTCTGTAATTATATATGTATACTACAAAATCAATTTTTTTTTCAGGTGAGTTCACATTTGATGAGCTAAAGACCCTGTTTGGTGAGTTCATTATATGGATGGTGAAAGACTGATTGTTTAAATCTAACTATAATGTTGATGATCCACATCATCGAAATATAGAATACAAATGTTGAACTCCAATGCCTAATCAAAAAGCTTGAGTTGAAACCGATGTTATAATTCAATTCTCTCCAGTCATTTTCCGGAATTGAAAGCCATTCAATTCATTGTTGGAGTTACGTCGAGGTCATAAAGAATCATATGGAATATGCTAGATAAAATATAATTCAAATCAGACAATTGATAACTGCTGTAATGAAACCTCAAATTAATCCTATAAAATAGATTCATGTTTCTCTGTATAGATGAAATAAAAATGGAATATTAGAACAATAAAATAGTATGAACAGTACCACCTGCTTTCCCTTCACAATAGAATAAAGAGACAATGATGTCAATGAATGAATTGATTCAATAATGAAACAATTGTTTTGTCTGTTCTGCATTGACAGGTAATTTTTCCACTGATTAAAAAATTTGTGGGCCCTATACAAAATTTATATAAAAACTCTTTCAATCTTTAATGTATATATAATATCATTCAGCCGGTGAACAATTTTCGTTTTAAATACATCAAATTACATATGTCGGCTTGAAACTGTGAATTATATCAGCTTGAGCTTACGAAAAGTGTCTTGGAGAAGAAAAAATAGAGGGCCCGACTTGTGATATATTCGGAAACATTTCTTTCTCGTGAGGGAGTTGAAACATGTAGAGAACATATCTCCCAAGTTACAACTTGATCCAATGGATGTTCTAGGAGTTATTGAGGAAACCAAATAACGAACTTTATAGAGATATTTGGACCACTAACATATTCTGAAATATGAAAATTCTAGCTCATATTTTTCGGAAGAAAACTGTTCAACTAGAACAAGCTCGTAATAACAGATATTGAAGACTTCAACGGCCCCGATTTGGATTCAGGAATTCCTTATGAGTACTCTGTTTACAACCCCCAGTTCTAAACATACAAACGTTTCTGTTGAATGTTATCCTTCGTTTTCTCGATCAGTAAATTGGAATTTCTAGAATGCCAAAGGAGCGCAAAAGGATAGTCCTACAGATAACGGTCTTTTGCCTCTTCCCAAGACCATTACGAATGAGTTTTCATGTTCTCTGTGAACCGTGAAGCTAGAATTAATTTATGACCCTAATGAAGAGCTTGTGCTGTTGCAGTATTCCCTTGTTGATTCTCTCACACTGTTCTTTGGGGATCACGCTAATGGAATCGATAATTTTGCATTTGCCCCTTCGCTACCTGCTTCTGAATGATGGAAATAAATTTAATTTTACATGAAAGACGAATGTTGAGATGTATTTGAAATTTTCATCACCAAAATTGAATCCTACTCGGGTTCTGATGGATGAATGAGATAAATAAATTATTATTTAGGCCTACAGAGGAAATCTTTATTTTATATTCGACAACTATGGACTGAAATTATCCTCTAGATCATGTTGTGGAAGAACAAAACCGAAAAAAGAGTAAAAATGATCATTGTTTAGTAAGGGATATTGCCTGCAACTTCAGGTCCGTAATAATAACATCAATAATAAAGAATTAAGGAAGACTGACTGGAACTCTTACGAACTGTTCAATAACTATCTCGTTTATATTCCTTCTGAAAAAATTCCTGGTTTTGATCTTCCAAGAAAAATTTCGACAGTTCTTAATCGTTTGAGAACAGGTCATGGTAGTACCAATAGCGTGCTTTTCAGATGGAACTCAGTTCCAAGCGCAAATTATGAATGTGGAGAAGCAGAAGAAACAATACCTCATCTCATCAATAGTTGTCCCATATATAAATTTCAAGATGGTTTTAGGGCTATTCATTATGTTTCTGATTCTTTCTTGGAATGTGTTGCGTACCAGAGTTAGTTTACTGGAGCTGTTCTTGGTGAACCAATTTTCGATTGATTCAGTTGGGATGTATCTTTGAGGTTCAAAGATATACGTCGATACGAAAACGGTGTATCGAAATTTCACTTGATACTGCTCGGTTAGCTTAAAGTAAAAACACTATTTAACAACAACAGTAAAGTGACTTGATTGTTTCGTCAGTCTATGACTGAGCTTGATATTTACAGTACGGAGGTTTGCGTGATTCCCTCTAAAATACATCTGTTTTTAGTTTTTATATTCTCATCCTTCTGGTGCAAAAATTGGGTACAAACACTCGAGAACATTCTAATGGAATTCCAAGAGCCTTCTTGGAAGATCGCATTCTCAAGAATATAATAGGAAATGTTCCCCGTTTAAAGTGTTACATTCCTTACAAATAAAATAATTAAAAAAGATTCCTTCAATATATTTGTTAACCCTGTAATTGAGCCTTATGCTTTAAATGACCTGAGTGGCCAAGTATCCTGTTGGTCAACAGATATATCTGTTCAATGAGTAAAAAAGGAATTGAACACAACTCTTTGTTCCATTTCAACCCTGAAATTGGGGTGCAATTGCAATTATGATTGTTTATGGTTAACAAATATATCTGTTCGATGAATTATACAAGGGATCGAACAGAATGGGTTATAAATTTCGAACCAATATGATACGTTTTTTTGTTATTCAGTTTTTTTTTCTGCTTTTGTCTTTTTATTTTCAGATTGGATGTGGGCAACTTGAAGAAATCTCTGTCTCTATAAATAGAAGACCACTCTTGAAGAAAGAAGTCCCTCAAATATATTTCTGCTTATTTTTTTACTTTCACACTTAGGCGGGGAGCCAGGGTTTTTTTTTTACTGGGGTTTTTCCCCTAGGCTTTTATGTTATACGCCGGATTTATGACACCCCGTCACTAACCCCTGATCTATAAGCTTCATTGTTTGCTAACTAAATATTGTAAGCCAAAAGTTCAAAAGAATATATATATTGGAAAAAATTGGAGGATTGGAGAATAGTAATCACTTTTTTCCTGGGAAAAAAAGTAATTTCGTGAAAACTTATATTTTGTTACCTGGCAACAGAGATGAAAAGTGAAATTTTTTTCCGTCACAGAAAAAACTTGTGTTTTCAATAAGAGAATCATAATTGAATGTAGCTTGACTAGATTAGTATATAATTGGTTATATATACGATAAAGCAGAGTTCTCCATTCAAAACCAGATATCGAATTCAACCCAATTCCGATGTGGTTCAAACGAACAAATCGAAAATCATCATCGATAATCTTTCTATGATTTATTTGATTCAGTTCCACATATATCTCTTCGATGAAATGAAATACGAGATTTCACTTATTCCCCTGGATTCGAATTGTGTCCCCAAATCGATAAATTCCTCCAATGTTTCCCCAAAGAACAAAACAGCATTGTTCCAACCGCTACAGAACAATGAATCAATAGGGGTTTTATTTGGGGCAGATTACCGGTATTCCGAGATCGGGGGTTATAATTCCCTTGAGGGCGAAATGTTCGTAAAACTTTATCTGGAATCGAACATGATGCTCTGAGTGTCCGGGAGGAGACAAATTTTACACGGAAAGGCCATTTGATAAAGGCAGGAAGGGACTTCGAGGTTATAAAATATTGAACAGTTTATTGATTATTCAGATGGATCAAGGTTTTAAAATATATCTTCCTAATTTGAGATGCTCTTTCATTCGTTACGCATAATATCACTATGAAGAAATCGTTTCAACTCATTTTGTAGGTTGGATACTACTAACTTTTGGTGGAAAAGTGTGTCATTGAAAACATTATGAAATTTCTCAACAGTGATCAATTTGATCAAGAAAACTCAATTTGTAATGATTTTTAAAATGTATCTTATGTATAACACCCGATCGCTAATGACACCAGGGCTTGACCTGCATTTTTCTAGTTAAAAAAGAAACTTAAATCCAAGCGCTTGCTAACTCAGCGAATATTCATCCATTTAAACCCATTCCTTGTATTTATTCAACCCATAATACGTTGAATGAATGCTGCTCTGAGGGCCACACACGTATTAATACTATAAAGCTTTTCCACCGTTTTTACCGCTTGGAAAAATGAATTCGAATTCATCATGACCTAAGCAGAACTGTTGATGCCTTTTCTTTATATTTTCAACCTGTAAAATGCAATCACTGCCATGAATAGATCGAACTTGTAGCTTTTAAGGATTATGAAAGACTGACACTTGAATTAATGAACCTATATGCACGGGGGAGTAGTCAAAAGATTTTGAGAGAAGAAAAAGAATTGAATAATAGAATTTTCAACTAATCTTTCATGATGCAACCAGATGGAGATCATTTATCAAGCCTAGTGGATCTCAAACATTCAATACTGACTTCAATAGGACTAAGGAAATTACGAAAATGTTTTTCCGTTGAATTTAAATAATATTTGATTGTGATTTTTAAGTAATCTCCTAATATAAAAGTGGAACGTTCATATGTTTATAAGCATCTGAGCAATAACTCCTAGAATATCTATCCTAACAATTTTCAATTAGGAAGACGTTAGGATAAGTTTGAAACAAATAGGTTTGAAACTTTCGTGGACTTCGTCTCTCTGTAAACATTTTTTTTCAGATACTTCATATCTGATGAGCTATTCATCAGAGATCCACACAATTTTTGAACGAATATCCACATTATTGCTATTCAGAACTCAAATTTCAGCGTTGTAGCAAGATTCACACATGAAACAAACATGAAGAAATTCATTTTAATTAGAACTTAGACAAAACTCATCTATTTGACAATTTGTCGAAACGAATTCACTCACTGAAATAATTTTATTTTTATGCATCCATCTGTGTAATAGAGAATAATGAAGAAAAGGAAGAAACATTTTATTTTCTAGTGTCATCTTATTGTGAGAAGAGCAGTTTTTTTTATCTGAAGAGATTAGGTCCCAAAAGTCCTTCCTAGGACTATTGTCGGTCAGTAAACGGATCTGGAAATTGTGAGCTCAGGCAGATATATTTTCCACGTTTGGTGTTTGAAGAGAAGTTGGAATTTCGGCCTACATGAAATTTATGTTCAACAGCGGTGAGTTTGAGTTATTAAGGTCAGAAGGAAACCCATTTGTATACGTCTGTTAATTTCTAGAGATTCTAATTAAATTGAGAATATAAATCTAATTTCTAAGATGTGAAGATTTGAAATTCTGTCTTGTGTTTCTTGCTAGGAATCTCTCGACAGATCGACAAACATCTGTCGTTTTCAAATAAAAAAATTATCTTTGGGGAAAGCTAATAATATTTGAGAAATTTTTGATTTTCATTGAATGCCAAGATTGAACGTATCTTGAAGAGCAATCATGCATGATATATTTGAGGTAAATTTATGCCTTCAAGTAGGGAACAATCAATGGCCCATTCTCTTCCTAGTTTCGGATGGAAACTATCTCCTAGAATCCCATGGAAATTCTCTCCGAGTTTCGGATAGACACTATCTGTAAGTTAAATAATGAAATTGTGCCCAAGTTGTGGAAACACATTGCATTTCGCAATTAATGATCTCCTATCATTTAAATATCACCAAGTCTATGTATCAAGCTGAATTGATATAATGATTTGTTATATATTTCATATCTATTTGTGTTGGTTTGGAAGAAATCGAACATTTATGATAAATTCATGTTTCTCATTGTTAACTCCAAGAATTACGAAATTGAATATTTCTCTTTTCATTGTGACCGATGAAGTTGATTTAAAAATGAAAGGAACTGATTTGATTATCGGTTTATATCTTTAAAACACATACAGGGTGAGTCTTTGACCAGTGCATTAATTTCAAAAATAGGTTCGTGAGATGAAAATAAACAATTTTCCCCATACCGTTTTTCTATATTCATCTGCGTTAAAAGTTAGAAGCATTTTAAGTTTTCACATTGGGCAAAACCCCTCTGTAGTTTTATTTAGTTTGAATGAATATTACCTTCCACAGCATCCAATATTGGATATGAATTGTTTAAAAACATTATTTACCCTTTAAGAAATGATTCATTCACTCATGTTTCATCAGATGATTAAATCGATTCAATTCCTTTCAACTTCACATATCAAAATGGAATAAATCCATTGATGCCAAAATATGCATGACTCTTATCAAAAACCTTATACAAGAGATCATTTCAATTGATATTGTCGTTTGAATATTACATGTTTTGAACGGGTCGAAATTTGGAAAAATGTTATAGAAAGAAAATGTTTCCTTTGACGTCAAGAATTTATGGTTTAAATTAACGCAAAGGTCAAAGACCCACCCTGTATATACCAATAAAAAAATAAAATACAGAAGTCATCCGAGTGGGATAGATCAGGATTTAATGAGTTAACGTATGATATATATATATATATTCTTCTGAACTTTTGGCTGACAATATTCAGTTAGCAAACAATAAAGCATTTAGATCAGGGTTAGTGACGGGGTGTCATACAATTCGGCGTATCACATAAAAGCCTAGGGAAAAAACCCCAGTAAAATAAAACCTGGCTCCCCGTCTAAATGTGAAAATATAGAAAGAAGCTGAAATATATTTTAGGGACTTCTTTCTTCAAGAGTGGTCTTCTATTGATGGAGATAGCGTTTTCTTCAAGTTGCGCACTTCGAATCTGGAAATAAAAAGACAAAAGCAGAAAAAAGAACTGAATAACAAAAATACGTATCATATTCCTTTGAAATTTATAACCCATTCCAAGAAAGAGTCGGAAACATCATGAATAGCCCTAAAACCATCTTGAAATTTATATATGGGACAACTATTGATGAGATGTGGTATTGTTTCTTCTGCTTCTCCACATTCACAACTTGCGCTAGGATGTCGATATTGAAGAGCGTATTATGCCATAATGGTTTATGTGACTTCAATCTGAGAATTCTATTTTGTGGTATATATGAAATAATTTGGAATAAATTGGATATTTGTTCCAAGGACTCAGAGCTGCAGTTTGTCTGCGAATATGGGGAGGGACAATGTTAGACAAAACTGGTAACCAATGAACCGGTGTAGATCTTATGGTGCCAGTAATTATTCTCATGGATGTATTCAATTGTGCATCAATTTTTTGTGTATGTGCACTATTAAACCAATCAGAGCAACAGTACTCAGCTGCCGAAAAAACTAGGGCTAGGATGCTGTGCGAAGAGTGGAAGCATCAGCACCCCAAGATGATCCCTCTAATTTCTGAACAATATTATTCCTAGCTTTCAGTTTTAGGCTCAGATCATTTAAATGAGCCTTGTAATTGAGAGATGAATCTAATTGAACTCCTAAGTATTTTGGATAGAAATTATGTTCGATAGGAGAATCATTGAAAGTTACAGCAAATTTCCTATATTTTTCATGATTATTCAGATGGAAACAAGATACCTCTGTATTGTTGGGATTTGGACATAATCGCCACTCAATAAAATAATTCTTTAAAATTTCTAAATCAGATGACAGTATGTTTTCCAGAGTATGGAAATCTGAATGTTGGTAAGCAATAGCAATGTCGTCAGCATAAACAAATATCTGAGATGATGTCGTAGGTAAATCACTTAGATATAAATTGAAAAGTAAAGGAGCTGAAACTGATCCTTGAGGAAGACCGTTTTTCAATGTTTTGAAATTGCTACTCTTATTGTCAATAAAAACACGAAATCTTTTATCAAATAACATATTTTCTAATAATCGTACCATTTTCCCACACTTCAGATGGGTATAGAGTTTGAAAATTAATCCATCTTTCCACACAGTGTCATATGCCGAAGATAAATCAATGAAAGCAGCTCCTGTTTTCAACCGATCATTGAAGCCTGATTCTATGAAAGTTGTAAGGCTGAGAACCTGATCTGAACAATTTCTATTTTTCTTAAAGCCTCCCTGGAAATTTTGTAGAGCATATTCTACAGAAGATTGAATTCTAAAAAGAATTAGCCTTTCTAATATCTTGAAAGGAACACTCAATAAACTGATGGGTCGATAACTACAGGGATCACAAGGATTTTTTCCTCGTTTCAAAATACCTATTACTTTAGCCTTGCGAAATTCGGAAGGTAAGTTTCCTGAATTCAGAATATTGTTATAGAAAGACAATAACCAAGACAAGGCCTTTTTTCCTGAATGTTTGATGAATTCTGGATAAATTCCGTCAAAACCTGCTGCCTTTCGGGATTTGGTAGATTTGATTGCAGCCCTCAATTCATCTATTATGAATGGATGTGACACATGTTCTAAAGTAGGAGCTGATCTCCTGAATATGTGTTATATATGAAGTTTTTCTTCATATTCCTTATTTTAGATTAGGATATATTGACTGATTCAGATATATTAACTAGGCGGCGAGCGATTAAATCAATTTTTGATGATGATGAGGCAAGTTGAGTAGCTTCATCTAATTTTCTCAATATATCCCATGAACTAATCGAATTTGTAAAATTCATTTTTGATACAACGCTATCCCATTTCTCTTTTCGTATGGTGATAGCTTAAAAGATAATTGGAAATCAGACAGGGATGAGGTATTTTCCCAAATGAAGAAGAAATGTATTTAAACAGCCAAGTTCAAGTTTCCTCCACGGCAAGGTTCATTCAAATCCACTTAAACTACTTTGTAATGCTACTTTACAGCCAATATAGTCTACAATGTTTTCGGATGTGGAATTTTCTATTTAAAAGTGAATGTTGTAAAAGGATTTCTCAGCTTGATGTGTACAATGTAGCATCCATTACGTTTAATAAAATGTCGGTGTACTTACGATAGCCAATTTTCCGAGAATATCTTTTGATATACTCAGAAAAAATATCGTCAATCATTGTTTGAGCATAACTTGACTAAATTGTGATAATACTGTCGAGGATTATGCAATATTACCTAATGTAGAAAAATTTCAGAATCGATCCTGAAATTATCTCATTGGAAACTCTAGAGTGAGCTCCTTATATAATTTTTATGTGCCATCAATATTCTCGGCATATCATTTTTATAATCTTGTTCACAAATATCCGCCTCATGAATCCGTCGATAAACATACTACGGAAAGTCAGCAATTTGATGAATTCAATATATTTCACTTTAGGAGTTCGTAAAACTTTATAGGTAGGCACTTATGTCATTTAATAGGGCTAGGATCCTGCTTTATAGATGGCTATATGTGTTCTCGAAAGAGCCTCCACATTTTGATGCTCCGTACAATAGCTGTACGTTCATTTCAATGAAGGCTCTAGTAGCTAGTTACACTGTCAGGGCTTCTTTGTTATTACATTCTGAGAGTTTAATATTATTTTAAAATATTATATGTCACAACGTGTTATGATCTCAGGCCTCCATAACGTAAAACTCGTATGTCAGATCGAAAATTCCATTTTCTCTATTTCACTGTCGTAATGTAATGAACTCATTATAGCATTGTTTTTACTTATATTTTTCGTTTCCTGGTTGACAACACTGACAGCCTATCCTTTTGAATGTCAACACGCGTTCATTGCATGTCAATTGTCAATATTAAACCAAGTGGATAGTGGAAAAGTTTTTGAGAGGAAAAATCTTATTATCATTGAGAAAAATAGTATAAGAGATTTGCTTTTCTCATATTTTGGATCATCCTGCATGTCGAATATCAAAAAATTCTATAAGGTCTGATCTATTGGTTAGGTGGTTACATTTATGTATGAACAAAAATTTTTTAGGATGCAGGGCATTTTTCTAATTCAAAGATGAATACACATTCAAAGAAATTCTTCTAATCCTAAAATGAATACACATAGTACAATTAATTCTACAGGATTGCTAGTGAGATGCAATTTGAATCCTGATACCAAGCATGATTAGTGCTATAAGAAAATTATCATGTATTGAATATACATTTCTGAGGATAAAGCTTTCATTACTTAATGAGTAATGAGAAATAAATACAATTGTTGATAACGTACCTGGTATCCTCAGATGGTCAATGTTTTCTTCTGTATGTGTGTTATTTATGTATTTTCTAAGTTGGTGTTATATGTTATTTTTAAATGGTTTATTCCGAATGAAGTTTGCAGCTATAAAAATGTATCAAATTTCACATTGCCAATGAAAATTAAACTACTGACAATTTCTCTGAGTTTGGATATCTATCAAAATTTCAATAAGCTACTATGTATAAGAAATTATAGTTTGATAATGAGTTTATTGATCTCTGCCATTCAGCTGGTCATTCTTGGATTTTGAACACATGAACTTTGAATATCTTGAATGAAATAAACTTAAGCTTATTGTGTCGGCAAGTACCATCTTCATTTATTTCCTTCTGCTAATTGTGGATTCACCCGATATACCTTTCCTTCATATATTTGATCTCCACGATGAATATAGTGTTTGAGTTTTATCTCTCAGATGTTATTATATCTTTTTCTCCCTTGCACATGATGAAAAATTCGAACGAAGTGAGGAAACAGAGGTTTCATTAGGAACAAGCGCGCAAAAAGTCTACAATACTTTGAGTACATCATTATCGAACTCCAAGACAATTTAAAAAAATTCTTGATTTCTCTTCGCCGAAATTCTGAAATATATTCCTTTTCACTTAACCCCGAACAGAAAGAGAAACAGATCGAGGTGTCGAGTGTCGAAAGCAATTTTCCCTATAGATTTACTACAATGGCGTCATTGAAATCAGATGTGCGTCACGGATCTTGTATATTCGAGGAAAATCGATTTCCATTGCCGGTGTTCTATTTTCGAATAACGAGTGATACGAAAAGGATTTATTCGTCTTCTTAATGACCTTTTCTCTACTTCTCACTTATATCGATATTGAGTAAGCTGACCTTAATGTCATTAGGACATCGATTGACACATACGACATTTTAGGATTCCCTAAAAAATAACTTGCAGGAAGATGGGGATCTTCACTTGATTCAATTTCTAGGTATCAAGTTATCCTTATCAGGGGGGTGGGGGACTGTGACAATTGACAATGATGAATGATTGATTTGAATACATTATAGGAAGAGTCACTTTTTCTGGACTGCAGGTCCAGTAAGGTCACCAATCACTTCAAGATATGATAGAAAATTTGAACTATCACTTTGTTAATTGAACAATTAGACTAAAATTGTTTTATTGAACAAGTCTATCCTCCTCCAAATACACCAAGAATATCTAAAATTCACAATTATATTCTTACATTTCTTGAAAGTATCACTGATACTTATATTTATTCGAGAAAACACTGTTTTCTCCGTTGAACAAAAGAGAATTTTTCATTTTTATCACAACATCAAACGATTAAAAAAAACTACAAAATATTTGATTATTTCTTCATAAAATCATAGAATGCAGTTGTGATTTTCTGTATCGATTTGTTGAACGAGATAATACTCTATGCATATATTTGAGGTTAGTTTTAAGAATATTAGCTGATTTCAAAGTAGCATGTTCATTTTTGTTCCGTTTGCGGCATCTCACAAAGTATGTTTTAACCAAAAATTGTTTAAATTATTGTTAATCGAATATGAATGCTTGATGAGAGAAAAGTGTTATACACACATTTCGAAATACATGTGTCGTATTATATTTCATTTATGATTAATTTTTCAGTAGTTTTTTTATTGTTTGATATTGTGATAAGAATGAAAAATTCTCCTTTATTCATCAATGAAAACAGTGTATTCTAGAATAAATATAGGTATCAGTGATACTTTCAAGAAGTGTAAGACTATAATTGTCAATTTTAGATAAAACTAGATTTTCTTCGAAATGTATATTTTCTACCAGCATTGCAGATTTGAACTCACGTTCGTCTCTGTGTTTCCGTATATTTCAAATTAAATAAGTCATATTTTTGTTTGAGTACTCGGCAAATTATCAAATATTGATGTGAAGGAAATTGACTATCAATAATTCCCCTTTCGATGAGTTACAGAGTATTAAAAGAAAAGTACGCACCTAAACATCAACATAATTTTATTTTCAGTAGTAATAACCCAAGGACATTGATGATTGTTCGAAAAAATTCTATGACAGATTTCGAAAGCTTGTTGCCTACAAGCAACAAGCTTCAGAAAGTTGTCATAAAATTTTTGAGCATTTATCAATGTCCGAGGGTTATTCGGATAGCAAATTTTTTGCTAACTATAGAAATAATACAGAGCTAAAATAATTTATTTAAAGGTGTAATTAACAAAGGAACAATTGGAAAAGTTAAATGAAGATCCAGACGTGTTAGTTTCTATAACTGATGAAGATGTATTTCCACTATGCATGCTGTTAATAATTTGATTATGATGTTCTTCGTCAATATTCAATTAAGGTTTTATTGAGTTGGCGTTGTTGTGGCCCTTAATTTTTATAAGCTGTTGTTCTTGTACACCACTTTTGGCTAATCAACTATCCGCGGTCGATCTATTGGAATGATTAGTAATTTTTTTTCCTTTGTATTCGAATCCAACCGCTTCGGCAGACGATCTTGTCCAATTTTGAATCGTATTTCTTCCAATGGGTATATGATTTGGTCTGACGAATAATCTGTTGGTTTCAATATGTGGGCCTCTTTTCGACATCAATTTTTTGAATAATAGGACGGGACAAACGTTGCTGTCATCGTTTTCTATTAAAAACTGCTTCCAGTACCTACACATTCTTGAACCACCCCAGCAAGTCTTGCTGAATACAGGGTTATATTCCACTCGGTTTGTTACAGAACCATCGTTGTTTGATTCGATACAAAAAAATTGAGTCAAGCAAGCAGCAGCTTTCCCACCTCGCCAAGCTAATTCTACCGCGGCTATGTGATAGAATTTGCTTTGCAGCCCTTCAGGAGTGTTTTCATTCCATAAATTGACCATTTTTGTTATTTCGACAGAACTTAATGATGCCGAACTTTGTTTTCTCTTACTTAGATCTGATTGCAGTGTTCGTCGTATAGAATCACGGGCAGCTCGCGCTTGTTGAAAAACAACACTTTTGAATGAGTCAATAATAATACAACTTTCATTTCTTTATAATAAGTTTCTAGTTACATCTTACTTGTTATATTTCACATGGTTTTGTCCGTACTTTCTTTGAACTCTGTACCATCTTTTCTCCTCATGTTCACAGCCCAATCCTTTAAAATCAACGCCAATTCTTCCTCCGTCCGATTTCCATCTAATTGATACTTTCTATCGTTGCAGAAGTCAATAAATGCTTTCCATACAAATTTCTTACTGTAAACGGTGTTTTTTAGTATGTTCGATACTATAATTTCATAAATATTATCGTCAGTATTACAACCAAATCGTGACATTTCGAAATATTTTTTTCACTTTTCACCTTAACCGCCTGAGACTTTCATAGTTTTTCATTGGAACACATTTTCTTATTTCAGATGAGAGAAATAATTGATTGAAACACTAGATTAATTCTCGAAAGAGTCTTAATTTGCATAAATATATTTCACAATGAATCATATCTCAAAAGTCATTAAATTCCTCATCAATCTGTAGCGCTACTGATTATTATAGCTCGACACTCGCAACTCCGTTTATCGTAATTGACACAGGAAGTGCCCTATTGCGCGCTACGAGCAGTTAATTCAGATTTGAGTTTGAGGTGGACGTTGTACTATTTCCTTGCCAAGGTTGAATTTTCAATTCTTTGGACACGTTATCCATCCTCATCAGAACAAAACAATCCAAGATATCGTCTTATTGGATTTTCGTCACGTTAACGTTCGAGTATTCTTGGTGTTTGTGAATTCAGTTCTCGTGAAAAGAGTGCAATCGATAGTGGAGGTGAACATCACGTATTTCCCCCTAAGTTTCGTGTGGGTTTACGTCAAGTTTTTATTTTTATGTAAGTTTTACTCATTCATGTCGTATAAGCCGATATTTCATGCAGGAGTTCCGAAGGAAGAACGGTATATTGGTGTTTTGCTTTGATAAGCTGGATAAAATGTTTTCTTTGCCTTGCATATGGGACACCTGACACGATTCCATGAAATTTGTGACGTCTGCTATCGCCTAACCTGATTTTATCGATCATCTTCAATTCTTCTTATACAATATGTTTTACTGTAACAAATTATTATATTGAAGAACAACTATTTAGTTATATGATTAATTCAATTTTTATTGATTGAACTCTTTTTCACGAGGAAATATAGTTATTTATTATACAAGGGAAAAAGTCGATTCTGAGTTTTCTGACTTCATCGGAGTTGATAGAAGCAACGCTAGTAGCGTCACGAAAATTATTGCCAGCTAAATCGCGGAAAATTTATGAAACCGCGTATTCAAGATTTATGGAGTTGAAAATGAAAAAGGCATGCAGTTCTTTCTCGGAGACAGTATTATTGGCTTATTTTTCGGAACTGGCACAACAACAAAAGCCATCAGCAGTGTGGTCCAATTATTCAATGATTGAAAGTATGTTACGATCCAATAATAATGTAGACATTACAAAATATTTCAAACTAATTACATTTCTGAAACCAAATGGGCAAGGTTACACGCCCAACAAAGCTGCGATTTTTACGAGTACACAAATTAGTGATTTTTTTAAATAATGCACCCGATGAAGTTTATTTAATAGCCAAGGTTGTTGTTGTATTTGGGATTGCTGAAGCTTGTCGAATCTCTGAAATCAGCCAGGTAACATAAGATGATATTGAAGATTCGGGAAAGTTATTAATTGTGAAACTGAAGCAAACAAAGAATGATGTAAACAGGAGATTTATAGTCACTGAAGAATATATTAAATATAACCGAATGTACATAGCCCTTCGTCCAGCAGCAGCAAAAGATCGCCGCGGCCTGTTTTATGCATATCGCAACGGAAAATGTATCAATCAGGTTGAGGGTAAAAATCAGTTTCATAATGTATCTGAAACAGTAGCTAATTTTCTTCAACTTGAAAATGCTAACTCATATACTGGTCATTTATTTCGAAGATCGTCTGCTACACTTTTAGTTGAATCTGGGGGAGACTTGATGACACTAAAGAAACATGGCGGTTGGAAGTCATCAACGCTCGCTGAAGGGTATGTTGATGAATCGGTGACACACAGAACAGAAATAGCTAATAAAGTGTTCAGAACGTGTGACAGTTCTGAAATAACACCCGATTGGTGACCAGGTACATCAACACCAGTCGTGTCCATGTCAGAGAATATTATTTCAACACAAGAAAATTCGTCTGTTGTACCGAATAGTTCTAGGTACATGTCATTCACGCAATGCACATTTATGATTTTACTTTTGATATAAGGGAAATGTAACTTATATTCAATAAAATATTCTAAAATCAAATATCTTCCATTATCTATATGTATATATATCCGGGAAAAAGTATTCACCTTTTTCCCGGGGAAAAAAGTAATTTCGTGAAAAGTCATATTTTGTTACCTGTCAACAAAGATGAAACGTCAAATGTTTTCCCGACACAGAAAAAAGTATAGTTATGTATCGCTACCGTGAGAAACTACAGGCACGGATTCCTATACGCATTCCTGGAAGTCAAATAGGATAGAGCGCTTTTGTGAAATCCCGGTTTTCTTCGAGGATAGACAAGCTCCACCAATTCAGTTCAAATTAAGACTTTCTACAATTAATTCATTTTGAACTTTTTGTACAAATCGGTTTCTGTAACTTAGTTTCGTGAATGTCAGTAATAATAATCAAATCATTTAATTGCGTACCTATTTGTGATATGGAATTGAATAAATAAATTCGTTTTGATAACTGATCTGACGAATCGAAAATCATAATTATATATTTTTTATTGTTTTGCATGAGAAAATCCCGGTTTCAAGTGCCTTTTTGGCGCTCTTGTTCACTCGAACAGAGTGCCTATCATTTTGTCCGAATGTCTGTAATTTTGGAATATCGAGCCGAAAATGGTATCAATTGATTGGGTTCGACTCCCTGATGAAGAATTCGTGGCGAAAGTTGAGTCTGTCCGGCCGGCCGGCCGTATCCTCTCTAGCATCCAAAAGGAATCAGCTAGAGTTTTCATATTTTCAGAATTGGTTAATTGTCCAAATATCTCTCAATACGGCTTGCAAAATTTCGCAGAAATCGTCACGCTAGAAAATTTTTTAAAAATTCCCAAAAAAAAAATTTCAATACTCAATATCTCCTAAAACTTCATTTAGATTTAAATAAAAATTCGTATATTTATTGAGGTTACCGATATCTTACTCATCCTCAAATTTCATTGTCGTAGCTTTCCCTCTTCTGAAGATATGAACATTTTTTTCATTTACTCAAGAGAAAAATAGAAATGTCATGAAGTCCGAGCTTTGTCATTGAAAGATTTGCCATTACAGATCGATATTCGTTTGACAACTTGCGGACCTAGATATCAGTGTCAGTTGGCGTAATATCAATCAAAATTTTCATAGAATTCATAGAGGTAGAATTCGATGTCGATGACGTTGTCAAAATTCAGAAAAGCACAGACGTAATATTAATAAAAAAATTTTTATCATAGAGAAAGAATTTGATGGCGTTGTCAAAACTCAGAAAAGCAATGACGTAAGTTTTTAGGAGAAGCATAGAACAAAATTTGGTGAAAATTATGAGTAGTTATTTTCAAATTGAGATAAAGGTTTGTTTATTCATTAGGCTTTCATATTTGCATCACATTGTCCCATAGTACGGAAAAAGACTATTGTTCACTCGATCAGAGAGCTTATAGATTTGTTAAGGTTTGAATATTTACTCGCAAGTAGCTCAACAAGAGCGCCAAAGCAATCTGACCTCACATCAGTGCTTTCTAAATTTTTTCTTGTTTGATCCATCCATTATATATTGTTTTTCAATTTATTACTTCTGAGAAATATGGTGTAAGAGAGATAATTTTAATGTCGGAATTAGTATAGAATGACTATTTGACATATGAGTGAAAATTAATAATCGATTTTATCGAAAGCTTGAATGAGCGAAAAAAATAAACTTCTACTATAGATTGCTGCATATCCAGAAATTTTCGCGCATATTTATAAATACAGCAAATGTTGATCATCTTGATATAGATATATTTTATCATTCTCAAAGTTGATCTGCTTTGAAAGAAGCATTAATGAATCAATTCGGGATTCTTTTTGTGTGAATAATCGGCCGAATCAATCTTCAATTCAAAGATGAGTGAAAAAATTCGAAGAAACTAGTTGTGCTACTGATAAAACTAAAAGAGGAAGACCAAAAACTGTACACACAAATGAAACTAGTGTTGAAAATGAACCGACAACATCAATTTCTCGTCGTTCGCAAGAGTTGGGCATATCTGTTGGCTCCTTATGGAGGATTTTGCATAAAGATTTGCATTTACATGCTTATAAAATTCAATTAACCCAGAAATTGAAAGAAAGAGACCATTGACAACGTCGTAATTCCGCTAGTTGGATTATTGAACAACGAACGACAGATCCATTGTTTTCAAGCAAAATTTTGGTAAGTGACGAAGCTCATTTCACAATGGATGGATTCGTCAATAGGCAAAATTTTTTGAAAAGTTAAGTGTATGTTAACAAGCCACAAAAAATTAATGATCTAAACAACAACATTCAAGTTGCAATTCATGAAATTACACCAGCAACTTGTCGGAAAGTCATTGAAAATTTCGATATTCGGATTGATATCTGCAGACGCAGTCGTGGTGGACATTTGAATGATATTATATTCCATTTATAATTCTAATGGATCATACTTTTAATAAAAAAAACAGAAAAAATTGTAAATATTTTTTGTTTTATTTCAAAGAAACATGTAGGCGTGTTTTTTGGATGACCCTTTTTAAGTATCAGACTGTTTCACATCACATGAAAAACGCGTAAAATCACTATCATGAATTCTGTTTTCATAATTAGAGTTAAAATCAAGAACTTTCGTTCAAAATCGCGAATGTGATGTAATATTACCGGAATTAAAGCATTCAAATAACAAGCCAGATCCAGCTTCTAATCGTGGGTTAGTTGGTTTTGAGATTTAAATGGTCGAATACACAAACAGGCAATTTTTCATAAATGACAATTAATCGGCTAAAAACTGCTGTTACGTTCCATCAAAAATATCATCCATAAGTGCCCCCTGCTTCTTTGCCTAGAGTTAAAATTTCATGCATTGATAATGCACTGAATGTAACAACACAAATTTCGCAAAACCTGGAATATTCGACCTGTCAGAGCATATCACTCTGATGGAATATATGTGTACGTAAATGGAAGGTCAAATGGATCATAGCCATCAGATCCCAAGCAATCGTTTCTAGCTAAATAGCAATCCAACGATACACGTTCGAAACCTTCCATCGCTTATCGAATTTTATCCCGTCCATCTCGTCTTTTTGCAACGTTTGGATCTTCGACGCATGATACAAATTCCATTAGTATGGCCAACACATGAGGCTTTTACCAAGAGGACTTTATGACACTGAGTGAAATTGTAATGAGTTGGGGTTCTTTTATAGCGTTTTTGATGGAACTACAAGGGCGACTTCCCAGAGGAATATGAGAAAGGTTCATCTTTTTAGTAGTTGGAACAGAGGATTTTATAACTTAGTTACTGGCTACATCCTTTGATGTTTAGAGTAACCTATAATTCTGCCACACATGACAGAAGACTAGGGTGTATGATCAGATGAAATTATTACAAATTCCAGTTTGAGTAAAAAATGTGGAAAAACACTGGGGTTAGGTCAGGAGCTTTTGCACGCTAGTTCTAGGATTTTTCCCGTACTCTGGAACAGTGTGAGACTTATACAACCGTCAAGATGAATCAACGAACCTATATCCCAAATAAAAATACTTAATCACACTTCTTGTAAAGTTTTGTTTGAAGCTCAAATACACAAGTAATTTGGAGCCCTCTTTATAAGTTTGAGGTAATAAATATTTTATTTATCAAACCTTACTATACACAGCATAATTATGGAACATATATTCACATAATTTTCAATTGCTCTCAAAGCATCATATTTTTTCATCAGAATGATTAATGAAAGCCTTTCAATTGATGGTCTCCTCATTATTGGATTCAGCACTTCCAGGATAGGCAAGAAATAAATAATCCCCAAAAATACACAAATTTTTTGTTTGAACCTGTCAAATATAATTTTTTTTTCATTCTCTAGGGTCTTCAAGTGCCTTTTTTATTTCGAAGGTTGGCAATTACCCGAAACGAGGATCTGAAAAGTAAACTCGACGAGCTATTAATCAACCCCCTTTGGTTCCAAAGGCATAAGTGACATATCCACCACAACAACCAATATTTATTCTTTCACATCATTTGTTCCCGAAATTGCAAGTTTCGCCTCCTCAACACTTTAACCACCTCTTTCTCCCTGCTCATTATCTGCATAACAGTCTCGTTGTAACTCTGTGTATGCAATTCACCCCAAAAATTGTTCGGTACATTCACATCTCAAACTCATGCTGTCTTCAAATTTTAATTGTCCGCAAATTCTAGCTTTGCATCCTATTGAAGCTCTCCGAAAACACAGCGTCTCAAAAATTTCACCTTAAAGAACTTTTTGACCGATGTAACGCGATTATTTCTGATGAGATGGGGTAGAGTTTAAAATTTTTCACGATAGATAAAGTGTCCAAGGATATCTATGCTATTTATTGTGTAGAAAAAGCCGTCCAGTTATGAGCATCTGGAATTTAATTGTCTTATTCATTAATTCATTGTAAATATTCCCTATTCATTAATTCATTGATAGGTGATTATGATCATCGTTTATATTTTATTAGTTTCAATACATTGAATAGTATTTCATCGACAAATCATGTACTTGAATGTGTAATAACATATCAAACCTTATAACTCAAGGAGAAATAGATTAGTTAATGTTCATAAGCGTAGCCTAACCCCGTTCTTTCACCATTCTGTGAGCAACTAGTTTTGTCGACTTGGCGCATTCGCCAATTTGCACGACCACTCAAGTTTGAAGTATTTTTTCAGTACTCATGTTTATCACTTCACTTATCAACCTTCTACGATGGTATTGTGGTTTTCAGTGTAATTTTGTCATGTTGTTGAAATGAAGTTGAGAGCCTTAGTGGTGAGCTTCTGCTGGGACAGTAATTCGGTGTGCTCTGTCAAATTTCTGTTGTTTAGTTCTTCCAGTGCTAGGTGTTTCGTCTAGAATATTTATTATTCCTAGCAATTTGAGTAGTCAATCCTATATACTAACTCTGATTCTTTCATAGGATGAGTTCTATCTTTCAATTGTGTTTAGAATAACCTCCTATTGTCTTAGTACCTATAATAAAATTTTAACTAATTCCTTGTCTATTATTTTCAAACTTAATAAAGAACAGAGCGAATCCAAAACGTATATAGTATTAAGATAATTTAGCTTAAACCACAAATTTCTGAAAACTTATTAACTTGTTAGCAGGACATGAAATCAGAATGTTTTTGTAATTCATCATTCATAAATGACAAATTTTGGTGACAAATAATTTCATGAGTTTTTTCATCAATTTTGTATGTTTGAATTGGTAATTAAATTAAATTAATTAATGACAAATAAAAATTTTGGTGACGAATAGATATAGTAGCAATGTAGTAATTATTCATGAGTATTTTCATTAATTTTCAATTTTCTATATTCAAATCGATATTTTAGGTGCATGACAGAGAATGAGGAGCTAAATTGGTCCACTGTAATATCATAAATTCTTTGTTAGGAATATGACGATGAATCAAGTATTTATCTGATGACGAATTCGAAAAGTCGACATGGATAACTTATGTGGGTATTTTTTCGTTAATCAGTTCACACTAGATCCCTATGAAGCTGATATAGAAGCGATACTTTGGCAGAGTATAATTAATATTCATTCATAAGTTCTTACCTTCATGAGTTTTCTACCATAAAACCGTACAAACATTGATGTTTTCATCAGTGAGGATATTTCTCTTTCCATTATAGAATGTATCAATTATATTTATTAACCTCCTAGGCGTGTGGCTCATATTTCGGCATGAATCGATGTACAGAATAATTCCTTTATATGTAAATTCATAGGGTATTAACTACCCCTATCCCAGCTAAAGCCACAAATAGTATTCGATATCTCCCATTAGTCAGTTACCGTGGGATTATTTATCACACTTGAACCATTGTGTATGTTGTTGGGATGTTTTGCTTAGTAATTTTCGAGCAATACATTTCATCCCCTTCGGTCATTGTTCTTCTGAGGTTTGCACTACCTATCCACCATTTCTATTGAATGGAGAGTTTTCAGAGCTAAACAAACACTCCTTTCATGCTCAACTTAGGGGAAAATTCATGCGAGTCGAATTTGGCCACTACGATAAAATGAATATTCAGTTTCGATTCCGTTTCGTTAGCATAAGTTTGTTTGTGAAGACTGACTCTGGAGTTTATCTTATATTATGTCGATGTCTTTTGTAATTTTAGCCTCGATATTCCACTCCACGAAAACATTAGGTCATTAGCTGTGAATGTTTTTATGTCATGTATGCAGATATTCTATTTTTGCTCTTATATTTGTCTATAAAATTTTTGACTAATCAAATTATTTATTTTAATTATGCAGTTTAATCATACCCATTAGCTCTCATCTGGATATCCGTTATCAATTATTTTGTTCACTTGAACAGTTAACACGTCTCTGACAAGCAAATATTTTGGAGATCTAATCATAGAAAGATTGAAAGCGAGAAGGTGGATGGTAAACCTTCAAAAATAGAAATATGCTTTTATCGGATAGTGAATTCACACAGCACCCGTACCTAAATAAGATATCAGGTTACCATGCTAGAAGTTTAAAACAATCATTCACCTTATACTCTAGCCCTTAGACTCTTCGATAGCCTAGATGTGAGCCTCAGGAACTCTTGGAATATGCAAATTCCGAAAAAAAAAGGTGAAACGGCAATTAGTTGTTAAATGTTGGAAGTTTCTGAATAGGCATTGATCTTTATTTATGCTTATCTTGGTTTGAGAAATTTATATATATATTCTTTTGAACTTTTGTCTGACAATATTTAGTTAGCAAACAATAAAGCATATAGATCAGGGGTTAGTGACGGGGTGTCATACAATTCGGCGTATGATATAAAAGCCTAGGGAAAAAAACCCAGTAAAAAAAACCCTGGCTCCCTGTCTGAGTGTGAAAGTACAAAAATAAGCTGAAATATATTTTAGGGACTCTTTTCTTCAAGAGTGGTCCTCTATTGATTGGAGACGCAGACTTCTTCAAGTGGCTCACATTGAATCTGGAAATAAAAAGACAAAAGCAGAAAAAAGAACTGAATAACAAAAAGTATCATATTCGTTTGAAATTTATAACCCATTCCAAGAAAGAGTCGGAAACATCATGAATAGTCCTAAAACCATCTTGAAATTTAATTGTGGGACAACTATTGATGTGATGAGGTATTGTTTCTTCTGCTTCTCCACATTCACAACTTGCGCTAGGAACTGAGTTCCATCTAAATAGCATGCTATTGGTACGATCATGACCTGTTCTCAAACGATTAAGAACTGTCCAAATTTTTCTTGGAAGATCAAAACTAGGAACTTTTTCAGAAGGATCAGAAACGAGATACTTATTGAACATTTCGTAAGAGTTCCAATCAGTCTTCCATAATTCTTTATCTCTTATGTTCATATTGAAGAACGTATTATGCCACAATGGTTTACGTGACTTCAATCTGGGAATTCTATCTTGTGGAAAATATGAAATAATTGGGGATAAATTGAGAAAAGAATGATATTTGTTCCAAGAATTCAGAGCTGCAGTTTGCCTGCGAATATGGGGAGGGACAATATTAGACAAAACTGGTAACCAATGAACCGGTGAAGATCTTATGGTCCTAATAATTATTCTCATGGATTCAATCAATTGTGCATCAATTTTTTGTGTATGTGCACTATTTAACCAAACAGAGCAACAATACTCAGCTGCAGAAAAAACTAGGGCTAGAGATGCTGTGCGCAGAGTGGAAGCATCAGCACTCCAAGACGATCCAGCTAATTTCTGAAATTTGAGAAATGCTACCCCAAATATACGAGAATATTAAATAAATAATTAAAGGTTATCTTATTTAATTACCATTTCTACTACTTTGATATTTCCTGTTGAAGTTATCACGAGTCTGCTATTTTTTTTCATTGTTGACAGTCTTTTGTTGTTGTTTTAGTTAAGTGTTTCTAATTCTATATAATATGTAGCACCATGATTTACCAATTTCAATTAACCGCAGAAATCCGCTTTAAAACTGTCTGTGAGCATTTCATTTATCATTGAAATGATCTACTAACTCGCCGAATCGGTCGATATCACATGGTCGATGTTCTGGATCCAGTTTGTCTTTTTCACTGTCGAGAAGCTGCTGAAATAACACGTTTAAAGTGTTTTCGTAGATTTTCCGGTAAGTTTTCATTTATGATCAGCCGGGGTTTATTCGATCCTAAATGTCATGTTTATTTAATGCATTTAATTATTTTTTTGTGTAGATGACAAAAAGATGTCGTATAATTCTGGTCGGACCGCCATTTTTTCACTTTTCCATTTGAGAATATCTGGTGGATCAGCTCACCTTCATTTACTTTGATATTGTAATTAACTTTATTATTCAATTTCAATTTCAATTATTTAATTTTTTTCGGTGTCCAGAGTTCTCTGAATTTTTAGTGTCGAACTATCTGCGCCATTAGGTTCTTTTCTGAACACGTGGTTATTTTTTCTTCTTTTAAAAGATTTTCGTTTGTAAAATGATGCATTTAGAGAACGATGGAAACTAAGAGATTTTTATCTAGTTAATACTTATAAACCCGATTTTCACAGCCAAAGCCGTCGGGCTATGGAATTTTGTCGTCGACCTATCAAGTACAAAATTCATTGAAGTTGAGAGCTTGTTGCCAACTGGCAGCAGTGGCGTACAGAACGTTTCGTCAACTGAAAAACCACCAGAGAAGATAATTATCGAACGTTTCTTCAACTGAAAAACCACCAGAGAAGATAATTATCGAACGTTTCTTCAACTGAAAAACCACCAGAGGAGATAATTTTCCTGGAATCTCAATATACAAGGATAAACAAGATAAGTTTCAGTGAAGGGGATAGTGATTCCCTGTGAAACATACATGACCGAACATCTTGTCAATTCCACTCAATTTTGACTGTACATTTGTAAATAACTGATATTTGTAAAAAGTGGAATAAATAACGACTGTTCTATTTCGAACTTTCATTGATTAGGGTAGAAGCATCAAATCATTTTACCTGCTCTCCAGCTAGCCGGCCAAAATTATTCTATCTATATAATTAAATAAAGTTGCTTAGTTACAAATATTAATCCAACGAACTTCAACAAAGATCTGGAATAATAAAGTTTGTGGATAGTTCTCGTTCCTTCCAGAATTTAGTAATTGACAACTTCTCGGTTTAAGGAACTGAATGAAAACACTTTGGATTCCTAGAGCGACGTTTCGGCGTTATATTTCGCCTTCCTCAGGCTACAATGATAAAAGAAATCAAAACACTAATACATGGATGACTATGTGGCTAGAACAAACTTAAATCGATATTTACACAAACAGATTACAGGAACAATTACAATTTTTCTTTCAAAATTTAGGTTGTTTAATCAACTTTACAAAAATTCAATGTTTGGAGACTGACTAGATTGTATTGAAATCAAAAACACCATTGCCCATAATCTCTTACCTAAGAAATCCTTTATTCTTCAAGGAAGAACCAGTCAATGGAAAAGTCATAAAAATAAAACTTAATAGCAATAAATGCTTGGAGGGCTCGGTAAATACTTGAGATTTTCTTGGTAATCTATTCATAGTAAACAAACAATCAACTGAACAGAGAGACCGGCGGGCGAGTTATCACATAGAACATATGGAACTCCCACCACAAAAACACAAACAGGAAACACTATACAGGGTATTCATCGACTATCTAACGAGGTTTATATATATGTTATTAAGGGTGGAAGTATCAGATTGAATATTGACGTTGTCTGTTGTTTTCTTGATGAAGATCATCTCTTTGAAAATTCTCTTGTCTAAATTATTTTCCCTAGATAGAATCTCAGGTTCCTCAAAATCGAAACTATGACCTGTATCTCTATGATGAAATGACAAACCCGTACTAAAATTGCCACTCTTGCAATCGTTTTCATGTTGCTTCATTCTATTTTTGAGGTATTGTTTAGTTTGACCCACATATGAAGACTGACAACTTTTGCAGTTAACTTTGTAAATTAAATTAGATTGTAACATTTTAGGGGTGAGGTCTTTTAACTTAGAAAAAAGTTCTTAATTGTTTTCCTGTAATAGCAAACAATACGGACACCGCTGCTAGACAGTGCATGGATGAGTTGCCTCGTCAACATCGGAACAAAAATAAGTTTAAATGTTTTTTTAGATGGTGTAGCTTCATTGTTTTCTGGAGCGTTAACTGGATTATTGACGGATGAGGCGTAAAAAATATTATTGATTAAAGATTTGGGGTAACCGTTCTCACGTAACATTTTCGAGAACAAATTAAAATTCTTCACGTGGAAACTGGGATGGCTGAGATTCAAGATTTTTTGCCTGATGTTTTTTATTATTGATATTTTATGCTTAAATTCATGAAACGACTTGTAGTGAAGTATTCTTCCAGAAGCTGTTGGTTTCTGATAAATGTCAAAAATAACTTTGTTGTTTTCTTTAATAAGCACCAAATCCAAAAAGGTATGGTACCGTTGTTTTCTACTTCGTATGTAAATCTTAAATCTTGATGAAATGAATTGAACAATTCTAACATTACTTGAATCTTATCACCAGGTATGGCCATAATAATATCATCTACGTAAATGTATAAAAACGGGATAAGAAAATCTGCCGAGAACAAACATACAAAAGAAGTGCGTTCATGATTATCTCAGCAAAAATCGGCGAGGCAGGGTTACCCATAGCCGATCCTTTATTCTGTGCGAAGAATTGTCCACCGTACTGGAAATAACTGTTGTCGAACATGAAATCAACAATATCAGTTAGCTGATTCTTTGATAACTCTGTAAATGTGCTTAATTCACTCCAACTGTTTTTATGATCTCAAGGAGTTTTTCCCTTGGAATACTCGTAAATAGGGAAACAACATCAAAGCTTACCAGTATGTACCCAGTAGGTATTGTGACATCTTTCAATTTCGAAACTAAATCCGAAGAGTTTTGGATTATGAACTTAAATGATGGTCGTAGTTTTGCTAAAATTTCTGCCACAAACCTAGAGATTTTTAGTGTGGGTGAATTAATGCATGAAACTATGGGTCTCAGAGGTCTGCAGTCTTTATGTATCTTGACGAGACCATAAAATTTTGGAGCAACTGAATTGTAAGTGTGAAGGGCTTTAGATTGTACCTCTGTGATAAAGGAGTTGGATTTCATCTTTTTGACGATGTTATTGCATTTCGTCTGTATTGAACTGGTAGGATCATGTCGTAATTTAGTGTAAGTGGATGAATCTGACAGCAACTCCTCCATTTTAGTATTGTACTCGTCTTTATTAATTATTACCACCTTGTTTCCCTTATCTGAATTAGTAACCAACATCCTATCTCTATAAGTGTTAAGAAAATGTTTGGTATAGGAACTTAACTTTAGAAAATATTTGGTAAAATAATTTATGTTTGTTGTGGGTTGGAGCCTGCTAAGAAAATTGTGGATAATGTTACATGTTCTTGCCCTTAGGCCGTTTTTTTGATCATTGTTGAGTTGGGATTGAGACTTTATAATATGTTCCGTATCGGTCAGAATTTCAACCACCGGAAGGTCTCTAGAACTATATGGAAGGGAAAACTTTGGACCTAGCGACAAGAACCGCTCTATATCATCAGGAATAGTTACATTCGAACAATTGACTAACCAAGATGGTTGTGTTGTTATGTTGAATCTCTTCTGAGTGTTACTTATTCTATTGAATTTATTAACATTATTGTGTTTAATCTGAGTCAATCTCCGCTCATAGAACTGTCTCTAAAAACCTTCAAACTGTAATACATAGTTTTCCGGAACTTTCTCTAATAACTTGCTCTTAATATAATGAATATCTCTTTTGGTTTTATCTATTTGCCAATTGACTATTTTTATCTCTAAGTTAAGTATATCTTTTCTCAGTTTGTTAACAACAACTTGAACTTTGTATTGATAGGGATGATCACAATTAAAAACAGAATACAAACATCTAAGTTGATTGACAATATGGTTGGGAAAAATGGAACTCCTTCTACATCTTAATAAGAATATCCTTCGGTTGGTCAAACCTGCTAGACGATTGACATCTCTGGCCCACCGTTTGAACAGTGAGACTATGTTCACACCAAACAAAATCATCACAGTACTGAAGAAACCCATGTTAGCACTAACCTCTGTTTTTAAAGTTTGTGGATAGTTCTCGTTCCTTCCAGAATTTAGTAATTGACAACTTCTCGGTTTAAGGAACTGAATGAAAACACTTTGGATTCCTAGAGCGACGTTTCGGCGTTATATTTCGCCTTCCTCAGGCTACAATGATAAAAGAAATCAAAACACTAATACATGGATGACTATGTGGCTAGAACAAACTTAAATCGATATTTACACAAACAGATTACAGGAACAATTACAATTTTTCTTTCAAAATTTAGGTTGTTTAATCAACTTTACAAAAATTCAATGTTTGGAGACTGACTAGATTGTATTGAAATCAAAAACACCATTGCCCATAATCTCTTACCTAAGAAATCCTTTATTCTTCAAGGAAGAACCAGTCAATGGAAAAGTCATAAAAATAAAACTTAATAGCAATAAATGCTTGGAGGGCTCAGTAAATACTTGAGATTTTCTTGGTAATCTATTCATAGTAAACAAACAATCAACTGAACAGAGAGACCGGCGGGCGAGTTATCACATAGAACATATGGAACTCCCACCACAAAAACACAAACAGGAAACACTATACAGGGGTATTCATCGACTATCTAACGAGGTTTATATATATGTTATTAAGGGTGGAAGTATCAGATTGAATATTGACGTTGTCTGTTGTTTTCTTGATGAAGATCATCTCTTTGAAAATTCTCTTGTCTAAATTATTTTCCCTAGATAGAATCTCAGGTTCCTCAAAATCGAAACTATGACCTGTATCTCTATGATGAAACCGTGAGAACAGTTACCCCAAATCTTTAATCAATAATATTTTTACGCCTCATCCGTCAATAATCCAGTTAACGCTCCAGAAAACAATGAAGCTACACCATCTAAAAAAACATTTAAACTTATTTTTGTTCCGATGTTGACGAGGCAACTCATCCATGCACTGTCTAGCAGCGGTGTCCGTATTGTTTGCTATTACAGGAAAACAATTAAGAACTTTTTTTCTAAGTTAAAAGACCTCACCCCTAAAATGTTACAATCTAATTCAATTTACAAAGTTAACTGCAAAAGTTGTCAGTCTTCATATGTGGGTCAAACTAAACAATACCTCAAAAATAGAATGAAGCAACATGAAAACGATTGCAAGAGTGGCAATTTTAGTACGGGTTTGTCATTTCATCATAGAGATACAGGTCATAGTTTCGATTTTGAGGAACCTGAGATTCTATCTAGGGAAAATAATTTAGACAAGAGAATTTTCAAAGAGATGATCTTCATCAAGAAAACAACAGACAACGTCAATATTCAATCTGATACTTCCACCCTTAATAACATATATATAAACCTCGTTAGATAGTCGATGAATACCCCTGTATAGTGTTTCCTGTTTGTGTTTTTGTGGTGGGAGTTCCATATGTTCTATGTGATAACTCGCCCGCCGGTCTCTCTGTTCAGTTGATTGTTTGTTTACTATGAATAGATTACCAAGAAAATCTCAAGTATTTACCGAGCCCTCCAAGCATTTATTGCTATTAAGTTTTATTTTTATGACTTTTCCATTGACTGGTTCTTCCTTGAAGAATAAAGGATTTCTTAGGTAAGAGATTATGGGCAATGGTGTTTTTGATTTCAATACAATCTAGTCAGTCTCCAAACATTGAATTTTTGTAAAGTTGATTAAACAACCTAAATTTTGAAAGAAAAATTGTAATTGTTCCTGTAATCTGTTTGTGTAAATATCGATTTAAGTTTGTTCTAGCCACATAGTCATCCATGTATTAGTGTTTTGATTTCTTTTATCATTGTAGCCTGAGGAAGGCGAAATATAACGCCGAAACGTCGCTCTAGGAATCCAAAGTGTTTTCATTCAGTTCCTTAAACCGAGAAGTTGTCAATTACTAAAATCTGGAATAATAATTCATCACATGATATAATTTTTTTCTCTCTTTTTCAATAAAATTTTTCTTTACAGAATTTATGAGTAACCGGTAATGGCTTAGCCGGCACGAGCGCAGGTCACAGAGAGCATGGCCAGAGTGCAGGTGGTCAGGTGGACTTGGGCTATGTTGGCTGGACTGTGCGCTCTGGCCACATGCGAAGTAAGTACATTTTATACGATTTTTCACGACCAGTCATTTTAATTCTTCTCTATTAGAGGACATTTCATTGAAAAGTCATTACTACCTGCTGATCATGTGTTTTCGTCAAGATTTGATGTCGAACACTACGTTAACGTGATATTGGAATCGAAGGTTTAATGTGTTGACCATATGTTGATGTTTTTCGGCCCAAAGAATCAATATGTGTACGTGTATCGGCTCGATGAACCAATATGCTTACGTGATTTGCGATTAAGAGGACCACCCTTTGTTAGGACTTGTTATTGAACAATCATTCCAAATATTTTTCTCCTGGGAAAATTAATTTGTTCCATGATTTTGACACGCACTGTATCTGTGTGCATATCTGAGTGAATTTTTAATTTTTTTTTATGATTAAATATCAATACTGTTCCTTCGTTAATTCGATGGGGCCTTCAAGGTGTTCCATCGTTGAAGCTAGTAATAAAAACTTGTTTGTTTTTCGAGAAGAACCAGTTCATTGAAAAAAAGTACATAAAGGTGCTTCAAAATCCCAAATTCCCAAGATATTGGGAAGAAACCATGGTCTACTTCTGGTTGCAATATTGAAATTTTATCAATTTTTCAGAAGTCATGGTTGGTGAGCAAACAAAATCTTGATATATAATACGTAGTAGATCTTACGTTTCATATTAACACCATTTATTCGCTGGGAGGGATTGTATTTTACGTCACGTCTGATAATTTTCAGATAAAAAATCGAGTAAACATGGTTTTCAAAAGACAACAAATATTTTCTGCAGACTAATGTACAATCAAGATCATTATAGCATATTCGATGAAAACATGAATAGTGAAGATGTTATGGGATTTCTGAGCAAAGTATTTGAACAATTTGAAAATGGTATGTCACTACATTGTATCAATAAGCGTTCCATTCAATTAGATGGATGGCCAGTTCCTTCCTTTATGGTAAACTAACGGATTTTAAAATCATTGTTGAAGAAGAGATGTCCTTCTTCTCGATCAACGGATTTCACTCCTATGGATTTTTATTCATCAGGTCCCATGAAAAAAAGGCTCATAATGGACTTATAACACTTTAATAAACTTTGATTTCCAATTTTTCGTCGTACAACTCAATAATATGATCAAATCGATTTAATGACCAATTTGTATTACGTTATGTAGGTTAAATTTCAGATAGTTTCTCTAGCAGATTGACCATGTCAAATTAGTCTATTTTTGAAAGGAAATGAACGAATAATTTCCGGAAATGAATGAACGAATAATTTCAGGAAATAAATAAAGGAGTAATGATGGTCCGAATGGGTGATTAGTTATAATTATGTAATTTGGAATTGTGAGGTTATACGAAATTGTTTCATATGAATTTCAGGTTTGTTGATTAATCCATTACATAACAAACAATTTCATTTATTCCTAGGTGGTTTATGTTGAATTTACTGAACTAATATTCATACATATTTATTTTTAGGTCATTCCATTTTCCGATAAATTTCAATTAATTGATCTTCATTCAATCAATTTTATATATTGGTGTACTATGCTAACGAAACGAAATCTCACAGTAAGATGGTCATTCAGGTGGAGATTTCACTATTTCCTGATTATTAATTAGGAACGCTTCCCTTATTCAATGTATGGTATCTATTCAAATCTTGTTAATTCTTTAGCCATCACTTTATTCATTTCTCTGAAGGCAGTTCAATTTAGAGACAGAAACACTATAATAATATGGGGAAACCAGTTCGATATACCTTAATTAAGTTTGTTAATAACTTCATTTTTTCTGAATGTTTCCTCAGAACGTTCCAGATTGTTATAAACATTCATCTTTCTACGATGTACCCTTGAATCTCATTGAAAGGTATTATTTTTTATTTCAATATCTTGAGTACGTGTTTCTGGCTAAGTATATCTCTGGTGGTTCCCATTAGGAGTTATAAATATTTCATCTGAGTAGCTTGTTTCTTACTTTTTGGTGAAATTGAGAGTCTCCATGATTAATATACTGAAAATAGCAAACTTTCACCTTGGAATCCTCAAAAGATTGCACGGATAACGGTGCTAAAAATGTAATTTAGAGCGAAACAACTCATTCGTTTATATTGATGACAAATTTGCAATTTTTCTGTAACTATACATAGGACCAAGTTTAAATTTGGTTGTATTATTGAGAATCCATAGCAACCTGGATCTGCATTTACAGCATGCCCTTACACCTGAAGGGGGTCGACATTGAGCGAAAAGTAGCGTTTTTTTCTAGTGAAAATATTCTAAAATTTCTTTGACCAATAAAGTGGTGATTTTGTTGATTGCCAAAACATTATTCTGATTGAAACCACACCCTGTTACATATCTTAAGCTTAAGAGGATTTCTGCATGATATTAATTATAAATCGAATTCAGGAGTCCTATATACAGGTAGGTACATCAAGTAAGATTTATTGGTGTATCAACAGTTTCGTAATGCTTATGACGGAATGGGAAAATCAGACTATCCTAATATCAAACATGCATGGGTAAACGCCCATATGAGTTATGATTACCCCAGTTCCGTGCAGATTGAATATATCCAGTATAATTATCAGGGTTGGGAACCCAATATGTGGTTTATCGATTATTTGATTTATTTATAGTATGATCTCAAGCGATAGGAAGTAGAGTACGCCCAATATTTTGTCATGCTGCTCCATTTAAGGGATGTAATATCCTTTTCCATTATTTTGCGATATGATTCAATTGACCATATTTATTAATTGAGGTTCTATAGCGTGTGAATTTTTGCGATATTCTACAAGTTTTGTTTCAAACTAATTCAGATATATTTCAAGTTACAACTTGATCTAATGGATATTCTTGGAGTTATGAAGGAAACCAATTTTCAGATGCTTATAACCCCTGAATCATTCGACGAATTTGGCCCAATAAGGTACTAGTACGAGATATTCAATCCTCAGACCTGCCACAAAAATTTCAGCTCTCTAGATTATTCGGCTTGGACGTACAGAATCGATTTTGACCACGGATTCTTCATCAGTAAGTCCTTACGAAACTATCGATAACTTTTCTACCCAAATATTCGGGGCGAATTCATAGGCACTCTATTTCGAGAGGGATACTATGAATTTAGAGAAATAAATTCAGATTTTTTATTTATAAACAAATTCTCGATTTTTTTTTGCTTATATAATACTAATGAACAAATTGCCCACAGTACTAATCTACTAATAATAAAGCGATCGATTAATATGGCATATCGATCCATACCGATCATCATTCAATTTAATATTACATTACTTTTTCCATTATCACTTTTCCTCCTGAATAACTCCATTTATTCTTATGATTGTTTGCTTTGTGTATATTGTAGAAGCATTCCGAATAAAGATCTATTATTTTGCTAAGGTAAATATCATTGCATTGTTTGCTGACATGATGAGACGTTGATAGATAGGAGACTACAACACCTCATTGAATATTTCATGTATAATCAATTTCTTAGAATAGGTAGAGTATATGTAATGAATGCTTTCAGTTAATTACGCGATGGTTTCGAGAGAGGCAGCATACATTTGTTCCAAATGTTCGTCATCCTCGGATATCGAAAGTTATTCCGAGATTGTCTTGCAGGTCCTCCTCATAATCTTCAACTTTTGGAGAATATTATTATCATTATTCAACTCTTTATTGCTTAGAAATGAGTTTTATATTTTACAGTATTTGTGCAAATGGTAGACATATCGCCATGCAATTTCTTCCTGCCAACCAAAGTAATCCATTAAGGAAACTTATACCTAAATCTGTTTGTAATTTCAGTTTGAAGATTTAGAACAAAAACAAAATACTTTACCTAAAATTGAATTTAGTTCAATTGGCTCCAGAATAGGGAAAAAAGTGGGAGGGAGAAAAATAGTTGTCGCCGAAGAAAGGGGCTATGTCAACATGTAAGGTATCAAGTAAGTGCGATGGGTGAAGCACTCAAATATCTCCTAAGAGAAAACTTAAACGACAGATAAGTTACCTTCCTAACGGTATCCGGAGGGAGATTATTCCAGAGCCAGGGAAACATGACTGTAAAGCTATTCAAACTATCACCAGTCGAGTGGAGTGGTATCCTCAGGGTGAAGTCTGTCGAAACCCATTCCCCAGAAGACAGAGACCATCATACATGTATCCAGGCTTGCGAGAGCTCAACACCTTGAACCCAGTAGATGAAAATGCCAAATTCGACGCTGTCCTATATTTTGCTTATATGATCAAAGTTCCTTAAGTTGTAGACAAATCGTATACCCGCATTTTGTAAACGCTCCAGTTTCATCAGCTGTGCAGATGTGAGTCCCATAAAGGCCACGTCGGCCTAATCGAGCATAGGAATTACGAGAGAGAAGAATAAGGTTTTCCTGGTTTCAAAGGGCAAGACGTTATTCAGAAGGCGGTGATAATGTAAGACATGAAGACTCTTGAACTGATCTGACTATTTCAGGACAGAGTTTTATCCAATGTGATTCCAAGGTTTCTAGAATGTTGACTTTTACAGAATACATTCAATGTTCTAACCATCTTTGTTATATTTTTAACATGACAGTTGCTCGTTTCATAAGAAATTTAATGAAAATCGTTATAATTCAATGATTTGTGTTACTTTCGATATCAATCAAGATTAGTCAGGATGAAATATTGTACATATTTAAAATAAAATCTGCTCTTCGAAATATGACTAAAACACCAAAATGGGTAAAAAAACTCCGAGATATCACACAAAGCTCTGAATTGCGCCTCATTTCAATTTGAAAGCGGAGTGTGCACCTAACTCTGGAGAGGGTGTCGTGAACACAGCAACAAGTATTTCTTCCCCTATTCACAAGGATTCTAAAACGAATAAAGCCCATCAAGTGCAAAATCGTTTCTACTAGACTACGATCAGAATCAGATTTTCTTGTCGCCAAGAAGGGATTGTTATAAATGAGGGTTGAAGAATTGATGAACCGTGAATTCGACCTTCGTTGCCATATAAAAAGGATCTCGTATAGCTTCTTTTCTCATGAAAACTTATTGAACTGACATTCGTGTTTTGAGAATGTTAGTTCGAAAGCTTCTGTCATCGTTTTGTCATGTTCTCATGAATAATTTTGCTAACTCTGTACCCTACAAGAGTAGGGTACACATTCGAGAGTTCATTCCTGGAATAAAATATTAAGCTGAATTGTTTACTGAAATTTTTGTTTTTCAACAATTGTTTTCTGAAAATGTGGGTTTTTTCGCTACTACGTTGTTAGCCTTTCTACTTACCCCAATACAGTGTTTCACCCAAATCTCTGTAATTTTTAAATTTTCAGCTGAATATCATCAAACATTTCGATAATTAAAAAAAGAGTTATTAAGTTTGATTATTTTATCCTGAAACATGCAGATTAATTTATGACCTGTGCACAGAGCTGTGCTAAGCACCGAAAAAAAGTGCTTCGAGCACTAAGCCCTAAGCACTCGAAAAAAAAGGCTTCGAGTCTCGAGTTCTAAGCACCGCTTTCGACAGAAGGCTCCGGATTATCGAGCACTTTTGCAAAAGTAATTGAATATTTCGAGCACTAAGCACTAAGAACTTTAGTGGGAACTATTTTATGTAATGTTGTTTGATTGAAATGAGAACTCTTTAGCTTCATCGACATATCTAAAATTATGATTTCGACAGTGGGAAAAACTCAAAAGCCATTTCATTTGTTTTGTGAAACGCGTGCATTCAATTTACATTCTGGTACTAGTTAATCTTATTCGTCGATCTGAATCTGAATGGCTGTTCCTAATCAATGCATAAAGTTGAATTAATAATCGAGGACCAATTATTTTATAAGCGAGAACACATTACTGAAAAAATGTGGAAAGCACTGACGTGAGATCAGGAGCTTTTACGCGCTTGTTCTAAAGTCTTTTCTCACACTTAAAAAGAGTGCGATTCAAAATCAGCCAGCACAATGAGTGTGAAAGACTCAATAAACATATATCTTAAATGGAAGTTGAGTGAACTTACAGTTCAGCAAATTCTTCGATCTGGCATTCTTTCCACATTTCTATACCATATATAAGTTGTTGTAGTTGAGTGTCATCAATTATAACCGAATTTCAGATTCATAATTGCTGAGCTATCGGACAGATCTGGCCCAATAACTAACTTGACTTATATTTGGATAATAAACTAATTCTATTAATATGGAATCTGTATCTCATCTCTTTCGGAAGATAGAGAATATTCAGCCAAACATTTTCAAATTGGACCACCGTTTCTTCATCACGAGTCAAATCCAACCGATGGCGATCATTTTCAGCTCGATATTCAGAAATTACAGATATTTGGGAAAAAATAGTCCTCTTGTCGCAAAATTCATAATGACATTTCCATTCAAAATATGACAACTGCACACACCAGTATTTTAGACATGTTTGTCATAAAAATGAACCCACAGAATTAGTTCCATTTTCGGCTCAATATTCACTCATTATGACAACTTGTCATGAAATTAAAACCACCCTCATAGAGATTTATAGTTGATGTGATGTGAATTCATAGATAGAAACATAATCTGTGACTTCATTTTCAGAAAAACTCTTATATCTTCTGGAGATTGTACGCTATGATGATGAAATTTTAAAATATTGTAGGTACCTATACCCTGCATAAATGCCCTAAATTGTTGTGATCTGACGAATAACTTATGAGATATCGTGTATTGAAAAAAAACATTTTGGGAATTTTCAAAAAATTTTCTCTCGTGACGATTTTCTCGAAATTTGGCACACTCCTTCCTTTTAACGCTATCTAGACATTCTCTAAGTTACGAATTGATAGGATGAATATTCAAGAAATCAATGTTATTAACTGCTAAACTATTCGATGGATTTGGCCCAATAATGAACTTGACCGAGATATTTGGACACTCGACCTATTCTGAAAAACTGAAAACTCTAGGTCCCTTCCTTCGGAAGATAGAGAGTATACGGCCGGAGGGCCGGCGGGCCGGACATACTCAAGTTTGACCTCGAATTCTTCATCAGGAAGTCAAACCCAATAGCACGCTGTTCCACTAGGAATAAGCGCGCCAAAAGGTACTGAAAAAAATTAGCTGTATATATTTATATTTTCCTTATCAAGCATAGAAGCGCGATTCACGGGGATGGCCTATTTGGTAGTCGTTTTTGGAAAAGGGATCAGGTTAAAATTTGCATGTTTAGTATTGAGACAATGATTCTTTTTGCGCACTTATTCCAAGTGGACCAGCACGCTATGGTTTAGCCAAAACGCTTGTAATTTTTGAAAATGGTCTCAATTGAGGATTGGGTTCGACTTCCTGTTAAAGAAGCCGTGCTCAAACTTGAGTACTCTGCCGGCCGGCCAGCCGTTTACTCTCTATCTTCCGAAGGAGACGACCTTGAGTTTTCATATTTACACAATATGTTGATTGTCAAAATATCTGAAATATCTCGATCAAGTTCGTAATTGGGCCAAATCCGTCGGATAGTTCAGCAGTTATGAGCATCTGGAATTTGGTTTTCGCAATAATTTCTAGAATATCCATTCGATCAATTTCGAACTCTTAAAATGTTTGGATAACGTTAAAAGAAATGAGTGTGTCTTATTTCCAGGAATCTTCAAGATAGAAATTTTTTTAAATTTCCAAAAACGGTTTTTTCAATACTCATTATCTTATTAGATATTCGTCATAACTAAACAAAAATTTGGGTATATATAAAGGTTGTTTATATCCCACATATCTTGAAATTTTATAATCGTGGCGTATAATCTCGAGAAGAATTCGAAGTTATTTGCGAGCTTGCCCTAGTGGAACAGTGAGCTATAGCTTGAAATGGCTGTAATTTTTCGAATATCGAGCCGAAAATGGTCTCAATCTATTGGGTTCGACTTCCTGATGAAGAATCCCTTGTGAAACTTGAAGCCGTACAGCCGTATACTCTCTATCTTTCGAAGGAGATGACCTAGGCTTCTCAAATTTTCAGAATAGGTTAATTTTCTAAATATCTCGGTTGGGTTCGTTATTTGGCCAAATTTATCGAGTAGTTCAGCAGTGACGAGGTTCTGAAATTGGGCTTTCGCCGAGGTTTTCGCAATAATTCCCAGAATATTAATCAATATGAATTATTTGAATACTGAAACATTTAGAAATATTACTTGTTCAGCTTCCTTGTTTTTTCTTATCATGTTTATTCAATGGATTGAAATTATTTCAATTCATGTAGTTTTCATTATTAATTGACGATTTTTATTGGTTTCGGCGTTCTGAACAACCCCAAAGAAAAATAAATTACAATTAATGAAAGTCAGATTTAGCTATCGATATAACGAATTCCAGTTTATCTGCTGTATTTTTTTTGAAGCCACAGTCTTGTAGAAGTTTCTTCTCATTTTGAGTGAACGGTTTTCTAAAGTATTCCCCTATTTCCACGTAGAATTGACAGAAATAATGAAAGGAACGGATGTGATTTAAAAGTTGTTTTCATGAATCGAGTTGACCTAATTCATGATCTTCTGCTTAACAACTGTAGATTTTAGGTTCATTCCGAAAATACTACACATCGATAGAATCAAAAATGAAATATGTTGTCCGGAGAAAATTTTTGCATTGGAAATATTCAAAGTAATGTATGTCACGTCTTTACCTTTTCATTCATGTGATTCTCCATTAGTCAAAAACATTTTCGTCGAGATATGGCATATTAATGAAATTATGATCAAATAAGCTATTTGAATATGACATAATTTAATAGCTGATCCACTCCAAATAGTTGATAATGAATTGAAATCGAAATTTCAAAAAACTCGAATGCTCATCAAGAAACCTATAACACCTAAATATTAATTAAATTATTCATAGAACTAGAACGGACCAGAAATAAACAATAAAGGATTGATATAAATTTTTATTTATATATTTGATAAAATTTTTTGACATTGAAATATTATAACTGTAACAATAAACCATTCAGATATTTCCATTCGCTTTCAGTAGTACCAAATTTTCAAAGTTTACATCGCTCAAGTGTGTCTTATTATTATTATTATTATTATTATTCATCGGATGAACATTTTAGGAATTATTGCGAAAATCAACTTTCAAATGCTAAACTATTCAATGGATTTGGCCCAATAACGAACTTGACCGAAATATTTAGACGAAGTACTAAAGTGCTTAGAGTGCTTTCACGAGCACTAAGCACAATGCTTTAACACAGCTCTGCCTGTGCATGCTTCAAACTGCCAAATTTCTAATCGATATATTCATATTTCTCACGGAATTTCCATGATTCAGTAACATTTCATTCATTGATTAGTTTTCTCGAAGGGCTCCTAGATCTGGCGTTCGACAAATCTGGTTTTTAAATTTCGAATAAAAGCCCATTTTGCAATCATTTCTCGAAATGTTCATCAATTTTTTTCTTCTAATTCTTCTTTCAAAATGGTGAATCCAGATCAAGTTTACCAGAAAATAATCTTATAATTCAAGAAAAATGATGTCTGTAACCTCCAATTCATTATAAATCCTGAAATATCTCAAAATATCGAAAGAGAACCATCTAATGGAAATGTTTTTAGGTTCAATAAAAAAAGGTAACAAATGCTAACAAAAAATTTATCGTTGAACAACAATGAAATGAGACTGCAAGATGCTGAGTGAAAAAAAAAGTCATAACAAAGCTCTAGTGCTATTCAGATGAAACTCAGTTCCAAGCGCATGTTGTGAATATGGAGAAGTAGAGAAGAAACAATATCTCATCAATAGTTGTCCCATATATGAATGCCAAGATGGTTTTAGGGCTATTCATTATATTTCCGATTCTTTCTTGGAATGGATTTTCAATTTCAAACGAATATGATACGTATTTTTGATATTCAGTTCGCTTTTCTGCTTTTGTCTTTTTATTTCCAAATTCGATGTGGGCAACTTGAAGAAGTCTCTGTCTCTATCAATAGAAGACCACTCTTGAGGAAAGAAGTCCCTTAAATATATTTCAGCTTATTTTTGTACTTTCACACTTAGGCGGGGAGCCAGGATTTTTTTTACTGGGTTTTTTTCCCTAGGCTTTTATGTGATACGCCGAATTGTATGACACCCCGTCATTAACCCCTGATCTATATGCTTTATTGTTTGCTAACTAAATATTGTAAGCCAAAAGTTCAAAAGAATATATATATATAGTGCATGAATAATTTCAAGCATTCTCCGTAAACTAAAGATGCTGCTAGAATATTAATTTTGAACTGAACAAATACATCATCTTTCTTCTTCAGCTCAAATCTTAATTTGAGAAAACAATATGTAGTTCTATGGACGACGTGTCTCCTCTCGATATCTCTTTCAGAAACTGTTCTAGATTGTCAATATCGTTCGACAGGATTACGAATAAACGGATAATCAAGCAATGAGAGAGAATCAGGTGGATTATATTTTTCACATCAAGAAATTTCATTCACGTATGCATCTAACGAGATCGATTCGCTTTGACATTCCCATTAGATGCTCATTTCCTCTCTCCGGATTCCAAGCACACCTGGAAGGGTCCGGAACGACTGTTGAATGCGCACAAACTTTTAATTTATATTTACTTCTGCAGCTTCCCAAAGTCCTAACGTAGTTTCAAATACGGGCTCTCCAATTGGATGGCGTCTACATGATTGGAAAACGGATGAAATTGCTTAACTCTATGTAATCGCATATGATGATGCTCAAAGCTGGTACATATAATTTTGCTATTTGAGTTTAATAAACTGGATCTCCGATCGCCTTTTCAATAGATACTTTTATATCGATCTTATACCATGTATGACTGCAGCTCTGAATTGTTGGAGCAAATATCATTCTTTTCCTAATTTATTTCCAATGATTTTATACATTCCTCAAAATAGAATTCCTAGATTGAAGTAACGTAAACTCTTCTCGTATAATACGTTCTTCAATATAAACATAGGCGATGAAGAATTATGATAAATTGAGGGGAACTCTTATGGAATGTTCAATAAGGATCTCGTTTATGATCTTTCTGAAAAAATTCCTGGTGTTGATCTTTCAAGAAAAATTTGTACAGTTCTTAATCGCTTGAGAACAGGTCATGGTCTTACCAATAGCATGTTATTCAGATGCAACTGTGAATATGGATATGAAGAGGAAACAATACTTATCTCATCAATAAATTTCTCATTTCTTTGTTTCAAGATGATTTTAGGGCTATTCATGATATTGCCGACTCTTTTTTGGAATGGGTTATAAATTTCAAACAAATATGATACGTATTTTTTGTATTCAGTTTTTTTCTGCTTTTGTCTTTTTATATCCAGAATCAATGTGGACAACTTGAAGAAACCTCTGTATTTATAAATAGGAGACTACTCTAGGAGAAAGATGTCAAATATATTTCAGCTTATTTTTGTATAAACAACCCTTATGCGGGAAGCCAGGGTTTTTTTTACTGGGGTTTTTTCCGTCACTAATCTCTGCTAACACTACATACTCTATTGTCTGATAACCAAAGAGTCAATAGCTAATAATTCAAAAGAATATACAGTGTGAGTCTTTTACCACTGCATTAATTCTAACCATAGGTTCTTGATCCTATAACATTTTTCCAAATTTGGTCCCGTTCAAAAGATATAGGGTGTTGAAATTTCATAAAAAAATTGCATTTTCACCTGTAATATTCAACGACAACATCAATTGATATGATCTCTTGTAGAAGGTTTTTGATAATAGTCATGCATATTTTGGCATCAATTGATTTATTCCATTTTTTGTGGGTTTCTCACTACTACTGAACAGATTGGTTAAATTGCAAATTGAAAAACAAATATCACTTGAACTGAAGGTCCGTATCTTGTACTTCCTAGAATCATTAGTCTTTTTGCAGATGAAATCATTCCCCATCTTTTTTCCTGAATTTTACCATTTTTGAGATATTTAAAGTTGAAAGAAATTAAATCGATATAATCATCTGATGAAACATGAGTGAGTGAATAATTTCTAAGAGGGAAAATAATGTTTTTGAACAATTCAGATTCAATAAGGGATGCTGTGGAAGGTAATTTTCATTCGAACTACAGAGGGCCCAATGTGAAAACTTAAAATGCTTATAACTTTTTAACGTAGCCGAATATAAAAAAATGGTATGGGAAATAAGTGTTTCTTTTGATCTCAAGAACCGACGGTTGAAAATAACGCAGTGGTCAAAGACTCATCCTGTATATATATATATATATGTATATTTTTATATATACCATGTTGTCCAATATATTTTCTCAATGTTTTCTTCATTCTGTGTTCATTGCTCAGCTCTCTTATTTAAAAGTTCCTATGCTTCTCATCCATGTGCGATACCGGGTGTCTCGAATTCGTTATTTTCTCCTAATTGGAAGGATTAATTTTTTGGAAACTGTGAGCTATGATGGAGTATTGGAATATGGCTTGAGATGAAGAGATCATGTCACTTCTTAATTGATGCTGCTTACATAAAACAAAACGTTATACCATTTTTCTTGCAATTTCTCGGCTTCATCATTTTTCTATGGCGATTATTTTTAAATTACTCATTTGATCTTATATTTTCAAATCTATCAATTTCCTCAAACTGATAAATTTTCTATTACATTTTTCAAGAAAATATAGCTTGATATATTATTTTCCTATTGAAGAGTAATATGTTCAAAAGTTCAATTACTTATTATTCTTTATCTCGAGATTCTTCCACTCATTTTCTTCTTAATTCTGTTATTGTTCATGTTCTTATGTTATGTCTTATGTTATACAAATGAATAAATCAGCTTATCCTCCTATCAATCTATTTCGAGAATAAAAAGAACAAAGCAATTCTTCCAATACATTAAAAATTACTTTTGAACAAAATTCGAAGATAACGAGACACGACAACACGTCGAAAAAAGGCGGAACCTTAGAATATAGATTGATTATTATTAAAAACCATACTGTACTGATCACAGTATCACACGGCAGTAATGTACACGTCAGTTCTACAAACAATGGAGATAAATGGTTCGTGTTTTGTGCACAATGATCAGGATCATCCATCATGTTGAAAACTCTGCATACAAGCCCACCGTATAACATCATCGTGATGTATTTTACTTTTAGATCCATTCGTTTTTCCGTACATATTTTCCCATCAGATTGATGAAAGCTGAAGACAAATTAGAATGAACGGATAAACTAATTAGCTATATGCATTTCGTAGTTAATCTTCGCGAACATTGTTCCTGTTAACAAAGCTCGCTCAATTCAATCAATTACAGTCAGTTGAGTTTGATGAGGACATATTATGTCGAACATTTCAGCGTGAAATGTTGTCATGAAATCGATTATATCTGAAAGTGGAGCAAATTCGAAAGAGACACTCGTAGTGTGAGGACAGAAAATTTTGGGGTGTTTATAAATGCCATCGTTACCGAACTTTTCGACACAAAAACAATTCAATCGAAATATCTATCAGAAATCGTTTTAGAATATTATTGATCATTCAACACTATACTACATCGTCCAATGAAATCGCTCAATTTTTGAAAACTGACCAATAGAAACAAACTGTATCTGAAAACACTCAACCTCACAGTGTTTTCACTTTTACAAATTTGTTTTTATCGAATGCCTAATTTGCATAGGAATATTAATACGTCCGGATAGCTTTGGCCGTAGGTGGAAGTAGCGGTCGTCATGGTTACGATAATCAAGCAGTAGTTAGCGATAACTTCAACAGCACATTTGGCAGTTCTGTCAGTTTATTTTCGTATTTTACCATAAAGTAGATAAAAATGAAACGCTTTGGGAATTGTAATATTATTTCAATTGAGGAAAGTGTGAAGAAAAGTGTGCCGCTTAATACAGTGAAGTGAAGATCCTACATTTGGAAACAATTTGAAGAATTCTGTGCTGCCTGGGAATACCTTGTAAATGAAAAAACAAGTTTGTCAGAGCTTAATAATATTATGCTAGACTGGGCTTTCAATAAGACGAAAAGAGATGGATCAGACTACAAGGAAAGTGTCGTAAAAACCTTGTGGAATAAAGCTGCAGGAAAAATTCTATTCCGAATGGGGCGTTAGGTTCGATCCATTCATCTTTAATCCATTCACAGACGTGGCTACTAAAACGGCGCGGGATGCATGAAATGCCAAAAGGCGTATTTTGCAAGTGGACCCTGAGAAAAGAAAAGTCCAGGCGCTGTCTTTGGAGCAACACAAAAAGATGGTCAACTTATGTTAAGAAGATAATCCAGACGGTTTGAACAGAAAATTTTATTTTTTTGCTGCATTGGAGCTTGCTTGGCGCGGAGGAGAGGGTTCATCATGCCTAATTTCGCATTTCCAATTTGAAATTGAAAACGATGGTAAACCCACGGGCCGAATTGCCTACAATCCGATATTTTCTAAAACAAGACAAGGTGGTGCCCAAAAATGAGCGGAAATGAAATGGCTGACTCCCAATATTGAAGAAGATATTTGCCCGGTGAGGTTATATAAGCTACTTGTATCCAAAAGAACTGCAAACATAACCACTGAAAGACTATTCCTTACTCCACATAAGAATTGGAAATATGATTCATGGTTCAAAAACTCCCCAGTCGGTCTCAATACGATAGCTAAATGGACAAAAGAATCGGCAGAACTCATTGGCATCAACACAACCAAGTCGAAGATAACCAACCACTCGCATCGAGCTGCTACTGTCAGCCAATTAGCCAAAGCAGGGATTAGCGAGGATCAGCTGATGAAGAAAACAGGCCATTCTTCTGCAGCGTCAGTGAAACCGTATCTCCAACTGGACCAACAACATCACAAAAAAATAATCACAGCCATAAGGAATGAAAAAAATGTCCAGTCAGTATCTAATTCATCATTCGAAAATAATGCTGGTAATGTGTATTGTACTATCAATAATTATTATTTTGAGAATAGAGATGACTAATTTGTTGTTATGCTTCTATCTGGTTATTTTTGAATAAAAAACTATTTTTTATTTCGTTTGATTTATATTGTTCAATGATCTTTCCAAATACCACACGAAATTCGAATTTTTTTTGAGAACACTCGGTCGTTTTTGACAATTATACAAATTTCACTCAACAAAGTGATCCCGAAATACCACTCGCCTTCGGCTCGCGGTATTTTAAGAATAACTTTGTTTCGTGAAATTTAAACGCATAATTCCCAAAAAACAAGAGTGTTCTCAAAAAATTCACACCTCTAGTGGTATTACCCTTGATAACTAACTGACCTGACAGACGTTGGCCTGTCTTAACGATGACTATTTAATTCGAATTGGTGTAATGACTGAAGAAAAGTGTATTTATTGTTCTAATGATGTACGATGTTGTTTTTTGTGCCAATATAAATAGTTTTTTGGGTAATCCGACTCGAAGAGGGGACATATAATTGGTCATGTGAAAAACAGAGATTTCAAAGATTGATTCCACAAGCACTTCACCTAAATTATTCGTCTTTTTATTAGCATTCGAATAAAAATCTTTCAACGAAGGCTTTACATTATAGGTACAACAGCAATGTCCCTCCCGTACGGAAATGTCACCATGTTTGTGTATGATGAAAAAGAATGGCCTAGACATCTTGTGCGAGTTCACCGATCAGCAGCACATCATCGATGCAATGAGCGTACTAAAGAGGAAATCCCAGATAATATTCTACCTCAAGTTACGTCACAACAACCTGAGGAAACTGCCAGGATTCGTATTTCTAGGGCTGGACATACGGCATCTGACAATTCACAACAGCAGTCTGTCAGTTGTAGAGGAAACCTCATTGAGTTCGATAGGTGAGGAACAATGATTGATTGGATGATGAAATTAGCCTACTATAACTAAGAAATGATTCTTCATGAACCATGTCGATATATAGATCAATTCACTAGTTTCACCATTTTCTTCGGAATTTCTTATGATCCAAGAATTCCTACTAGATTGACTTTTGATTATATTCACCATTTCCAAACTGAATTTCCATGCTAGGAACTCTGGAAATGGCCTTATGGCCATTTCGATACAAGGTCATCAGGACTCACTCAGAAGATATTTTTCATTGTTTGTTTTCAATCTGAGTAAACACATTTCTTCCTCGATATTATCCATTTCGATGGTGACATAATGATAATAGTTATTTATACAACAAGTGAGTTAAATGAATGTTTATTCATGAGAAGAAAGTTTAACCCACGAGTCCGTAGGGCGAGTGGGTTAATTTCTACTAGTGAATAAACATTTTTAACTCACGTGTCGTAATTTTATCCCATTTTGATGAAATTTCAAATAATGAATACTTTTTAGAGGAAATATTAGGTATAATTCAAATTCATAACGAGATTTCCCTTCGATCGATGGTTGCTAGGGTACAATGTTATTAATTGTTTGCAAGTGTCGATGAAAAGAATTTTCATTTCGAAAAAATGTTTAGCGGTGACGACGAGGTTGTAGTTCCTAAGTGCATTATACAAGAAGATAATGAGGCAGCAGAAGAAGTATTCCATTGAAATCAAAAATATTGTACGAAAAGCAATATACGGCATTTTGTGCCTGGAGAAATAATAAAAAAGCAAAAGGTGTCAACAAAAAAATAATTTTGGCGTATATTTCCGAACAATCCAAGAAAGTTAAGTCGTCGTCTTTATGGCCCTACTACTCGCAACTTGAGAAAATATTGGCCCTGAAAGAAAAAATAGACATCGGCCGATTTCACCAAGTCACCGCCTTTTTGAAGCAACATTCCAGGGGATACGTAGCAAAGAAGTCGACGGTATTCACAAGAGAGGAGTTTGAATACTTTTGAAATGCCGCTTCGGATGAGCAATATTTATTGATAAAGGTAGTTCTATTATGGGTGTTGCTGGAGGGTGTAGAATCGGGGAGCTGGTGACTATGACCGTAGATGACATGGAAGATCGGGGCAGCGTATTGGTTATTCAGATTCCAGATACGAAAACTTATAAGAAAAGAGTTTTCACTGTGGTCAATGGTATTAATAAGGTTGCTGGACTCGATATATTTCGCAAGTATAGGCCAAGCAAAGTTGATCACAAGCGACTATTTACAAATTATAAAAATGAAAAATGTACGGTCCAGCCTGTAGGTGTGAATACATTTTCGAAAATGCCCGTTACTATTGCAAAAAATTTGGGCCTTTCTGATATTTAGGGCACAGTTTTAGGCATTCTTCTGCAACCCTACTCCCAAATTCTGGGGCAGATTTGACAGTTTTGAGAAGACATGTTGAATGACGCTCAAGTTCTGTTGCAGAAGGATATATTGAAGAATCACTACAAAACAAAATAAATATTTTTGAACAAATACTTGATGGGGTCACAAAAACCGCAGTTCCTGATGCAGAAATGGATATTCCAGCAGGGCCTGAGAAGTCCTCAAACGCATGTGCTATAACGACTGCAGGTTTCCAGTTCCATTTTCAAAATCTTTATAATTGTAATTTTTACTTCACTGATAGAAATGACTGTTAATGTAGAAATTTCGATAAATTTTAAGAAACATACTTTAAAATTACTTTTACGTGCATTGTGTGTGTAAAGAATATTTTCCAGAAAGTGAGTGGTGAACATTTTATTCTACTAGTGAATTAAAAAATTTTTAATTCACTCAGTGGATAAACGTCCACTTACCCTTGTTACCATGGGTTGAATATTGTAGTCTTTAAACGTCAAAATGGGATAAATACATTCATTCCTCGATATTATCGATTTCGATGGTGACATAATAATAAAAACTAATATACAGGGTGGCCGGGTGGCCATTTGAAAACGAAACAGACGAGATTACAGACGAAATAATTTTTTTCGATAGAAATGCTCGGACAGGTCGATTTCTGTTTCGAAGGGGACAACTTAAGATGTAGGTTACCCCCAAATTTTGAATAGGGAAGACAGGGTGATACCTCATTTGAAAGGTATTTTTATAGTGATGTCAGCACAGTAATTGTTTTTTCATTTTATGCATTAGTTCTCGAAATATTCTTAACTAAGTATTTGGAAATGAAGTGGTGTTTTCATGACACTTGTAGTGTTTTTTTGTGAAAAATCGACATTTTGAGCTTCAAAACAACCGTGACTGTGTTCAGCAAGATTGAGCTCCTTCGAAATACGCTTTGTTTGTTCGACATCTTGATTAAAGATTTCTATGTCAGTGGATTGGAGAAAGGAACCCACAGTCATGGTTGTTTTGAAGCTCAAAATGTCGATTTTTCACAAAAACACTACAAATGCCATGAAAACACCACTTCATTTTCAAATACTTAGTTAAGAATATTTCGAGAACTAATGCATAAAATGAAAAAACAATTACTGTGCTGAAATCAGTATAAAAATACCTTTCAAATGAGGTATCATTCACTCCATCTTCCCTGTTCAAAATTTGGGGGTGAGGGTTGTAGTAGCAAGGGTTGAAGCTCTATGCGTCCGTAACCTACATCTTAAGTTGTCCCCCTCGAAATAGAAATCAACTTGTTCAAGCATTTCTATCGAAAAAATTTATTTCGTCTGTAATCTCGTCTGTTTCGTTTTCAAATGGCCACCCTGTATATTTCTCCATTTGCAAAGTTTGTTTTACTTATATTCTGAGAGATTCACGTAGAAAATCCATAAACACAAAATATAAAATCATGTTCATCGCATGGGCATATTGAAGAGGAATGCTTAGGTTCTCTATTCAGATACTGAGTTCCGTTTCTGGAAGACATACGATGTTTCAAAATATAAATTCTATGATATTATTCTCAAAAAATGAGGTTTCATTGGAATGAAATCATAATACATTTTAACAAATAACATAATAAATCATGTTATGCATAGATGACTCTGCTGATTGATCATCATCAATTTTCAGGTAAAATGTTGACCCAACTCGACGTTTCACAAAACAGCTTGACCACAGTACCCTCTGCCGCATACAAAAACCTTCATCAACTTCTCATTCTGAACATGAACCACAACAAGATCAGTAGTTTACATAGCAAGGCGTTTCAAGGACTTGATACCCTCGAAATTTTGACATTGTACGAAAATAAATTAACATCGATAGATTCCGAGGCATTTCTTGGATTGGAAAAGTAAGTAAACATATATTTTTTATTTCAAATCTTCCGTGATGGAGGCTTCGGCAATACGTGAAATAAAAATATATATTTGGGCATTTGACAACCTTAGTGTGGCAATCTGACAACTGACAGCTCTAACGTAAAGCTCGACATTTTTGAGGTTATAGGTAGTCCGAATATTTTGACATACGAACACTATTTGTATTTTTACAGTAACTTAAAAGATTCATCTCGCCCAAAAGATGGAATAAAATCGTAAACAGTGCAGCAAAATCAAAGACCAGTGTTTATCGATGGTAAGGTGAATTCAACCCAGGTCGTTGTTCACTCCATTTCGTGAAGGTCATTTAAAATTAGTTGTTCCGAATACCATTGATGCTGTGCGCCAACTGATATTACAAGACCATCATGTGACCTATCGTGAGATTTAGACAACCGTAGGCATTATTGGAACCAGCATACATTCAATATTGAATGAACATTTGACCGTCAAAAAATTTGTTCTCGTTTGATCCTACACAACTAGTCAATCACTCAAAAAAAGTCTGGTGTTGGTTGGTCGAAAGAAATACTTCAAAATTACGATCGCGGTGCTTCGAAGCACTTCTATAACATCGTGACAGATGATGAATCGTGGATTAATGCGTATGAACCCGAAAGTAAACAGCAGTCGACTGTATGGGTGTTTCAAGATGAGCCAAATCTAACAGAAGTTGCTCACGCACGAAGCGAGCGGTCATCTGTTTTTTCTGAAAAACTGGACATGTTGCAATCGTACCACTAGAACAACGCAGAACAGTCAACTCTGAGTGGTACACAACCATTTGTTTGCCAGTTGTCTTCGAAGAAAATCGCCGAAGATGGATCCCTGCATTTTTGAGCACTCAAAACATCGATTTGATGAGTCATCCGCGGTATAGTCCTGAGTTGGCACCGTATGACTTCTTTCAATTCGTAAAGAATAAAATGAGGTGTTAACGTTTTTCGACACCTGCAGAAGCGGTTGATAACACACGGATCAATAAGTCCCGAGGCTAACAATGAAAACAATTTTTTTTATATTCATCCACATAATAACCTTCTAGGGTGATACAATCATGCGTATCCCAAAAATCTAACGCCATGACCTTGCCAGCTGACTGTTGCGTTTTCGGACGCTCCGGACGGCTTTCGCCAGCTATGCGCCACTCAGATGACTGCCGCTTCGACTCTGGAGTGTAGTGATGTATACATGTTTCGTCCATGGTGACGTAACGACGCAAGAAATCTTTTTTGTTGCGTGTAAATAGCGATAAACAGATTTCTGAATCATCAACTTGTTGCTATTTATGTTCCATCGAAAGCAATCGCGGCACCCACTTGGAAAAACCTTTTTCATGCTCAATTTTTCATGAAGGATAGTAAATACACATCCATATGATATATGTGTCATCTCAGCAATCTCACGGAGCTTCACGTTACGATCTTTCATTATAATTTTTGTCACTTCACTCACATTTTCCGGTGTAACGGCTTCCATAGGTCCACCCGAGCGTACCGCGTCATTTGTGTCTGTACGACCACGTTTAAACTCGGCAAACCACCGACAAATCGTTGCTTTTGATGGACAAGAGTCCGGGTAACATTTTTCAATGCATTGTTTCGCTTACACGGTGTTTTTACCCATTAAAAAACAATGTTTTATCAGAACACGAAACTCGGTTTTTTCCATTTTTTGAACAAACTACAAAACAACTTTACTCCAACCTCGATAACTCAGCTGTTTCTGGACCGATCGACTTAAAATTTTGACATGTTTCAAGCAAAGGTTAGTACTCTAGAGAGACGTGGTTACTGGTTTACTAGGAGCGCCATCTCTGGGTTGGTCTCGGGACTTATTGATCCATGTAGTACGTACAGAATGCATGTTTGAAGATACCTCATTCAGAGTGGCAAAAGTGCTTCGAATATTGGTTCAAACGCATACAAATGTTTATAGATCCTAATGGGAAATATTTTGAAAAGCAATAAAGTGCTTTAGTTGTGTAATATTTGTGTTTGTTCTCTATCCCTCGTACACTAAACTATCAACATCTTTCACAAACTTTACTGGGAAATTTGTTGTTATTTTTATTGTTTGAATTCTTGAAATTTTCATTTAAGATATAATATTTTCTTTGTTTATTGATCTAATGTATTTCCATAATCCGAATAGTCTTATATTTTTTTCTATTGGTGGAATCGAGAAAAAATGATGTTTTATCTGTAGAAATATTCCAAATTATGTTAATCTTCGATATTTTTTCATAAAAATTTAAAAATTATAAACTTTCACAAAGTTGAATCTCTTACTCACACCTGCAGTAAGAGAGCTTTCTAGTATTGCAATTATCAAGTCCATGTGACAAAAAAAATAACTTCTACTTTCTAGTATATCTGATTTTTGAATTCTGAGAGTATTTCATATATTCAAATCTCAACAAGTTAATATTCATTTTTTATTTCTGATTTTCTATAAACGTATAATAGGCCTCTGTCGAAAATCCCCCTATATAATTTCCAGAATTGATGAAATAAACAATATACTCGTATGAATTATCAATTCACAAATAACTGAACCCATCAAGAAACTAGTCCTAAAACTTGAATTTCTAGGTATACACGATTCGTTCTATGCAAATCTTCAGCTCTTTCCCTAGTTAAATTTTGAAAAAATTCTTAGATTTATCACGATAAGTGGGTAACAATAAAAGGTTCATTGTTCATTCTATTGATTTATCAATATATTCAAGGCAATGTACTTGAGACATGGAGTTGGATCCATATTATTATATAAAACAAAAACAAATTGGGAGACCCAGACCCATTTCAAATTATAAATGACTCTTTTACCGAAAAAAGGAATAAATTCCAGCTCATTAAAAATGTGTTTCTCATTTCCACTCCCTTGTCATGTTTTTATAGGGAGTCGTTTTTCATTACAGGAGACTGAAACGGCTGAATTTGGGAGGAAACAGTCTAACAGAAATTCCACAAAGGGCTCTTGCTCCACTGGATATGTTGAAAAAACTGGAACTCCAAGAGAATAGAATTTCTCAGATAAGCGAGGGAGATTTTGCAGGTAAGAACTAGACCGTGAAGATCTGCATGATGTGTACCGCGTTCACATTAAGTTGAATTATATCGTATGTAGTCGAAATAAAGGGTTTATTCAGCTTTGTGATTTATCTGACCAATGTGATGAAGGGATATTTTTTGAAAATTATGATATTATGGATATAATAATATAATTGACATATAATATATAATATTATATAATATAATTATTATAATTATTATATAATAATATAATTGACAGCGTTCACAACACGATGAACATGGTTTTAATTTTCTGATTTTTAAGATGAATTGTTGGACAGATGTGATTGTCACTATGTTTGTAGCACGTAAACTTGAAAAAGGCTTAGTATACGCCGAAACATATGTAGTTAATTAATATACAAAAAATAGATGAAGTCCTAATTTTTAATCCCGTGCTCTAACCCCAAAAAGATTACTTCTGAATTATATATTATAATATACTTATCCACTTATGTGTAACTGAAATTTAAGTCAAAAAAATTTTAGATATCATGCACCGAAAATTATCAACATAATCCCTGAATTATGAAAAATATTGAAATTTAAAAAACGATTGAAAGCTTGGACGAACAATGGATATTATAGAGTCGGCCACGTATTCCTTTCTGCATTATTCTTTCAGGTGAGAAAGGGAACCGGATTTTGCTGCAATTTAATCCCTCCAAAATTCCAAGCGATAAGAAATACGGAGACTTATGGTCATTAAAGGAGCGACTTTCTGTCCTAATTGCGTTGGATTTAACGATCCACTTCAAAACTCGTTAACCGAATGAGATCCCCGGTATTATTTTCAGTTGAGAATTATATAAGGGGCTGAGAACTCGAAAATATTCCAGATAAAATTTATGTTCTTGAAAGATATATAGGTACTTAAACTCCCTTTGAGATCTCCTTCATTTTAACTTCAAGGTAATCGACAAATGTTCCACAAAGTAGCACTGAAGATAGTTGAGCTTATCACGTGAACTTTCACAAGTAAAAGCAATTCTTTTTCTTCTGAAATATATAGATTACGTGAATTACAGTATGGCACCAAGCAACGTTTAGAAACAGAGAATATTAGTTCAGCTAATATTCTAATATGTCATTGATATTCTTTCGTTATGTCATTTTCCATTTTCTGCAATAAAAAGGTTAAAATTATTTTTATATGTTTGTAACTTTTAAGTCATGCTCTTTGAAGATATAAAATCTAAAATTAGTTTGTCAAACGGTAATTCGGATGTTTAATCTAAAATAAAAAAAATGTTTAACTTATTGCTGCATTACGCTGTTGGTCATAGAAAGAGAGTTGCGGAATATTATTGAAAATAACACCAAAATAAAAGTAAAAACACATTTCTGAATCGTCCTACTAAGGCAAATCTGAATAGAAAAGTATCATCATAAATATAAAATAGTAAAATCAGAATTAAACTAAATTCGAAAGAAGTAAACTAAATGGCTTCATCAGGTTTGAAAAAACATATTTTTTTATTTGAAATGTTCTGATTAGTACATACGAAAATCTTGAGTTTAGTATTATAAAGGATTTTTCATTAATTTCATTAAATTCTCAGTGAAATGTAGTTTTACAATGACATGCTGCGTCTACAAAATCATCATCGTCGTCAATTTCATTTTCAGTTAGATCGACGTCTTGAGAATTTTATTCTTACTTTAATACTCTATCATATGTAAATGAATATGATGATATGTGTAATTTTTGTTATTATTTTTACACGATATTGAAGTTTCTCTTGTTAACTTTCATATTTTATAATCATATTGAATAATTATATCTGGAACTGAAGAAGGTAATTGCTTTCCCACAATCAAAGGCAACTGGTGATATTTTTCTCATTTTAGAGCTTCTATTCAATAAACTCATAAAATCAATATGGATAAGCTGATAGAATATTTTTAAACATTCACTCGATGAACTTAAACCAGGCTATATCTTCATAAATATCCTTCAAAATCAATTGCAGAACAGAAATATGAAAATTCTCATTAACAAATATGAAAATTTTAATATTATTATGCAGTTCCTTCAAATACCCAGATACTGCTGTGATTAAATCCAAAATATTCAAAGCTCTTCCTGGTTTACCCAAGTCGACAAAAAAGACCGTTACATAAAGTGTTTTCTCAGCAGACTCACTTCAATTAATTTAAATGGGATAACAAAACTTCAGCTCCATCGTTGCGAGGAAAAACCTAGAATGAAAATTTGCGTTGAACAGGCCATTCTGTTGTCATGTTTATTCATTCATTCCGGAAAGGTTTTAATGGAGCATGTCAAAGCAATTCGCCTTTCTGGCCGAAATGATGGTTTTTGTAAAAAAAGTAATTTGGAACATAATTTTTGATAAACTAATTTGACCTTCTTGATTGATTGTTTTATTCTTGTAGGACTGAGGAATTTGGATTCGCTAGGCTTGGCGCACAACAACTTGAAGGAAATTCCATCCAGAGTGTTCTCCCATTTGAGTTTGTTGAACTCTTTGGAACTAGATGGCAATAACATCGACACAATACATCCTGAAGCATTTGCTGGATTAGAAGGTGAGGCGACATGCATAACAATGTAGGCATGAATGTCCCATTTAGTGACCAAATAAATCACGTCACCTTTACTTCACACATCGAATTGGCATGTCGGTTACGGCGCTTAGTAAATTAATCACTTCCGGTTCTCTCCTTCTCTTCTAAAAATGAACAATATACACACAGTAATTATCCGATTGCAAAGTGCAGTCCCGTACTGGCACTAAAATCTATCCAAAAATGCCAAATCCTACAATAATAAATCATAATTGAATCTACAAATCAACGAATTCACAAACGGAATTTTTTTGTCATCAAAAATTTTATTGTTTTTTATATTTACAATTGGATCATGAAATTTATTATTTTTATTAATAATAAGAAAGTTACACTAATAATTATTTATGTTGCATATTATCATCCATGTTATGTAATAATGTGAAAGCTTTTCAGGTATTTGGATATGTATATTCAGATATTCCTCTTTTACATCAAAAACACCGACGTTTCGGTCTCAGATCGGACCTTTATCAAGGCTACAAAAATAAAAACAGATTAAAACTAGAACATGACTAATTTCACAAGATTTACATTATTGATTCTACAGGAATCGAGTCATCACAACAAAAACATATATCAATCTGTTCCACCGTATTCCTTCTAAAATGGCCATGCATTCAGGTCTATTCTCTATTTCTCCACTTCAATATTCCAGAACCTTCACAATAACGTGGAAAAAACACCGAAAATTCATGGGTTAGGATCATAGAGTACGTTTAAAATTCTTTTGACAAGGGAGCACAGAAGTCATCAAACATAATCATGATTATTTTCTTAAAGGAACTAATAGACTGCTATATATGGTGTTGAGTCTATTGACGTCTTCTCTATAATTCACTGTTTTGTTTAGTGTTATGTGAATCATTTCACTTATGTTTCTTCTATAGTTGTTGTTTTCATGGTCCAGTATTGTCGTTCCTTCGAAATTGAATTTGTGTCCTTCTTTAAATGTATGTGAAGTCAGAGCAGTTTTCTCTCTGTAGTAGTTTACAATCCTATTTGAATTTATAGTTTTCGTGTACCAACAGGTCGTCAAATTGGTCTCTTCTCTGGTTATTAAAAGGTCTAAGAAAGGAATTTTGTTTTCATTTTCATCTTCTATAGTGAACTTTATATTAGGGTGGTATGAGTTGAACAGGTCCAATATGGTTTGTCTCATCTCCAAGGGAATCAACTAATATAAAATTAACTATAGAAGATGAAAATGAAAACAAAATTCCTTTCTTAGACCTTTTAATAACCAGAGAAGAGACCAATTTGACGACCTGTTGGTACACGAAAACTATAAATTCAAATAGGATTGTAAACTACTACAGCAACCATAGTAACACCCAAAAAGTCAACACTGCAATCAGCCTGATGTACAGAGCATTATCATTGAGTGGCAGCAAATTTAGAGAAGAGACTACACAGAAGGATTGCAAAATTTTAAGGAAAATAACTACCCAAAATATATCATCCAACGTGTTGCAAATAAGACCAAAGAAAAAGTAATATGTACGAGAAACAACATTCAACAGAAAGACAAAGAAACTACACAATACTGCAGATTCCCTTTCATACCTGGACTTTCACAGAAAATTTCCAGGATCTTTAAGAGGATTAATTACACAAGTGCCTTCTACAATAAGACCACAACAAAGAAATACTTCACACAGTTGAAGGATAGTGTACCAACAAATTTGCAATCATCAGTGGTGTATAACATCCCATGCTCGAACTGCGACAAGACCTACATCGGACAGACAAAGCAGCTGTTGAAAGACAGAATTAGACAACATAAAACAGACTCCAACAACATCACACATAGAGAGAAAACTGCTCTGACTTCACATACATTCAAAGAAGGACACAAATTCAATTTCGAAGGAACGACAATACTGGACCATGAAAACAACAACTATAGAAGAAACATAAGTGAAATGATTCACATAACACTAAACAAAACAGTGAATTATAGAGAAGACGTCAATAGACTCAACACCATATATAGCAGTCTATTAGTTCCTTTAAGAAAATAATCATGATTATGTTTGATGACTTCTGTGCTCCCTTGTCAAAAGAATTTTAAACGTACTCTATGATCCTAACCCATAAATTTTCGGTGTTTTTTCCACGTTATTGTGAAGGTTCTGGAATATTGAAGTGGAGAAATAGAGAATAGACCTGAATGCATGGCCATTTTAGAAGGAATACGGTGGAACAGATTGATATATGTTTTTGTTGTGATGACTCGATTCCTGTAGAATCAATAATGTAAATCTTGTGAAATTAGTCATGTTCTAGTTTTAATCTGTTTTTTTTTTTTTGTAGCCTTGATAAAGGTCCGATCTGAGACCGAAACGTCGGTGTTTTTGATGTAAAAGAGGAATATCTGAATTATCCAAATACCTGAAAAGCTTTCACATTACTAATAATTATATTCAATCGTCTATGAACGTTTTTTCTATACCTATTTCAATTGTTGAAATAATCAGTTGATTTTTTTCCAATCCTAATTGACTCCTCAAATTAACGAAATCTCGAACGAAAATTTTGTGTCATCAAAATTTGATTGTTTATTATATTTACAATTTGTTGATAATATTTATTATATTTATTTATAATGACAAAATTTCACTAATAATTACATTCAAAATAAAAAAAAATAAAAATATCATCAAAAATTCAATCGTTTATTATATTGACTATTTGTTTTAATCGAATAATCAACTCCTCTTCATTTTTTCCTGATATTTTTAAAAATTACGAAAACTTTACTGAGCATTAAACACCATAAACAAATATGACTTCGATGATGATAAAACAAAATGAAGCAACATTTTTAGATATTTCAATACGCAGGGACTTTCTGCAATTCTTGTAACTATGCGAATAAAAAGAAAAACTTATAATTTGTTGATAAAAATTGTTAATATAATAAAGATTAAAATTATCAATAAAAAAATTTTTTTTGTTGACTTGTAGTAAACTGTCAAGTATGATCAAAAAGACAAAATTTCTTGATAATATGTTAAGAGGTGAGTTATCTTCTATCGCAATTCAGAAAACTAATTAAACTGTGTTAAAAGAAAACAATATCGATAATAAAATGGATGCACCATTTCCGATAAAGCTTTTAAAAATTCTTTTGTTCTCAGCTTTACCTAAAAGTTTTCCGTTTTGCTAGCAATACTCCGCAAACACGTTTGAAACGTAGACACAGACCCATAAGTTTTCTCACTTTGACGCTACTTCCAAGTTAGAAACGGGGGAAGAATTACCTTCTAAATGTAATGTTTGTTTTCGCAACGGGAAAATATATTTTTTTCCGCAAACTCTATAAAACTTTCCGACAAGTTGGTCGATTCAACAGAGAAAAGTTAGATTGTGTAGTCTAGGCTAGAAACGAAGGGTTACCGGAACTTTGTACATTATTGGGAAAGAAATCTTGTTGTTCTTTTTGGTCTGATGTTTAAGCAATTTAATTGCAGTTTAATTGTTCTTATGGGAACACGCATTTTGTTTAATGAACAATGATTCGCCATTTGTTATTTCCTTGTTGGAAGTAAAGGGTCATCCAAATGTGACGCCTAGATGTCAGCACTATATAATTTTTACACGTGACATCTTTTCAAATGACATAAGCCATTTTGTTTCATTAGAAGGTAATACGTTTTAACCATGAACAGGTATACATTGCAACAACGCGTTTACATTATTCAAAGTTATTAGGAAAATAGGCGTTCTTTGAAAAATTCGTGATTTTTTGGTGCAAATAATCGCCCAAATCAACCTTCAATTCAAAGATTAGTGAAAAAATTCGAAGAAACTAGTTGTGTTACTGATAAACCAAAAAGTGGTAGACCAAAAACTGTACGCACAAATGCTGTTAGTGAAAGTGTTGAAAATGAACCGACAACATCAATTTTGCCTAGTTCGCAAGAATCAGACATATCTGATGGCTCCTTATGGAGAATTTTCCAAAAATTTTTGCATTTACACGCTTATAAAATTCAATTACCTTAGAAATTGAAGGAATTGATGCTGAAAATGCTGTTACTGTGAATGCTGAGCGATACCAATCAATGTTGAGAGACTTTTTATGTATACAGTTGAGTCATATTGATGTGTTTGGCGCCTATTTGCAGCAAGAGGGTACTACATGTCACACAACTCGAGAAAACATTACGTTTTAGCTATCAAAATTTCCTCAACGTGTAATTTCACGAAAGGCAGATTTTAATTGGCCTCCAAGGTCATGTGATCTAACACCATTAGATTTTTTGTAGGATAATTTGAAATGTCAAGTGTATGCTAAAAATCCACAAACAATTAATGATCTAAAGAACAACATTCAAGTTCTAATTCGTGAAATCACACCAGCTACATGTCGGAAAGTCATTGAAAATTTCGATATTCGGATTGATGCCAGCAGACGCAGTCGTGGTGGACATTTGAATGATATTCTATTCCAATAATAATTGTAATGGATCATACTTTTAATGAAAACAAAACAGCTTGAAAAAATTGCAAATAGTTTGTGTTTTATTTCAAAGAAAAATATAGGCGCGTTTTTTGGATGACCCGTTATAACACCTACTCAGAATAACGCAGCTTCAAATTAATACATAGTGTTTCAATTTCGAATTCCTGTTAGGCGTTTCTTGAGGACTATACCCAATTCAAATCTGAAAATTTGGATTATGATTTTGTTTGGAAGTCTCCACAACGTTGAAATTCTTTCTACCAACGTTTCGAAAGACATCATTTATCGTTCTGAAGGTATAACTTCACTTAAAGAACATTTATGGGATCAGAAGTGATTTTTATGAATACCATCCTCTTGATTTCATCTATTTGTAAGTTTCGCATCCTTAAATATTATAGATGCAGCATTTCATTCAATCCCATGATTCTTATTCACAGTATGATATACAAAATTTGAGCTACGGTGTCCAGTATTTGAGAAGTGTCTCTTATTCTGATTTCAAAGAGTATATGATTTCTTTGATATTAGATTTTCCGTATACGCGTGGTATTTCATGTATGCTATACTTCTTAGTTTGGTTTATACATATTGTCAAGTTCAACTTTTGTTATGTTGGACCTGTTAGTATCTTGTGTCTTGAATGCAGAGGCCATATCTTATTCATTTTCATTTATTCTCATTTTATTCCGGTCCATCTTTCACATGAAGTAGCTTTGTATTGTATCAATATAGGGTACAAGTTGGTTATGTCTTATCTGTTTTTCTTTCCAATATCTGTTTGAGAAAGCAATTATTTCTGAAAGTTATCGTGATGTTTTTCATTTCTTCATTTTCTTCTGTTGTAGATCATATGTTGCTTGCTCTATCATCCTTTAAACACTTGATCTTGAAACTACATTTTGTTAATATACAGCTTTATGATAAAGTAATGCACAAAATCCATAAAACGTACAACGATCACTTTTGAAAAAAATGCAAAAAATAGTTGCAGTAGGTCTAACATAAGCAAAAAACGAGAAAATGAATAAAAAACGAAATAACAAAAACAATTATAAAAAAAGGAAAAACTTAAACTTATCTAGTAAGAACATCTGTTCTTATCAATTTTTTCGATTGATTTACTAAAACAACGGTGCGTCAGTGTCAGTCGTACAATTAGTGTCACACCTATTTTATTATTATGGCTCGTTTAAACAAAAGAGAAAGGATAGAAATTCTTATGATGGTAGGTTACAGCGATCGCCTTCGAAGTCATGAAGAAGCATGTGCTTTATTTAACGCAACACATTTGGAAAGACCTCCAATTGCTAGTAAGAAGAATTGTTGCAAAATTTAATGCAACGGGAAGCGTGAGGGATGTTCCAAAATCTAGACGACCAGGAATAAGCGACGATGTGAAGTTAGATATTTTGCTGTCAGTAGAAGACAACCCTCACGCAACTACAACAGAAATTGCCTTACAAGAAAATGTTAGTCAGTCGTTTGTAGTGAAGATGTTAAAAAAAGAAAAACTACACCCATACAAAGTTCAAATTGTTCATGAACTCTCAGAAGATGATTCGGACAGACTTTTGGAATTTTGTGAAATCTTCATGCGGCATTGTGACGAAAATCCAAATTTTCTTAATAGTGTAGTATTTTCCGATGAGGCAACGTTTTGTCTAAATGGTTCTGTAAATCAACACAATTGTCGCTACTGGGCTCGGAAAAATCCCCCCAGACAAAACACACCCAGCGCCCTCAAAAAATTAATGTTTGGGTAGAAATTGTCAGGGGAAGATATATTGGTCCTTATTACTTTCGCCGGAAATAAACAGCTGAACGATATTTGGAACATCTTCGTATGGCTGTACTTCCGGACCTACTTGCGGCATTTTCGGATCCAAATAATGGGGAAAACTTGGATCCCAGTATTTGGTTCCAACAAGATGGCGCACCACCACATTATGGTCTTACTGTTCGAAGGTTTCTGGATAACCAGTTTGAAGGAAGGTGGATTGGAAGACGTGGACCAATGGAGTGGCCACCTAAGTTACCTGATCTTACCTCCCTTGGTTTTTTCCGTGGGGACATTTGAAAAGTCGGGTCTACATTAACCGGCCAGACAATTTATAAGAATTAATGGAACGAATAAGACACGAAATGACTCTTATAACTCCGCAGATGATCGAAAACTCTGTAAATGCGGTCTACCATCGTCTTGGCCTATGTCAGTTAGTAAACGGGACATAGTTTGAATAATTCCTATAAGAAATAGTTTTGGTTTAATCGACTGTTTAGTTAAAATGAAAAGTTATTATGAAACTTACGTTTATTTCGTTTTTTATTCATTTTCTCGTTTTTTTCGTATGTTAGCTCTACTGCAACAATTTTTCCCTAGTGTAAAAAAAAGCTTTATCACATAATGTAATAAAAATCTTAGCTTTCCATTAAAAAATACGTTGATGACGTCATAACTTTGACAAATTTGACTTGTTATTTTTTTGTAACTTATGTCAAGAGATGCGGAATATAAAACACCGTTTGACGTGTTTTTGCATTTTTTTCAAAAGTGATCGTTGTACGTTTTATGAATTTTGTGCATTACTTTATCATAACCCTGTATATTATATATCTGAAAATGTTTTTTAACTATTGAATTAAATGAACTCTTTTTTGTATTTTTACAGAAAATCTGCAGTATTTGAGATTAGGAGACAACAAAATTCATACCATACCAACCGATGCATTAAAAAGATTGCACCGTCTCCGTCATCTGGATTTGAGGGCGAACAACATCAGTTATATATCTGAAGATGCATTTGTAGGATATGGTGATTCAATCACGTTCCTGAATCTTCAGAAAAATGAGTAAGTAAAACTGAAACAATCACATAACATATCTTTCCGTGCACTTCTGTTTGGTATTGGATTTAAAACATATTAATTATTCAATTCATTTATTTGTTATCATACATTTAAGTATATTCATTACAATTGACTGAAGGGTTCACCCCATTACACCGAGGTACTAAAAAAAAACTGAACAACTATGAAAACAGTAAAAGTAACCGACACGTTCACACTCCAACAAAGATGTGATTCGCATCAAATAATTTACATCCTAAAAGACAACTATTGGGCAAGACGTTGAGCTACATTCATCCCTCGGGCCACCTGTTTCCCTCCGGGCGTTATTATTGATAGCACGCACTTGGTGCTGTTGTAACAGCTAATTTTTATTTTGAAAACGACAGAAGATGTCGCTTTTACAAAAGTCGAAGTCTTCACCAGGGATTTAAATTTTTGAAGTTAAAAAGAATTGATTTGAGGAAATCAACTTGAATTACACAAATTGTTAGGTTAACCCAAAAAATCTCACGTCTATGGTTAAAATACAATAAGTTTTGTCATTTAGGCAAATTGCCATATTCTTCATTTGTCACGCAAAAAAGCTCAATTAATTTCTATGAATCTGTACAAATGTATATACTCTATTCAAAGTTTATTTGTAACTCGGTTGGCCATGGAAATTTGACACATTTCACTCTGTATATTAAAAAGTTAGGTTGGGTTCGCTATTTTCCTGTCGAAATCCGAAGAAACACTGATGCCAACCCAAGAAACTTAAATCATGGCCACCCGCGATACAAATAAACTTTGAATGGAGTATACTTCTAAGTATTATATCAGGATATCGACAAAGTCTAGATAATATTTTGTTGATATTCTCTTGAACTTCATTTACGTAAAATTATTGTGCCTAAGTGATCCGACTAATTAAATAATTGAAGAATTCTTCAACAAATTGAAAATTAAATTGTATCATACTTTACGCACTTCGCAGTTTATGGATTCCTTAATTTATTTAATTACTTTAATTCCATTGTTTTTAATTACAGCATCAGCACTTTGTCTGGTATGACATTCGACAATTTGAATTCGCTAGAAACGCTGAATTTACAGAACAATAAGCTGCTGCATGTCCCTGAGGAAGTAATGGAAAATGTCCTGGATACCCTTAGAGTAATCGATTTGATGGGTAAGACACATTTGAGTATGGCAACACAAATATTCCATTACTTCTGTTTCCAGACAATCCGCTGATATGTGACTGTGACCTCCAATGGTATAGAAACTGGATAAAAGGGTTAAAAGATAAAGACGATGAAATGATGCAAAAGAAAAGAACCGTGTGCTTATACTCTCAAGATCAAAGAGAGTATAGCTTGCAGTCTCTACCTTTAGAGAAAATGAATTGTGTAATCAAATCTTACGATTCTCTGAATAACAACGGGAAATCTGCGAGAATTGAATTGATGACACCAATATCCCTGAGTATATTGGTTTGCTCCGTGATATTCTTTTAACGAATGATCTTTAGTTAGTCGGTTAGTTTCAAAAAACTCCTGAATTTTCTCTTACAACGTGAACATGTTATAAGAAAATCGTCAGGCTAATTTAGTTTTATGTAGATCGATAGATATAGGCAATAGCATTTAGAATCTAGATAATCCTTCATAGGATGAGAAATTAGGAAATATATTTTTTATTCACGAGAGTCATTGAACTGTGAGAATTTCATTTCGTGTTGTGTAGCATAAAAATATCGTTAAAGGTACGCTCTTTTTTTCTATTTCGAAAGATATCCAGAAACCGCTTTTCTTAACTAGATTAATCTTCTTCATATTCCATTGTTTTATGAAATTTAATCTTGTAGTTGGATTATGAAAAACTCGTAAACATATCAAAATTTCGAGCTTTGTAGATGAGGTCAATAATCAATCAAGATATAAAGAGTTTGATACTTGTTGCCCTCTTCATTATCTCGAATGTAACTCTTGGACTGACTCAGTAGTCTCCCTTTGAAATCCACAATTTAATTGATGTCCCAATATCTTGTAGTCGTTGTCATTTTACCTATATATCTTGATGTAAAATAGATGTAGAAAATTTCTAAATGTATTCTTATTAACAAATTTCTTTCGTTAAGTGATCTTTCGTTAAAATCCTTATTTAATATCGCACACCAAGCCTTAATATTGGGACAAGCAGTATCCTGCTTGATAAACATATCGTGGTGGACCCTCGAAATATATCCATATCATATGTGCCGCAATAATTGCTGAAATATCTAAGAGAGTGATCAATAATCGGTATCTGAACGTTTTACGAGACAGGGAATTCCCGAAATGGGAATTTTCGAAACGAGATGTGCCGAAATTGATTCGATTTGCATGAGCCAAAACTTTGTGAGCTTGATATAATCATATCATTAGAGATTAAGGATATTTAATATATATTATATTGTCTGTAAGTACCTAATAGATCAATAGGTACATTTATTGATGCACTAAGTAAAGTGTGATAGTAAAATTCCTTCTAATCAATCGTAACGCATATCAAATCTCAATGTTCTTTGTGACTGAAATAGCTCTACCCGTACCTTTATCCATCTAGAATCTAGATTATAGAGAACAGATTGTATCTTTCATTATTAGTATTCTCTGAATGAATTTTCGGGTAGTTCTGAAACATATTGAACGTCAATTATAAATCAGATGTTGCAAATAACAAAAAATGTTGGAATCTGAATGAAAAATGTCTGGAAAAATGATTGATTAATTCTCGACTGAAGATAAATATACCAGTTGAGTGTGGTTACTTTTGAAGAAAATGGGATTTTACCGGGAAATATTCCTTGTCATCTTACATATCATTTTTCCATATCTGCGATAAAAATAGATGTACACGTATTGTCAAAGATATTTTGTAGGGTTATAAGAAGTAAATATGAAAATATGATGATCGAGAGATATTTTAGTGAAAACGTTTATCGCAACCCTGTCCCCTCTGACAGTGTTGCCAGACCATTTCAAGACATATCTGATCGCGACGTTGCCGAGCTACACGTTTTTATGTCAAGCTCAAAGAAACCATCAGATTTAATATTTTTATAATATTCTAGTGTCAGGTCGTTATCACATAAAAACGTGTAGAGAACGTCCGATCGCATAACATTTTTACGATTTTACCGTATATGATATTTCTGATAGGTGTTTTATCTGTGCACTACATTTGGATAACCAGAGTAGGTTATATTCATCTTTGACAAAATGGCTGTTGTGTTTTGTGTCATAATATATCCAAGTTAATACTATTCAATGTTTCAAAAATGTAATATTCTATGTACAATGTGAAACTTAAATAAAGAGAAGTTTACGCTGAATTTTCCATTTGAGTTTTTGCTCATTTAAACCTGCTTCGCTTATGTCTTCATAGTTATAATTCTTTTTACCCTTTTGAACGGAACAACTAAAGCTCCCAGGAGAAACAGGTGAGACATTCGAAAAGCCCACAGCTCACTCAAGCTGTTTCCGGTCTTATATCTCAAAAAAATTTAAAAACTTTGTTTTCCCTAATTTTAGGGAAATATTTTTGTATACTATTTTTTTGCGAGATGAGATCGGCAACAGCTTGAATGAACTGTATATTTTATGAATATGCCACCCGTTTCACTCTGAGAACCACAGTTTTGCTGTTATAGGGGTCCAAAATTTTGACATTGAACAGCCTCTATCTCCTGAAATATTCATCGCAGGAAGAAACACACAGATTCCGAAAGGTCGCAACACATTCTGCCTATTTCGATCCTTATATCACAAAAAATCGAAGAATTTTTTTTTTTGACGAAATAAATTCAAATAACTTGCTTCTTTTTGAACCAAAAAAATTTGTTTTCGATTTTCGCCGAAACTCGAGTGGAAATAGCAAATGCGAGTTGTGTCTTTTTGGAATCTGTCATCCATTTCTTTCTGCGATGACTAGTATTGGAGATACAGGGTGTTTAATGTTATAATTTCAAACCCCGATAATTGCGAAACTATAGCTCCAGAGTGAAACGGGCGGCAGATTCGGAAAATACGCAGGTCACTCGAGCTGATTCCGGGCTTATATCTCGAGAAAATCGAAAAAGTTTTTTTTCCCTAAATTTAGGAAAATTTTTTTTGTTCCATTTTCTGCGAAACAAGACCAGAAACAGCTTGAAAGAACTGTGTACTTTACGAACCTGCCGCCCGTTTCACTCTGAGAGCAATATCTTTCTGGGGGTCTAAAGTTTTGACATTGAACAGTCTTTATCTCCTGAAATGTTCTCGCAGGAAGAAACAAGTGGCAGATTTCGAAAGGTCGCAAATTTATTGTGATATTCGTAAAGAATTGCAATTATGCACCTCACTTCATGACTCCAATAATACAAAACTGTCATGTGCAAGAAAATGTCTGATTTCTTTATCGAAATTGCCCAAACAAAAAATTCGAAACTTCAAAATGCCAATTCAACGATGTTCCGAAAACACGTGGACTCAGTACTATAACAAGGAAAACCTGCTATTTTATTAGTCTGACCAATGAAAATCGTACCCAATCACGATAAACTATACCGAAAACACGAGAACCAATCAAAGAAGAGGATCTGTTTTTTTGCTACGTTCTCTTGTTAGTCACCATAAGTGGGTGACTCAAACAAGTTAATGGCCTTTTTTAATACACAATGAAGAAGATGAAACTGAAATCAGATCAGATAAACGCCAATCATATTCATCCTATGATAAGGAATTCAGAAAAGACCCCGGGGTGGGAGTTCGGGGTCATACTCCGGGGTCCTAGTTCGGGGTCAGACTCCGAGGTTAGACTTCGGGGTCAGAATTCGGAGTTAAAGTCCGGGGTTCGAGTCTGGGGTCTGAGTCCGGAGTCCGAGTTCGGTGTCCGAGTCCGGGGTCAGAATCCGGGAAGAAAGTCCATGGTCAGACTCCGGGGTCAGAGTCCAAGGTCCGACTCCGGGGTCAGATTCCTAGGTCAGAGTCCGGGGTCTTAGTCCGGGGTCAGAGTTCTGGGTCAGAGTCCAATGTGCGGGAGCGGGGTCTGAGTCTGCGGTCCAACTCCGGGGTCAGACTCCGGGGTGGGGGACCCACCCCGGACTAGCACCCTTGACTCCCACCCCGGACTCCCAGCCCGGAGTCTGCTACCGGACATAAAAATTCTATAAGCACTCCGATCAGATGAACAATAGTGTTTTCTCATACTATGGGACAATGTGATGCAAATATGAACGCCTAATGAATGAACATAAGTATATCGCAAATTGAAAATAACTACTCATAATTTTCCCTAAGTTTTGTTCGAAGCTTTAATTCCTTTCCCCTTAAAACTTACGTCAGTGCTTTTCTGAATTTTGACAACGTATATTATTTCAGCCACCGAGATTGAATTCTATCTTTATGATTTCTCGTTATGAAAAATTTTGACTAATATTACGCCAACTGACACTGATTAATGAGCCCGGCATTTGCTAATCGAATATCGATCTGTGATGGCCATCGTTCAGAGAAAATCACGGGACTTCATGTAATTTCTCTTTTCTCTTGAGTAAATGAAAAAAATGATCATATCTTTGGATAGAAAAGAGCTACGACAATGAAATTTGAGGATTAGTAGGATATCGATCACCTCAATATATTCACGAATTTTTATTGAAATCCTAAAAATATCTTATGAGATTGTGAGTATTGAAAAATTTTTTTTTTGGGGAATTTTTAAAAATTTTCTAGCTTGACGATTTCTGCGAAATTTTGCGAGCCGTTTTGTTTTAGCCTCTCTCATCGATATTTCAAGTATCAACTTGATCGAATGGATATTCTAGTAGTTATTGAGGAAACAAAATTTCAGATGCTCATAACTACTGAACCATCTGACGGATTTGGCCCAATAACCAACTTGACCAGGATATTTGGACAATTAACCTATTCTGTAAATATGAAAACTCTAGCTGATCTCGTTTGGATACTAGAGAAGATACGGCCGGCCGGACAGACTCAACTTTAGCCACGGATTCTTCATCGGGGAGTCATACCCAATCGATTGAGACCATTTTCGGCTCGATATTCGAAAATTACAGACATTTGGGCAAAATGATAGGCACTCTGTTCGGGTGAACAAGAGCGCCAAAAAGAAGAATTTTGGCTTCGCTGTTGGGATGGTCCAGTATTTGCCCAAAGAAAGCAACTTTCATTTGTTCAGATCATTTTGACCCTGAAGATATTGTGATCCGAGTAAATGGAAAAAGATTTTATGCGGTGTTGCCGGGTGAGGTTTCACAAGAGATTTCCAATGAGGTTAAGACTTTCAATGAGAGAGCCAAAACAAATCGACATTTTACAGAGGAATGCTTTGTCTATCTTATATAGTCTACGGCAGCGACCGTACGGTGTCACTAAACCGAGTGGAATCTCGAATTTCTCCGGATACCTGTGCAGGCTTGAAAAACTACGACACACACGCTCCGGTCGACCTGCGCAGGTTTACCTGTACAGTATTTCCTCTCCGGTTGACCGTAGCGTGTATGGCCTGCATAAGAGTGCTTTATGCGATTCAAATTGGGTAGAGAGACGCTGGATGATGACGAAATGCCAGAACCGGATTATCAAAAAGTGGGTGCATTACTCAAAAATAACAAAAAACCATCGGTAAAAGTTAATTTTCGGTTTCTATCACACAAACTTACTTACTAATAACAAAGACATAGTTTGAAGTGCTCGATTTGTCCCAAAGTGTTCATTGGTTTTTCGTTCTTTCAAAAAGTTCGGGTTTTTTTTGGAGTGGAGTGTGTAGAAGACATCCTCACATTTTTATCAACCAATTCAGAAATCTTTCATCCGAAATATGAGTTTTTGACTGCATCGAAATTTCTCCAACTGGTTTGAGAATGTTTTACAACATAAGGAAAAGCAACATTTGCTCATTCCTCAGACCCGCCTGTATAACGTCATGGTGTAACAATGAGTTCTGCATATCAATATGGTGGATCAGCATCAAGAGAAAATGGTGGATGCATATTTCATTAGGATAGAATTAATCCAATCTGATCAGAATATAGGTCGCTACAATGATTTACATTATCACGATATGCCGTAATGACAGCGAATGAGGAATGATAATGAACGAAATTATCTAACTGGATTTATAGATAAGACTAGGGATGGACATATGTGACAACAAAACTGAATCCCGATTATTTTGGTAGTATACCATAATAAAATGTGCAATCAGAAGTTATTGAGATGGGATTAAATTGTTACCAAATAAAAAAATTCAATACTGCTGATGCAAAGCAAAAAAAATGGTAAGTTCGATTGTGTATTTTAATCTAAATTTCAATTGGTTAGTATCCATCCAGTAGATTTTTCGTAGATGATCTTCTATTCTGAATTATTGCATTCGTTCAAAAAAGTTTTTTCAAATTATTATTTCAGGTTGTCAAAAACCCTTTTTTTCGAATTGATTTGATATGTATCATTGAAAATTCATTATACCTAAGATAGGGCTCCACCTGTTGATAAATATGACAAGAATATACAGGGTGAATCATTGACCTTTGCGTTAATTTTAACCATAGATTCTTTATGTCAAAAGAAACATTTTTAGGTATAGGGTGTTGAAATTTCATGAAAAAATTGCATTTTCACCTGTAATATTCTAACGACAATATCAATTGAAATGATCTCTTGTAGAAGGTTTCTGATAACAGTCATGCATATTTTGGCATCAATAGATTTATTCCATTTCTTGTGGGTTTCTCACTACTACTGTACAGATTGGTTAAATTGTATGAACAACAAATATCACTTGAATTAAAGTTCCGTATCTTGTACTCCCTAGAATAATTAGTCTTTTTCCAGATAAAATCATTCGTCATCTTTTTTCCTAAATTACATCATTTTTGAGATATTTGAAGTTGACAGGAATTAAATCGATATAATCATCTGATGAAATATGAGTAAGTGAATCATTTCTTAGAGGGAAAAGAATATTTTTAAATAATTCACAATCAATAGTGGATGCTGTGGAAGGTAATTCACATTCAAACTAAACTGGACTACAGAGAGGTATTTGCCCAATGTGAAAACTTAAAATGCTTATAACTTTTTAACGCAGCTGAATATAGAAAAAAGTTATGGGAAAAAAGTGTTTCTTTTGATCTCAAGAACCTATGGTTTTAATTAACGCAGTGATCAAAAACTCACCCTGTATAATCAATTAAATGAAAAAGGATTTATGGAGTTTTTGATACCTGAAGTACAGATTTTTAGATTCAAAAGATAGAGAGAAATGAATCACAATTTTTGCCAATTGGCTTCTGAATGGTGAAATTATTATTTGGGCCATATCCACCTTCTCTTATCGTTTTTCTGCCTTCCAACGTTTTGATGAATATCTTTTTGAGGTCTCAAGGTATATAAGCTTTTGAAACAACAGAAAATGTTCGAAAAGTTGTCAATTTTGATTGATTTTCAAGGCGAAACTTCAAGATAATATTTGTACTAATCTGGGGTTCAACTCAGTTCGAATAATCGTCGAAAAATCTTCTGCCAAGACAACTGAAATCCCAGGATTTTCTTATCATCTAAGGGTAAAAAGATAGGAAGATTCTATCCAGACAAGTGAAATATTTAATTACCGCTCTTGACAGCAGTGTTATTTGAAATCTCACTCTGAGAAATTTAAGATATCTCTCAACTAAGTGACTTGGAGTTTAAGTTATTTTATTTAAGATTGATTTAACCTATCCTCTCGCCTTGTACCATTTAGATGAGATTCGTGACATCCAGTTTATATTCGACAACTTTGTTTGAATAAATGTCTCAATCGGAAACACACTTTTATATCATAAAAAGACTCCAGCGTTTCATATTCCAGGTCAATGCAAGATCGGAATTCAGGCCTATGTTATCATGTGAGAGATAGCAGAAATATATCAGGGGTAGTTGGAATTTTCTTCTTCCTCCTGATGATGACTATTTTTCTCATGAGTCTGAAAGCGAAAGGAGCTCCTAGCACTGGTGGAAGTAAAGCTGCTGTTAATTTTTCACGAAGCATCAATATTTTCTCTTCACAACCTCAATTCTGTGAATTAGTTCCCGGTAACACCATCAGCATTCAGTGTACTGATGTAGAATCCTCTGTGATGGACGAAGTGCAAAAAGAAATCAAGGAGTTGATTTCAAAGGTAAGGTCAAAAAATTTATTGAAATTCTAATTTCTTCGCTTTTACCATTCAGATGAACATTTGCTCTCTTTTATACAGGGTATGCCCCGTAACTCAATGTCAAGCACTTGATGATATGCTAGGTTATACCAGTTCTAGCAAAAATTAAAAAAAAATAAAATATGCGAAAAAAATAAAAATAAAACAATTGTACCAAATAATGGATATGTGACTGTAGGTAATCGATAGCATGGTTATTTGAAGATATAAAATGAAAATATAACAATTGTACCTAATAACGGATTTGTGACTGTAATCAGTAGCATGGTTATTTAGAATAACGTTTGAAAAAATCTCTGCAAAATTGGAAAATTTGTGACATAGAATTTTTTTAAATTTTTGCTAGAACTGGTATATCCAAGCATTTCGCCCAGTAACCGCTTGACATTGAGTTACGGGACACCCTGTATAGGCAAATAGATCTTCAGTGGTTTGAACGAAACTATATTCTGACAATAAGGAATACAGGGTGGCCATTTGAAAACGAACCAGACGAGATTACAGACGAAATAAGTTTTTTCGATAGAAATGCTCGGACAGGTCGATTTCTGTTTCGAGGGGGACAACTTACGATGTAGGTTACGGACGCATAGCTCTTCAACCCTTGCTGCTACAACCCCCACCCCCAATTTTTGAATAGGGAAGATGGGGTGAGTTATACCTCAGTTCAAAGGTATTTTTATACTGATTTCATCACAGTAATTGTTTTCTCCTTTTATGCATTAGTTCTCGAAATATTCATGCGGTATTTAATTTTATCACTTAAATTAATTTTATGCGAATAATTGACATTTCGTGCTTCCAAAACACCAAAATTTCCGTAGTTGTATTTGAAATTGCAAAACATCTACCACTGGGCAAATGAAGTCATACCGTACGTGAATAATGCTACTAGGGTCAGATGTTCGACTAGCTGTTTTATTCACTGAAATCATTCTCCAACTGTACGGTATCAGAACGATTTGAAGTATTGATCTAAGAAATAGGACTTTTCAAAGTAAAGTAAATAATTTATCAAAAACTCACATCAATTAATTAAATATTGAAATTGTTCACCATTAGCTTCCATACAATGAAATAAGTTTTGATCGAAACGATGGCGCACATTTTGCAGCATTTCTGGAGTGATTTGACGACATTCGTTCACTATACGTCTTCTTAAATCTTCTATGGAATCAGGCTGTGTAGAGTAAATGTTACTTTTCAAGTGGTCCCAAAGAAAAAAATCTAGTGGTGACAGATCTGGCAATCTGGCCGGCCATTCAGTGGGACCCCCTCTTCCAATCCACCGATTTGGAAATCTTTGATCCAGATATTCTCGAACTGGTAAGGCGTAGTGTGGAGGAGCTCCATCCTGTTGAATCGCAATCTGATCTTCCATATAATTTCCAGAATTGTTTTCAATAATTTCTATGTCAGTGGATTGGAGGAAGGAAGCCACATGGTTGTTTTGAAGTTCAAAATGTGGATTTTTCACAAAAAAACACTACAAGTGCTATGAAAACACCACTTCATTTTGAAATACTTAGTTAAGAATATTTCGAGAACTAATGCATAAAATGAAAAAACAATTACTGTGTTGAAATCGGTATAAAAATATCTTTTAAATGAGGTATCACCATCTTCCCTATTCAAAATTTGGGGGTGAGGGTTGTAGTAGCAAGGGTTGAAGCGCTATGCGTCCGTAACCTACATCTTAAGTTGTCCCCCTCGAAACAGAAATCGACCTGTCCGAGCATTTCTATCGAAAAAATTTATTTCGTCTCTAATCTCGTGTGTTTCGTTTTCAAATGGCCACCCTGTATCTCAAATCAACGTGAATTCTTCCAGTTCATTTTAACATTATTGTGATCGAGACCTCTTATTTTAATTAACTATTTTATGATTAATTGTAATCGAGTATTTTGAATTCCATTAATTCTGAGTTAAACATCGTTGGTGATGGGATAATTTAAAATAATATTTCTTCCAGAATGTTTCAGTTTGCATTAATTCTATTCCTATTTGTGAATTACTTTATGAGATATTTGAACGACCATTTATTCGACTATTGATCGTTTATTATTCCGATATCCCATCAGACTTTATGGTCATTTATATTTATGATATTTTGTTTATTTTCGTGGAAATTACTATGCAGGATCTGCTCTTTTGAGCTTTTGGAGTAAATGAATTTTGTGGGAAATGTTATCAATCCGATAGAAGTGGCAACTGAGACTCAATTATTTTTAATATCTAGCAACTGCCCCTAAAACAGTGATGTCTTTTAATTTCATTTATTTGTTTCTCATATGTTGACGTCAGTTTCCAAAAATACAATATTAATCAGGAAATTTTATTCGTTTATTTTATCAAGTCACTAACTTGTAGAACTGACAGTTAACTTACAAAATTTTTACAAGTTAGTAGTATTATTTATATTGGAAAATTTTGTTTTATAGTCATATATGTTGAAAATCATGGTATAACTGTTATTTCCAGTAACACAGATTTTTGATGATGAAAGAGTTTATACAGATGATGATGAACCATCTGTTGATTCAGAAACTACTGAGCTCGAGGACTGCAGAACATTTGTACTCTCCTTACTACCAAATAATTTGCTAGACATTTAGATTTTTTTGTTGACCGAATTATCGACATAACTCATCGCAATTTCGGGCTCTTCTACCCCCTGCACTCTTTAGTGCTCTCTACCCGAATCCGCAACCATAGTGGCTCCAGTTCCTCGAAAAGAGTGGCCGGTGTATAACTCTGGGTCTTTTAAACCTAAATTTTCGCTATTTGCTCTGGGACACCACCAATAGTGTGTTGGCTAGCATTAAGGGAAATGCACCTTCCATGTCGGTATAGCAAAAAAAATCTTAGGCTTTCTGTTCCAGGAGGCCGAAGATTAACATATTTTTTGTATAACATGCAGGGCTTGAAGCTGCAGCCATCATCGGTTATGGTGAATCTTCTTGTTGTTAAATTTTTGTTTGCTGCAATGTCACAATAACATATCTTCTACATCATTCATGTTTATGGAGAGAATTTCGTCACATCGACAACATCCAAAAATCCCAAATATTGTTACAATTTTTGCCAGCAACCACTGGTCATCAGGAGCATATAAAAGATATTGTCCAGCCTCTTCTTTACTTAATACCTTATTTGGCGTATAACGCTCATTTTTTCGTTTCAGAAACGCTATCACCTTTTGAAATCTGCAAATGACAACTAAACGTCATATTTTTCAATAAATTTTCTAAGGAACAAACCTGCGAACTTTTCTTTCATTTTCAAGCAGCTTTTCGGCATAGACCATTTTGCCCATAAAGTATTAGGGCTGAATCTAGCATATAGTTGATTCAAGTAGACCAACAAAATATCTTCAGTTACCCCAATAACACTATTTTTGTTTTGCCACTTTTTGAATTCGTCGTATTTTCGCTCGAACCTTGAAGCTGATTTTGCAGGTAATAAACTTGAAGCTACACTGCTGGCTGTCTCAATATAGTTATTTTCCTAACAAGTGCGGAAAGTGATATTTTCCCGCACGAAACTTCCGCTTCGCGTCGTTCGGGTAAGCAGTTGAGTGCGGGAAAAACACTTTCCGTACGAGTTAGGAACAATATCTTTTCTACAAGCGCTTATACGAGATCGATTTCAACACACAGATCAAATATGAATTGATCATTCTAAATACACATGAATGACAAAAGTCTCTGGCAAATCGTTACCATTGTACTCCCATTATTATCAATATATTCATTAGAAATATTCAGTTATTAGTTATATTTATTGTAAACATGCAGTTGGTCGCGTTATGCAAATTTATAGCAGAAGCCATCATCATATTGGTCGAAGTCAGCTGCTCCTTGGAAGATAATGATTCTGTATTACAGTTTGAAGAGGAAGAAGCAAAACGTTGAATATTTGCCATCATATTGTTCGAAGGCTCTTTGGAAGGTAGTGATTCTGTATTACAGTTTGAAGAGGAAGAACCATTCAAGTTAAGAATTTTAGTGGCCATTTTTTTTTCTGGTTAATAGATTCTTCCAAGTATCCCTCAGCAACAGCAGTTGACTTCGATCCTCCTAAACGTTTAATATTTGTGATACCTTCTCCACAATTGGCTAGGAAAGTAGCCGAGGAGCGCCTAAAACTGTGTCCTGTGTATAATTCCGGATTTTGTAGGCGTAAGTAAGCTGCAATTTCGGACGGTATTTTTCCTATTGTATTGATTTCGACAGGTTGAATCTTACATTTTCCCCGATTATGCTTTATGAAAATTCGGCGATAAGGTATTTCCTTTGGACGTAAATTCATATATTTTCTGTATATGTTCAGAAAATATCCATTATTGGTATCTTGGGATATAACAAACGATCTTGGTGAATGATTTTTGGAGTCCTTAATATTGACGATGATCAAGTCTCCTTTATCATCTATATCGTCGATGGTGAGTTTTGTAAGTTCCTCTCGTCTGCAGGCATCAGCTAATCCAAAAATTGTTACCAACTTCATAATCAAGTGAATTTCATCAGATGCCTCACTCATGAATTTTGTTATTTCCTCTTCAATAAAATTTTGGGCCTTTTTTGGACCAAATCCTATATTCTGTCGTTTAATGAAGGCAGTTAATTCATGGAATTTTGCAATATCCAAATCCTGTTTCAGTTTACAAACACTCTTTATCATTGAATATCGGGACCATAATGTGTTTGGTCTCCAAATTTTGGACATTTCCAAAAAATACGCCGAAAACCCTTCCTCCTTCCTCGATTGAACCTTTTTGGAATTACACCAATCAATGAATTCTGAATATTGCTTCTCATATTTTATCTTCGACTTGGCCGGTAACAAATTTAAACTCGCTTCATAAGAAGCTGCTAATATTTCTTCGGGCAGGTCATCATCAGATCCCGAAGTATCCATTTTACCGGAGCGTACTGATTGAATTCGAGTTGATATTATTCATATTTAAACAGAATTTCATAATATAATGAGAATGTATTAATTCTTATTCACATGCCGTTTCCATAGTAATGTCGTCGGTGGCATAGAGATATATCATTATTCAGTTTATTCTTCAGAAAAAGCGTGCGAGAAAAACTCTTGCTAATCCATTACCACACGCATTTGCGTGCGGTAATGGAATAGCAGGGGTTTTTTTCACACTGTATGACAATGTGACTCTTTACGAATTGAAATACGTGCGGGAAAGAGAATGAAAGTGCACGCTTGTAGAAAAATTTCTTTTGGTACATTAATTTTCGCTTTCGCCAAAACAAATGTAAAGAAAAATAAACAGACATGTTCATGGCAACGCTTCCATAGCTTACGACATTTGCGCAAATATTTGAGATTTTTTTGGAATTCATCTATTTTTTTACAAATGAGAAACAAATAAAATATAAAACAATACAATGGGTTTTACTGGCTCAAGGAGGTAAAAAACTCGCCTGAGGCTCGTTAGTTATATCCTCCATTCGCCTGTAAATATCCTCTTACCTTGCTAGTAATATTATATACTATATTCAGTCACAAACTTATCTGTGAAACTGAAGAACTGATGTTTAGTTGTTTTGCATGTTGAGAGGTTATTCCAAGTTGGAATGTGCAGTTTGTCTGTCCTCTAGCTGCATCGATTTGGGATAAAGCTAACTTTAGGGATACCGCATTGTTTTATTACCACATAAGATGTTAGAAGTAAAAGTTCCATTTTTTCAGATGCAGAATAACGACAGCATTAAATTAATATTTACCTCTATCCAAGATCCAGAGAAGGTGATCAAATCAAATTGGCTGGGCGACGTCGGGTGTATTGTAGAGCTAACTTCTTTAGTCATACAAGAAACAACTGTGACTAACATTGAAGCAAACTCATTCCAAGGATGCCCTTTCATTAATCTCTCCGAATTATCACTAATCAATACTGAGGAACTAATTCTGAATAAAGACAGTTTTTCAGGACTATCTGTTTTGAAAAGTCTTTCTATTCAAGGTCCTAAATGTCAGTTTTTATCTGTCGAGGACGGATTATTGGAAAGCCTAAAATCTTTATCATCACTACAAATAACAGCTTGTATTATTAGTCCGGAAGCAATAAGAAATATAACCGGGGGAAAACCCGGTCTAAATTCTGTAGAAATCTTGGATCTCCGACAAAACTCTTTCAGCAACTTGTTAGCGAATTCATTCACGAAATTACCGAAATTGAAATCCCTCTATCTGTCTCGGAGTGACTTGAGCAAAGGATTAGATGTTAAAGTGTTCGAAGGAACGCATCCCAATCAAATTTATTTGGATGACACTCTGATAACAAAACTTCCTGAGGGTATATTTCATTCGATTATTAATTCTCTCCAAAAGCTCTGCCTAACAAGGGTTCAATTTGATTGCACCTGTGATTTCAAATGGTTTCGAGACTTCTACATAGCCCATAGAAACATTTTCATTGGAAATTTTTCATGTTGTGATGTGGTGACCGGTTATTGTATGGACATAAGTATTTTTCCTTTCTGTGGATCTACCTTTACACCTACCGATGATGGAGTTACAACTACTCAAGAACTAACTACTACCGCAAGCACAACTGTGAGAACAACATCCCTTCCACCGTCAACAACTCCCGATGATAATAATACTCCATGCTTTCAAGCCAATCATTCTTTGTTTCTATCACATGGTTTACTGGATACTATTTTCACGAGAAGTATTCGATTGGATGGGCAGAATGTCAGATTATCATTCAAACAAATGCCAAGTAAACCGAGCTACTGGGTGTCTGTAGATAAAAATCTTAGTAAAGATTTTGATATAATCTTCATGAATCCAGCAGGATGGCTTATGTGCTTATATAACCTTCAGAGCAGTTTCCAAGTGGAAAATTTGGAATACGGTGAGACATATACTTTCTGTATAAAAAGGCGGAATCAGTATGTAGTATCAGCTAGAAGTTGCCAAGCCTTGGTAGTCCCTGTAGAGTGGGGAGACCAGAGTTGGATTAATAACTACTACAAACTTCCAATACTCATTGGTCTCCCAGTTTCCTTCATCCTCATTCTGGGTTCTTTTATTTGTGGGATTTGTTTCTATATTAAGAGAAATCCTGATGTGGTATATGGAAAAGATAATGTTATTATTGTTGAAAGGGAAAATTCGAAGAAAAAAGAAGAACCACAACAGAATTATGAGCAGCCAAAATACCCTCCATCTTTAATAAGTTGGAGTGATGGTTACCTGACTCCTAAGGTTTATGAGTCTGTCGAAGAATTTTCGATACCATATATTGACCGGTATCCGCCAGATTACCATGATCGATCCAAGATTTATCCTTCAGTTAGAATGATCAATATGGGGAGAGAGGAACTAGAGACTGTTTATTCTCAATCCGGCGAAATATATGAATCTGTTAACTTTTGTCCATCTTTGTACCATACAAATGACGATTTATCAAATAAAATATACAGCACATTGTAATTTATGTTTCCTTGATTCAAATAATGTAAATCTGCATTCTGTGTTATCAAAAATTCAATTTTAATGAATTTATGTGTAAACTATAAATAATACTATTTTTTCATCGAATTCAAATTGAAGTTATAAGTCATAAATGATTTTTACATATCAAGTCTCTTTTGAATTCCAAGTTCCCTTAAGAACAAACGCGCGAAACATCCTATTGTATTGTGAGAGTACTACAAAATGCCAGTATTTTCTATGGCGCTTTCGCGCCAATTCAGAGACTAACTATAAATAACCTTATGTATTAATTGAAGCTAATTTTAGAAGAAGGATGTTTATATCTGCGCAACCGAAATGTGACGGTGGGCAGTCCATGAAATTCGAAATCCCCTATAAAGTATGTACATTACAGTAGGTTACAATCGCTTCACCATATACCTACCACTACTTGGTAGCTTGCCAATCCACGAAAGCAACTATAAAATTAACAGTTGATTTTGCTTTGTGGCCGACTAGTAGGTTCCATATGTCCCGTTTCGTCAAAACCTTCGTGAAATCAGCTGTATTGTTCTCTTCCTACAGGACCGTACTCAGTTTCAAATGTGATTTCCATTGTGCTAAAACAGTCCGAAATCCAGATTGGTTGAAATATTGATTAGGTCTTAACTTGAATCACAACTAAGATTTGAATATTCTGTGAAATTTTCATTAAGAATATTATTTAGACTCAAATTCTTCGACTGTGAAAGAATGTTCATTGAAACTTATAATCCAAAAAGTACTATTTACGAATAAATATATAAAATGATGGATATTACCTCAATAATCTTCCTCATAATTAGCATTCATCAAAAATATCACGTTCCCAACCTTCGAAATTGTTGTCCACTAATCCCATGAACATTAGATGGAAAATTAGGATAGTATTTAAACATCCAATCATCCTTAATGGTCTTTCAACCATAACTATGTTTTTTAATTGTGGCCACATCTACCACATGACAACATTGACAGTTAGTTTTTGGCACATGCGTAGTAGATGCTCGGGTGGTTGTTACAATAGGTTTGTTTTACTTGCTTACACCGAAAGTGTAAAGTGTACACTTTACACTTTCAAGAACTTCCATTTTTCGGGAGAGGGGGAAATATCGTGTAAAGTGTGAACCCTTCAAGTAGAACGCCAAAGTGTATATCTGTGGTTTTGAATAGGTTATCAGAAGTTAGGTTATTTGAAAAAGTGAAATATAAATAATGTTCGTATAAAATTCATATTGATTTTATTACTACGTTTATCACCAAGCTTTATCAGTAAATAATGAATGGAATAAATGCAGAAATTCTTGGTTACCTTTTGGAGTCTGAGTCTGATTCGTCATCCGATGAGGATTATTTTGAAAACGATGTTTCTGAACCATCCGTTTTCTTCGCTGCAAATAATGGTAATAAAAATAACTTTATGCTTTATTAATTTTAGTTTTTATTATTATTACATATAACCACATATTAAGTTTATGTATTTGTAGAATTACGTTAGTTCTGTCACGTAACGGCGTGTATTTTTTAGATGAAGACATTGGACCAATAATTGAACCAGTATTAGGGCTTCTCCAAAGAGTACATCATGTAAAAATTGTTAATTACATTGAAAATGTTGTACATTCATATGTAGAGAGTGATTTCATAATGAACTTTCGTTTATCACGAGAAGTGACATATGAAGTGATCAATCGTTTTGCAGCTTCTTCAGTTTTTTTGCCGTTACAAGGTTAGTTTTATATTATTAATTGTACATACATAATTTCTTCATTATAATATCTTCCTATACCTCAGAATGTTATTATAGGTCATGCAGGGTATGAGCCTATTTCTCCAGAGAAACATATTTTAAGTTTTCTTTGGTACGTTGGACATGAAAGCATTAGCTATCGGGATGTAGCAGATAGATTTGGAATCAGTATAAATGCACTGTACAATGTTATATCCAGGGTTACAAATTTCCTAATATCTATTGCACCAAATATCATAAGATCTCCTACATCACAAGAGAGGGAAACCATTAAGGAATGTTTTCTTCAGCGAAAAAGATTTCCTGGGGTGATAGGTAATATTTTAGTAACCACATCATTTTATTTATACAGGTGTAGAATTTCCACTATTTTATTAATGAATAATTCCCATCAGGTGCCATAGATGGATCACACATTCGAATAGACAAACCCATTGAAGATAAGGATTCATACATTAATAGGAAGCATTTCTTTTCCATTCACTTACAAGGCATTGTGAATCATGAACAAAAATTTATGAATGTATTTATTGGTTACCCTGGCTCGGTTCACGATGCAAGAGTTTTTAGGGAATCGCCAGTGTACCATAGACTCCATGAAGTTTGCGGAGGTTTGTAATCCATTTACATCATATCATATTTTTTAGATATAAATTACATCAAAATGTATATGCAGATTCTGCTGTAACAAATTATAATAGTATGCAATCTTTTACTAAGGCAATTTTCTAATTTGCAGAAGATGGATACCTGCTTGGAGATAGTGCGTATCCTTGTTTAAAACAATTGATTGTTCCATATAGGGATACCGGACATTTAACACGAGCTCAAATCAAATTTAATCAAAGATTGAGCTGCTGTCGAGTTATTATCGAAAATGCTTTTGGTAACCTGAAACAGAGATTTGGTCAATTATACCACTTCAACTTGCGAGATATTGTTCGAATGATTCAGGTTGTGCATGCATGCTGTGTTCTACACAATATAGCAAATGCTAATGACCTACAGTTATTCGAACCTCCATCGGATGAAGATCACCCTGATCCTGATATCGTAACTGCATCAATCAGCATGACCGAAAGTTTTAATGACACAGCACAGGACAATCAGCAGGGACGAGATATGTCGACAATTCGCAACTCAACTAGAATAATAATTTTTTTGTATTGTATCATTTATAAAATGGAAATAAAATATTGACTATTTAATAAAAAAATTTATTTAATTATGATTTAAACATATCAAAGATATGTTTAAGTTTTACAATTTTATTTTTCTTTGTCTTTCAAAGTATTCAATAATTCTCTCAAAAGATTGTTCTTTTCTTCCCTTAATTGATTCCTTCTCTCGGCCAGCTCGATTGCTTTCTTTCTACACTCCTCTATTTTGGTGAAATGTTGATCTTGCCTCTCTTGAATTGCCCTGTAAGTGTTGAGGACCTGGGTTAAAGTTTCATCATTTTTTTCTTGCCTCTGTTCAAGAGTCTTTCTGTATTCTCTAATTTCGTCTTTGCATACCTCTAAGGCCTTTGCCGTTGTACCTACAGGTACTCTTTTTTTAGCAGGGATAAGTGCTGGCTGGCTTACTTCTTCATTTTCAATACTGTTGGTTTGGCATGTAATGAAACCTTCTTCATCTAGAATAACAGATCCATCGTCATTTCTATTGACCATAGCGATTTTCATTCCCTGTATCTCTTCCATTGCGAAAAACTAACAGAAAATTGTTTCAATTCACTTCAGTTTATCGCGACCGCACATAAACAACTCAACTTCGAAGATAACTTTTAAAAGAAATATCTTAGGTCCATTATCGATTACCATAAACAGAGCATAGATAATATTAAATATATTAGATATTATTCTTATTCATGTACCATACGGAAAAAGTCGCATTCTGGAAACCGTTATATACCGAATATATAACGAAAATATAAATATAACCTAAAAGTTCACTTTACACTTCTTTACACCTCCTCTCAAGTGAGTGTAAGAATAGTGTAAAATACGTCATAAAAGTGTAATACACTTTCAAGAAGAACAGCGCATAACCTTACACCTCTACGTCATTTCCGACAAGAAGAACGTGAAAGTGTAAATTTTACACTAAAGTGTACAAAGTGTAAGCAAGAAGAACAAACCTAATGAATTCAATTTCGCTCGAAAATCGCATTAAAATATTCGAAAGCCACTATGGAAATGGTATGTCTATTGAAATCACATTCCGTAATATTCGTGAAAATTTCGGATAACATAATCGACTTTCTGAGACCGCTATTAAGAATTTGGAACCTATATTTGAGTCGACGGGCTTGGTATAAAATTTGCCTACACCAACGCGTTCTCGACCGGGCTGTTCAACTGAAAACATCGCAGCCGTGAGCCACAGTATTGAAGAATATCCAAATTTGTATTTGGCTCTGAAGCCTTACAAAAATGTGGTCTGGAGGCGAGATTGTGCCTTTTTTTTCGAAGATGAGGCTGAAAATGCGGTAACGGTCAATGGATCACGCTATCGCGAGATGTTAACAACCCAATTTCAGCCTATCATTGATAAAATGGATATTACTGACATGTGGTTTCAACAAGACGGCGCCACTTGTCGTACAGCCAATGAGACGATCAATTTATTGCAAACCAAATTTGCTGATCGCATAATTTTACGAAATTCAGCTGTTGAATGGCCAGCCAGCTCGTGTGATTCAACACCCCAGGATTATTTTTGTGGGACTATCTTGAGGACAGAGTATATACTGTGAATAGTGAATTACTACCAAGCCATTTACGAGTTCGATAATAGGTTTTTTGAATTATTCATTTTGGAGGTTTCTATCGATTTTACAAAATTCTGTTGCTTTTTTCCATCCTGTGCTGTTGTAATTGCTGACTCAGAGAAATTTGGGGTTTCAGAAAGTCTTCTAATTGTATATGATATTTTCGATTTTTGCCTGGAAACGAGATCATAAGAGCTATATAGTAGTTTGTTCTTTTGTAGGTAAAAATATTATCTTAATTTGCAGTAAATGAAAAAAAATCGCCCCAATAATTTTATTATCTTGAATAATTTGGAAGTATTAAATGTTTACTTTCTTATGTTGCATTGGCTTGCAGACTACATGTAAAAATAATAAAAATAATATTGAAAAGTACACAAATATGTTAGAAAATATGAATTATATCCATTGCTCATAAATAATTCTTATAAAATCAAGCCAAGTAGATATCTGTGATTTCAGTAAGCAAATCTGTTTTCAATAGTTACAACCAATAAAGTCGCATCACAACCAAAGAAGCAACTTTTCGCAAGTTATTGATAAAATAATTATTCTCATTTAATCATCGCATATTTCCAGAATACAAGATTCTATTAAAATTTAGGATACACCCCTGTTTGCGGGATTTCAGACTCAGACCTAGACTTGAAAATATGAATACTGTTAATTACAAACGTAAGACATGTCGTCTATTACTAGAATCCAACGTTTTATAAAAAGATTTGCACCAAACCCGACCCGTTCACTTTAGATTTGTGAGGTAACGAGTGTTCACCATAATTCAAAAGTCATGGCGGTAAGTGGAATTTTTTTGAAATATATGAAACTCAAAAAATAAGGGTTTTTTTTCGCAATGATTTAAATCTGAGCATTAATGAGATTTTTTCCGGCAGGATGAACTGAGCAAAGAGCAGATTGCTCGTGAGTATAGATTTTTTATAATTTTTCCTCGACGTATTTAATTGTTTATAATTTTTCACAGTGTTGAAGAATGCTTTCGATACATTTGATGTTGAGAAGAAGGGAAGTATTGGTACAGTGATGATTGGAACCATCCTGGGAATGTTAGGTGTTCATACCATCGAGGAAACACTGAATGAAATCATATCTGAGGTGGATGCTGATGGTGAGTGAATCAAATCGCGTTCATTCACTTCCTCATGTAGATTAATATTTTCATTTCACAACTGAGTTGACGTATGAATATATTTTGAGCATATCTCCTTAATTACCCTTGTAAGAAATTCGATATTTTTAGCGTTATTTAAATATACATCAAACCTGTATTTCTATCATACCGTTTTTCTTTGATTTGCTCTTTTACGCCCTAATGAAATACTTACTACTTTACATCCTTATTTAATGGAATAAACTTCATCAGCTTTATATTCGTCATGTGTATTCTGATGTTTTTTCTATTACAATTATCAGGAAATGTATATTTAGACCAAAACTTGAGATGATACAAAGATTATTCGATTCAATCATGCATCTCTTTAACGCTATGGCAACATATTTGAGCAAGCATACTTCAATAAATAATTAGGCCGGATATTTTTTAGCATATTGAACTTCCGGTGTATCTGTTGATTATTGGCACCAACTAAATTATTAATAAATAATTAATTGAAATCACTTTAGTACTGGATTATTGATAAACACTCAATGACATACTTTGAAAAAATAAAATACAAATAAATAAAAGTAACAAATAAAAGATAAATAAAATTTAGTTGCAATTTTTGCTTTAGAATCATCAAGACAATGATTATTCATTTTATTTTGCTGAAAATATGCCAACTTTTCTTATTTACTCCAGTTATCTCCTCCTAAAACTCGAATCTAACATACTATTGGATTCAAGTTTATTATTTATATGCAATAGTACTTAAAAAGTAACAAACTTATTATTATTGATATTCTTAAATAGAAATCAAACCCCATCAAAAATATACCGAATAAATGAATGAATTGTTTTCTAATTTCTTCTTGCTTTTTTTGTAGGATCTGGTGAACTTGAGTTCGAGGAATTCGTTACTTTGGCTTCCAGGTTCATGGTTGAAGAAGATGCTGAAGCTATGCAGCAGGAGCTCAAAGAAGCTTTCAGGCTGTACGACAAAGAAGGTAATCTATCAATCAGTTCTTCAGTTATGAATATCGAATTAAATCGAGTAATAATTTACAGGAAATGGTTATATCACAACCAAAACGTTGAAAGAAATTCTGAAAGAACTTGACGACAAATTAACTAGTGATGAATTAGACATGATCATCACAGAAATTGATACAGACGGATCTGGAACCGTTGATTTCGATGGTATGTAAAATTAGTATGTGTATTTGAGCACTGTGGATCTCTAGTGGATCGGATTGTAATACTCGATACATTTAATTAGCTCTGCTTCGAATTTATTGAACATTAAACGTCCAGTTACCTGAATATATCAAAAAAACATAGCATCATTTATTTGTTACACTCGCATAAAATTATTTTTCATCAGTATTCCATCGGTTGAATTGAAAATAAAGATGCAACAGTTATGAGAAATTATCAATATGAGTTTGGAGACGATATTCGGTGATTTCTGATACTGAGTGGGAAAAATTCGAAGGTTTACTGAATAGTTCTGTTATTAGACTTATTCCAGCAAATACAACTGAAAACTCCACATGGAAAAATTTTCATTGTTCCATTTTATCAGATGATATTCATTTACATCATGTTGGACCAACTTGGATCTGTCGGTGTCACACTTGAAAAAGTTTCTGATCTTCTTTTATTCTTACTTTCAAGGGTTTGTGTTTCCCCGATATACTTAGGATCCTACGTATTCACATGGTATCTAATATGCAATTCTTCGTTCTTTGACTTTCATTATCCGGTTTAACTTTTGTTTGATAAACCTTGATGGTATCTTGTGTCTTGAATGCAGTTGTTGTGTTGTATATATTTCCAATTCTTCTCATTCTTTGACAAAACTGCCACATAAAGAATGGCGCCTTAATGGTTCGTTCCATATCGGTTTGTGCTGTCTCTTTTATCGAAGGTAACCATAGGAATGTTGACGAGACATTGTTTATGATAGGACTCGTGTAGAAATATTACTTAGGCAATAACCACCATCTCTTACAGTTCTTGTTACCAAGGTTTCAATAGACTTCTCCTGTTTTTTTCAAAGCAAAAAATCAGCTTTTAAAAAAGCTGACAATAATTGAAAATTTTTCAATTTTCACTAATTAGTGTCATAATAATGTCTAATACTACCCCTCGGAAAGGATCATTTCTAATTACGAAACACTCTTAATGATCATTTTAAAATATAAATTGGGGTTTCATATCAACATCAAAATTAATAAAAAAAAATTATGTTACTGATTTCGATTTCATTTTTCTTAATCGACATTGACTTTAATATTATACGAATACATACAAGCTTCTTATAACAAAGTTTAAAGCGATATTGTTGGAATATCGCAGCAACTTCAGCGTTCTCTCAAGAAATCTGACCTCACGTCATTGATTTCTAGATTTTCCCTGAAGATTATCTTCTCTCTGTATTAAAATTATTATCTAATTATATATGTCAGCTTTCGGTATTTCATTTAGGAAATAAATTGGGTATTATTATTAGTGTTATTAGATTGCTTAGCTACGCTTAGTTATGGCATGGTATGTTCTATGTATATTAAATCATTAAATGTTTTTCATTTAAAATTTTTCAGAGTTTATGGAAGTAATGACTGGAGGAGATGATTGAGGAGTCAGCATCATACCTGAACAGTATTATGAAGATTGCTCACTGTTGAAATTATATATTATTTATATTTCTTGTTGAATGTCAGTGATGTTTGATGTAACGATTTATATTAAATTTGCTCATCCATTCCTCAGTTTTGAGTTTATTATTTCCTTTCTTTCAAATGAACATTGATTTTTTGTATCAGAATGTGAAAGATATTGTTGTTATTGAAAATGTACAGATACTTACATTTTAGTGAAACAAGAATTCATAAGAATAAAAAAATCGAATTATTTTATTTCTGTAGTTTCATCATTATAATTAGGCAATGAAGAAAATTTACGGATAGAGGAAAATTGCGTGCCATATGCGTCCCCTATTTTGGATATGTTCACATAAAATATGCTATTTTGCGTATAATGGTTCCTACATAAAAGCAATAAATACTGGGTGAGTCGTTGACCATTTTAACTATAGGTTCTTGAGATCAAAAGAAATACTTCTTTTGATTTTTTTTCCATATTCAGCTGCGTTAAAAAGATATAAGCATTGAAGTTTTCACATTGGGCAAATACCCCTCTGTAGTCCAGTTTAGTTTGAATGGAAATTACCTTCCACAGCATCCACTTTTGAATTTCAATTGTTTAAAAACATTATTTTCCCTCTAAGAAATGATTCACTCACCCATGTTTCATAAGATGATTATATGGATTTAATTCCTTTCAACTCCAAATATCTCAAAAATGGTGCAATTTAGGAAAAAAGATGACGAATGATTTTTTCTGCAAAGAAGACTAATGATTCTAGGAAGTACAAGATACGGACCTTTAGGTCAAGTGATATTTGTTTTTCATGCAATTCAATCAATCTGTACAGTAGTAGTGAGAAACCCACAAGAAATGGAATGAATCTATTGATGCCAAAATATGCATGACTGTTATCAAAAATCATTTACAAGAGATCATTTCAATTGATATTGTCGTTTGAATATTACAGGTGAAAATGCAATTTTTTTATGAAATTTCTACACCCTATATCTTTTGAACGGGGCCAAATTTGGAAAAATATTATAGTGAGAAAATGTTTCTTTTGACGTCAAGAATCTGAGGTAAAAATTAACGCAGTGGTCAAAGACTCACCCTGTATATAGTGTGCGGAAATCTTATAAGTTATTTTTAGGATACATATTTTTACTACATTTTATACAGAGTATTTCAATTCTCTATTAGTTTTTTATGGAAAATTGTATCTATTTAGAATCTGAAAATTGGGATTAAGATATCGTTAGCTGTACTCCACACAGCTAAAATATTCTCGGAGACCGGGTACATCCGGTTGTACGCAAGAAAGTAAATATAGAATTTTCCATAATATTTGTAATTTTCGGAAGTTTGGGCCAAAATTGAATCAATCGTATAAGCTAATATCGATTCCATATTTTATGATTACAACTTCAACTCTAATGTGAAAATTGTGACAAACAACAGTCCAAATATAACGAGTGGATCTACTATAAACGTAGTTGAAAGTTCAAAATCAACCTTCTGAAAATGAAAAATCGTTTTTTCTGAGCCTGATACACTATAAAAGGAAAAATAATTAACTTAAAAGAATAAAAAGAATGTATCTTGGATTAAAGAAATATATGCTAGATAGAAAGCAGTTCTCATTTCCTTGATCAGTTTATATCAAATAGCAAGAGCTTTCGTTTCCAAATTTCGAATTATCCTAACTTTCTTATTCATGAACATGTCGGCATTAAATACACCTTATTGCCTGATCGTTAGCTCTTTCCTTTATTAAACAAAAAAATACTTATATATATGTGTCTCAAAAACTATTCACAGTTAATAATGAACGTTTGCAAGTCAGGAGCAAAGATTAGGTATCTTTTCTTTATTCGCCAATTTCTCTCGTTAACTTGGAAGTTAAAAGATACACACAATCGCATTAATAATACCTCAAATTTTGCCGATAATTGGAATTTTCTGATGACTAAATCCTCTTGAACCTCTTAGCATACTGTGCCGAATGAGAAAATTCAATGTATTTCATTTTGTCATTCCGTCCTGCATTACAGGTCAGTAGGATGATTACTGAATAACTTCTGGAATGGGCGAACTATAGCTAACCCAATTAATCCACTTCCTCCATTCAATCGAATACGGCTCATTCGTGATTCTGTTTCAGTGAAGTCAAGGAGAAATTGACTAGTATGGTAAAAGCTTTTTTTAATTACTGAAAACTCCTAAAATTTATCTGATAGACTCATCCTCCCCACGATTTGATCAATGAAAAAAAAATGAAATGAATTTATTCATTGGTCGTGATATCGATTTTTGAGATCTTCTGAAATTTTTTTTCAATGTGATATCTGAAGCGAATAAAAAAATTTCATTTTCTGATAAATTATAAGTAAATAATTTATTGCCCGTAGTTCTATACGCTTTGATGAATATCAATTTCGAGAAATAACAAATATTTTAATTTATTAAAGTTTTCCAATAGGAAATCATTGTCAGATTTATTTTGTTTTACAGATTTTGTATGTTTAAGTATAACAATTAGGTATCTTGTTTTGGCTATATCGGTGGATAAATGTACTTTTATCAGTCATCATTCCAATTGACTCTTTTAATCCCCATTCTTACAGAAAAATGTCTAAGTAATAGTTTTGAATTTTTCAGAACGAACTCGACAAAGATCAAATATCAAGTAAGTACTCTTAGTTATAATTTGTCTGCTGAAGTCATTTTTTTTTATTTGTGCCATTGAATTTTCCTTAGTGCTCAAATCCACCTTCGATGCATTCGATATTGATAGAAAAGGATACATAGAAACCGAAATGATTGGAATGATAATGGATTTGCTTGGTGCTCAAGTAGATGCTGACGAATTAGAGGTAAAATAACAAATGAAAAAGAAGTTCAGAAATAAAATTTAATATTACTTTTAGTGTATCATTGATGAAATTGATGAAGACGAAAATGGTGAGATAACGTTTGATGAATTTCTCACTTTAGCAGCCAAATTTCTTGTGGACGATGAAGATATAGATGCGATGCAAATTGAATTGAAAGGTGCTTTTAGGATGTACGATAAAGAAGGTAACTTTATTACGTGGGAGATTCTGTCGGTCATGATTTCCAAAATTAATGGAAACGGCAGTCTATTGAAAACCGTGTGTATATGAAGCTCAAGTGAAGATTGTCATCAATATTTGAGATATTTCATGGAATTTCTTTACCCTCATTGAAATCGGATATGACATATATGAGGTCTGTAAATTAAGTAATGAAACTGGCAATGTTGCGTTTGATCTGGTAACACTGGAAGCGCGGGACTTAGTAGGGCGGTAGAGGAACATGTGATCCAATTCAGTACGAGTTTGAGCTCGCTCGAGTCATTTGTGTGTGCTATCAGGTTTCGCTTCAACCTTGAGCGCAGTGCAACGGAAACTCTTTTTGAACTGCTGCGGGCTTACGTAGATAGTGTTTTCTCAGGGACCCATGTTTTTCGGTAGTTTAAGGCATTTTCAGAAGAGAATCGATTGAAGATGAACCACGTAGCGGAAAGCCTTCATCTTCAAGAACCGATGAAAATATTCGACAGAATTCGGAATCTTGTGCTTTCAGATCGTCAGTTGACAGTCAGAATGATATGGGAAGAGTTAATATTGAAACAGACTCGCTTTGGAAATAAGCCTTCTTCAATTAAAAAGTTGGTGTGTATTTTTGTTATCTATGGAGACTCCTGATTTCCTAGTTATGGGGGGTTGAAAAAGTTCAGAAGAAGGAGCGTAGTAGATACGACTAAGCGTATCATATACATTTGAATCTTTCATATTCTTCATTCGAAAAACTTTACAGGAAATGGTTTCATAACAACCCAGGTGTTGAGGGAAATTCTTAGAGAACTGGATGAAAACCTGAGCGAAATAGATCTGGACAATATGATAGAAGAAATTGATACTGATGGGTCAGGAACGGTGGATTGGGAAGGTCAGTGGTATGATTAATTCATTATTCAATTATTTTACTCGATGAATCCAATTCATTTTTCGCAAACATCCACTCAAAAATATTCCAGTGTGTTTTTATTGAGTTATTGGGCAATAAAATACAATCTTATGCAAATTCGGATGGCCACTCTTGTTATTTTCTGAGCTATTATATATAATTAATTATATATATATTCTTTTATACATTTGGCTCACAATTTTTTGATCAGCAAGCAATAGAGAGGGTAGTGTTAGCAAGGGTTGGTGACGGGGTGCCATACAATTCGACGTATGACATGAAAGACTAGGGAGAAAACCCCAGTATGAAAAACCCTGGCTCCACACATGTGTGTTTTTGTGTTTTATATAATCTGAAATATATTTAAGGGACTACTTCATTCAAGAGTCTTCTATTAATAAACACAGAGGCTTCTTCAAGTTTCCCTCATCGAATCTGAAAATAAAAAGAGAATAGCAGCAAAAAATGAACTGAGTACAGAAAATACGTATCAAATCTGTTTGAAAGTTATAACTCATTCCGAGAGAGAATTGGAAATATCATGAATAGCCCTAAAACATCTTAAGATGTATATATGGGACAATTATTGATCTGGTGATTCTTCTGCATATCCACATTCACAACTTGCGCTTGAAACTGAGTTCCATCTGAATAGCATGCTATTGATACGATCATGACCCATTTTCAAACGATTATGAACTGTCCAAATTAATCTCGGAAGATCAAAATCCGGAATTTTTTCAGAAGCATCAGAAATGGGATTTTTATTGAACATTTCATGAGAGTTCCACTCAATCTTCCATAATTCTTTATCGCTAATGTTCATATTGAATAATTTATTATACCAGAATGGTTTACGTGACTTGCAATAGCAATGTCATCAGCATGAACAAATTTCTGAGATGATGTCGTGGGTAAATCACTGAGATATAAATTGAAAAGTATAGTTTCTAGAACTGATCATTGTGGAAGACCGTTTTTCAATGTTTTGAAATTGCTACTATTATTGTCAACAAAAACACGAAACCTTCTATCAGATAACATATAATAACCTTTCCATTCTTTCACACTCAAGATAGGTATAGAGTTTGAAAATTAATCCATCTTTCCATACAGTGCCATATGCCGAAGGTAAATCAATGAAAGCAGCTCCTGTTTTCTACCTATTATTGAAGCCTGATTCTATCAAAGTTGTAAGGCTAAGAACCTGATCAGAACAATTTCTATTTTTCCTAAAGCCTCCTTGGGAATTTTGTAGAGCATTTTCTACAGGAGATTCAATTCTCTTGAAGATATGTATTGAAATTTGAATTATGACCATCTGCACAATGAATGGATATACCACAAATTGAAACAGAATGATTTAGAATCCCGGAAGAAATGAGTCATGCGATCGAAGTAATGATTTTGGATTTATTCAATTCGGATCGAAAAAAATGTTTTAAATACTGGAGGGTATGCAAAATTGTATCGATAGTCATTGGGATATTTTGATAAACAATGAATCCGTCATTCAATATTGATATAAATTTTTTATTGTCATGACCCTTGTTAATTAACACAGGTTCCAAATTTAACAGCAAGCTGCCACTTTGCTCGCAAATGTCTACAATTCTGCTCCAAGAATGTCCACCTGAATAATTCATTATTGGAGAATTGTATGAATAAAATTATATCAAAAGAATTTCGTGAAAGTTGATCGACTAGAAACCAATTAAAATGTCCAAGTATTTTTTTTCGAAAAATATTCGATTTCTCATACGATAATCATTATCTGTTGACGAAAATCTGTGTATTCATTCAAGTGACTAATATTCGAAGTTCTTTTTCATAGAAGTCATACCTGAAGAAATAAAAATGTTTTTTATATTGAATGAGATTTTCAACTATGTATATCTAACAATGTCGCAAATCAATAATTTTTTGATCGTAAATGAAAAATCTTGCTTTGGAATATAATATATCGTCTTTGATGTCCGTCTGAATTAATTTCATGATTATATCATATAACAAGAAACATTTCTTCAGTTATTCAGCTGCTTATATTGGATCAAATGATATTTTGTTTCAGAATTTCGAGCAGTGATGATTGGTTGAGTTGGTATCGAGAGATTTTCTACTTTTTGAATTGTAAATAATAACAAAAACAAAAAATAGATGGAATTGTCAACTTACATTTTGTTCATATGTAGTTAATATATTCTGTACAGTATCAAGTCTTCTAAATCTTATAAATCATTTGAATGTAAGAGTAATGAAACGCCTAGTTGTATACTTTAATTTTCCGACGGTCAGCCTTAAATTTAAAATATATGGAACCATTAATTTTTACTCTAGAAAATCAGCTTCACTAAGTGAAGTTTAGATCAACGAGGAAAGGAAACAAAATTGATTAAACCTTCAACATACACAACACAAATATGTACAAAATTTTAATCGAATACCTGAGATAGAATCAAATCACACTGAATCAAAAGAGTTCAAGAATAATCTCACTTAACTGCACTTTTTCTAGCACTATATCGCCGTATTGCCTTCTCCAAGAAATTCTCCAATATATCCAAATGATCTTCCTTTCTTGCACGTACGACTGGAGGAATCCGGTCTCGCAACAAAATAAGCAAAAATCCAATAATAGCAACCGCCAGCACTAAAGTGGTACTGATGAAAACAATTACAAACACATAGGGAGCAGCACTGTGCTTTGATGATTCGACAACGTGGTCACAACAGCAGTGACCAATTATTGGTTTTATATTATGAATCTCATACACCATTTTGTGGACCAATCTAGATGTGCAGATGAAATGTTTTTATTCAAAATGAATCTTTTGAACGATTGTTGGTATCACACAGTTTCAGTCTGGTGATCGCCTCCCTAATAAATTGTCATCTTCATGTCATTTTCGCTTGTTAAATCCTAAAGATGCATTTCGGAGGAAACAATTATTTGTGTAGGTTTATTGTGTAACAAGATGAAGTACAGTTTGCTGTCGACGGTTGAATGAATCAATTGGATTATTCCCCGTTTTGTTTTGTTTGAATAAGAACTGATATGAATGGTTTCATTTCCTGAACAGATAGGAAATGCCTGTTTTCACACACTTGGTCCACGCGAAATTATATACTCATTTCGAGATATGAGTCTCTGGATCAATTCAGATTTTTTAAGATATTCCAGAATTTATTAATTGTTCAAGCGGCTGAGAATGACAATATTTTATTAATTTCTGCAAATGGTTGGACCGTTTAACAATGAATTTAAAATTGATCACTAATTAAGGTTTTCATTGAAAATTATGTCTCTGCTGTCTATTTTTGAATTTTTAATTATATTCCGTTTTATTCTACTTGAAAAGGTGATGGTGCTTCTTGTGGAAAATGTTCGATTTCATATATGGAAAAAAAAATTAACTTGTGGGCATCATAGCTCTACCTCCGTTGTGGATGTGGGAAAATAAATGTTCGATTCAATGAGGATAAATACTAAACCTTAGAAATCTGGGTGTTATCAGTAGCGAAATCATTGTAATATCAAGATCTCTTTCACCATATACAAAGATGAAATTTCCATAGGATAAATTTAATGAGGTGCACAAGGTGTCTAGTTCATGATCAATCTCTCATACTGGATTTTTTCGATAACCATAACAAAAAAATTGTAAAATGTAATTGAATTCGATAAACATCAGGAAGAGTATTATGAACAATTCATTCATCTATGCAACCAGTTAATTTATTTCAAGAAACCATTCGTTTTTCAAAAAGATCCTCAGATAAGTTTCTGAAGAAATTCCCTCAGAGTAGTCCGAACTAATTGGCGCCAAGTGATGTTATATTGGCATACGACCATCGTTGAATATTTTCCGATGAAAATTCCTTTCCACCTCCTAGTGGACGAAGATTGATTAGTCTATAAATATTGACCTGATTGAAAAGGTAATAGATAGCAAGTATCGAGTAGGTGTATAACATTGTAAAAAGTATGGCAGACGTAAGTATTAAAAATCCATGCCTTTATTTCACAGTGAGATTTAATGTGCAATGTACGAATTTGTGTAGAAAGAAAAAAAAAAGAATGACAAGAAAGATGCAGATGAAGACGAATTCGCCAATCTGAAAGATTTAGATATCGACAAGGGTCAGCTTAAAAGTAAGTAGAATACTCTTATTTTCTGTTTTCTTCTTCATTTAATTTGATATGCAAATTTTTTTAATATTCCCACAAAAAATCTTTCTAAAAAATAATCAAGTTAAGTTCATTGTTACTCATACAAACAACGAACCAAGAAAAAAAAATTTTTTTTCATATTTCCGGTACCTTGATATTCCTACTCTAACAAAACATTTTATCTCATTAACTTCACTTTCTGAAATATCTCAAAGAGAAACTCGATTCTTTCTGATTATGGGATATATAGCAAATTTCTTTCTTGGTCGATTTTCAAGAGACCCTTTTATGTTCCTTTCAACTTAATTTCTTTATCATTTCTTGAAAAATTTGATTATAAGAGACTGATCAATGAAAATTCGGAAGGAATAAACCAGACGAATAAAGACAATTCGAAAATATATACCTGCAGGAAGTATGGTCTGCGTAGTTTGACAAGAATATCTAAATATCTCTACCCTAAAAAACAGCTTATTTCACTTGATAATGGTTTTATCATCTTTCATTATTCATTACTGATGTACCTCTTGTCCAGTAAGTAGAGATCTTAGGGTTTCTTAACACCCTGTATAAAAATTCCGAACTAACTAATATTTTCATAGTGTTGAAGGAAATATTCAACGCATTCGACTTGGAGAAAACTGGATCTATAAGCGTAGAAATGATTGGTCAGATATTGGATATGTTGGGACAACAACTCAGCCAACCGGAACTCCAGGTATGCAAATTTTGTCTTCTGTGTGTATGTGTATGTAGGTTCAATACTAATAATAATAAGGAATTAACATTTGTTCAACATAGATTAGGATGAAGTGAAGAAGGTTTAACGAGAAATCGTAAGAAAAATGCAGCGCTATCGCGAACTGTTAACAAATCTATTTTGGCAGTTAATGGATGACAAGGATATCACTGACATATGGTTTCAACAAGACGGTGCCCCTTCTCACACAGCCAAATGTGCTGATCGCAATATTTCACGAAATTCAGCTGTTGAATGACCAGCCTGATCGTCTAATTTAATATCACTGAATTATTTTTTGTGGGGATATTTCAAGGAAAGGGTCTATACGGAGTCAATCGAATCGATTGCAGCCTTAAAACTCAAAATAGACCCGACATTTTGCCAAAATGCGATTAGAAATTTCTATGAAAGACTACTTCTGTCAGGGTGGTCATGAATGAAAAATGATATCTGGCAAATGTCCACTTGCCAAATATCATTTTTCGTTCGTAATTACCGAACTTTTTTATTTTTTATTATTTATTTGTCCAATTGAAATTTGAGTTATCGTCATCAACATTTTTTGTTTTATTTTATGTTAAGAACCATAGTTCTTGTGAAAAGACCCTGTATAAAAGGCGATTTAGAGGTACTTTTTTGGCAAATAAAAAAATCAGAAAGCACTGACGTGTGGTCAGATTGCTTTGGCGCTCTTGTTGAGCTACTTGCGAGTAAATATTCAAACCATAACAAATCTATAAACACTCTGATCAGGTGAACAATAGTCTTTTCTCGTACTATGGGACAATGTGATGCAAATATGAACGTCTAATGAATGAACAAACCTATATCTCAAATTAAAAATAACTACTCATAATTTTCCCCTAGTTTTGTTCGAAGCTATAATTCACTTCCTCTAAAAACTTACGTCAGTGCTTTTCTGAATGTTGACAACGTATATTATTTTTCGTACTTCCGGGCCTAAAGTGACAACTTCACTCCCTTGTGACGGGTACTAAAGTGTCACATTTAATCCCTCCGGGATTAAATATTGACGAAACTCCCGGAACGATTAAATCACAAACAAACGAATTTAAGGGATATTTTATTGAAAAATACAATTAATTAGAATGGTAATTAACGTTAATATTCAAATTAATATTGTGACAGTTCGTCATATTGACCAGTCTTTCCTGGGTTAATGCAGCAGGTAACTGACGGGTAACAGATAGGTCCTTATCATATTGAACTGGTGTTTGTTTCGAAGATCCTGCGGAAACAGGAAGCGAGAATGAGGACTGTGGCATAACTATAGTGGACGAATGGGCGACTTGACCAAATATTTTATCTGAAATTTTTTGTTTATTTGTAATAGACGATTCAATATATCCCTCGGCCACGTTGGAGGATTTCCATCCTCCATGTCTCTTCAGCACGTCTATTGTTGCTCCCTAATCAGCTAACAAAGACGCAGATGTGCGTCTAAAACAATGTCCCGTATAAGACGTCGCATTTTCTAATTTCAAGAAAGCTGCTATTTGCCGTGGAAATGTACCAAACATGTTTTTTCCTACTACTCGCGTAGTACATTCTTTGTTGATGTATTGAACAAAAAATTTTGAATGAGGTGTCCCTGTCTTTCGCAATGCCACATATTTTCGAAATGTCGCCACAAAACTGATGGCACTGTTTTCTGAATATTTGATCACAAAATTTCGGTCAATTTTATTTTTGGTGTTTGTAATCGCAATTAGGAAGGAATCGCCCAAATCTCTCACATCGTCGATTTCTAAATCAACCAACTCTTTTCCACGACAAGCTCCCGCAACGCCCAAAATAAGTGCAACAAAAGTACAAAAAAATTGATTTTTTAAAATTTCTGAATATAAACACAATTTACCTTAAGCATTAAATATTTATCATCCGGAGCCTCCCGTAGTAACTGATCTACCTGCTCAGACGTGAGAATTCTTGACTTCTTTGGCTTAAATCCCTCATTTCTTCTCTTCAAAAAAGCTAATAATTTTGGAAATTTACTTATATCAATATCTTCTCTAATGTTAATAACCGATTTCAGCATTGAGTAATGAGAGAGTTGAGGCACAAACCGCTTTTGATTTATCATTGAAGTAGACTAACAGCGCATTTTCAGTAGGTTGTCTCACATTTTTTAAGCGGCACCACTTTTTAAAAGTATCGTACTGCTGCTCGTATAGTTTTCTAGATTTCGGTGGTAACAATTCTTCACCTACTTCGGCTGCTCTTTTATCAATATCAGATACACCTTCTTCACTCATGATACCAATAATTATCAATAACAATGTTTCTTTACAATGACACTAGTAATGACAATGTTTTTAAATTATAATTGTCACAACGCAATGTTACTATGGTAACTTATTTTGGAGACAGTTTATTAAATGAGTTGAAGAGAGAAAAATCTGATTGAAATTATTGAAATAATTAATAAAATCATAACGGAAGTACGAAAAGAATCGTATATACCTTGCGACTGAAGTACATTTAATCCTTCAGGTAAATTATGGCCCTCCCTGCTGTCGGGCCATTAACTTTACCTTCAGGATTAAATGTACTACTTCAGTCCCGCGGTATATAATATACTATTAGCCATCAAGATTGAATTCTATCTCTATGATTTCCTGTTATGAAAAATTTTGATTAATATTACGCCAACTGACACTGAATAATGAGCCCGGTATTTGTCAATCGAATATCAATCTGTGATGGCCATCGTTCAAAGAAAACGATCGGGACGTATGTCATTTCTCTTTTCTCTTGAGTAAATGAAAAAAATGATCATATCTTTGGATGTAAAGAAGCTACGACAATGAAATTTGAGGATAAGTAAGATATCGATCACCTCAATATATTCACGAATTTTTATTGAAATCTGAAAAATATCTTATGAGATAAAAAGTGAGTATTGAAAAAATATTTTTTGGGAATTTTTTAAAAATTTTCTAGCGTGACGTTTTCTGCAAAATTTCGCGAGCCGTTTTGTTGTAGCCTTCCTCAACAATATTACAAGTATCAACTTGATCGGATGGATATTCTAGTAGTTATTGAGGAAACAAAATTTCAGATGCTCATAACTACTGAACCATCCGACGGATTTGGCCCAATAACGAACTTGACCGAGATATTTGGACAATTACCTATTCTGAAAATATGAAAACTCTAGTTCATCTCTTTTAGATTCTAGAGAGTTTACGGCCGGACAGACTCATTTTTCGCCACGGATTCTTCATCAGGGAGTCAAACCCAATCGATTGAGACCATTTTCGGCTCGATATTCCAAAATTACAGACATTTGGGGATTATGATAGGTACTCTGTTCGGGTGAATAAGAGCGCCAAAAATAATAAAAACAATTTTATTTTATAATCTATATTAACAAATAGAAGAACCATTCTTTATAATTATTTTTAAAGATAATTTATTTCAAATGCTGCCCTCGATAACGGTTAACAAGTTCCATTGGATAGTTCCAATTTTCAATGACGCGTGTGCGTATTTCGGGTGATATTTCTCCAATGACTTGATTAATATTGGCCTCCAATACCTCAATCGTTCCCGGCTTGTCCATGTAGACTTTGGACTTCACATAGCCCCAAAGGAAAAAATCAAGAAGTATGATTTAACATGATCTAGCCGACCAGTTCACTGGTCCGAAGCGTGAAATGATCTGCTCGCCGATCATCTGCTCCGCAGTAAATCCAAGGTTTCACGGGCTCTATGGCAAGTGGCACCACCATCTTGTTGCAACTAGATTTCGTTGAGACCAAGGGCTTCAAATAGTATGTTATCATGGTGCGATAACGGTTACCATTTACAGTAGCCTTCTGGTCGTCCTCTGTTTTGAAGAAATATGGACCGATCATTCGAACGGCCCATAAACCACAGCAAAGATGAAATTCTTGAGACTATTCGAGTTATTCATCACCCCCGATTCGGGTTGTTTGTTCACAAACCCATCAAGCCAAAAATGGGCCACATCAGTGAACAAAACTTTTGTCGAAAAGAGTAGATCCTCTGCAAGCTTGTCAAGAGCCCAACGACTAAAACATAAACGATTCGGTAGGTCGGTCGGCTTCAGTTCTTGAACTAATTGAATTTTGTAAGCTTTCAAAGAAAAATCCTTACGTGAAATGCGCGAAGTCGTTGAATACGAAAGGCCAAGCTGTTGAGAACTGCGACCAATCAACACTTCAGGGTCATCACGTACACTCTCCCACACCGCAGCTATATTTTCTTCAGTACGAGCTGGATGTTGTCTATTTGGTCGAGTATTATCCAATGACGAATATTGTGTCTCTAACTTAGTACCCGATACACATTAATCGGGGTCGTTCCTATTCTAAAAATTTTTCATCTCATCTGTGATATTTTCTCCTAAAAATATGTTTTATCTCTTAGGCAATCGTGAAAGAAATCGATGCAGACGGAAATGGTGTGATGAGCTTCGAAGAATTCGCCCATTTAGCTGCCAGATTCCTCATTGAGGAAGAAGAGGATACTGAAGCCATATTGAGAGAACTTAAAGATGCATTCAGACTCTACGATAAACAAGGTTTGGGGTACATTGGAGTTGACCTTTTACGTGAAATACTCAAAGAACTTGATGAAAATTTATCACCGAAGGATTTGGATCAAATGATTGAGGAAATTGACGAAGATGGATCAGGAACAGTAGATTGGGAAGGTAAAAATAATAATTTATATTTTTCGATGATTTTGAATATCCATTTTTGTTTCAGAGTTTAAAGCAATGATGATTGGATAATTCTTGGATGAAGAAAAGTGTTTCTACGTCAAATTAATTTGTTATTCCATGTTATAATTGGTGTTTACACCATGTTTAAGATGGCAATTTGCCAAGATCGCGATGTTATGGATTAATAACTCCGTCAGTTTACGTTTCAGATATGTTTAAGATTAAATATTCACATGAATTTGTAAACAATGGATCTTTGTCTCATATCATAAGTTTTAAGGTATTTGAAGATTATTTGTTCTTGAAATAAATGGTCAGCACATGATTAATATTCAATATAGCATGAATTAATACAATATCCAATTTTCTTCAAAAAAAAATTGGTTCGAAAATGACTCTGATTAATAATGTTTTTTTCCATGCTGAATGTATTACAAAATAATTTGATATTTCAATGTTGACTTTTTTACATGAACAAGATTTGAAGTGAAATGTTTCGTTTGTAACATTTGGGGACATCTATTGGCAAAGTAGAGAGTCAGTGGTCTACTACAGTTAGGAAATATTATACCGCAGCGTTCTATGTGACGCAAGTCTTATACACTGATGTTTTTCGAATAGATGGAGCCTGTTACAATACATAATAAATTTGAGATGGCTCTGTGAAAGAAAACTTTGATGCTATAAATTACATACAGTGTGGAAACCACTCTTGCAATGACTTCTTTGTATTATTAATTCAGTAAAATATAAAAATGCTGCGACACGTCAACGCTTGAATTCAGGTGTGAGCTTTTGCGCGCTTTTTCCAAAGTAACTTTGAAGATATTCTAATTAGGATGGAACAATTTGGAATGCGAAATTTTGTAGAAACCTTTGCGCAAGAAATTTATGAAAGACTCCAGATTTTAATACTTGATATCCCATGAGTTGACCTCGTGGAAATCGACACGCTAAAAAATATTTAAAATGTCCCAGAGTTTATACCACATAAGATATTCGACCTATTCTAACAGAAATTTGTGCATCGGTGGAAGTTATTGATATCTCACATAGGTCAAATTTCATTGTTGTAGTTTCCTTTCACCAAAATATATATTTATTTTTTCATTCACTAAAGGACAAGGTATCACATAAATTGAAGTTAATGATAATCAATAATTACATAGAAATTTATGTTTCGTGTCGACTATTGGCTCGCTGAAACTTTGAAGTGGTCGTCGAGAACAAAACTACCGGAACTTCTCATCTATAATTGTAAACATCTATTGAAATCTTGTTTTCAGTTCTTATTATTCTAATTGGCAATAATGTCTCAGGACATCATATAACAGAAATGGATTCATGTGAATGAATCCTGAGTATCTCTACCGATGAAAATGAAAAAAAATATCATTCGAAAATCTTCCAATTAAATGAATTAATTCAATATGGAATTCAGGTTTATGCGTTGAAGAAATAAATGAATGTATAATATCTGGATTCGCCAGTTTGAATTTGGTATGATACCGTATGAATAACTTTCCATTTAGTGACGCATCATTGTGCAACAATTTTTTAAGAGGTTTTCACTCATAAAAAAATATTAGAATTTCAATATTTCAACCAGGTGAAATATGAATATGAAGCAGTAGAAATCCTTTATTTTTGAAATTTTTGTGTTTATCCAGTCAGTAAAAGTAGTTTTTGTGATGCATTCCTTAATGAGAAAGGAATTTCTTTCGATCCTATCATTGACACTTCGAAAAAAAGTAGTTATATGTGAGATCAATGCATAATCTGAAATCAGTGCGAGGCATAATCATTAAGGATCACTTTCACTGTCAGTAACTCAACTGGAAAAATTGAGAATTAAGGTAGGCATTCATATCGCCGTTGGGTATCGAGCGTGGCTACCAATTTTGCAAATCATACTGAATAACTTTCAATTTTCATTATTTATGTTTTATTGTTACGTTGCAAGCTTAATCTGCAGTTCGAAGCTTCATAAATTTTAGTATATGTAATGTTTGTGAAAGAAGGATAATATTTGCTGACGATTCATATCGAGACAGTGCTCCTTGGGATGTTCAGCAATAAAAATGATAAGCTTTTTAATATCTAACTCGAGCTTTCGATATTTATTTTATCTCTTCATCGAGTGTACAAGATGTGGATTAAAAAAGAATTACAATGCGTAAGAATAATAAATATAGTTCAAAAAACTAAAAAAACACGCTTAAAAAAATATCAGGCTAAAGGAGTTAGAAATAATTTTAAAAATCAATTTATGACAAAATTTTACTTGTATGTTTTATATACTATTGTCATAAATTGATTTTTAAAATTATTTCTAACTTCTTTAGCCTGATAATTCAAAATTATGGCACAAAGCGCCCCACGCTTCTTTCTCAGTTTTACTATGTTTTTTATATACTATTGTCATAAAGTAATTTTAAAGATTATTTTTAACTTTTTCAGCCCGATATTCTTTATAAGCGTGTTATTTTAGTTTTTTTAAACTATATTTATTTTTTACTTTTTAGTGTCTGTCATAAAAATATTAATGATAATCATTAAGTTATGATTCACACATGCACGGCTCACGTATCAAGGTTTTAAAATGAAGTCCCAAATTAAATAGAATTTCTTATTATATAATTCCTGAACAACAGAATGTTTTTCTTCCGGGACGATCAGTTGTCACATGTCTTCTGCAGGGTCTCCAGCATTGGACCAAGTCTATTGACTGTGGTATACCTGTTGATGTGATATATCTGGACCTCTCCCGAGCCTTCGATCGTGTTCCTTTTCGCCGTTTGCTGTTCAAGCTTGAACATCTTGGTGTGAGAGGTAGGGTTTTGGACAGGCTGCGTTCGTTCATTGTTGGTAGGTATTTCTCAGTAAGAGTTGGGGACTCATTATCTGACTTCAAACCCGTTATCAGTGGAGTACCGCAGGGTTCTGTTTCGGGTCCGATCCTATTTTTGGCGTACGTATCAGATCTGCCTGGTTTATTCTCACCCCACTCATCTCAATATGCTGATGACATCAAGCTCTTCAATGATGCTCTCTTGCATAATATTCTTCAGTGTGACCTGAATCGGTTTAGCCAATAGTGCCGTCAGTGGCTTCTTCCGTGAACGTAGAAAAGTGTAGAGTTGTTCACCTTGGGAGTCACAATCCGCGTAACCAGTGTATGATCGAAGACAAATGTTTGGTCTCCGTTGCACAGCACGTCGATCTCGGGCTGGTGATAACTGAGGAGCTGTTTTGGTCAGCCCATATGAGCAATGTAACCGCCAAATGCCGGAAGATTTTGTACTTGATGCGAAGTTTTTCCTAGATGCTCGATCGGGACATGCCGGCAGCTTTACATCACCTATGTTCGACCAATTCTGGAATTTGCTGACCCTGCATGGTTCCCTAGCCTGATCGCAGATCAACAACGTTTGGAGGGAGTGCAGCGTTCAGCAACGAGGATTCCGTTCGGAGTGGTTCGCCCTTCATATGGAGACAGACTGAAAATGTTTGAGCTGGACTTGTTTAGTGATCGTAGGATGCGTGGCGTGTCGTATACTGCGTCAAGCTCTAGCTTGACAATTTTGAGGTCACGCGTAGTCAGAACGTGTTGTATACAGTAACTTGAATTTTCGACGTGGATTATCTCAACAACAGTGCATCGATGAACTTAATTCGATTTTTGGGGATGAGGCTCCATCAAGGACCAGTGTTTATCAATGGTATGTTGAATTCAACTGAGGTCATAGTTCCCTCCAAGACGAATTTCGTGAAGGTTTACAAAAATCAGTTGTTGTTTCGAAAATCATTGATGCTGTGCGGCAACTAATATTGCTAGATCGTCATGTGTCCTATCGTGAGATTGAGACAACCTTAGGCATTAGTGGGACCAGAATACATTCAATATTCTGAAGGATTCTTATGAATATAAGAGCTTTATTATTGAGACATATGAAAATCGTTCATTTTCCATGCATGCAATAACTACAGGTTTAGAAAACATAGGTGAACCATTTGATAAAAAAACACTTTTCTAGTACATTTATTAGTTTCCAAATTTGACAGTCGTACCAGGCGCGATTGGGAAGGCTTCAACCTCAAGGTTGAACTTCCTACTGTCGATGAAATTGAATCATTCCTGAAAGAATAATGCATATTTTTAGAAAAATTAGGTGTTGCATCAGATAAAAAAGTTTGATCATAAAGGCAATAACGCCAGAGAACAAAAAGGTTCAATTTTTAAGTTGAGTTTATACGCCTGGCCGGCGAGAGCCAGTCGATTTCCCACTCCTGTGGTTGGCGCATGGCGGTACGACTGGTGGGGGGCTGAGAAGTGAATAAAAGCAGACATCGTGATCAAATTCGGCAGGCTGGGACAAGTTCTCGGCCTTTCAAGATCAATTGAAGCGCTCCAAAGCCCCAAGTGACTCTTCAGTGCTGCCAACAATAGTATAAGGTAGGAAAGAGTCTGGTGGGGTGACAGGAGAGCCGGTAAGAATTAGTTGGACCAGGGTCCAGGCAGTGGCTGGCTTGAACCGACTGAACGAGTGCTACAGGTGGTGCTTAGTACCCTACTCCTACTGCCCTGTCGGGCCTCTCGAAGTGGTTGTGGTGTGTGCCACTGGTTGCACTCGGACTTTTAAAACGACCGGTGGTTGCTCTCCAGGCCGGTTGGTCACGGGTGTTGGCAAATTTCTGCTGCCTACATGTGCGGTTTGTCGGTTGGGTCTCATAATCGCACCGTTCCGTTAGTGTGCTGCACTTCGGGTGCACCTGGTTCGACGGGAGCCCTGTCGCTTACGTGCATGGGTGCTGTTTGGTGTACAGTTGGGCCTCTCATAGTTGCACCTTGCCGCTGTCTGCGCCGTTTGTGGCTGTGCGTCCTCAGTTCAGACTTTGGGGTTCTGTCGCCTTCGTGCGCGGGTGTGGTCTGGTGTGCAGTTGGGTTTCTCATAATCACACCTAGCCATTCTCTGCGCCGTTTGTGGCCGTGCCTTAGCAGTACCTGTCACTCGGTCTGGATTGTCCTTGAATGTGTATGTCGGTCTGTCACCCCCTGGCTTACATTTATTTTTGTGTTGCCATCCGCCTCATTTGCTTACGCTCGCCTATTAATTGCTTGCTTTGCACTGCTGTTCTGCTCATTGCAAGTTGTACCCTAACCCATTCTATAACGCGTGTAGTTAGTTTCAGTTTGGGTTTGCTTGCCGTGGTGAATAGATAGAGTAGAGTTCTGGTGTCGGGTTGGTAATTGGGGAGTTTGACTCCCCTGACTGAATGATTGAGCATTGTAGTTAAAGACCATAGGAGTGTACGCATTTGTATTATTGATAAGGAAGTGTTTGTAAATAATGATTAATAGAGAGTATTTTTAGTTAAATCCATATTTTATTGTTTGTATGATCTCCACCTCCAATAAACACCACCTCATTCTCTACTGAAGACTGCCATGGCTCGAGCTCAGGGATTTCCGTTTCATTATACGGAAGAGCTCGATGTAAGGGTGACGCCCTGTGCGGTAAAATAGTCTGGCGCCCGAGCACGTTTGACCGATTCCGGACTAAGGGCGTCATAAACAGTGAAACAGGAGGTAGGTCATCTCCTCAATTTCTGAGGCTTATTTAATACTGAATTATCGGAATGTCAATATGAAAATCGGTCGAAACTGAATTCGGAAACTCAATGTAGACTCAACAACATTGACAAATTAAAAACCTGCTACAACTGCGTTTCTAAATGTTAAGTAACAACGGTTCTATCGGAAGAGCTTTTCGAATTACTTGTGTGCTGCTCGTTTACTAGAGTTTTCGAAGATATATTCATTCCGCTTTCACTTTTCCGCAAATGACTACAGTCATCAATAAATTCAAGATTGATAAAATATAGGTTGTTATTATGTGAGAAAGAGAAAATGAAGACGGATTAGTTCATCCATAATTAAATCTGAGGTGTTAGACAAATTGTGTATTATCTAACTTTAACATAATTGAGTCAGTAGGCTACTAAACGAACCCAATTATCTACAAAAAGATTGAGTTCAGGGAGTTCGTCAGCAGTATTAAAAAAAATATCATTGCCATGACACTATTGCAGAGTTTTCGGTGAGTGATTTTACAATATAACATACGAAGTAGAATACTACTAAAGGGACTTCAGCCTGACTAATATTCGGTGCCAATAATTAAGGAATTAATTAATTAATTTTTGGCATTCCAAAAAGACACGCCTAGATAACGTAGAGGCATGCTAGATCTCATAATTGCCTACCGTGTACAGTAACTTTCATTCGTAAGTTTTTTTCCAAGGATTCATTATTTTTCTGCTAGATTATCTTAAATATATTTGTTATACTCATATGCGGCATTTAAGACAGTCCTTAACCTTATTGGTTTTATGATGATAAAGAATTAAATAAATTATTTCAGGAACTAATTCGATGCGAAAATATTCTCGGAAGAAATCAAACAAATGTATCCTCATTTTGAATGATTGTTTGGGCTATTACCATCATCTATTGTGGATGTAATGTTTTCCGACGTTTCGATAGACATCTTCTATCTTTATCAAGCAGGAAAAGTAAAAAACCCTTTGAAAATTATCAATTTTGAAGTCAATATTGACAGAAGTCATGAAAGAAAATGAACGATGTTATATACTCATCTGTGATATGATGATCTTTTTAAGTTGGATCGAACTATCGGCGTCCAAACTTCTGGCAGATCAATAGATGAAGCACTTATGGAGTCAGGTGTTATTTTCATTAATGCTGCTTCTTTGGTTTTTCTTCTTGCAAGTTTTTCTTCTTTGGCTATTATTGATGCTTCATCCCACTTTATACGATGATTCTCATCTAGAGCATGTTGGACCAACCTGGATTTGTCGCTGTCTAGTACTCGTAGAAGCTTCTGATGTTTGGAAAACATTACATCCATAATAGATGATGGTAATAGCCCAAACAATCATTCAACACGAGCTCCATCATCAACAATATCTCGTCATCAATGTATCCTCATTGATTCAAATTTATCAAGGGTTTCATTTTTGACCAACTCAACAGTATGTGCCCATCGAAGTTCAATATTAATTCTCTACAGACGATAAAATAAAAATTAATTCCATAGAAACAGTTCCCAACAAAATCTTGATCCCTGAATAGGTCATAAAAATTTGACCTCGAGTGAACATCAAACTGAGACTGGTTTGCTAAAAAGAAGATGACCCCGATCCTCTTCAAACCCGCCCTGAACTTGAACCATTCTGTCGCTCAAATAGAATCCAATTAGCATGCTCGAAGTGGGGGCATGGAAAATCCATGAGTTTGGATCGGGAATTTTGGAATATTTTTGATTTACGTCCAACATTTAAAATTTATAGACGCATCGACAATGGCACTTGAAACTGATTGGTCTTCGTGGATTAACAAAAGGATTGGAAATTTCAAGCTATCTGTTCTTAATCATGGAATGAATAGAGGTCGTTAGAGTGTTAAATACAAGGTGTCCCTTTGTCCAGCAGCAGCAAAAGATCGCCGCCTGTTTTATGCATATCGCAATGGAAAATGTATCAATCAGGTTGTGGGTAAAAATCAGTTTAATAAGGTACCTGAAACAGTAGCTAATTTTCTTCAACTTGAAAATGCTACCTCATATACAGGTCATTCAATTCGAAGATCATCTGCTACACTTTTCCTTGAATCTGGGGGAGACTTGATGACACTAAAGAAACATGGCGGTGTTCAGAACGTGTGGCAGTTCTGAAATAACACCCGATTTGCTACCAGGTACATCAACAGCAGTTTTGTCCATGTCAGAGAATATTATTTCAACACAAGAAAATTCGTCTGTTGTACCGAATAGTTCAAGGAACATGTCATTCACGCAATGCACATTTAATAATTGTACTTTTGATACAAAGGAAATGTAACTTATATTCAATAAAATATTCTTAACTTAAATATCTTCCATTATCTATATGTATATATATCCGGGAAAAAAGTATTAACTTTTGAAATATTGAAATAATTTCAATATTCCCAATACGAATTCGTAGATCTTTTGCTTTTTGTGACATTTTTCAACAGTTTTTTCTTAAAAGTGCCTCATAACTCAGATAGTATTAGATAACTCAACAGATAGCCAATGTACTATTGCTGAACATATTGAAAACAATGAGTTACGTTGTGTTTTAAATAACAGCTAGATCCTTAGAACAAATTAACAATTCAATCCATAAAAACTCGTCTCAACTATCGTCCTGAAACGACCATAAAAGATTTGACCTTCAAGAGAACAACAAACAGCGACATAGTCTATAAAGATGATGACCCCGATCATCTTCAAACCAGCCCTGAACTTGAACCATTCTGCACCCAAATAAAACCCATTCATAAGCACGAAGGTGACGACATGGAAAATTCAGGAGTTTAGTTCTGGTATTTTTCTGGTATTGCATAAATTAACTGACCACTGACATTTCGGATTATTCACAATACACGTAGTACACTTGACATTTGAAGACGCATCGTCGATGGTACTTGAAACTGGTTGCCATTGAATATGATGGATGTGAATAACGAAGAGTTCGTTGATATTTTGATTCCGAAGTTCAATTTCTGGAATTGATTAATAATAACAGAGTAATTAGTTAAATGTCTATTGATTAGTCATTACTTATTAGATTATTAATCAGCGAATTATGGCTCGAATCTGTAGAAAGTAAAAGTATTTTATAAACATTCACTGTGTAATTGCTAATGTGATTGATAGCCTTTGTTGTTAGGAATTTATGTTTCATTGGATTACTGAAGTGAGACACCCTTATTCAAGGATGAAAGTGATTCTATTGTTCCTTCGAGCATTACTTCAGATTGGGAATTGGTAGGAGGATTTTACTAATAATTATATTATTGTTGAATCGTACTGTACCGATTCAAATTCCCCATTTTTGGGATGAATTGATCAACATTAAGTGAGATTAATCAAATTGAAATATAAAGGAAAAACCTAACTCCTGTCGCGGTATTGTTATTGATTTATTTATTCCCTTGATCTTGAGCTTACAATATTTGAGTTGTCAGACAAATGCTCCTGAGGTGTAAGCAGAGGCTGAGAAAAAAATGTCTGTAACAAAACCCTTTCCTCCTGTATAACTTGAGTGATAAATTGATTTGATACTTTCTTACAAAGAAAGCTGATATATTTTAAATTGGGCTTTTCAAAACAATTATGTTTTCAAAGTATTCTTCAACATCTAAAGAAATTACAACCTGAAATTGATAAAGGATAAGGCAACGATGCCACCAAACCACTATGGAACCCAGAAGAGGGTGAATCATATTCCACAGATGAAGCAGAAAACATTCATAGATATTTTACCAAATTATTAGGTTGTTCGGAAAGTAATTTCGTTTTTTCCCGTCAGAGGACTTAATTACGTTTTTTCGAAACCAACTTCACACTTAAGCCACATAAACTTTATATGTCTTGAGAGCTGATATTGCAAGGCTTGTGTGTGAAAAAGTTCTATTAATTCTACACAGTAGTTTTTGGTTGGTGCCCTTTTAAATATGGAGAGCAATAAGCAGCATTTGGGTCATATTTTATTTTTTTACTTCAAAAAAGGTAAAAATGCTGTCCAAGTGAGAAAAAAATTGACGGATGTGTATGGAGAAGGCGTGTTAACAGTACGCCGGTGCCAGAACTGGTTTGCAAAATTTCGATCCGGCAATTTTGATGTCGAAGATGCACCACGGTCTGGAAGGTCGGTCGAAGCTGAAAAAGATGCGATAAAGGCATTACTTGGTGCAAATCGGCGAATAACCACACGAGATATCGGTGAGAGATTAAATTTGTCGAATTCGACTGTTTATGGCCATTTGAAAGGGGTTTAACCTCGAAGCTCGATGTGTGGGTGCCCCATGTCCTTACGGAGCGAAATTTTTGTCGTTGCGTTGACGCGTGTGATTCGCTCCTCAAACGTCAAGAAAATGATCCATTTGTGGAGAGGATTATTACTGGAACGAAAAATGGGTAGTATACAACAATGTTAAACGCAAGAGGTCATGGAGCAGAAAAGATGAACCGGCTCAAAGAGTGTCAAAAGCCAACATTCACCAAAAAAAGTGATGCTCTCCGTTTGGTGGGACGCCAAAGGAATCTTTTTTGAAGTGAAAACTTCTTTAGCGGCGCTGAGCACTCTCTTGTATGGGTAAAAACATCCAAACTCGCGTCAGGGTCACGTGATGCTGATCGAAAAAGCGTAAGATCGAGGAGTAGGAGAGGGAATAATATCCCCCACTCTTTCTACCGTGCCTGCGTGTGCTGTTTCGTTTAGGCGGTGCAGGGCGCTGGTGCGATTGTTTGTGTATGTTAATGTAATATAAATTAGGTTTGTTCGCGTGGCAGTTCGGAACTGTAACTTTTGGTAATTTGTGGTTCCCACCCGTTCGTCTGGGACGGAACAGGAGTTCCTTGTCGTTTTTGTGGTCCGAACACTTGATTTCGGAACTGTTCGTTACTGTTCTTACGGTTCCTGATCTAGAGATGGTACAAGGTACAACAGAAGAAGCGGTAAATTCAAATCATCGGTGATTCAAATTTTCAGTAGTTCTAATTGGCAACTAAGTTATATATTTGGGGACTAGATATTCGCTGTGGGAGTATGAATTTTTAATCAATTCGTTATAATAGCTTCTCAAAATTTTTGTTATCTCAAAGAAGAGGAAGGATCATTTGCAATAGATGAATAAAACAATTGCATAATTGTTGATCAAAGTATGTAAGATAATTATTTTATATTATTTATATATACGATATTTCGTATTTATATACTACTTATATTTTTTTTTGTTATTTCGTGATTGTAGTATCTTTATTTTTTAACCACTCAAAATGTATTGAAAATTTAGGAAGGAAACGGAGGAATGACCTCTTTCAAGAACACAACGACTTGTTAAAACAATTCTTATCTAAAAATAATTACAAAGCTATAAAAATTGTTAGAAAATATTTTTATTTATTTCCCAAATGCCACCAGTTCCATATACAATTACCTAATTCTATTATATAAAATTTTCTGTACAAAGTTTCCACCAAAATTACAATGAAATAACAGAAAAATTCACAAATTATCCAGATATGAACTAACAAAAATAATTTCTCCACTGATGACCACTACTACATGTATTGAAATTTCAAATTATAATTAAATTAAATCATTTCTTTAAATATTTCATTACATATAAATTATATTTACAGTTATTTATATGGATATGTTTATGTTTATTTATTTATGACAAAAAAATTGTTCAATTTCAATATTTGTAATTTCTAAAGTATTTTCACCGTATTAATAACACAATAACTTATTCAATATCTTTTAACACTATCCATGATATGATCCATGATCATTGAACTCTATATGAATACCTATATGGTATTTAGAGTTCAATGTCCATGATGTACAACATAACCTTACTTTCACTTATCTATGCACTTAACGAAATCGTTTTGAAATTATCTGTTCCCACCTGTTCTCACCCGTTCTGTCATAGAACAACTTGCGACGATTCCAAGAGTTACAGAACCTGGTTCTCTGTGACCCCAGTACAACTGGGAACTGCCACACGAACAAACCTATTGTCATTTGTGTGTACGATAGCGCAATAAATGAATATTGTATTCCACCACATAAATAATAGCACTTTTATACTGATAATGGAAGCAATTCATACAAAATTACCATTCCAAAATATCAAAAATGCACAACGTTAATATTCAAGTTTTCACTTCTGCCGGCACTCCCGGAGTGCAACCTTTCTTTTTTTTTTTAGCTTTTGCCGGACAATACAACGATAAATTCAGAAGTCTATTGACATCAGCTGGACAAATTGAATGATTCACTCAAAGAGAAGAGGACCGAATTAATCAACAGGAAGGGTGTAGTGTTCCACCAGGATAATGCGAGACCTCACATAAGTTTGGTCACTCGCCAAAAACTTTCGCAGCTTGAATGGGTCGTACTGCAACATCCACCATATTCTCCAGATCTTGCGCCTTCCGACTACTATTTGTTCCGATCCCTGCAAAACTTTTTAGATGGCAAAACCTTTACCTCAAATGAAGATGTCAAAAACCACCTGAACCTGTTTTTTGCCAGCAAGGACCAAAACTTTTATGAGAGGGAAATTATGTTACTGCCAGAAAGATGGCAAAAGGTGTTGGACCAGAATGGCCAATATATAATTTAATAAAATATTTATTCATTATACGAAAACTGTCTTTCATGTTCCCCGAAATGACTTTCCGAACAACCTAATATTTTCTAGCTATAGTTTGGATTCTTAACTCCACTTGGTATTGTCAATTCTTATGGTAGTTACCTCACTCATATTCTGAAAATTTTTGAGTGTTGCCCGATTACCACAAACTCGATCATAGGATTTCAAATCATTTATTGGTATTTCAAGAATAAATATTTCGAGACCAATCAATCTAGATTTCCATATTTTTGTTCATCCATGTATTTGTTATAGACTCAAGGTTTTCATTGAGATTTTTTCATGGTAGTCACTTAAAATGGAATCGTCACAAAAGTGATTCAATTGTATCCTCATATCTGTTTGAGATTTGGTAAATAAATCATAATTTTCATTTCTGACGAATCTGTCTTTTTCTCTTATGATGGTTCTTATTATACAGAGTGAGTCTTTCATCAATGCGTTAATTTTAACCCTAGGTTCTTGAGGTCAAAAGAAATACTTTTTTTCCATACCGATTTTCCATATTCAGATGCGTTAAAAAGTTATAAACATTTTGAGTTTTCACATTGGGCAAATAATCCTCTGCAGTCCAGTGTATTTTTAATGAAAATTACCTTCCACAGCAACCACTATTGAATCTGAATTGTTTAAAAACATTTTTATTCCCTCTAAGAAATGATTCACTCACTCAACTTTCATCAGATGATTATATCGATTTAATTCCTTTCAACTTCAAATATCTCAAAAATTGTGCAATTTAGGAGAAAAGCTGATGAATGATTTTATTTGCAAAAAGACTAATGATTATAGGAAGTACAAGATATGGACCTTTAGATCAAGTGATATTTGTTTTTCATGCAATTTAACAGAGCTGTGCCAAAGCATTGTGCTTAGTGCTCGTGAAAGCACTCTAAGCACTTTAGTGCTTCCGAGCACTGTGCTCGCGAGCACTTTTCAAAGGCTAGTGCTTAGTGCTTGTTTTTCGGAGCACTCTCGCGAAAATCTTAGTGCTTAGTAATCCGCTAAGCACTAAGCCTTTCCGAATTCTTGAAGTAGGGTCAATATAAGCAGGTACGGTATTTGATTTTTTTATGTGAGCAAAGATAATATGATCGTTTTGAATTAATATTCAGTATTTCTTCAGTCACCATTGATTTGACTTTATGGTTATGAAGGCCAGAAAATTTTTTGTTTTTGCGCGCTTGTTACTAGTGGAACAGGCGGGTTATCGTTCTGTCCAAATGTCTGTTATTTCCGAATATCGAGCCGAAAATGGTTTCAATCCATTGGGTTCGACTTCTTGATGGAGAAACCTTGGTCAAATTTAAGTAGGTCAGGCTGGCCGGCCCTCCGATCGTATACTCTCTATCTTCCGAAGGAGATGACATAGAGTTTTCATTTTTCAGAATAGGTTGATCGTTCAAATATCTCGGTCAAGTTCGTTATTGGGCCAAATCCATCGTTAGTTATTAGCATTCAAAATTTGATTTTCGCCTAGAATATTCATCTGATCAATTTATAATTTAGAAGGTGTTTTAATGATGTTAAATTAAATGGTTTTCCAAATTTCGAGATAATCGCCACTCTAGAAAATTTAGCAAAAATTCCCAAACAATTCTTTTATTAGAACCGATTCTTTATAAGATATTCCTGAATATAATTAAATTTCATCAATCCTGAAAATATATTATAATTTTATGGAACCGAAAGCGAATAGATTGGAAATTTTGAATTCTCATTCCTTGTTACTATAAGCCTTCGTGTCTCATCACAAAAAAGGGATCCAAAATAGGAAAATTTCTATAAACAATCTGATTATCAGCTACATTTAATTTCATAACGATTTCTGGATGAAATTATATGGTATTCATCAAAATGTGTTTTGTGCATTGTAGGTCAAATGCTTATTTTTCAATAATTTATGTTTCCATTGATGACACTTCATGAGTCTGAAGTTGTTTAAGGGCTAAATTGTGTTCGTATAAATGCATGTTTATATCGTATCACTTATAGAACAAACGCGTTGAGACTGCTTTGCAGCATTTTCAGATTTTTCACTTATATGCTCCATCCACACTAAAACGAACAATGCATCACATCAGTAGTCTCAAACGTCAGAGAGCGAAAACGGTAGAAATACTTTGAGCAAATCTGTAGATTCCAACTGAAAAATGGTAAACGAAGAAAACCATATTCTTAAATAAACTTCATTCATTACTGGTTCAAATGGTGGGAATTCGAATAGATGTGAAATAAAACGAAAATTCGAACTAGACTAGAATGATTTATTGCACAAAATTTTCTGTACTCTTTTTCACAACATCATATCACTGATTAAAATGGATATTACACCATAATAAAAGAAGATCGATAAGCTCTTTTAAAATATTGTAAACAAACGAATATTTTCACAAAAACGTTAGACCAAACTGCCGTTCCCAATTGGGAATTTTTAAGCCAGATGTTCTTTTTATGACCCATCAATTTTAGCACTCTTCGGAATTTCCGTCGGCAAATTTGTTGATTATTTGGAAAGTTTGTGAAACGTTGAATTGGGCCCTAAGCTCACGGAAACATTTAAATACACAAAACCAGGGTTCAATAACTACCTTATCAGTGGCACTCGGTGGGTAACCGGTAGTTGTAAAATTCGAAAGTTATGGCAATCCTTGAAACACAGCCCTCATTTTTGCGCGCTTGTTTCTAGGGGAACAGCGAACTATCGTTTTACCCAAATGTCTCAATCGATTGGGTTCGACTTCCTGATGAAGAACATTTGAGTATGCCCGGACGCGGGCCCTCCGGCTGTTTACTTTCTATCTTCCGAAGTAGATGACCTTGAGTTTTCATAATTTCAAAATAGGTTGATTGTCCAAATATTTCGGTCAAGTTCGTTATTGGGCCAAATCCATCGAATAGTTTAACATTTGAAAGTTGATTTTCGCAATAATTCCTAAAATATTCATCCGATCAATTCGTACCTTGGACGATTTTGAAATAAAAGGGTTGGCCAAATTTCGAAGGAATCGACACGGTTGAAAAACATTTTTTCAATACTCGATATCTTATCAGATATTCCTTCGAAATCAACAAAAATTCGTACATAAATCGAGATTACCGATAATTTGTGTGCCCCAGAATTTTACCGTCGTAACTGAGTTTTTGAATAAAACAAATCAGTTCTAGTGTGAGATTCAAACCCGGGAGGGTGGAAAAACATTAATATTAGGTAGTAATGAAAATGTCAAAAATGAATCTACTTCAATAAACAATTCAAGTGACATTTTTAACTACATTGGAATGCGAAAAGCACTAACGTATTGTCACTCTAATCCCAATCAGAATATCTAAAGCATTAAAAAGCATTGGCGTGTCAAGATTTTTTACTAATAAGGAATAATGCATAATGTTGGTGCTCCAGAAAAACTGAAAACTTCATATTTCTTGGGCACTGAAAGCACTTCTAGAGAAGTAAAATTCATTAGCCAGGACATTTTGACATTTTCAAGCAAAAAGCTCACCCAAATTATCTTCTGAGAAACCATACTTCTGGGTAATATTCCACTGGACCAATAAATAATATTGAACAAGCACTCAAGGAAAAGATCATAATTGAATGCAATTTGAACACTCTGTGATAAAGAAAATTTCATCCTAAAATGTTTTGCAATCAATTTTGTTCAGTACCAAAGAATACCGAATGCTGAAAATAAAGTTTCAATATGTTAGTCTGTGATTAAAGACCTCAAAATAAGTAAGACATTTCAGAAAGTGGTTTTGAAGATGAAGCGATATTCTGTAGTCTAGTTAACTACTAGCGTAACCAAATACAAAATTCGATTTGATTTAATTTGCCAGATGTCCTATCAACATACAATTCAAATATTCCTCAATCAGTTCACTGGAAGAAATCTCAGCTGGTCACAGACAACATATCCCTTGTTTATTATGAGGGACCTAGAGTTTTCATTTTTTCAGAATAGGTCGAGTGTCCAAATATCTCGGTCAAGTTCGTTATTGGGCCAAATCCATCGAATAGTTTAGCAGTTAATAACATTAATTTCTTGAATATTCATCCTATCAATTCGTAACTTAGAGAATGTCTAGATAGCGTTAAAAGGAAGGAGTGTGCCAAATTTCGATAAGTTATTCGTCAGATCACAACAATTTAGGGCATTTATGCAGGGTATAGGTACCTAAAATATTTTAAAATTTCATCATCATAGCGTACAATCTCCAGAAGATATAAGAGTTTTTCTGAAAATGAAGTCACAGATTATATTTCTATCTATGAATTCACATCACATCAACTATAAATCTCTTTGATGGTGGTTTTAATTTTATGACAAGTTGTCATAATGAGTGAATGTTGAGCCGAAAATTAAACTAATTCTGTGGGTTCATTTTTATGACAAACATGTCTAAAATACTGGTGTGTGCAGTTGTCATATTTTGAATGGAAATGTCATTATGAATTTTACGACAAGAGGACTATTTTTTCCCAAATGTCTGTAATTTCTGAATATCGAGCTGAAAATGATCGCTATCGGTTGGATTTGACTCGTGATGAAGAAACGGTGGTCCAATTTGAAAATGTTTGGCTGAATATTCTCTATCTTCCGAAAGAGATGAGATAGAGATTCCATATTATTAGAATTAGTTTATTATCCAAATATAAGTCAAGTTAGTTATTGGGCCAGACCTGTCCGATAGCTCAGCAATTATGAATCTGAAATTCGGTTATAATTGATGACACTCAACTACAACAACTTATATATGGTATAGAAATGTGGAAAGAATGCCAGATCGAAGAATTTGCTGAACTGTAAGTTCACTCAACTTCCATTTAAGATATATGTTTATTGATTCTTTCACACTCATTGTGCTGGCTGATTTTGAATCGCACTCTTTTTAAGTCTGAGAAAAGACTTTAGAACAAGCGCGTAAAAGCTCCTGATCTCACGTCAGTGCTTTCCACATTTTTTCAGTAATGTGTTCTCGCTTATAAAATAATTGGTCCTAGATTATCAATTCAACTTTATGCATTGATTAGGAACAGCCATTCAGATTCAGATCGACGAATAAGATTAACTAGTACCAGAATGTAAATTGAATGCATGCGTTTCACAAAACAAATAAAATGGCTTTTGAGTTTTTCCCAGTCTCGAAATCATAATTTTAGATATGTCGATGAAGCTAAAGAGTTCTCATTTCAATCAAACAACATTACATAAAATAGTTCCCACTAAAGTGCTTAGTGCTTAGTGCTCGAAATATTCAATTACTTTTGCAAAAGTGCTCGGTAATCCGGAGCCTTCTGTCGAAAGCGGTGCTTAGAACTCGAGACTCGAAGCCTTTTTTTCGAGTGCTTAGGGCTTAGTGCTCGAAGCACTTTTTTTTTCGGTGCTTAGCACAGCTCTGCAATTTAACCAATCTGTACAGTAGTAGTGAGAAACCCACAAGAAATGGAATAAATCTATTGATGCCAAAATACGCATGACTGTTCAAAACCTTCTACAAGAGATCATTTCAATTGATATTGTCGTTTGAATGTCACAGGTGAAAATGCAATTTTTTTTATGAAATTTCAACTCCCTATATCCTCTGAACGGGGCTTAATTTTGAAAAATGTAATAGGAAGAAAATGGTTCTTTTGACGTCAAGAATCTACGGTTAAAATTAACGCAGTGGTGAAAGACTCACCCTGTATAATACATTGAATATGAAAATACAGAACTAAATAATCGTATATGATTTCATTCTGACCATCTAATTGGGATTGTCATTTTCTAAAGTTAACGGAGGCAAAAAATTAGATCAATCGAAGGTGTTTTACTTAGTTACTATTATTTGAAAGCAAATTCATACATATGTGCCCCTTTTTCTCTGAGTTGACTAGGAATGAAGTTGATTCTTGAATTCTTTGTATGTCTTCTAACTTTACTTTGTTCATTTCAAATAGCTCTAATTTTGGGATTGATAATCTTCTTCCTAGTTTGGGGTGTTTGGATTTGAAGATATTTCTCTGTTTGAGATGAGCATCATAGTTGGAAATCTATTTACATAGAATCAGAGTAGCTCAAAGTCCCCAACATTTGAGTACCATAATATTGCTCATCCTCACGCCACAATATAGAAAACATTCGATTTTACTCTTGATTTCACAAGGTTGTCCATGAAAATTAAATGAGCTGATAATCAATTCCTGATAATAACTTCACAAAATACGTTGATCTGTGAAAATTCCATTAACTTGCGAAGGCTCTCTGAATCATTGATAGTTAATATTGTTGATTTACGACAACTTTGACTGAAGGAAATTCATTACATTCTTGCATTGAAATAGTCCTGCCTCTTTTGCATAAATATTAATAGCAAATTTATTATCATAAAACCCTAGGATAGCATAAAAAATTCCATTCAAGATGGTTTATTGAACATTTATGATGGATTTTCATAACATAAATGGGTCATAACAGTCAATGCAACAATTCCTACTTCTTGAAATGAGTGAACTGAGTACTTTGGAAACTACACAGAGTAAAAATAAGTATTTATCTTAGAAGTGAGAATAACTAAATGTTCAACCAAACATGAGTACTAATGATGTTATTCCTGTAGGTTGTCATCCTCCAAAGCATCTCATTACTCTTTCACTCATAGATCACATTCCTACACCATGACTATAAGTTGAAGATTTGTTAGTCTCTCATTTAAATTTTCAATAGAAATATTATATATATGGCAAAACAACGTTGGTCGGGTAACTACTGAAATGTAAATATCTGGACAGATAATTCAAATGCAGTACCCACATTCTAAGCAATATTTCATATTCATTTTCGAATGTAAATGCCCTGTGATTTCCCTGTCATCAAAATTGAGGTTGCATGAAGAGAAACTTTTTTCTCTAAATGGTTATTCGTTACTCGAATTCTTAGCTTCGATATATCATAAGTTTTGTCAACAAACTCTAGAACGTGAAAAATCGGGAAATAAGCACGATACTTGAATTATAATCGACTGCAGAGAAATATTTCTGATTATTTTTCCGACCCAAATATCGACCAATAGAATTGCACCATTCGACGTCACGTGGTACAACCTACATGGTATTATACTGATAATTTTTTGAAAATTTTCTCTGGTAGTTGCTATATATAAACAAAACATAATCCAGTCAAATTAAGCACACGTCAAACTGACAGGTTGAATTCAATTGTGAAAATTGGAGATTTTGCATGAAAATGAGTCGATTTGGAGTTTGTTCTCTGTCCACCATCGATAAAAAAGTCAAAGGAAATGTTCCCATTAATACGGAGAAGGCAAAAAAAAACAGTTTGGAACCAATTTACTACTTTTTGTACTGAGAGGGAATACACATTGAGTGCTGAAACGAGTGAAGCGCAATTGGCAAACATTATGAAAGATTACGCTTACAATATGAAGAAAATGGATGGAGGAGACTATAAGGAAGGTACAATAAAAAAATGTGGAATCAGACTGCCAAATTACTTCAAGAAAAGTATTTGAACGATTTCGACATCAAAATCAACCCATTTTCGGATGCTGCATTCAAGACCGCTCGAGGAGCTCGTGATGCCAAGCGTAAGGCTTTACAATCTATTCCGGAAAAACGGAGGGCAAGTGCAGCAGCGTTGGAGGAAAAAGATTGGGATGCAATGACCACTGTTTGGGACGAGGAAACTCCTGATGGCCTCCAGAAAAAGTATTCATGATAATATCCGTGGAATTGGCTTGGAGAGGTGGTGAGGGCAGCATGGCGTCAATACATCACTTCAAGGCAGAACAGCGAAATGACGGGGAAACAACTGGGAGAATTGAATACAATCCAATTTACAGATTATCAGACAGCAAGTGGCTGGTGGAGAATCGGAAAATCCCTGACAAGTGCCCAGTGAGACTGTTCCAGAAATTGAGAGAGAAGAGAGATGTCAATATCAAAAGCGACAGACTATTCCTGACCCAACATCCATTCTGGAATAAAGTTCCAGGCGCTAGGTGGTACAAGGATTCCCCAGTAGGCCAGAACACGATTTCAAAGTGGGTTAAGGAGTCAGCACAAAAAGCTGGGCTTGACCTTGGTAACAAAAAATCACCAATCACTCCAGTCGTACAACAGCCGTCTCCAATCTAGCGAAATCGGGCCTGGGAGAGCAGAAGATAATCAAAATAACTGGACATGCCAACAGTAACTCCATCAAGCCGTATCTCCAACTCGACCAGGAACACCACGAATTAATTGTCAAGAAACTGCGAAGGAGTGAGCCTACTGCAGAAAATGCCATCAACAGCATAAACCTCATGCCATCTACCTCTTATGGGACCATTACCGATAACTCTGACTTGAAGAAACATGCACCAATGTTTACAACAATTGTATTTTTAATTGCACTACCCTGATTCTTAATTAAATGTTGTTTTATTCATTAGGAAATTCTTATTTGTTAACTGTACATTTCGTCTCATGGTGCAATTCTATTGGCCGACATTTGGGACAGAAAAATAATCCCCCGAATACCACACGAGCTTCAAAATAATCTGGTATTTCCCGATAGGTTCCCTGCAAACAAATAAAATCGTCAAGTTTTTCAGGAAAAATCACTCGCGCTTCGCGCTCATGATTTTCTAACCTGAAAAACTTGACTCCTTCATTTGTTTGCAACGAACCTATCGGGAAATACCCGATAATTTTGAAGCTCTTGTGGTATTATAAGTGAATAATTTTACTGCTGCTCAAAATTACAATTGCAATTGTCCAAATGAGATGAAAGAGATGGATTTAATTGAAATTTATAGCGTGTCGATTATTTAAAACTTGCTTTGTTTCAAATGAGGGAAACGAATCGAGCTTCCTCATGCTGGAACATACCAGATGGTCATCAAAGTTTTCAATAAAAATTCCATCAGTGAATCTAATGAATATGTAACTAACTTAAGTCGCGAATTTGTCGACATCTGCAAGTTTATCAACGTTGTATTTGGCATTTCTCATTAAACAAGTATATTGACGATGTAGGAAACTGTCCGAGTTATGTGATAATTCAAAAAGTGGATCTGAAGAAAACGATTTGATTAATCTCCATATGTTCACATCACATTCATTTCCAGACGATTGGTATCGAGCATAAGCATTTGACAATTTTACATTTCCCTACATGGATCATTACGTGAATACTAAGGGAAATAATCACGACCTCATTAGTCCACACGGTATGCAATAGAGAGGCGATTTTACGATTTGTTGATCACGAAACAACTGTTAAACAGTTCCTATTATTTATTTGTCGAGTGATATTAGTGAAATAAATCTTTCATTTCATTGGAATTTATTATTAAAATTCGCTTGTGTTATGAAAAGTTCACTTACTGAGTTATATCTATAAAACGGTCTTCCACAAGGATTAGTTGTAGCTCCTTTACTTTTCAATTTATATCTCAAAGATTTTACCCACTCAAAATCGCAGAAATTTGTTTATGCTGATGACATTGCTATTGCTTACCACTATTCGGTTTTCCATATCCTGGAAAACATATTATTATCTGATTTGCAGATTTTATAGCTATGATTAAAACTACGGAAATATGAATAGTATATTTCCCGAGGTTGTCAAAGTTACATCCCGTAGACGGAGCCCGAGGGATGTACAGACAACCGAGGGAAAATTTATTCATATTTCCCGTGGTGTAATCAATAGTTTTTTTTTCTGATTGAAGCAATCTGATATGGAAAATCTATTATTAGATTGTATATTTTTGTAATAATTGAATTTTTAACGTTGCCATGGGCCATGTTCCTGAGAATCTTGGTTCACTGGTTTCATTTTGACGCACAGCGTCTCTAGCCTTAGTCTTTTCTGCAGCTGGGTATTGTTGCTCAGTTTGGTTCAATAGTGCACATACACAAAAAATCGATGCACAACTGAATTCATCAATGAGAATTATTGGCACCATAAGATCTACACCGGCTCATTGGTTACCAGTTTTGTCCAACATTGTCACTCCCCATATTCGTAGACTGCAGCTCTGAATTCTTGGAACAAATATCATTCTTTTCCCAATTTATTCCCAATTATTTCATCCATTCCAAAAGTAGAATTCCCATATTTACATAATTATAAATTGATCAGAGAAGATAGAGATGATGGTTTTGGCGGAATAGCTGCAGCAATCAGATGCAGCCTACCTTTTAAACAGGTCCCACTTGACAACCTAGAATTCCCAAGAAGAGTGCAAAGGCTAGCCCTTGAGGTGCAATCTCTTCGAATAGTCTGCATGTATTCTTCTCCAGATGTCAGGTTGACAGTGACCTGTCTTAAACAACTTATACAATACTTTACCCCTCAGTTCTTGTTGGTAGGTGATCTCAACACTCAAAATCCTTTGTGGGGATCAGGTGTAACAAACCAAAATAGTGCTGCTCTGGAGTCGTTTTTGCTAACGGAGGATCTGGTCGTATTAAATGATGGCACGCCCACTCGGCTTACCCGTCCAGGGGGTAACCCCAGCGCGGTAGACATGGCGCTATGTACGTCCAAGATAGCCTTGAATATGCAGTGGTCTGTTATCCCAAACTGTAGTATGAGTGACCATTTTCCCGTCTTGATTGACTACGAGGGATCTACTGGTGGACAAATGATTACTAAAATGTATTCTACTCGAAAGTACAACCTCAAGAGAGCAAATTGGAAGGAATACACATCTTGGCTTAGTGGTGAAATGCTCAGAAAAAATACAACCAGCTCTGAATTGGAAGAGATCCTAAGTCTCGTCTCTCAGGCGGCTGACAGGTCCATTCCAAAACGTAAACCTCCTGTGGCAGGTAATTTTAAGGTGCACTGGTGGGACGATAAGGTGTCTGCGGCGGTGGAAGAAAAAAGAGCGCTGTTTAGAAAATATCGAATTGAACCTACAAGAGAAAACTATATAGCTGTCAAGCAGAAAAGAGCTTATTGTAGGAGACTCATGAGAAGTAAAAAGAGATCGTCCTTCAGAACTTTCTGCGAAGGTATTGACTTCATAACGCTTCAAAAAATGTGGAGAGTAGTTAAAAAATTTCCAGGCTCCATGCCTTCATCTACTTTTTCTCCATCAAAAAAATGTATGCTCTCTATACTTAAGAATCTTGCTAAGACCGACTCTAATGTCATGCCCCTGTTACCACCTGACGAATCCTGTCCCTCATTTTCTCTTAGTGAGCTTCTGCTAGCTTTGAGGAATAAAAGAGATTCAGCCCCAGGCTTGGATGGCTTATCGTACCAGCTCTTTGTAAACTCACCGATGTGCTTACAATAATATTTTATTCTCAGGTAGAATTCCTGAAGAATGTAAGGAAACTTTAATTTTCCTGTGCTGAAGAAGGGTAAGCCTCCTGAACTTTCTAGCAGTTACAGACCCATCGCATTGACGCCGTGTGTCACCAAGATACTCGAAACGCTAGAGAAGAACCGTATTGAGGAACACATAGAAGCACGAATTGGCCCAGATTGTGCTCTTTTTGGCTTTCGGAGGGTCGTTCAGTCAATGACTGCCTGGCGTTTCTTGCAGGATTTGTTTACAGAGCATTTTCTCGCGGTGAGAGGGTTATGGCGGTGTTTTTGGATATCAAGGGCGCTTACGACCACGTTCTCTCATCTGTGCTTTTGGGCGATCTTGAGATGGCCTCTGTCCCCTCTACTCTTATTCGGTTGATAAAGCAGCTGCTTGTGAACTGAACTTTATATATCACTCACCCAGCCGTTGGCATCATATTAGATCCTGTGATCTCCTCTTGTGGTCTGGGGCAGGGTTCAGTGTTGGATCCTCCCCTTTATAACTTATACTCCCTCCTACCGTCTGGTACGCTATCCCCCGGTACAGTTAGCCTGCATTTTGCAGATGATTTTTCTCTCCTTGTAAGTGGCACTGATTTAAAGTTGATGGCAGACCAACTCACAACTGATCTAGGGAGGATACTCACCTGGATGTCTCAAAGAAATCTTTCTCTTTCCCCTGACAATTCATCAGCCATGATCTTTTCCAAATCTAGGACTTTCTCTTCCCCCCCTAGCATATCTTGTCGAGATCACGTTATACCTTGGAAACCCTCAGTCAAATATCTAGGTGTCCAACTTGAGAGAAATTTCCGCTGGGGCAAGCAGATTGCCACTGCATGTGCCAAAACTCTAGGAGCACTAAATATCATCAAAGCCTTGGGCAAGACGAAATGGGGCTGCCGTCCAGCCGTACTGATCAGAATATTTAAAGTGTTGGCTCTACCGCATTTAGATTATGCGAGCTTTCTTTACGGGAGATGCTCCAAATCCAACTTGGAGCGTCTAGATAGAGCACAATATGCTGTTCTGCGAGCGGCTATGTCCTTGCTGCGTTCTACTCCAACAAATGTCATCCTTTATGAGGCAGCACAGCTTCCTCTCTCATTAAGACGTAGATGGCTTGCGTTTAAGTATGTGTCGAAGATTTTACAGGTGGAAGATCATCCAGTGTGCAAGATGATTGGAGAGCATGAACAGTTAGACCATCTTTGGGCACGTACAACCATCCCCCCTCTTATTCGGGCCTTTTTTGACCTCTCTTCCAGAAAGTGACTCATAAATGGCTTGCAAAACATACCTTTCTATGAAATTCCGCTTGATATAAGACTAAGCAAAGTATATGTACACAACTCGGGTCTTCCTAAGTATTTATTATCGAACCCTCAAGAGTTTGCTGCATTGGTGGCAGAAAAGTTTCCCCAACATCGAGTTTTATTTACAGATGCTTCGCTATCCAGATCTCCCGACTCTGTAGGCTATAGCGTATACTGCTCGAACCCACTGCTAAGGATGTCTGCTCGCCTACCAGATCACTGGTCCATATTCACCGCATAAATGTATGCTGTGGGAACTGCTGTTCAGATAATTCTGCAGCATAATATCTCAAGATCTCTACTTGAGTCAGATTCGTTGAGTGTGTTGGAGGCTCTTAAATCTGCAAATTTCAACTCCGATACTGATTGTATCTCGGTTAGAACATTCAAACTTTTGCATCAGGCCAGGATAGCTGGATTAGTGATCAGGTGCATTTGGGTTCCCAGCCATTCTTATATACATGGCAATGATATTGCTGATATGCTAGCCAATCAAGGCAGATATCAAGTTGGTCCCCCTTCCATCCCTGGTGGTCCTCGAGAATTGTGGCCGAACTTTCGTAGACTATTGAAGGACACTTGGATTAATCAGTTTTACCTGATATGTACCCTGAAAGGGTGCATTTACGCGTTATACACCAAACGCAGTTCTTTCCTGGACAATCCCTGGTTCTCGAAAATTAATCGACCTCGTAGATTCTTCACGGTTGTCCTACGATTAAGATCCGGTCATTGCCTTACTCCATCCCACCTTCACAGAATAGGACTCAGGGGTACGAATTTATGCGAATGAGGAGAGATAGGAGATATCGTACATTTGTTTTTCGTTTGCGCTGATAACTTGAGCAGAAGCATTGGGCTATATACTGCACTTTCCTTGCATGACCATCATTTTCCTATTAACATACATATACGATAGTATTTTCACTGACAAATTGGAAGTGCTGGATTTGCTAGTAGCATTTTTAACGTGTAGTAGCTTGAGAGTATTGAGTCGAGCTTGATTTTCCTGGGTTTGGTTCCTATGTACGCATGTGCCTTTGTTGCTTGTTTCCTGCCTTTATCCTTTAACCATCCACCTGTAGCTTGCAGAGCATGAAATTCAGTCTTTGACTATAGATAATGTAAATAATGTCTCTCAGTTTACCTAGCCTGGGATTGGAATCCCAAGGCTCCTGATGCCCCAGGACCCAGGAATTAGGAAAAAGATGCATTACAAGAACACAGAGATTGGGTGCATAGTCTTTCAGGCTGAGCCCATACTCAGACCTCTCCTCCAGTCAAGGGCATCATTGGCTGCCGAGCAGTCTGTTTGAGAATCAAGAAGAAGAAGAAGAAAACCTCACTCAACTATTCATTTTTCAATCACCGATGAAAGAAATTTAAATGATTTGAAAAATACCTACTAATGTCATATAGGAGTGAATATATTGTTTCATATTATTCCAATCGCAATGAGAATAACCTTAAGGAAAATATCAAAGAAATAACAATATACACTATGCAGATTTCCTGAGATTCAATTCTCATTTTATTTCAGAAAAGGAAAGAGCATTATCAGACAGTATAATAAAGATAATACTAGAACAAATCGATCAAAGGTATCTAGTTATATCCTGAATAACCTCATATTGTACGCTAATTCATATTTAATGAGTCTCTTGAGCATAATACACCATGAACTCCCAATTACATCGCCATAAGAATTATTGTGGGTGGGTACTAGTCCATTCCTTTCTTTGGGAACCACGCCATTATTGCGACCCTGAATACACTCGAGTTCTAATTGTCGGAATAGCAACTGTCAAGTAACGAATTAACACGGTAAGATTGGATCAATTGAAATTTTTAGAGGATATATCGATAGATCACGAAGGTGAGGTATGCGAACTTGGAAAAAAATATTAATGTTGGGCAAGATCTAGGGCAATTATGGAATTTTTTGTTTGTGTTCCATTTCGCAGAAGCCTTGACTGGCGTGGGTAAGTTCCTGGTGAATGTCATTGTTTAGTTTCTTCATTTAACCCGAGTGTTCAAAGTTAAACAAATTCCTAGGATTTTGAGATGTTTGCGTTCGATTTTAAGTTGAAATGAATCACGATATAATATATTTGAAACGGGCATTAGGTACTAATTTCGAGCCCATTTTGATATCGGACAAAAGTTGAAACTGTCAACAATCTTGATGTACAGATTCACTGTCATCTCAGATGAGGTAAACATTCTATGAATGTGAAAAATAAAATAGGTACTTTCATATTGGTAATTTTCTCGAAGGATATGCAGAGAAAGTATATACAAATTACAAACAACCCAATTCGACAAAGCAATTAGAAAAAACATATACATTTGATGATGACGAATAAGGGTTTAAATAAATTTGAACTTCTGCAATATATTGGTGCCCCAACAAGGCATTCCATAACACTTGTTGAAGGAGAAGTTATCCTGCAGGACATGTAATCATATGTGGTAAAATGAAAAACTCGTCACAAAGTATAGCCATATATGCTCCATCGAATTTCACATATGCAGCGATTAACTGAAATGCTAAAGCGTCCAAATATTTCTGGGCAAAATCATACTCAAATAAATGTGTGCAGCATGGTACTAGATTCGAAGAGAAACCAGTCATTGCTTTTGAACGTGAAACAAAATTGAATATGCAATCATCCCTCACAATAAAAGTTGGTTGTCGTATCTACCAGATGGAATAACAATCCGAAGGCGTGGTTGGAAGTTAAATGTTTATATGAAGATAAGACAGTATCTTGTTGGCCAAAGAAACATTTTGGCAGGATTGTATTGAAATATTTTGTAAAAGATTACTTTGTGATCTGGCAATCTCAGTAATATTGAAGAAATTGAAGTTAGTTCGAATAGATTCGAAAGCATATTGCAACAGACATGTTCGATTGCAAGGGTCATCTAATTGCCGGAGTGGTTCTCTGTAGCTTATTCTGATATCTTTCAGTTGCGACGATATGTATTAGATAAATTTTACCGTCTTGTAATTTCATAGAAGGTGAGCCGTCCATAACTTTCCACTCCGAGATTTGATCTTTGTAATGGAAAAACAAAAAAAATGCTCGGACCGATCAGACTTTGATTAATGGGGATAAATAAGGGTGTTCAAATGAGTTTGATATCACTACTCCTCTCATTTTTAAATAGGGAAAAGGGGTCGAGCAGCACCTTGTTGGAAAGGCAATTCAATTTCCTACGTAAGTATTTTTTCATCGCAAACGGTGAATGGTGGAGTCCTTGAAACACAGATAAGTACACATGTGATCTAGTCGCAGAGTTTTGTCAATCTCGACAATAAATGAAAAATGAGAAATTTTCAAATATTCATATTTATCCTTCTCGAACGCTAATTTTTTCGCCTTGAATCGATAGAATATGTGTAAATTTTGGAGGCAAGTGCTTATTGTCCAAATAAAAGTCTTAGACGAATTTTTTACATTCTGTGAATATGTGCCGTTAAACAGGATTAAAGAGCTCATATTATTATTTTCATATTCTAAATTTTGGTATTATTATTCACTGTTTATTTAAAATAAAGATATCTGTCTACTAACTCTTTATCCAATTCGATTTGGCTGTTCCACAACATTAAACTCAGAAAATTCTGTCACATTCCAATAAGATAATTCTATAGAAAATTCGACGCAGTAATATATAATGATTATAACAAAATGCATCGTAAAATTCTGATTGGGTAAAGGCATACCTCTTTCGAAAGGAACGCAAATGGAATAAACGTGTCAATTCATGTAATATTCAGTGAATGGAGGAAAATCGTTAATCACTTGTAATTTGATGCTGCATGGTGCATTTCTGCTGAACGACACGCACAATTCGATTGTGTATCACAGCATGGTTACAGAAATTCTTCGGCATCCTGCTTGACAGGTGGTAGCTACGCAGTATTTCACCGGAGTACCATTCGGCGCCCATTAACCAATTTGGTAACACTGCGTCCTTGGCCGGTGAATGTTGGCAAGATTGACCGCTGCTTCTAGAGAACGGAACACTGGGACCAGCAACCGCCGCCAGCTTGAGTTCTATACCTTTCACCTCAGCAGTGTGGACCGTTCAAGATCAATCCAGTAGATGGTTAGCAATTCACGAATACGTAAATTATGACGCTTTGTCATAATTTTGTATATATGTATATACATATAGGGTGTTTCTGAATTGATGCGAAAGATTCCAGAGGTGATTCTTTAGCAAAAATTAGGGGGGGTTTGATATTATTATATATCCCTCGGAGATATTTAATGATATTCTTAATTTTTGAGAGGATCTAAGGCCAAGTTATAAGAGAAACACATTCAACAAAAAGCCAACGTTTCGATTTATTTAAAATTTTTATCAAGGCACTGGAAAAAAACGATACATTTTAAAAATACAGTAACAAATTTCAAAAAGATTAAAATGATCAAACATATAAAAAACAAATATAAAGAATACAAATATCATACAAGACAGTAAGTTAGCCACATTGTAGGGTGGCTTCTCTTGTTATTAAAGAAAAAATATCGTTAGATATTTTGTAAATTAATTGAATGGATGAAACGTAGTATGTCATGATACAGCTCGCTATACACTGGTTAAGAACAAATGTTAAAATTTGAAATTTATCAACATGCAAATAAAAAGATGCAGAGGATGAGTCATGAGTAATATGTGGGTATGAAAACAACAAAAGTCTTTAATAATGAAATCATTTGATTTATATTATATGTAGATTCCTAATTTTATTAGTAACGTTGAAATAGGAAGTATTGAGATTCTCGATGTCCGTTCGTTTATTAATAGAATTGTCATCCTTTCTAATTGCCAACATTTCCCCAAATAATCTTTTTTTAATATTATCTTGTTGTATGCTAATTTTTTCAAAATCAAAAGAGTGAAGCTCTTTGAAGGAGTGTTCTGCCAGAGCGGTGTTGTTTTCTTTTACCTTGGCTGGGTTATGAATATTGACACAGTCTCTTTTGTGCTCTGTTATTCGTGTTTTTAAATATCTCCCAGTCTGCCCTATGTATACTTTATTACAATCTTTGCACGGAATCTTATAAATTACATTGGATCTCCATTGTGAGGACGTCTTGGATTTCAAATAAGTGTAGAATTGTTTTTTTATTGTGTTATAGGGTTTATAGGCTATATTAATGGTTTCAGTATTTAATAATTTACCTATCTTTTCTGATATGCCAGGAACATATGGAATTTTGAAAACCCTAGGTCTGATTGTATTTTGTGTTATTATTTCTGGGTGTTATTGATTTTTATTAAGAACTCCGGTAGCAAGTGCTAAAGGGTAATTATTTTTAGTTAGAAATGTTTTAATTTTTTCAAAGTTATTATTATGAAATTTTGGACTAGCCAGTTTCAAAGCTCGATATTTCAAATTTTTAATGAGATTAATTTTATGTATAAAAGGGTGGTGGGAGTTAAAATTCAAAAATCTTTCAGAAAAGGTTGGTTTTTGATACCAATCAGTTTTTAGTGCAGTGCCCGTTCTTATAACTAGTACATCCAAGAATGACAAACCATTATCTTTCTCTACTTCAACCGTGAATTGAAGGCGTGGGTGGAAGGAATTAAAAGAGTTTAAAATTGTGTCAACGTGTCCTTCCGGTATTGATGTGAAAATGTCATCCACAAACCTTTTGAAAACTGGTACCTCAAAGGGCAGGCGAGAAAGGGCAATACTCTGTAACTCAGACATAACTATATCCGAGACAATTGGAGCCAAGCAATTGCCCATGCCCAAACCGAAAGTTTGCCGAAAGTACTCATTATTATGGCTGAAATAACTACTATTAACCGAAAATTCAAACAACATCAAGAACTGATCCATAGATAGTTTAGTATGTGGTTCCACTCATGGCCAATACTTTCTGATTAATTCAACTGCAAGTTCTGTAGGTAAATTTGTAAAAAGTGAGGTAGCATCAAGTGATATAAGGATATAATTATGTGGTAAAATAATACCATTTAAGTCCTCAACAAATTGAAAGGAGTCCTTAACATGTCTATCATCACTTTTAAAAATGTGAGAATGTAATTTGGCCAAAAACCTACTTGAATTGTATAAGGAGATCCAACAAAACTAACAATTGGGCGCAAGGGACAATCTTCCTTATGAACTTTGGGCAAGAAATAAATTCTTGGGCATACGCCATTATTGGATTTCAGGAATTTAAGTTCTGTTTCATCAACCCTATGTTGTTCATATAATGCAGAAACTAATTTATTAAGCTTATTCTGTATATTAATAGTTGGATCCATAGTTAGTTTAGTGTAAGTATTGCGGTTATTAAGTAAAATATCAGCGGGTCGATTAGTTTATTCGAATCTTCCAATTAGGAACGTTACTCAGTGCATTCGTTGACTATTTTTAATATAAATCAAAAAAACTATTTCGATCTAAGAATGTGTGTATACTTCTAATCAGCATTGATAATATACGGTATTATTGTATTTTTAGTTTAACTTGTATAAACTTACAATGAGCAGTGAGTTGATAACAATTTTTTTCACAAGCACCAAAAGAGTTACAATATTGAAACAAACCTAACGTTTCCTATTAGCAAAAAGACTCTTATCCAGTTATTTATTTGATTTACCCCATGGTTGTAAGGGTGGGAAACGCAACCCCTAAAGTTTATTTCCGATGTAACTTTTTGTCTTATTATTTGTTTACCATTTAAAAGTTTATTTCCGATAGTAACTCTTGGAATCGTCGCAAGTTGTTCTATGACACGAACGAGTGAGAACAGGTGGGAACAGATGATTTCAAAACGATTTCGTTAAGTGCATAGATAAGTGAAAGTAAGGTTATGTTGTACATCATCATATCATGGATAGTGTAACAAAGATATTGAATAAATTATTCAATATTTTTATGTTGTTAATACGGTGGAAATAAGTTAGAAATTACAAATATTAAAATTGAACAATTTTTTTTGTGATAAATAAATGGAAATATTTTAATTTGTATCAACATATCCATATAAATAACTGTAAATATAATTTATATGTAATGAAATATTCTAATAAATTATTTAATTTAATTATAATTTAAAATCTCAATATGTGTCGTATTGAACTACTGAAAATTTCATTCACCGATGATTTGAATTTACCGCTTCTTCTGTTGTACCTTGTAACATTGTACCATCTCTAGATCAGGAACCGTAAGAACAGTTCCGAAGTCAAGTGTTCCGACCATACGAACGACAAGGAACTCTTGTTCCGTCCCAGACGAACGGGTGGGAACCACAAATTACCAAAAATTACAGTTCCGAACTGCCACACGAACAAACCTATTATTGTAACTTTTTTGGTGCTTGTGAAAAAAATTGTTATACAAATTTTATGTACTTTGAGGGGCTGTATCTTAACAAGGGATGCTCCAATGAAGTTTCTCTATATGAAAGGTCCTATCTTTTTTTCGATGAGAAATCACCTCCTTAAATATTTTACACTTATTTATTTATATCCTGTATATTAGACGATAATTTTATTTATTCTTTTGGTGTACAGAAACTTGTTAATATCACAACAAGAACAATTGCTAACATTAATGTCATGCGACGTTAGGGAGCTTCGCAACTCATCTGAAATCCCTAGTACCATCATCACAACTAGAAACCTTTGAAATATCACATGATGAAGTTCCAAAATCTGCTGAGTTTTTATTTCACATTTTTGTAAGTGAATCAGGATACCTGTCATTTCTATTTATGTTGATTCTGTCTCATTATGTGAACAGATTTTCACATTTCGAATATTTTCACATGCCTGATAAAGCAAATGCAATTAGCTGAAGCTTAAATGAAACTATAAGAAAACTTTAAGACAACTGCAAACTTGTATATTCATAATGATAATCAAGTTTCAAATATAACTGATCAGAGATGAATCAAAGAACAAATTTACATAGGACATAGAAAGTTATTACTAGATTTTACTACTGATACTTGTAACTGCTTTCATGATAGCCTCTTACCCCCTCATTCTTGTCTGTCCTTCAGTCTGGTCATTTGTCTATTGAACCTATTTTACTACCCGAAATTACCAATATAGTTACGATCTACAACAACGCTATTTGGAAAAGATAATAATATCTGGTAATTAATCACACTGAATTCCAACCGAACAGTAGGTTGACCACAGACTACTTTCATAACCTCATCAAATTTTCACGTTCCTTCAATCTTCATAGAAAAAAATATTGCTTCATTCCGCTCCAATTTGCATTTACAGAACTAATAGATTCGAATTTGACATGGACCAAGGTTTCTTTCAGTTCGGTGGATTATATAACTCGGAATGGACGAAGACAGGCTACCTACACGGCAAAATCAGCTTATTATCAAACCACAAAATGTGGCAAGTCCTGTAACGAAAAACGACGTATTGAAAAGGTATGCGACCATTTGTTCTCCGCGTTGAAAGTAAAACCAATCGTGACGCTCAGGGGCGGCTTCAGCACTAGACAGTTCATTGTATTGTCTTCCGCAAAAGGTATTTTGAATACAATAACTAAATCAATCGATACACGATCGCCATAATAATTACAACCTAAGATAAATGTTTTAAATCAAATATTTCCAAATATTAGTGGTTTGAAGACTTCTTCAAGTTACTTCGAACAATTGGCCTCTAAACTGCTGGCAACTTAAGTGATAGGGCACTTATGGGATTGAGAGTGATATCCATGAATGTTTGTTTATATCAGAAATATTCATGAATATTTCTCTCAATTCTATATCCCATACTTTCGTTTTCATTTTGTGATTTCATGAGTCAATCAATTCATATAGTAATCATATGATGAAATTTGGATTCAGCAGTTTCTTTGAATCAAAAGATTGGATTCCAGATATATCATTGTAACAGATTGTTAAGAGTTCCTCAGTAGGAAAAAAAAGAATTTTGTAACTGATGATTCTCCCATGATTCTGGTCAAAAAAGTGTAACCACAATTATTTCATGTACAGCTTAGTGTATACCACATTATCTGGTAACAAGAGTGCATTATGTTTGAAACGAATATTCGAATATCACGGTTCCTCCACGGTTCATATTTGGTGGAGAACTCCTAATAACATAGAGACAAATATGGAAGGACTCTGAAGAAAGTTTCAGTAATCAGTATCAAAATTTGTAGTACTAAGTTAGACGTTTATAGTAATCCGGAACTCAAGAGCAAGTAAGAATCAACCTATCTACCTGTATAGCGAAAGTGATCAATTAATTTAGAAAAACGGAACAAGATGTGCGTACCTACGTGAAAGCAGTCTACTCTTAAAGGTTATCTGTCGATCAATTATTCAAAAAAGTGTTCGCGATAACAAAACCTGTAGTTATATTCGGCGTTTCTAGCCTTTATTCAATCCTGCATAAATTAGTAATAATCCAGATAAGAATTTATCATTTGATAATTTGAATAATGTGGGTTCGTTCAACTATTCTAGATGATAATCTGATATCTATACGAACATGTTGGTTTTCACCGTACAGCCATTTTAATCAGTTACCTCGAATTTTACCGATATTTTGTTGATATCTTAAACGGTCTGAAATCTCATCATGGAAAGTCATAATCCAGAGCAGACATAGGAGTTTTTATATGATGGAGTCACAGAAAATTATGAAATGAACTTAAGAATGGATATTCCTTCTTCATATACAACTCCTGACTTAAGAATTGATGATTTCCAACATTTTTCCATCTGAATCTATGTGTTTGCCGTGTAAGGATTTATAAAGTAACCTACCCGCTTCAAATCATACTCAAAACCTACCAACAGATACAAGCAATGATGAAAATATATTTCAGTCTTGAGTAAAATCAAATGAGGAGCACTAGACTACTTGAAAATTAATCAAACCGTTTCCATAATATAATATAATAGTCATTTTTGATATTCTTAGAGTCGGTGTCAGATAAAATGGGTTAATAACAACAAACATATGTTTATGTGTGAGATGCTTCTGTTGCATTTTAGCATCTTATTGTAGCGTTTCCTTTGCTGAAACCAACTTCAAGAAACACAATAATATTACATTTATTCATTATAAATTCAAGGAAGTTCAATTGAGGGCCTTTGTGGAACGTGTAGAAAAAGCAGAATTTCCGTTTCTGATCAAAATTTCTACTTCCGTATGAGCTTTCGATTTTCTCAATTAATATCATTGGGTAACTTAAGAAGATTGCTTTCTTTCCGACTTTTGAGAAATAGTAATTTCACTTTTATTCAGCTGCGATGAGGATATTGTTCTGAAATATAATAAAATTCGAACTCTATTTCAAAACACTCGTAAAACACTAGATAAGATGAGTATGTACATTCACGATTTACTTTGTTTGTTTATGAAAGCCGTCATAGTTCATAATGTCCTTCTTTTTATTGCTGTTCGTCAGGTTGTTTGCGGGTCTGTTATTAGCTAATTGTTGAATGGTACAAATTTGTGATTGGAAATCAATACATATATGTGGAAGCAACTTATTGTGAAAGCACTATAAATCATCAATTTTAAAGTTGTTTCTTTATGGCTAGTAGGAATTTGTAAAGCATATGGCATTCTAGTGTCGAAGCACATGTCTTTCTTAATGACCAAGTATTAAATGTGGCATTTCATCTCTTTTAATAATCAATCTGCAAAATTCTGTATTCAAAAAACATTTCATATCAATGTGCAGTGAGTAATAATGAATTGCTATCGGACCTGATTATATTCAAATTTCATAAATAGATTCTAAATTTCGAAACAAATTTCAATTAGCTTTTGGGTCACCAATCCTATCCTAGTTAGTTTATAATATGAAGTCCACACCACAATTGAGAGTATATCCTGAGTTCAAGGACTCATTCAGTGTGGCAAATAGTTGTTCCTGACATGTGGAACTACTGTTACTCCTTGGATCTACCCCATGACCGTGGACTCCGGGGTCTTCCGTTAATTCCATGTATTCAAAATTAAAATAAATACCTAATAAAAAACATTTATTACGAAAACTTCAAATTCTTGCGCTACTTAAGGCATTCATATTGTAAGGAAGAAGTTTTTCGTAAAGCTATTATGATTTTTTTATTTCGAGGGTATGGAATCTTTTTTAAAAAGACGTTAAGGCTGTCCTTCAAGCGACGTTTCGCATCTTAATTTGTTGCTGCTTCAAAGCGTCTATCGTCGCTTGAAGGACAGCCTTAACGTCTTTTTGAAAAAGATTTGGTACCCACACAATAGAAAAAAAAATCATTTATTTACGAGGAATACGAAAGAATTGAATTGAGTAAAGCTATTATATTTTTTGCTCAGAAAAATTGGCTTATGATGCATATCAAGAATCAATATTTGTCCATTTATCTGTTTGAGAGTTATAACATCATAACAGATTCAGAATACCAAAAAGATCAATGAAGCATAGAAATCAATTCATCACGTTCATCGTCGATCATCGATGGGATTCAACGATCATATTCTCATTTTGGGTTATTTAATTTTCGTTACGTATAAATCTTCAGTCACAGCAGAAGGTATGTCGCGACTAGTGACAATTTTTCGCCATTTAATCTCTAATCTTATTACGGATCAACAGTTTTGAAAGTAATTCGAGTTCAACGTTTTCGGCTATTATATAAAAGCAATCGGACGTGAAATCTCTCGCTTTTTTAGTTCCGAATTCGATTAAGCCAATTTCTTTTCAGGCAACCCTGACAGCACAACAAAAAATTCAAAACCTGCAACCGGAAGTCTTGTATTAATTTCCGTTGGAAACTTTTTGGTTTTGTCACATCCTATTCATAATAACGCATTCTGTTGTATTCCTGTAAAGTCCCGTTGCTTTTGAATTCTCTTCTTATAATAAATTTTCACTTCGATTTGGAGAAATTACATAAATTTCGAGGTAAGCTACTAACTTTACAATATTTAATATTGTTGATTGAATTCAATCATGGAATATTTGAAGCAATTAAAGAAGTCTTTGAGTTTTAAATCATTTAAGTTATTGAAAATTCGTTCAGTTTTATTGAATATATCTCATGTTTTTGCGTGCTTGTTCTTGGAAGAACAGAAAGCTTTCGTTTCACCCAAATTCATCTCAAAACAATACGAAAGTTTTGAATATGACTTTCTTAGATAAAATTCATGGTCAGTGTGTTCAGTTTGCCTGACCGTTTTGCCAGTGCCTTCTAACTTTAAGATTTGCAGCTAACTTACATGGAAGAAGAATGTCAATTTTTCATTATTTTTTTTTTGTTTCTATTAGTTCATCAGCTATCCAATAAGATCTCAGGATTTGATGAACAATTTCATCGGGAAACATCGACTCAAGGTAAATCAGCCATGAGTGCACATACTGAAAACCTTCTTTAACTAACTGAATTATGAAAAAAAAATTTTTTTTCGTTGTCATATAAGTTTTTTTGAACTTTTGGCTCACAATATTTAGTTAGCAAACAATAAAGCATATAGGTCAGGGTTTAGCGACGGGGTGTCATACAATTCGGCGTATGACATAAAAGCCTAGGGAAAAAACCCTAGGAAATAAAACCCTGGCTCTCCGCCTAAGTGTGAAAGTAAAAAATGAGCTGAAATAAAGTTTAGGACTTCTTTCTTCAAGAGTGGTTTTCTATTGATGGAGATAGAGACTTCTTCAAGTTTTCCACATCGATTCTGGAAATAAAAAGAAAAAAGAACTGAATAACAAAAATACTTATCAAATTCGTTTGAAATTTATAACCCAAAAATAATCGGAAACATCATCAATAGCCCTAAAGCCATCTTGAAATTTATATATGGGACAACTATTGATGAGATGAGCTATTGTTTCTTCTGCTTCTACACATTCACAACTTGCGCTTGGAACTGAGTTCCATCTGAAAAGCCTGCTATTTCTACGACCATGACGTTATCAAACGATTAAGAGCTGTCCAAATTTTTCTTGGAATATCTAATCCAGGAATTTTTTCAGAAGCATCAGAAACGAGATACTTATTGAACATTTAGTAAGAGTTCCACTCGGTCTTCCATAATTATTTATCGTTTATGTTCATATTAAAGAACTTATTATGCCATAATGGTTTATGTGGAATATATATAAAATAATTGGGAAAAGAATGATATTTGTTCCAAGAATTCAGAGCAGCAGTCTGTCTGCGAATATGGGGAGGGACAATGTTAGACAAAACTGGTAACCAATGAACCGGTGTAGATCTTATGGTGCCAGTAATTATTCTCATGGATGTATTCATTTGCGCATCGATTTTTTGTGTATGTGCACTTTTATACCAAACAGAGCAACAATACTCAGCTGCAGAAAAGACTAGGGCTAGAGATGCTGTGCGAAGAGTGGAAGCATCAGCAACCCAAGATGATCCAGCTAATTTTTGAAGATTATTATTCCTAGTTTTCAGTTTTAGGCTTAGAATTATTAAATTAACTTTGTACTTGAGAGATGATCTAATTCAACTCCTAAGTAAGAATGCAATGAAGTATCATGACAGGTTGAAGGCCATCTACATCGCGAATCCTACTGAAGCAAATAGGGAACATTATCGTACTGCAAGGAACTCTTGCAATCGAATGTGCAGGAGTGCAATGAGAGATTATCTCCACGTAAATCTTAATGGTGCACCACCAGGGAAGGTCTGGCAGACTTTGCGCTCAGTTGGGGTGGGCGAGAGGCACTGTTCACCTTGTGCAAATTTTGATCCGTCTCTGCTTGCCCGCCATTTTGCAACTTCTGGTACTAGAATTAATGAAGGTAGGAAGACAAATACATTAAAGAAGTTAAACGCATGTTCTCCACCAGGTAGTTTGTTCGATTTTGTACCCATTAATGAATATGATATTAAGACTGCTTTAGGAGAGGTTGGTTCAGGGTCAGTTGGTTCCGATGGTATTGGATTGGGCCTTATGAGGCCCATTGTGAGTGAGATTCTTCCTGTGCTCTCACACATCTTCAATGTTTCACTTGAAACGGGCATTTTTCCTAGTGCATGGAAATATGCTAAAATCACTCCCATACTTAAATGCCAAAATCCCACGAGTCCAGAGGACTTTAGACCCATTTCCATACTCCCAACTCTATCAAAAATATTTGAAAAGATCATTAAAGGCCAAATTCTAACCTATTTAAATGAAAATAATCTTCATAATTGCTACCAGTCGGGGTTTCGCCAAAAAACAGCACGACAACTGCCCTTACTAAAATAACTGATGATATCAGCGTTGCCATGGATAAAAAACTACTCACTGTTTTGGTACTCTTAGACTTTAGTAAGGCCTTCGACTCCCTCGACTTTGATATACTTTTAGCCAAGCTGCGTCTGCTGGGTTTTGCTGAGCATACCATAACCTTCTTCTACTCTTATCTGAGGGATCGCGAAATATCTGTTGAGCTGGGTGGCAGCTCTTCTGATTGGGTGACCACGTTTTCGGGTGTTTCGCAGGGGAGCGTGTTGGGTCCTCTTTTATTTTCTGTTTACGTCTCCTCACTGACTGACTCCTTGGATATTAAATTTCACCTTTTCGCAGATGATCTACAAATATATATCCACACTTCCGTTGAGGATTTAACGGCTACTATCGAAAACCTAAACAGGAATCTCTTAGGACCCTCTGACGTCGTTGAGAGCATAGGACTCACTCTAAATACCACCAAAACGAAGTCGATCATTATTGGTACTAAAAGAAACTTGGGTTTGATTGACAAAGTAAATAACAAAATTGTCCTCAAAGATGCTGTTGTTCCCTACTCCAATGAGGTTAGAAACCTTGGTATCTTGTTGGACGAGACTTTATCCTGAAATAGTCAAATTGCCTCTATCAGTTCAAGAGTCTTCCATGTCTTACATCAACTCCGACTTTTAAAGAACTTCTTGCCCTTCGAAACCAGGAAAACATTATTCTTCTCTCTCGTACTTCCTGTACTCGATTATGCGGACGTAGCCTATATGGGTCTCACAACCACACAGCTGATGACACTGGAGCGTTTACAAAATGCAGGTGTACGGTTTGTTTACAACTTAAGGAAATTTGATCATATAAGTCAATACAGGCAAAATATGGGATTGCTACCCATCTTCTTTTGCTGGAGTTCAAGGTGTTGAGCTCTCGCGAGCCTGGGTACCTGTATGATGGTCTTTGTCTTCTAGGGATGGGGTCCGTCAGACAAGGGCGCTCTATAACTTCACCTTGAGGATACCACTCCACTCGACTAGTGTTAGCTCGAATAGCTTCACAGTTCTCTTTCCCTGGCTCTGGAATCGCCTCCCTCCGGATATCGTTCGGAGAGTAACTTTCCTTTCATTTAGGTTTTTCCTCAGGAGATATTTGAGTGCTTCACCTATCATACTTACTTGAGACCCATGTTTAATGTGGTCCCTTTCTTCGGCGACATCTATCCTTCCCCCTCCCATTTCCCTTTTCCCCTATTCTGGATACAGGACCATGGAAGTCAATTCAGGTGTATTGTAGTAGTTATTCATGATTTTATATATGAAAACCAAATCTAATTTAATTCTTCGATTCTCTAAGGATTCCATATGATATTGAGATCTTATTTGTGTTATACCTGAAGTGATATAATTACCGGTTATTTTGAAATGTAAAAATCTGATAAACCTATTCTGCAACCTCTCCAACCTTTGCTTATGCACGGTATAAAATGGATTCCATATAATAGAGGCAAAATTAACTCTGCTGTGTATAAATGCGAAATATATGGCTTTTATTGCTGCCTCGTTCTTAAAATTCCTACATATCCTACAAAGGAAACCCAAATATCTACCGGCTGAAGCGGTGAGTGTATCAACGTGAGCAGTGAATGACAACTTTGAGTCGAAAATCACTCCCAAATCTCTAACCTGACTCACCCTCTTCACTTCACAACCAACCAATCGATACTGAAATTGAATACTAGCATGGCTTCTAGAAAATGATATGCATATGCATTTATTTATATTCAGATCTAATTCATTCTGACCGCAATAATCTGTAAACGCGTCAAGATCCCTCTGAAAAACCACACAATCCCTCACCGACTTGATCACTCCAAACATCTTCAAATCATCTGCGAAAAGTAAAAAGTGAACAAATTGGAAACAACCTCCTATATCGTTCAGGAATATTAAAAATAGTATCGGTCCCAAATGAGACCCCTGGGGTACCCCAGATGTTACTATGAACGGCGCTGACCTAAATCCACTGACACTCACCAGCTGGGTTCGTTTATAAAGATAAGAGGAGAACCACCTGAGGAGATACCCATGCACACCGATCCCAGCAAGCTTGGACAAAAGTAAATTGTGATCAACTCTATCAAAAGCCTTACTGAAATCAGTGTACACCGAATCTACCTGACACCGACCATCTAAGGCGCCCGAGATAAATTCAGTGTAAATCAACAAATTCGTTTCAATACCACGACCAGCAACAAAGCCCTGCTGATTTTCCAGTATCGACGATTTCAGAGAGTAAAATAACACATCCAAAACAAGACACTCGAATAATTTCGCGAAGACCGACAATTTGCTAACTCCACGATAGTTGTCAACAAGATATTTACTACCAGAGTTCTTATAAATAGGAACAAGAAGGGAAGTCTTCCAAGAATCAGGAAATGTACCCGCACGCACCGATTTATTAAACAGGATCGACAATGGATAGCACAAGCTAGAACCACACTATTTTTTAAAAAATATGAGGGATATCCGTCAAATCCTGCTCCCTTATTAGCATCCAGAGAATTTATCTTATTCAAATGCATTTCTGGAGTAAATACAACTGTACTTAATTGATTATTATAACCTAAATCGTTATGATGGTGAAATCTCTGAGAGTATGGTTTATAAACACTTCTGAAAAATGACGCAAATAAATCACATATATCTTCACCATTCTCAGCAGACTCATTACCATAGTGCATTCTGCTTGGTACACCTCCCTCATCCCTATAATTCCTTACATATTTCCAAAAATTCTTCGGATGAACTCTTATGTCATCTTCACAATCCCTAATATAATTTTGGTAATCTCTAAAAATATTGTTTTTGGTTTTTCTTCTCAATATTCTAAATTTTTCGAAATAGTACCCTGATCCATAAATTTTCCATTTTTTATGCAAACAATTTTTCCTTTTAATTAACTATATTGTATCAACGGCAAAATAGCACGGAAATCTCCTGTGCCTAATTCTTACTCTAGGAATATGCTGAATTGTTCCTTTTTCCAGTATTTTATAAAATAGAGATACATCATCATCGATAGAATGATTATTGAAAATATTAACCCAGTCATGCCTATCATAAAATTTAATGAGTTCTTCATAATTTCCCCTCCTAAAATTATGAAAGCTTCCAATAGATTTCCGTAGGTTTTTACTCATGTCGCAATGGTACCGCTAGAACAACGCAGAACAGTCAATTCTGAGTGGGACACAACCATTTGTCTTCCAAGAAATTAGGAAAACCAATCACCCTTCACCACGACGAGCTGTGACATATCGGCTCCAACAACTACATTTTTGAGCACTCAAAACATCGATTTGATGAGTCATCCGCCGTATAGTCCTGACTTGGCACCTAATGACATTTTTTTCGAAAATTAGTTCAAACGTATGCAAAAGTGTATAGATCTTAATGGGAATATTTTGAAAAGAAATAAAGGGATTTTCGATTATTAATAATTGTTTTTGTGCTTTAATCTCGAAATATAGAAAGCAACCCTCGTATTCGGTTAGTACAAAACGTAATAGGGTATATAGGTGTACATATGCTCAAATGGATTACCACAGTTGTAAGAATTTCTTGAGCTTTATTGGGCGTTATATCAGATATCACGATAAATAATATAAATCAATTTTATTGAAATATAAGAAAAAAATTTCCATAAATGAAAACATGGGCGTTACCCATAGATTATTATGATTATATCGATTAACATTGTATTCTAATTACGTTTTTTATGACCTATTAGATTCAGGCCTATTTAATTCAATTTAATAATCCACATTTATAAAGTACTTCGGACTGAGTGAGAAAATTCCTTAGTGAATGATATCTCAGATATAAAGAATATTTATTGAGTTTTTAATATGATTATGTTTGATATTGGTTGAGCACGCCTCACGCATTCAAGTACTTCTGTTTGATGAAAGAAATGAATGTAATATTTAAGACTTGCCTGTACAACTATTAAAATCTTGGTCACATCGATTAAATCCTGTTTTACAAAATACAACTTGATAAGCAGTCTTAAGGACCTCTCGTCGATGGAAAATTCCATAGGCAAAAGTGATAAGCGAGCATATAAATCATTTACCATTCGATCCGGCAACCCATAATCCATTGTAATTTTGACTTTATATACGAGGACAAAAAATTAATTAATTTCTGGAAATGAGAAAGGTAATGAATTTCTACAATCACAACAGGTTCGAAAATAAAATATCATCTCGAGAAATATCATGGTTAAATACGGAGTGATTCAAATTCGAATGTCATAAGGTGTATATCAAGAACGTGACCTGAAAATTTGGTTTGTGATTTGACTTGATATCTTCAACAATGCTTAAATATTCTTGAAGTCGGTGCCATTCTGGTCATACACGAGCTGAAATAAATTCATCGCAAACATTTTTTATATATTTTATTTTTTCTATTGGATGTGATTAGATATTCTGTGCTGATTATTTTCTAAATTCCAAATAGAATACGACACATGTGTCGTATTCTATTCCTTTTTTTGATTAATTTTTCTGTAATTTTTATTTAATTGTTTGATGTTATGATAAGAATGAATTAATTGAAAATGAGTGAACATCATTAACTCCATAAAAGGTTTTTTCTATTACTGAATAGGAGCTAAATGTGATTGAATGGTTACTCATTACTTATAATTGAGCGTAGTAATAGATATTTCTGTAGTCATTCTTGCAGATATATTGATAGAAAAGTAAACTGCACAATCTTTTTCAACCTCATATCTCGAATCAACATTTTATTGCTCTCACATATTGTGATTCTAGAATCGGACAGTCCTAGCTCGGATCTAATGAAGTAATTAAAACAAACACAATGATAAGATCTTCTCAAGAAATATCTGATTGCTTTATACTGCGATCAGATAACTCAGTAAATAAAGCGAATGTACTCGTACATACAAGAATAGTGAGCAGAAATATTATCTCGAAACTCAGATGAACTTAATTATCAATTCTTCGAAAGCTATACTTTCCATATAGAAACCATGAGACTCCATCAATATGTGTGAGAGATAAGAAGAATAAGATGCAAATATGAGACTATTGCTTTCATACAAACTGTGTTTCGACAGAAAATGGAAAAGAACCATCCAAGGATCCAAGTCCTTCTTACAGAAAAATTGTGATTTATCTCTGAGCATGGTAGGTGGTTTTCCTGATTTCGTAGAAGACAATTGGCAAACAAATAGTTGTGTACCACTCAGAATTGATTGTTCTGCGTTGTTCTAATGGTACGATTCCAACATGTCCCATTTTTCCGAAAAAACAGGCGAATATTTGCTTGGGAGTGCTTCGTGCGCGAGCAACTTTTGTTGGTTTTGGCTCATCTAGAAACACAGTCGACTGTCGACTGCTGTTTACTTCCGGGCTCATACGCGTAAATCCACGATTCATCAGCTGTCCCGATGTTACAGACGTGCTTCGGAGTACCACAATTGTATTTTTGGAGCATTTCTTTTGACCAATCGACATGAGCCTTTTGAGCTATTGCATAGCTTCTATCCGGGCCTTGAGCGCGGGGACCGAATCCAGAAATTTCGTAGCGAAAAAACGTCACGCTCCCCACTCCGACGGGCACAGAGGTATGGCTGGAAGGCCGTGCATATCGTCTAACGTCGTTCCAGTTCGGCAGTCTTCGACACGGCGTTGTGTGCGTGCGATTAGACGTATTGTAATATTTTGATCGGAGATTTACGGCAATTGCCACTAGTAAGATCGACACCAATTTACAAGACAATCAGAACGAGCATTTATAGAGAACATTAAAATTTTATCAACTCACCACAGTAATGAGACAAGCTAATGTTGCATTTTCACAAGTTTTGACAAAAATAGGTAATGAAGATGTACTAGATGAGCAGGAGTTTCAACTTATTGAATCGAGATTTTTCAAAAAAGAGGATGATGCTACATTATGTCCTGATGGAGTTCGTTTGTTTTTTAAAAATGAAGATGTTGCCGCCTATAACAATTTAATTTTGAGCCAATGTGAAAATAAAGTTCTTTCAATATCCGTAGACGTCATAATTGGCGCTAAAAGTGCTGAGCAAGAAGCTAATTTTAGATTTTTAACATCGACGTTTCTGATGGTTTATGCAATGGTGCTGTTGGGAAATTGGGACATCTAGAGTTTGATGAAAGTAACACATTAATAAGAGTTTGGCTGGAATTTTGTGGTTCAGATAAAGTGGGAAGGAAAAAAAGGCAAAAAGCGGCCGCTCTAGCAGTGCAAAACAGAGTTGGCAATCTCACTGTTCCCATTGAATTACGAACAGCAAATATTTCATTAACATCGGATAGAAAATGTATAGCAAACATTTTCTATTAACTTCAGCTCATGCTCTAACTATACATAAGTCGTAAGGTGGAACTTTTGATGAAATATTGTAGTATATGAGTATAGTAAAGCACATTCTCAGGAATTCGTTTATGTTGCGCTCTCTGGGGTGACTAATATTGAAAAATTGTATATCACGACAAAAAACGATAATTTTACATTCAAGTTTTATCATAATCGAGAGCAATCTGCATCGACTGCATTTTTGTTGTAAGAATTCAAAAGACTGTCTTTAAATAGTGTTCAGACGATAGCTCAAACTGTATTAGATTTCATTGCATTTCAATGATGATTTTCTACTACCAAAGTCTATAGCCAAAGTGATAGCCCGTCCACTGGCATACCTCTTAAATATGACCTTCGAAAGAGGTGAATTTCCAGATATTTTGAAACTGGCAAAGATCGTACCAGTTTATAAAAATGGGAATTCGAGATAAATTGAAAACTATAGACCTATTGCTTTGCTGTCTGTCATTTCAAAAGTGGTAGTAAGAATTATATTTAATGAAATTATATCATTTCTGACTAAACATAAGATCCTTCACACTGCCCAACATGGATTTCTGAAAAATAGAAATGTAAAAGTGGGTGTTCCTCATGGGTCTGTATTGGGACCTCTGTTGTTTTTGTTATTTATAAATGATCTACCAGATGCGCATGCCCGAGACTTGATTGAGATGTTTGTCGATGATGTCAGCTACCTATGCAGCCAGGAGGACAAGGCTGATCTCATAAAGTTTTCTCAGGAAATGTTAAACAAATTCGTGGATTGGTTCGAAGATAATCGACTGTACTTAAATATAGAGAAAACGGTATTCATCAACTTCACTCCTCGAACTGAAAATTATACCGAATCATTTCTACTCAAAATTAATAATAGGAGTATACAGCAGGTCTCGAAGACGAAATTTCGAGGAGTGTGGCTTCAAAATAATTTAGGCTGGGACAGCCATACTAGTACTGTCTGTGCTGGTTTGGCGTCCTGTTGCTATGTCTTATAAAGGTTGAGGAGGGTGACCAATGCACATGTGTTAACAACCTATTACTACTCTCATTTTTTCTCCAAATTAAAGTATGGTATAGTTTTCTGGGGTGGTTCTTCCCTTGTTTTTAGAGTATTCAGATTGCAAAAACGAGCAACACGTATAATGGCAGGTGTAGAAGGATATGCTCCCTATAAGAACATATTCATCGAGTGTAGGGTGTTTACGGACCCTGTATATATATTCTGGAGGATCTCGTGTTCTTCAAGACCAATTTGGGTAAATTTGGTGAATTTGGGTCGACACACGTGTGTCGACGTATGTCACAAAGTTACCACTTTGTTTATTTTCGTTGCGGTCAGATAATTTCTTCCATGAAAAATACATACCTGAGATCTGTAAACTGTATTATTTATATAGAGGATAATGGGAGGATACAATTGTTTAGTCTAGCCCTGAAGATGGAAAAATATATTTCCGAAACGTCGGCGAACTGACATAGTTTTCATTTTCCCGTTTCTTTGATCCTGCTACCACCAATTAAGCCTTTAAAAATATAATTCTGGATCACTAATTTGAATTTAATTATTTTTCCATTTCGAAAAGTGGTTTAAGATTTGTTATTGTGAACATGCTATTATAGTGTAATTGATTCTTTAATGATGGCAAGGATATTTAAAACTATTACTATTTCGATATGTTTACTTTTATAATTGTTGAATGACTTATCCTATATTGAATGTATCTATCTAAAGGACCAATAAAGATTATTATTATCATTATTATATTATTATAAATAGTCATAAATACGATTTACAAGATTCCGTTACGAGACAAACAAATGTGTTACTCCTTACCGAAACTTGCATGACGCATGATAATCCGATTGAAATATCTAATTTTGATTGTATTGTTCAGTTCAAACGTGATACTGTTTCAAAAGGTGAGGTACCTATTTACCAAAATAAAAATTATATTACTAATATTATGACTCCGAATATTGAAATAAACATTGCACACATTAGCGATGTTAATGTTTGGCGTTCAGTTGTTGGAGATATTTGTGCGTGCTTATGCAAACTTAGAAACGGCCTACAAATAGTTATGGTAGCAATTTAAATTTCTCCGAATCCAAAATTGGACGAGGTAGAGCATTTTATTCATCACACTTCACTAGAGTACACTGAAGAAGGGTCGAAAATACCTACTTGGTACAAATGGTAATAAATTTCCACTTATCTTGGCTGGCGATTTCAACATTAACTTTGCTGATAAAAAATCAGAGCGGTTGACAACTTTTCTATTAAAAGCATTGAATTTGAAAATGAATAATGATCCACATCCGCAACAGCTACTGTAAGATAATAAAACCCACATGTTTTGCAAAAAAATAAAAATATTTTAAACAATATCATGTTTTTATTTATTTAATACAAGAAAAATTTGTTTTCTTATCTGTCACCACGCTCAAAAAGTGTAACTTGAAATAATATCAAGGAAAAAGAAATACTGCATAAATAAAATAAATAAATAATTATAATTGCATAAGATGATGATACAAAATGCTATACAATAGCTTTAACGTGGCAGTCCCCGAGTGCCACACGTCTTTTTTTTTGAGTGACTGAAAAATTGTGTGGAATCCAACCCGAACAAATTTTTTTGACGGTCAAATGTTCTTGCAATATTGAATGTATGCTGTGGTCCCACTAATGCCTAAGGTTGTCTCAATCCCACGATAGGTCACATGACGGTCTTACAATATCAGCTGGCGCACAGCATCAATGGTTTTTGGAACTACAACTGATTTTGAACGACCATCAAGAAATTCGTCTCGTATGTCAAAACGTTCTGACTGCGTATAACCTCAAAGACGTCAAGCTTTACTGTAAGAGATTTTATTGCCTATATGCGGACACGCAACGTTCTGATTGAAAGACAATGAAAAATTGTCTTTCCGTAGTGCCACCGTTGCACTTGAGGTCTTGAAACTCTGGGATATCATACGTCAAACGTGACCAGCTCGCACTACGGAAAAACAAATTTTTCATTGTCTTTCCTACCATTCAGTCAAGCTTTACGATAGTAAAGTTGACAGATTACAACACTAGGGTTGTCCAATCCTGAAATGTAAAAGGCAACCCTGGTAATAATATAGAAAATCTACATATAGGGAAGATAAATCATCATGCTGGTTGGCGTCAACAGATTAATGGAACACTCCATTTTCGATAGATACTCAAATATCAAATAAAAAGAACTCCGCAAGATAAGGACCTACGATAATGAAATTCCAAAATGTTCGAACTGGCAATAACCTCTTCGCTTATTCAGAATTACGTACACATCTGAAAATAATCCCAATTCTAGATAATACTTGAAATTCTACTCATGAGAATTTTCATGGAATTCCATAAACATTTTGTTTATTAGTAATTCGAAAGTTCCTCAAGTACCAAATAGTAAATAGTACCCAAATATGTATAATTTGCGAAATTTTAGAGTGAAAATTGTATCAATAATATTAGAATACTTCAAGGTATCGAAATATTTTGGGTCCTTCGATATTACTTATATCTTATATTGATAGATGCCAAATACAATTGTATGGTACCCCGTCGCCAACCCGCGTTAACATTTGTTTAATAAGCCAAAAGAATATATATATTTATGGTTTCTTGGTTGCCTTGCTTTACATAATTACTGTCAAATTGATAACTATAATTATATAGGAAGCTCAAAAATGGTTCAATTTAATCAGCTTGGATGATCGTAGATAAGTAAATGATTTATATTTATTGTACAAAATTTCGAAAGTTGTCCTATCGGTCCCTAGCCTTCTGCAGCTGGTGTCATTTAGGGTTCCTGAGAAAATGTCAAGATCTAAGGAATTGTTTGCAATACCTTTTGGCAGATTGAATGTTACACAGAAGATAATGTGTAGTTGTGTCAACTTTCAATTTATTGTCTTTTAATGTCGATATTTTCAATGTTTCTCTTGTTCAACTAAAAAATTGTTTAAGGAATAAGTTCATTATGTGTTCCTATTCGCTTATTATTGCGTTTTCTTTGCATTATTTTTCCTCTGGAGTATGAGAAAACTTTTTTCTTTTCGTGTTACTTGGTTAAGTATTATACAGTGTCTTTGACAACTGTGTTATTTTAAACATAGATTCTTGACATCAAAAGGAATATTTTCTTTCTAATACATATTTTCAAATTTGGCCCCGTTCAAAAGATATAGGATGTTGAAATTCCATAAAAAAATTGCATTTTTACCTGTAATATTCAAATGACAATATCAATTGAAATGATCTCTTGTAGAAGGTTTTTGATAACAGTCATGCATATTTTGGCATCAATAGATTTATTCCATTTCTTGTGAGTTTCTCACTACTACTGTACAGATTGGTTAAATTGCATGAAAAACAAATTTCACTTGAAATAAAGGTCCGCATCTTGTACTTCCTAAAATCATTAGTCTATTTTGCAGATAAAATCATTCATCATCTTTTTCCTAAATTGCACTATTTTGAGATATTTGAAGTTGAAAGAAATTAAATCGATATAATAATCTGATGAAACATGAGTGAGTGAATCATTTCTTAGAGGGAAAATATTCTTTTTAAACTATTCAGATTCAATAGTAGATGCTTTGGAAGGTAATTTTCATTCAAACTAAACTGGACAACAGAGGGGTATTTACCCAATGTGAAAACTTGAAATGCCTATATCTTTTTAACCGTGAGATTTTATTGCCTATATGCGGGCACGCAACGTTGAAACTGTATAGCATGAAAGACAATGAAAAATTGTCTTCCCGTAGTGCGAGTTGGCCAAATCTGACCTATGATATTCCAGAGTTTCAGGACCTGTGCAACTGTTGACCGGTTTCGAAGTGTTTTGCCTCTCATCAGCACAGTGTAGCACTGAACTCCTGAATGGGGCTGCCAGTACTCAAAGAATATTGTGAGGCACTTCCAAATATTCTCCTGAAAACGCGCCATCTACATCTCAAAGACTGAAACAGTCCTGTCGTATTTTTGTCGTATGAATCCATAGAGGAAACGGGACTGTTTTAGTCTTTGAGATATAGATGGCGCGCTTTCATGAGAATACTTGGAAGTGCCTCACAATATTCTTTAAGTACTGACAGCCCCCTTCAGGAGTTCAGTGCTAAACTGTGCTGATTACAGGCAAAACACCTCGAAACCGGTCCACAGTTGCACTTGAGGTCCTGAAACTCTTGGATATCATACGTCAGATGTGACCAACTCGCACTACTGGACGACAATTTTTCATTGTCTTTCCTACTATACAGTTTTAACTTTTTAACGCAGCTGAATATGGAAAAACAGTATGGGAAAAAAGTGTTTCATTTGATCTCAAGAACCTATGGTTAAAATTTACGCAGTGGTCAAAGACTCGCCCTGTATATATGTAAGATCAGTGAGTTTTATATATTACTGGGAGTGTATGATGATCAAATTTTTGTCTTTTTTTGAATTGTGATTACTGTATTGGGTTGAAATACCTGTTCATATTCTTCTTTTAAATAAATAAGTAAATTAACAATTTCCTGTTGAATTTTTGCACGTGGCCCCTCTTCGTCAGAATGATAAATCTGTTGAAATATCGACATCAAAAAATGTTCATTTCAATTATTCATCCTACGTGTGTCCCGAAAGTGATATCTTCCCCAGTGAAATTGTAAGATGAAGGAATAATGGTTCATTCGATCATGAACATTAATGAATGAAAGTAACATGTGACAATTGAAATAGCATGATACCGATCAAAGAGAATGCAGGATAACAAATTAGATGTATTAATTCGAAATGGTTTAGCATAACCTAATAAGTAGCAGTGCAAGGTTAGTAATAACAGCCAAGAAAATATGTTGTAATCATAGGTCACGAAATCGATTCATTAAATTCATTAAACTGTTAGTCCCCTCGACATCGTAAGTGTGCTCACTTGGTCGAGGTTCATGTCAAAGTAATCTCGTAACAAATAATCTACATGATATTTATACTAGAGCAAATTCAATGGTAACAAGAAGATTTCTTGAGCAATCTTCCAAAGACACCAAGAAAGGCGTTTGATAATACTGTTTTCTCTATTTCAGTGTCGTAATGAGATCATTACAGTACTAAAAAATGTGCTGTAATGAGTTCATTACAGTATTAAGAAATGTGCTGTAATGAACTCATTACAGCAGTGGTTTTAGTTATATTTTTAGTTTTGGGAATGTCAGTGCTGTCAACCACAAAACGAAAAATTTAACTAAAACCAATGCTGTAATGGGTTCATTACAGCACATTTCGATGGCCATTGCATCTCAATTATCAATACTAAAGCATGTAGAGATTTGAACTCACTATTCAAATTCTATAATTTGTCAATTTTCGTATCAGTCAAGCCAACTGCGAAAATAAAATACAAAAGGCACTAGGAGGTATAATCTGAATTTTTCATTGAATTCCAATAAATTTCTCACAATTCTTGACTGAAATAGAGAAAATATCGTCTAATACTCGTTGCAGAAGGCAATTTCAACACTCATGCGTTCATAAACTCGCTCCTTCGTCGTACGTTTTCGAATTTTGCATTCGTGTTGGAATAGGTGTCCATTCTGCAACTTGTTTTAGGATAAACTATTAAACTATACTTGAGAAGTGATTTTTTGTTATCTGTATTATTATATAATGAATCGAAAAATTGAAATCCACTAAGCAGTTGTTTTCACTGGAACTGGTGGAGCTAACGTTTTGATAAAATTTCTGTAATTTTCGAATATCGAGCATATAAGATTTCAATTTAATGACTTCGACTTCCTGATGAAAAATTCGTGGCATACTTCAGTATATCTAGCGATTGCATAAAAGAGATAAGCTAGAGTTTTCATAGTTTCAGAATAAGTTAATCGTCCACATACTTCGGTCAAATTCCTTATTTTGAAATCATTCAAATAACATGAAAAGAATAGAGGCCAACTTTTGTCAATATTGTTAATTTTGAAAATTTCAAAAAATTAGTTTTTCTTCTCGGAAATAATCGATTACGCATGAAATGTTCGTTTGATCTCTATCAAACTTCGTACATATAGGGAAGTTATCAATATCTTATATATTATAAAATTTCATCGCCATAGGTTGAACCCACGAGAAGATTTGGGAGTTTCTTTGTTTGATAAAGTCACAGAAAAAATGCATATAAATAATATTTGATGCAGGTTATGAATTTTCATTGATGATATAACAGGTTCAGTCTTCGAACATTCAATAAAACAAACACCTAACCAATTTCATTGGAATACCAGCTTTATATTATTATTCCAGGGTACTTGCATCTTTGAATGAACATACATAAAGGGTTATTCAGCAAGAACTTTTTTTTTAAACAAAATTAAACAAAAAATATTGATGACGATGATTCAAATTTTTATTGTTAGGTATACAAAAAGGAAAGTTCGGCAATTATGAATGAAAAATTATAGGTATCTGGCAGATGTCCACCACTAGTACACTGACAGAAGTAAACTCTTTCTTCGAAATGTCAGGTCTATTTCGGCTAGCACGTCACAGATTCTGAGTTTTAAGGCTGCAATCGATTCGATTGGCTCCGTTTAGACTCTGTCCTTAAGATAGCCCCACAAAATACAATCTAGTGGTGTGAAATCACACGATCTGACTGGCCATTTATTAGTGATATCCATGTCATCAATGATTGGCCAAAATTGAGTTGTTAACATCTCGCGTAGGCGTGATCCATTGACCGTTAACGCATTTCCTGCCGCATCTTCCAAAAAAATGACCCAATCACGACTCCAGACCGCAAAGCGCAATATACAGTGACACGCTGAGCATGCAAAGACTTCTCAATAATCGCTCTAGGATTTTCAGAAGCCTTAATGTGGCAATTTTCCTTGTTGACGTACCCTGACAAGTGAAAATGGGCTTCTTCTGAAAAAATCATTTTTTCAGAAAAACCAGCGTATTGTTCCAGAATGAATTGAACTAATCTACTGCGATGTGAATAGTCGTTCATCTTCAATTTCTGCACTAGTGAAATCTTGTAAGGCTTCAAAGCCAAATCCTTATGCAGAATTCGCCATATGGTGGTTTGGGATAACCGCAGTTGTTGAGAATGTTTAGAAATTAACAAATTTTGATCTTCTTCAACACTGTGGCTCACGGCTGCGAGGTTTTCAGTTGAACGGTCCGGTGAAGCACGCGTTGATGTTGGCACATTTTGTACCGAGCCCGTCGACTCAAATTTAGCAACCAAATTCTTAATGGCGGTCTCATAAGGTCTTTTATGTTGTCCGAAAATATCACGATTTTTACGGAATGTAATTTCAACAGAACCACCATTTTCTTAGTGGGTTTTAATTATTTTAATGCGATTTTCGAGCGAAATTGAACTCATTGCAACAAATGCCAAAGCATCTCTTGTTGAAAGACACGTTATAACAAATTATCCACAATATCATGAAATAGGAATGAATCGAACTATTCAAATGATAAAAGCAGTCGCTCTTGCAACTGAATCGAATAATAGCAATCTTAACTCGACCTTCGTTAACCGATAACGGAAATTCTAATGAACGTTACAACATGCTCAAATATTTGTACCATAAACCTAATATATTATAATTATTGAGAAATTGGTTCGCATGTATTACCTAAGATATCAAAAAACATGTTACACATGAGTTTTTATCATGGACCCTTCTGACCGGAAACCGCCATTATAATTTGGCCTAGAGGAAAATATGCATATATTGCACAAATAATATGAAAATCTTCAATTTTCAGAGTTGTGTACATCGAATGAGAACTTCTCAGTCACTTTCTCTTTTCATCTTAATTCGTCCAATTGGGTGTCATTAGATTAAACTAGTTGGATGTTGTTATCGACGCTTGAGAATTATCAGTCAGAGATTTCCGAGGTTATTTAGTTAAATTTTCAATAGTTCCATATTTTTTCCAAGAAAAAATTGAATGATGAAACGCTGTATTGGCATTGTCCTCCATGTTGAGCTATGAACAAGAGATCAGTTATGGGGAGCTCAATGACCAGATAGGACTGGCAGTCATACTCTCTCATATGTTTTGTAAAAGATGGTGATGAACAATGTTAATCATTTCTAGACAGAAATGATCGCAATTTTTTTAGGTATAATTAATTGGAATGTATGGGCCTAATATTATATATTGTATATATTATAAATGAGACATATAAGGACATAGTTTTTTTGTAAATGAATTATGAAAATTAAGAAATGTCTCTTCCGTGGATCGAATTCAAAAGACAATCAAGCCAGTTCTTATAAAAAAACTCTTTTTTTTTATTTCCAACACTCAAAATCAAAATGGTGGCTCCAGGACAGTGGTACACTGTAAAAAATAAAATTCTGCGCTCAAACTCCTCAGGAGTTTGAGAATTTTTTTTTCAATGAAACCATTTTAATTTGAATTAATCTAAAATTGATTACGCCAAATGAACTATTTTTCTTGATTAAAACAACCTAGTTGATTATAGAGAACAGCTGAAACATTCGCCTGAAACTTTTTACATTTCAGCGAAATGAAAGAAACAACTGATTCAACATAAACATACAATTACAAGAAATTGTTTATGCACTTGTCTCAATATCCATAATTGATTGATACAAATACATTATTCCAAATAGGTTTTAACGAAACCATTCGTTCGTTTCATTTTTATTTGTTCAATAGAAGAGATATTATCATTTTTATCGACTGAATTCTCGACCCATTCAACTAAGATCCTTTAAATCAACTACAAATCGAGTTTCAGTGAAATGTAATATTTATTTACATGAAACCAAAATTTTTATTCTACGAAAAGTATCAATAGTTACATACTAATTAATATTACCGTTGGATCAAATTTTTTTACCACCTGAGTCAAAAACTCTGAGCTTGGTTGAAACTAATCAGTTTCTTAACTCAAGAAACTTTTATTTAGGGTAAACGCCATTCTCAACCGTAGAGGGCGGTAGGGTCAAGTACTTTATGCAGTTGGCTGTATTCAAACGTACGGAGTACTTGAGACAAATTAATATGGTTTGCGATGAGGAACTATTTTTTACAGTGTACATTGTACACGTTTGATTTTTCACGTTGAAAAGTCAGTATCAAACAATTGGAACATATAACTGAATATTTGTGATGACGACAGTACTAGGTCATAATAAAATCATTATAAATGTGAAATTAGTGTTTATTCAAGTACCTACAAAAAGAATTGATGTGACTGTTTGTTGAGTGAATGTTGACTAATATAAACGAATCGATCAATTCGTTTCTTTGATTCAATTGCTTCAGACATCTTTTTGTTCCACTACATATCTGTTAGTTCGAAATTTTCATTCCATTCTTTCCACTGTTTCCAAAACTGAAACAGTTTTACGACCCATCTACAAATGAAAAAGAGAATAAGCGTCCGGTACCTATTAAATAAAAGTGTTTCATTAGAAGTAGACTTCAGTTAACTTTCCACTATTAAGGCGAGAAAAATATCATCCATACAAAATTCGCCTCGTTCAAGAACTGTCCGAAGACGATTTCGACAGACGTTTACAACTTTGTGAAACGATGATGGATATTCGCAACCGTGATAATAATTTTATAAGAAATGTGGTGTTTTCAGAGGATGCTACATTTTGTTTAAACGGTAAATCGACATAACTGCCGCTACTGGTCACAAACTAATCATTGGGCTCAAGAGGCTCATACGCAACACCCCCAAAAATTGAACGTTTGGGCCGTCACTTCTTCACTATATGGTTCAATGTTAAGTAGCAGCTTTAAAATGAATTTCTTGTATTGTTGTAGGGTACATTCTCTTTACAATTTATGTGCTATTTTGTTATAATATCGAATGCACCTATATGCAGGTCCTTTTTCGGTGAGGCTAAGTCTGTGCTGCGGGAATTTTATTGCTGTTGTTCTTGTATTATAATTACTTGGTGTTTTCTCTTCAAAGTAATGCATATTTTTAAAAGTGAAAATCAAGCATTCCTGAATATGTATAACTGGTGCGGTTAATACATCATTCTTTTTTATTCCCCTACACGACTCCATTTTCTTTATCTTCCAGATTGTACGTATTGCTCTCTTTTGAATCTTCAGCACTCTGTCCAAGTTATGTGAGCTACCATGGAACATGATGCCATACCTCATCTTCGATTCCAATACTGCTTGGTAAATGGTTTTCATTGACGTTGAGTCCAGGTAATTACTGAGTACCCCTAGTGAGTAGCAGATACGAGTATAACTCAATTGAGCACAAAGATTGGTGATGTGTTCACTCCAATCAAGAGTTTCCTCCAGTTTGAGACCCAGGAAATTACAACACCTAATCAGATTCAGAGAGGAATTGCTAAGTTGAATATTTGCTGGTGTTTGAAAACCTGGATGAGCTGTTTTGAAGAGCACTGCATTTGTTTTTTCAGCATTCATGCATAAACCATTTGCTCCAAACCATTCACCTGCTTGCAGTAGAGTTGATTTCACACGTTTCTGTCTTGACAATGGCTGTGAAGTTTGTGGCATCTACATAATCCAACATTCTGATATTTGTCAAATATGGTATATAGATCATTTAAAAATATGATGAATATGATGGGACCTAAAATGCTTCTTTGTGGTACTCCTCGTTCTGTGAATTCTGCCTGCGATATTATATGAGAGATTATTACTCTTTGTCTACGGTTGGTTAGGTACGATTTAAACCAGTTCAGTTCTTTTTCCTTTATTTCATATGCTTGTAATTTTTGTAGGATGATATCATGGGACAGGGTATCGAATACCTTCGATAGGTCTAACATCAACCCAACTGTCACATTTGAATCTTCCAGAGTGCCTTAGATTCCTGAGATAAACTCAAAGTTTGCTGTCTTTGTGGACTTCCCTTTGACATATCCATGTTGTGAAGGTGATAAAATTTTTTCTTGTACTAGGTATGATACAAGCTGAGTCGAAATACTTAGTTCTAGTTTTTTGGAGAATGTTGGTAGAAAACTTATTGGTCTATAGCTCTGTGTTTCTCCGGTTCGCCTTTCTTGAACACCGGTTTTATCAGTGCTTCCCTAAGCTGGGACAGCGCCATATGTTATGGAAACATTTATTAGGAGAACTAGGGGTTTCACTATTTGTTCTGCGCAATCTTTTTCTAACTTCAGAATGGCCACTTGCAGAAAAAGTAGAATCAATTAGAGTACAAACTCGATAAAGCTGTAAATCTCAGTGATCTTCTCTTTTTTGCATTGGTTTAATACTATTAAAATTATTCCGTAGATTATTACAAGCTACGCAGTTTTGAATTCGAGCTACATACATCAAATATCTTGCATATTGATTTTTCTTCATCGGTCAATTTTTTAGTCCAAATATTCGTTTGGGACTGTTATTAAAATAGATGCTATCCAAAACATATAATCACGATATTTCGTCAAGTACTGACTCAAATTACGATATCTTACTCTTGAAATGTGAATTTTATTTTATAGAATAATTGGCTATCAATAAAAAATCGGTAACATATAATCATTCCGTCCATGCAATCAATTCAAACCTTCACTCAATCAAAATCTTTTGTAGGACCCCCTTATTTTTTCTGCGGTTGTTTGGAGTCCATGAGACACACCCAACAAATTGAAGAATATCTTGTTAATTAAATCTTTAATGACGGATTATAACATAGGGAAGCAGTATACTACTCGTGCTATAACTACAATAAGATTCGAGTGGGTGTTGAAAGTTCGATTTATCGATTAGAAGTGAGCCATGAAAAGCAAGGGCGGTGCATGGTGATTGTGGCAGCATGAACAAAACTGAAGATATGTCGAATGAAATCACAACGTGATTCTTGAGTTAGTCCATGAATTGAAGAAAGCATTGCAAAACTAAGAATTGTTATTCAACCGGTATGAAGTTTCTGATAAGAGATCTTTTGATTGAGATAAAAATATGATGGAGTATTTTCTCAGGGATCGGTTACAGTCATACGCAATACTGAATTCGTGAAAATTTCTGATATTTAGGATGAACTGATAGCTATAACTCCTAGAAATAATTCCACATGATGAACAGAAAGTGTTGAAATCCAAAAACATAACGATCTTATTCTATACGAACGAGCTCAGATGTTTTTTTATTCCCAGACACGTGTTTCTGTCTTGAGACCCTCATCAGTGCTGTGCAAAAATGTAAAGATGGAAGAACACTCGATATAAAAATCAATCGAAGCAAAGGTATCAACAACAGAAGCTAACCGCATATTTGCGGTTTCGAATGCAATACCCTGAATTTTAGAGCATCATCCATTGTCACTACGGAAGCATCTATAACTACCTGTCTCATCCGGGTCAAGGGAAATTAACAAGAATAAAGAATATCGAGGATACTTATGAATGCGAACGAATTAGTTGACATATCTCAGAGGATCTTTATAATCCCATACACGTATTCCTGGCTTAAGGCCTTCATCAACAAACAAATTTTTTCCCTCTTTACATTTTCGCACCGCACTGATGAAGGGACTAATCCAGAAATCTACGGTTATAAAAAATCCACAATCCACAAATTCTACTCGTCGGTTTTCATGAATACCCTCGTTATTCTTCATTCTGGAATCTTATTTTAAGTATATCTTCTTCAAAGCACAAGCTGACAAAGGAGTAATCGATGTTCTCTACCAAAAAGTGGACCTGCCGGGAAAGTTTGAAAAACAATCATTGAGCTTGTCAGGTTATGATATTGACACTTAATTAAATGTTGATTACTATATATTTGCTTAATCAAGCGGTTTGACAGTGATTCCAATGTGTGAGAAGACGACAAACTTCAGAAAGAATGAAGCATTCTTTTATTTCCAAATATATTACGATATTTTTTCATATTATACAATTTTTGGCTCAAAAAGATATGATACCCTCCTTCAGCTGAATATATCTATAAAAAAATTCAATTCTTCACTCTTATATATTAGTAAAAGATTCTTCAATATTATGATAACTTCTAAAAGGCAACCAATTGATACCAAACTCCTTTACCATATTTCAGATAGGTATGAAGGTTGGAATCAAAACCAAACTGTGAGCGAATTTCTATGTATCATATCTGTTAATTGCATCTACCATCTGTTCCAGTAATATCAATTCGATGACTCTTTATGTCTTAAAAGGAGGCAAAGTGTACTGGAACGAAAGGATACACCTACTAATGACATAATAAATATCAGTTTAATTGAATGGAGTCTTATGAAAGGACAGGACGTGGACAGAATGGAGCAAGAAGATTACTTCACCCAGAAAAATGCGATTATATCCTACTGTGACTCAATGAATGCTGTCACGAAAAAAATGTTCTCTTAAACTGAGTCTTTCATAGAAGGCGTTCTATTATGGTACTGACAGAACATTGTATACGTACTGATTGATCGGTTAACTGAAATGGATAAGCATCCATTTAATTGAATCCAATAAAATAGCAGTTATATGTTGGAGGAAATTATATTTTGGATTATAGATTTTTACTTTATATGACCCCAGATCTCTAAACTTGTAGGTATAACCATGCACAAAATTCGTCTTTAATGGTTACAGAGTGAAAAATGATAAAATAATTTTGCAGTTCAGTCCAGACGTTCTTTATTACCCGATAAAAAAATTATTTGCTTGGATCATATTTCTTGTTGTTGAGGAAAATCTATGTTATTTAGAAGAGAAATCTTGAAGTGGCTAATATTGTGAATTCTGTGTCCTTTATATTGTGGGAAATAAATTATTATTATTATTTAATAAATTTTCTCAAAGGGATCACATCAAATTTAGGTGTATTGATTTACGAGGGTTATTTGGGGGTTAGAGAACTGAAACATATATTAATCCTCGAAATCGCTTTATTGTTCTTCAGAATATTCCCCATTAAAATCTATACACTTTTGCATTCGTTTGAATAAATTATTGAAGTACTTTTGCCACTCTGGTTGAGGTATCTCCAAGACATGCGTTCTAAACGCATTAACCACTTCTTCAGGTGTCGAAAAACGTTGACCTCTCATTTTATTTTCAACATACGCGTAAATCCACGATTCGTTACCTATCATGATGTCATAGACGTGCTTCGATGCACCGCGATCATATTTTTGGAGCATTTCTTTCGACCCACCAACTCGAACCTTTTTTTGAGCGATTGACAAATTGTGGGAGATCCAACGCAAACAAATTCTTTTGACGGTGAAATGTTCATGCAATATTGAATGTATGCTTGTCCCACTAATGCCTAACGTTATCTCAATCTCACGATAGGTCACATGACGATCTTGCAATGTCAGGTGGTGCACAGCATCGATGGTTTTCGAAACAACTGATTTTGGGAGAACTTCATGAAATTCGTCGTGGAGTGAATTAGGAGCTCAGTTGAATTCGCCATACCATTGATAAGCACTGGTTCTTGATGGAACTTCATCGCCAAAAATTGAATTACGCTCATCGATGCACTATTGTTGAGTTAATCCAAGTCGAAAGTTGCGAAAATAATCACACGAAGATGTTCACAATTCAATTCCATTTTTTGGGCGAGATGAATCTTTCATTTTACTGTAAACAACACAAATAGCGCTCGTATTTCAAAACATTCTGACAACGTATAACCTTAAAAGTGTCAAGCTTTGCGATAGAGTTATCAGTTGGCAGATTGCAACACTAGGGTTGTCCAGTCCCGAAATATGAAAACCCTGGTAAAATTCACATTTTGGACATAGTTGAAGACTCGCCCTGATTGTGAATCGAAAGATTAATCAGCATAAAAAACTGTACCCATAATTAATCACTTCAAACTTTATTGCTTCGTTGACCCACATGGGTACCTTTCCTAATAAACACCTGATTAACTAATTCATCGACTAAACTCAAAAGGAACAGAAATCAATTGTTGATCACCTTCGATATATCGATCAGAAGAAGATAAATATACTTATAACGAATAACTTGTACGGGGGAGAAATCAATCTACAAGACGTTTCCTTCGCCTTGCGGGTAGCGGTATCCTCGAATAATTTCACAGAAAGTCACACTTCAAGTATGATTTCGTCTCGCCTCTTTCAAACACATTCTCCGACATAGTTACGAAACTCAATGCTTTATGGATTCCATTGACCAACAACACCGAACGCATTTTGAAGACCGACAAAGAAGTTTGTTGCAGGAATTACCACATTCGAGTCTATGAGGAATGTATGTAGACGGACACTGCTATTGGGAGTACTTAAATTGAATCAGACTTCCCCATAATTCCTATTAGTGTACTTCATCACCACATATGATGAAAGAGCGGGCTATCGTTTTGCCAATAAAATGAAGAGGCTCATGGTTGCCATACACACTAGACTCTATTGGAGATTAATTCTGTATAGGACTGCCTGAGTAAATGGACCGTACTATTTGTGTGTGTTGCAGTTTTTCAAGCCTGAGCAGGTTGCCGAAGCCTGATTTATATTTAAAACTGCTTCCAAGTAATTACAAGAACACCTGGATGACCTTGAACAGTGACATCGAAAATGGCGACTCAACATCAATGAGGCTAAGTCAGTACAAGTTACATTAACAACAAGAAGAAATATATATCTCCCTGTCAAAATGTTCGAAAAGGACATACCAGTCGACATCAAAGCTGAATAGGTCGGCATACATTTGGACCAGCGCCTCATCTGGAGACAATACATTAATGCCAAAAAGAATGAAATAAATTTGAAATTCCGAAAAATGTATTTGTTTATAGACAAGGAATAATATGGTGTCGTCAGCAAACGAGGACATGCAGGACCTGATAAGAGGAGGTAAATCAGAAGTATAAAGTAGGAAAAGAATTCGCCCCAGAACAGATCCCTGGGAGACACCATCTCAGAGTAAGCATCACCGACTCGGACGAGATATCTTCGGTTGGTTGAAAAGGCCTTAATCCAAGTATACCTCTGATTCCTAGATATTCCAACTTAGCAATAAGACGCCGATGAGGTATTCGAACGAATGCTCTAGAGAAGTCGAGGTAAATCACATCGACAGGAGAACCGGAATCTAATGCTCTTGTCCAGTCACCAATAGAAGATAATAAATTTGATGTGGTAAAGCGGTTAGGACGAAATCCGTGCTGGAAATCCGGTATAAAACTCATCTCAGAACTGAACTGCAGCAAACAGTCACACACAATCCTTTCAAGGACTTTCGAGAAAGTCAACTTTTATGTCAGACAACTTCCCGAGTTGCCTGGATGTTAGAAATTTTCCACGTTGCGCGGTCAATGGAAGGAATAGGAATATTACCATCGGGTTGAATACAGAACGAAGAAGCAAAGCTCGTAGACAACACATTAGTGGACTCGCCATGACCGTCACAAATATCCCCGGACTCATTTCTAACAGTTGGGATATTAACTCATCACGGCAAATTCATGTCACATGCGAAATACGATCGCTCGATTGTTTCCACAGGTTTTCACAATTATATATGTATTCTTTTGAACTTTTGGCTTTCAATATTTAGTTAGCAAACAATAAAGCATATAGATCTGGGGTTAGTGACGGGGTGTCATACAATTCGGCGTATGACATAAAAGCCTAGGGAAAAAACCCCAGTAAAAAAAACCCTGTGTGAAAGTACAAAAATAAGCTGATATATATTTGAGGGACTTCTTTCTTCAAGAGTGGTCTTCTATTGATGTAGATAGAGACTTCTTCAAGTTGCTCACATCGAATCTGGAAATAAAAAGACAATAGCAGAAAAAAGAACTGAATAACAAAAATACATATCATATTCGTTTGAAATTTATAACCCATTCCAAGAAAGGATTGAAAACATCATGAATAGCCCTAAAACCATCTTAAAATTTATATATGGGACAACTATTGATGAGATGAGGTATTGTTTCTTCTGCATCTCCACATTCACAACTTGCACTTGGAACTGAGTTCCATCTGAAAAGCATGCCATTGGTACAACCATGACCTGTCTCAAAGGATTAAGAACTGTCCAAATATTTCTTGGAGGATCAAAACCAGGAATTTTTTCAGAAAGATCAGAAACGAGATACTTATTGAATAGTACCATAATTCTTCTTCGTTCGAAGAACGTATTATGCCATAGGTAATGGTTTACGTGACTTCAATATGGGAATTCTATTTTGTGGAATATATGAAATAATTGGAAATAAATTGGGAAAAAAATGATATTTGTTCCAAGAATTCAGAGCTGCAGTCTGTCTGCGAATATGGAGGGGGACAAAGTTAGACATAACTGGTAACCAATGAACCGGTGTAGATGTTATGGTGCCAGTAATTATTTTCATAGATGTATTCAATTCTGCATCGATTTTTTGTATATGTGCACCGTTAAACCAAACAGAGCAACAATACTCAGCTGCAGAAAAGACTAGGGCTAGAGATGCTGTGCGAAGAGTGAGGAAGCATCAGCACCCCAAGATGATCCAGCTAATTTCTGAACAATATTATTCCTAGTTTTCACTTTAAGGCTCAGATCATTTAAATGAGATTATATAATAGAAATTTGAAGTTTAGTTTAACGTCACAATAAAATATTAGAGTTTCGGGAAATATGTGATGAAATATATTGAATCATTTTGGCATTTTTGTATGCAAGGTGCTCCGAGGGTTGCTTACGTTTGAGTGGAATCCATCATAGACGCCTGAGCTCCGATCCACTCATGACAGGAAAACACATTGCAGTAGAAGGGCTTCGAATGCAATCATTGGATATCATTTTTGGCGCGATATTCGAAAATTATAGACTTTTGGGCGAAACTATATCTCGCTGTTGCACCTGGTATAAGCGCGCTAAAAAAGGAACTTGATTTCCGCATTTGCTGTATAACTTTGTTATCAATTCGATTATTCATGACCAATATTAGAAAACCCTTAAAATTTTACGGTTAACCTCCCATAAGTTCGTTATCCTCAGTGAGCTGGATAAATATTAATAAATAATACGAAATCCATCATGCTACTTGACCCGTTTGACCATAATATTAATTTATGAATGTTAACACTATTGAATATGGAACAAAATTGTTAAGAGCATTGGTTTTCATAATTAAATACTTATCATATGATATCGTGAAATGCAAGAATGAGGTAAAAGTTATTCGTGCATAATGAGCTCAGTGCGTATATTAAAAACAATTTGAACGCAAAAAGTGGCTAACGACCTTCTTGTTGCTCAACCATTGCAACTATAAGGCAAGATCTAGGGTAACGGGTTCGCTTTTAAATATTTCAAACTCCACGGTGAGCAAGGTGAAAGAAATGGATTGACTCGCAACTTGTCATAAAAGTGAGAATTGACACTGGTTTTACATGCGTTAGAGAGGAATGAATACTATTATTTATACCACTTTAATCAGAGGAATTTCCGTGAAATTTCACTTCTTGGTATACAGGGTCTTTAACGGCTGAAGAAAGACATATCATTTCACAAAATAGCAGCAACGCTCTCAAATAATCGATTGCTAACTTTGTGATACCCCTAATACTACATATAAAAAGCATCCAATACGAATCTACTCATATACTACTAACATCAACATCATATCTATATAACAAATTATATACAATTAAACATCATCACAACTTAATAGAATTCAAACTAGCCAAAAATTCGTCCATAGAGTAACAGGCATTTTTCAGCATTAATGCCTCAATATGAGTCTGGAAAGCTCGGATGTCCTGGGACGTGATTGACTGAGGTAGCTCATTGTACATTTTCACCCCGTTGAAGTCATGTATGTTCTGGAATTTTGACAATATGTTTCTGGGAGTCACAAAATTATCCTTGTATCTTGTTGGATAATTGTGTACATCGGAATTCTTAATGAAGTGCTTTTTATTTTTATGGACGTATAGGTGGCACTCGAACACGGCACCGTGAGTATCCTATACTTCCTGAAAAACGGTCGACAGTTTACGGTAAAATCGACTTATGTCAAATATTCGGTGCTTAATTAGTGCTTGATCGAACTTTCATTGCACCATCTGAGATATTGATAATTCAAGTATTTGGTGCAGACTTCAGGCTCAACACCTACATATTCGAATTTAAAGAATATAACCTCTAACTGCATTCAAATGGTCCATTCTAAAACCATAGATTTCATGATCACAAGCTGTAATTACAATCTTTGTATTTTGATCTCTAACATATGTCTTTCTTAATTTTTTAAAGGGTTCTACCTTTATTAACATTCAACCCCAAAGCAATTTTACTAATATCCGAAATTTCTCGAAGCCTATCATCGTAAATCTGGAAATATAATTTGTTAGCTAATGCTGCCTCCGTGGACTAATTGCCTGATTTTCTTCAAAAAGTTTGATGAAATGAATCATTCAAATCATTAGCTTCCACTTCTCGATCGTTCCATCACAATTCATATAAGGAGATGGAAGTAGCAAACAAGTGCTGTTGCACAATTTCTCCTATTCTAAGATTACGATCAGTATCACATTGATACTTATTATCGTCTAAACATACCTTTCAACGATACTGATTATGCATTAAGTGGTGGAAAAAATGTTAAACGTCTGATGTGAAGCAATTGAATTAGGGTCACCGGATTTCTCGAGGGATCTACATAGTTATCTACCTGATCAGTTTTAGTAAAACAATTATATTTGTCCTGAGCGTTAGCCACTAGTTTGTGTAATTCTAAGTACTTGAAAGTTTCATAGAATCGTATTGGTGCTGAAAGAAAAACAGCGGACTTTTACGGAAATTCAACTTCTACTGACGCTAATAATGGATTGATTTTTTGATGTGCTACATATGAAGCATATTTTATTTTGTACTGCGCAGCTTGACTAACTAGAATTTCTTGGGTTGGTTACTTGACAGAACAGTTCGTTTCATTTAGGGTTTTATAAAATTTTCTTTCATGACGATTTCTACGAAACAAGGCAAACTTCTAATTTTCAAACTCAATTATAGTATATATTCCGCGGGACTGAAGTAGTACATTTAATCCTGAAGGTAAAGTTTATGGCCCGATCGCAGGGAGGGCCATAATTTACCTGAAGGATTAAATGTACTTCAGTCGCAAGGTATATACGATACTTTTCGTACTTCCGGTATGATTTTATTAATTATTTCAATAATTTCAATCAGTTTTTTCTCTCTTCAACTCATTTAATAAACTGTCTTTAAAATAAGTTACCATAGTAACATTGCGTTGTGACAATTATAATTTAGAAACATTGTCATTGATAATTATTGGCATCATGAGTGAAGAAGGTGTATCTGATATTGATAAAAGAGCAGCCGAAGTAGGTGAAGAATTGTTACCACCGAAATCTAGAAAACTATACGAGCAGCAGTACGATGCTTTTAAAAAGTGGTGCCGCTTAAAAAATGTGAGACAACCTACTGAAAATGCGCTGTTAGTCTACTTCAATGATAAATCAAAAGCGGTTTGTGCTTCAACTCTCTGGGCACATTACTCAATGCTGAAATCGGTGATTAACATTAGAGAAGATATTGATATAAGTAAATTTCCAAAATTATTGCTTTTTTGAAGAGAAGAAATGAGGGATTTAATCCAGAGAAGTCAAGAATTCTCACGTCTGAGCAGGTAGATCAGTTCTTACGGGAGGCTCCGGATGATAAATATTTAATGCTTAAGGTAAATTTGGAAATGTGTTTATATTCAGAAATTTTAAGAAATCAATTTTTTTGTAGGTTGCACTTATATTGGGCGTTGCGGGAGCTTGTCGTGGAAAAGAGTTGGTTGATTTAGAAATCGACGATGTGAGAGATTTGGGCGGTTCCTTCCTAATTGCGATTAGAAACACCAAAAATAAAATTGACCGAAATTTTGTGATCAAAAATTCAGAAAACGGTGCCATCAGTTTTGTGGCGATATTTCGAAAATATGTGGCATTGCGAAAGACAGGGACACCTCATTCAAAATTTTTTGTTCAATACATCAACAAAGAATGTACTACGCGAGTAGTAGGAAAAAACATGTTTGGTACATTTCCACGGCAAATAGCAGCTTTCTTGAAATTAGAAAATGCGACGTCTTATACGGGACATTGTTTTAGACGCACATCTGCGTCTTTGTTAGCTGATTCGGGAGCAACAATAGACGTGCTGAAGAGACATGGAGGATGGAAATCCTCCAACGTGGCCGAGGATATATTGAATCGTCTATTAAAAATAAACAAAAATTTCAGATAAAATATTTGGTCAACTCACCGATTCGTCCACTATAGTTATGCCACAGTCCTCATTCTCGCTTCCTGTTTCCGCAGGATCTTCGAAACAAACACCAGTTCAATATGATAAGGACCTATCTGTTACTCGTCAGTTACCTGCTGCATTAACCTAGGAAAGACTGGTCAATATGACGAACTGTCACAATATTAATTTGAATATTAACGTTAATTACCATTCTAATTAATTGTATTTTTCAATAAAATATCCCTTAAATTCGTTTGCTTGTGATTTAATCGTTCCCGGAGTTTCGTCAATATTTAATCCCGGAAGGATTAAATGTGACACTTTAGTACCTGTCACAAGGGAGTGAAGTTGTCACTTTAGGCCCGGAAGTACGAAATATATATTACAAGCTAAATATTGATCGCTTGAATATTCAAGATGTTATAGAAGAAATCAAATTACTTATATATTGCTTATAAATCTTGAATTATTCGAATTATTTGGCCCAATAACGAACTTGACCGAGATATTGAAGCAATTAATCTAATCTGAATTTACGAAATATTTCGTAAGATATGGTATAGAGCATAGGGACAGCCGGCCAGACATACACAAGTTCGGTCATGGATTTGGAGTCCATTTTCGCCTAGATATTAAAAACAGGTACATATTTGGGCAAAACGACAACTCGCTGTTCTACTAGTTGAATGAACAACTGCCATTAAAAGTAACCCTTTAAGTAACAGTGAATAGTGTTAAAAATTAATGTTTACTTGAAAATATTTTTAACACAGTGTTGAACGCATTTTCTTGTAAAGAAATCAGAGTTTTGCAAGTTTTATTTTCAATATCTGACAATTATTACTTATGAACATCAATATCAATCGTACAATAGGAACAATTGCTAAAATTCATGCCTTGCGACGTTAGGGAGCTTCGGACTCATCTAAAATCTCCAGTACCATCATCGCTACTAAAAACCGATACAATATCCCATGATGACATTCCAAAATCTGATGAGTTTTTATAAGCAATAGAATGATCTACATACCCTTCGGCTACCGTCATAGACTTCCATCCGCCATGATTCTTTATCTCCATAACATTTGCTCATGATTCTGCACGCAATGACGCGGAAGATCTCCGAAAACAGTGGCCTATATTTTGCTGTGGTTCTGGCAGTTTGAGAAATTCGGATACAATAGAGGGCATTTCCTAAAATGTATTCATACCAATTGGATTGGCAGTGCATTTACTATTCATGTATTTCAGGAAAAAATGACGATGCTTGATAACAGAGAGGCGCAGTGCAATTCACTGGAGGCAATAGTCCTCATACGTCCCAATACAGAAAGAACAACATACTGTCGTTTCTGTATATGGTAGTTATATGATCAATAATTTATTTTTTGTTGTTCCAATATCTTCTACTAAAAAATTGCAAAATTCTTCACGCCAACAGGCTCCAAATAATCCAAAATTGCAACCTTAACCATCAAGTATTTCTGAACTGTGTCTCGTGTATAAACTTGTCCACTTGTTCATGAGTATAAATCGTTGGATTTTTGGGCGAGATTCCTCACTTTTTCGTTTCAAAAATGACTTAACCTTGAAATATTCACAAACAACAACACCATTTCTAACGAGGATCCTTGATTCGATTATTGAAAATTTACTTCACGAAGTGGATAAACTCCAAGTCTTTGAGTATGCTAGTATAACAGGACCACTGAAGTTCCCTTCTACATTTTTCAAATTACACCCGGCCAAGAAATTTTCAACGGGTCAGCACTATATAATTTTTCCATGTGACATCTTTTCAAATAACATAAGCCATATTGTTTTATTAGAAGGTTTTAACCATGGACAGGTACACATTGCAACAACGCGTTTACATCATTCAAAGTTATTGTGAAAATGAGCATTCTTTAAAAAATACCCCTCACAAAATTCGTGATTTTTTTGGTGTAAATAATCGCTCAAATCAATCTTCAATTCAAAGATTAGTGGAAAAATTCGAAGAAACTGGTTATGTTACTGATAAACTAAAAAGTGGAAGACCCAAAACTATACGCACAAATGAAAATATTGCTGCTGTTAGTGAAAGTGTTGAAAATGAACCGACAACATCAATTTCACGTCGTTCGCAAGAATTGGGCATATCTTATGGCTCCTTATGGAGGATTTTGCATAAAAATTTGCATTTACATGGTTATGAAATTCAATTCACCCAGAAATTGAAAGAAAGAGACAATTTACAACGTCGTAATTTCGCTAGTTGGATTCTTGAACAACGATCGACAGATTCATTGATTTTAAGCAAAATTTTGTTTAGTGACGAAGGTTATTTCACAATGGATGGATTCGTCAATAGGCAGAATTTTTTGAAAAGTCAAGTGTATGCTAACAAACCATAAACAATTAATGATCTAAAGAACAACATTCAATTCGTGAAATAACACCAGCAACATGTCGGATATTCATTGAAAATTTCGATATTCGGAGTGTTGTCTGCAGACGCAGTCGTGGTGGACATTTGAATGATATTCTATTCCACTTATAATTGTAATGGATCATACTTTTAATAAAAAAAAACAGCTTGAAAAAATTGCAGATAATTTGTGTTTTATTTCAAAGCAACGTGTAGGCGCGTTTTTTGGATGACCCTTTATATGCAATATCATACAAGTTAGTTGATTTTTTAGGTAGAACTTCCAAAGTTGCTCTTATGTTCAATTTCCACAGGAAAAACTGAACCAACACTCTTATTAGTTATTCCACTATCGACAAACATATTGAGTAATATTGACCAATAACCAGACAAAAATTGGATGAGAATGCAATTTGAAGGGCAGTGTCTTTTATTAGTAAATAAGCATTTGTTAGTCGGTAACTAAAGTATTGACAACGCCATTCACAACAAGGTTGTGATTATCCCATCCCAATATATTAAAAACAATAAGGAATATTTCTGTGGTAATCGATGGTTCCATACAGGTAACCACCGAAGGAGATCAAAAAACTTTGGGTCGGCGAGGGGTTTAGAAATGCGATATTTCGAGGTAGAAAGGGGAAGGCGATCTTGCGAGCGAAGCGAGCACCGTAAAGTTCATAAGACGGACTTTCGTTAGGTGCATTTCACATGCCTTTACGACCACGCTAACATTTTCAAAAAAATTATCTAAAACACCGATTTCCCGGTTTTTCGCGAGAGATGGTCCGGTAAAATTGAAAAAGGCTTTTTCCACGGACACGATCAGGAAAAGCCGTTTTCATATGTGTACTCCCCGAGAATCGGACGTTTGAATAGGGCTATTCGTATCTTCCAATCGCAATTAAAAATATTTTAAATTAATTGCTGAAAATAGCTTACTTCGGCTCAAACACAAATTTTCAGATCATCCGTCACGTCCGACGTTCACAGAACATTGTCACATAATTTCAATTACAATTTTAATCCATACTCCGTATAATATTTTGAAAATTCTTCTATTCATACTATTCGTAAGAGCCCTGGTGAGGTATTATCTCATAGTTTAATAGTCTACCATATGTTTTTATGAAATTCAAAAATTTACCCAGCATAGAACCAGTTTTGCAATCCCTATCCAATTCATTTCACCCCTGTCAATTTCTACTCTGAAATGACAATTGTCGTTGACATTCTAATCTTATGTATTGTAATCATTTATTTATGTATGATTGTAATCGTTCCCAAACAATAAACTAATCCAAATGGATATTTCGCAGGTAGGGATTTGCAGATAGCAGATAATATTTTATACGGCTTGTCTTCTTAAAATTTCCAAATCATGAAAACCATCATTTCTATGAAAACTTCAAAGGCAAGAGTTTGTCACTTTGCTTTTTTTTTTTTCATTCAAAGCCAGAAAAAATCATCTATGATTTTCCAAACACTGATATTACTGAAGTTTCTTCTCCTTGACAGAGACCAGTGAGCAGGTCTTTGAAGTCTCTTGATATGATACTGTTGAAAATATGAAAATCTTTTTCGAAATCTTCAACAACAATGAATGATGTCACTACGAATAATTATTTTAAAGTGATGTTACTTTGGTTGATGATTGTTTTCTGTACTGAATCCTAATAACAATTCACTTGGATAGATTACAAGTAGGTATTCCCAGATTTAGATGTGCAATTATTCTTGCTTGAAAATATATTTGTTAGATCATTAATATGAATCTATTCTGTTTAGGATATAATTTATTACTGAACATGCGTAAATTTTTGGATTTTATAATCAGAGTATCTGTTTTAATCATGTAAACAAAAACATAAATATTGAATAATGGTTATTCATAGATTATGTCAAATTTTAATAACTTACCATAGAATATCAATTTATTACCGAACCCCAGGAGAGAAAAAAATTAATAATTGTAAAGTTTTTTAAATGAAAGATAATATCTGTAACCATTATTGATCTTAAGTTATAATTTTTCTCAGAATAACGAGAGTGCATTATTATCATATTAAAATGTTATGACCTCTCTTGTGGTGGGTAGTTTCCAATTAAGATGTCTAAAATACTGGTGTGTGCACTTGTTTGAATATTAAAATCTTAGAACATAGATTGAGATTAAAATGCATTTTGAATTTCAGTGTCATTCTAATTTTGCTTATTTCATAATCAAAATAGAGCAATTATACAAAAAACTTTTTAAAATGGATTGTTCAATTCGCTCCGCTCATTTCACATCTTTCACTCACAAAATAAAATGTCACTTGTAACACTCGTATTATAAATAACTTTTATACTAGAAAGAAAAACAACAGACACGGTAAGCAGGTGGAAAGTATTGCAAGAAATTTTTTTAACGCCAATTAATCCACACTAAAGAAGTTAGTTTATGGATGTCCAGATAGAGACAAAGCAAGTGTTTTTACGATAAACTATTCATCGCTCCGACTTCATCACTATTAACAGACAATTTCAACAATAGACAATTATTTGCTTTCGGTACAGGCATGAACTGCGATGAACTAGGAAGATCGAAGTAACTGACCTAGAACAAGGCAATGATGGTAAACCTTTCAACAGAGAAGATTCCTACGAGCTCGTCTCCTTAACCGTATACAACCTTGTCTAGTATTACTTCATTCGACGTCATTGATGATTTCTAGATGGAATTGAATGTTGAAATATTTGTGGAATGTTAAATGACTATGTAAGAATGTCTTCCTGTAGATTAATTCGATGAAGTCTCCACAATATACTACAGTTACTTCCTTTCTTGAAATAAGCAAATTATTCTGATAGAATATTCCACATTTCTTCTGTTCCTTCATAATGTATGAAATTTGGATTAGTTTTCATCTGATAAAAGTAGGCGAACATGATTATGGTATCGCTTACGATGAGAGACGTCTGACTGTCAAAATTAAATCGATTATAAAATTTATAAATAAATTAAAATACCAGTACCAATAGCCCATTATATAAGTTAATTACGGGTTCTGTTTCAAGCTTCCTGAGGCAAAAAGACAAGTTTATAGTTGATATATTATCGAAAGGAAAGCTTCGTTTCATAGATCAATTTCAATCAATTTTAAGAGAAAGATGGATCCGGAAGTGAAGTTTCCAAATTTGGGTTTGAATTATCATGAGTAGGTCATTAGGTATGTCCAGCCTTATACTCTCTATCTTACGAAGGAGATGTGCTAGATTTGCCATATTTTCAGAATTGTTCAACTATCTCGGTGAAGCTCGTTAGTGAATCAAATCCGTCGAATAGTTCTGCAGTTATTAGCATTTGGAATTGGGTTTCCTCAATAACTTCCGCCATATCCATCAGAATAATCTAATATAATTACCCTATCCAGGAAAAGATTTTACAACACGGGATTTACCAAGGAAACTGACATTTGAGCAGAACATTTGTATCCTGATCAGGGAAATACTACAAAGGAAACGTCCCCAGTAACTCTTGATGTGTGCAATTTCTGCGATTTAAGAAATTCAGTCGTCGTGTTCTCGTACAATGTTTGCCTGTCCTTGATATCAATTGTTCACTTTTTCCCATCATTTCAGTTGCTACATGGAGCGATTATTACAGTTACCTAACAATTTTCAGCAATGAAGTAAGGATGTCAATTAAGATAACATGGGATAACAATGAAACGGTGTCTTGATGAAAACATTGAATCATGAAATATAATCAGAAAAAAATGGTTTCGTACAAGGCAGAGGTGAAAATGTAAATAAACAAATTGGTAGCATCAGAACAGCAGGGGTATCTTTTTAGAATATTCAGGTTTTTAGGATAAGCTTTCAAAAACTAACTCGTTATTACTGAATCTATCCGAAGACTGTTTAATATCGGAACATTATTTTCTGATTTGGAAATTTTAAAGAAATATTTTATCGAGTGGCGATTATGTCTAAATCCCATTCGAATAATCATGAAAAATATAGGAAATTAACTGTAACTTTCAATGATTTTCCTATAGACAATAATTTCTATCCAAAATACTTAGGAGTTAAATTAGATTCATCTCTCAATTACAAGGCTCATTTAAATGATCTGAGCCTAAAACTGAAAACTAGGAATAATATTCTTCAGAAATTAGCTGGATCATCTTGGGGTGCTGATGCTTCCACTCTCTGCACAGCATCTCTAACCCTAGTCTTTTCTGCAGCTGAGTATTGTTGCACTCCTTCGTTTAATAGTGCACATACACAAAAAATCGATGCGCAATTGAATACATCCATGAGAATAATTACTGGCACCATAAGATCTACACCGGTTCATTGGTTACCAGTTTTGTCTAGCATTGTCCCTCCCCATGTTCGCAGACAGTCTGCAGCTCTGAATTCGTGGAACAAATATCATTGTTTTCTCAATTTATTTTCAATTTCATTTATATATATTTCATATATTACACAAAATAGAATTCCCAGATTGCAGTCTCGTAAATCATTATGGCATAATACGGTCTTCAGTATGAACATAAGCTATATATAATTATGAAAAACTAAGTGGAACTCTTACGAAATGTTCAATGAATATCTCGTTTCTGATCCTTCTGAAAAAATTTCCAAAAAAAATTTGGACAGTTCTTAATCGTTTGAGACAGGTCATGGTCGTACCAATGGCATGCTATTCAAATGGAACTCAGTTCCAAGCGCAAGTAGTGAATGTGGACAAGCAGAAGAAACAATACCTCATCTCATCAATAGTTGTCCCATATATAAATTTCAAGATGGTTTTAGGGCTATTCATGATGTTTCCGATTCATTCTTGGAATGGGTTATAAATTTCAAACGAATATGATAAGCATTTTTGTTATTCAGTTCTTTTTTCTGATTTTTTCTTATTGTTTCCAGATTCAATGTGGGCAACTTGAAGAAGTCTCTGTCTCCATCAATAGAAGACCACTCTTGAAGAAAGAAGTTCCTCAATATATTTCAGCTTATTTTTGTACTTTCACACTTAGGCGAGGAGCCAGTTTTACTAGTTTTTTAATGGGGTTTTTTCCCTATGTCATACGTCGAATTTTATGACACACCCTCACTATCCCCTGATCTATATGCTTTATTGCGTGCTAACTAAATATTGTAAGCCAAAAGTTCAAAAGAATATATATATTTTCAGAATATTATCGGAATTGTTTTGCATCAAGTTTTTTCGTATTTGTTCCTCATTTGTATCTAATAATATTTTCAATAATCCTTTATCAATTGTAAAAGCTGATTATATTTGAGATTTACATAAGTCAGTATTTGAGAGCTTGTTAAGATTCAGTAAACTTGTAGAAAAGCAAGCTCTTTATTAACCCTGTCTGTTATTTCCGAAAATGGTCTCAATCTATTGGGTTTATTTCCTCATCAAATGGGAAAACACATATTGGCTCATAGGTCTTCTGCCAATCCTGGGTAAACTGTTTGAGAAGTTGCTTTTCAAAAGGCTGAATGGATATGCATGAACTGGTACCAAACCACCAACTAGGTTTTCGAGAGAATCACTCGACAACGCATCAGGTCCATCGCATAGTGAACACCATCTAAACAAGCCTCAAGAAGGAGAATTTTGCTCAGCAGTGTTTCTGCACTCATCTCAAGCATTCGACAAGTTTTGGCACAACGGACTTCTGTTCAAACTCAAACATTTAAACACCGTATTACATTATTCAGAAGTCGTATGCCAAAGTCCAGAGTCCCACAGTAGAAGTATTTTGGGACCACTTTTATATACACTTATACACTTATACACTTATACACTTCAGACATTCCAGATTTTGAAAACACCACCAAAGCATCTCTTGCAGATTATATAGCTATACATGCATCTGATGAAAACGTCGAAACAGCTTCCAACTATTATAAGAACACCTGGATGACCTTGGACAGTGGCATCGAAAACAGGGGCTCAACATCTGGGGCTAAGTAAGTTCAAGTTACATTCACAACAAGAAGAAGTTTATGTCCCTGTGTCGAAATATTCCAAAAGGGCATACTAGTCTACACCAAAGCTAAGTATAAGTTGAATAAATCTGAAATTCCTAAAAATGTATTGGCTTATATTGGAAGGAAGTCCAAATCGAGCCTTCAAAGTAAATTGCTAATTCACAAAGAGAGAGAAACATTTATTGATGAATTGCAATAAATACAATTGCTTTCACAAGTCAAAATCAGTAAGATAACCAATTATAACATAATAATATATATAATATAGTAATATAATATAATATAATATATAATATCGAGCATAATATAACCTAACAAGAGAAATAGAAACAGCATACAAGTATACAGATTCAAAACTGTAAGACAACCTATAAATGAGACTTTTTGAAACATGTCTATAAACAGAAAGTTTCAAAGTTACATTAAATAATTAAAATGAGTCAGCGCATCGACTGGTAGAGATTTAGTTGTATTACAGATTATTACAATAAATCTAAATAAAGTGGGTTTCGCAAACTGTCATGCTTGTGTACTCTTCTACTGAATAAAAGTTCTTAGATAACAGAAAGTCGAATACTTGTTTCTTGAATTTTTTAATTGGCAGACTCCTCACCCCAACTGGAAGTTTGTTGTATAGAGTGGCCGCATTGAAGTCAGGAAATCGCTGGCTAGTGTATTTCTGGTGTCATAATTGTGAACCTCTGACTGTTGTAAAGTTCTCCAGATGTGCATAAACATATATTAGGCACTCGAGATTGTACAATGAAGGAAATGTGAGCAATCGGAGATCTTTGAAGACGTGCTTACAGCAGTCGCGATAAGTCAGTCCGACCAAACCTCTGACTGCCTGTCTTTGTACTCCAAATATTGTTCCAGCGTGAGCGCAGCCACCCATATATTGCTGCTCAGTTTGGTAGCCAGTTGGTCGACATGGTCTGTTCGTGCGAGTGACGCGTCAAGGAAAACACCCAAAAATCTGATAGGGGTGTTCTTTTCGGATCGGTCATTGGGACTTTCCAAGCTGAAGATGAGATTCGCAGACTTTCGTTCGTTGATGGATAACCCATTGGACAGAAACCATTCGGTGGCCCTCGACAAAGAGGTTACCGCCATGTCCGTCAAGAATGCCATGTCAGACGTTTCAGTCATTAGGGTGGTGTCGTCAATAAACATAATAGACTCAGCATTGGCCATGAAGTCAGGAAAATCGTTAATGTCAATAATAAAAAGCATTAGTCCCAGTGTCGACCCCTGTGCCACACCCGTCCTCAACGGTCTTACCGAGGAGGAAGCACTATCGGTGATCACCACCTAAGATCTATCATTCAAGAATGAGTAGATCAGGTTCCGTGCCACCTGATCAGAACCATATTTTTTGTACATAAGCGAATTGATAGGGACGCAGTTTAAGGTTTTCGTCACTTCAATAAACGTTGCCTGGTAGAATTTTTTATCTTCGAAGCAATTTGTAACGCCTTTAATCAGTTGGAATATTGCGTCCGTGGTGTTTCTGCCTTTCCTAAAACCAAACTGACCGTCAAAGCCATCATCAAGCAAATATGGACGTACGGCATCCGATTCTGAGCTTGCGTTAAGCCATCAAATATTCAAATCGTCCAATGACAATGAACTGAGTTCATTGGTTAATGCCCTTTGTATGTCTTCCACCAGATCATCCATCAAGATTTGAGATTCCCATGTCAGCACAAAAATATGAAACCGCTCAAGAGGGTATCAACAAAGCTACAAGGACCATAGTTTAGTTGATGTAACAAAAATTTCTCACTTTTAAATTTTTTGATCCAGTAACAAGAAAGCGAATCAATTAATTTGAATGATATCATTTGAAAGGCAGTGATGAAATTTGAAATCATCGAAGCTACACGATTTGAGAAAATGGAATTCAATGTCTTCACTTTGTTACTCTTTCAATTGAAAAATGATAATTTAAAGATGCAGACAAACTTTTTCTGAATTCAATTCAATTCTTAAAACCAATTCAGTTTCTGTGGCCATGCGCCAGATTCAAAACATAATGAACGACATACAGAATTGAAAAAATCATAAATCATCCTGGCGTTCTCTCACCAATAATTTTTATCGATCTCTTATTTAGATTGCTCATCAACCTTGAACACTATCAAATCATTCAATTGTCTAGGAGTCACGCCAAGAAACTCCTCTGAATCGAGCAGGAAATAGAAATATTATCACTTCACTTTACGCTTATTACTTCTATTACCAACAGAACGTTCGTATATTACTCATGAATATGCAAACGTGGAAGCTGGAGCAAGGTTTTAGAAGGGTAGATCCTAATTTAAGACATTCCAGTATTATCACTCGTTTGATTCGTAACGTAATTTACTACAATAAAATAATTGCACAACACCACATTGAATGATCCAAACGAGAGCAAGATTTATTATTGAACTTGTTACATCCTATTTCTAGTGGAGTTAAGGTTATACGATTATACCGATAGAAGGATGTGTGAGATAAACATCAGACAATGAGTCATTTCTGAGCTGACATAGTTTACTGGTCAGAGAAATACTATTCCGTGTTCATATCCTTCCAATGAACGTGAAAGGAAAATTGGAAACCTCAAACCTGACAGAATTAGGAATAACCCAACTATTTGATGTATCCATTCGGCTGAAAAAAAAACTTTTATGCAGGAAATTAAATTGCCGTTCCAACGGGTGACTCGACCCCTTTTCTCTATTCAAAACGGAAAGCTGTTAGGGGTTCGGCAAGAGGGGTAGTGATATCAAACTCATTTGAACACCCTTATTTGTCCCCCTTTCAACAAAATTCAGGGCGGAAAGTTATGGACGACCCACCCTTTATTAACAGAATTTGTGTATTTCAATGCCTTAGACTATATAAGATAGACAAAGCATTCCTTTGTATAATGTCGATTTGTTTTGACTACCTCATTGAAAGTCTCTTGTGAAACCCGGCAACACCGCATAAAATATTTTTCCATTTACTCGGGTCAGGGTTAAAATGATCTGAATAAATGAAAATTGCTTTCTTTGGGCAAATACTTGACCATCCCCACAGTGAAGCCCAAATTCTTCTTTTTTCATCGTCATCTGGAAACCTTAATTCAAGAAAACCTCATTTTATCTTAAAATAATCTCATTGAAAACTTCCCTATTGAAACTTTCTACGCTACTGAACATGTAAATAACTAAATACTTCGGTTATAACAACACACTTATCTATCTATGGAATCTATGGAACTATAAATTCGGATTAAAATTCCTGTATTTACTACAACATTACACTTACGAACCATTTTTAGTGTGATGAAAAGTAATGAACAATAAAAGATATGAAAAACCTAATACTGACTCTCACGTCAGTATAGTGTTTATATTCGATACAGAGGTGACAACGTGTGACCTTCAAATTGTCAAGTAGAGAATGGAGCAGCGTTGTCTTGACTTTCACCTGAATTTCTTTCCATCAGTGGTCTCTGACATTACATAGCAGAATCAACTAAAGTTTTTCTTTTACTTCTGGCCAATATATCCGATAAGACAGTTTCAATTCAAAATGTAAAATTTTATACAATAATTTGAATGCAAATTGGACAAAAGGTTTTTATTCACAATTATAGGGGAATAGAGAAACCTACTAGTTGCTGAGTTTGGCAACATGAAATTTTTTTTGACCTGAGTGGACCAGCTCAATACGTTACAATCGACCAGCTCTAAGTTTCAGATGCGACACTTTTCAATGTAAATAAAGGTGTCTATTCTTATATAGTCTAAGTTCAATGCTCAATGATTACTTGGATTTTATTTTCAAGTTTTAAACCAATCACCTTCCAAATCGACAATAACAGTTTTTACTTTTCGTAACAATCAAACACTTGAATCGAATGATTCCACACGTAGACGCATTTTCTGCTTCGCTGGCCGTCCGTTATAATTCAAATTTCTCTTATTAAGTATCTGGCATAAAAAACGGAAATAGAGTAAATTGGTAATGATCGAATCAATTAAGCGGAACAGGAAATACATGACTATTGCAGATGATAAATTTCATACTTCGGAAATGGATAAGAGAAAATATACTAAATTGAATGAATTGCTTTAGGGTTCTATAAATTCTCGAGCATTCGACTCTGATTGGTTCGAAATGAAAAGTTCAAGTTTGCAGCCGTACAGTCTTACAGTAGCTGAAATATTTATGTCATTTATTTAATGATACAGACTATTATAATAAAAATAAGTGAGTACTATTTGTTAGACAACCTGAAGAATTGTAAATAATTGGCGGCCGTATTCTCGCACAAATGTGAACGAGACTAACAACACATTTCTTTAATCAGTTATGTAGATGCGGAAAATTTGGATTATGTGGATATTGCTGTGGCCAGTCATTCTTAAACGCAGAGTCAACCAATGATGAAAATGATGAAGATTTATATATTCAGATACTGTAGCTTTGCTAAACAAACAAAACAAGGTACAGCTGTAGAATTTTCATTATTTAAAATAGCTAAAATGACTGGACCACATAGTCAATGCATTCTGCTCACTGGTAATAGACCAGAAATATGTCAATCGGAATTATTGGCTAATTTCTGCGCCATTGATCAAGTTTTGTTCGAAACGCTTAGCTTGAATAAATACCGCGAATTTACAAACGATCCAGAACGTGTTGGTAATGGAAAATTTATTCAAGGGAAAAAATTCTGCATACCAGTTTGCAATGTTCATATGAATAGGTTCATTACCATTCTCAAACGTACGAGTTGCATCTGAAAAACAATTAAGCTCGATATATCTATTGCTAATCTCTGATTTATTCAAACAAAATTTTATGTTTTTATTGAGAAACCTTGTATTTGAATGGCATCATGTCTACAGTGGGTGAAACACGACATAACTACCGTCAACTAATGATGTGAATAGAATAATTTTTTTTCATTCAAATCAAAAAAATAATGTTCAAATTGGTGTGAATTTCCATTTTGAGAACCATGGAATGTGCTAACAACATGATTCTACTTCTGGGTCTTTTTCAGTTCCACTTCAATGCTCACAATACGAATTTTACAGATCATTGTATTCTTTGTTTTAGCTTTCAGAACATTCAGTCACCATTTAGCATAATGAATATCAAATGCTATCGATGCATTCAATAGATACAACATAATGTCGGTTATATCTTCTTTATGTGGTCTAATTGGTCTTAGATATCTAAGGAATATGCAATTATATGCTTTTGCATTAAATGGTCTTAAGTATTGGAATAAATAAGTGATTAATAATAAATATGGAGCATAGAATGAATTATGGTATACTGAATGTAATTGTATAAAAGCAAGTTTCGAAGAATTCAAGTTATTCAAATGCTATCTTTACAAATTTTAATTTCAAGTGAAAATTTCCACAAACGAATTATTTGTTGACTCCGAATTTTTCAATTGAAGCGACTAATGAATATCCATTCAAGAAGGCCAAGAAAATTTGGTCATAGTTATTTTTCTGAATAAAAAATATACTTGAAGCTTCTTGTGCTTCCATAATGATTTTTTCTCCTGTATCCTTATTAAAATTTGGAAGCATATATTTTTTACTGAAAACCTAAGATGTCTTCAATAGTGGCAAATGTACTTTTCTTTATTTGATTGAAATCTTCATTTTGAAATTTGGGACAAGAATGCTGCTTCCTATGACATTTGAGTGAGGGGGGCACCAAATAATTCATAAATATTTAACAAGTCTTATTCATTTCTCAAACAATTCGACAATTGCATATCAGGATTCTATATTTACAAAATTGCACTGTATAGCATACGTTTTTCGTTGATTCTGAAATATTATTCTTATGGAGTTGAAGTCAAATATAACCATTGATTTCATCCGAAATATTGTAAATTGAATCGTAGAATTGTATTAGGCTCATTAACTGGAAATGGGGGCTATGTGGATTCGAGCTGTAAAATGAAATAAAAGGGTCTCCTTGTCCTCAAACCTCTGAAAAAAGATTTAAATATTTTCATACCCAATATACAAAATTGATTTGTGTCTGGTTTGATTAGAAATACATATGGGTATGGTTTGAAGATTTTTTCAATATACATCGAACAATCAGCCTCCAAACTTCGATGTAACTTGAAGAAATATTCAAACCAAAGTGCTAATTTTTATCTAGATTTCGTAGTCCAACTATTCGACATTAATGAAAGTTGAAAACTTTTTTGAAAATCTTGAAAATTGCTGAAGATATCTGTTAAACCGTTGGTTACAAGAAGAACAATACATGTAATGTAGATACTTAGTTATTGTCCAAATAAAAATTGTATTCTATTCCATCATCAACAATTTCTGGTCAGCAAGTGATGGTATCTCAGTTCAGTAAATGAAATGGAAATTAATAGTTTCAAAAGGAATGACTAATTTGATACAAATGAATGATATATATTTTACTGATATGGAAATGAGCTCATTTCAAGATTAAAAAGTATGTTTCAGTTAAGTAGAATAAGAGAATAATTAGCCAATTATGTAAAAGTCAATAATCACCATGGACACTTCCAAAATCAGAAGCTATTACACAATAGGTGAAGACATGATAATTTAATTAGTGAACTGCAAATCCAAATGGTGGAGTATAATAAAATATTTTCTTGACGTGTGAAAGAAAGTATTGATGAAATTATATTGACAGGATTGGTGTTGAAATTCATTCTAAGAACTCGAAGACTGATATCATACTGTTACTTATAATCGCCAATTATTCTTCGGAATCTCACCTAGTCATTATATCAGATTTATTCTTTAATAATGCTTGACAACGGGATGCAAAAAGATTAGATACATAATTTCTTATACAAGGGTTGCCTTTTATATTTCGGGATTAGAGACAAAATAGATATTTATGTATCAAGGGAGTTATGAAGGTTTCAACCACAGAGGGCAACAGATTTCATTCCCGAGGGACGTAAGCCCCAATAGATTGTTGCGTTGCCCGAGGTGGTTGAAATCCAATAACTCACAAGATAGATAATTAATTTTATTTCATACTACATGAAATATAAAATCCAAATTGTTGTGTTTTTCAGAACAAAATTTTTTATTTTTATTAATAATTATTAATAAAAAAAAAATTAATAAATATTAATAATTAATAATTTAATAATTTTTATTAAGAATTAAGGCTCGTTTATACTGGCTGGTACCTTATGCCGTAACCTTAACCTTAAAAGTTGAACCATAGGAATTCAATGCTTTCGTTCATACTCATTCCCTAACCTTTTCCCTTACCGGTAAAATGTTCAACTTCTAGGGACAAAGTCATAGAAATATATATTCATAAATAATTTGGACAAATTACATATATATATCACATAATTAGATTAGATTATCTTATAAGTGTATAAGACTATCTTATAAGTAAGATAAATTAAGGGAATGTAATAGTGGGCGAGTTTTTTTGACACATGCGCATTCTATAGAGCGTCAATTATTTATATGAGAGTATTAAATACAGAATCGATCTCTGTTTTAATAGCGGTAATTTCAAATAATATAATAAATTATAATTCAAGATGGTCAGTACGTTTCAAAACATTGAAACTCAAATTCAAAATGACAATTATTAACAAGTATACAGCAAAATCCATAAAGTCTATGTTCTGTTTAAGGTTAAGTTAACAGCCAGTATAAACGCCTACTGAAACTCTTACGGCATACGGAATAAGGTAAGGGCTTACGGCATAAGGTACCAGCCAGTATAAACGAGCCCTTAAGCAGGCATGGTTGCCATGGAAATGTCACTGACAACATTGTACATATTTGTCATATCGTGTTTCTCATCATATTCAAATTTGTGAAAATGAATGCAAACTCAGAGAAAATTGAGATTTCAAGAGATTTGTTGGAAAAGGCTGAAAAAGCTCGTTCCGTACTACTACCGACAAAGTCGGAACTTAAGTACAAAAAGGAATATGACAAATTTCTGCAGTGGATGGAAGTTAACCGTTTGGATAATAAAAACACGAGTGAAACTGTAATGTTGGCGTATTTTCAAGAGATGGTATCTATTTATTCTTTTAGTCTAATATGTGAATCGGTTTTTTTTCTTACAGTCTGAATGTATAGACCTAATTCGCTGTGGACTAAGTGGTCAATGCTGAAATTGATGATGAGAATACACGATGACATAGATGGAAGTAAATTTCACGAATCGCAAGCGTTTCTCAAACGCAAAAGTAAAGGCTATGAGCCAAAAATGTCTCAAGTGTTTAGTCGGGAAGATATTGTCAAATTTTTGAAGAATGCGTCTGATAAAGAATACTTACTTGTCATGTAATGTCATGCAAACTGTAACGATGGCACATTTATTGTTCTATTTCACAGGTGGTTTTGATTATGGGTTATTTCGGGGGCTGTAGATGTCAAAAACTTTTAAATATGAAAATTAATCACATCGAAGATAGGGGCTCTGTTATGGTGGTTGACATTCCGGAAAGTGAAACAGATATCCGTAAGAGATTTACTATTGTATAAGAAAACGGGATCTCTGCATTAAGTCTAGTGAGGAAGTATATGCTTCTACGTCTATCGGGCACGGAAAGGTTTTTTCTAACGTATCGCGGAAAACATTGCTCAGTTCAACCGGTTGGAAAAAATAAATTCGGGAAAATACCAAGCTAAATTACTAGTTTTTTGGAATTGCCGAATCCAGAAACATTTACAGGACATTGTCTGCGAAGGAATGACAACATTGAAGAGACATGGTGGATGGCGAAGTTAAACGGTGGCAGAAGGGTGTTTGGCCGACAGCATGAAATTGCAAAGTTGCAAGAATGTTAGCTGGCATGTCAGATGAAAGAAGGGAAACAACTTCATGTTTGAATACAGTCATTAACAGTGACAACCGTTTAATAGAAAATCCTTGCAATTCGGGTAACAACTTTAAGTGGTAAATTAGACAACTGTCGGTTTGTTTTTGTGAACACTTAAGAGGGAGTTAAAGATCTATAACTGCCCTGCTTAACCCCCAAGGGAGTTATGACAATGTTTATTGTTACGGTAACTAAGCATTTATTCCTTTATAATGTATCAGTATGAAATAAACAAATCAACGATTCATCACATATCTCGATGTCATAGACGTGCTCCAAAGCAACGCGATCGTATTTTTGGAGCATTTCTTTCGACCAATCGACACGAGCTCTTTTGAGAGTTTGACAAATTGTGTGGGATCCAACACGAACCAATTTTTCTGACGGTCAAATGTGCATGCAATATTGAATGTTACTGTTCCTACTAATGCCTAAGGTTGTCTCAATCTCACGATAGGTCACACGCAATATCAGTTGGCGCACAGCATCAATGGTTTTCGAAATAAAAACTGATTTTGGACGACTTTCACGAAATTCGTCTTGGAGGGAACTACGACCTCGGTTGTATTAACCATACTATCGATAAACACTGGTCCTTGTTGGTGCTTCATCGCCAAAAATTCAATTAAGTTCATCGATGCACTGTTGCTGAGTTAATCGACTTCGAAAGTTGTGAACAATAATAGCACGAAAATGTTCACGACATGATTCCATTTTCAGGCTAAATGACTCTTTTCAGTTACTGTAAACAACACTATTATTGTGCGTATAACCTCAAAAATGTCAGGCTTTACTATAGAGCTGTCAGTTGTCAGATTGCAACACTTGGGTTGTCCAATCCCGAAATATATAAGACAACCCTCGTACATATTAGCAGATTCTCTAGCCTTAGACACATTTCCAATTTGACAATTAGAATTATGACATCGTTCCTTATGCTGCATTAATCTGTTAATTATTTTGCAGCCCATTTCCTACTGGTTATACAGGAAATTGTTTCTTCAATGTTTAATTTTTTTTTATCCTCTCTCATATGACCACGTATTTGGTTTTCAATATCTTCAATTCGAATTGCAGCTTCTACTGAACTCAATTTTGAAATAATAAGAAAAACTGATAAAAAATTTAGAGTAGCACTGACGTGAGGCCAGAAAATCTTTTCCCGGACTCTGGAAGCGTGAAGTACTACCGTCACAATGTCGCTTTGTTGAAAACTACAGTTATTTGCATAAAACGATAACACACTGTTCTACTAGAAGAAGAACGAAAAAAAAAATAGCTTTTACGTAAGATTTGCATAAGTGAAAGAAGAACAGTACCAGTGTATTCATTGCCAAAATCAATATATGTACTACAAAACATCGTTTCTATATCAAAATGCTCAGACCCTTGTTGTATAAGCCACTATTTCACTTTTTTCAATGACCATTCCAATCCGAAATAACATTCGACGTATCTCAATGTGCGAATAAATATTCAGATTACATCTAAATAATCTTAATTATTTCAAAATATATATATAAATGTGGGAATGCAGTTTTTCTGTGGGAAAAGTTGAAGCTCACGGTGCAGATTGCGTAAAACTTGTCATATTCTCCTTACTGTTGGCGAAAGTTGAATCAAAGGAGAAATGATATCATCCATGTCTGTCTTTCGGTTACCGAATCAATAAATTTCGATCCAATATATAATTTAAGATGTCGCACACCGTCGTCTAATAATATCAAATTAAAATCAGTTTACTAGCAAGAGAAAATCAAATAACCTTAGGCACTAGTCTGAATTAGTTAGGTTCTATTATTTTCAAGACAGGAATTGGTATCTGTGACATCGCATGCGTTTCAGAGCAGAAAATTAGCTGTGAAAAGTAATCAATTCCCATATTTTATAGATTTTTAAAGAGACTTAAGTCCCCTTAAAACCAATATTCTGAATGTTGACAATTTTCTTTCAATTAATGTTTTTCGATTTCACTTGTATTCCGCAGTTTCTGCATCAATTATTCAGTTGCCTAATGACACTTCATGAGGGTGTTGTATCAAAAATGAATTTCACACATTCGAGTAGGAGTTCATGGGATATATTGAGAAAATTAGGTGAAGCTACTCCTCTTGCCTCATCATCATCAAAATTTTATCCAAGATTAATCGCTCGCCGCCTAGTTGATGTATCAGTCAATATATCCCAATCTAAAATGAGGAATATGAAGAAAAAATTACACATATTTAGGAGATCAGCACCTACTTTAGAACATTTGTCACATCCAATTAATATAGATTAATTGAGGGCTGCAATCAAATCTACCAAATCTCGAAAAGCAGCAGGTTTTGACGGAATTTATCTAGAATTCATCAAACATTCAGGAAAAAAGGCCTTATCTTGGTTATTGTCTTTCTATAACAATATTCTGAATTCAGCAAACTTTCCTTCCGAATTTCGTAAGGCTAAAGTGATAGGTATTTTGAAAAGAGGAAAAAATTCTTGTGATCCTAGTAGTTATCGACCCAGTTTATTGAGTGTTCCTTTCAAGATATCAGAAAGGTTGATTCTCTTTAGAATTGAATCTTCTATAGAAAATGCTCTACAAAAATTCAAGGGAGGCTTTAGGAAAAATAGAAATTGTTCAGGTCAGGTTCTCAGCCTTACAACTTTCATAGAATCAGGCTTCAATGAAAGGTTGAAAACAGTAGCTGCTTTCATTGATTTATCTTCGGGATATGACACTGTGTGGAAAGATGGATTAATTTCCAAACTCTATAACCATCTGAAGTGTGGGAAAATGGTACGATTATTAGAAAATATGTTATCTGATAGAAGGTTTCGTGGTTTTATTGACAATAAGAGAAGCAATTTCAAAGGATTGAAAAACGGTCTACCTCAAGGATGAGTTTAGGCTCCTTTATATTATTTATCATAAGATCAAGACTTACACCTCACTTCAGTAAACCACCACATTTATATGGTCTACCAAAAATACACAAAGCAAATATTCCTCTAACACCAATTGTGAGTTCAAGAAATTCAGCATGCCACCAATTGGCTAAATTTCTGCTGAAAATTATATCACCATTAAAAAGTAATTCAACATCGATGATAAGAAACACGAAACACTTCATAGAAATAATGAAACATCAAGAAATCATGGAAGAAGACGTTATGGTCAGCTTCGACATTACCAGTTTGTTCACTAATATTCCGACAGATAAAACACTTATCATAGTTGGGAAAAAGCTTAAAGAAGATCAAACCCTTAGTGAAAGAACTACACTAAGCGTGAATGCAATTATGGAAATGCTTTCTATTTATATTGAAACAACATATTTCCAATTTGAAGACATCTTTTATCAACAAGAATTTGGAATGGCCATGGGTTCACCACTATCACCAATTTTAGCTGATTTATATATGGAAATTTTCGAACAGAAGGCATTAGAAAAATATGCACTTAAACCCAAACTGTGGAAAAGATATGTAGATGATACTTTCATTATTTGGCAACATGGAAGAGACACTATAGATGGATTCCTTCAATATCTAAACAATCAAGAGGAATCAATTGAATTCACAATTGAAATCGAGAAAGACAGACAACTTCCATTCTTAGATGTACTCGTACATAAACAAAATGGAATCCCAAGAACCACTGTGTATAAAAAGCCAACGAACACAGGACAATATCTACATTTTGATTCAAACCACCAACTAAACACTAAATTGGGAGTAGCAAAATGTTTATTTGATAGAGCAATAAATATTTGTTGCACTGAAGAAGACCAAAATGAAGAAATAAATAACATCTCGAAAACTCTTAGAAGCAATGTCTACCACAAAAAGATATTAGAAAAAGCCAGACGAACAAGAGAAAGTCAACCTGAACCAACAGATATAAATTAGACCATTAAAACCGTAATTCCGTATGTAAAAGGTTTGTCGGAGAAAATGAGAAGAATTGGAAATAGATACAACATAACGACTGCATTCAAAACTCAAGACACTATCAGAGCTAAACTTACAAAAGTTAAGCCTAATAATGAGACACAAAGGACAAAGAACTGCATATATGAATTACCTTGCGAGTGCGGAAGATCTTACATCGGAGAAACTAAACGCCCTCTGAATGTACGAATAAAAGAACATCAGAAGCTTCTACGAGTACTAGACAGCGACAAATCCAGGTTGGTCCAACATGCTGTAGATGAGAATCATCGTATAAAGTGGGATGAAGCATCAATAATATCCAAAGAAGAAAAACTTGCAAGAAGAAAAATCAAAGAAGCAGCATTTATGAAAATAACACCTGATTCCATAAGTGCTCCATCTATAGATCTGCCAGAAGTTTGGACGCCGATAGTTCGATCCAACTTAAAAAGATCATCATATCACAGATGAGTATATCGTTCATTTTATTTCATGACTTCTGTCAATTGACTTTTTGAAAATTGATAATTTTCAAAAGGTTTCTTACTTTTCTCCTTGATAAAGATAGAAGATGTCTATCGAAACGTCGGAAATCATTACATCCACAATAGATGATGGTATTAGCCCAAACAATCATTCAACACGAGCTCCATCATCAACAATATCTCGTCATCAACTAGGCTCCTTTACTTTTCAATTTTTACCCACGACATCATCTCAGAAATTTGTTTATGCTGACGACATTGCTATTGCTTACCAACATTCGGATTTCCATACTTTAGAAAACAAACTGTCATTTGATTTGGAAATTTAAAAGAATAATTTTATTGAGTGGCGATTATGTCCAAATCCCAACAAAACAGAGGTATCTTGTTTCCATCTGAATAATCATGAAAAATATAGGAAATTAGCTGTAACTTTTAATGATTCTCCTATCGAACATAATTTCTATCCAAAATACTTAGGAGTTGAATTAGATTAATCTCTCAATTACAAGGCTCATTTAATGGATCAGAGTCTAAAACTGAAAACTAGGAATAGTATTCTTCAGAAATTAGCTGGATCGTCTTGGAGTGCTGATGCTTCCACTCTTCTCAAAGCACCTCTAGCCCTAGTCTTTTCTGCAGCTGAGTATTGTTGCTCTGTTTGGTTTAATAGTGCATATACACAAGAAATTGATGCACAAATGAATACATCCATGAAAATAATTACTGGCATCATAAGATCTACACCGGTTCATTGCTTACCAGTTTTGTCCAACATTGTCCCTCTCCATATTCGCAGACAGACTGCAGCTCTGAATTCTTAGAACAAATATCATTATTTTCCCAATTTATTCCCAATTATTTTATATATTCCACAAAATAGAATTTCCAGATTGAAGTCACGTAAACCATTATGGGATAATACGTTTTTCAATATGAGCAAAAGTGATAAATAATTATGGAAGATTGAGTGGAACTTTTATGAAATGTTCAATCAGTATCTCGTTTCTGATCCTTCTGAAAAAGTTCCTGGTTTTGATCTTCGAAGAAAAATTTGGACAGTTCTTAATCGTTTGAGAACAGGTCATGGTCGTACCAATAGCATGCTCTTCAGATGGAACTCAGTTTCGAGCGCAAGTTGTGAATTTGGAGAAGCAGAAGAAACAATACCTCATCTCATCAATAGCTGTCCTATATAAAAATTTCAAGATGGTTTTAGGGCTATTCATGATTTTTCCGAATATTTCTTGGAATGGGTTATAAATTTCAAACGAATATGATAAGTATTTTGTTATTCAGTTCTTATTACTGCTTTTGTCTTTTTATTTCCAGATTCGATGTGGGCAAATTGAAGAAGTCTCAATCTCCATCAATCGAGAACTACTTTTGAAGGAAGAAGTCCCTGAAATATATTTCAGCTTATTTTTGTACTTTCACACTCAGGCAGGGAGCCAGGGTTTTTTTTCCCTAGGCTTCTATGGGATACACCGAATTGTATGACACACCGTCACTAACCCCTGATCGATATGCTTTATTGTTTGCTAACTAAATATTGTAAGCCAAAAGTTCAAAAAATTATATATACTTATATTCCGCATTTTCTGCATTAATTATTCAGTTGCCTAATGACACTTGATCCCACATCTTCAGAGTTGTTCTGCTTATAAACTTATAAAGCAGAAATATTAACAAGGGGGTTCCTTGAGATGTAAATGAAATGGATGTTGAATTATCAAAAAGTCGGATTAAGAGAACTAGAAACTAGAAGTTTATGTCCGGTTCTTAATTAATTGTTCATGTTGAAATGTTGTTCAATCGTTAATTCATCCCTGTAATTTCAAAATGACTTGTTTCCTATAGAAATGTGTAGTAACCTTGTAATCCGCTCAATTAGTTCATCAGATTTCTTGACGGAGATACAAGAAAAAAACTTCTCTATCTACTGTGAGGGATGATAATGGAGAATTAATCAGATGCATTATGAAAGTTGCCTCACAATTTATTCATGGAATTCTCGTTTCGATTATTTACTACAAAATCTCTTCAGAAAAAATGTAAATTGAGGACATTACAAGTCTAATATTTTTCTCTTCTTGCTCCATATGCATGCGAGATCTATCTAATAAAACGAGTTCAGAATTCAGTAGCTCATTTGCAATTGAAACGAGTGAATTTGAATATCGGTCCACAAATAGTATCATTTCAAAGTGGTGAATATGGGAAAAATGGACGACATTCTCTTCAATCAATATTTATTACTTCCCCTTTATCATCTGTTGATGGGATGCGTTGCTTTCTGGAATGTGCGTTTTATCATTCGGTTTTCAGTATAGCGGTATTGCTTTCAAATTAATTTGTGATAGTAGCTTACACGAATTAATATATCTCTAAGATATATAATTATTTGTTTAAACTATAGGCTTATTGACGACTATTTAAATCTAGAAACCCCTCAGAATTTCGAACTCTTAGTAAGCAAATAAATGGAAACTTTCATTGCTTATTTATCTCAGCCTGAAAGACAGTTACTCTATGACCTGTGACCATATCAAGTTACGGATGTGAGAAAACTTAATTTCGGTTAATTATTCTAATATACACTTCTATACGCCTATCTGAATCATTAGAGAAAATTAATAACCACCACGCAGTTCCACACATCCTCCATAAATGTTTTTTCTTTCGGATGAGGCATGTCCCTTAGGCTATTCCTTAGGTAGAATAATCGATTGGATAATCAGTTCACATTTCACTTTCTCTATTGATAATTCAGGAAACAATTTCAATACACGGATCAAGTTCCGAAATACCTGAAATTACTTGAGAGATGAAATGATGTCCAATATTACTATAAAATGACTTTTTAAGCTTTAAACTATCGGGTTTTCCAATGGCGACTTGACAACATTTAATTTGTGAACGTACCCTTAGACCACTAATCGAACTGTCAACGTTTATTCAGAAAAGTAAACATTTTCATCATGGTGAAGTACACGAACGAACAACGTTTGCAAGTTATAAAAATTTACTAGCGGAATTTGGAGTCGGTGACCGCAACTTTAAGAGCCTCAACTCCCATTTTCGGTCGTAATTCGCGCCCTAGTAGACAGGCAATCACAAGTTTGGTGCAAAAATTTGATTCTACATATTCGCTGTTGGATGTTGTAGTGCCAGTGAGACAAAGGACCGGTCGCAGTAACGAAAACGTCGCTGGCGTTCGGGCCTCTGTAGCCGACGACCCAAATCAGTCAACTTCGATGCGTTCTGAAAAATTGGGCATCCGTCAGACCACTCTATGGCGAATTTTCGTAAGGATCTTGGTTTATCCCGTACAAGATCAAGCTGACTCACGAATTGAAGACGTTGGACCATTTGAAGCGACGTACGTTCTCCGATTGGGCTCTGGAAAAGCTGCGCCACGATAATGTTTTTCATCGAAAAATCACCTTCAGCGATGCAGCTCATTTTTGACTCAATGGCCTTGTCAATAAGCGAAATATGCGTCATTGGACAGGCAGCAATCCACGTGATTCACGAGACTCATTGCATCCCCAAGAAATCATGGTTTGGTGAGGTCTTCACGCCGGCGGACCGTATTTTTTCGTTGATGCCAACAATCGTCACGTAACGGTCAATAGCGATCGCTACCGCGCCATGATAACAATGTTTTTTTTGGCAATTGCAAGGTATGGACTTGACCAACATGTGGTTTCTACAAGACGGTGCCACTAGCCACACAGCACACGTAACAATCGGTTTATTGAAGCAGACATTTGTTGAGCGTGTAATTTCGAGAAGCTGTCCCGTGAATTGGCCTCGCTCATGCTATTTGACACCTCTGGACTATTTTCTTTGAGGCTACGTCAAGTCACTGGTATATGCCAACAAGCCGACGACATTGCAAGAGCTCAGAGACATCATTGAACGCGAAATAGCGGCTGTTGCGGCTGAAATGTGTGGCTGAGTCATCGAAACTTGGGTCCAGAGAATTGAGCATACATTAATTTTACCCCGATGCCGAAGATCTCGACCAATCAGGAAACGAAGAGCGCTTGCTGTCAATGACAGAGAGGACTATAGGCCCTCTTTGTCATATTTTCAACGGTTCGTTTTGACAATCAGCCATTTAATTCGAATTTATACTTTTGCTAGAAGTAATTATTGGATATTTTTGTTAGCGTTAGCAACGTGTTGATATTTGAAAATTGCAGTAAGAGTAATTTTTATTATCTTTCATCATGGACGGAGAAAAGTAAGTATTTATCTATTATTTTGTAGAAAATGCACTCAACCAATTTATTTGGAAACTTTAATTTTCAGGGATAAACTGAGTTCTCAAATTTGTTCAAAACAATTATCTTCTGCTTCGACGAAATATCGTCATATGCGGAATATTCATCAAGATCTTATTCCAAAGCAATTAAAGCATTTAAAATGCCCAATTTGCCCAGAAGAAAAGAAAATTGCTCTTGAGCTTCATAATGCTTTGGATATTCATTTAGAGCAAATTTATTCCATTAACATCATAACATCACAGTTGACTTTTAAAAACGAAGAAGAATTTGAGGCTTGGCGAGCATTGGAGAATAGAAGTGTCGATTACATAAAACGAAGATATCGGAAAAGCAGTGATGGATTAGTAATTTATTTTGAATGTAATCGCAGTAATTATTCAGGTTTGTTTCTTTATGTTTCCCACTAGTTTGATATAATGAGTTCGTTAGAAATCATGGTGATATTAGGAATCCATTTAACTTCCAGGATATGTAAGTCAATGTAGCAAACGCAGCATGAAAACTGGAGGAAGTATCAGAATATCTGGGTTCTGCCCTTCTAGAATTCTTGTGAAGATAAGTCGTACAGGTAAGTTTTTTAGTTATTCATTTGTGTTCAACTAGAAATAAGATCCAATATTTCATTTGTATGTTTTAGCTGTGAATGTAACATTCGTAGAAACACATGTAGGTCATGAGGATGAACTACACTCTAAACGTTTGAGTAAGGATGATCAGAAATTGATTGCTGATGAATTGGAAGTTGGAATTACAGCATTTTACAGGATTCTAAAAATGTTACAGAAGAAAAAGTGCAAAGAATTAATGTACTCGCAAGGGCAGATCTTTCTTATATTATTCGAAAATTCAATATTGAAGAAACGAAAACATGATGATGACATGCTACGGCTTTAAAAGTTAAATTAGAATAATCTAATAAAATTTCTAATTTTTCCAGTAAATTTCAAGCAAGTCTTTGTGATAAGTCAGACATGTGTTTTTCATAGTAGTTGATTGTAGATGGAGTTAAACCAAAGCATTATGAAACTTAAATCGTTGCATGAGAGTGATATTTGACGTATAATGAAATTGATTGATGAAGCACATGATTTGACACATGGTACTGGTGCAACTAGAAGAAAAAGAAAAATGGAGAAACAATTATATTTCCCAAAACATAGTAGTTGAATTTAATATTTTGTAATTTCTTTCTCTTTCAAGATAGTTTATTCATTGAATTTGATTCAAAGGTGTTGAGGTAGCAGTTCTGTAAGCTTATTCAGTGAAGCCTGTTTTTCAAGAACAAGCAAATTCTAATAAGATGCATGGTGAAGATCAGTTTAAAAACAGGGAAATTGATCTCATATGTGGGTTTTGCCTCTGCTTGATAGATGGAGGTGCTAGGATTTTGATGAAGCATGTTTAACTTAAAATTATCATTCACCATTTGACTAAGCAAAAATTGAATTTTCTCTCCAATCTAAGAATTATACTCTATTTTTATTTGAACAGAATGTTAATATCAATAAAAGCCATGAAATATATCAGCACCTTCGAAATAATGCATTTTCCAACAAACCTGATCCTGTAAAGAAGACAATGAGTGTAATATATTGATACTGACTTTTTAGTGTTGCTTCAAGTGCCGTATGGTCAATAAGATTTCGATAAATTTAAAACAGAAATTAGTATATGTGGTCATACAATTTGGTACGTTCACATATGCACCATTTATCCTTGTTTGTAACTCACAACATATCATTTTATTTGAAATGATGCAATGAGTAATGTCGTGGTGTCGTGGAAGTCAAGTTCCATTCATGAATGTTATATTTGTACTTTAAGCCAATAATAAGGTTTTTGAAATATCTCAAATGGTTTGTGTTTCATTTAGATTCAAAGTCCCTATTGGAAAACCCACCAGAAGTTGCTTAGTAGTTTTTTAAACGATACTTACATCAAACATACATCTCCTGCTATACTCTGAGGATCTCCCAATAACCATAGACACCTCTTGAATGTAGACAGCTGTTATGCAATAACGAATCGTCTTATTCAGAATCGATTTATGACCATAAGAACTGTAATGAGCTCGAAGAGGTACATAAATCAATTTTTTCGACGTCATTTAATTCCTTCGGTTTCTTCACCACAGCGAAAGAAGATGAATTTACACATTGACATTATTTTATTTTCGTGAACTGGCACACCAGAGCTGTTGAAAATTCGGTACTTTCGATTTTAATCTCCAAGAAATGTAGAGTATACAATATGCCGACCACGAATTAAATGTCATGCCGTAAATCATAATTGCAAAAAAAATATATCATTTCATGTGAGAATATAGCTGTCTTTCGTAGCAATACAAAATATGTGACGTAACGGATTCGCAGCTTGATCAGAATAGTTGAGTAGATAATTTGGAGCTCGGGCAAAGAACATGAGTATAACACAATAACAATGTGATTTTTACGATGATACCAGAAATATTACCAAATGATTAATGTTTTAATATTAGTATATTTATATTTCAGATGTATCAAATACCCTAGGCATTTTATTGTGATTCAACAAAAATTTCAGATTACAGTAACGCAATATCGCACTGAGGAATATCGAAACCATTGACGTGCGGTCAGATGGTTGTGATGCTATCATTAAACTACTTGCGTTTAATTATTCAAGCTTTGAAAAATCATAATATCTTCGAAATATATGTCTGATAGATGGGTTAACAATACAAGTTAACAAGAACGCTGAGATAGTTGATTTGATAACGCTTATCATGAAATAGACCGACAAATAGTACGGAGTAGGTACAATCCTAATATCTTTACAAAATATCTTCTTCTGCTGGTTCAAAAGTCACTAAGTTCTCCTTATTAGTTCATGTTCATCTATGGTTTATTCTCATTTCGGTAAGTAATTGTTTAATGAGTACATAGTTTATATACAGGGTGTCTCAAGTTCGAGTGCCTATTAGACGTTTCTGGAGAACTAGACATATTTGAAATCTGAAAATTGGGATTATGATATTGTTCGGAGTTCTCTACAGAGCTAAAATATTTTCGAAGCCCAAAAACTTCCAGTTATACAGGGTGTAAAAATAAATTCGACGAAAAAATTTTCATTCCTGGTATGAACGAGTATTCAATAGTGAATACATTTCTGTTAAAACCATTGTATTAAATCGAATAGTTTTCAAAATATCAAAAAAAAAATTTAGAAAGCACTGACATGAGGTCAGATTGCTTTGGCGCTCTTGTTGAGCTACTTGCGAGTAAATATTCAAACCATAACAAATCTATAAGCACTCTGATCACGTGAACAATAGTCTTTTCCCGTACTATGGGACAATGTGATGCAAATGTGAACGCCTAATGAATGAACAAACCTATATCTCAAATTAAAAAAAACTACTCTTAATTTTTCGAAGCTATAATTCCCATTTCCTGAAATCTTATGTCAGTGCTTTTCTGAATTTTGACAACGTATATTATTTCAGCCACCGAGATTGAATTCTATCTCTATGATTTCCCGTTATGAAAAATTTTGATTAATATTACGTCAACTGACATTGATTAATGAGCCCGGCATTTGTCAATCGAATATCGATCTGTGATGGCCATCGTTCAAAGAAAATCATCGGACGTATGTCATTTCTCTTTTTTATCTTGAGTGAATTAAAAAAATGATTATATCTTTGAATGGAAAAGAGCTACGACAATGAAATTTGGGGATAAGTAAGATATCGATCACCTAAATATATTCACGATTTTTATTGAAATCCGAAAAATATCTTATGAGATAGTGAGGATTAAAAAATTTTTTTTTGGGAATTTTTTAAAAATTTTATAGCGTGACGATTTCTGCGAAATTTTGCGAGCTGTTTTGTTGCAGCCTCCCTCAACAATATTTCAAGTATCAATATGATCGGAGTGATATTATAGTAGTTATTGAGGAAACAAAATTTCAGATGCTCATAACTACTGATCCATCCGACGAATTTGGCCCAATAACGAACTTGACCGAGATATTTGGACAATTAACCTATTCTGAAAATATGAAAACTCTAGCTGATTTCTTTTGGATGCAAGAGAGGCTACGGCCGGACAGACTCAACTTTCGCCACGAATTCTTCATCAGGGTGTCGAACCCAATCGATTGACACCATTTTCGGCTCGATATTGCAAAATTACAGACATTCGGGCAAAATGATAGGCACTCTGTTCGGGTGAACAAGAGCGCCAAAAACTGGAAAAAAAGTCAAATATGTTCAGTCAGTAAGATGTTCATTATTCTTATTTTAAATATCCTGAGCGTAAACCGTTTTTACAACATCGAAGAGGAATGATGTGAAAAGGTCATGCATCTTTTGGATGTCAAAAATATCATTACAGGGTGTTTCAAATTTTGTGTTGAAAATTGTGATCTTAAATTGGCTATATCTTGTGTTTTTCAAATTAGAACCCTATTTTTTTATAATTTTGTTGGATTCTGCGGTCAAAAATAATGATAGTTTTCTCACATGAGAATATGGGAAAGTTCATGCATTAGAACCAGGTGACTACATAAAAAGGTTGAATTTTTGTAGAGGAATATTAGAAAAACTTGAAAATGATGAAAATTTTTTAAAAATGATCATTTGGACAGACGAAGCAAGATTCAATAATGAAGGACTATTTAATAGAAAGAATTGCCACATTTGGAGAAGTGAAAATCCTCATAGAAAAAGACAAAGAAACCCCAGAACAATAGTACATTGTTTACCGGGTAGGAAAAGCTCAACATTCCTGGACGACTGTGAAGATTTGCTAAGTCGAGGCGCAAGCCTATCTTCTATGCTCACAGAATATCCTTATGAATTTGACCCTACGTACTACATAAATCCAGAAAATCTCAAATATCTCAGAAATTATTGAATTTAGGAGCATAATCATGTGAGAAAACTATCATTATTTTTGACCGCAGAATCCAACAAAATTATACAAAAATAGGGTTCTAATTTGAAAAACAGAAGTTATGGCCTATTTAAGATCACAATTTTTAACACAAAATTTGAAAAACCCTGTAATGCTATTTTTGACATCCAAAAGATGCATGACCTTTTAACATCCTTCCTCTTCGATGTTGTAAAAACGGTTTACAATCAGGATATTTAAAATAAGAATAATGAACATCTTACTGACTGAACATATTTGACTTTTTTTCCAGTTTTTTTTGGATATTTTGAAAACTATTCCATTTAATACAATGGTTTTAACAGAAATGTATTCACTATTGAATACTCGTTCATACCAGGAATGAAAACTTGACAAAAATTTTTTTCGTCGAATTTATTTTCACACCCTGTATAACTGGAAGTTTTTGGGCTTCGAAAATATTTTAGCTCTGTAGAGAACTTCGAACAATATCATAGTCCCAATTTTCAGATTTCAAATATGCCTAGTTCTCCAGAAACGTCTAATAGGCACTCGAACTTGAGACACCCTGTATATATATATTACGGGATTTAAGTTACAAAAAAATACAATGTAAAATAAAAAAAAAATATTCTAGCCTAAGTTACAGCCAAAAGCCGTCGACCCGTTTTCCTCTTCCAGGCCTCCCTGTCCAATGCATCTTCCTCTTGTAAATTCCGCGCTGCCATTGTTTCTTTCATGAATCCATTCCAAGATCTTCTCGGTCTACCCCTCCTTCTGCGGCCAGGAGGAGTCCATTTAAATACTCTTTTCGGCCATCGATCCTCCGGCATTCTTAGGACATGTCCAAACCATCTCAATCCCTGTCTCTCAACTCTACCAAGCACCAGCGTTAGTTCTTCTTTCCAATCGTGATATACCAGCACTTCTTCGCAGATAATCCCTCTCCACGGCTAATACACTACGTTTCATATCAGCACCCATAGCCCAGTGCTCAGCGCCATAACAAAGAGTTGACTCCACAAAAGCTTGACCAATTCAATTTTTTGATCTTCAACGCTTGGCTTCGCTTTCGGATGGATAAAGACGGATTTTGACGAACAGACGCCTCAACTCTACAAAATGGCGGATGCTACGAACCCCTTCCCGCTCCTTTTAGACGCCCCGTTCCGAATATGGCGCAAAAACAAATACCCGATACGCTTTCTAGACACCTTGTATATTTTCATTCCAAAGTGGAAGATAATCACAGACACGGAAGGGACATTTTCAAGACTAGATAATTAAGAAAAAAACTATATACCTATATTACTAACTTACATATGCAAAATGTAGTATTATACCTAAACTTCATAAACGCTATTTATCCAAACATTTCATTTAATTACATCCAAAAATTTACGATCACACTGATCCTCTACAGAAATGAGAATTACCTATATAACTTGTCAACCCCAAGCTCCTGAAATGATTATATCAAGTGAAAAATTAATGAAACCTTTAAATTTGAAAAAAGTTCAAGACATAAATTTTGACTTTTCAAAAATAATGTTGTGGACGTTGTAGAAATGGTTGAGGCATCATGGACAGGACGAGGTTTCAAACTTCAACGCTCAAAATTCAAAACGATTTAAAGCACGTTTATTAACTGTATTTATTAACTCATTTGGCGCTGTACTTCCTATTAATTTCAATACTATCAGTAAAAACCTATTGAAGAAATAATTTATATTTTTGCTTTACGTTGAACCCACTGAGTGCTATAGAACGCACAGTCCTAGTTAATATAATCAGTCGGTATCTAAAGCATGATGGAATGAATTCGAGCAACCCATCATCTAACGAAAGAACACGCAATTTGTTTAAACCATGTCTTACACCCATAATTATCCTGATCAATGGCGGAGTATTGCATATCACGGAAATTCATAAAACGAACCCATCGAAATCAAATTAAATAACTTTCGCTACCAGTTTTTTTCGCAGAGTAATTCGATCACTTCTTCAATCAAACGATTCACATGGCACAATCTATAATTGAGATCTATTCTGAAGAATCTTAAACGACCTACTTCATGTTGTTAGATCAGTTTTTCGTGTCGCTGTTCTCTGTTTTTGTCTCCATGTTTGATTTGATACGACTACTGTTTCAAGATTACTGAATTTTCTGGTTATTACTTTATGTTACTCTGTGAGTTGTGTAATGAATTCAGGTTATGTCACGGTAACATCAGCGATTATTGAGGTATCAATCGCTTTGTTTGTACTCACTGATCAAAAATATCTCCGTTAGGTTTGTTATTCGGCCAAGTGCTCAGGAGTTTCAGAGTAAATAAAAAAAATTACCGAATGACATATCTTGAATAAAAATACAAAAGGCGGCAGAAGTCAGTTTACACTGTCTGGTATTCCCGCATGCGCTTATTCTCGGCCAATATCGTACCTAGGGCGGAAGGAGGCAGCTGAAATGTAGCGAGTTGAGTTGTCCGCGTGTAGTAGTGTTGTTGTGTACGTTGCTATGGCTACGTTGTGAAGTACCTAAAAGAAGAATGTGTGTTCGCTCACTCTTACCTAAAACTTGACGGAGGTTATGCTGAAATTTTCGCCAGCGCTTTTCGAATAAGCAAGTTCCCACCATACAAAGGGTGCATAAACTGTGTGGTAAATTCATAAGAACTGGCTCCGTAGTGGACGAGCCGCGTTCAGATCACCCTGCTAATTTTTTCGTTAAATTTGTTTTACCGAAACTAAACGATGCCGCATGTGTGTTGAAATGGAAGGAAACAATTCGAACATAAAATATGAGGCCACAAGTAATTATTGATGTTATATTTTTCTCGAAAATAAATTTATTTGCATTAAATTTGCTTTTTTCTCTCATATACAAAACGGTAAACTGACTTTTGCCGCACCCTGTATATTATCTATTGCGTTACACATTGGAAAATATTTTACAGGTGATTAGAGGAATATTAAATTTCCATAACTTTGTTCGTGATGGACTCACGGTGGATTGTTTTTTATCGCATTTATGGATGTTGAATGTTAGTGCTTATCTAAAAATGCCAAAAATTATCATTAACTATGGCTATATGCACTTAGTTCATCATATATTCAAAAACACCATTAGCCATGAATTATTCATGTCCTTTTGTTATTACAATCTTAATCACCCAAAAACAAATATTTTCGAGATAATATAACCAAAATTTGGGTTATAATTTTCTGTATCAGTTTTCCAATAAACATATCGATCCTTTGGCTTCAAAATAAAATCGAATAGATCAGAGTTGTATCAAATTTGAATAAATATCTTCTCTAGTTTATCTTTAAATTTCTTCATAAAATACGGAGTCGTTATATCTCTGTCATTATTCTCTGATGCTGGGTTTCCCAAGTTAAAAATAGCGATGACGAGCACCGATGTTACAGACAAGACTTCTTTAGGAGTCGGAATTTTGGAAATTCATCTCTGAATATATGGACGGATTAACCGCATCTTTATGGTAATTTCTATCGATTGAAACCAGCTCCTGAAAAACTGGTTTATACCGGCATTCCATGAGGTATGAACATCCTCAAATAAAATTTACATGGGGGAAAAAATTTTCTCCACTTTATTTTATCATGATTATCCATTTCAAAATCTGCAGTTTGTGGAGGTGTTACTATAAGTTTTTGAAGGATGAGTACTCTTATTTAATACTTTTGTTCAATCGTTCCACAAATAAAAATGGACTCTTGAACAATGTGTTACTGATTGTACCACCTCTTCAAATGAGACACAAATGAATCATTTATCTCAATAAAATTGTACTTCCTTCAATATATTTCTTTTTATCTCTATATCAATTTAAAATCAGTCATGTTAACGACCTGATGAGCGGCTTGAATAAAAATTCTTCTCTAATCTTATTCAATTCCCTCCATTCATCATTACCGATGTGTATATTTTACTGACATAGCGTAAAACATGAAACGGTATTTTAAAATACCAATTACATCATTTTGCGTAAGTTGTATTGAAACCATAAATGAGCGATATGATGATTTTCTACACGGTCTGAATAGCACATGCGTGAATCTGCTGAAACTTTGAAATATAATTCTTCAGATTTCGATACCGATTATTCAAGAAATAACAAGGCATTTCAATGTGTACTCTGAAATGATTAGCACTAAATGATGTCACTATTACATAGTCCTTGGTTCATTCGAAATAAACCTTCAGAAAGAGTTTAATAAAAATGTCAATTACGCTCTATGAGAGAACACTTGTTATTCTCTTAATTACAGAAAACAGAGACAAAAAAATTTATTTGTAATTTTCCAGCTTCCTCAAAGAAACGTTCATCCTCCTTAGGATGCTAATGCGGTTTCAGAAGATCGAATAACGAAAAATCAACACTTGTATAGATGGTCTTGGTCTTGAAAGCTGTCATAGCATACACAGCTTCCTCATTCAGAATTTGTCAAACCTCAAATTAGGTAATTTCTTCATCTGCTACTTGGGTTGGTCTAAAATTCCTAGTTTCAGAATGGGGTTTCCTTACATATTTTTTGAGCACATTTTCAAGCATACTTAAACATCATTCAATTTCACCCAAAAAAGGTACTCTTGGTAAAACTCGATACTGTGTACCGTTTTCGGAGTATTTTGATTAAAATTATTCTTTAAATTAACTTAAATTAATACGACCAAACTGTGTAATCCAAGGGATTAAAATCACAAGAACGAGGAGGCCAATGAATCGAAGCTTCTGCACCTCTACCAATCCATCGATTCAGAAAATTGTTACTCAACCAATTACGACACCTTCTATCAAAGTGCGGTGGAGCTCCATCGTGCATAAAAAACAGATATCTTCGCTCGTTTACCGTTAAATTTTCCAATATCTCGAATAAGTGATTACTTAAAGAGTCAGGTGCATATCACCATTTAAATTTCCAGGTAGAATGTGATAACCTATTAATTTGTTGCTGCCCAAATATTAACTTTAAATGAGTGTTGGTAATGTGCTACCCTTTTGACACGTGGATGCTCATCACTCCAGTAGTGTGCATTATGGCAGTTAAACATACCTTGTCGCGTAAAAGTGGCCTCGTCCGTAAAAAGAATACATTTCAAAAAATTTGGATTGAGACCTGTCTTTTCTTGTAATGTTCGACAAAAATCCATACCAACCGGTAGATCGTCTGGCAAGAGCTCTTGGACTTGTCTGTAATGATAAGGATGTAGCTGCTGTTCTTTAAGTATCCTCCAAGTACTTGAAGAAGACGTATTTGTTTGTCTTGCCACATCCCTTACGCTAACTGTTGGACTTTGATCAACTAAATTTAAAATCATATTTTCTTAATTAATGGTTCTGATTGTTCTTGGCCTATCAGAATTTATTTTTTTAAGTCTCACACTCCCAGTTTCTCGACAACGTCATTCAATTGCTCTAAATGTATTTTTACTTGGAAAGTTTCTCGAGGAAACTTTCCTGCATAACGCGTAACAGCTACAGTCAGTGTATTCAAAATTTGAGTACATTTTAACTAACAATATTTAATTTAACAAATAGAAATGTGATTATTGTTGACTCAACGACAAAACTATTAAATGAAAGACAGTTTTCCATGGCAACTGAAATTTCAGAGAAAATGCAATTGCCGTGTAGAATCCTTCGGTTATCACTTCATAATTTTCAAATCGAAATACTGCGAAAACGGTATACAGTATCGAGTTTCACTAGGAGTACCTTTTTTGTGTGAAATTGAATGATGTTTAATTACGCTTGAAATTTTGCTCGATAAATCTTATATTGAAAAAGTATGTTCAATACCACTTGGTACGAACCGTGTAACTAGCGCCCTCTACGAGAGTCAGACATAAAAACGAATTCATTGGATGTATGTGTTGGTAAGCGCATAACTCAACAACGCCTGGACCAATTTGGCCAAATCTTTTTTTGAAATGTTCGTTGAAGTTCAAGGATGGTTTTTACGGCGAGAAAAATTAGAATTATTGCTGGAAAACCCCTAAAAATAGCCCTTTTCTTTTTCCCATACAAATGATCTGTAACTAAAGCGTAGTCAATTTGAGCTTTTTTGCTATGGTATAAAGTTCATATTAAATTACAAGCACTCACTGTTGTCTGAGCAATGTAGGTGTGTTCCTAACGTCAAAGATCACATCTATCAAAACAATGTGCGTGTGTGCGTTGGAGCACAGAATACATAGTTGGAGGAGTTTAATGTAGCGTTCCGAAACTCGCGTTTCTTTTGTATTAGTTTCGGCACGCGAGATAAAATGCATCAGTTTCCACGTCATTACATCAGTCAAACAAAAATCGCGTTACCAACAGTGTTTTATTATTTTTAATATCCAAATTTTAAATAAATAAAACAATTCGTACGGCTTAAAAGGATTTGACTTCAAGTCATATCAAATTTAAAAGAAAAAAAAAGTTGTCTGTTAGCTAATCTACTGAGTTTGCTTTTGTCAACTGATACACGAAACAAATTCGTATATCGTGTTTTGTGCAGAGTGTTTAGTTAGTTAGTGTCTGTTTAGTTCGTGATTAGTGAAAAAATAATTTATATTTGATATGCCTCCTATAAGACGAAGCAATTCAGGTAGAAGAACCAGAAATGCTACAAACCAAGCTAATTACCGATCTAATCGTACTGCACAAGAACGTGACGACGGAGATGAACGTGAAAGAAAAAAGATCTACGGAGCAATAATAACCGATTTGGTGGTGCAATGATTTTATTAGCAGGAGATTTTCGTCAAACATTGCCAGTGATTCCACGATCAACGCCAGCTGATGAACTCAATGCATGTCTAAAGTCCTCTAATTTGTGGAAACATGTCAAAGTACTTCATTTAAGCAAGAATATGCGTGTCGAGTTGCAAAATGACCAATCTGGAAACATACGCTCTAAACAACTCATTGACATTGGTAATGGCAAATTTCCTATAGACATGTTGACTGGCTGCATTAACTTTCCTCAGTTTTTGTCAGTTAACTCGATCAAAAGATGAACTTATTCAGAAGGTGTTTCCAGATGTTTCTCAAAATTACAGAAACCATGATTGGTTGAGCGAACGAGCTATACTGGCTGCAAAAAACATAGATGTAAATGAATTAAATTTCAAAATTCAAGAACAAATTACAGGCGAATTGAGGATATATAAATCAGTTGATTCGGCTACTAATCAAGATGATGTAATCAATTATCCACCGGAATTTTTAAACTCGCTGGATTTGCCAGGATTGGCACCTCACAATCTTCAATTAAAGGTTGGATCGGTGGTTATAATGTTGCGAAATATCAAACAACCGCGTCTTTGCAACGGTACACGGTTAGCGATAAAAAAATTACTTAACAATGTGATAGAAGCAACTATACTCAAAGGAAAGTATAAAGGAGAAGATGTTCTCATACCGCACATCCCAATGATTCCGACTGATGTGCCATTTGAGTTTAAACGACTACAGTTTCCAGTGCGGCTTGCTTTTGCTATGACTATAAACAAGTCCCAGGGGCAATCATTAAGTGTTTGTGGTATTAATCTAGAAAACCCATGTTTCTCACATGGTCAATTGTATGTTGCCTGTTCCCGTGTTGGAAAACCATCAGATTTGTTTATCTATGCGCCAGGTAATCAAACAAAAAAATCGTATACCACAAAGCACTACAATGATAATAATAATAATAATTATGATTCACATGATTAACAATAAAGCGATTACTTACTTTTAAATCCTCATATATGTTTTATTTAATTATTTTTTATTCACAACGCCCTATCACCAGGGTGACGGTTCTGTTCAGGAGAATTTTTTAAAATACGTAGGCACAAAAACTGCCACATTACAAATCTTTTTGACAGGACGAAGTCTGTCGGGTCAGCTAGTGTTATATAAATTCTTGGTATGATCGATGGAAGCTTCAGACTTCTATAAAATATTGGTTTGAATATTAGCATAAAAATTGAACCCTAGCTTGGGTTGAAATATTTCACTGGAGAAACAAGCGCCCAATATCTTTCGAGCTCATCATTGTTTTCGAAATTTTTCTTTACTTTCCAACTTTTTTTTTTAATTTATGATAGGCACTCTGAATAATTTTCTCTTGCGCTATAGAAATCTGGAGATATCCTTCAATATTTTTCAGCTTCAAAGCCTAAACGTACATTTGCAAAATTCTTTATTACACCACATTACAAGAAATTGTTCACTTCTGATCAAACCGGAATTCGTTAGCCAATATTCCTCTCTCTGTATCACATTCACTTTGATGAAATCGACCAATTTTTGTCTTCCAACATGTAGGTAGGACATATCGCAATTCCACATGACTGACAGGTTCTCCTAAGAAGCATAGAATATTATCTTCCGTCGAAAACTTCCTAATATGAACATAGGAATCATAAAACAGCTAATCAAGGTATGATTATTGAAGCGGAACTTTAAGAGGGCATCATTTATTTACTCATGCCCTCGGTCAATCCATATCTCAGATGAGAAGAGAAATCTACTCCTTTTGGCGCTATCGATAACTGATCAAAGTGCGCATCAATTCACCCAAAAGGTCTTCAATTTTTCTGAATGGTTGCTGGAAATAGTACGGAATATTCATGATTCATGAGCAATATAATTCTGCAATGGATTAAGTGATATGAATGGGACTGAAAGTTTTAGTTTGTCATTTTAATCTGCGTATCTATAATAACATTCGAAGGAGATGAGCTGATGTTTTCATATTCACAGAATAGATTTAATGTCCACATATCTCGTCCAAGTTCCTTATTCGGCAGAATACGTCTATTTTTTACAATAATTTGAAAAATATTCACAGGATAATTGTTTGCAATTCGTGGTGATGAATTTGTCCTTAATATGATTTATTCAGAACACTTTCAAGAATAGTAATTTTGCATCGGAAACAATAGATTCCTGAAATTCTTCATGAAAATGAACACAGTTATGTCAATGTAATGACATCAGTAATATAATGTGATGGTTATATTAACCAACTCGATCATTGAACCATAGTGATATTTTATTTTAATATCTCTATGTATTGAATAGAGAAAGTTGACTTTCGGCAGTTTCCTGCATAGAAATATTAAATAATTTGATTATACAGAAATTATCTATTATTAGTATCTATTAGAATTTAGAACAATAAAACATCCCATAGAAGGTGGATTTTAGTGGAAGACTGTAAACCTTAATTTCCTACTCTCGTAGAAAAGACAACCAGAGATGGATTTTAGATATTGAATTTGCGTTGAACCATTTTCATTTTCGATTTTTTCTCATAGCGCGCCGAATTCATTCGATGCCTGTATGAAACTTTCGGTATATGGACAATTCATAAGAGTGACACGATTGTGTTAAATTATATTGAAGATATTCCATGTTTCAAATAAATTAGAATAGTTGAAACAAAAAAAGTCCTTCTTTCCCATGCCAGTTTTTGGCGCTCTTGTTCACCCGAACAGAGTGCCTATCATTTTGCCCGAATGTCTGTAATTTTCGAATATCGAGCCGAAAATGGTCTCTATCGATTGGGTTTGATTCCTTGATAAAGAATCCGTGGCGAAAGTTGAGTCTGTCCGGCCGGCCGTATCCTCTTTAGCATCCAAAAGAGATGAGCTAGAGTTTTCATATTTTCAGAATAGGTTAATTGTCCAAATATCTCGGTCAAGTTCGTTATTGGGCCAAATCCGTCGGATGGTTCAGTAGTTATGAGCATCTGAAATTTTGTTTCCTCAATAACAACTAGAATATCCATCCGATCAAGTTCATACTTGAAATATCGTTGAGGGAGGCTGAAACAAAGCGGCTCGAATAATTTCGCAGAAATCGTCACGCTAGAAAATTTTTAAAAAATTCCCAAGAAAAGTTTTTCGATACTCACTATCTCATAAGATAATTTTCGGATTTCATTAAAAAATCGTGAATATATTGAGGTGATCGATATCTTACTTATTCTCAAATTTCATTGTCGTAGCTCTTTTCCATCTAAAGATATGATTTTTTCATTTACTCAAGAGAAAAGAGAAATGACATGACATGACATGAAAATCTCGGTGATTTTTTCTGAACGATGGCCATCACAGATCGATATTCGATTGACATAAGATGTCTAAAATACTGATGTGTGCACTTGTCAAATTTTGAATGGAAACGTCATTTTACTTTTTGGGACATGGCGACTGTTTAGTTTTATACTCACATGAGGGAGCAGCCACAAGGTAATTCATTCATAAATTTACATCACAAACGCTTGACATTTGTTGAAATTTTAAATCAAATTAACCTCAAAAATGAAAGAAATTTATTTCATTCCCCTGAAAATTAACTAGAATTAACATGGATTTCACCGATGAACTGGCTTTCAAATAAATATTCTTGTGTTGCGTGTTCTGAACACTTAATGCTTTCAATTAGTAAGGTTTATCCATTTTTGGCGCTCTTGTTCACCCGAACAGAGTGCCTATCATTTTGCCCGAATGTCTGTAATTTTGGAATATCGAGCCGAAAATGGTCTCAATCGATTGGGTTCGACTCCTGTTGAAGAATTCGTGGCGAAAGTTGAGTCTGTCCGGCCGGCCGGCCGTATCCTCTCTAGCATCCAAAAGGAATCAGCTAGAGTTTTCAAATTTTCAGAATAGGTTAATTGTCCAAATATCTCGGTCAAGTTCGTTATTGCGCCAAATCCGTCGGATGGTTCAGTAGTTATGAGCATCTGAAATTTTGTTTCCTCAATAACTACTAGAATATCCATCCGATCAAGTTGATACTTGGAATATTATTGAGGGACGCTGAAACGAAACGGCTTGCAAAATTTCGCAGAAATCGTCACGCTCGAAAATTTTTAAAAATTCCCCAAAAATATGTTCAATACTCAATATCTCCTAAGACTTTATTTAGATTCAAATAAAAATCCGTATATTAATTGAGGTTACCGATATCTTACTCATCCTCAAATTTCATTGTCGTAGCCTTTCCCCTTCTGAAGATATGATCATTTTTTCATTTACTCAAGAGAAAAATAGAAATGTCATGAAGTCCGAGCTTTGTCATTGAAAGATTTGCCATCACAGATCGATATTCGTTTGACAACTTGCGGACCTAGATATCAGTGTCAGTTGGCGTAATATCAATCAAAATTTTCATAGAATTCATAGAGGTAGAATTCGATTTCGATGACGTTGTCAAAATTCAGAAAAGTACAGACGTAATATTAATCAAAAATTTTTTATCATAGAGAAAGAATTTGATGGCGTTGTCAAAACTCAGAAAAGCACTCGATCAGAGAGCTTATAGATTTGTTAAGGTTTGAATATTTACTCGCAAGTAGGTCAACAAGAGCGCCAAAGCAATCTGACCTCACGTCAGTGCTTTCTAAATTTTTTTCTAATACATTGAAGTATGATTTTTCACTAATACATGGTCTCTTGCTCAAACATAAATGTTTTCAGTATTATTCTATAAAGATTTTACAAGCCTGATTTATGGTTAGTTGATGCTCATTTATGTATGTTTTATTAATTTCTGATCTCATCATTTTGGATAAGGTTTGTAACATCAGTAGGAATGTTTTCTATTGGGCTTGGGAAGGAATGATATGGGAGGTCCGGTTCAAAGTACCTAGTTACTACAGGATGGCATGGGTGATTTGGGAGCTCTCTTTCTGTGATGATGAAAAAATATGTATTCTCATTCTCAAAAAGTTTTCATTCAACATTTAAAGTAAATAATTTCAATATATGTATATATAATATTCTTTTGAACTTTTGGCTCACAATATTTGGTTAGCAAACAATAAAGCATATAGAGCAGGGGTTAGTGACGGGGAGTCATACAATTCGGCGTATCACATAAAAGCCTAGGGAAAAAACCCCAGAAAAAAAAAAGACCCTGGCTCCCCGCCCATAAATGTGAAAGTACAAAAATAAGCTGAAATATATTTGAGGGACCTCTTTCTTCAAGAGTGGTCTTCTATTTATGGACACAGAGGCTTCCTGAAGTTGTCCACATCGAATCTGGAAATAAAAAGACGAAAGCAGAGAAAAGAAATGATTGGATCAATTATATCTAAGATAATAAGTGTTTTAAATACGTATATCTTTTGAGGATTCTTGAAACGCACGCATAATATTTAGTTGTTACTTGATATAGAACAATTTCACTTGATTCATTAAAAAAATCATTTCTACTCACCTTTGGCACACTGCAAGTTCGTGAATTTTCATCCGCAGCACTAGACTGTCCACATAAAATACAAAAACGCATTATAAAAAATGGTATTTCACTTTTCACAAACTTTTATACAAAAATTCCGAATAACGCAATAAATAATTTATTCTAATCAGAAACTGACATTCGAATAAATTTGAGTGGCCCTACCTGGCGGAGAGAAAATGAAAGAATCCCCATGTCGCCAAACCTGTAAAACAAAATCGGAGGAGTGCACACACCAGTATTTTAGACATCTTAGATTGACAAATGCCGGGCTCGTTAATCAGTCTCAGTTGGCGTAATATTAATCAAAATTTTTCATAACGGGAAAACATAGAGATAGAATTCAATCTCGGTGGCTGAAATAAAACACGTTGTCAAAATTCAGAAAAGCACTAACGTAAGTTTTTAGGGGAAGGAAATTAAAGCTTCGAGCAAAACTTGGGGAAAATTATGAGAAGTTATTTTCAATTTGAGATATAGGTTTGTTGATTCATTAGGCGTTCATATTTGCATCACATTGTCCTATAGTACGAGAAAAGACTATTGTTCACCTGATCAGAGTGCTTATAGATTTGTTATAGTTTGAATATTTATTTACTCGCAAGTAGCTCAACAAGAGCGCCAAAGCAATCTGACCTCACGTCAGTGCTTTCTAAATTTTTTAATTTCGACTCCGTTCTAAATTTACAAGGTGTTTGGATTGCATTGAAGAAATTATTTTATGCATATTTCTGTGTAGTGACCTTTTCGAATGAATTCCACATTCTTGGAAGATTTCAAACAAATGGGATACACATTACAGATTAAACACACTTGCTCTATCCTCCAAGGTCTTCTAGTTAATTCATCACCAAGTCTTAAGACTATCAGGACTTACAGTTAAATGGGCAGTTATAAACCAATCTCAGCCTTTTCCGTATACTTTTTAGAAGATTTTATTATTTAACATTTATCATCTTAAAATGCACCGTTTTCACAATATTCGATGTTGAAGGACTCGAAATTTGGAAATAAATTAAGAAAAATGCTTTCTGGATCTAAACCTGACTGAAAAAATATAAATGAGCTGAAATAATACGAGGTTACTACACTATCTTACTTACTATTTTCCTTATATTTCAATTGCTATTGAATGTGAAAAAGCTCAATTTTTCTTAGGATCGATAAAAATTAAATAACCTACTTACTATTATTATTATTATTATTATTATTACAGTACAGTAAGAGTGGAGGTTAAACCTATGCACTCAATACAGAACTAATATATACAATGCATGCCAGAAAGTATACAAATTCTAGCACTTCTCCATTGGTCGAACCTATTCTTGAACCTGTTGACAGTAACAGCATTCACCACTTCATCCGGTAGACGATTCGAACGAAACGTCGAAAATTCTGTTAGGAGGTTCATCCGGCAGGTGGTCTTAAAAAATTATTATTATTGAAGTTTCTTTTTGTATCTAAAGGTACTAAATAGTTTTAAGAAAAATTATTTGTATAGAAAAATGATAATCATAAATCTCCCAAATTTCATAATCTATCCCTAGTAGTGTTGATGTTAGTTCAAAAATTTTTTTCAAATAACTTTTCCAATACTGCATTTCATCTAGCTGGTGAGTTCCGAAAAGACTTCAGATAAATCCTGACAACACGGCAGAAACTTTGTACAGTTTTTTCATTCAATTTGATGTAAATGATAAGGGTCAAGCAATTTTGTTGATTAATTTATACTGTTATTATTATAATTTAGAGCAGTGAAAAATTGATATGGGTTGAGCAATTTCGTTGTTGAATTTATACTATTATTATAATTTAGTGTAGTGAAAGGAAGTTAATCCATATCAAATGTGTTGCAAGTGTGATGTTTTTGTGATTCTGATTCTTCCAGATTCATACTCATAATAACAATAATAATACAGCAAGTATACACCACGATGGTATAAAGAACAACAGGTGTTGGATTTCACCAATTTCCTGCAGCTTATAACGGTGAATCCCTGAGAATGGTTATCACAAGTTCATTTCAGTACCAATTAAACAAATGGATGCTACAAGAGACATCTGTTGTCCGTTCGTAGGCAGAAAGGATCTTGAACGGAGGTTCAAGTATCAAGTGGTTTACTGGTTGTTGAAAATTAAACGAGCTCGTTTTGCGCTTGAATGAATGTCATCCAATGCTAATTTATTTCTGAAATAAGAAAGTACACGCGAAAGGTTGGATATACATCTAGTTTCTTCGTTACCAGGAATTTAAATCAGGCGAAATGAATTAATCAAGATTATTATTATAATTTCATATTTGGAATGCAAACACGAAAAGCTATCAATAAAATGGTGTGACCAACGAATATTTCAGACGTTTTTTTGAAAGAATAAATTATTGATTTCGAAGAAATTCAGATCTAAATCGGTCTGAAAACGATTTGGCAGTTAATTATAGTTACTGAAATATATTGGGATTTATTGGAATTAAAGTTTTCATACATGTTTTTGGATATATTAAATTTTCATCAGGATGTATTTTATTCGCGCTGGTTACAGATGAAACTTTTACATGAATATATGAAGATGTGGATAACAGCTGAAATGAGATCAGAATGTTTTAAAGTGATCACTGGACTCTGTAACAGTACAATACAGAAAGAAGCAACAAAGATAGATAATGGAACAGAATCAACGAACATACTATAGTTGGCCAAAAGTACCGAGAATTTTTGATTTTAAATTTTATGGAGATTTCAATAGGATAAATGTTTCTACTTTTGAGTTGGACCTACTGTAATTGACAGCTATTCTAAACAGTTCGTCGAATTATTCATTGGTAGTTTACATACGCGTGCTTTCGTGAACTGCTAATTTTTCGTTTTTATGATGTCTGAAATTATTCAACAATTTCAGTTTCATTAAATTTTGTGCTCCGAATAAAATTTCGGCTGCCAAAACGTTAGAAATATTAAGGGGCCTTCGGTGTGCAATCTCTATCGAAATCAAAGGATTATGAGTGGTATAAAATGTTCAAAGAGGGTGGAGAAAGTCTGGCCATGGTCAGGACGGCCATCAACATCAACTGATAAACTACACGTCATCGAAATCAAGAAATCGGTGCTAATTCATGGTCGATTGACGGTCCGGGACCTTTGTGAGCTTCTTGAAATATCCGAACGATTAAGAAAAACACATTCATTGACCATTTGGGTCTCTGAAAAGTGAAATCTCGATTGGTAACAAATGCTCAATTTTATATAATTCGTGATTTTTTCGCAATAAACTCAACCCATATCGTTCCGCAAACATCGTATTCGCCTGACATGGCACTTTGTGATTTCTGACTGATCTCTAAACAAGAGGACAAGTTTTGTAAAATGGAAACAAACGTCATATACAGTATTGGCCAAATGTGTGGAACCAAGTAAATATCTCTAGAATTATTAGAGATTTCGAAATGAAATTCTGGAGATGGATACTGCCGTAAATTGCCTATTCGTTTTCATATTTTTAACGATTTTGCACTTCCGTTTTTATCGGAATTAATGTCAATTTTAAAATGTGCAATGAACACCCTGTATATTATTTTAGTATAATATTGGGTTCGATCTGTTCTATTCTATTGCGTAACGCTCCAGTTTTAGTAACCCTAAACAGTCAACAGCCAATTTATTTTGTTTTTAGGATTGGCCACTTTGTACTGCATAAATGGCAAATTCAAATTTACCTGTATATTCTCTCGATTATACACTTCGACGAATCTATTTCAAAATTTGTAAGATATCAATTCTATATAGTATATTCCAGTATCGTGTAAGCTACACAATCAGATTTCAATTTATGCAATTGAGAATGAAAAATTCGCCACCTTAAAGGTAAAATAACAGACATATTGACTTCAAAACAAACATTGAAGCAAATTTTCCTTCAAAAATAAACACAACATACTGTAACCAATCAAGTTTCATTGGGATCATCAACCAGCAGGACGATAAACAGCGTGAGAGCCCGAAGATAGATTAATATTCAAGACAAAGCTTTATTTGATTCCATACGTGCACTTTCAAAATTCGCATTTTTTCAACAATATCTCATGGTTTCACTACGTTCTAAATTTAAAGTAGAACTGTTGATTTCTTCGCATTTGAATGTTGACCGTAGATTGTTCTTCATTATCTACGACACTTGTAGGTACGTTTAACGATCATGTTGAAACGTTGTGGTATTATGGACTACTAATGCATCACAAGGATTTTCCTTCTTGAATTTCCAATGGGTGAAAGTTTCTGTGTTATTAGCATGGAAATTTTTAAATATCATTTCCGTCTACCAAAAAAATGGTGAGAGGTGGCAGTAGTATAAAAATCCCACTCGTGAGCATCATCAACACCTTTGCAAATTACTTCGACCACAATAATTGTGAAATTGAATAACAATTCAACTGAATCTGATATGACATTCAATGAATAATCGCAGGTAATTCCCAGTCTTAACAATAGGCCCGAAAAACACTCATGGTCCCACACGTCACATGAATCTGAATAAAGAAAAATCAGGTCTTTGCTAGCCTTCTTTGACCCTTTGACTTCTTGACAAAGGGTCCGCAGTAAAACTTGAGTTGTTACATCCGTCCGGCCGTATACTCCCCATCATCTAAAGAAGCTGAGGTAGTTTTCATATTTTCAAAAGAGGTTTGATATCCAAATCTCAGAGAAGTCCGTTATTGATACAAATCCTTCGAACAGATCAGATGTTATGAGTATCTAAGATTTGATTTCCACTATAAATCCTGAAAAATTCATCTGATTAATTTTTAACTTCGAAGAGGATTGGATGAAGTGAAAATCGTCACGCTAAAAATGTTTAAAAAGTTCCAATTTTTGTCAATATTTCGTAAGTTATTCAGGATTAATTAACAAAGATTGGAGAGTAAATCAAGATTATTTATATCCAAGAAATCTTACCATTTCAGCATTGTACCACTATACTTCAAGAAGCTAGGCTTCTTCGACGTTTAATGACTGAAAATTTAATTGATAATGTACAGCATCTCTAGCCTTAGCCTTGGTTTAATAGTGCACATACACAAAATTCGATGCAGAATTGAGTACATCCATGAGAATGAAAACTGGCACCATAAGTTCTTCACCGGTTCATTGGTTACCAGTTTTGTCTAACATTATCCCTCCCCTTATTCGCAGACAGACTGCAGCTCTGAATTCTTGGAACAAATATCATTCTTTTCCCAATTTATTCCCAATGATTTCATATATTCCACAAAATAGAATTCCCAGATTGAAGTCACGTAAACCATTATGGTATAATACGTTCTTCAATATGAACTCTAGCGATAAAGAATTATGGAAGATTGAGTGTAACTCTTATGAAATGTTCAATAAAAATCTCATTCCTGATCCTTCTGAAAAAATTCCGGGTTCTGATCTTCCAAGAAAAATTGATATTCAGATGGAACTCAGTTCCAAGCGCAAGTTGTGAATGTGGATATGCAGAAGAAACAACACCTCGTCTCATCAATAATTGTCCCAAATATAAATTTCAAGATGTTTCCGATTGTTTCTTGGAAGAGGTTATAATTTTCAAACAAATTTGTTAGGTCTTTTTTGTATTTAGTTATTTTTTTCTGCATTTGTCTTGTTAGTTTCAGATTCGATATGTGGAACTTGAAGAAGCCTTAGTGTTTATTAATAGAAGACCACTCTTGAAGAAAGAAGTCCCTCGAATATATTTAAGCTTATTCTAAACACAACAATACTTATGCGAAGAGCCAGGGTTTTTTACTGGGGTTTTTTCCCTAGGATTTCATGTCATACAAGGAATTGTATGGCACCCCGTTACCAACCCCAGCTAACATTTGTTTTGTAAGCCAAAAGTTCAAAAAGAATATATATCACATGATCCACATTAATTATTCAATAAATTTAGTGGGTTGATGGCGATGGTACAGGATGCAGCAAAAATGCATAAAAAATTGGTAAAAGTGAAAGAAAAATTCACCTCTTTCAGGATAATTTTGACGCGCACTGTATATTGGAGCACCTTTGGACTTCATCTGAGAAAATGAATTTAGATCGCTAGTATCACTATTAGTAACCGCCACCTTGTTTTGGTGTAGGGCTTAAGTACCTGCTTGCAGTTATACTAAGATGGTCTAAGAGGTCAGCCCAAACTTCGCTCTTGGTAGAGTGGGGAGCCACCTAGTTTGCTAGGAATCCTAGGTTTCGAGCAGGAGGAAGAAGCGATGAATTCTCCATCTGCTCCAAACTGGAGCGAGACGCGGTAGGCTAGGAATGATCTTATTGCGGAGTTGTGACTCAGGCTCGGAACCCCAAGGTCCAAAAGTGAGGAGGGATTGCGTTTCTGTAGCATGTCTAAGCCTCGAGCTTGTAGACTGGATACTGCCCCGAATGAAGTAGGCCTCGTGGTGGCAGCGGTTGAAAGCATTCGCTAGGCTAGAGGGTGAAACCTCGACGGGTGAGCTGCGTTCTCAGCTCGTGCACTAGCCTGCATAGCCAGAAGTGACTGGGAGAAGGTTGCGACGTGACTAGTAGTGGTTAATCTTGGGTTTTCCGATACCAAACTAGTAGTTTAGCCCAAGGCCTAACGTGCTGACGTGGACATATTTCAGCCCAAAGCCCTCATGTGGGTTGGGTGTGGTGAAAAGCTCGTTCCATAGCACACTGTTGAGGCAAGCTATCATTTCTTTGGCGGAGGTTATTCTCTACTCATTTTCTTCGATGTCTGTTCCACTCTCATCAAATGTTACTCCCGAATTGACATAGTCCCGACAGACAGTCCGTTTTCAAGATACAGGAAACCAGGCGAACCCCCTATCCTTAAGTATTTCGTCTTCTCCAGGTCAACAGTTAAGCCCCATTCATTGTGTTCCACCACAAGTTTGCGTACCATTTATATTCCATATCCTCTTGGTTGTCTGCAAGAATCGACTGATCGTCTACGAATTGTAGGGTATAAATATAATTATTCTTCAGTTTTCTCCCCATCCCTCGCTTCTTTTTTTTACACCTCTTCAGGCAAGCTGCCACATAAATTTTAAAAAGAGTTGGTGAAATGCAGCAACCTTATCTCAACCCCTTTGTGACTGGGAACTCTTTTGTTTGATATTTTCCTACCTTTACACTTGATTTGATTCCTCTATACAGTTCCTATATATTATACAACACCGAAAATTCACCAAATAAAAATATACCAATATCACACGAACCTTCTCTATCTGAAAAAATTGAAAATATTTTGAACCCCTAATGATACGTCAAAAAAGCTCTCAAACCAAACATTCTAATTAAACACCTGTATAACGAAATAAAATCACCAAAAAACACCAGTGGTATATAAGACCAACTGTAATAATTGTGAGGGTGTATACGTAGGACAGACGAAACTCAACTTGAAGGACATATTGAAAGGACACAAGTACTCCAAAACACCGACAGTACTTTACAAACACGAAACCGAGAATAAATAGACATGCAATTTTGACCAGACAGTTGTGTTGGATCGAGAACCGAATAAAAAATCCAGAGAATTTCTCGAGATGATCCACATGAAACAAAATGAGAACAAAATGACAGCAGATATTAAAAACCTACACAACATTTATTTCACTCTTTTTTTTTCTTTTTTATTTTGGTGGAGTGTCCAAACCTTAACAACCTTCGGTCAAGATTTAATATCAAAAAGGACATTAGTGATATTTTAGGCCAACAATGTGATATAGATTCCATTAAGAACTTTTTATCATCCTTAGGTTTATTAAGTAAAATTTAATGTACCAATGTCCCTAATAACCCAAAGCGGTTGATGGGACAATAAATATCAAATTAAAAAAAAATTTCACTCTTTTGAACAATCTTAAATGAATAGACAAACAACATAAACAAAGAAGAAGAAATGAGATTTGAAATGACACCTCTAAAATCATTTGACATCATAACCCCAATGATATCCAACAAAATGAGTTGGAAAATGACATGAAATAAATTATTTTCGAAGGTGATATAGGAATTAGATCTCTATTCAACAGAATGTGACAGTTTGGGATGCTTATATATGGTCTGTTTGATTTTATTTGTGTTATATTGTGTATGATGTTTTTTACAGACTTGAAAAGAGGCACTGCCCGAATTAAATTAAACCTTGCACATCAAATGCTGTTATAGAATCACTATTTATATTTGCTTCTGAAAATTTTATATATTCATTTTTAATTCTTATATGTACCAGCTGAAAATAATTGATTTGTTGCAAATCCAACCTTGTTATATCTTACCATTCTTCATATCAACGACGTTCATTTTTCACGTGGCCATAAGCCGAATTCTTAAGTTTTTCCTTGACCATCGTCGTCAGAGCGAACGCTCCAACTGTCCGCGACCTTGACGTCGTCTAGTACAGTCTAAACAAGGTAGCCCCAACTCCCCCCATCAGGGGCGGCCGATCACGGTAGTGGAGTACCCAGAGGTTTTATAAAGTCTGGTGAACGGAGCCTATTGTGGTAAGCGCGATAAAAATAGGGCAGCGCGAAAGACTGTGGCTGAATGAGCATAGCTAGTAGTAGTAGGCAGCATAAGCAACGGTGAAGAACTGCCAGTGCATTGAGTTTTAGTCGTTCTAAGCCAGCACCATGAAGGAGGCAGAAGTACGGTACTGCCTTTACGCGTTTACCGCATTGTTTATCATCCAAGAAGGCCTTGCCGTGAGAGTGAGCCAGTCAGGAGCACAGAGAAAAGGTGAGTCCGAAGTGCGGTCAATGTGTTCTATGACCGGATTAATCGGTTTGCAATTGATACCATGTGCGCTAACAGGATTTATAGTAGATTTGTGTGTCAATTGTGTTTATGTGCATCCGCGATCAATTGCAGTGTGCTTTATGTGCTGTGTTCTTGTTTATTTACTAGTTCACAGAGAAATCTTTCGATGATATGAAAAATGGACGTAATCAACGCATCAAGGATTCATCTGTTTCGGGAAACGGGCTTTTCATTCTGAACGAACTGATGTGATGGATTGAAACTCGACCAGTGACTGCCCCAATCGAAATTTGAAGTGATGCTATTGGTACGGAGAAATTCATCACATCAATTTGTTTGGAATGAAAATGCGGCCTATATTGATATAAAACCGACAAATCACACTCAATGCAATAAAACAATCATTTTGATTTTTCAAAATTATTAATAAAAAATTTCATAAATGTCACAGCTTCAAGAATATGTAACATGTTATTCTTACTTCTATTCAAATCATTCAAAATTAACAGTCTGATACTCAAATCTAAAATATCACTGCAATATTTATTGTTTTCCACTACATCAACTGCAAAAATGTATTTTAATGGAAAAAAAATCTACTGATTAATTATTTGTTCAAACACATTACGACCAGAAGTTATTCGCTGTTACAATCTTTTGTTTGGTTATCGGTATCGAAAAAAACTATACTAAAGAATTCCAAATTTAAGGCTAAACTAGTCCCAATGTGAAAGAAGTGCTGACAAATTCCCGATAAAAACATGTTTCCTTCCATTCATAATTCTTCTTCTGTTGTATTTTCACTATGATTCCATTTTTTCAAATATTGGCTTAAACATAAAAATTAACCTAATCTTCATGTGAAAATTAAAAAAATTGAGAAAATCCGCTGAAAATATTCAAAGAGATCAAACAAGTACTTGAAGATGTAGTAGGCCTGAAAATTAATTATTTCATTTTTCTGAATAATACATCAAGAAAATATATTATTTGGGTTCATTCGTGATAATTAATATTTATTGTTGATTTTTCGTCTGGCGAATGGAAAATTTGCGACAATGTTTGAATTGAATTTATCAGTAATATTTTGATGGAAATGACGATGCTGCAGCATAATTTTGTTCGCCTGTTAGCTATGTTTCAATATCTATTAAAAGAAAAAATAAGTTAATTCATATTACATCTTATGTAGCATTTCACCGATATGACTCAATACATATATACGATTCGAAAACAGTTGATTGAAAATCTTGAAATTAAAGAACTTACTTTAAATGAAATCAAAAGTTTACTTTCGATGTGCATATCATACCTGAACTTGCTTGAAGCATTGTAAATTTCAAGTAACAAAATAGTGAAACTATTTTGTGGTGCTAAAAGTTGAGTAAATTTGTGATTTTCTCTACTACTGTATAGTAATAAGTTTATTACAGCGCAGTACTGTAATGAGCCCATTACAGTACTAAAAATAGTGCATGCCTTCGATAACTCGCTCCTTCGTCACTCGAATTCGAATTTGTCATTCGTGTTGGAATAGGACTCCATTCTGCAACTTGTTTTAGAACATATTATTAACAATTTCAGTAAAGGTCGAATTCCTAAGCGACGACTGGAGCGGTTCTAACCGCTGTAGCCGCACTGCTAGCAGGAGCAGATCAGAAACATCTGCGATGGCTGGAGCTTCGTGCTCGTGTTGCTGTGATTATTTCCCTAATCAATAATTGATGACGTTCAACTTATTGAACTAGTGCACCCTTGTATTTTCAAGTGTAAACCCCTTTGTACAAAGATGTTAACAAAAATTCTGAAGAGGGATCGAAACTCATTTCAAATATTCTTAACAAGACAACCCAACAGCCGAAAGAAGATTCTCCCATTGTTACGTTTTTTTCAAATTATGGCAATGTAGTGTAATTGATGACGAGATATTGTTGATGATGGAGCTCGTATTGAATGATTGTTTGGGCTATTACCATCATCTATTGCGGATGTAATGATTTCCGACTTGAAGAAGATCAAACCCTTAGTGAAAGAACTACACTAAGCGTGAATGCAATTATGGAAATGCTTTCTATTTGTATTGAAACAACATATTTCCAATTTGAAGACATCTTTTATCAACAAGAATTTGGAATGGCCATGGGTTCACCACTATCACCAATTTCAGCTGATTTATATATGGAAATTTTCGAACAGAAGGCATTAGAAAAATATGTACTTAAACCCAAACTGTGGAAAAGATATGTAGTGATACTTTCATTATTTGGCAACATGGAAGAGACACTATAGATGGATTTCTTCAATATCTAAACAATCAAGAGGAATCAATTAAATTCACAATTGAAATCGAGAAAGACAGACAACTTCCATTCTTAGATGTACTCGTACATAAATAAAATGGAATCCCAAGAACCACTGTGTATAAAAAGCCAACGAACACAGGACAATATCTACATTTTGATTCAAACCACCAACTAAACACTAAATTGGGAGTAGCAAAATGTTTATTTGATAGAGCAATAAATATTTGTTGCACTGAGGAAGACCAAAATGAAGAAATAAATAACATCTCGAAAACTCTTAGAAGCAATGGCTACCCCAAAAAGATATTAGAAAAAGCTAGACGAACACGAGAAAGTCAACCTGAACCAACAGATATAAATCAGACCATTAAAACCGTAATTCCTTATGTAAAAGGTTTGTCGGAGAAAATGAGAAGAATTGGAAATAGATACAACATAACGACTGCATTCAAAACTCAAGACACTATCAGAGCTAAACTTACAAAATTTAAGCCTAATAATGAGACACAAAGAACAAAGAACTGCATATATGAATTACCTTGCGAGTGCGGAAGATCTTACATCGGAGAAACTAAACGCCCTCTGAATGTACGAATAAAAGAACATCAGAAGCTTTTACGAGTACAGCGACAAATCCAGGTTGGTCCAACATGCTGTAGAGGAGAATCATCGTATAAAGTGGGATGAAGCATCAATAATATCCAAAGAAGAAAAACTTGCAAGAAGAAAAATCAAAGAAGCAGCATTTATGAAAATAACACCTGATTCCATAAGTGCTCCATCTATAGATCTGCCAGAAGTTTGGACGCCGACAGTTCGATCCAACTTAAAAAAATCATCATATCACAGATGAGTATATAACATCGTTCATTTTCTTTCATGCCTTCTGTCAATATTGACTTTTTGAAAATTGATAATTTTCAAAATGCTTTTTACCTTTCCTCCTTGATAAAGATAGAAGATGTCTATCGAAACGTCGGAAATCATTACATCCACAATAGATGATGGTAATAGCCCAAACAATCATTCAATGTAGTGTAAATTCATTCCCTTCTGCTGGGCTTACAGGCTGTTTGACTTATTCACATGACTTTTTCTTCAATTGACTCAAGATGTACGAAAATATGTTATCGAACTGGACCCTATACAAACGAAAAAATTGTATCAGATGCCTTTTCAGTAAAATTTGTTTAACACCTCTTTCTCATCTCGAAAGGTACAACTGGTGAGACTTTTCATTCCCTTTTAAATATACCTACAATACTTCTTCCTGTAATAGCAAAAAGATTGGGTCCAACATGCCTTTCCATGACGTCCAAGACTTAACCTTTCTTGCTGCTCTTCAGAAATGTCGGCTACAGCCGTGATGACTGCAGTAGTCACGACCGCGCGGCTAGAGCCACTGCAGTAGTTGCTTAGTAATTCGAGCTTAACCTTGAAAATATTCATTTGATTACTGCTGCATGCCCTAAAATTGTACATTGGAAAACTTGCTATGACCCATGTGCAACTGCCTGGATGCGATAAAAATTTTCCAGGCATATGTTATCGAAAAGTGAATTGCATTGCACTAACCGTCACATATGTTATTGCGTTTGTCAGATAACAATCCAGAAGTGTATTCGAAAAGTTATCTTAAATTCCAATGTGTAATTCGTCAGAAAAATTGAAAATATATTTTGTATTTAAACCTTGTTAAAATTCGAAAATGCTTGATAAGAATTCATCGCTTCGCTAAAATTTCTGTAATGCTTTTTTTTATCGCCAGAGATAAGACCTGACCGAAGGAGCGTTAATGATTTTAGATAACTTTCAATGTTTCAAATTCACGCTTTTCCATCGATATCGTTTTTAGCAACGATTTTTCACATTATTGTTATTGACATTATTAACGTGTATGAGATTCCATGATATATTCTTATCGTTAAAGTTATACTCATAGCCAGTTGTAACAAGACTATATCTCCTCAAGTTATCAGAAATACTCAAGAATCGAGGATTATTATGGGCATATATCATTCGTTTATGACTAATTACAAATCAAAATTCTCTAATTCAACCTTTTAGACTTTGGTCCCAGTTGAATATCGAGCCGAAAATGCTCAAAATTGGTGGGATGAAGAATCCGGTGTCGAAATTGAGTATATCCGGCCGACGGTTCGTCTCTATTTTCTGAAAAATATGACCTACACATTTTCAGAATAGGTTAATTCTCCAAGTATCTCTGTCAAGTTCATATTGAGCCAACTCCTTCGAATAGTTAAGAATTTATGAGCATATTAAATTTGGTTTCCCCAATAACTCCTAAAATATCATCTCTATCGAGTTGTGAATTGAAAGATGTTTAACCAGTAGGCTTGAAAACTTCCCTTGAAAATCGTACCGCTAGGAAATCATCGAAAATAATCTAAAAATGACAATTATAGTCTTATATTTTTCGATTGAAGTATCTATCAATGATACCTTTATTTATATTAAAATACACTGTTTTCTTTGATGAATAAGAGAGAATTTTTCATTCTTATCATAAGATCAAACAATAACAAAAAACTACAAAAAATTAATTAAAAAATGAAATAGAATACGACACATAATTCTTGGTTACAACTTACGGTGTGACATGCTGCAACGGAACAACTTCCACGTGCCACTTTGGACATTTTCTTAATACAACATTTTTCCGCATTTGGCCCTATTCAAAAGATATAGGGTGTTGAAATTTCATAAAAAAAATTGCATTTTGACCTGTAATATTCGAAGAACAATATCAATTAAAATGATCACTTGTAGAAAGTTTCTCACTGCTACTGTACAGATTGGTTAAATTGCATGAAAAACAATCACTTGAACTAAAGCTCCGTATCTTGTACTTCCTAGACTCATCAGTCGTTTTTGCAGATAAAATCATTCATCATCTTTTTTCCTAAATTGCACCATTTTTGAGATATTTGAAGTTGAAAGGAATTAAATCGATATAACTATTTGATGAAACATGGGTGACTGAATCATTTCTTAGAGGGAAAATAATGTTTTTAAACAATTCAGATTCAATAGTGGATGCTGTGGAAGGTAATTTTCATTCGAACTAAACTGGCATACAGAGGGGTATTTACCCAATGTGAAAACATAAAATGCTTTTAACTTTTTAACGCAGCTGAATATAGAAAATCGGTATGGGAAAAAAGTGTTCCTTCTGATCTCAAAGACTGTATATTATATATTTTTTTTTTAATTCCGTTGTTGTAACGTTCCATCAGATTCAAAACGCTCGTTGTTCCACTAGGAAGGACCTCAAAAGAATTTTTACAAGAAGCAGAGACATTTTCTTGAGTAACGGGATATTTCAGATGTGGAATATGTTGCCCCATAGTGTCGTTAAGTGTTAACAGTTTTAAAAACAGATGGGACTCAAGGAGCTCCGGTAGATACTTGTGACCAGTTAATAGTCCGTTTCGTTTTCAGTGGTTGACTTAGTTTTCTTCTATATCTAATCTTATTCTTTTATTGTGAGTTATATAGGTTATCTTCAACTCTAATTATAATAATAAAATAATCTATTATAATAATATGATGCATAGTAAGGTCTAGTGCCTAAACCAATCAACCGATTTGAATCAATTTTTTTTTATTAACGGTGGGTATCTAACTGATGCAGAAAAATAATAACAAGGGCCAGACATCTATAATTTCTCTAAAAAGCGCAAAAAACTTAAAAATTAAGGGTGTTTGGCATGTTTTCGCTGTAGATGGCGCCACCGCTAAACAAATTTTTACTGATATGGGCTTTAATTTCTTCTTTTTGTACTCCAAGTCACCATTACCGTCATATAACATTTGTAAATTTGATTAACTTTATTTGTATTTAAATTATAACATGTGACTTATAAATTATATGGTAACATTGCTAGAAGAGGTTAAACACTTTATTTCAGTTGTTTTATGTAGGCTTTCAATTTAAAAGGGTGAAGTGAATTTTGATTAAACCAGGGTATTTGAAGACTTTAAAAATCGATTCCATGGGTCTGTTTATTCAGACCCATTTAACAATCTTACATATCGTATTTTTTGGTCAAATTATATTGCTGAAATAAACGAAGATGCCAAAAAAAGTCAAGATACATTTAAAAAAACAAATTGTTGACAATAGTTTGGTAACTATGGTCTGCTCAATCAAGCATACAGATGATGATATTATTTATGTTTTTCCGGCTCAGATACAACATGAAAACTCAGAGGTGTATATTTGATTAACTTTATTTGTACTTATATTATAACATGTGACTTATAAATCATATGGTAACATTGCTAGAAGAGGAAAAACACTTTATTTCAGTTGTTTTATGTAGGCTTTCACTTTAAAAGGGTGAAGTAAATTTTAGTGAATAAAATAATTTGTGAATTTGCAATAGTTAAAAATTTCAAATTTTGTTTTTTAAATAAAATTACCTTAAGTGAAAGTTGAACTGTTAAGGCGAGTTAAAAAAATTCAAGAGTACTACCTGAGTTGGTCAGAAAGTGAGCATTTGAATAATTTTATAACAATTTATATTTTATATAACGTGCTTGAAAATATAAGATGGAAACTGCGATTTTGAAAAAGTTTCATTTTAAAAGTAATTGTCAGACTTAATAACGTTTAATTATTATATTAAACATCTATAATTTCTCTAAAGTACACAAAAAACTTAAAAATTAAGGGTGTTAGGCATATTTTCGCTATAGATGGCGCCACCGCTCAACAAATCAAATTGACTTCCGCCCATGCTTCTGCAATTTCAGCTTTGACTTGCACAGAGGAAAGACGGGTTTTGACGAGCTTGATTTTAAGTTTGATTTTAAGCTTATTTTAATTTCCAAACCTACCGAATAAGTTAATTTAGAAAATTATAGATATTGAAAACCCAAATTTGGATGGTTATTCTCCAGTTTTGGGTAAAAATTGAAAACGGGTCACGTCCGATTTTTCAATTTTGAGTTAGGTCCAGTGTAAAATTTTATTTTACAATGGAGACACGATGACAAGGCAGACCAGTGGGTTCTCGAAACGCTACCCGGACAACCCGAACTGAAAGAAACCGTCGCCTCGTTCATAACAATAATTACGCAATGCGATCAGTATTTGTAGCGAGAAGGGCTCCGGTTGAAGACGAAATTCCCGCGTTTTCTGTCTGCGCTGTAATTGAGGTAGTTTTTAATTTATTATGCGGCAAAAACCGTAAAAATCCGCTTGCAGTAGCCTAAGATTGAATGCATTTACATTGCATCTCTAGGCAAACCGAACAATTGTAATTTGGCGGTTGTAGCCCTGTGCTATATTCGTACACCTCCAGGTTTTGTGCACGAAAAACAGGAGCTTTCATCTGATTTTCCAGAAGCTCCCTTTATTTTTCGCTCGTTCCACGTTTTCTTTCTGCAGTTGCTCCGATTGCCTCTGCTCTTCTTCTTTTTGCTTCTTTTTCAGAAGGCTGTTTTGAAATCGCCGCTGTTGGCGTTTCAGCTGGGCGTCGGAAAGTTTTTTGGGAATTTTTTTTAACACGTCTTCACTCGATGAAAGCTAGACACAAAATGACATGAACGGCTGCTTATAGGGGGGCATTTGCTAATAACGACCGCGCGCTTCCTTACTTGCGCCTGTGGTGACACGGGCTTTTCCACTAGTTATAATAATAATATTCGTCACGATGTTGAAATCATAATTGAATTCCTTCAATCAATGATCTTCTCAGACATAAATGTCACCTGAAGAGCAAATAAACTTAAGGAATCGTCTGAAAAACACTGTTCTAGATCGTACAGATCGATAGACCTCATTTACAGAGCAAACAATGAGTTTTGCCGGTCATCAGATAGGATTACTTCGCGTACCTCAAAGCCGTCGCTTGATGGTATCGCGGCCTCGTCTATACAAATTCACTTTCAATAAGACATAATACGGTTATGGTCCACAGTAAACCGTACACGAGAACAACGAACGAAGGATAAACTCTGCTTGTGAGAGATATGAATCGGTTCAATAGTTCCATAGGAGCTAGACGAGATTTATTAATCGGGGTTAGCGGTTATACAATTCTAACGGTTCGAGAACTCGCCTATATTACGGCCTGGTCCACCTCGATTTCAGGCAATCATCAACAGCCTAAGTATCGGACTATGTTGATTATACACGAAAATATTGACTATAAAAGGAGGCCTCTTCGTTTTCAACGGGATTCCCGCATCCGTTGTTAGTTTCGATTTATTCATGAGTTTGATTGTTGTGGCACTTATCGTGCCTATATGTGTTGAAGTTAACTGTTTTTTGATGGTTCGTGGGCATTTTGAGATCGATATCGTCGGTCACGTTCTCAATTTCAGAGCGGAGATGAGAAGTTAGAAAGATATCGAACGATCTTCTCTCCGAGCTCGTATTTGCGAATATAATCACGTTTATCATAATTCCAACACAGTATAGGGACCCAGCAGTAGTCTCACTCCGTGGATTTTGAACTGAAATCCCTTACACCAAAGGGATCTCGCGCATTCCTCCCTGCGCATCTAATCTTATTGACTGCGAATTTAAAAATTGATAAGGTTATTTGCGTTATCTGAAAACTTAAATATTTTGATTTAAGCTGGTAATAAGTTTTAACAGTGAAATTTAGAGTGTATGGACCATTGTTTAGTCTATATTCATATAAAAATTATGACTCCGCTCATAATGTAACCGTAAATGTAATCACATTTCCTCATTAACAGAACGCATTCAATAAAAGATATATTGTTTTATTGTGGTTTTAATATCACTTTGAAAGAAACAGTAATTAGTGATGTTTACTCGATAGTTTACTCAGGATCAGCCTCTGAAACTTTTTGAAATGTGTTAAAAATCATAGGTACCATAGGTTTGTAAGTGAAATGACTCATTAAAATTTTTCTGAACGAAGATGCAGTTGAAGAGTAGGTGATAAATGAAAAAATAAGTAGTTGGTGGTTGAAAGCATCGAATGAGTTTAATATAAAATCCTCAATACTTAAATTTCACTGAAACATTAATCTTCGAGTCCATGAAAAATAACTTTCTTTTTATAATGAATTGTTTCGAACAATTTTTTCAATGAATTCTCTGATGATTTAGTTTGAACTGATACTATTTTTTACTATATTCAATTTATGAAAAGAGGAATTTGATTATGGAATTCTAGAATTAGTGGCAAGTTTTAGCGAGGGACCTGAACTGACTATGAGTGAAAAGAGGGGCAAGGGGGGAGGTTCAGATCGTTTCCATTCGAAGATTTAGCGAAATTATTTCATTGTTTAATTTTAACTGCGGTCTGATAATTTCTTTCCATGCAAAATATATGAAATTTTGACACTATTTTATTTATATAGAGGATAATGGGAGGATACAATTGTTTAGTCTAGCCCTGAAGATGGAAAGATATATTTCCGAAACGTCGGCGAACTGACATAGTATCATTTTCCCGTATTTTGATCCTGCTACCACCATTTAATCATTTGAATATTCAATTGTAATATATTGATGATATATGTTTTCAAGCATTCAATCTTTTCGAATTCAAAATTGTTTGTGACAAATTTTGAGAACTTGACCGGCCCCTTCGCCATTAATCAAGTTGTACAAGGTGTCGAGAAAGGGTATCGGGTATTTGTTTTGGCGCTATATTCAGAACGGAGCGACCAAAAGGAACGGGAAGGGGTTCGTGGCATCCGCAAAGTTTTGGAGTATCAGTCACGATGGGACAGTACTCGGGGACGCATCGCGCATTTTGCGTCGCTATGTGGGCCGCTATGTCTGCTAAAGGCATAATTGGTCCTTATTTTCATGAAGATCAACGAGACCGAGCACTTAATGTGAATAGTGACCGTTATTTCGATACTTTGCGAAATTTTTTGGTCCCAGAGTTGCAGGAGTTTGCAGGTTTCAATTCAAGAACAAGGTTGCAGCAATATAGGGCCACTTGCCATACCTCAAATGATTCAATGAAAGTTGTTAATGGATTAGTCCCTAATGAAGTCATTTCGCGAAGGGGGAATATGAACTGGCCTCCCAGAAGCCCCGACCTTAGCCCGCTTAACTATTTTTCATGGGGATACCTTAAAAATAAGGTTTATCAAAATAATCCGACGAATCTAACCCAGTTGAAGTAAAATATCAGGCCAGAAATGACAGTACTATCAATAGCTATGTGTCAACGTGTTATCGCCAATCTTTGTTCCCGTTTAGAAGAGTGCCAGCAACGCAAGGGTCATCATTTGAAGAACATTATCTTCTCCAAATAATTCTCCAATTCACTTCACTGTCCAATAAACTTTTTCATTGCTCACAAATATTTTCTGTTTCATTGAACTTCCAAATACCCGATACCCTTTCTGGCCACCTTGTACTTCTGACTCTGTTACCAGTGCGAGGCTGAATATGCCAGGCTCATTTAGCTGCTACATTATCAGAAAAATAATTCGGAAGCAATGACTGTTGAAATTTTATTTCCTCAACAGATTATCGAATTTGCCAACTCAGCGTATTAGTCGTGTATTGCAAGTACTACCAATTTGACCGGATACATTCGATTGCATTTAACACAGGTCACTCTGTATGTATGTTCCGAAACATAACAATAAATCAAACACTGTAATAACAAGCATTAAAACAGGCTTAAGTTCCAATTCATAATTAATGCGGCAACTTCATGAGCAATAAAGCTAACATTATGGTTATCTAATACTTTCGATTCCTGCTACAAGTTTTTCAGCGTTAATTAAGGGATAAAAAAGATTCAGCAGTTGAGAAATGTGTAGACTTAGCAAGTCATTGTGATATCGATTGCAAAAAAAACTGGGTCAAATTTGAACGTTGTCCAAGCGAAAATCTAAGCGAATAAATCATAAAATTGAATAAGGAAACTGTTAAATTCAATAGCTTGTGGTATGTGCAATTGATTGACTACAAGAATTCAATTTAAATTCCTTCCTTTCTTGGCTCCATTAGTAACGACAGGTTTCGATTATCAGATGATTTTATTGCACTGCGGGCATTCATTTCTGAAGAAATTCATTATTGAGGCAGCAATGGAACGAAATTTTCTTCCGAAAAAGTGGACGATCCCAAATATTTTTTCAATGGAACTCAAGCATCAAAATATATTGCAATAATTAATAATTTGCTTATACCACGGTAGTTAATAATTGATCTGTCGCACCATAGTTCTTATGAATTAGACCCTACAGTGCAACCTTCCAAATGTAAGGGAAAGTGCGGCATCAACGGAATTACTAACAAAATTGGGAGTGGATAGTATAACGGAGAGGCAAAATTTTCAACACATCTAGAAGAAATAAGTTACAAAGTTCGATAACGGTATAGCAGACAAATTAATTGAACTTGAAATCCTTCCGATTTCATATCTGTTCTTATTTTTATATTTTTAATTAAACTCTTTTCAAATATGAACAAAAATTTTCATCAGAAAATCCTTATTTCGCAAATCAACACCGGATGTTCTTTCACTATAATGGCATATTCATATCATTGCTAAATTTTACGGTGTATCTTTCTGGAAAATAAATGACTGTTGTCAAAAAGCAATGAAGTAAAAGTGCTAAACATTGAACTAAATACGACTCCAAGCTAATTATCCCAAGTCAGTCGCTCAGACCCAAGATCTTGAATGAATAGGTTTAGATTGAGTAAATGTTATTGAATTATAACTTCCTCCAAACCACAAAGCATTCAATTTCTCACCTTCATTTTAATGAATAGACAGATCAGGCTGGCATCGATAAACATGGCCGATTTTTATCAACAAAAGCGTAAAAACTAATGTGAAAGTACGGTCAAGAAGATATGACCAGGCTGTCGCAGATGCTTCAAAATGGCATTATAAACCAGAGAAAGTGGAATAATCCACGAAATAAAGATGCTTTATTTCTATGTAAACAGGTTCTTTTCGAAAGGAATCTTGACTTCATTCAAATCGGCCAACAGTGTGTAGAAATTCTCTAGAATGCGTACGCGGAGACATCTTGAATGCGGTATTTGTCGTTTGCACGTTTAAGATCATACCATCATGTCTGTCACTAATTATACGGAAGAGTAATGCACCTAATTGAATGAAGTTGTTTTACATCATCAACATACTTCTGAGAACGATGTCAACTGGATCAGGTAATCCTCAAGAGGATAATCGTTGCATGCTTGATCTAATTTTCTGTGAATAGCTTCGCCAACTTGCCTCAATCCAATAAAAAGGTCGAACCAGATTATTTTCCCATAAAGAAGTTTAGAGAGCAGACATTCTCATGTTTTACCGCGAATTCATTTGGGAAAAACGATAGCTCGCTGTTTAACAAAGACCAAGCGCGCAGAAAGAAACAACTCCACTTTCCATTTTATACAGGGTACCTTAATCAGACATTACTACCACAAGATCAATTTTCTTCGCAAGTTCTTGCTCTGAACAATTCACTCGCAGTTCAGGTTACATAATGGTAATTGAGATATGATTCACTTGATTTGAGCAGTATGAGATGGCGAGATAGAATTTCTCGCTCGTATGGGTTCAGCGAATGTGAAAATTCCAGCCTCACCTGAAGGTTGAATCGAATGAATGGCAAACAGCGGTTGTCAGTTTCAACATGTTTGAAAGTGCAAGGAATTAGTTTCAGTGAATAGTGATAACAATTTTTTGTATATCAATTCGTTGAACTATACAGCTGTAACTAGCTGTACGCTGTTTTTCAAACATTGTAATTTTTATAAACATGAATAAAATATTTCAATTTTAAATTTCAACTTGAATGCAATAAGATAAGCTACATGCATTTTTCCAAGTATGGCATTTGCAGAATAAAACAAGCAGTCCATTCAAGTTTCACATAGGTTATAAAACATAAAAAGTTCATTGAATATTCATATGCTTTTAATGATTATTATTGCCACTTTATTATCATTAACTAATTGATCAATTGACTACACAGCGCTTTTAACTGAACATCGTGGTACCCACAGAGTGAATAATAACATATGAGAGCATTAGGTCATTGTGCATATTAGGTGGTCAAATATCTACCTTCCGCTTATTTGCTCTTTATTCAATGATTTATAAAAAGTGTTACACTGATCGGATTTAGTTCAAATATGAGCCGTTTTGTTCGATAATCTGTTTCCATCTAGACGGCAACTTCATAATACCTCCCTCGTAGAAGCCCCCCTCCTTATTTGCAAAGAACTCGGACGCCCACTTTTCACAAGTCTCTTTTGAGTTCGACTTTACACCACCAAGGGCGTTCGCCATGGACAGGAACAGGTGGTAATCACTTGGCGCTGTGTACGGGCTATATGGTGGATGCGATAAAACCTCCCATCCGAGCTCCCGTAGCTTCTAACTAGTCATCAACGAAGTGTGTGGTCTGGCGTTGTAGTGGTGGAACACTACACCCTTCCTGTTTGCCAATTCTGAACGCTTCTGGTCAATCGCCTTCTTCAAGCCGTCCAGTTGTTCGCAGTAGATGGTAAAATTAAGCGTCTGGCCATATGGGAGCAGCTAATAGTGGATGATTCCCTTCCAATCCCACCAAACACGCAGCAAAACCTTCCTGGCCGTCAATCCCGGCTTGGCCACTGTTTGGGACGATTCACCAGCCATCGACCATGACGGTTTTGCTTGATATTGTCGAGTGTGATCCATTTTTCGTCACCAGTCACCATCCTCCTCAAGAATGGTCGAGTTCGTTCCGTTTAAGCAGCATATCGCAGGCGTTGATTCGGCCCAGAAGGTTTTTTTGCGTCAAATCATGCGGCACCAAATCATCAAGCTTTTTTTGTATCCAGCATTCTGGAGATGGTTTAAAATCAGATCGTGTTCATCCAGTTTCTATATAGTGCCATTGCTTCTTGTCCCAGATGGCGACTTAATTTCAGCTATTTAAGTACTTATTTCATTCAAGCTTCACCTAGTAGATATATTCAACCTTGCACTTCTATTTGTGTTTTCATGACATACATTTTCATTTTTTTGGTGTATCTGCGTGGATTTTATCTATATCTGTCCTGTACAGATTTGAGAGGTATTGCGCTCTAGTTGTTGGCCAAAGATTAGTCCCTGTGAATATCTCTATTTAATAATACATCTAGCTGGTGCTAGTGTTTTCTTTCCATGCTTATTATTATCAATTGGAGCTTTTCATAAGACGATATAACTACTTCTTAATTCATCACAATTAATTTTCTCTTGCTTACTGCCACTATTAAGGTATTAATTTCAATTGAGGGTTCCTCAAAATTAGAGATCAATTTAGTTAGTCAGCCTCCCCAATATGGACCTTAACTTAGAGGAAGTTTACAAAATTTGGATATCTCACACTGATAGTTCAAATATGGAAGTGTCGCTAGGTTAAATTGTTATAGATTGGTGCCACTTATCCAAAACCTGAGATTTTGATACAATATATCGATGTTTCCATTAATGTCAGTGCTTAACTGTATCTTCAATGGCTCTTCACAACAAAGGAATTCTCGCGTGTACGTGAAACAGCCTGCGCAGAGGCACAAAACAAAACTACCCGGCTTGGTTCATGGTATAAAGGAATGCTCGATAAATAAGGCAGAGACGTATCAAGTGTAGGGTGAAATTGAAGTTCCATTTTGGAGCTTCAAAATCCTGGGATGTTACAATCTTATCAACCGTGAAAATGCTTAGGTGAACGATTTTGTGGAACACAGAGGTTTAGTTAAAATATTGCTAGCCAATTATTTCACTTCTTTCAACAAAATCAAATCTATTAATTCCAATAAGTGATTCATTTTGACAATTATTTTCTTATTGGTGTTCACAATCGTTTCAGGTTGAATACAATAAAACATCGGTTATTCGAATTCATGAATATCGTATTTACTTAAAATACACGACAAGCTCTCATGCTGATCACCATTGAATACTAATGGTAGCCATGATCTCTGTAGGAGCAACAATGAAATTCACATTGCCTAGTTTTTAAACTCTTGTTCATTCAACTAGCTCTGACGTAGAGCATCGAAGTCATGGGTGGATATAATGCTTGCTCAGCTAGCTACTGCCTTTTCTATAAAAAATCAGTCCTTCATAACATAAATGTCGAACACCACTCAGAAAATAGAGTAAGTCAAGAGCAAGTTAAATATGATTATAAGACTTGACAATCAGTATTTCTTCAATCGAGTAATAAACCTTCCTCCGAAATGCTTGACTACAAGGTGTTCCCATTACTCCACACATACCAAAACTTCACTTTCAATCTCGTAGACCCGATTCATATAGCGAGCCTGTTATTCTATATCAGCATGAAGGATAAGGGCAAAATCATAAAATATCGTAATTCTCTACAATATTTATTTATTCTTATGATATGCTAATTCAAACATTACATCGCCCGCGATGTTATTTCCTCCCAAGTAATAATTATTCATTGATAGATTTATTGATGCATTGTTGCGAACAATGAACAACGAGAGGCTGGTATATCCCAGTGGGTTAGTTGATCCGTATTTCGTAATCGAGTACTATGCTTTTCCGGTTTGTGGAGTGTCTAAACCATTGAGAGAAAATTTTAATAATAAGTGATTCTGAAGAAATTAAAAGGCTGCATTTTACAGATATAAAGATCGGAAAATAATAATTGTGTATAATACAAGAAAAATAAAGCTCGATAATCAAACTGGATTCATACCAGCACTAGAAAATTAAGGGCAAAAAGCTAGTCTTGGCCAATTCCTCCTTACTCTCATATTATATGAGAAGAATGATTTGGTTTGTGCATGAATCAAGTGTTCTAGCAAAAAACCAATGCTCTAGAAAAATTTGGGTGTATCAAAGTCCAATTCTCTATTCCAAAGTCCTATGAAATCAGAACAGCGCAACGGCTGTACACTTTCATTATTGTTGGAAGACGAATTTAAGCCCAATAAGTGGAAAATACAATATTTTTAGCAAATTGATGATTGAAAGAAATCATCTAATGTATTTTTTCCTGAGCTGAAGGGATTAATCACAGGCCGGAAATATATTAAACTTCTTTCACGTAATGCAATTTTTTATCCAGACTGCAGAGAGAAAGCCGTAGTTAACAAATGAACGATCCACCTGTTCCTAAATGAATAAATTGACTTTATGATTTCAGTTAATGATTGCCAACTAACATGATTAATAAATTGACCAATCTGAAAACTTAATTAGTGACCATCGACTAATATCTCAAAGTCACTTGAAATATGTGAAGGATGTTTTAATTACCGAACTAGGTACATACAATTTCTGTAATCATTTCATATAATTTTTAGGCATTAATAATAATAATAATATTATATAATAATATTTTGAATTTTTCATTATCATAATATTTCGAAAATTAGTACATATCATTGACAAGGTATCCAAGTGATGATTCTCCAGAACCGGATCTTGTGAAACGGTCATATTAGGCGTATATGGAAATGTAATAGAAATTTTGAGCTGAAAATTGGTACATTGAAATTTGAGATGATGATGTTTTCAAATCTCTACAGCTTTCGGTCAAATTCATTTATCAATACATCGAATGTTGGTTTCTGTTTGTGTTTTCGGAAGTCATGGATTACTTTATCTCTCAGTTGCAAATTTCGGATCTTTCTTAGTTTTTCTGGATAACTCTTAAATTTTGGTATGGGCTTAAGTTATCCTCCTTATTTTTTTCAAGTGAAGAAGAAGGGAAATCGAATCAGGGAAGTAGATCCTGTTCTTGCTGTATATTAGACAGGGATTACAATTTAAGAGTTGATGATACTGTTTGCTGATGATACAAATGTATTGATTGCGGATACAAATGTTCAAGATACAATAACCAAAATATTTGTAAGAGAAAAGAAGAATGTCTGAAATGAAACAAGTCCAACCTCAACACAATAAAAACAAGTGTCATGTGCTTCAGGACAAAACAGTCAACTCAACTTATACCAGAATAGATAAAAATTGACTTCTAAGAGAATACTCATGATAATTAATTATATTTTTCCATATTTTTAGGTGAGTTATGACTTCCAGAAGTTCAACCCCTTGAAAATGAACATGTATGCATAACATTGCTGAATTACAACTAAGCCAACTACATTTAATCATTCTAAGTGAGCACGGATCGTAATGATGCAATATCTCACGGTAGATAAACAATATCTATCTAAGTAGGAACTATCATGAGTTTGATTCCGTATTCCAATACGTTTTCTCTCGTCTCGCTAAAAGAGCAAAAAGAATCATAATTGCGTGTTAACACGACAAATATCTCCGATAATCTCTTCGTCATCCATCCCATCCCATTACCCATATTTAAATGAATTATGGCTTTATCTTAATACTTATCTGTTACTTTAACTCTCACATTAATTATTCATTTTATATCGACCGCATTGTTCGTACCTTAAATGGCGCGAGTTGAAGCGATAAATATCAAATTAACGAAGAATACAGGTTGGACTCCTTCATCAATGAGTATTTCGCCGTCGGAGAAATATAAGAGGTGAGATGTCAACTTGAGGGCTTTCGAAGAAATTGCTGGGTGTACTGTTGGTCACTTCGACTGAATGATGGATGGAATTTCTGATGTCGGATTGTATCTAGGTTCCGGAATCAACTAGAAAATGTGTTAAGAGTTGTGTATCCCTTTCAAAAATTCAGTACAAGGAGAAAAAAGGAATATAATGTGTTATAGATTACCAACATCCTTTGGGAACTCACAAAAATTCAAATTGGAGACTTATCGTCAGATTGAGACAACGTTAGGCATTAGTGGGACCAGCATAAATTCCATATTGCATGAACATTTGACCGTCAAATAAATTTGTTCGCGTTGGATCCCACACAATTTCTCAATCGCTCAAAAGAAGGCTCATGTCGATTGGTTGGAAGAAGCATGTCTATGATATTGTGAGAGGTGATGAATCATGGATTTATGCGACAACTGCATTTTTGAGCACTCAAATGACCGATTTGATGCGTCATCCGCCATGTAATCCTGACTTGGCACCGAATGATTTCTTTTTATTTCCGTGCGTAAAAATTGACGTTTTTCGACACCTGAAGAAGCGGTTGATGCATTCAGAATGCGTGTTTGGGAGATACCTCAATCAGAGTGGCAAAAGTGCTTCGACAATTGGTTCAAAAGCATGCAAAAGTGTATAGATCTTAATGGGGAATATTTCGAAAAACAATAAAGCGATTTTCGATTATTAATATTACCGAAATATAAAAGGCAACCCTCGTAGGTTGAATATTTAACATACGCTATTTGTAGTGCATAGGTGTAATTAATCCCAGCACTTTTTATTTGAATTAATTGATTATTAGTTGTACAAATAAGTTTCCGCGGTTTTTATATAAAAATTAGGAATTTATTGTAAAGAAAAAGTACATTACGTTTTATTAAAAGTATTTTCCATCATTTGCTACTACTTTTTCCCATCTTTCTGGCAACATTCGGATACCTCGTCGAAAAAACTCTTCATCTTTTGACGCTATCCACAAATCTACCCAATTTTTGGTGTCTTCATATGATGTGCAGCGCTGCTCAGACAGACCATGTGCCATTGACCGGAACAGATGATAATCAGAAGGGGCTAAGTCTGGTGAATACGGCGGGTGGGGTGAAACTTCCCAGTTGAGTGTTTCCAAGTATGTTTTTACCGGCGCCACAACATGTGGACGAGCATTATCGTGTAAAAGAATAATTTTGTCGTGTCTGGAGTAGTAATGGGCGCGTTTTTCCTTAAGTGCCCGACTCAATCCCATCAATTGTGTTCGGTAGAGAGCTCCAGTAATGATTTCGCTTGGTTTCAGCAATTCATAATACACGACACCAAGCCGATCCCATCAAATACACAGCATGAGTTTTTTCCATGAATATTCGGCTTAGCTGTCGATGTTGATGTTTCGCCGGGCTTAACCCATGACTTTCTCTTCTTTGGATTATCGTAGTGAATCCATTTTTCGTCACCAGTGACTATACGATGCAAAAACTCTTTTTTTTTTTTATTCCTGGCAAGCAGCATTTCACTCATGCATAATCGGCGTTCAACGTCTCTCGGCTTTAGTTCATATGGAACCCAATTTTCTTGTTTTCGAATCATTCCTAACGATTTTAAACGATGTGAAATTGCTTGTTGAGTCACTTGTAAGTGCAAGTTCTTTTTGCGTTTGGGACGAATCTTCCTCCATAGTGCTTCTAATTCCATGTCTTCGTACACTTTCGGCCTTCCACTGCGTTCTTTGTCTTTAACGTCAAACTCACCGTTCTTAAACTTTTGAAACCGTTCCTGACAACTTCTCTCACTTAAAGCAGCTTCACCATATGCTTCTAGAAGCAATCGATGCGCCTCAGCTGCAGATTTTTTCACATTAAAGAAATAAATCTAAAGATTCCGCAAATGATGCTTATTCGGAATAAAACTTGACATTTTTGCACGAAAAAATTACGTGATTACGGAATCACTAGTACTTTAAGGTTATGGTGTTGCCAGATGACTAAACTTGGGATATTACGTTTTACATCTGACAATTTCTCCATAACCTTCTGGTGGGGCCATCTTTTGACAAACCGCGGAAACTTATTTGTACACCTAATAAATGTACCGTTTGAGTATGATTTTTTTGCAATTTTATAGGTATTAAGCATCCATTTAGTCAATATTTCATTCATTTCCATGGTCAAGAGTCGCCTGGGGTGGAATATGATATTTGACGATCGCTTTGTTCGATCCCTTGTGTAATTCATCGAACAGATATATTTGTTATCCATAAACAATCTTTCCCGAGAAGACAATTGCTTGAGTGGTCGGATCATTCAAGGAAATCACCCCAATTTCAGGGTTGAAATGTATCAAAAGAGTTGTACCTATTCGATCCCATTTTTACTCATTGAACAGATTAATCTGTTGACCAACAGGATATATGGCCACTCAGGTCATTTAAAGCATAAGGCTCAACAAACATATTGAAGGAACCTTTTTAACTATTTTATTTATAAGGAATGTAACACTTTGAACGGGGAACATGCGGTCCCATTATATACTTGAGAATGAGATCTTCCACGAAGGCTCTTGGAATTCCATTAGAATGTTCTCGAATGTTTGTACCCCATTATTGCACCAGAAGGATGAGAATATAAAAACTAAAAACAGATGTATTTGAAAAAGAATCACGCAAACCTCCGTACTGTAAACATCAAGCACAGTTATACACTGATGAAAGAATAAAGTCACTTTACTGTTGTAGTTAAATAGTGTTTTCACTTTGAGCTAACCCAGCAGTATCAAGTGAAATTTCGATACACCGTTTTGGTATCGACGTATATCTTTGAACCTCTAAGATATACATCCCAACTGAGTCAATCGAAAATTGGTTCACCAAGAAGAGCCCCAGTAAACTAACTGTGGTACGCAACACGTTTTTTTGATCAAAATTGTTTTGAAGCAAAAATGGGTGTGCAGAAAGGTCTTAATGAAATTATTTCGATATTCGTAATTCATGTTTATTAGTTCATATTTATTCTACCACTTCTGTTTACTTCGGTGTATGACTACCATATGGTATTAATGAATCTTTAAAATCTGTATCTACTGAGTAAGTCACCTGCTGAGAGTAGAATTGGTAGAATTTCAAATTCTTTCTGGAAATAACTATTTGTATCACTACTCATAACTTATAACATATGGCAATTATTAATATTAATTCACTTGCAACAAAGTCTTAATACATGCAAACTCTGTCGCCATAAATCATTCATCATAACGAAAATTGCCCTCAGGTCATCTATCAATACTTTAATTAAGATACCGTCATACTTATGATAGTAGTAATTACGATCAGTTTTATTAAGTCAAGGACTTGCTGACTGTGAACGTTCTGCTAATTTTTTTTGTGGTCCATAAGTCTCTTTCCTTTCAATGGATGTAATTACAAGAGCTGTATCAGTTACGCGGGGGTTCATTGGAATCTGACTACGTTTTCGCTGAGCTTTCATTATATAATTGCTCTTATGGTTGGAATAACTGATAGGGATCTAAATGCGATATGTATAAGAATCAAGAAAGATGACAAAAGAAGAAAGAACCTGCTGAATCATTTCGTTTAGAAAAGAAAATATTTTTGAGGGTTACAGCAGGTCTAGGCCTGAATCCATTGATGCCAAAATATTCATGACTGTTATCAGAAACCATCTACAAGAGATCATTTCAATTGATATTATAATTTGAATATTACGGGTGAAAATGCAATTTTTTTATGAAATTTCAACATCCTATATCTTTTGAACGGGACCAAATTTGGAAAAATGTTATTAGAAGAATATTCTTCTTTTAACGTCAAGAATCTATGATTAAAATTAATGCAGTGGTCAAAGGCGAACTAAAGGTCCGTATATTGTACTTCCTAGAATCATTAGTCTTTCTTGCAGATAAAATCATTCTTCATCTTTTTTCCTAAATTCCATTTTTGTTATATTTGAAGTTGTAAGAAATTAAATCGATTCAATCATCTGATGGAACATGAGTGAGTGAATCATGTCTTAGGGGGAAAATAATGTTTTGAAACAATTCAGATTCAATAGTGGATGCTATTGAAGGTAATTTTCATTCAAACTAAACTGGAGTACAGAGGGGTATTTGCCCAATGTGAAAGCTTAAAATGCTTATAACTTTTTAACGCAGCTGAATATGGAAAAACGATATGGAAAAAAAGTGTTTCTTTTAATCTTAAGAATCAATGGTTGAAATTAACGCAGTGGTAAAAGAATCACCCTGTATATTCATTTACTTTTTTTTAAATTTCTATCGACCCAGTTTACGATTCATCGTGGTTCCTTCCGACCTAATGAATATGCATTTTAGGATTTCTGTCATACTGATTGGAAAATTTTCAAAAATGTTTTCGTTTTTGCTTGCTTGATCTAGTAGAACAGCGTGCTATCATTTAGCCCAAATGTCTGTAATTTCAGAATATCGAGTCGAAAATAGTCTCAATCGATTGATGAAGAATTCAGGGTAACTAGAGTTTTCATATTTTCAGAATAGTCTAATTGTCCAAATATCTCGGTCGAGTTCCTTATTGGGCCATATTCATTGAATGGTCCCGGAGTTATGAACATCTGAAATTTAGTATCCTCAATAACTTCTAGATTGAAATAAAAATACATAGATATAATGTTCACATATTTTTTATTTCTGAATAAAAATTAAACACAACTTAATTTCCCCTCTTGATTTATGTAATTCATGATTACTCCCAATAATAATTCAGTAGAAAATTTCATAACTCATGAAATCATATTAGAATTAACGAAGCTTAGTGTATAACCCAATTCCCAGATAAAAAATTAGTTCATCGTTACCCATTTACATACGATGGCAATTCCAAATTTTCCAGTGAAAACTTCATTTGCAACATAAGCGTGGGGAAGTGATCATTGTTTTAATATTTTTCCATTAATGAGAAGTTGACAAAGAATAATATCAAAGCAACAAGGTGTAGATGAGTGGGAGTGAAATATTCAATTTGAATGATGTTGATTCCACAGTATGCACAGTATGGTATAGAAAAAAATTATTAGGTAGTCTAATCTTTCCTGAGTAATATTTTAACATCGATTGTAAATTAACTTATATAATTATAGCCTGGTGCTGATGTATTAACGATTGACTTATCTTCATTTAACTCTACTATTCATTGGCTCTTTCTGTTATTTGACAGAAATAAAAAAAATGGTGATAATTTTTATATCTTTGGCAATATCGCTTTAATAATTGAAATCGCTTATATATTTCTTTATCATCATTGCTTTTTTAAATTTCCAAGAAGAGCTTGAGATATGGGTGCGTGTTATTCATGACCATAAATGACTATTAAGAAGATTATTTCGACATCACCCACCGTATATCCTTATATTAAAATAATACGAAGAAAGGCCTGAATATACTTTATGAAAACCACGATCTTGAGATGCATTGCATCCCACTAATTGGGAAGTTCTCATTCATTCTATAAGTCTATGAGTTATCTTGGCAACTCAAGCACTATACAAAATTGTCTTCATCTGCAATCGAGCATTTCATATCGTACATATTTTCTGTGACGATCAGACTGATGGTTACTGTAAAAAAAAAATATGGTATATAACACTACTAGCAAGGAAAGAGGGTTTTTACTGACGAATGGAGGATATAACTGACGAGCCGCTGGAGAGTCAGTTACCTTCTTGAGCCAGTAAAACCCGTTACCTTGCGTGTATTGTTTTATATTTTATTTGTTTCTCATTTGTAAAATTCCAAAAAAACTCAATAATTTGTCGCAAATGTCGTAAGCTATGGAAGCGTTGCCATGAACAAGTCTGTTTATTTTTCTTTACATTTGTTTTGGCAAAAGCGAAAAATCAATGTACCAAAAAAAAATTATTGAGGCAGCCTGCAGTGTAGATTCAAGGTGCCTGCAAAATCAGCTTCAAGGTACAATCGAGAATTCACGACTTCAAAAAGAGGCAAAACAAAAATAGTGTGATTGGGGTAACTGAAGATGTTTTGTTGGTCTACTTGAATCAACTATCAGCTAGATTCAGCCCTAATACTTTATGGGCAAAATGGTCTATGCCGAAAAGCTGCTTGGAAATGAAAGAAAATGCCCCTGTTCGCAGGTTTGTTTTCCTTGAAAAATTTATTGAAAAATATGACGTTTGTTTGTCATTTGCAGATTTAAAAAGGTAATAGCGTTTCTGAAACGGGAAAATGAGTGTTATACGCCAAAAAAGGCCTAGGTATTAAGTAAAATAAACTTTCTTGATTAATATTGTTTTTTTTTAAACTGACGTTTACAAATGAGAAACAAATAAAAAAATTTACCATTCCTAGTTCACAAATCCACAGATTAAGTTCATAAGCATAGAAAGCGGATCGAATACTCGCTTTTTCCATTTTATATGAACCGACTCTCTAGTACACAGGCGTCGTTTGAGATGATAAAGATTTCTATCGAGTCAATTTAATCTGAGAATGATGAAATTTTGGATATATCACCAACTATGGACATGTATTAAAAAAATGCGTACTTCCAGATTCAATGTTCGATTTCTAGTCATTCTTGAAAAATTAATGATTCGAGCGTAGTTAAAATCCGCGTTATGCCCTACTTAAACACTACGAAAGATTGAACAATTCGGTCATCCAAGTCGAATATTATAATCTTAATGATGGACCATTAACTGTTATTTCCTTGGGCTATATAATAATAAAAATGTATAGGCCTCGAAGTTATCTGAACACAACATTAATTCATTCTCACCTCCCATTCAGATGGAGATTTGTGTCAATATTTTTTGCAATTCAAATCATTTTAAAATTATTATCTGGGCAATAACCACTATCTCTTATTGTTTTTGCTACTATCATCTATCCGTTTCAAGGCAAAAATTCGGCTTTCAAAAAAGTTGAAAATACTCAAATATTTCTCAATTTTAATTGAGAGAAGCACTGATGAGTAGTCTCAGATTTTTGTCAATATTGTCACTAAATGAAAGTTGAAAATTTTTGAATACTTTCAGCTTTTTTGAAAGCTAATTTTTCGCCTTGAAAACTATGAAGATGTCTATCTTTGGTAGCATAAAAATGTGGTGATTATTGCCCAAATAATTATTCTACACGAGGTCCATCATAAAAATGTCTCGTCAAAAACTCAAATCATTGTGTCGAACATATTTATCTCAATCATTGCTTGCGAACATATTAATATAAATGTAATAAACAGCTTTACATATGCGGACGGAAATAAACAAGAAGTGTACCTATAAAATTATTCAAGAAAATGAAAAACTGAATATATAAAAAGATGAATTAACAATCTTGGGATAAAATTCAACAGCAATAAGAAACAACTACAAGATATAGAACATCAATTAAGCGGATAAATTATATCATACACATAAAAGGAAATTTTTGAGGATGAGAGAAATTACCACGGAAACATAGATTCAGTGTATGTGATAAGCAAATGAAAAATGGAATACCACAATTAAAAAAATTGACAATGCGGATAAATTTTTTAGAAAAATGATGGGAGTGATGATAAAAAATGAGTACGAGAGGAGCTGATGAGGTACTCACTAAAATGGAAGAGCAATAAATGGAATGGTGAGGACATTTGTAACTTATGACTTCACACCTAGAGTAGCAATACAATTTATCGAGATATCAAAGTCAAAATGACAATCATAAAGCAGTTTTACAATACATCTTCGGATGACTTCGAAGCTAAGATAGCACCATCCTCCTTCCTTGAATCTCATCTGATTGAATCGAGATGGCTTCAACTCTGAAGCTACAAATTTTTTTTCACACAGGAAGTTCGAACTGTCCATTAGTTTCGTATTCTTTATCAGAAACTAACAATCTGAAATAGCGGAACTCAGCTAATCATGCACATAAAAACACCTGCAAAGGAATTCCGTATGAATAAATTTACTAGAAATGACTTAAAAAATACGAGCCCATGGCGTCATAACGAATCGACCTGCCTCCAATGACATATTTTGTGAATGCATCATAGACACCTACCTTTCTCTGATATTTGAATTCAAACTGAATAAACTTAGAAGTTCCGCTAACGAACGAGGAAAGCATGATAAAATTTCTTCACAAGAAGCTGATTATCTAAACTTTAGGAGTGCCAAAAATCTGGTTTTATTAATTATCTGAGATAACTTAAGATCAATGAACTGCTATTTCATCACTTTGCATAATGAATATTCATGTGTACAGGTGGATAACTGACCATTCTTTCAATGATATCATCTGTTCCATTTCAATAAGGTATCCGATTACATCAGTACCCAGGAGCTAATCGTTTAAACTTGCATAGATGGAAATTCTATCTATTGTCAAAATGGCCTACATCATTCAGTTTAAATTTAGCATAGAGTAGTTATGATCATTTTGAGGTTAGCTAGTTAAACATTGGTTTAATGTGAACGTTATTTCTCTTCGACATTTCACGATTTGTGTTAAACCAAGAATTATTTTAATCATTTTTTAGCGAAAGTGAATGCTTGACGTATAAAATACAAAAGCCAAATAACGAGTCGTATTCTATAGCCTTTATTGTGTTGGAGTAGTTATTCTGTGTTTTTTTATTTGTTCGAAATTATGCTAAGAATGTAAAATTCTCTTATTTGTTTCTCATGGAAGTCATTTCAAGCATGAACAAAAACGTGGCATCCTAGGTACTTCCATTGGAAGTTTATTGAGTATTGCAGTCATTTTTTCAGATCATTATTAATTTATATACTCTTTTAAGAACGACTTTTTTAGTTTTATTGATTATTCAGTTCATAATAGTAATGATAATTATGGATGCATGAAAATGCAACCATTTGCGCACTATTGTCCAATAACATGACTTAACGGTCCACGTAGGTATTGAGTACATAAAGAAATATGTTGCCAAATTACCATCCCCTTGTATTTTGCTGCTCTATGCTTCAGCCCACATAGCCTATGTATCAAATCCACCAATGGTCACAAAGAAAATACGACTGTGTCTTGTGAAATCACAAACACATCAACAAGTGTATGTGAAAGCGTTGATTTATCGATAAAGTTCAAAGTACAAGCGGCGGGAAGTGTATCAAAGAATTAAATATCTTTTAATAATACGAATAAGTATAGAGAATCAGAATCTGCCTGAAGCAGATTCTAAACAAATGATTTTATTGCGTGTCGAGTGAAAACATCGGTTCTTTATTCTGATTCAGATCATCACTGCTCCAAATACTTGACATACCAAATTCATCTTTTTTACAAACCACTTTAACGAGTATGCAGTATAGGTTCGGATTTAAATTACTTTGAATTTGAGGTTGAAACGTCCCATATCATTCAAATTAATAGGGATAATTTTGGCAAACAAATGGCAATGTACCACTGAAAATTGACTGTTCTGCGTTATTTTAGTGGTACGATTACGACATGTCCAGGCGACCATTTGCTTGGGAGTGCTTCTTGAGTGAGCAACTTTTGTTGGATTTGGCTCATCTTGAAACACCCATACAGTCGACTGCTGTTTACTTTCGGGCTCACATGCGTAAATCCACGATTCATCACCTGTCACGATGTCATAGACGTGCTTCGAAGCACCGCGATTGTACATTCGGGTCAATTCTTTCGACCAATCGACACGAGCGTTTTTTTGAGCGATTGACAAATTGTGCGGGATCCAATTCGAACAAATTTTTTTGATGGTCAAACGTTCATGCAGTATTGAATGTGTGCTGGTCCCACTAGTGCCGAAGGCTGTCTCAATCTCATGATAGATCACATGATGATCTTGCAATGTTAGTTAGCGCACAGCATCAATAATTTTCGGAACATAAATAGCGCTCGTATGTCATTTTGACTACATAAAACCTCAAAAATGTCAAGCTTTACGATAGAGCTATCAGTTGGCAGATTGCAACTCTAGGGTTGTACAATACCGAAATATAAAAGGCAACCCTCGTGTTTATTCTCTTATCGTTACATTTATATATGGATCAATAAGAAAAGATCAAGAATCATAGCTATCTATCCACGTGAACAGAACTTGGATAGAAAATTAAAAGCGCAGTTGTGTTCGACCTTTGGTACTTCGAACTCGAGTGAATGCCTTCGGAAAGAAAACCATTTTGATCCACAGAGTAACCAATGACATTTAGTTCTGTAATTATCTAATCTGCTGGACAAGCTCAGTAATGATAGCTCTATTCATTACGCTTGTTACTTTCTATTTAAGTGTGATTAGGAGCTAAAAGATCTCTCATTTAAGGTCTCTAAAGATAACTGCAATTTTTTCATTCATTGATTACATCCATTTCATCTAATAACATAAAGCTGTAATTCAATCAGAAATTATCAGTTAGCGGTGAGAATAAAATAAGTGGCGCTTTGCAATTATATTGAACCACTGAAATGGAAATGAATATTAAAATATTTTCTTCAACTTTGGAGCTGAAGAAAGCTAAAGATGCAACTGAAAAAATTTAATTTGTGATCTGAAATAGACGTTGTGGTCCTTTGAGATTCCTTTGAATCATTTTTGAATCAAAATATTCAAATTAGTTATACTTTTATAATTTTCATTTCATAATCCTCCAGGGAAAATTCTAACTGATATCATGTGGTTCTTAATGAATACCTCTATGTGCTAAGGAAAGACATACGCCCACGATAATAAAAACAATGTGAGAAGCGAAGTATATTCATAAAAAAAACATAATGTTTATTGCGGTAAACATGTGACATAATCTGGCAGTCTTCCATAATTAGTTTATGAAATAGCATTTGACAATGTAAATGATAGCTCTGTTATGTGCTCAAATTGCTTCGGAGCGGAAACTTGCACCAGGTCAGAATAATGATCAGACTGAGAACATCCATTACTTAATTCCATTAACGACTATTCATGAATGCACAGACTGAATAATGTCAGATATAATTCGATTTTCCTGGTATTTAATTGTTTGAGAAATATCACAGCTTCTTCAGATAATCGTTCATTCTTTGGCAATACCTTTGGAGTAAAAGGGAAAATAGCCTGCTGAAATATGGGGTCAATATCTTAACCTTGAGATGTTATGAAAGTCCATGGCACTGCAAATATCATCTTGATCACATCCTGTGCATATCACGATGATATTTTTTCAATTGAATTTCTGGAAATATCGGGTATTCCAATGGGGACTTGACAACTTTGAATTTAATTTGTGAACGCATCCTCAGACCAATCATCGAACTGTCAACGTCAATTTATTCAGTAAAGTGGACATCATCATCATGGTGAGTACACGAACGAACAACGTTTGCAAGTTATAAAAATTTACTACCCGAAATCGGAGTCGGTGACCGCAACTTTAAGAGCCTCAACTCCAATTTTCGGTCGTAATTCGCGCCCTAGTAGCCTGTCTACTAGTCACAAGTTTGGTGCAAAAATTTGAGTCTACACATTCGCTGTTGGATGTTGTCGTGCCAGTGAGACAAAGGACCGGTCGAAGTAACGAAAACGTCGCTGCCGTTCGGGCCTCCGTAGCCGACGACCCAAATCAGTCAATTCCACGGCGTTCTCAAGAATTGGTCACCACTCTATGGCGAATTTTGCTTATGGATCTTGGTTTACATCCGTACAAGATCAAGCTGACTCAAGAATTGAAGCCGTTGGGCAATTTGAAGCGACGTACGTTCTCCGATTGAGCTCTGGAAAAGCTGCGCTACGATCATCTTCAGCGATGAAGCTCATTTTCGGCTCAATGGCTTTGTCAATAAGCAAAATATGCGTTATTCGAAAGGCAGCAATCCACACGTGATTGTTTCAAACTAATTTTTTAGCTCTCAAAATAACATCACTATTTCAAAATTACCGACAAGTTGCTCGATCACTGACACGCATTTGTTCCATTCTGAAAACACAATTTTATCGCAATTGTGTGAATATTGCAGGATATCTAAGAGAACAATAGATTATTCAATTAATCATTTAGATTCACGCTAAAGAGCTCATGCAATGTGTCAAGGTTATTTTCGCTTCTGAAAACTAGGTTCTATGGGCTAATGGATCATATTCACCATATGGAAGAGTTTTTTGCCGTAGATGCAATTTTTTCGCACGGTTATTTCTTATGGCTTAGTGAACCGAATGTCATCTGAGTTGAATACCAAGGAAATTGTTGATAAAAATTTTACAAGGATCACGAAGTTATGTAAAGTTAAGCTAGTTTACCACTGTTTTCTTTCAAACTGAAGGGAACTAGTAGCATACCAGAAAATATAGACTCTGATAGATACGAGCACTGAACGAAACAAGAAAATTTTTGGAAAACACTGCCTTGAGGTCAAGAGCTGGTTTGGCCTTGTATTCTAAAGAGTTCGTGATTACGTTGTGACATTGCGGCAAACAAAAAATTTAACAACAAGAAGATTCACCATAACCGATGATAGCTGCAGATTCAAGCCCTGTATGTTATACAGAAAAAATGTAGATCTTCGGCCTCCTGGAACAGAAAGTCTAAGATTTTTTTGTCATACGGACATGGAAATTGCATTTCCCTTAATGCTGGCCAGCACACTATTAGTGGAGTCCCAAAGCAAATAGCGAAATATTTAGGTTTAAAAGACCCAGAGTTATACACCGGCCACTCTTTTCGCAGAACTGGAGCCACTATGGTTGCGGATTCGGGTGGAGATATTTTAGCACTGAAGCGAAACAAATAAAACTATTTTCATCACTGAGGTATATGGGTACCTGTGCGTGACAATCAAGAGATGAAGTATGCTTTAAATTTGCTAATATGGAAAACTAGGAGTATAATCGTTGATGGATTCGACTAATGTGGGTGTCCTTTCTGCTTATTATATATATGCTTAAAAGTTCTTTGAATTCGGCCCACTAATGATATTTGGACTTTGAACCTTTTAGGAAAATATGAAAACTCTAGCCATTGGTCCATTTTGCATATTAATGAGTAGATTCGTTGAGAAAATTATCTTAATCTGGACCAGTTAGTCTTCATATTCTTAATCGCAAATCTTTACGAATAATTCAACAAGAGGTACAGCTCATTTAATTCCTTCTCCCCTGCACAACCAAGATATTCGAAAGTCTCCATGAAAGCATTTTTTTTTCGTGATTGAAAAATGACGAGATCGTTGATTAAAGAAAGCCCTTCCTGTTGAACTCTGATTGCATCGAGTGAAACCGAAAACCACGATGCGAGTTCACTTGAGCAGAAAACCTGCTATTTTCTTCGATAGGAGGAAGCAAGAACCAGACGGTAAATTGGCATCGCACTTGGTTGTAAAGTCTCCGAAAACAATGGCTGGAAGAACACGAAAACGCCGGAGAAAGTCGAAATTGGTAGGTCGATTTTTGATCGCATTGTTTTATTGAACTATCATCGTTTTGGCACGCATTGTTCCATGAGGCGGAACAGAGAGGTTGTTTCGAAACTGATGCAATTTTTGATGATGCATTGAATGGAGCTCATCATTAATTTATTCATAACATTTAGGCAGATCACCATTATAGGAATAATTACGTTCATAGAACTGTACCATATAATTGATATTAATATTATGAGAAGATGCTGCTTGATGTTTTGAAAGAACACATGAGTTTTTGATCAGTCTCCCGTCACATTAGTGACGGTTAATTCTTTCTTGCAAGACAGTTGTAGTTTGACAATAACAATAACTAAGAAATCAAATGTTATCAGTAGTAATAACCCAAGGACATTGATAATTGTTCGAAAAAATTCTATGACAGATTTCGAAAGCTAGTTGCTTGGAAACAGACCTAGCCGCCTATAAGCAACAAGCTTGAGAAAGTCATCCCTGAAACAATAAATTTCCGAAAGCTTGGTCAATAGACAACTGTGTTTGAATTAAGTAAGGGTGACTGCAAATCCTAAGAAAATATAATCAATATAATATATCTACAGGGTGAGTATTTGACCACTGCGTTAATTTTAACCACCCATAGGTTCTTCAAAAGAAACACTTTTTTTCCATACTCAGCTGCGTTAAGAAGTTATAAGCATTTTAAGTTTTCACATTGGGCAAATACTCCTCTGTAGTTCAGTTTAGTTTTAATGAAAATTACCTTCCACAGCATCCACTATTGAATCTGAATTGACTAAAAACATTATTTTCCCTTTAAGAAATGATTCACTCACTCATGTTTCATCATGTGATTATATCGATTTAATTCCTTTCAACTTAGAATATCTCAAAAATGTTGCAATTTAAGAAGAATGACTTTATCTGCAAAAAAGACTATTAATTCTAGGAAGTACAAGATATGGATCTTTAGTTCAAGTTATATTTGTGTTCATGCAATTTAACCACTCTGTACATTTGTAGTGAGAAACCCACAAGAAATGAAATAAATAAATTGATGCCAAAATATACATGGCTGTTATCAAAAACCTTCTACAAGAGATCATTTCAATTGATATTGTCGTTTGAATATTACAAGTGAAAATGCAATTTTTTTATGAAATTTCAACACCCTATATCTTTTGAACTGGGCCAAATTTGGAAAAAATTTTATAGGAAGAAAACATTTCGGTTGGCGTTAAGAATCTTTGGTTGAAATTAAAGCAGTGGTCAAAGATTCACCCGGTATATAGGTATATAATTCCGAACCAACAGTTAGCTATCAAAATACCGCATCTCAAGAAAAATTATAAAAACAAGTCATCAGAAAATCTTGATTTGCATGTGTATTACAGAAACTATAGAGTTCAACTTAGTCGAAATGTATAGCTACACTGGAATATTAAATCTTCAAAAATTAAGGATTTTTATAATTGTGTGATGACCTGGTCTGAGTAGAAAACCCAAATCCTTACTGCATTAAATTGCCCTTCAACACGCTTAGTGGGAATTCATAACCTGTTCATTTAACGACATTTTTATTATCTGGTATCCTTTGTGTTTCTTTTATAATGAAAGTTAGTTTTGGCTTTCTCTTTTCTACCAAAATCTATACTTTCAATTCAATATCTGCATGAGTTTCAAAAGGTTTGTTCGCGTGGCAGTTCGGAACTGTAATTTTTGGTAATTTGTGGTTCCCACCCGTTCGTCTGGGACGGAACAAGAGTTCCTTGTCGTTCGTATGGTCGGAACACTTGATTTCGGAACTGTTCGTTACTGTTCTTACGGTTCCTGATCTAGAGATAGTACAAGGTACCACAGAAGAAGCGGTAAATTCAAATCGTCGGTGATTCAAATTTTCAGTAGTTCTAATTGGCAATTAAGTTATATATTTGCTGACTAGGATATTCGCATAGCTGTTTTTGAGTATATTTGATGTTGTGTGATTATAAATTTTTAATCAATTCGTTATAACGGCTTCTCAAAATTTTTATTATCTCCAAGAAGAGGAAGGATCATTTACAATATATGAATAAAATAATGGCATAGTTGTTGATCAAAGTATGTAAGATAATTATTTTATATTATTTATATATATTTATATTTTATATATTTATTTTAGTTATTTCGTGATTGTAGTATCTTCATTTCTTAACCACTCAAAATGTATTGCAAATTTAGGAAGGAAACGGAGGAATGACCTCCTTCAAGAACACAATGACTTGTTAAAACAATTCTTATGTAAAAAATAATTACAAAGCAATGAAAATTGTTAGAAAATATTTTTATTTATTTCCCAAATGCCACCAGTTCCATACAATTACCTAATTCTATTATATAAGATTTTCTGTACACAGTTTCCACCAAAATTACAATAAAATAACAGAAGAATTCACAATTTACCCAGATATGAACTAACAAAAATAAAATTTCTCCACTGATGACCACTACTACTTATATTGAAATTTTAAATTATATACAATTAAATTAAATAATTTATTTGAATATTTCATTACATATAAATTATATTTACAGTTATTTATATGGATATGTTGATACAAATTGAAATATTTCCATTTATTTATTACAAAAAAAAATTGTTCAATTTAAATATTTATAATTTCTAAGGTATTTCCTTCGTATTAACAACACTATCCATGATGTACAACATAACCTTACTTTCACTTATCTGTGCACTTAACGAAATCGTTTCGAAATCATCTGTTTCCACCTGTTCTCACCCGTTCGTGTCATAGAACAACTTGCGACGATTCCAAGAGTTACAGAACCTGGTTCTCTGTGACCCCAGAACAACTGGGAACTGCCACGCGAACAAACCTAAGATTTCAACTTCATAATATTACCAAAAACGGTTGAACACCGGTTGAGCATTACATAAAAATGATAAAAATGGAAATATTGGCTGAATGGGGAATGGAGGGACCTTGAGTTTTGAACAGATTGATGACAATCTCATTCAAGAGAAAAAGTAAATCAGAAGTAGTAACGGACCACAAATGATCTTGAACATTAAATTATATAATTTTCCACACTAAACCTGTTAAAAGAAAGGAAGTTGAAAGAAACAATTATTTATGCCTGACTTATTCTCAAGAAACATGTACTCCTCATGGAAGAATCTTGGAAGCAATGTTTCCTGATTTATTTATCTATTTGATATCGATATACTCGAGTAAACTAACCATAATTATTCTAATGTATTTCATTTTCCTTTCAGCTTCCGTAGCGGATCAACAAACTGCTGCGTCGTATTGGGATGGAGATTTAGGAAGTGATGTTTTTTCTTCGGGACATTCGTTACTTCAGTCACATCCTCCACTTGGTTCTGGTCCTGGATCACGAATAAGAGGAGGGAGCGGTGGCAAGAAAACCAGTTTAGGTAAGTTATTTGAGAAAAATTTTAGAATTGAGTTTATGTGCACTTTTCCCTAAAAAAGCATTATCAATCACAAACGTTAAGGTTCAAATCTCTGATCGAGAATTTTAGGTTAGATTCAAATCTGTTTTTCTTAATATCTACGAGAAATTTTTAACCAATTTAGCCAGAAATGTCTAGGCTATTTTCGTCAAGGTAAGGAGGAATAGTGACGTTGTTGAGATATCAGGAACCAATGGAATTTCAGGAGGTTTACGCCTATTATATGCGTATGTACAGTTGTCATTTCTTTACGATTAGTTGAGATATCAGGAACCAATGGAATTTCAGGAGGTTTACGCCTACTGAATGCGTATGGACAGTTGTCATTTCTTTACGATTAGTTGAGATATCAGGAACCAACGAAATTTCAGAAGATTTAAGCCTACTGCTTGCGTATATACAGTCGTCATTTTCGCTTGAAGTTTAATGTTTTCTATAATATATAAAAAAGGAACAAATTATGTTAAAAAAATGGAGGAATTGAACGTACAATATTGTTCGTTTGAAAATCCGCTGAGCAGTTAGAGCTGTGACAATTTTTTTCGCAATGACAGGATTTATTTATTGGTTTGATCTCTTTTACCTTGAATGTTTACAATCTCGCTGATTGGTTCCAAATAATCCGAAAATAATTCCAACTTTGATTTTCAAGTATTCCAACTATAAAGTTGATCAACTCAATATATTCAATTTTTCTTGCAAGTAGATGCTGGGAAAACATATGTCTGTTCATATTTTACAATTAATTTTAGAACAAGAAAATGCCAATTAGTACTACTGAGCTGATTTTAGGTAGGATTTACAGTTGTTCTTTTGGTATACTTTTCAATGTCCAAAATGAAATCACTATTCATCGAGCATTTCACTATTGACAAACAGATTGAGCAATCAAGAATCAAACAAAAAAATTGGATCAAACACAATGTGAATGGCAGCCTCTTCTTGTTTGTAAACAAGCATTATTAGCAACCATGGAGTTGGCAAACTTTGCCTTTTACAAAAATTTTATGATATTTCTAGCTCATCTCCTTGGGAAAATATAGAGTATTCGGTCGGACATAATTATGTTTATATCAGGTATACCGGTATGAATTGTGCGATTTTTTTTTTTAAATAAAACATTAATTACTAATGGGAAAGTAAGAAACATTTCGTTCAAAGTATTATCTATTGTTTTCTTCGCAGTTTGACCACTTTCTTGGCAAGAAAAAAACAACATTCGGTTTGTAAGAGACCCGCATGGATAAATCCCGATATTCTAGAGGCCAGAGAGCGCCTAAAAAACCTCCACTGGCTCACTAAGAACTTGAGAACATCAGATTCGAGAGAGGTTTACAAAACTGCAAAAACCGAATATTCTCAGTTAATAAGAAGAACTAAATCGGATTATTACCAAAATATAATCTCCACATCCGATAATTTGAATAAAACCGTTTGGCATATGGTTAATTCTGAACTTGGAAGATATAGTGGAAGAGCGAAATCATTATCAATCATACTGAATGGTAAACATGTTTCATGCCCGAAGCTTCTGGTAGAGGCTTTTGGAAAATATTTTACTGAGGTTAACGAACATTTTGGACTTCTTCGGAAACTACATCTCGAGAATTTGTACCACTCAGAAATTGTTGAACTACAGTTTTTATTTCTTTCCGGTAACAGCAGATGAGGTCCTGTCGATTATAAGTGGTCTGGAGAATAGCAAAAGCCCAGGGCTGGATTACATCTCGGCGAGAATTCTCAAATCAGTGGCGCATTCCATCTCAGAACATGTGGCCCATCTTATAAATTCGTCTGTGTCGGCTGGAATATTTCCATCTATATTGAAACAGGCCAAGGTCATTCCTGTACACAAAAAAAAACGCCGAGGACAATATTGCCAACTATCGTCCGATATCAATTCTGAGCCAATTATCAAAAGTCTACGAGAAAATAATGTACCATCGTATGGGCGATTTCCTGAACAGGTTTACACTGCTTTCCAAGCATCAACATGGTTTTAGAGCTGGCAGATTCACTCAGACCGCATGTACCGAACTGATAGAGTTTGTGTACGATAGTCTGGATAAGGGTGCTCATGTTGCAGGGATCTTTTTGATCTTTCGCGAGCATTCGACAGTATTCAGCATAAATTCATCGCTGACAAGCTGTACCAGATAGGTTTTAGAGGCATAATTCTGGAATGGATTATGAGCTACCGTTCCATATTTGTCCATTTAGAGGAGTACGTTTCCACCGAATATCAAACTAATATTGGTGTCCCTCAGGGATCGGTTCTTGGACCACTTACATTTATTTTATTTATGAATGACTTACCTGATTACCTTGTGGAGTGCATTCTGATTCTATTCGCAGATGACACCTCTTTGGCTATTAAGGCCAAGAGCCAAATCGAATTAATATCTAAATGTGAGATGGTGATCAATCTCTTCAAGAAGTGGTGCAGAACTAATTCACTCATCGCGAATGTGGATAAGACTCAGATCATCAGATTCCGCCTTCGGGATTCGTTATTGGTTTCACCATTGATTCTCAGTACTCAAGAGGGAGTTCTGAGGTCTCTTAAATGCATCAGGTTCCTTGGGTTGTATGTAGACGAGTTTCTGAGGTGGAATTTGCATATTGAACACCTAGCAAAAAAATTGAATCGGGCTTTTTACGCCATTCATCGTCTGAAGCACTCACTGCCCATTGATGCATTAATGAATATATACTACGGTATGGTGAACTGTCACCTCTGTTATAGTATAGTTTTATGGGGCGGGTCTTCTGGTAGCGACCGAATTTTCATTGCCCAGAAGAAGATCATTAGATTGATTTTCAATCTGAACCCACGAGAGTCCTGTAGGCCGACATTCAGGAAGTTTAGAATTCTGACATTTCCATGTCTCTACATCTTAAACTGTCTCCTGCATATTAAATATAATGCCCATAACCTTAAGAAGTGTTCTGACTATCACCATCATCAGACCAGACATAGTAGTACTATCTGCATACCCAAACATAGCACAAGCAGATATGAGGCATCGCCTACCTTCACCGGAATCAAGTTGTTCAATCATCTTCCAAACGAGCTGAAATCGCTAAATATTAAAGTTTAAAAAAAAAATTAGATCTATATTGATTGAGAAATGCTTCTATAGTACTCAGGAGTTTCTTTCTGACTCATTAAGTTGATCCATGTAATGTTGCTTGGTGATGTTATTTCCTTGATCACAGAGTTTGAATCTATGCTTTTTTTCTAATGTTGACTTGTCCTATACACTATTCTGTGTCTTGAAGATCAATAAAGAATTATTATTATTATTAATAATAATTATTATTAATTTGTGGATACCACGCCAATACAGTTGTTCGTCTTTTAAAGCAAACCAACCAGACCCAATTTTCGACCCCCTCGTAGGAATCAAAGTGCTGCTCAGCCAATGCGTATCCCATCGATACAAACAAATGATAGTCGGAAGGAGCCAAGTCTGGTGAATACGGCGGGTGGGATAGCAACTCCCAACTAAGTGTTGATTGTATCCTGAACCGGTTTTGCTTTATGTGCAGATGCATTGTCATTACCTTATCGTGTCTTCTGGCTCATTCTGGTCGTTTATCGATCAATGCATGGTTCAAATTGATCATTTGTTGTCGGTATCCATCAGTATTAACGGTTTTACTAGTTTTTAGGAGCTTATGATACACCACACCTTGCTGGTCCCACCAAACACACAGCATTGTCTTCTTGCCGACTCGATCTAGTTTTGCAGTCGATGTCAATGTTGATTGTCCCGGATTAACCCACGATTTTTTTCCGTTCAGGATACTTCAATTAAATTCATTTTTAATCGCCAGTAACAATCCGATGGAAAACCGATTTTCTTTCGTGTCTTTCAAGCAAAATTTCACAGGTTTTTTCGGTGTTCCATCTGTCTTTCATTCAATTCATGTGGAACCGATTTTACACACTTTTGGATCTTTCCCCTAGCTTTTCAACGGTCAGAAATTGTTTGTTGTGCAACATCTAACATTTCTGCTATTTGATTTTGATTCAAAGTCTCATCTCCATCCAATATCGTTTGCAATTAGGCGTCGTCAAACTTTTTTGGTGGTCTTCCACGCTCTTCATTTCCTACATCAAAATCATTATTTCTGAACCGTTTAAACCATCTCTTGCATGGTGCTTCTGATCACCATACGCCTCGATAAGCATTCGATGCGACTCTGCGGCACTTTTCTTCAAATGAAAACAAAAAATTAATCCTTTCTGCAAATCATCACTTTCTGATACAAAAATCGACATTTTTAACACGAAGAAAAAATATGATGTTGTCTGTTCAATAACTTGATGTATACTAAATATGTTTTACAAATGTCATAGCAATCCAACAAAAAATAAATAAAGGCTCGATCACAACAAATGTTCCCTATAGGGACATTTGTATCTTGACGCTCACTTCATACCGGTATACCTGGTATATTATTGTGTAGTGGTGAACTGTAACGATTGTTGAGTTTAATTAGTAACATTTTTCAGAGATATGAAAATTTTGTCTCCAAATCAAATCCTTCAAAAATTACAATTCATTTTTTCTTATTTTCAATTCAAATCATAAAGACCATTTCAATTTCTTCCAGGTGGTCCGCCATTCAAACATTTAGATTATAGAACCTCAGCGACGGCAGAACTGAGAAAGAATCCATCGCTATCAACTCCCGAAGAATGTGCAAGAGCTTGCAGGGAAGGGGATCCCCCAAGGATCTGTTATTATCACTTCACATTGGAATTCTACACAGTACTTGGAGCGTGAGTTTCAAAATCAATTATTTTACTAATTATGCTGATGAGTTGAGATATAAACCATTTACGAAACGTGAAAAATTCAATGATTTTCATATCATTTGAATATATGCTGAAATCATGAAAATATTATAATATGTATCATTGTTCCGCAAAAGTCAATTGTCTATTGTAATACAGGTGTCGTGACTACAAATTTCAAAGCATCGTTCAGAATGATTCTCAAGTTATATTTCAACGTCAAATTAAAACATGATTTGTCAAATAGTTCACAATTGTTTGGAAAGAGGCACATTATTGTTTCACTGGTTGATATTGGATGAATTTGTAGATCAAGGTCGGTGGAATAACTACGATTATTTCAGGTGATAATTGCCAAGAAACATGGGCTGATATTTCAAAATTAGAAATAATTAATAAATTTCTCAGATTGAACGCATACGTACTATTATAACGGTATGAATATTACAATGTTGAAAGTCAGGCATTATAATTGAGTACAATTTAATTGGTTTTGTTTTTTCAAGCATCAAGAGAAATGAATTTCTATTTAAAATGTATTATTACTTATTGAATGACTCTTATAAATAAGTAAATATCAACTCATCTTTGAGAATGATACTACCTAAAATGTTTCAATCGATTTAATGAAACGGAGATTATTTATTGATGAATTATATAAAACAACTAGTTTGCAATGTGAGGATTTGATAGCAAAAAAAATATTGTGTCGTTCACATAAGTGAAAAGACACCAAGAATCTAAGGCATACATTTAGACCAGCACCTCAATGGAGACAACACATTAATTCCAAAACGAATTGAATAAATCTGAAATTCTGAAGAACGTATAGGCTTATTGGCAGGAAGTCCAAATTGAACCTTCAAAATAAATTGATAATTCATCAAGCGATCATCAAACCGATATGGATGTACGACATCCAATTCTGGGGTTGCGCTAAGCCCTCAAATATTCAAATTATTCAGAGTACAATTGAAAATACTGCGTTCACACCATCCACAAAGATTCAAGAGTCCTGTATGTCAGCACAGAAATAGAAGATTGTGGACATTGTTCATAATTCGATTTTAAATTGCCCCAAAGAAAAAAATCACATTAGCTGGCCCCCACGATCGCTGGACTTAACATCTTGTGATTTTTTACTTTGGGGCTATTCAAAATCAAAAATTTATGAACAACGTCCATAATCTTTACGAGCCCTGAAAGAATCACTTGTTCAAATGGTTGAAGCTATTCCATCTGAAATTACTCAAAGAGTAATGAATAACTTCAGGGAAAGACTCAACCAGTGTATCGACAATGAAGGAAGTCACTTAAGGGATGTTTTATTTAAAAACTAAGACTAATGGTAGACCCTAGGAATGGAACAATTTATGAAATGGCAGAATGTGTACTCATTTTTGGTATGAATAAAAATGTCCCACGTTATTTGGTTTTGTTTTTATAAGCTTCCCTTATAGGGGTGGTTTTTCTACCGGATCCTGTATTAGGTAAAAGTTTGAACCCGGTGCGTCCGCCATTTCGTGATGATGACAATAATAATATTATAATAAGTAATTTGAGCTTATGGTACCACCAAAGAGTTTTGATGATAGTTGGATGCTCCTTTTTGCATTGCTAAATGATTTATTTTGCCGATTTTACTGGATTTAATAAAACACGAAAGCCAAAGCAAATATTACGTCCACTAGAGAGAAACTTTTATTGGCGTCATGAAATTTACTCCTTGGAATGTTGCTAAATGTAATCCAAATAATGTTGAAATTATTTACATAAAATCAATAACTTCAGCGTATGCGTTCAACGTCAACTATGCATCTTTTATTGGTTAGAGTAAAAGAAGAACATTTATAAACAGAAAATCAAAAGTCGATGCGTAAAACTAAATGAAACTATTTAATGTGTTGGCGCAATCATTTCACTCGTCATACAAAGATGCAGAAAGGTCTTCCAACATTTGTTGCAGGAAATACAGTCTGAACGTCGCTAATTCAATTCACATCAAAAGAACAAATCATTCATTAGTCTATAATGCCCTGAATCAGAAATATACGTTAAAAGTGAGCGTTAATTGTTATGAATAAGGTCTTCACCAAAAGCTGTAGGAAGTTGAACAATAATTTCTCAAATTTTCATTAAGGCTAGTCATACCAGTTTTTTATAAAATATCCCACTTTGTATGATGTTGCAGTTGAATGCTATCTATTCCTACACAGCTATAACTAAATCATTTCTAAAAAAGGTGATACTTATTCAATATCCTCTATAAGCCCAATGAAAGAAAGAAACTTTAAATTTTATACTATTATGAACAGCATGAAATGAATTATCGACTAAAAAAGAAGAGCCTATTGAAGTCTAAAATTAATTTGATATGAAAAATTTGATTATGTAGCACTATTGACAAGATACATATTATATCTAGTTTACGTGTGTTATACTAATGAAAGGTGTATCGGATGCTTAAGTGTCTATTTAATTCCAGAGCTTGCCAAGTATGTACACCAAACGCCACTAACACAGTATGGTCGAATTGCCAGTGCGTATTAGCCGATGGTGTTGAAAGAGGTATTCTCACAGCGAATCGTATGATACCTGGTCCTAGTATTCAGGTATGTGAAGGAGACAAAGTGGTAATCGATGTTGAAAACCACATGGAAGGTATGGAAGTTACACTACATTGGCACGGAATATGGCAGAGAGGATCTCAATATTATGATGGTGTTCCATTTGTTACACAGTGTCCAATCCAGCAAGGAAATACTTTTAGGTGAGTTTTTTCTAGCCTTCTGAATACCCTGGTTTATATCAGTGATTGAACTGCATATTTGTGTTGTTGGATAAAAAATATTCTTATTTCTGATAGTGTTCTTAAAGATAAATGTAGTAGACTTCCCGTGTAGAATTATTACAAAGGGTACAAATGGATTCACAGCTGAAAACATCAGAATATTTGGATAAATAATCTATTATTCTCTGAAATCTACATGAAGCTAGTTCAGACAGCGCTTTCCAAAAATTATGCCGACAATGAGCGAAAACGTGTAAAATGAGATTGAACTTCGTTTTCAGGTACCAATGGGTTGCAGGAAACGCAGGAACCCACTTCTGGCACGCACACACTGGTGTACAAAAAATGGACGGTCTTTACGGCAGCATAGTTGTCCGCCAACCGCCAAACCGTGACCCAAACAGTCATCTCTACGACTACGACTTAACTACTCACGTGATGCTGCTCAGTGATTGGATGCACGAAGATGCCAACGAGAGATTCCCAGGCAGACTGGCAGTCAACACTGGTCAAGACCCTGAAAGTTTACTTATAAACGGCAAGGGTCAGTTCAGAGATCCGAACACTGGATTTATGACAAACACTCCTTTGGAAGTATTCACCATGACGCCTGGAAACAAATACAGGTTCAGGGTGATCAATTCGTTCGCTTCCGTATGTCCAGCACAGCTCACAGTTCAAGGACATGATTTGATCCTGATTGCTACAGATGGTGAACCCGTACAACCTGTTACTGTGAATACCATCATTTCGTTCTCTGGTGAGTCATTGGATCATTTTAGTATTTTATTTTCATAGTGTTTTTATCATATCAGACGCAGCTCAATTTGTGGTTGTCAAATATTTCAATGATTCGATCAAATAAGAGGAATATTGCCTCGAAAACTTAGTTTTACTTTTTCACTACTTCGATCTTTCCTCATTTTTTCCCTCAGCTAAATTATTCGCTAAAATTATTTTTAAATTAATTTTCATTATATTGATTTTCAAACAGTTTCTGCTGTTTCCAAAGCAATTCAACTTCAATATGATTGAGTATAAGCTTTGGTTAAAAGATCCATAATAGATGGTGAAGTTCAAAAATCATTTTGAACGAATCTCATAATCGAAACATCTTTTCTTACATGTGGATGTAATGAGGTTGATCATTTCAATAGAATTCTGATAATTATGCGTACATCTCATATCCTTATATTATTCCTTAGAAGTTGTGTTCTGATGGAATAAATTGAGGTTACACTGTATAGTTATTTATACAAGAAGTGAGTCAAATTAATGTTCAACCCACTCCCTAAGGCACTATGAAATTAGAAGTTGGGAAGTGAAAATTAATAGACCATCGAAGAATTTTTGAATCGTGTTGATAAGTTCCCCAGTTCATTTTATAAGAAGCTAATGAGGCAGCAGAAATAAGAATCCCATTGAAAATATTTTGCGAAAAAGAATATTTGGCATTTCGTACCCGGTGAAAAGACAAGAAAGAAAAAATGTAAACGAAAGGAAGGCAGAATAAACATAGTCAGATTTTTCCAAGTCGCGTTTTCGAAACAAAATTCCGAATTATACAATTTAACAAATTGATTCTAGCAAGTGTAAATAAATTAAAAATAATCTAAAAATGACAATTATAGTTGTACACTTTCGATTGAAGTAATCATACTTTTTTATTCTAGAAAACTCTGTTTTCATTGACGAATAAAAGAGAATTTTTCATTTTATCATCATTTCAATCAATTCAAAAAAATACAAAAAAATTAATTGAAAATGAAATAGAATACGACACATGTACCTACTTTGACATTTGTGTATAATACTCTTGTCTCTTCAGGCATTCATTTTCGATCAACAATAATTTAAACAATTCTTCGTTAAAACTTACTGTGTGATATGTTGCAACGAAACAACTTTCACGTGCTTCTTTGAAATGGGTTAATATTCTAAAAACTAACCTCAAATATGAGCACAGAATATTATTTCATTTCACCAAATCGACACAGAAAAATATAACTGAATTCTATGATTTTCTGGAGAATAGAGTTTATTTTGAAAGAATGAAATTAACTTAAAATATAAATCTTCTCACATTTCAAATAACTGAATTTTACAAGTCTTATCTTGAAGAGTGTAAATAAATTAGAAGTAATCTGAAAATGATAATTATAGTCTTACACTTTCTATCGAAGTACCAATAATATTTCTTTATTCTAGTAAACACTGTTTTGATTGATGAATAAAAGAGAATTTTTCATTCAGTAATAACCAAGAATTGTTTAAATTATTGTTCATCTAGTATGAATGCTTGTAGAGACGAGAGTGTTATACATAAATGTGGAAACACGTGTCGTATTCTATTTCCTTTTTCAATTAATTTTACTCCTAATTTCAATAATTTGATATTAACATTTTTTCTCATCTTTTACGTGGACACAAAAGATCAATACCAACGGCTGATATAATTCAGTCCATGAATATGCAGACTATACCTCTATCTCCCTTTCTGCGCAAATTCTTAAGATAATATCAATATACAAATGATATAACACTGCCTTCGAATATTGTATAATCGACTTAACGAGTACCCTTTCTAAATTATTCATTCGTTCATTTGCAAAGTCAATATCCAAAATCCGCAACCCGAACAGACATGAAATACGCTCACTTGAGCCGATAATTGAATCATTCCAGCATAAACCAAACATAGCCCCACATATCTGCAATTTCCATGCCAATTTAAATAAATCACCCAACTTCCTTTATGCCCACTGGTCAAGTGTTCCACTCGGATTGTCAGACGTAATTAATTCAGGTTATCTTTCACTTAACAATCTTCAATACTTTTCGACTGGCTTATCAGAATCGAAATTATCTACTTCAGGTTTTTATTACCTGTTTGTCGGATTTTCTTTTATATAAGGCCTGACTGCACTTTCTTGATTAATTAGTAGGATATCTAAAGCTGATTATTTCAAAAGCGAGCATGAGACTCTTCACGCAGAATTCGTTGGTACAGGGACGACTTTAGCAAATTTGATTGGGATTCTTTTGATTTTGCACGTGAATGTTAACTGAAAACAACAGGTGAAAATTTAAATTTTTCAGTAAAGCAGATAATCATAACTGAAAATAATTCTGATAGTCATGCACAGAATGATTCGATGTTTTTCTTGAGATATATCAACGTTCACATTGATCTGATATGAATATTTAATAAAAGGAACACGAATACCGAAAAACCATCGCTCCACTGGTGTGAACTAGCCACGATTGGCGTATGATATTAGGCATTAAAAATCATCTCATTTTTTATGTTTTCTCGTCCAGAATAGGACAATATAGCGAGCGAACCCCGTCAACTCGCCAGTGGTCCATTAATGAATACTTACGGTCTTGATGACCACGGGTAGTCGTTGAATTTGGAAGTCACGTGTTGTATGAATTTGCAGAGGAAAGTGAGGATGGTTCAGACTTCTAGAGGTAGATGGCGCTATTCTAGACATGTCTAGGAGGTTCCTCACGTTCTTTTTTAAGACTGGCAGCTTCCTTCAGGATGTCACGCTGTGCTGATGTGAGGCAATCACCTCGCCACCTCTCCTCAATAGCACAAACTGTATTTGTTGTAAAAGTTGTTACAGAATCGTCAAACGATCCGAGGAGCGAGAAAAAGTAAAACAAATTCTGAACAACTTAAAACTTCACTTATGAAAGAGCTTGGCGATTATTCAATATGGATAAAAGGCAAATCTAGTTTCATCTGTTATCAAACTCGTGTACTTACAGCATTATTAGACGGCGTATTTCGAAATTTACAGAATACAAGTACATTCCGTTTGTTTTTTTGAAGCATAGCTTGCGGAGCCACTTGGCAATATAATTCCAGCATTTTCAGATGCCGATATAAACATCATTAAGTGTTGCATAAATTCACAATCATGAGAAAATTCATGAAGTCTTATCACGTAACTGGGTCTTGATAATTGTCCTCTAATTTATTCGAATGATAACTAGGTAATATTTTGTATTATGTAACAATCCAGCTACATATTAGAATGCATTACTTTGAGTAGAATCAAGAAGTCTGATAGAACAAGTACTTCTGCTCTTCAAGTTTTATTGTATTTTAGATGAAATCGACGCCAGGAGTCACATTCAACAATGTCTGGCTTTGTGAATGTAAAAAAGAATTATTACCCTCATTTTTTTTATCAAGGAGTATTAATCGAAGAATATTCAAGCTATTGTCCTTATCCATGATGCTTGTAACTCTTTCCAATATCTATCGTAGGTTTGACATTTATTGCCTTTAAAGAAAGCTATAGTTACATTCAAGATTGACAATTGTGAAATTTATTCAGCGCTTTCGGCAAGCATTCGGCTGCCTATGATTTATTTTTAAGAAATCAAGTTCCCTCAAATCCAGAGCACCCAAAATTTATTATTTCACAAACTTCCGTTTTTATCAAAATAAATTTGTTTATTTTTTATGAGTTCGCAATATCCGCAAATGTTCAGTATACTCTAAATAACTATCTACATATGATGAAAGGAAAAATCCTTCAACTTGACTAAATCATCTGGCATCTTCGAACAACTTTTCTACAAACACATTCAAAAAAATGGGGAATGAAAATCAGAGGAAGCACAACAAAGAATAATTACAAAGGATTATTCTCAGAGATTGAGTTTTGTGTTTGACAGTCAACAGTTATTATTTATGATCATAATTTCTGGTCAATACCTAAAAATCAAGAAATAAGTGAAATTATAAAAAATATACAAAGTTATTATTATAAATAAATATTGGTCTTTCAACTCTGTGAATGTACAAAAAGAAATAACAAATAGTATTCAAATAACTAAGAAACTTTTATACATAGCATAAAAGTAGAAATATTGTCAATAAAGGCAGAATATACCCATTGATGACAATCCCATCGCCGTAAAATTCATTAATAGTTCTAATCACCATTTTCCCAATGAAAAGAAATTTCAATCATGAATTCTAATACTGTGATACCCATTAGGCGATTTCTTTGAAAACTGGAATTAAATTTCAGGTGAAAGATACGACTTTGTTATCCATGCCAACAGAAATCCAGGAGCGTACTGGATACAATTGAGAGGTTTAGGAGAATGTGGTGTTAGAAGAGTACAGCAGTTGGCCATTTTAAGGTATGCTAGAGGTCCTTACCAGCCGTCTTCACAGCCTCCTACATACGATTTCGGTATACCACAAGGTGTGGTAAGTAAACTTATTTTCCCTTTAAACTTGTAAATAAAATGCATGAAAATGTACAAAAATACTCCCAGATAATTTTCAGTCATGAAACATATTTTCAAATATGGAGGTGATGATAAATTATTATTTTTCTTCTGGTTATGCCTAGCTTCTGTTTAAACGAACATGAATTGAAAAAATTCTTCGAAATGCATTTTCGGTTGCAGACAGATATTGCTTAGCTTATTTACAGCGTGACGAATTAAATTACATAAAGCTGTACTTCAAAAACTTTCATACAATAATACCGTATAATTTTCATTGTATGGTTGTATCAATTGAATTGTTAACTGCAATTCATCGACACCATTAATAAAGTTTGATTGAAGGATATTAGTAGAACCTATGTAAATAGTTCAAACTATACAGAAAATAATCCCTCGAAATCAATAAACACATTTGCATAACAATTGTTCCATACATGGTATTGTGGAGTGATTTCTCTACGGTAATTGTGAACCAGGATTGTGATTTACTTTTCAAGAGGCCTTTGGCAAATGGTTTAATGTCAACATTGCAATAATAACGAACTAGGCTAGGCAATATCTCGTCTTTTTCAATCTTTATTTTACGCAATTTCACCATCAGAATTCCATGAAAATTAAAAAGTAGGTGAAAGTCTTCATTGTTATTTACTAGTAAAAATTTATGAAGGCGAATATAACTCTGAATAAGTACAAAGTTAGTATCACATTAATCAATTCGTATTCGAATCGAAAATTTTGCAAATAAGCTTTTTAAATATAGATTCTTGTGAAAAATGCTTTGTAAAAAGCAATTTCTAAAGGGTGTTGCATGTTTTGTAAATTGTGTACAGAAATAGCTTCAAAATTCTAGGTTTCTCCCCCATGAGAGCATTGCTATTGTATATAGGGTGAATAGGGTTAATGTATATAAATTATAGGTGCTTAATCCGTTGGATGCAAGATGTAACGAGCAAAGAGATGACGCAATTTGTGTCAGTCAACTGAAAAATGCCAAAAGCATAGATCCTGGTATTCTGCAAGAACATCCAGATGTGAAAATTTTCTTACCTTTCCGTTTCTTGCTTTATACACCAGAGGATCTTTTTACTGCGAACACATACAACAGACATTTAGGTGAGTTAATACAGTAACTGTAACATACAGGGATGAATGTTGCCCGATGAACGCTATGATCTGATAATGCTCGTGGTGCATACTTGATTTTATTTTTCACGAAAAAATCTTTTTATTACAATTGAAATCGATTGTTTCTATGACTCTGTTCCCATTTAATTTCTAGTTGTAACCATGGCGTTTGTTAATATTTCGAATCATATAAGTTAATGCCATTATTGTTTTATTTGATTCTCATTTGTAAACATCAGTGTCAAAAAACACAATATTAATCAAGAAAGTTTATTTTATCAAGTGACTAACTTGTAAAACTGACAGTTATCTTGCAAAATTTTCTTCTTCTTCTGGCAGATCTATAGATGGAGCAATTATGGAATCAGGTGTTATTTTCATAAATGCTGCTTCTTTGATTTTTCTTCTTGCAAGTTTTTCTTCTTTTGATATTATTGATGCTTCATCCCACTTTATACGATGATTCTCATCTACAGCATGTTGGACCAACCTGGATTTGTCGCTGTCTAGTACTCGAAGAAGCTTCTGATGTTCTTTTATTCTTACATTCAGAGGGCGTTTAGTTTCTCCGATGTAAGATCTTCCGCACTCGCAAGGTAATTCATATATGCAGTTCTTTGTCCTTTGTGTCTCATTATTGTACGAATAAAAGAACATCAGAAGCTTCTACGAGTACTAGACAGCGACAAATCCAGGTTGGTCCAACATGCTGTAGATGAGAATCATCGTATAAAGTGGGATGAAGCATCAATAATATCAAAAAAAGAAAAACTTGCAAGAAGAAAACTCAAAGAAGCAGCATTTATGAAAATAACACCTGATTCCATAAGTGCTCCATCTATAGATCTGCCAGAAGTTTGGACGCCGATAGTTCGATTCAACTTAAAAAGATCATCATATCACAGATGAGTATATAGCATCGTTCATTTTCTTTCATGACTTCTGTCAATATTGACGTTTTGAAAATTGATAATTTTCAAAAGGTTTCTTACTTTTCTCCTTGATAAAGATAGAAGATGTCTATCGAAACGTCGGAAATCATTACATCCACATTAGATGATGCTAATAGCCCAAACAATCATTCAACAACAATAGATTATCAGATGTCTGATTGCCCAGCGACTTATCTCGCTGAATGCCCTTGTTTTGTTGCTGAATGGCCATGTTTTTGTAATTATCTCAGGAACTGATCAGAATACAGTAGTAAATCGACAATTGGGCGGGGTTTGAGATACTGTTGTCGGCACTGTATGAAGGAGGAGAGAATAGATGATCAGGTTTCTGATTGGCCAGCGCCTTATCTTGATAAATGATGATTTAGTAGTAAAAAGACAGATGGGCAAGGATTGAGATCTTATTATCGGCGCTGGGGATGGGACAATCGATTATCAGATGTCTGATTACCCAGCAACTTATCTCGCCAAAGGCTCTTGTTTAGGTACTGAATCACCATATTACTGTAAAATAAAACTTTGAGCATTCTCTGTACGCATTAAAAGAAATCAGAATTTTGCCTATAATCTAAGCAGTGTTCAGTACTAAACTAAATGATTTGCGATGAAAAATATAGCCACCATCGATGAAATGATATCCTGATGATAAGTCTGGAAATGCTTGGGGTTCTTAAGTGTGAAAATCCGGATGTTTTTGTAATTATCTGAGGAAATAATCAGAATTTAGTAGTGAAACGATATGTGGGCGGGACTTGAGATACTGTTGTCGGCACTGTATGAAGGAGGAGGAGACTATAGATTTCTGATTGGCCAGCGACTTATCTTGATAAATGATGATTTAAGACTTAAACGACAGTTGTGCGAGGCTTGAGATCTTATTGTCGGCGCTCTGAAAGAGGGATGCGATAATACACTATCAGACGTCTGATTGTCTATCGACTATTGTGAAATAAAATTTTGAGCATTCTCTGTATGCATTAAAAGAAATCAGAATTTGGCTATGATCTAAGCAGTCCTTAATACTAAATAAACTAAACGATTTGCGATGAAAAATATAGCCATCATCGATGAAATGATATCCTGATGATTAGTCAGGAAATGGAAGGCATTCGGGTTCTTAAATCCGAAAATCCGGATGTGTTTTTAATTATCTGAGGAAATGATCAGAATTCGGTAGTAAAACGACGAATGGGCGGGGCTTGAGTAACTGTTGTCGGCACTGTATGAAGGAGGAGGAGACTATAGGTTTCTGATTGGTCACCGACTTATCTTGATAAATGATAATTTAGTAGTTAAAAGATAGATGAGCGACGCTTGACTTATCTCGCTAAATGTCCTTGTTTTGGTGATGAATCACCATGTTTTTGTAATTATCTCAAGATATGATCAGAATTTAGTGGTAAAACAACAAATGGGCGGGACTTGAGATACTGTTATCGGCACTGTATGAAGGAGGAGGAGACAATAGATGGTCAGGTTTCTCATCATTCAATGAACATATTTGTGAACTTATAGGTAAAAAATTGTAATGTTCTCAATAATTTCTTTTGGTACATTCATTTACGCTTTCGCCAAAACAAATGTAGAGAAAAATAAACAGACATGTTCATGGCAACGCTTCCATAGCTTACGACATTTGCGACAAATTATTGAGATTTTTTTGGAATTTATTTAACCTTTTTACAAATGAGAAACAAATAAAATACAAAACAATACACTCAAGGTAACGGGTTTTACTGGCTCAAGGAGGTTATATCCTCCATTCGCCAGTAAAAGTCCTCTTACCTTGCTAGTAATGTTATATACTATTTAACTTTTCCTTCTCACACAACGAACGGGCATATTAATCCATAACGCCCGCTAAGAAAGTCCTAGGGCGTTATGAGTGTATTCATAGCAACCGTTCATAAGGTAAAATAAACTGATAATGTACAAGTGAATAATAAAAAGAAATATATAAAAATTTCTGCCCCCGCTAATGAAGAAATTTTGCAGAAATCTAATGATCATTATTTAACGGTCTTTGATATTTTTTCCAGTCGCTCCTAACGGCGATCATGTACTGAGTTTGATCGACGAAATTTCTTATATGGCTGCACCAGCTCCGTTGATCTCACAGTACGATGATATCAACCCTGAACAATTCTGTAATGGAGACAATAAACCAGCAAATTGTGAACAAAACTGCATGTGTACTCACAAAGTAGATGTACCGCTGAATGCCATTGTGGAAATTGTGCTAGTTGACGAAGGTATGTTGAATTGTTATCCAACGCATTTTAAAAGTATTAACCTCAATGATTTTTTCAGTTCAACAACCAAATCTTAGTCACCCGTTCCATCTTCACGGATACTCCTTCAACGTCATTGGTATCGGCAGATCACCTGACAGGAACGTAAAGAAAATTAATTTGAAGCACGCTCTAGATCTAGATAGGCAAGGTTTGCTCCACAGACAGTTCAATCTTCCCCCGGCTAAAGACACGATTGCTGTTCCCAATAACGGTTACGTTGTTCTCAGACTGAGGGCTGATAACCCTGGATTTTGGCTTTTCCATTGTCACTTCTTATTCCACATCCTCATCGGAATGAATTTAGTCATACAAGTTGGTACTCATGCCGATCTACCACCAATTCCTGCAGGTTTCCCAACATGCGGTGATCACTTACCGGCTATCTCGTTGGATCCCACGAAAATTTAGTGAACATACTCAATCAGGCTTGAATCTTTCTTCGTGATATGTTTTTGAGGGCGAAGCATAGAAAGAATATTATATAACAAAGCATTCATGGACGAGAAGCAAAAAACTTTTGCTATCTTATTTCGCAACAATATGTATTTTTCATCTAAGCGAATTTACTTAATCGGTTTAATTTTTTCCTATGCAACGAATACGAAACGGAAGATAGATTCGAGCCGGTGAAGCAGAGTTACCTTGACCAAATGCCCAAGCACGAGATGCTGGTAAATGTACTTACATGATATTTTTCTAAACTGTTGTTCTTGCCATTTTTCTTTCGAAATTTGTATAAACTTTAACTTCAATTTATAATTTATAGCTAATTATTTATGTATGACGGTTGTCGCCATAATTATTTAAGGTAAGTGAATGAATGAAAGTTAAAATCAAAGGAAATTTTTCCACGTTACCTTGATTACACCTTTTATGAGCTTGTGGTGCTGTTTGTACATGCCGTAGAAAATTTTAGGGTTGTAAATTTTGTACATATCTATATTACGGTTTTCACCACAATCGAATTGTTTATTTTTGTTACTTAAAAATGTGTTGTTAACAGGTTTGATGTCAGGCTCCTATATTGTTGGCTATTTCCCCCAAAAATGATCTTCTGCATATAAATAGAATTCACGTATGCAATTGAAACCTTTTCCCCATAAGATGTTACCATTTAACAGAGATTGTATACTAGTCTTTTTATGTCTTTTATTTTTGAACCTGTCGAAGTTACTGTTATATTTAGATGTAATTATGTGAATGTACATGATTCAATAAATGCATGTATGATGTTTATTTGTAAATATTTGCTTTGGTGTGGGTTGAATACGAAATCCAGAACCATTTCCTGAATTCTTTTTCAACTTCTAGCATCCTAGGGGTAGGTATAACAAGTTACTAAACAGAATGAAAAACCAAATGTAAGTATACCTTTTCATTATCCCAAGTTCGATCCTGAAATCAAAATAATTCTCTTTGTAAATATTTAATGGTTAGTATTTTACTCCATCAAAAAACTTTACATTCGGAAGAAAATATTATCAATTCATTCTCTCGATAGGTTTTGAATCCGCTGGATGCAATTTGCAACAAACCAAGAAAGAATGCTGTATGCGTTAGTCAACTGAAAAATGCAAAGAAGGTAGATGAAGCTTTACTGCAGGAAAGGCCAGACGTCAAAATATTCTTACCCTTCAAATTCTTTTTTTATAGGCCGGAAGATTTGTTCAGACCAAATGTTTACGACAAATATTTAGGTAAATATACTGAATGCATTAGTCAAATATTTCGTGGGTAATTATAAACTGGTATGTTTCAAAATATATCGAAAATCCTCTATCCTGCATTAAAAAAGTGTAAAACTGATGAACAGTCACGCACATATGAGATTGAAACACTAAGAATTTTCATCACAATTAAGAACTTCAACAATTACTAGCAAAAAACCGAGTCATTGCTGGCTTTCGAAGCAGTCCATTACATAAATGATCTCCCTCAAGATTCGTTTGTGCATACACTGATTCGGTCATATAATAGGCAAAAACTAAGAGAATATCCAAAAAACAATGAACTTCGTAGTTGAATTCTCGCGATTGTGTAAAACTCAAGAGACTGATCTATTGAGTTTCTTCACTCTTATTTCAAGTTAAAAGTATAAGGTCTCCTATAAATTATTCACAATGTATTTTCTACTCAAAAATCTTGGCAGTATTCACTCATTCCTGACATTCGGTCGATTTCAGAAAATCGTTGACTACTTGCATAAATTATACTTAGGATCTACTTAACTGTATATTACAGGTTATTCAGAAATGTCCGGATAATACCAAGTCCTATCTCAAACAGCAACCAAGAAAATGAACAATTTTTTAATCTCTAAATTGCAATTATGATTTCAATTGGAGAATAGAAGGAAGAGTAAGGTATAGTAACTACAAGATTTTCGAAAATAAAAATAAAGAATGTGTATCCGTCATCTCTTCGTATCAAGAGATTGTACACTTAAAAAACTTATAGATATGGACTTATGCTTTCACGATAATGAACGAAGTTTTGAGCGTTTTCTCCGATAAGGCGAATATCAAGAGCATAAATAAGGTGAAGATCTAATTGATACACAAAAAAAAAAAAAAGATCCGGATGGCCCTATGAGCTATAAAAAGAAACGAACACTCCGCTACTTCTATCGTCAATGAAAATTTGAACACTAGCTTCTTTCGCCGTTGCAAAATGGCGAATGCGCGAGTTTCCACAAATCATTTTTGCGATACTCTTTTAACAAATCATTGAAATTCACTGAATTATTTTCATTCTGACCTGAAATTTAACACCAAAAGGGAAATGAAAGTAACATAAAGTCTATAACTGGTGTCAATATTTTCTTTACTTGCATTTCAAAGTCGGTTTAATTTGTACGAACAAGATTAGGGTGAGAATCGCAAAAAAAAAAAAAAAAAACCGAAGGTGAATCTTGATCGTGGTTTGTTTACAACTGGACATACCAGCATTGATGAAGATCCACGTGTAGGACGACCAACATCAGAATCCATTGAGCAAGTACATGACATTGTTACTAAAGATCTAAGTTTGACTTAGAGTGACATTGCTGAAGCCATAGGCATCCAAACGATCGTACACTCCATTTCAAATGATATATTAATTATGAAAAAACTGTTTAGGAGTGAGCACAGAAGTTATTAACAATGCAACAAATATAAAATATGCATGGTTTTAAGCTGAATTTAAGCTGAAGCTGAATCGATTTTGTCCATCTCTTTAAGTATGGATGAAACTTGGATCTAGCACCCTCCTAAATTGAAACAAAAATGTTTATATGAGCTAAAAAGTTATCAGCAGTGAGAAGCTCACAAGTATAGCAAAAACGTTTGTCATCAGCTTATTGGGATGCGAAAAGGAATTGTAGATTGATTTTCGTGAAAAAAGTAAAACAATGATTACAGAATGTAAAATTGAATTGAAGAATTCATGAGAGAAGACCTAGTTTACAAAAAAAAAAATTATCAAGACTATGCACATATTCATCACTGAAGTATTTCGAGTACATCTGAATTCGATGAACTGAATCACGAATTGTTTGAAAATCTACCGTATTTACAATGTTTGGTTCCTAGAAACCTTCATATCTTTTGAAATAAGAAATAGTTCATTCTTAAAAAACTTTCTTAAAATAGAGATAGTTTTGTAACCGTGCAATAGCATTTGACACTTAACACTTCTTTCGAAAAGTCCTTACAAAGAGAGCATAAAAATTATCGGAGTAATCTTGAGCTAAGTGTATCGAGTTTTCGGGATATTATTCTGAAATATAGAGCTTAACATTATAATATATATTATGAAATTGATTAAAAGCTCTCTCTACCTGGATGACCGAATTGACAATTTACCATTTTTCCGTAGCTGTAGTCACAGGAGATCATGTCATAAGTTTGATAGATGAAATATCGTACCGATCTCCTCCCGCACCACCGCTTTCACAGTTGGATGATTTACCACCGGAGCAGTTTTGCAATGGAGATAATAGACCAGAGAACTGTGACCAAAATTGCATGTGTACACATCAGGTGGATATACCGCTCAATGCTATCGTTGAAGTAGTATTAGTTGATGAAGGTAATTATAGAGACATAATGATAAGATTGAATTAGAGTAGGTATCTCATAAAAAAATTTCAACTTGCATAATACTTTGTTTATGAGTTTTGAGATAATACCGTTAACTTCGAATTTGAGGGCATATCGATTATCAAAATAGTACAGACGTTATTTTGGAAAAGAATCTTCTAAACCAGGTCTGAAGCACTGCAGGACACTTTGATCCTAATCCATTTTTGAATTGGATAATAAAAAATTTAGAAAGCACTGACGTGAGGTCAGATTGCTTTGGCGCTCTTGTTGAGCTACCTGCGAGTAAATATTCAAACCTTAACAAATCTATAAGCTCTCTGATCGGATGAACAATAGTCTTTTTCCGTATTATGGGACAATGTGATGCAAATATGAAAGCCTAATGAATAAACAAACCTTTATCTCAATTTGAAAATAACTACTCATAATTTTCACCAAATTTTGTTCTATGCTTCTCCTAAAAACTTACGTTATTGCTTTTCTGAGTTTTGACAACGCCATCAAATTCTTTCTCTATGATAAAAAATTTTTTGATTAATATTACGTCTGTGCTTTCCTCTTTCCTTACCTCTATGAATTCTATGAAAATTTTGATTGATATTACGCCAACTGACACTGATATCTAGGTCCGCAAGTTGTCAAACAAATATCGATCTGTGATGGCAAATCTTTCAATGACAAAGCTCGGACTTCATGACATTTCTATTTTTCTCTTGAGTATCTTCAGAAGGGGGAAAGCTACGACAATGAAATTTGAGGATGAGTAAGATATCGGTAACCTCAATATATATACGGATTTTTATTTAAATCTAAATGAAGTCTTAGGAGATATTGCGTATTAAAAATTTTTTTTTTTTTACGGGAATTTTTAAATTTTTTCTAGCATGACGATTTCTGCGAAATTTTGCAAGCCGTTTTGTTTCAGCCTCCTCAATAATATTCCAAGTATCAACTTGGTCGGATGGATATTCTAGTAGTTATTGAGGACACAAAATTTCAGATGCTCATAACTACTGAACCATCCGACGGATTTGGCCCAATAACGAACTTGACCGAGATATTTGGACAATTAACCTATTCTGAAAATATGAAAACTCTAGCTGATTCCTTTTGGATGCTAGAGAGGATACGGCCGGCCGGCCGGACGGACTCAACTTTCGCCACGAATTCTTCATCAGGGAGTCGAACCCAATCGATTGAGACCATTTTCGGCTCGCTATTCCAAAATTACAGACATTCGGGCAAAATGATAGGCACTCTGTTCGGGTGAACAAGAGCGCCAAAAAGGATCAAAAAAGCAATGACGGGTAAATGGTCGAACGCCCGACATTTCGATCTTTTTTATTCCATTTCAGTATTGGGCTTGTTTCTGTTGTTTCATTATATTTGCCAAAAAATAACTTCGTTCTTTCACTGCATTTGTAATAAATAGAGGGTTAATCCAGAATAAATTGAGCGAATCTACGGCGATGTGAATAGTCGTTCGGATTCAATGCCTGCACTAGTTGAATCTTGTAAGGCTTCAAAGCCCAATCCTTATGTAAAATTCGCCATGTAGTGGATTGGGATAATCCCAGTTGTAAAGAACGTCGAGAAATTGTTAAATTTGGATCTTCTTCCACACTGTGGCTCATGGCTGCTATGTTCTCAGTTGAACGGCCCGGGCGAAGATGCGTTGGTGTTGGCACATTTTGTACCGAACCCGTCTACTCAAATTTAGCAACCAAATTCTTAATGGCGGTCCCAGAAGGTCGATTATGTTGTCCGAAAATATCTCGAATTTTACTGAATGTAATTTTAAGAGAACCACCATTTTCATAGTAGGTTTGAATTATTTTAATGTGATTTTTGAGCGAAATTGAATACATTGTAGCAATTGCCAAAGCATCTACTACAAATATGTCAACAAACTAGCTGTCAATGCTGTCATGTGGTAAGTGTGGCCACAATTAAAAAGCTAAGTTCTCGTTGAAAGACCCTGTAGCTATTTGGACCATACGATTAGATTATAAAGAAGACTGCATTTATATTTAGAAGAATTTCCAGTGATTGATATTTTTAACCCAATTATCATATGTTGTTTTCGTAAATTTAAAAAAATTGTTATATTACAGTTCAGGCACCGAACCTCAGTCATCCTTTCCATCTTCACGGATATTCTTTCACCGTCGTTGGAATAGGAAGATCTCCCGACAAAAATATCAAAAAAATTAACCTACAGCATGCTCTTGACTTAGATAGAAGAGGTCTGCTCAACAGACACTTCAATTTACCCCCTTACAAAGACACCGTAGCTGTACCGAATAACGGTTACGTCATATTAAGGTTCAGAGCAGATAATCCAGGTAAGAAATAAAGTAAACTAAAACAAATAATTCCTCGATTTATTTTCTGAAAACAGTGACTCTGGATGAGTAACTAGTTACATTTTCATTTCTCTTCTATGCATATATTCAGTTCACAAACCCAGTAATTATGTAATTAACAGATTCCCTCATTACTTGCATTTGTTAACGTAGCCAACAGGCCATCCATAAAAATAACTATAATATAACTCTTTTTCCAGGTTTTTGGTTATTTCACTGTCATTTTCTATTCCATATTCTTATTGGAATGAATGTAATTATTCACGTTGGAACACAATCAGATCTGCCGCCTGTACCAGAGGGCTTTCCGAAATGTGGACATTTTACTCCTCCTATAACGCTGGGACTAAAAAATTACTATGACAATCCTCATCACAAGAAGTAACTTCTATGTTCAAGTGTTATGTTCAATGAGTTCGGTGTGAATACTCAGGTGACGGCTACGCCCTCAATTGTTTTAATTTATTTATTTATTTTGTTTTATTTCTGTTTAAGTTTTAATCCGTTTCAATTTTATTGACGACTTTCGACAGTATGGCCAGATCCAAGCTATTAAAATACCAGTTTTTAGTATTCTGAAAATCTTTGTTACAATATAGAGTCTGAACACACTTATTTAGCTCAAATCGAGTTTCGCCAACAAGTCACTTTTATTGAATTCTGTTTTTATCAGTGGCATATGGTGAGTGAAAATGAGAAAGACCTCCGCTGAAACGCGTTGACTTATTTAAGAAAATATGGAAACAAAATGGACGCAGAGTTTTGAAAAGATCCGTTTAAGTCTCCCTCAAAATCGGTGGGTAGAAATAAACTAAATGGAGCTAAATAAGTGTGACTGATTTCATACCTCAATATTAAAAATATTTCTCTGAAACTATCTTGATAACAAAATTCAATTTGAATTTTATTCAACTATAATATTTTTTTATTTTTCAGGACGTTCACAAGAATTTTCTTATTATTGTTGTTTATTTGCCATTTGTATTTATGTAAAAAAATTATTAAGTAAAGGTTGATTATGTTGATTTTTAAATTTTAATTCAGCTTTGTAAATATGGAACGAGCATTGAATTTCAGAGGTTTCTGGTTCTATTGAAGTGGCAATTTGGGATATAGTTTTCATTTTGTTATGTGGATAAGGTTTACACACATAGATGAGCATTGTATGAAATTCATTTTCTGGATGAATATGGGTGCTAAAGAGGTCGCTATAGCACTTTTAGACTTTAGCTCGCTTGTACCGGTGTATATGTATAATTGGAGCTGAAACGGGAAGTAGAACTATATGAAATTCATCATTGATTATCACATAACAATTTTCATTCAGGTTTTGAATCCACTAGACGCCATCTGTAACAAACCAAGGAAAGAAGCGATTTGTGTCAGTCAACTAAAAAATGCCAAAAAGGTAGACGAAGGTCTACTACAAGATAGACCTGATGTTAAAATATTCCTACCCTTCAAATTTTTGGTATATCAGTTGGCTGAATTGTTCAAACCACATACTTACAAGAATTTTTTGGGTAAGTATCTATTGAGAGGATTATAGTTTTTAGATAATAAATTTTTCACTTTATTTTCGAATGCTTTCCAGGATAAAACATTTTGAAATTGTTGTAATGAAACCAAATTTGGCATGTTGAATTATTATTTGAGCTATTATTGCTCTTCCCAAATTAGCTTTCTAAAAGCTGGTTTTTACTTTGAAAAAGAGAGATGTCCGTTGACATTGTACAGTATGACACTTGCAACGGAACCCCCGTCAAAAGCTTCACCGGTGCCATCTATCTAATGTGACCAATAGCTTTGCCATACACTTGTTTGTATACAACGGTGATAGTCCACCTGAGTTTCCAATTGGCAACCCTAGATGGAGTTATTACACAACGATAACAGACTCTTATAAAGAGTTGTGGCGACAAAAGGAATGAAACTCTGTTCCTACGCCATTTTCAGTCACATTTAAATTTAATTGCACCTACCCGTACACCATCAAACATGTAGAAATTCACCAATCGGATTTTTAAATTAGACGCTGTTTAAATGAAATATAACCACATGTATTCAAATCAAGTTATTTAAAATATCGTCAAACGGGCCAGCAAAACTGCACTTATAATGACCACAACCGCCATTTACCAGATTTTTTTGATCCATACATAATCACCAAAGGACCAAAATTCTTTACTCTATTACAGAAATTTTCCTTGGGTCAACTGACTGAACTTTAATAAAAAAAAAACACTCTAAAGTATCAGTGTTTTATAAGAGTATATTTTCAAGTAATAATATTCATTTTTCAGCCGCTCCTGGAGGTGATCATGTTATAAGTTTGATTGACGAGATATCATATCGTGCAGCACCATCACCACCTCTTTCGCAAATCGACGACATATCACCAGACCAATTCTGCAATGGAGACAACAAACCTGATACTTGTGAGCAAAACTGTATGTGTACTCACAAAGTAGATCTGCCTCTCAACGCCATAGTGGAAGTAGTTCTTGTAGATGAAGGTAATTTTTTTCATAAGTGTCCAGTCGTGTAGATAAATAAAAGTATGTGTGAGCTAGTGTAGAGAAAAGAGTAAAAAAGGGTTACTCATTGCTTCAAGAATATGTAGTTAAAATTAACGCAATGGTCAAAGACTTACCCTGTATATGCGGTGTATCTAGTAAATACCCACCTATTAGCTGTTAAGGGGCAAAACAGGAGGAGTTTGAATCAAATTCGCAGCCATTTTGGGAATTTTCTTCGATTCAAAATATTTAGAAAATAATTTTGACCTACCCTGTTAATTTTTTGGGCGCTTGTTATAGTTAAGTTGAAAATTCTCGAATGTACCGTGATTCATCTTATAGATTCTCTGCTTGAATTATAAGTTGTGTGATTATATCTACCATTCTTTCATAACTGATTGAGAATTGAAAAGAAATACACCCTATTACCTGCAGGCAATGAACACAGTGCCGTGCTATTTGCAAATTGACTACATCACAGCTGCAAATGTGGCAGATGGTCAGATTTCATTCATCTAAAATTCGCAGTTGCCATTTTCGCAGATTCAGGTATATAGATACCGTCATTCGTTGATTTTCTACAAATACTGAAATATTTATTTCCAAAGAACTTCAACAAATTTAGGGGGAATCTCGCAACCCTGTATATGTATCACATTTTCTTGGTCACCAATACGGGCACTAGGTCCAAGGAGGGCATTCTCCTAATGGAATTGACGTGGTTATACAGGACGTTCGGAAGAGTTGATCAGTTGAAATCTTCTACAGGGTGTCCAAAGAAAATGTGAAAGATCTCTAGGATTCAGACAGAACATTAAAAAATAAGATGACAGATTCCCATAATTTATGAAAATTCAATACGATAAACAGTAGTAAGGACCTCTCAAAATACTGCCTTAAAACATAATTAGCTTGTTTAGTTTATCAGGGCCGGACTATGTTGTACATTTTATTGCTCACATTTTCAACACCCTGAATGATGGCGAGTTGAAAAGAACAATTTGAAATTTTATCCAAAACATGACATATCTTCAGTCATGATGATAATTCTGTATACAGAATTAGCCTTGTCGGCAATTGATTTTCGCATCGATAGGGCGCAGTTGGCATAATTGTTTGTGATAAATGATAGAATAGAATCTTTATTTTTTTGCAGTGCAAGCTCCAAATCTGAGTCATCCGTTCCATCTTCATGGCTATTCCTTTGTAGTCGTTGGCATCGGAAGATCTCCAGATACCAACATCAAAAAAATAAACTTGAAACATGCATTAGATTTGGACAGAAGAGGTCTTTTGCATAGGCATTTCAAGTTACCACCATTCAAGGATACCATTGCAGTACCAAATAACGGATATGTCATCATGAGGTTCAGGGCGGATAATCCAGGTAAGATAATGAAAACCACAGATTATAAAATATACGAGCGGCTTAATACTGCACTCGATCCTCAATGTTGGGAAGCCTGTAATAGCATTACGCCGTTGCCAGTTCTACGGTAACTCTTATAGGATCCCATACATATCATTATTCATATATGTTTATGTACATGTATTCATTCCTCATTTTCTCTACTGATAAAAACATCAATAGTCAGTGTCTGAGATTTATCGCATATATCGATTCCTGCATTAGTTGATTAAAAAAATGATTACTTATTCAATCCTCTTTTTCTATACTGTGCTGATACAATTTTTTAGCACAATAATCCAGACATGACCTATTATTGAATTAGCTGTATCACATTTTTTCGTAGTAATAGTATATTTAATTACCATCATTTTGAACTCATTAACTAGACGTAGAATTAACACATGAGGTCGATTGCTGACTGGATGTTTTCGGCCTCATGAATCGACACGAGTTACGATGTAATAGGCGGAATTTGAAACACTGCGCTGGAATTTCTGAGCATTTCGGTACTCGTCAAATTTTCATGAAATTTTGAATGTATTGAAGTCGTTGCGTTGAAATGCCCATCATAATATATGTCACATGACGACCTTTCATAATCAGTTAACGCATTTTCTGGCAAAACAGCTTATTTTGGATGGCAAACATAGTAATTTTGAGAATAAGGCTCACCTTTGTTGTATGGGTATCGAATCATTTATGCAATATTTATTTTTAGGTTATTGGTTGTTCCATTGCCACTTCCTCTTCCACGTCTTGATAGGAATGAACCTCATACTTCACGTTGGCACAAAAGCAGATCTACCGCCCGTCCCCAAAGGCTTTCCACGATGCGGAGATTTTACACCACCAATAACGACAGATCATCATTATCACAACCCCTTCCATTAAAAAATGTGAAAAACAATCAGTAACTCTCAGGTGATGAAAATCAGTGATTTCTAGAATATTTATTTAATACTTCGTTCGACATGAAGAGTCGAAATAACTATAAAAATGGTCAATGACCAACTAGTCGTTTAAATTTCTATTTTGAAGATTCTAGAACTTATCGAACAAAATGAATTGTGCCTTAGTTTTTGTACGAATGAGAAAATATATGTTATTGTTATAATGCTTATGTTTTATCGATATTCATTTAGAATAGCTAGTGTGTTAAGCAGTCCTGTATTTATAAATAGGTCGTATAAGCTGCGGCAGATTTCAGAGAGCGGTCACTTGATCTCAGTTAAAGACGTCCACTGATTTTCTTATGATTTTTTATGCTCAACTGCCAAAATATGTTTCTTTTTTTATTGTGACATCCCTGCGTTCATATATTTTCGAAATACTCCTGAAGAACGTTGAAGAAACTAGTCTAATATGGATTATAAAGGTATTTTGGAATGAATTACTCTGGAAATACAGACATTCTTCATATTTTAAAAAATTGAAACTTATTGTCGAACGTGTTTTGGATAAATTCAAATTTAAATAAAACCTAGTACGTACTTTAATTCTATCATCACAAATGCCAAAATTTTTGGAACATTCTCAGCATTTGTTTCAACGTATTTCAGATGTTCAATTATGGAATAGACCTTTTCGTATGGTCGGTAGAAATAGATGAGATTTAAAAAATTTACACCTCCGTGTCCCGTTCAAGAAAAGGGAAGAGTACGTCGCACGTATTTTTTTGAAATTATTCAAATATAATATTCCATAAATCTTATTCACTTTTTACAATTTTGACCAAATCAAGAGCCTCCTTTAGGGGATCATTCACTCAATTATTCGATTAAAGGGAAACTGTTTCAATCAGCGAAGAAAAACTAAGAATAATAATAATTATCTTTATTTTTCGAAATGTTATAACATTTATTATTTATTACAACTATATACTTCCATCTAACCCGATGAATCATGTACTGCAATCACGGTGGGCATGTTCACATAACTTGTTTATACAGCATACACTTTGGATTTGGGTTGCCAACCCCCTATTTGATTACAAGCACTAATAAATAATTTCCAAATTCTGAGCATAGATAGTTTCAAGTTGGTTAAACATGCTGATATACGGATTTCATAATGAAATGGTACTAATTATAAAAGTATACAAAAACTAACAGAGGAGAATTAACTGAAGCCAGAAGTTTTCTATCGGTTTGAAGACCAATTGGCCAACCTATCTTCATATCACATAAGTGACAAATTTAAGGTGTTCTGTCACTATGTGTAATTACATAACTTACCCATTTAGAAATCCTGATATGAGAGAAAAATTAATCTGATCCAGTCCTTAATAGTTCAAGAAGCCGAAAGGAGTTATAAATAACAAAAGAGAATTCAATTCTGTTGAAAAAAAAATTATTTGTATATAAAGTATTATATAAGTATAAAAAAGAATTATAGTATAGCTGGCCTTTAGAAAAACAACGAATAAAGTCGAAATAACAGTAATGACGAAGAAAATCACAACAAGTAAGAAACAAAAGGCTGTGATATGCTCAAAACTACAAACCACACCTAAAGTTCCTTTCTCGTAGCAACTTCATTATGTTCCAGAGTAGCGGAGAATTGATGCATAACTGATTCTTTTTTTATTGCTGATATAGCTTTATGGATAAATGAACCATAGTGAAGCTATATCAACAACTAAAAAAGGATCATTATCCACGTTACCAGACGCACGATGATGGCTCATACTTCTTGCGAATGTTCGATCTAGTCACACAGATCATACCTGTGACCTTACCGAACACTCGAAAAATGTATAAACATTTATACTGCTCTAGATGTCCTAAAGGTACGAATGAGATCAAGAAAACCAATCGCCTTTGTTGAGAAACTAGAGGCTGTGATATGACTTAAAATAGCATACACAGCCAAAAGTTACTTCACAACGACGGCCAGTTTCTCTATAAACAACAAAACTGCTAGAAGCCAGAAAATATGTATCGTCACATTTCGGTGAAGAAACCATATGACCGTAAACCACTCACACGGCTAGATCACCAAAGATGTGGAAATACAAAACTTTATAAATTCACAAAAAAAAACACAACTAACACTCACCAAAAATGAACGAAATTTCAACACAAGAAAATCAAGAATAAAGAGAAAACACAAATGTATATCATGGCGGGGTGTTGAAAAACGACTACAGCATGTTCTAAAGTCCCACACCAATCTGCGGTACCAAGGGTGGTTCTCGTAGGAACGCCTATAAGGAACTAATGGTGACGGGGTGAGGAAATACGGGTCCCATCCATGCGCACAGCTTCAATGGGCATCTTACAACCTTTCCTAGGCAATATTTCTATGAATTATCGCCACAGGATAAGGTTGGAAAATGCCCTTTGAAACTGTGCGCATCGATAGGACCCGCATCTCCCCACATATGTTTAAATTGTCAGGTGGAATTTACCTGAATAGAAGGATAAAAATTCCTTGTGTTGAATAACCTACCCCAATGAAAAGTTGTGGGAAAATGCTAGAGAAGCAAACTGAGCTCTCTTCTTACCTTCTTGAATATTTAACTTCATCATAATCGAAGTATAATTATAAAATAGTGTAGTTCTCCAGGGAGAAACTAAAAAATATATGAAAGCATGTCAAAGGTTTAGCTGCTAAAGATCTTACAATAATGAGCGCAAAAAATTGGAGCTCAAACAATTTAAACTATGTAAATTTTCAGGCATCATGAACGATGTTCAATGATGACTACCCAAAAAAACATTACTAGACGAAAAACAAAAATGAAAACAGTTGACATTTGATTGATTCATAATGAAATGAAAAATTCTAATATCAAAATTGTATCCACACACAAATTCAATTTCACAAATGAAAACAATATTTGTATTAAGAAATTGGTTAAGAAGATAATAAAATTAAGTAGAGTAATCAATTAACTTACCAACTGACATAAATAACTGAAGAACGAATTATTACTCACTTTAAGACTACTTCAATAACTACGAAGTCATTCGATCATCAGGTCAAAGATGGTACAAAAAAAAATAGTTAAAAAGGAACCACAACATAAAAAGAATTACTATGAATATAAAAAACGCGAAAGAGGCAAACACGTATCATGACTTAGACAATATAGAAACGGCAATGTTAACTTTCACAGTTTTTCAAAGATGTTCAGCGTTGAGCAATGAACAACTTCAATGGTACTTGCAAAAACTAAAACCTCTTATATATATGCTACGACAAGTGCAAAAAGTGGGGGTGGGGGGGTGTGTAACACTGCGAACAATTGAAAAAGGTAAAAATTCCGAGAAAGACAGGCAAAAACTCATTGCGACAAGTTGTTAGTACCGGTCATTCTCATAAAGGTTCCCATTGTTTTCAAGGACTGTCAAAACCATTTCTTATTTTGTTATCTTCTCAACGCAAACTTCTATTTTCAAAAAGTAAAACATAACTTTCGTAATTATCGATATTCGTGGTAACTCCGGATGAATTTTGAAGCAAAGAAAAAGTTTCTAACTAGATAAACACATTCAAAAATTTATTCACATATTCTTGTGGTTATTTACAATTGCAGGTTACAAGTAGACTGAACAAACTCAGATAATCGATATCACTCAGTCGAAATTTAAAATAAATGTTGGGACAAGTGTCGCTCTGCCTGAATTTATGAGATGATTTATCAAATATCGATGATTTACAATATATATGTAATATTATGTCCTCATAAATACGATATCTGAAATTTATATACTCTATACTCTATGACAAAACAAAAGAGATGAAAATGAATGAAAAAATTTAAAAATATGACCCAACAAATTGATAAATTCTTGATATTCATCAGTAACATTTTCATGGCAGTCTCATATAATCATCCAAAGGATTTCGTCAAAGATTACAGATACAGGCTAGCCGAAAAAACAATGTCTCTTTTTATCGTTTTGATAGCTTCATTGAATTTATCTTCCAGATCCTTATTTCCTATTGTTTTCGACGCTTGCACCATCTGCCTCAAAAGTTCTTCTAATCTCCTCATGCAACGAACTATCGAACCTTCGTAAATTTCTGTCGATCTACAAAGTTCACTGAAAGATGCTCCTTTGCACCACTGGTACACAATATGATACATTGCGGTCTTGAATTTACCAATGTAAGCTTGCTCATCCAATGGCAATCTAGCTTCCGTACTTATCTTCGCAATACGACGGGCGATATCCTAAATAATAATAATCATGTTGATAAATTACCAATAAAAGATGAGCGATATCAATTCAATCGTTAACAACGACAAAAAAAGCAAGAATTTTATAATTTCGTTTTTTGAAAAAATTCGGTTTGCCTCGTAAAACTTTCCTTATCTAACTTCAATTTAATCGCCTTAAAAAAAGTTTTTAAACAAAAAATTGTAGGTAAAAAATAATTCAAACATTTCTCGCGGTGTTTCTTATTTCAGATTCGAGGGAAACAATTCAGATTGCCTCACATGCCCATAAAGGATGTTTAAAATTCGTGGCGCCCTTGCTTTTTAAGATCATACAATTAGAAACCAGGAAATATAGATATATCGTTCGACATACTCTGATGCTGCCTTAAAATATTCTTGAAGTCTGTATGTATTTCCAGTTATAAGGAAAATTAAATTTTTGATCATTTTATTCAATTTTTCGATTCCATATTTTCTCATTCAGCTAGTCGAAATAGTTTTTCAAACATGGGAAAAGTGAGTGAGTCTTTGACCACTGCTTTAATTTTAACCATAGATTCTTGAGATCAAAAGAAACACTTTTTTCCCATACCGTTTTTACATATTCAGCTGCGTTAAAAAGTTATAAGCATTTTAAGTTTTCACATTCACAAATACTCCTCTGTAGTCCAATTTAGTTTGAATGAAAATTTTCTTCCACAGCATCCACTATTGAATCTGAATTGTTTAAAAACATTATTTTCCCTCTAAGAAATCATTCACTGACTATGTTTCATCAGGTAATTATATCGATTTAATTCCTTTCAACTTCAAATATCTCAAAAATGGTGCAATTTAGGAAAAAAGATGAGGAATGATTTTATCTGCAAAAAAGACTAATGATTCTAAGAAGTACAAGATACGGACCTTTAGTTCAAGTGATATTTATTTTTCATGCAATTCAACCAATCTGTACAGTAGTAGTGAGAAACCCACAAGAAATGGAACAAATCTATTGATGCTAAAATATACATGACTGTTATCAAAAAACTTCTACAAGAAATCATTTCAATTGACATTGTCGTTTGAGTATTACAGGTGAACATGCAATTTTTTTATGAAATTTCAACACCCTATATCGTTTGAACGGGGCCAAATTTGGAAAAATGTTATAGGAAGAAAATGTTTCTTTTGACGTCAAGAATCTATGCTTAAAATTAACGCAATGGTCGAAGATTCACCCTGTATATAGATATCTGATCTTTCCACCAAGACAAACTCTAAATGCTTAAATATGGCGATAGCTTTTACAAATAGACAAAAGTTCCAAAAGCTAAACTCTAGTTCCATAACATTCTTAGAACTAAAATAGTTAATTATATTGTATTCAGACGGTGTCTCATAATAAAACCATACAAGGCTTCAATCGCAGAGTATTTATTAGCAACCGCCTCATAAAACATCTTTAATTATTTATATAATTCAGAATTTTTCTGATCCTCGGTGTAATACACTGAGGTACCAGAGACTGGATATGAGGCTCCTAAAACCTAAACTTCAGGATAACTCCTAAGAAATTCAGTTTCAAATACAATATGACCATGAACATAAATGTAGTATTTAAGCTATCGGCAATTATCTGCAGCTCTAAATAAAACTGACATTGTTTCACGAGGATTTATATAGTCTAGTAATGATCTTGATATCTTCTGCTCCGAAAAATAACTTTTCAAAAAATATGAAAATGGTTCCCATTAGGGAAATCATACTAATGTTTCATTGAATACCGATATGATCACTTTTGATTGTGTTTATCAAAATGAACAAAAACAGGTTGTCAGGAACGTTTCGCCAAATCCTTCATTTATACATAAATCAGAAGTTTAGATAAATCCACTCTCATATTTTAACAAAACAAAGGGAGAATTATAATTACAACTAATAAAAATAAAAAAACAACTCCAATAGTAGAACACTTTCGTTTGAAATATCTATTTCATTACACATGTTTTTTATTCCAGAAAACATAGTTTCATCAATGATAAAAGAGAATATTTTCATTCTTATCAAACAATTAAAAAAACCACAAAAAAAATTATCAAACAATAAAATTAAACGTGTCCTGTTTGATCTCATGATACGATATGAAAACTTTTATTTGTCTGGAATAGAAAATATATATTTCAATCGAAAGTGTACGACTATTAGAGTCAATTTTTCTTTATTTTTATTAATTTTCATTTTTCAAGAATGACTTGTTCCATTTAACTATAATCACAACGCCCATCACAAATTATTCGAAAACACCTTGTGTGGATTTTCTTTTAAATTCGGGAAAAGCAAAATATTCTCACTCAATTGTGAAAACAGTTGGTGCTTAGGATTTTTTATTTAGATTGAAAATCATTCCGACGAAGGCAACTTACACGAGAAAATATATTCAGAATGTCATGTTTATCTCAATTTTTTATAACCTGAATTTCTCAGGCTCCAAGAATATTTTATCTCGGTTCGAAATATTGCCCATTATAATACCGCTTTTCAGACTTGTCTGAATGATATACCCACATTCGAACATTGGATACACCTATGTGCTCGTGTGGCAACACTGCATGAAAGTATTTCTCAACATATCTTTCAACCAGGACATATTTTCATAGCAATATTATAATTTCATTCAAGAATTTAGGGAAAGGACCGTAATATATAATTTCCAATAATAAAATTCAACTTTGAACAACATTCAAATTCATTTATAATCGATATTCGACAACTGACATCGAATAACCTCAAAACCTGCAACATTTCCATCAAGTTTGTAACGGAAACCACGAAAACAAACCAACTCACGTTTCTCTCCGTAGTAGACACGGCAACGTGGCTTGTTTATTCAACATTCCATAAACACGTGAGAGACGAGCTTTCAAACCAGTTTCGCGCTTTTTTCAAACGCCTACTAAACGTTCAATTTCCTAACTCAATGCACCCCGTTGAGGTGAACGAAAGCCGGATGGGTCTTAGTTCAGTTAAACCCGGAACACAATACAAAGAGAGCGAGAGAGAAAAAGAAAGTTCCAGAATGATTTCGAAGTCGTCGACAGAGACTACCTGCGTTAACGGCCTTAGGAATCTCACCACCGACCTTTTTTTTGTGACGGTCAATCCGGGGCGGTCGTCCTTCCAGATGACCACCCCTCATTAAATGCCGTGGGTAAGAGTATTAACTGCGAAAATGAAAAAAAAAAAGCTTACCTGCATTTGGAGGATCAGATGTTTGGGATATTCGTCTTTCTCGTTGCTTTTTTCGTCGCAAACAAAACAGCTAAGCAGGGCGCACACTTCAGCCGCGTTGAGAGGGTTGAAGATGCCGCTGAACAGCATCTCGGTAATAAGAAGCTCGTCGGCGCTGTAAAACAATGATCACAATGTACAGGTAAAGGTGTATGTATGTATCATGTCGGTATATGGTGCGACCGAATGGGAAAAGGTGTTGAGAGTATGGGGCGGCGTTGCAACCACCTCTATTGGGGGAACGGTTATCCGATGAAAAAATTTTCCTCGCGGAGGGCAATCGAATCACGCCGAAATAAAAATTATTACTACCACGATGTAGGTAGGTATCCAGACCGTACGCATCGGGGTTTCTCGGAAATGCACTTCCGAGAATTTGGTAAGCTGGTTCGGCGCGATGAACGTCATGAGTCGTACGGGTTATGGGAACTGCCGTTCCTTCGCGAAAGGTATGCGGCATAGGTACGTGTAGTACGGTATCCATGAAGACAGTGACGGAGTTAGGTCGCATTCATATGAATTCGATTCTATTCATATTGTTTGGAAGAAGATTGAGTTCTCGAACCAACTGCATTATTGCGAAACCATTTGCTTCTTAAATGTTATTTCCTAAGATGGAAGAGTGGTTTGAATTCAAGAGTTCCGTAATAAGCAGCCGTATCAGAGCAAAGTCGTAAAAAACTTCTGGTGGATAATACATAATCATATATAGACATGAAAAAAATATCAGCAAATGACTCCTATACAGAGTGCTTCCGAAGGAGTCTGTCAAATTTTATGAGTTCACACTAGTCAAGGCTGTTTTGAAACAATGTTTTAGTCCAGTCGTTTTAGGTTTCATCTGAGGAAAAAGTAACATATTTAATTGTATCGGTGTTTACATGGTGGAAATTCTATTCAAATAAATAATAAGATTCAGATTTCCACAAATTTTTATTGTTTATTACAACAATTGTTTCGCCAACACTGTGGCTTCATCAGGTTTTACATTTTGAATGATAGTTTCACTGAAGTAATTCTGTATTTATGGCTGTAAAACTTTTTCGGAATGTCGTCTCTGAGTAATAAATATTGATGTATGTTAGTATTTTTTCAGGAAGATGTTTGACAATGGGGACCGGTCAAAATCTGTTCGTTCAAAATATATTCGGATTCATCTGGGGTTTTAAGCACTGAATATTAAATGCTTGGTTTTTGTTAAAGCTATTTAGTACTCTCACCTAATGAATTAATTTTTTTCCAAAGACTAATAGTGAATTATCCCTAATAGTAAATAATTTGGATCTATGGGTTCAGCGAGCGAAATGGCTAATTGATCATAAATCATCTCATTATCCGTTTGCGTAATATTATTCAATTTTTATTGTTTAATTTTTTCATTTTTCATCCATTGTTTTCTTTGTTTTTTTCTCTATTGCCAGATCGCTCAATTCACTTAATTGTAGTTATAATTATGGCATTGGTGGTAGAGCAGACCCTTGTCTCAAGATGTCTGAACCAAGTGCCAATTGTTCGCCTATATTGTTCTGAAAATTTCCCATTTAAATGTAATTATGGTGATCAATAAACTGATTATTATTATTATTATTAAATTCAAAAATAGATTTAATTTGGAATTTGCAGCGTTGTAAAATACTAAAAACAGTGCTGTAATGAACTCATTACATCATTGTTTTCAGTTTTTTCGTTTTGTGGTTGACAATACTGACATCCTATTCTTTCGAATGTCAACACGCGACCATTGCATGTCAATTGTCAATATTAAACCATGTAGAGATTTGAACGCACTATTCAAATTCTTAACCTGTCAATTTTCGTATCAGTCACACAAACTGCGAAAATAAAATACAAAAGGCACTAGGAGGTATAATCTTAATTTTTCATTGAATTCCAATAAATTTCTCACAATTATTGACTGAAATAGAGAAAATATCGTCTAATACTATTTGCAGAAGGCAATCCCAACACTCATGCGTTCAAAAACTCGCATTCGTGTCGGAATAGGTGCCCATTCTGCAACTTGTTTTAGAATATACTTATACACTATCATTAAAAAGAGATTTCAACGAACAAAAAACACCCGATTTTATCAAAAAGCAAGAATTTTGAATTGAAAATTTGTGTGTCTTTTTGATAATGAGTCAAAATAAAGTGAAAAAATGAATATTAAGAAAAAAATACACAATTTACAAACAATAAAAAATTTACCGTAAATTATTTTTTGTACAACTGTCAATATGTACAGTACCCTTTCCAAGGTTGAATGTGTGCCGATGCTATTCTCCATTTTCATTTCATAGGATCATAAAATTGACGTCGTTTTAATGCCTACATAAGTTCGATTTTTTTAAAGGAATATTTTCATCATTTCAAATAAAAAAATTATGGAAACTGATTGCCTAAACTGCGAATTTCAATACGATAGGAATCCAAAATGGAATCTGATAGTGAACCGATTTTACCTGGACTTCTATTTAGTCCAGAGCATATTGAATTTTGTAATAGAAAAGGATAAGTTAGCTACTGAGGTATGAAGTATTACTTTTCGACTGGGCCTTTCTGAAATTCGCAAACACACTCAACATTCTTGGAGTATACGAAAAAACTAATCACATTCCCAGATTACAGTCCCAGTGATTTCAGAAGCACATACTTTTTTCACAGTGTGATTGAAAAATCACAGTATTGCTCATATCTAAGTGGAAATTTCATTTTTAGTACTCCTATCAATGTGTTCAGCCCCTAAGGATATTGCCCATGTTCTTTAGAAAAATGGAATACTTGTTCAAAAGTATCTTCATTTGGTTGACGTCGGTTGGGCAATCGTCTTTGGTACTTCATTTAATGGCTTCATTTTCGTAACAAAATCATAAAAAAATTAATATCCTCACTCCTTCTAGCGATATTACCATATCGATCATCTTTAATTTTTTTTTCTAGGAGAAACTTAACTTATACAAAAAAAAAAAAAACGCTCCAGTACTGTTAGTTATGGTAGCGAATTCTTGAAAACGGCATTTATAATCATTAATGTATAATTCCCACCCTGTATTTTCGAGAATTTTGGAATTATTGAAAGTAGATAATAACATTCTTCTACACTGAAAGTGTCATCAATATCGAACAAGCCATTCCAAAGTTATGAATTAAAGTAAAATCGAACGAACCGGACAAAGCACCCTGTATTTTCTCATTGAAGGCCCCAACCATAAACCGAACATTGTCTCGAAACTGCCTTGACTACTGTAAACTTCTCCTAAAACCTGAAGGACACTTCGCAATCAACCTTTATAGGGTTTTTCGAATTGGCGTGCATATTAGGAATCTCTGGAGACCTGCATCTCTTTGAAATCAGAAGGTTGAGATTATAATATTGCTCGAAATTCTCTAGAGACCATAAATATTTTCGAAGCTCCTTACCGCACATCAGTGCTTTTGTAATTTAATTTCCATCGCACTGTTCAAGAGTGTACGAAATGACTTTAGAACAAGTGAACTAAAACTTCTGACTCCTACGTTCTGTTATGAAAACAATCGAGAATCAAAGAATTACTCAATAATACAAGTCCATGCTATGTGGTAAACTTCAAAAACGAACGACAATATTTCACAATACCTACCATTTCTCTCAAACCCTGCAGTAAAACCATTTCTCTTCCATTATTCACGGACCGTTATAAATCTACGTCAAAAGTCTGCATTCTGATCCCTTTATAACAATGACTTACATACCTAAAGTTTCCTAAGCCCAGCTGCAAATTGCCGGCGCCGACACTGCAAACTAACAATACATTGCCAAAATATTTCCGTTTCTGCAGATCCGAACTAGCCTGTATCCAAGTATTTGGTTAATTCCCCCATAGTTGGAATACGTAAATAAAAATTTAGAACTAAACCTACTAAAATGCGAAGAAGCACTGGAAGAGTGCGATACAAAACGACCCACATGAAGAATGTGAAAGAATCAAACATATATCTTAAATTCTCAAATGATATTATTCCTGATGGAAAATGAAAATCAACAAAGGAGTATCCATTCTTCACTAGAGGTTTTTGATGAACTCTATGTTTGCCTATTTGACCCATTCCTGTTTTTTTAATTTTTTGAAAACAAGTTTGAATGAATACCCAATCACATCAGAAACAGGAAAATTTTTTCTTTAAATTTTTTTGTCTCTTTGTATAAACAAAAGTGCTCAGGCTCCAGAAATATTTTAGCTCTGTAGAGAATTTCGGGCAATATCATAATACCAATTTTCAAATTTCAAAAATGTCCAGCTTTACCAAATGTCGAATAGAGGTTTCATATTTTCAGAATAGTTTAGGTGTCCAAATATCTCGATCACGTTATGATATGACACAAACAGGCTTGCAAAATTGCCTAGACATCGACACGCTAGAAAATATTCATAAAAAATATTCAAAAACATTTTATCCGTCCTATTTAGGCGAAAATTTTTGCATATAGGGACATTATTGATGTTTTACATATTCTCAATGTCTCTATTTCTTGGTCGTAGCTTCCTTTCATCAGAAGATATAATTTTTTTTCATTTACTTAAGCTCCAAGCAATCACAGAAAACAAATTCATGGTCTGAAAAAGTTTAATGTACTTCTCGTAAATGCCATGTAGAAGTTTCAGAAGATTCGATATCGAAGAATCGTAGCTATTGTGTAATTTTGATTTAAATATACAGGTTGTCCCGTAACTCAACGTCAAGCGGTTACTGGGCGATATGCTAGGTTATACCAGTTCTAGCAAAAATTTAAAAAAATTCTGTCACTTGGTTAAGTGGTAATAGGTATTTTTTGTAGTCACAAATATTCCAATTTTCAGTGATTTTTTTAAACGTAATCCTAAATAACCATGCTATTGATTACCTTCACAAATCCATTATTAGGTACAAATGTTTTATTTGATTTATTTTTCATTTTTTTAAATAACCATGCTATTGATTACAGTCGCAAATCCATTGTTAAGTACAATTGTTTTATTTTTTAATTTTTTTTTATTTTTATTTTTTTTAAAATTTGCTAGAACTGGTATAACCTAGCATATCGCCCAGTAAGCGCTTGACGTTGAGTTACGGGACACACTGTATAAGGTATTTCAGAGGGCAAATATATGCCCGTTCCAAATTCTGGTATGAATTTGTTTACCGTTAGATCAATTTCCCCGATTTTGTTGTCATATGCATTCAAAAAGTTATAATTTGAAGTAGTAAAGAGGAACAGGATTGTGGCTGATATGAAACTAAAGGATAACCGTTAGTTTGGTTATTTTTAACTCAAGATATTTGTAATTTGGACTTGAATATATAAGGAGTCTCGAAGGGGAAAAGTTTACTGGGATAATGATATTCTAAAAGGTTGACATGCCATGCCTACTTTTGATTGGGTTCTAGGAGTTTTTAGCGTTAAACCAAACTTGAAGAAAATTTTGAGTAGTTATTTTTAATTTGAGATTTATAGGTTTGTTCACTCATCATTGGGCAAAACAATAATAACACGCTGTTTTACTATTACAAGCGCACAATAGTATATTCTAAAACAAGTTGCATAATAGGCTCCTATTCGAACATGAATGCCAAATGAAGGCATTGCCTTGTGTCACTTGTTTTAGACGAGATTTTCCCTACATCAGAAATATTTTTTGAAAAAAAGCTCATATTTGATGAGAAATTCGTATTGTATATCCAAGTGACTTTTGCAATGAATCTTGGTAGTTGACGTGACCGACGAAAGTTGACGCATTACTAAGTTTCAATTTGAATAGAACCCAAGGAATTGTTTCCTTACGACGTTCACGTGACGGCGCAACCATGCAAATTATTCATAAATATATGATTTTCGCTATTTCAGTGTCGTAATGAGTTCATTACAGTACATTATATATACAGTATATTTTTCGTTTTGTGGTTGACAACACTAACATCCTAACCGTTCGAATGTCAACACGCGTCCATTGCATGTCAATTGTCAATATTAAACCATGTAGAGATTTGAACGCACTATTCAAATTCTATAATCAATTTTCGTATCAGTCACACCAACTGCGAAAATAAAATACAAAAGCCACTAGGAGGTATAATCTGAATTTTTCATTGAATTCCAATAAATTTCTCACAATTCTTGACTGAAATAGAGAAAATATCGTCTAATACTCGTTGCAGAAGGCAACTCCAACACTCATGCGCTCCTTCGTCGCTCGTTTTCGAATTTCACATCCGTGTTGGAATAGGTGACCATTCTGCAACTTGTTTTAGAATATACTATTCTTGTGGAACTGAATTAAAAACCACATATATTCAAATCTAAAGCGTGAAATTGATATGAGGCTTTCAAATTTGACGTTAATGCTATGTGGCGTCATCTAACGAAAAATAAGGGAGAGTCCTCTTGGCGCCAAACCTGTGAAACAAAATCGAATCGGTGAATACGCCATTATTTAAGACATCTCAATCGAACCCCTTGAACATCGATGGTTTCGAATTATCATCTTATATTGACATTTGACGTGTCTTTAAATTTGATAGGAAATCAAATGCTGACAACTATAAAACGAAAAATATTATTATAAACAATGCTATAATGAGCTCATTACAGATTTGTTTTTAGTACTGTAATGAACTTATTACGAAACTGAAGTAGAGAGTTTTTTTGATTTACCGTTTCCACCAAAATTGCTTGTATTACCTTCAATTTTGCACACTTGTAGAAAATCGAGAAGTATTAATTTAAAATGGGATTTCCTTCAAAAATTGATTGTTATTAAATATTAATCGAACTTCGTCACTGCAAGTAGCTTATTCTAGTATATACCTCACAAAAAGCCGGGCGGGGGTTATGATAAATCATTTGTTAACAACATGAGTTGACTCATAATACTTTTATTGTTTTCTGTATTAGTTTGTATATGATTCATATCGTTCGTTTTGAAATATCGTCAAGATTTCTTAACGAGACCACACGGAGGTGCGACTCTAACGGCTTTATTAAAAGTAACCGCGGTTACAAAATCGCTATTTTCCTGCACCGCGACTCGTTAGTAACCGGTATTCCAATGTCTAATGGGCGCCGAAAATAGAACAGCCGTTATATCTCGCACAAAAAGGAACATCCAACCTCAACTCAACAACATTCTTTCCCGCCAAAGCATCCAAAACCCAAACGGGCGAGTCCGGCCCCGGACGGTCTTTGACTCCGCTAACATTCGTACAGGGAGAGACAATAAATCACCTACCTGCTCAATTCGCAGGCCACCCGACCCTTTAGCTGTATGACGTCCGTGTTCGTGCAATAGCCGAGCCGCCTCAATACGCGTTTGCGACATTTGAGCTCGTCCAGTTGCAAAATGGATTTGGCCTCGAGCAGCTTTGTTTTGGCTACCTCCATCTTGGATTTAATGCCCATTTTTTCGTTGTATTTTCTGTAGCACGAGTTCAGTGCCTCCGTCTCGTGCAGAGGATGATCTTTCATGCTGAAAAGAAAGATTAACGAAATCGTCAAGAATATGATTCAGAATTTCTAATTACGTTATAAAACATTTCAATATCTCCAAGATAATTAGGCCGTTTAATGCTTTGGTGAGGCCACTATCAGAATATGCATCACAAATTTGGATGCCATTAGAGACCACACATATTGAGTTTATAGAGGAAGTCCAAAAAAGATTCCTGCGATATCTCTATTTTTTTTCAAATAATTGTTATCCTTTAAAAATATCATACAAATCTGTTAGATACTTCCAATTTTTGAACCCTTTTTCAAACGAGAAGACAACAAGCTGTGATTTATTTGTACTTTATCTCAAATAATCTTAAATAACTTAAAGCATAAAGATTGTAATTTACTTAATTGCATACATTTCAATGTACCAAAAATTAATTCAGCATTTCCAAACAAACCAAAGATATTTAGTGTATATCTTAGTAATAAGATCTCTCCTTTTAACAGAATGGTAACAATAGCAAACGAGGTGCTAGGTGAGGTACAGGTAGATTTGTTAAATATTGGCCCCAAAGATTTGAAGGCTGTGTTCTAGATCAAGTTATTCTTTTTGTTGAATGAATTTTTGTTGTTATACTGTTGATAGTAACTTTGCAAGTAAATACCATTCTTTAAGTGGTGTTTGTAAAGTATGCAATAAATAAATAATTATTGTTTTTGTTTCATCCTGTGTCATCCCTATCAACAATCTAAGTATGTATTATGAATAGGAAAAGTGGGCCATGCGATATTTTTTTGGCAAGGCCCTTGTATCTACTTTACAGGCGTTCGGAAATTTTCAAGACAATTTCGTTTGTTAAAATTAGTACAAAACGGTTTTCAGGATCTACGCTATGTCACATGACGATCTTGCCATATCAGTTGGCGCAAAGCATCAATGGTTTTCGGATCAACAACTGATTTTGGACGACCTTCACGACATTAATCTTGGAGTGAACTATGAGCACGGTTGAATTCATCATACCATCGATAAACACTGGTCCTTGATGGAACTTCATCGACAAAAATTGAATTAACTTCATTGATGCACTGTTGTTGAGTTCATCCACGTCGAAAGTTGTAGAAAATAATTGCACGAAAATGTTCATGATTTAATTCCATCTATTGGGAGAGAGGAATCTTTTGAGTTAATTGTAAACAACACAAATAGCGCTCGTATGTCAAAACGTTCTGATTATGTATAACCTCAAAAATGTCAAGCTTTACGATAGAGCTGTCAGTTGGCAGATTGCAACCTTAGACTATATAAGATAGACAAAGCATTCCTTTGTAAAATGTCGATTTGTTTTGACTCCCTCATTGAAAGTCTCTTGTGAAACCTCACCCGGTAAATCTTTTTCCATTTACTCAGGTCACAATATCATCAGGGTCAAAATGATCTGAACAAATGAAAATTGCTTTTTTTGGGCAAATACTTGACCATCCCAACAGTGAAACCCAAATTCTTCTTTTTTCATCGTCATCTGGGAACCTTAATTCAAGAAAACCTCATATCTCATAATAATCTCATTGAAAACTTCCCTATTAAAACTTTCTACGGTACTGAACATGTAAATAACTAAATACCTCGGTTCTAACTATATGTTAGGCCCGAAGACCGAAAACGCTCAGTGGCCGGAAAAAACGGCCACATCGCGTTTTGGCTGCCTTCGAACGCACAGAACGCGTTTTGGCTGTTTTTAAACGCTCGCAACGCGTTCTGGTAATTGTTTAACAGCCGGAATGCGTTTTGTCAATTGTTCAACGCTCACAACGCGTTCTTAATGTTCGACTTGTATTATTTGCCGCTTTCTACCTGCGTAGGATAAAATTTATATTGTCCCTCATATACAAAGTTGAAAATTGAAATACAATTCAATTATTGACAACTACAATTGGATACCAAAGATGGCTTCGGTTTTTCTTGCCGAATCATTTCAACAATATTAAATTTCTTATAATTGTTTTTCAGTACTAGGAAGAAAGTTACACTAATAAACTTATATTGTCGAGCATATAATATATAAATGCATGAATGAAAAAGCGAAAAGTTCTTTATTGAACAAATGAATTTCAATTTATTTTCTACAAATCCAACTTATTGTGGAGAACAAAACAAACTTGAATTTATAACTCTTTTAATTAATTTATTAGAAACAATTCAATTATTGAAAACTACAATTAAATACAAACGACGGGTTTTTCCGAACTTTTGTGTACTTTACATAGGTACGTTACTTATTTTTACAAGAACTGTTTGAATGACATTTCGAATTACATAGTACATTTGAATTGTATCCGTAAAGTATGGAACAAATTCATTTTTAGCTAATCAGACCATTTTAAGAAATAATCCTGAAACACATCGATTTTTATTTTAATTTACCTTATTTTAAAATAATAATCTAATATACAGCGTGAATTATTTTCGAGTAATGACATCACCGTCATTTTTTTTTAATTGAACTATTTTGTTCCCATTTCCGGATTACTCTAGCTGAGCTGATTCCAAAAATGTATCACATGTTGATTCCAATAGGTACAGGGTCGACAAATAAGACTATAGTTTTGTATGTGCTCAGTGCTCATAAAGAAATGCTAGACCACAAGTACCAAACATGTTCGGAAACAACTTATTTTTATTATTCTAAAAATGTAAAAAACTACAGGGTCTTACATTTGAACCAATTGCCGTTAGACAAACGCGTTCCGGCTGTTTAACAATTACCAGAACGCGTTGCGAGCGTTTAAAAACAACCAAAACGCGTTCTGTGCGTTCGAAGACAGCCAGAACGCGATGTGGCCGTTTTTTCCGGCCACTGAGCGTTTTCGGTTTTCGGGCCTAACATATACACTAATAAGGCCGCTTTTCAAGAAAGCCGCCTTTAAAGGCAGTTTGAAAGCGCATCCGGTTCCATAAACATAATCCCACCCTAATTTAGATAAAACTCCCTTTTGTTTGTAACTTTCTCATTTCCTAAGGTGGCTATTCTGGGATCTAGTGATTTATTGTTTGCATTTGGTAATATTTCATAGAGAAATGAAATTTTATGGAATAGAAGAGAAGGCATAATATTCTGGGTACGAAATGAAGGAGGGAGATTCGAAAGTTCGAAATATTATTTTTATTTTCGTGGTCCAGAACAAGTGCGAAGGTGCCGAGTGCAACTATGGAAGGAAAGAAAAGAAAAATTGTGTTCAGCGTTGAGGATCAGCTCCTACTGTTGGATTTGATTTTAGTGGAAAAGGAGATAATAGAAAATAAAACGACGAATAAAGTCACAAATGACGAAAAGGTAAATAGGGCAAACATTTTTGTTGATTGAAGTTCTTTTGAACATATATTTTTTCAGGACAAAGCATGGCAAAAAGTAACTGCGAAATTCAACTCGTCCACGCTCCATCCAAGGAGTGTTGATCAGTTGAAATCAAAATTCGATAATTTGAAAACGAAAGCAAAGAAAGTGGCAGCTGCACAAAGAAATAGTTCAAGGGGAGGTGGTGCTCCAATAAAAGATCAGTTCGATCCAGTCATTGAGAGAACATTGAAAATAATAAATTTGAAAACTGTGGTGGGGCTCTATTCACCCTTTGATTCTGATGCCGTAAGTTGAAAATAATTTACATTTTGAAAAACATTTATTAATACCTACCAGTCTTGCAGGTGGAAAACGTGGAATTAAGTATTTTGCCTGCTGCGCCTGATCCTAATGTAAGTATAAACTTTTGAAATCATGGCTTACATAATTGATAAATACTTAATTTTAGAATTCGTTATGTTGGTTAATCGATGATCAAACTGAACCTGATTGTCAAAATCAAAGTGCAGGTCCTGTTGAAATAACACAGGATAATCATACTGATACACCCCTAATAGATTCATTGAAAGAGGAGTTACAAGGAGGGCCACATAAGGTAGATAAAAATCATTCTCAATTAAAATTGCTTGAATTTAACACTTAACATTATTATAGAAAGAACTACAGAATTGGTCATCGTACAATTCCAAGAAATTGAAGAAGCCGGTGACCAAGAAGCTGAGAACTCAAGGTCGAAACCCTGTGTCAGTTGCAAAGGAGAATTATTATAAGAAAAAGAAGGAAACTTTGGAAAATGAAGACACAAGGAAGCAGGAGGAACATACTATCAGATTAGAATTATTGAAGCTGCAAGTTTTAGAGTTGCAGACAAAACTTAATGTAGAACCTCGAATTCTGGTACATAATAAAAAGTGACAATTAAATTTTTTTCTTTTCACTGGATGCTTGAGTGTTCAATAAGAAATAATAATATATCATAATATCTGAGAATTAATCTAGGAAATAAATGAAATGAGGAAATATGTAATAAATTCAGAGAATTGGGATATTTAAAATATTATCAGGGTTAATGTATATTGAAACATTAAATTAATGAAACAATCTATCCAATTATATATTGCCAAAATGTTCATTGATAATTAACTGTCTCGCTTGACGGGCAGATGTCAAATTATTCTTTTCACTTCGAAACCCCAATGGCTTCTCTTCCACTGGTACATCGTTTGACCATTCATTTGGAAATTCGTCATTCATATCTAAACAGATATTAGACAATACAGCTGTAGCAACTATTATTGCCATTGTGGTTGTCAACTTAACACTCATTCCAGATGAAAGGATAGAAAACCGACGTTTCCATACACCATACTGTCTCTCCACAACATTTCTTGTTCGTATGATTGATTCATTGTAGAGATTTTCAGCGGTTGTCCTTGCTTCCACTAGTTTGGTCATAAGATAGGGTTCAAGGGTGTAACCATTATCTCCAACTAGTAGGTATCATCCAAATTTGCCACTATGAAAATCATTTTTCAAATTACTGTTATTGAAAATAGTTTGATCATGTGCTGATCCATGCCATCTTGCTACAATGTTTCTGATTCTCAGATCCGCATCTGAAACTGTTTGCACATTTAGAGCAGAGTAATGCTTTCTGCATCTAAATATTTCTGCATCATCACCACCAGGGGAATTTATCTTGATGAGGGTGCAATCTATTGCACCAATAGTTCTTGGAAATCTAGCGATTATGTAAAACTTTGCAGCATCCTCCAGCATTTCATCATTACTTTAGCTCATCTTGATGTACTTTGGACGAAGTGAAGCAATGGCATAAGACACTCTTCGAACTATCCTCGAAGAAGATGTTTTTGAGACTCCCATGAAGTCCCCTGTCGTTATCAGCATATTTCCAGTGGCATAAAACCTCAATGTCAGAAGAAGCTGTTGCAGTGGATCGATTTTTGTGGAGAAAACTAATTTTCACAAAGAGAACTCCTAAGCAAAACACTAGCACTATAGTATGAATTAACCATTGACCTAATATCTAGAGATCTTTGGAATTAACAAATACATTCGCATTCGGAATGAAATGGCTATGTTATATAGTGATAGAGCATGCGTAAAAAAAAGGATACTTTTCTTACTTAAAGGCCCAATATCCGGACTTTATGATAAAGGATACTTCAAAGCTTCCTTTAACCTTAAAATTGGTTTATGGAACCCGTTTCATTTGTAAAGGAGACTTCTTACGAAAAAGGAGACTTCTTACGAAAAAGGAGACTTCATTTTTGATTATGGAACTGGCCCTAAGTTTCAGATGCGACACTTTTGAATGTTAATAGGGGCCTATTCTTATATAGTCTAAGATTGCAACACTAGGGGTGTCCAAGCCCGAAATAGAAAAGGCAACCCTCGTAACTTACCTACTAAAGATCATAACTGGAGCAGTGTTTCACACAATCTGATTTTTCACATGAGGGGGTTGAAAGTTGTGCATGAATAAAACTGTAATGGTCGGCTTTAATTTAGTTACAAATTTCATCAGGTACCCTCGTCTCAAAGTAAATGAGCCAACACAAAGTGCTCATACTGAAAACCTCTTTGAAGTATTTAAAAAAAAAATTTCTTGTAAATTTCTGCCCGGTTAAATCTGCATTTGTAGTGTACCAGATGAAATTTGACCATTAGTTTTGTGAATGCACAACTTCAGCGACAAATTTCTTCAGGTACCATCGTCTCAATGTAAATGAGCCTTACAGAGTGCACAAACTGAAAACCTATTTGAACTTACTAGTTTTTCAACAAAAAAAATTAATCTTGAAAATTTCTGCATGCCCGTAAAGAAGACTTTGTCAACAAAGTAGCAGATGACCCACCTGCCCTATTCAAAAATTTTAAAGGGGTTGAGTGGGATGGCACAGGGTGCAAAAGAATCCTTCATAAAAATTTGGTAAATGTGAAACAAAAATTGTCCTGTTTCAGGATCATCTGAAAACATACTTTTGGCTGTAGGTGGCAGGAGGCCCTGCGATCATTCGAAATAAACAGGATATTATGGATTCCAAAAAATGTCAACAAAACTAATGGATCAACTTACTCTTTTTCCAGAGATGCAATGTTCTCAATAAGCGCCATGAACTCAGGATTATCTATCTTCATATCCTTAACAGGATCCAGCTGGGGTGGACCCTCAGGGAATCGTCGTTTTACTTCTTTCAAGGATTTTCTAACACTTTTTCTGGAATCTTTTGTTCTTAAATCGTTTGGACAGAATAATCTCACAGAGGAAATATTCGTGATGAACTTAGAATCCACAGCAATAACCTCAAGTTCACCATGCTGTAAACAAAAACAAACCACATTGCAATGCAACAAATAAAAATTATTTTTAGGTCTGTCTAGGAAAACATTTCTTTTTTGAAGTTCTTTCTATTAATCAGCATATTTTGCTAAGCTAACCCACTCTTTCTATAAATCAGCCAAGAGATCATTTTCAAATCATCATGTTTGTTGATTATAAGTGACAGATCACGTAGATTCCATAGAATAAATGGGTCACTCCTACATTTGACGCCATCTATAAAAGTTCAACAGTACTACATGAAAAAATTTGATTATATAGTCTAGTCTTGCAAATAATTTTAGAAAAGCGAACTCAATTTCCAAAACAATGAGAAATACATTGAACTAATTGAATTATTCTATTCTATTTCTCGATATACTTTTCTGTAATCTTTTGATTTTCTTTTGGATTCTTTCTTTAAAAAAATGGTTATGCAGATATGAAAGGGAATGTTAAATATCTCCCCAACAGTATCCTTTTCAACTGAGTTGGTATAGAAAACTTTTTTATTTGGCTTTCTTCCCTAAATAGATGGCGTTTTAACTTGTTTTGTGAGTGGCTCATCTATACTCTGTTTATTTAGTCTTAGTCTATGGCAAATTTGTTAACAACGATGTAAATACTGTCTTGGATTCAGAAAATGATATCATAAACTGTACAGAAACGTTATTTTTATGGTAGACAATATGAATACATACTTCTTCGTCCAAAGCAGGCTTGGGGATTTCGTCTCCAGTGTTTCCAAGGGTGACATGAAGAAGCATATCAATCTGGCATTTGGGTTTTTCTTTGTTTTTGCCTTTAGGATGTATAACTTTAAAATTCACCACCATACCCCAATCATATTCAGCGTCGGCAGTTTTAATCTGAAAAACAGTCAATATGACACAGAGTGATTGATTAATTAACACTCAAACCCACCTTTATTAATCTGCCAGGTTGTAAAAATGGAATCAATTTACTGAAATCAGTAATGTGTCTCCTGAAGTCGATGACCAATTGATCCAATTTCTGCCTTATCTCATAATAGGAAGCTATTTCTTCCTCATCCTCAATGTTGAAATCATTGAACTGTTGAAGCATCTTCTCGTATTCTGTAAATATATTATCAATAAATAAGATGATATTCCGAAAGGATTGTTTCTATTACATTGAATAAATAATATTCTGAAGTATCCTACATTGCACATTATTTAGGTTATGAATTTGTAAGGTCAAAGAAAATGTTATTGAAGTGTGTTATACAATTATGAAATACTTATTCTTCTTCTGAAAATATAGTGTAAACAAAAATATCAAGACTTTTGACTTGAATTTTCCTCGAAAACCAATTATTTGGAAACTTTTCTCATGATTGTTAACATTTCGTGATTTCAGCATAGTTTAGGTTATTTGGAATCCCCAATTTGCATTGAAAATTGTTTGTTTCTTCTCAACATTGGTTTAGCTTCAATCTAAGGTCCCATGAATCTATTTGTCCGATGATATGGCAAATCTCCAATTGGTGCACATTATTGGCATCCGAAATGTGGGCCAATGGGAGAGTCCCTGTATCATCTTGCTATCAGGCAAACGAGTTCATATGATCTTAGTTTTACTAGTTTCTTATAACAAGTTAAGAGAAAAAACACACAAATTTCAAGGACATACAATGAATTCTCTTTCAAGTCGCATATCTGTTTCCAAAATATCATAATTCCCTATTTAAATATTTAAATAATTTAGCATTTAAATTTTCCGATGGAAATTTGAATAAGGTTAAACTGAAGAGATTCACATAAAGAATGTGGCAAAAATCTTAAGACTATATAAGAATAGACCCCTTTATTCACATTGAAAAGTGTCGCATCTGAAACTTAGAGCTGGTCCACTCAGGTCATAAAAATGATTCTCATGTTGCCAAACAAAGCAAATAGTAGGTTTCTCTATTCCCCTATAATTGTGAATAAAATCTTTTTCTCCAATTTGCATTCAAAACATTGTATAAAATTTTATATTTTGAATTGAAACTGTCTTATCGGATATATCAGCAAGAAGTAAAAGAAAAACTTTAATTGATTCTGCTATTTCATGTCAGAGACCCCAGATGGAGAGAAATTCAGGAGAAAGTCAAGACAACGCTCCTCCATTCTCTACTTGACAATTTGAAGGTCACACGTTGCCATCTCTATATCGAAAATAAACAAGCAAATTGAAGAAAATTTGTGAGAGTCAGTATTAGGTTTTTCATATTCTTTAATGTTTTTTACTTTGTATTTCACTAAAGTGTGAAATTTGTAGTAAAGACAGGAATTTTAATCCAAATCTATCATTCCATAGATAAGTGTATTTAGAATCGAAGTATTTAGTTCTTTACATGTTCAGTAGCGTAGAAAGTTTTAATAGGGAAGTTTTCAATGAGATTATTATAAGAGAAAATGAGGTTTTCTTGAATTTAGGTTCCCAGATGACGATGAAAAAAGAAGAATTTCGGCTTCGCTGTTGGGATGGTTAAGTATTTGCCCAAAGAAAGCAATTTTCATTTGTTCAGATCATTTTGACCCTGAAGATATTGTAACCCGAGTAAATGGAAAAAGATTTTATGCGGTGTTGCCGGGTGAGGTTTCACAACTGACTTTCAATGAGGTTAAGACTTTCAATGAGGGAGCCAAATCGACGTCTTACAAAGGAATGCTTTGTCTATCTTATATAGTTTTAGGCAAACACTCAACTGTCATTGAATTCCAATGAAGTGGAAGAATACCAGTGGCCTGATTCATGAATGAAAATATTTTTCATATGTATAGGAAAAATAATATAACTCTGTGTCACTTTTATTTACCTTCATGCAGACCTGGAATTGCGGCTTGGTTTTGGAATTGAAAGAAAGATCTTTCAAGCATATACTCAGGATTGATTTCTTCCACTCGTAGAAGATTAAGTACCATGTTGTAAGTTAGATGGAATGCTGAATTTATCGCATCTGGAGAACCTTTAACAATATCACGACACGACTCTGGGGGTACTTTTTCATCCACCATGAATATAACGATCCCTTTGTCATCCAAACCTCTTCTTCCTGCCCTGCCAGACATCTGAATATATTCTCCAGATGTGAGCTGAAATGAAATTTTAAGGTTAGGGAAGCAAATTATTCATTTTATTTATAATAGCATTTCTGGTTAATCATCAATATCATGGTATAACCTTAGACTAGTGGTGCGAGGACAACAATCTCTTAATGAGCATGACAAAGACCAAATGTGTGGTTTTCTACAATGAAAGATCATCAGTTACAGTACCTGCCAAGTTGGCAGATAACATCACAATCTCTGACACAATGAAATTCCTGGGAATAAAACTGGATGGAGGCCTCAAATGGACCACACATATTGATGCGCTGATTAAACGTCTCAACTCTGTTATATAATCAATTAATGTTTTAAAAGCTAGGGTTGACTTTTCTACATTGAAAATTATCTATCACGCAAACTTTCACTCAATTTTATCATATGGTATAATCTTTTGGGGAGGTAGTACAGAAGTGGAATCAGTTTTCTTGAGACAGAAATTCATGTTAAGAATCATTTTAAAATTGGGTATCAGAGAATCATGTAGAGGTCACTTCAGAGCAAATAATATACTAACGTTATTTGGCCTATATATCTATTGTATACTTGTCTTTATGACTGAACACTGCGAATACTTCAACAAAACTGGTAGCAATACAAGACACATCGAGCCTTACCTATATCCTCGCCACTCATTGTCACTCACAGAAAAATCCCCATTGTATATGGGTTTGAAACTATTCAATTCTTTGCCCAGGAAATTGCAGACCCCCAATAAGAACATTTTCAAGAAAAATTTAAAGAAAATGCTTATACAGTGTGAGCCATATTCTCTTAAGGAGTTTTATGGTTGGTGTAAGGGATAGTTAAATGCGTTGAATGAACTTTACAGCATAATTAAGAGATAAAATGTACTAGACGAATTCAACCTTTATTGTGCAAATATTTTGTAACAAGAAGTTATTGAATTAATAAACATTATTATTATTATTATTATAGACTATATAAGATAGACAAAGTATTCCTTTGTAAAATGTCAATTTGTTTTCACTCCCTCATTGAAAGTCTTAACCTCATTGAAAGTCTCTTGTGAAACCTCACCCAGTAAATCTTTTTCCATTTACTCGAGTCACAATATCTTCAGAGTCAAAATGATCTGAACAAATGAAAATTGTTTTCTTTGGACAAATACTTGACCATCCCAACAGCGAAGCGGAAATTCTTCTTTTTTCATCGTCATCTGGGAACCTAAATTCAAGAAAACCTCATTTTCTCTTATAATAATCTCATTGAAGACTTCTCTATTAAAACTTTTTACGCTACTGAACATGTAAATAGCTAAATACTTCGGTTCTAACAATACACTTATCTATGGAACGATAAATTCGGATTAAAATTCCTGTCTTTACTATAACTTTCACACTTACAAACCATTATTAGTGCGATGAAAAGTAATAAACAATAAAAAAATATGAAAAGCCTTATTCTGATTATCACAAATTTTCTTCAATTTACGTATTTATTTTCGATACAGAGGTGGCAACGTGTCTTTTAAAAACATATGACCTTCAAATTGTCAAGCACAGAATGGAGCAGCGTTGTCTTGACTTTCACCTGAATTTCTCAATTCAAAATATAAAATTTTATACAATGTTTTGAATGCAAATCGGAGAAAAAGTTTTTATTCACAATTATAGGGAATAGAGAAACCTACTATTTGCTCAGTTTGGCAACATGAAAAGTTTTTATGACCTGAGTGGACCAGCTCAATACGTTACAATCGACCAGCTCTAAGTTTCAGATGCAACACTTTTCAATGTAAATAAAGGGGTCTATTCTTATATAGTCTAAGGGTATAACTATGTTATAGTTATATGAAATTATTATTAAATTATAGTTCAATGAAATTTGTTAGTTGATTCCCAGAAGCCTCATCATAATTCATAGTAGTGGTCATAAGGATATTCTACATATACTTTCAAAAAAAACCTCACCCATCTATATTGCTGACCGTCAAACTTTCTCATGCCAGTAAATAGCACAGTTCTAGCAGGCATGTTGAGACCCATGGCAAATGTTTCTGTAGCGAATAATGCTTTAATGAGACCTTCACCAAACAGAATTTCAATTGTTTCTTTGAGAATAGGCAACAATCCTCCATGATGAATCCCGATACCTCGTCTAAGCAAGGGTAATAAATGCTGAACCTGTGGCAACATTCTGTCATCTTCGGACAAAACATTCATGGCATTGTAGAAAACCTCGTCAATAAGTTGTTTTTCAGCAGCTAAAAAGTGATTCATTATAATTCAAACCAATAAAATGTGCCATTTTCATAACCAAAATACCAGCATTGAGAATTCAGGTCAATAATATGTGACTATTACACACTACACGTCAAAATTATGAAACAAATTCTTTTTCTCAGAACAACAAAAATCCTTCAAAAATACCTAAAATAATTTTGTAAAATGAAACAAAAATTGACCTATTTCAGGGTTTTACTGCCAAATAGTCTTCATCTGAGAAAATGAATTTGCTCCATAACTTTGAAATTTATTGAAACCACATGCATCTTCTAAAAAGGGAGATAAAGTAAAAAAAAAGTTAGTCATTGCACTTACTAGTGTTAAAATCAAGTTTTGTCATTTGTGTGGCATACAATTCACAATCTTTCTTTGAAAAACTGAAAATGATACATGGGGAGAAATTCCTGTCCATTATCATCTTGAGGACTTTGAAAATGTCAGAGTCGGATGAATTTTTGTTGCTGAAACCACCTCTTCTCCCTTTTTGATCACCCTTTCCTGCATCCCCGGAATCTTGTAATACTGACATCGCAACATTAAAATTTTCATCTTTGAAAACACCCTGTTGAAAAATTCATACGGTTAGCGCATATTGCATGCAAAAGTATAATAGTATATTCTTAAACAAATTGCAGAATTGACTCCTATTCCAACACGAATTCGAAAATCGAAGACAAGCAACAAAAAAACTGTTAACACATGAATAAGGCATTCTGCAACGAGTTGTAGTTTTTTTTTATTACTTATACAAGATAATTCATGAATAAAGGTGACGCATCATGCTTATGTAATTTTGTAAAAAAAATACTTAAAATTACTCTGCGCTTTTTCAGTGTTGTGAAAATAAAATTAAAAAAATTTAATTTAATAAACTTTGCGACAGGTGATCTATAGTTGTGTTCCTGAAATAATTCGGCACTTACATTTTCATCAACTACCATATGAATACCAGCTCCGCCAGCGGGATAAACAAAATGTTGCAGCGGTGTTGGACGATAATCCGTGTATACTGCATGGCACGGTTGCTGGTGTAAATGTGCCACCCACTCAATGAACTGTCTAGCATTTGGAATAGTAGCAGAGAGGAAAACAAAATGAACGTTGTGTGGAAGCAAAATCAATGTCTCTTCCCAAACAACCCCCCTCTCCTTGTCTCTCATATAGTGGATTTCGTCAAATATCACCCAACCAACTTCTCTCATTATTTCAGAGCCTCTATACAACATATTACGGAGAATCTGAAATTTTCAGAATTGAAACTATGTTGAGTCAACACAAACATCATTTACCTCTGTGGTCATAATTAAACACGAAGCAGTTGGATTTATGGTCACGTCTCCTGTTACCAAACCCACATCCTTGAATTCATCCATAAATTCCCTGTATTTCTGATTAGACAGTGCTTTTATAGGAGTGGTGTATATAACTCTTTGCTGTTTTTTTAAAGATGTGGCAACAGCATATCTGAAAAAGTTATCATTTTAGGCCAGGGTCGGCAATACCATCAGACAGCGTCCGGACTATTCAGTCATGTGAACACACAGATTTAGCTGCAGTAAACTAACGTTAGAGGGCGTCTATGCTAAGTAGAGCTACAGCTGTTAATTTGTTATTTTTTATTACTCAAGTTATTTTGTAAAGGTAGGACAATTTCTCAACTTGTATTCAATAAGAGAAAACTAAAAGTACTGGGCCAACTTTATTATCTTTCTGGGATCTTAAAGAAACCAATTCAATAGGCACAACACTGTTTAAGTGTCAAAATTCATGTCGGTTGTTGAACTTAATTATTCAAAAGGTGCTAGGCCGGCCAATTCTATACATTTAGTCAAATAACTGAAACACTGAGTGGAATAATGAAAAACTTCGACCAGCCAAAAGCAGGACAAATTCAGCTCATGTAAAAATCATTTACCATCAACAAGAACTAGTTAATAACAACAAAACAAAAATGTCTTCAAAACAATGCTTTTAGTCATATATGGCTACATGAAAAACTTCAATATTTCTTTAATTATCAATTTTTTTATGGTCGAATTTTCAGTAATTTTCTTATATATATATATATATATGTATTCTTTTGAACTTTTGGATTACAAAACAAATTAGCAATTTTCTTATGATTCATATAAATAAATTTTCTGGAAATCTATCTCAACTTCAAGAGTTAAAAAAAACGTTGAAGAAAAAATTTGCCAAAGCCTATGTAACTTCCATGATAAATGTTTTTTTTTCATTTCATCAAGAGAGCGATTTAATTTTCGGTTAGGAAAAATTTCAGATACCCATAACCCTGGATCCTGTTGATGACTTTTGCCCATGAACAAACTCAACAGAGTTATACAGATGCACCCACCATTCATTCTTCGTTTGCACCCAATTATTTGATAAATTTGTACAGAATCATAGCTTTCTTTTGTATGAAGAGCTACAATGCAAAAAAGCATTACAAAACACTGAAATGAACTAGGATTTCACTCCCTATTTCTTGGAAACAAAAATATTCATTGAGTCATGGTTCAACTGAATTCATCAATCTGAATCAGACCCATATCAACAAGTGAACTATCAACAAACCAGTAATAAAAGCGTTTATTTACAGTTAGAAAAAAGTTCAATTGGTCCTATGCGATACACAGCAGACTGTTTAAAACAAGCTGATAACTTGTTGTTTTGAGTATATGATTGGCATATCGAGCATTAAGAAAAGGAGCAGGTCCATAATAATATAACAATTCAATCGAGTTAATCCAAAAGGCTAATTTGAGGAAGTTTTCTTTATCTCTTTCAAATTTTGTATTTTTGATATTCAGTTCTTTTTCTGCTTTTGTCTTTTTATTTCCAGATTCGATGTGGGCACCTTGAAGAAGTCTCTGTTTCCATCAATAGAAGATCACTCTTGAAGAAAGAAATCCCAAATATATTTCAGCTTATTTTTGTACTTTCACACTTAGGCGGGGAGCCAGGGTTTTTTTTTTACGGGGGGTTTTTCCTAGGCTATTATGTGATACGCCGAATTGTATGACACCGCGTCACTAACCCCTGATCTGTATGCTTTATTGTTTGCTAACGAAATATTGTAAGCCAAAAGTTCAAAAGAATATATATATATATATAATTCAAATTATTATTTTGCCTTATTAATGATTTCAGAGAAATGAAAACAAAGGCAGAAATCACAATAAACTCAATAAAAAAATTCATGATTTCATAATGAAATATAGATGGTCCAAGTGAATACAAGCAAGTAAAAAAATTGTCAAAGGGCTGGAATTAACAAAATAAACAAGATTCAACAAAATGTAAGTCAGATCCAGCAGAATAAAAAATCATAATATATAGGACCAGCATCTGAATACAACGAATATTACCAAGAAATGTTGCATTAAAACTTTGACAAATTCATTAAAAGCCAAATAGAATATCATTTAAGAGCAATTAAATAAATTTAAATGGAGCTCCAGATATAACTCATACGTTGATCATAGATAGTAGAAATGGCCCCAATCATTTGGAACAAGTTCAATCATCAAGAATATCTCGGCATCATCAAAGAAATGAAGTATTCAACATCTTCTGTTGTTTTCGAAATAAAAATTAGCTTTTAAAAAAGGTGACAAATTCAGAAAAAAAATTTTTCAATAGTGAAAATTAAAAAATTTTCTGAACTTGTCAGATTTTTTAAAAATATTTTTTACCTCGAAAATGACAGAAGATGTCTGTTGAAACTATGGGAAGTATTTAGTAGTTCTATGATCTGTATATCAGTTTCATTCAATCAATTTTAGGAAACAATTGACATCATGCAACTGAATATGAACTATAATTTGTAGAGAGCATTTACTTTAGAACTTAGGTTCCTTATGGTAACCCAGTCCAATGTTTTATGTAACAGAACTTCTGTCATATCACATAAGTCGCTTTCCAGTCACCAACTAAGGCGCCCTGGGGGCGCCACTGGTACACTACTATCTACTCTATTCCTTTCCAGTAAGAGGTACATCAAGCACTTTTGCCATACCTTTCCCTTGAAGCAATAGCCCAATTAGTGTGGCTTGATACCCTCACAGCTGATATACGTCAAATTCAAACATTTACTATTTGTTTATTCGTACTTTTGGACTTTTTCCAAAGATGTTTTGTTTTGATGATATGCTGAATGGAAAAATTGCCAGTCTAAAGACATATGTCGAGAGAAATATGCAGTTAAATTATAAAATGTTCAGTTAGGTAAAGTTTATTTGATATTTTACTTCAATTGGATACCGCAAGAGAGAGAGCAAAGCACCAGAGCCAGTCCCAGTGTCACAACTGACTGGAAAACGACTATAGTGAACTTCACTATGACAGCTGTAAACACAACTATTTATTAAGGGGTTGATTCAGTCAATAGCTAAACTGAATGCTTATAGAACCCCATTCAAACATTTGATACAAACACTTACTCAGCAATTACTGTCTTCCCTGCCGATGTGTGTGCAGAAACAAGTACTGACTGATTGTTATCAATACATAAGATCGATTCCTTTTGGAAAGGATCCAAAACAAAATTGTAAGTTTTTGCTGGTTCCCCAGTAGAAGGTATAAGAGGAATGAAAGACTGACAAGGAGGGTAAGCAACTTCATGTGAACATGATTCTATGGAGTCTATTGTATGGACGACAATCCTATTTTTCAACTCCTCAAAACTAAAATATACAAACGTTGAGTTAGTATCATACTCATTATTCGTAGTCATGAAAGTCTTACTTAATATCTGTGACATCTACTACATTAGGATCATGTTTACTTTTTTTCGAAGATGTACTTATGTCGTCAATGCTTCCCCTTTTCACTCCCTTCAAATCATGCTGGACAATCCTATATCAAAGAAAATTCCATAATTAATGAAAATTCCTTTAGATAGGTTAATTTCGTAATCTTCCTTACCCATCATCGAGGTTGTCGGCATTTGCTGAAACTTCATTTGAATCTTTCGTTCCGCAAGATTCGAAACAACTGAATAAATCATCAATATCTGTCATTTTGGTAATGCTATTCGAATAAATTCAAGAAAAATATAAAAATTTCAAAACGTGGTACTCTCCTGGTTTCAGAAAATGGAAGAAAAGTGACGCTCACTGCTTTCTTGACGCTCCACTCGAGTCGATGTTGTCATTTTTTGATTTGACAGCAACCATAACCAACAATGTTCTTGAAGACCATAGAAAATTTCTAAACCATAGCATGGTTTACAATTTGACCAGTGTGACGACAGCAGGCCGGGCCAGCAGGCTGAGTTCCCATATCGACCAGTGGCGTCGGTGGTGAATGACACGCAGCGCTCTGACGTTGAATATTAATAATTGACTGCGTTTACGTTCAATAACAAGAAATCAAGTCTTATTTATTTTTATTTTAAAATACTTCAGATGTTCAAATCAGGTTTAAGGAATACTCAGAACCTTTTTGATGACTTCAAAATCTTTACTTTCTTTCGCAGGCTACCGAAAATGGTTTCAGATTATTTATATCGAATCGTATTTGACAAGATCCATGGAAAGAAATTACTTTATCATTTTCATAGCGAAACAATCTGCTCAACATAAAAATAGTTCATTATGTTTTTTCGATAATTTTGCATGTTGCGGCCAATCTGAAAAAATGAAAAATACTTTCTGACAGTCTCTAGCTATACGTTCCACATAAAATAATTACTACGCTTTGATAGGAGAAATTCCACACTGCCCAACATGAAAAAGTTCAAGATTTTTTCGATACTTTGGCAAATTGCAGCCAATCTGAAAAAATGAAAAATACTTTTTGGAAGTCTCTAGCTATACGTTCCACATGAAATAATTACTACGCTTTGATAGGAGAAAATTCTACATTGCCCAACATGAAAAAGTTCAAGATTTTTTTCGTTAATTTCGCAAGTTGCGCCAATCTGAAAAAACAAAAATACTTTCTGACAGTCTCTAGCTATACGTTCCACATGAAATAATTACTACGCTTTGATAGGGAGAAATTCTACACTGCCCAACATGAAAAAAAGTTCAAGATTTTTTTCTATAATTTTGCAAGTTGCAGGCCGTTCTGAAAAAATGAAAAATACTTTCTGATAGTCTCCAGCTATACGTTCCACATGAAATAATTACTACGCTTTGATAGGGAAGAATTCTATACTACCCAACATGAAAAAAGTTCAAGATTTTTTTTCGTTAGTTTCGCAAGTTGCGGCCAATCTGAAAAAATGAAAAATACTTTCTGACAGTCTCCAGCTATACGTTCCACATGAAATAATTACTACGCTTTGATAGAGAAAAAATTCTACACTACCCAACATGAAAAAATTTCAAGATTTTTTTTCTATAATTTTGCAAGTTGCGGCCGTTCTGAAAAAATGAAAAATACTTTCTGACAGTCTCCAGCTATACGTTCCACATGAAATAATTACTACGCTTTGATAGGGAAGAATTCTACACTGCCCAACATGAAAAAAGTTCAAGATTTTTTTTCGTTAATTTTGCAAGTTGCGGAAGTTCTGAAAAAATAAAAAATACTTTCTGACAGTCTCCAGCTATACGTTCCACATGAAATAATTACTACGCTTTGATAGGGAAGAATTCTACACTGCCCAACATGAAAAAAGTTCAAGATTTTTTTTCTATAACTTCGCAAGTTGCGGCCAATCTGAAAAAATGAAAAATACTTTCGGGAAGTCACTAGCTATACGTTCCACATGAAATAATTACTACGCTTTGATATGGAAAAATTCTAAACTGCCCAAAATGAAAAAAGTTCAAGATTTTTTTTCGTTAATTTCGCAAGTTGCGGCCAATCTGAAAAAATGAAAAATACTTTCTGACAGTCTCTAGCTATACGTTCCACATAAAATAATTACTACGCTTTGATAGGGAGAAATTCCACACTGCCCAACATGAAAAAAGTTCAAGATTTTTTTTCGATAATTTCGCAAGTTGCGGCCGTTCTGAAAAAATGAAAAATACTTTCTGACAGTCTCCAGCTATACGTTCCACATGAAATAATTACTACGCTTTGATATGGAAAAATTCTAAACTGCCCAAAATGAAAAAAGTTCAAGATTTTTTTTCGTTAATTTCGCAAGTTGCGGCCAATCTGAAAAAATGAAAAATACTTTCTGATAGTCTCTAGCTATACGTTCCACATAAAATAATTACTACGCTTTGATAGGGAGAAATTCCACACTGCCCAACATGAAAAAAGTTCAAGATTTTTTTTCGATAATCTCGCAAGTTGCGGCCGTTCTGAAAAAATGAAAAATACTTTCGGGAAGTCACTAGCTATACGTTCCACATGAAATAATTACTACGCTTTGATATGGAAAAATTCTAAACTGCCCAACATGAAAAAAGTTCAAGATTTTTTTTCGTTAATTTCGCAAGTTGCGGCCAATCTGAAAAAATGAAAAATACTTTCTGATAGTCTCTAGCTATACGTTCCACATAAAATAATTACTACGCTTTGATAGGGAGAAATTCCACACTGCCCAACATGAAAAAAGTTCAAGATTTTTTTTCGATAATTTCGCAAGTTGCGGCCAATCTGAAAAAATGAAAAATACTTTCTGACAGTCTCTAGCTATACGTTCCACATGAAATAATTACTACGCTTTGATAGGGAAAAATTTTACACTGCTCAACATGAAAAAAGTTCAAGATTTTGTTTGTTGGGCAGTTTAGAATTTTTCCCTATCAAAGCGTAGTAATTATTTCATGTGGAACGTATAGCTAGTGACTGTCAGAAAGTATTTTTCATTTTTTCAGATTGGCCGCAACTTGCGAAGTTATAGAAAAAAATCTTGAATTTTTTCATGTTGGGCAGTGTAGAATTCTTCCCTATCAAAGCGTAGTAATTATTTCATGTGGAACGTATAGCTGGAGACTGTCAGAAAGTATTTTTCATTTTTTCAGAACGTCCGCAACTTGCGAAATTATAGAAAAAAAATTTTGAACTTTTTTCATGTTGGGCAGTGTAGAATTCTTCCCCATCAAAGCGTAGTAATTATTTCATGTGGAACGTATAGGTAGAGACTGTCAGAAAGTATTTTTCATTTTTTCAGAACGACCGCACCTTGCAAAAGTATCGAAAAAAAATCTTGAACTTTTTCATGTTGAGCAGTGTAAAATTTTTCCTATCAAAGCGTAGTAATTATTTCATGTGGAACGTATAGCTAGAGACTGTCAGAAAGTATTTTTCATTTTTTCAGATTGGCCGCAACTTGCGAAATTATCGAAAAAAAATCTTGAACTTTTTTCATGTTGGGCAGTGTGGAATTCTGCCCTATCAAAGCGTAGTAATTATTTCATGTGGAACGTATAGCTAGAGACTGTCAGAAAGTATTTTTAATTTTTTTAGAACGACCGCACCTTGCAAAAGTATCGAAAAAATCTTGAACTTTTTCATGTTGGGCAGTTTAGAATTTTTCCTATCAAAGCGTAGTAATTATTTCATGTGGAACGTATAGCTAGTGACTTCCCGAAAAGTATTTTTCATTTTTTCAGATTGGCCGCAACTTGCGAAGTTATAGAAAATCTTGAACTTTTTCATGTTGGGCAGTGTAGAATTCTTCCTATCAAAGCGTAGTAATCATTTCATGTGGAACGTATAGCTGGAGACTGTCAGAAAGTATTTTTCATTTTTTCAGAACGGCCGCAACTTGCGAAATTATCGAAAAAAATCTTGAACTTTTTCGTGTTGGGCAGTGTGGAATTCTGCCCTATCAAAGCGTAGTAATTATTTCATGTGGAACGTATAGCTAGAGACTGTCAGAAAGTATTTTTATTTTTTCAGATTGGCTGCAACTTGCGAAGTTATAGAAAAAATCTTGAACTTTTTTCATGTTGGGCAGTGTAGAATTCTTCCTATCAAAGCGTAGTAATCATTTCATGTGGAACGTATAGCTGGAGACTGTCAGAAAGTATTTTTCATTTTTTCAGATTGGCCGCAACTTGCGAAATTATCGAAAAAATCTTGAACTTTTTCATGTTGAGCAGTGTAAAATTTTTCCCTATCAAAGCGTAGTAATTATTTCATGTGGAACGTATAGCTAGAGACTGTCAGAAAGTATTTTTATTTTTTCAGATTGGCCGCAACTTGCGAAATTATCGAAAAAATCTTGAACTTTTTCATGTTGGGCAGTGTGGAATTCTGCCCTATCAAAGCGTAGTAATTATTTCATGTGGAACGTATAGCTAGAGACTGTCAGAAAGTATTTTTCATTTTTTCAGATTGGCCGCAACTTGCGAAATTATCGAAAAAATCTTGAACTTTTTCATGTTGGGCAGTGTAGAATTCTTCCTATCAAAGCGTAGTAATTATTTCATGTGGAACGTATAGCTAGAGACTTTCAGAAAGTATTTTTCATTTTTCCAGATTGGCCGCAACTTATGAAATTATCGAAAAAATCTTGAAATTTTTTCATGTTGGGCAGTGTAGAATTCTTCCTATCAAAGCGTAGTAATTATTTCATGTGGAACGTATAGCTGGAGACTGTCAGAAAGTATTTTCGTTTTTTCAGATTGGCCGCAACTTGCGAAGTTATAGAAAAAAATCTTGAAATGTTTTCATGTTGGGCAGTGTAGAATTCTTCCTATCAAAGCGTAGTAATTATTTCATGTGGAACGTATAGCTAGAGACTGTCAGAAAGTATTTTTCATTTTTTCAGATTGGCCGCAACTTGCGAAATTAACGAAAAAAATCTTGAAATGTTTTCATGTTGGGCAGTGTAGAATTCTTCCCTATCAAAGCGTAGTAATTATTTCATGTGGAACGTATAGCTAGAGACTGTCAGAAAGTATTTTTCATTTTTCCAGATTGGCCGCAACTTGCGAAATTATCGAAAAAATCTTGAAATTTTTTCATGTTGGGCAGTGTAGAATTTTTCCCTATCAAAGCGTAGTAATTATTTCATGTGGAACGTATAGCTAGAGACTGTCAGAAAGTATTTTTTATTTTTCCAGATTGGCCGCAACTTGCGAAATTATCGAAAAATAATCTTGAAATTTTTTCATGTTGGGCAGTGTAGAATTTTTCCCTATCAAAGCGTAGTAATTATTTCATGTAGAACGTATAGCTAGAGACTGTCAGAAAGTATTGTTCATTTTTTCAGATTGGCCGCAACTTGCGAAATTAACGAAAAAAAATCTTGAAATGTTTTCATGTTGGGCAGTGTAGAATTCTTCCCTATCAAAGCGTAGTAATTATTTCATGTGGAACGTATAGCTAGAGACTGTCAGAAAGTATTTTTCATTTTTCCAGATTGGCCGCAACTTGCGAAATTATCGAAAAAATCTTGAAATTTTTTCATGTTGGGCAGTGTAGAATTTTTCCCTATCAAGGCGTAGTAATTATTTCATGTGGAACGTATAGCTAGAGACTGTCAGAAAGTATTTTTCATTTTTTCAGATTGGCCGCAACTTGCGAAATTAACGAAAAAGATCTTGAACTTTTTAATTTTGGGTAGTGTAGAATTCTTCCATATCAAAGCGTAGTAATTATTTCATGTGGAACGTATAGCTAGAGACTGTCAGAAAGTATTTTTCATTTTTTCAAATTGGCCGCAACATGCAAAATTATCGAAAAAATCTTGAAATTTTTTCATGTTGGGCAGTGTAGAATTTTTCCCTATCAAAGCGTAGTAATTATTTCATGTGGAACGTATAGCTGGAGACTGTCAGAAAGTATTTTCATTTTTTCAGATTGGCCGCAACTTGCGAAATTAACGAAAAAAATCTTGAACTTTTTTCATGTTGACCAGATTGTTTCCCTATGAAAGCGAGATAGTATTTTCTATCCATGAATCTTGTCAAATACGATTCGATATAAATAATCTGAAACCATTTTCGATAGGATGCAAAAAAGTAAAGATTTTGAAGTCATCAAAAAGGTTTTGAGTATTCCTTAAACCCGATTTGTTTATCTGAAGTATTTTAAGATAAAAATAAGTAAGACTTGATTTCTTCTTATTGAACGTAAACGCAGTCAACTAATATTCAGCGTCAGAGCGCAGCGTGTCATTGACCACATTCACCACCGACGCCACTGGTCGATATGGTAACTTTGGGATCTCGGCCTGCTGGCCCGGCCTGCTGTCGTCACACTGACGACAGCAGGCCGGGCCAGCAGGCTGAGTTCCCATATCGACCAGTGGCGTTGGTGGTGAATGACACGCAGTGCTCTGACGTTGAATAATATTAATTGACTGCGTTTACGTTCAATAACAAGAAATCAAGTCTTATTTATTTTTATTTTAAAATACTTCAGATGTTCAAATCAGGTTTAAGGAATACTCAGAACCTTTGATGACTTCAAAATCTTTACTTTTTTTGCAGGCTACCGAAAATGGTTTCAGATTATTTATATCGAATCGTATTTGACAAGATTCATGGAAAGAAATTACTTTATCATTTTAATAGCGAAACAATCTGCTCAACATAAAAATAGTTCATTATGTTTTTCGATAATTTTGCATGTTGCGGCAATCTGAAAAATGAAATATACTTTCTGACAGTCTCTAACTATACGTTCCACATAAAATAATTACTGCGCTTTGATAGGAGAAATTCCGCACTGCCCAACATGAAAAAGTTCAAGATTTTTCGATACTTTGGCAAATTGCGCCAATCTGAAAAATGAAAATACTTTTGAAGTCTCTGGCTATACGTTCCACATGAATTAATTACTGCGCTTTGATAGGAGAAATTCTACATTGCCCAACATGAAAAGTTCAAGATTTTCGTTATTTTCGCAAGTTGCGGCCAATCTGAAAAAATGAAAATACTTTCTGACAGTCTCTAGCTATACGTTCCACATAAAATAATTACTGCGCTTTGATAGGAGAAATTCCACACTGCCTAACATGAAAAAGTTCAAGATTTTTTCGATACTGGCAAACTGCAGGCAATCTTAAAAATGAAAATACTTTTTGAAGTCTCTGGCTATACGTTCCACATGAATTAATTACTACGCTTTGATAGGAGAAATTCTACATTGCTAACATGAAAAAGTTCAAGATTTTTCGTTAATTTCTCGCAAGTTGCGGCAATCTGAAAAAATGAAAATACTTTCTGACCGTCTCCAGCTATACGTTCAACATGAAATAATTACTACGCTTTGATATGGAAGAATTCTACACTACCCAAAATTAAAGTTCAAGATTTTTCGTTAATTTCGCAAGTTGCGGCCGATCTGAAAAATGAAAATACTTTTTGAAGTCTCTGGCTATACGTTCCACATGAATTAATTACTACGCTTTGATAGGAAGAAATTCTACATTGCCCAACATGAAAAAGTTCAAGATTTTTTCGTTAATTTCTGAAGTTGCGGCCAATCTGAAAAAAAAGTGAAAATACTTTTGAAGTCTCTGGCTATACGTTCCACATGAAATAATTACTACGCTTTGATAGGAGAAATTCACACTGCCCAACATGAAAAAGTTCAAGATTTTTTCGATACTTTGCAAACTGCAGCCAATCTGAAAAAATGAAAAATACTTTTTGAAGTCTCTAGCTATACGTTCCACATGAATTAATTACTACGCTTTGATAGGAGAAAATTCTACATTGCCCAACATGAAAAAGTTCAAGATTTTCGTTAATTTCGCAAGTTGCGGCCAATCTGAAAAAATGAAAAATACTTTCTGACAGTCTCCAGCTATACGTTCCACATGAAATAATTACTACGCTTTGATATGGAAGAATTCTACACTACCCAAAATTAAAAAGTTCAAGATTTTTTTCGTTAATTTCGCAAGTTGCGGCCGATCTGAAAAAATGAAAAATACTTTTTGAAGTCTCTAGCTATACGTTCCACATGAATTAATTACTACGCTTTGATAGGAGAAATTCTACATTGCCCAACATGAAAAAGTTCAAGATTTTTTCGTTAATTTCGCAAGTTGCGGCCAATCCGAAAAAATGAAAAATACTTTTTGAAGTCTCTAGCTATACGTTCCACATGAAATAATTACTACGCTTTGATAGGGAGAAATTCCACACTGCCCAACATGAAAAAAGTTCAAGATTTTTTTTCGATACTTTGGCAAACTGCAGCCAATCTGAAAAAATGAAAAATACTTTTTGGAAGTCTCTAGCTATACGTTCCACATGAAATAATTACTACGCTTTGATAGGGAGAAATTCTACATTGCCCAACATGAAAAAGTTCAAGATTTTTTTCGTTAATTTCGCAAGTTGCGGCCAATCTGAAAAAATGAAAAATACTTTCTGACAGTCTCAGCTATACGTTCCACATGAATTAATTACTACGCTTTGATATGGAAGAATTCTACACTACCCAAAATTAAAAAGTTCAAGATTTTTTTTCGTTAATTTCGCAAGTTGCGGCCAATCTGAAAAAATGAAAAATACTTTCTGACAGTCTCCAGCTATACGTTCCACATGAAATAATTACTACGCTTTGATATGGAAGAATTCTACACTACCCAAAATTAAAAAAGTTCAAGATTTTTCGTTAATTTCGCAAGTTGCAGCCAATCTGAAAAAATGTAAAATACTTTCTGACAGTCTCAGCTATACGTTCCACATGAAATAATTACTACGCTTCGATAGAGAAAAATTCTACACTACCCAACATGAAAAATTTTCAAGAATTTTTTCGATCCTTTAACAAATTGCAGCCAATCTGAAAAAATGAAAAATACTTTCTGACAGTCTCTAGCTATACGTTCCACATGAAATAATTACTACGCTTTGATATGGAAGAATTCTACACTACCCAAAATTAAAAAAGTTCAAGATTTTTTCGTTAATTTCGCAAGTTGCGGTCAATCCGAAAAAATGAAAAATACTTTCTGACAGTCTCCAGCTATACGTTCCACATAAAATAATTACTACGCTTTGATAGGAGAAATTCTACACTGCCCAACATGAAAAAGTTCAAGATTTTTTCCATAATTTTGCAAGTTGCGGCCGTTCTGAAAAAATGAAAAATACTTTCTGACAGTCTCCAGCTATACGTTCCACATGAAATAATTACTACGCTTTGATAGGGAGAATTCTACACTACCCAACATGAAAAAGTTCAAGATTTTTTTCTTCCCATCAAAGCGTAGTAATTATTTCATGTGGATTGTATAGCTAGAGACTGTCAGAAAGTATTTTTCATTTTTCCAGATTGGCCGCAACTTGCGAAATTATCGAAAAAATCTTGAAATTTTTTCATGTTGGGCAGTGTAGAATTCTTCCTATCAAAGCGTAGTAATTATTTCATGTGGAACGTATAGCTAGAGACTGTCAGAAAGTATTTTTCATTTTCAGAACGACCGCACCTTGCAAAAGTATCGAAAAAATCTTGAACTTTATTCATGTTGGGCAGTTTAGAATTTTTCCTATCAAAGCGTAGTAATTATTTCATGTGGAACGTATAGCTAGAGACTGTCAGAAAGTATTTTTCATTTTTTCAGAACGACCGCACCTTGCAAAAGTATCGAAAAAATCTTGAACTTTATTCATGTTGGGCAGTTTAGAATTTTTCCTATCAAAGCGTAGTAATTATTTCATGTGGAACGTATAGCTAGAGACTGTCAGAAAGTATTTTTCATTTTTTCAGAACGACCGCACCTTGCAAAAGTATCGAAAAAATCTTGAACTTTATTCATGTTGGGCAGTTTAGAATTTTTCCTATCAAAGCGTAGTAATTATTTCATGTGGAACGTATAGCTAGAGACTGTCAGAAAGTATTTTTCATTTTTTCAGAACGACCGCACCTTGCAAAGTATCGAAAAAATCTTGAACTTTATTCATGTTGGGCAGTTTAGAATTTTTCCTATCAAAGCGTAGTAATTATTTCATGTGGAACGTATAGCTAGAGACTGTCAGAAAGTATTTTTCATTTTTTCAGAACGACCGCACTTTGCAAAAGTATCGAAAAAATCTTGAAATTTTTTCATGTTGAGCAGTGTAAAATTTTTCCTATCAAAGCGTAGTAATTATTTCATGTGGAACGTATAGGTAGAGACTGTCAGAAAGTATTTTTCATTTTTTTTCAGAACGACCGCACTTTGCAAAAGTATCGAAAAAATCTTGAACTTTTTCATGTTGAGCAGTGTAAAATTTTTCCTATCAAAGCGTAGTAATTATTTCATGTGGAACGTATAGGTAGAGACTGTCAGAAAGTATTTTTCATTTTTTCAGAACGACCGCACCTTGCAAAAGTATCGAAAAAAAATCTTGAACTTTTTTCATGTTGAGCAGTGTAAAATTTTTCCCTATCAGAGCGTAGTAATTATTTCATGTGGAACGTATAGCTAGAGACTTTGAGAAAGCATTTTTCATTTTTCCAGATTGGCCGCAACTTGCGAAATTATCGAAAAAAATCTTGAACTTTTTCATGTTGGGCAGTGTAGAATTCTTCCCTATCAAAGCGTAGTAATTATTTCATGTGGAACGTATAGCTAGAGACTTTCAGAAAGTATTTTTCATTTTTCCAGATTGGCCGCAACTTGCAAAATTATCGAAAAAAAATCTTGAAATTTTTTCATGTTGGGCAGTGTAGAATTCTTCCCTATCAAAGCGTAGTAATTATTTCATGTGGAACGTATAGCTAGAGACTGTCAGAAAGTATTTTTCATTTTTTCAGAACGACCGCACCTTGCAAAAGTATCGAAAAAAAATCTTGAACTTTTTTCATGTTGGGCAGTTTAGAATTTTTCCCTATCAAAGCGTAGTAATTATTTCATGTGGAACGTATAGCTAGAGACTGTCAGAAAGTATTTTTCATTTTTTCAGAACGACCGCACCTTGCAAAAGTATCGAAAAAAAATCTTGAACTTTTTTCATGTTGGGCAGTTTAGAATTTTTCCCTATCAAAGCGTAGTAATTATTTCATGTGGAACGTATAGCTAGAGACTGTCAGAAAGTATTTTTCATTTTTTCAGAACGGCCGCACCTTGCAAAAGTATCGAAAAAATCTTGAACTTTTTCATGTTGAGCAGTGTAAAATTTTTCCCTATCAAAGCGTAGTAATTATTTCATGTGGAACGTATAGGTAGAGACTGTCAGAAAGTATTTTCATTTTTTCAGAACGACCGCACTTTGCAAAAGTATCGAAAAAATCTTGAACTTTTTTCATGTTGAGCAGTGTAAAATTTTTCCCTATCAAAGCGTAGTAATTATTTCATGTGGAACGTATAGCTAGAGGCTGTCAGAAAGTATTTTTCATTTTTTCAGAACGACCGCACCTTGCAAAAGTATCGAAAAAAAATCTTGAACTTTTTCATGTTGAGCAGTGTAGAATTCTTCCCTATCAAAGCGTAGTAATTATTTCATGTGGAACGTATAGGTAGAGACTGTCAGAAAATATTTTTCATTTTTCCAGATTGGCCGCAACTTGCGAAATTATCGAAAAAAAATCTTGAAATTTTTTCATGTTGGGCAGTGTAGAATTCTTCCCTATCAAAGCGTAGTAATTATTTCATGTGGAACGTATAGCTAGAGACTGTCAGAAAGTATTTTTCATTTTTTCAGAACGACCGCACCTTGCAAAAGTATCGAAAAAAAATCTTGAACTTTTTTCATGTTGGGCAGTTTAGAATTTTTCCCTATCAAAGCGTAGTAATTATTTCATGTGGAACGTATAGCTAGAGACTGTCAGAAAGTATTTTTCATTTTTTCAGAACGACCGCACCTTGCAAAAGTATCGAAAAAAAATCTTGAACTTTTTTCATGTTGAGCAGTGTAAAATTTTTCCCTATCAAAGCGTAGTAATTATTTCATGTGGAACGTATAGCTAGAGACTTTCAGAAAGCATTTTTCATTTTTCCAGATCGGCCGCAACTTGCGAAATTATCGAAAAAATCTTGAACTTTTTTCATGTTGGGCAGTGTAGAATTCTTCCCTATCAAAGCGTAGTAATTATTTCATGTGGAACGTATAGCTAGAGACTGTCAGAAAGTATTTTTCATTTTTCCAGATTGGCCGCAACTTGCGAAATTATCGAAAAAAAATCTTGAACTTTTTTCATGTTGGGCAGTGTAGAATTCTTCCCTATCAAAGCGTAGTAATTATTTCATGTGGAACGTATAGCTAGAGACTGTCAGAAAGTATTTTTCATTTTTCCAGATTGGCCGCAACTTGCGAAATTATCGAAAAAAAATCTTGAAATTTTTTCATGTTGGGCAGTGTAGAATTCTTCCCTATCAAAGCGTAGTAATTATTTCATGTGGAACGTATAGCTAGAGACTGTCAGAAAGTATTTTTCATTTTTTCAGAACGACCGCACCTTGCAAAAGTATCGAAAAAAAATCTTGAACTTTTTTCATGTTGGGCAGTTTAGAATTTTTCCCTATCAAAGCGTAGTAATTATTTCATGTGGAACGTATAGCTAGAGACTGTCAGAAAGTATTTTTCATTTTTTCAGAACGACCGCACCTTGCAAAAGTATCGAAAAAAAATCTTGAACTTTTTTCATGTTGAGCAGTGTAAAATTTTTCCCTATCAAAGCGTAGTAATTATTTCATGTGGAACGTATAGCTAGAGACTGTCAGAAAGTATTTTTCATTTTTTCAGAACGACCGCACTTTGCAAAAGTATCGAAAAAATCTTGAACTTTTTCATGTTGAGCAGTGTAAAATTTTTCCCTATCAAAGCGTAGTAATTATTTCATGTGGAACGTATAGGTAGAGACTGTCAGAAAGTATTTTTCATTTTTTCAGAACGACCGCACCTTGCAAAAGTATCGAAAAAAAATCTTGAACTTTTTCATGTTGAGCAGTGTAAAATTTTTCCCTATCAAAGCGTAGTAATTATTTCATGTGGAACGTATAGCTAGAGACTTTCAGGAAGCATTTTTCATTTTTCCAGATTGGCCGCAACTTGCGAAATTATCGAAAAAATCTTGAACTTTTTCATGTTGGGCAGTGTAGAATTCTTCCCTATCAAAGCGTAGTAATTATTTCATGTGGAACGTATAGCTAGAGACTGTCAGAAAGTATTTTTCATTTTTTCAGATTGGCCGCAACTTGCGAAATTATCGAAAAAAAATCTTGAAATTTTTTCATGTTGGGCAGTGTAGAATTCTTCCCTATCAAAGCGTAGTAATTATTTCATGTGGAACGTATAGCTAGAGACTGTCAGAAAGTATTTTTCATTTTTTCAGAACGACCGCACCTTGCAAAAGTATCGAAAAAAAATCTTGAACTTTATTCATGTTGGGCAGTTTAGAATTTTTCCTATCAAAGCGTAGTAATTATTTTATGTGGAACGTATAGCTAGAGACTTTCAGAAAGTATTTTTCATTTTTTCAGATTGGCCGCAACTTGCGAAATTATCGAAAAAAACTCTTGAAATTTTTTCATGTTGGGCAGTGTAGAATTCTTCCCTATCAAAGCGTAGTAATTATTTCATGTGGAACGTATAGCTAGAGACTGTCAGAAAGTATTTTCATTTTTTCAGAACGACCGCACCTTGCAAAAGTATCGAAAAAAAATCTTGAACTTTTTTCATGTTGGGCAGTTTAGAATTTTTCCCTATCAAAGCGTAGTAATTATTTATGTGGAACGTATAGCTAGAGACTTTCAGAAAGTATTTTTCATTTTTCCAGTTTGGCCGCAACTTGCGAAATTATCGAAAAAAAATCTTGAAATTTTTTCATGTTGGGCAGTGTAGAATTCTTCCCTATCAAAGCGTAGTAATTATTTCATGTGGAACGTATAGCTAGAGACTGTCAGAAAGTATTTTTCATTTTTTCAGAACGACCGCACCTTGCAAAAGTATCGAAAAAAAATCTTGAACTTTTTTCATGTTGGGCAGTGTAGAATTCTTCCCTATCAAAGCGTAGTAATTATTTCATGTGGAACGTATAGCTAGAGACTGTCAGAAAGTATTTTTCATTTTTTCAGAACGACCGCACCTTGCAAAAGTATCGAAAAAAAATCTTGAACTTTTTTCATGTTGGGCAGTTTAGAATTTTTCCCTATCAAAGCGTAGTAATTATTTCATGTGGAACGTATAGCTAGTGACTTCCCGAAAGTATTTTTTATTTTTTCAGATTGGCCGCAACTTGCGAAATTAACGAAAAAAAATCTTGAAATTTTTTCATGTTGGGCAGTGTAGAATTTTTCCCTATCAAAGCGTAGTAATTATTTCATGTGGAACGTATAGCTGGAGACTGTCAGAAAGTATTTTTCTTTTTTTTTCAGAACGGCCGCAACTTGCGAAATTATCGAAAAAATCTGAAAATTTTTCATGTTGGGCAGTGTAGAATTCTTCTCCATCAAAGCGTAGTAATTATTTCATGTGGAACGTATAGGTAGAGACTGTCAGAAAGTATTTTTCATTTTTTCAGAACGACCGCACCTTGCAAAAGTATCGAAAAAAATCTTGAACTTTTTTCATGTTGAGCAGTGTAAAATTTTTCCCTATCAAAGCGTAGTAATTATTTCATGTGGAACGTATAGCTAGAGACTGTCAGAAAGTATTTTTCATTTCTTCAGATTGGTCGCAATTGCGAAATTAACGAAAAAATCTTGAACTTTTTTCATGTTGACCAGATTGTTTCCCTATGAAAGCGAGTTAGTATTTTCTATCCATGAATCTTGTCAAATACGATTCGATGTAAATAATCTGAAACCATTTTCGATAGGATGCAAAAAAAGTAAAGATTTTGAAGTCATCAAAAAGGTTTTGAGTATTCCTTAAACCCGATTTGTATTGAAGTATTTTAAGATAAAAATAAGTAAGCTTTGATTTTTTCTTATTGAACGTAAACGCAGTCAACTAATATTCAGCGTCAGAGCGCAGCGTGTCATTGACCACATTCACCACCGACGCCACTGGTCGATATGGTAACTTTGGGATCTCGGCCTGCTGGCCCGGCCTGCTGTCGTCACACTGGTTACAATTTGTGTGAAACTATACACGGTTTTGGACGAGTGGTGTGATACTCAGGGTCCCGCGCGGTGTTGCCACATAGGGTAAATAGGATGGTGTCCTTCCACCAATCATACTTGCTACTATTATAAATACGAATGTAAGTTTGTTTGTTACGCCTTCACGCAAAAACTACTTAACCGATCATCATGCAACTTTGTACATATACTCTTGAAGATATTAGAAATAATATATGATACTTTTAATTAAAGAAATTTTTTCACGAAAGATATGAAAATTGTTTGTCAAAAAATCGGCAAATTCAGCTACTTCAACTTCATCTAGCATGATGAAGTTTCAACTCTGAATGCTGTAATACCGTCCCACTGTATTACCTATGGTGACAACAATATCTAATTCATACTGATACTTATTTAATGGCTCCACTGCGGGCGAAGCCGCGGGTAAAAAGCTAGTAAATAATAAAACTCTAGCAATACTAGCACCGCGGTTCGTAAAAAATATTGAATTCACAGTGAATATCCCCGATATGTGGTTGCAATGCTTTTCTATTTAGTATTTCAGAGCTAAAGGTAGCTAGCATCTTTACATTCACGGATAGTTGACTAAGTTAATGAGTTAATTGCAAAATCTTTCAATTAGCATGGCTGTTTTTTTTTTCATGACAGAATAGGTATAAGAAAAGTTTTAAAAGATTCAGTGAATACTTTTTTTTAATCTGAAATACTTTTTTAATTATAAACTCTTCATAAATATATATACAATACAAATATAAATAATGTGAACAAAATAAACATATATACAAACAATAGCATCTCAAAAATATTTCACAAATGTGTCCAGCAAAATGGTAACGGAGCAGGAAACTAATTTGGAAGACTTGTCTCTGGAACATCTACTTCGAGTAAATCTTATTATGGCTCAAATAAACGAGTCCAAGGCACTTTTGGTCAATACTATATGTATAATGCACCATAGTATAAAAATGCAATCGTTCCTTGAATTTTATCATACTAACATTACATAATAATTTGCACAAAAAGATGGATTAATTGAAGTGTGAGAAAATTGCAAGATAGTAGATTAATCTCTCAATTACAAGGCTCATTTAGATGATCAGAGCCTGAAACTGAAAACTAGGAATAATATTCTTCAGAAATTAGCTGGATTATCTTGGGGTGCTCATGCTTCCACTCTTTGAATAACATCTTTAGCTTTAGTCCTTTCTGCAGCTAAGTATTGTTACTCTGGTTTAATAGAGGGTATTTTTCCCTAGGTTTTCATGTCATACACCGAATTGTATGGCACCCCGTCACCAACCCCAGCTAACATTTGTTTGGTAAGCCAAATTTCTCAAAAGAATATATATATATCGCGTAGACATCATGTGTGCCTAAGCAAGAATGGCCAGCAGTATAGATTCAGCATTTGAGCTAAATCTTCATAACTGATTACTCTTTGCAAAATGACTTTCCCTACTTATAAGTAGAGACTTGCAGAGAATATGATATCCCTCTTTATCATTTTAATGCCTTCGCTAAACTTATCAGCCAACAAGTGGTTTCCTATAACTTTTGAGGCATCCACCATTTGACGCAGTAATTCCTCCAGACGCCTCATACAGCGCACAACTGAACCCTCGTAAATTTCTGGGTCAATCAGATCTTTGAAAAGAGCCCCGTTACACCATCTGTAAGTGATATCCATGAGAAATGGACGAAATGATTGGACGTAAGTTTCTTCATCGACTGTTATGCGACATTCATTGCAGATTTTGGCTATTCTACGTGCCATATCCTGAAAGGGCAAAATTATCAGAATTCAACGTATATTTTTTGGATGACTTTGAGGTACTATATTTGGGCTATTTCCATAATCAATTAGCATTGGGTTAATTGATGACGAGATATTGTTGATGATGGAGCTCGTGTTGAATGATTGTTTGGGCTATTACCATCATCTATTGTGGATGTAATGATTTCCGACGTTTCGATAGACATCTTCTATCTTTATCAAGGAGAAAAGTAAGAAACCTTTTGAGAATTATCAATTTTCAAAAAGTCAATATGACAGAAGTCATATATGGTCTACCAAAAATACACAAAGCAAATTTTCCTCTAAGACCAATTGTGAGTTCAAGAAATTCAGCATGCCACCAATTGGCTAAATTTCTCCTGAAAATTATATCACCATTAAAAAGTAATTCAACATCGATGATAAGAAACACGAAACACTTCATAGAAATTTAGAAATAATGAAACATCAAGAAATCATGGAAGAAGACGTTATGGTCAGCTTCGACATTACCAGTTTGTTCACTAATATTCCAACAGATAAAACACTTATCATAGTTAGGAAAAAGCTTGAAGAAGATCAAACCCTTAGTGAAAGAACTACACTAAGCGTGAATGCAATTATGGAAATGCTTTCTATTTGTATTGAAACAACATATTTCCAATTTGAAGACATCTTTTATCAACAAGAATTTGGAATGGCCATGGGTTCTCCACTATCACCAGTTTTAGCTGATTTATATATGGAAATTTTCGAACAGAAGGCATTAGAAAAATATGCACTCAAACCCAAACTGTGGAAAAGATATGTAGATGATACTTTCATTATTTGGCAACATGGAAGAGACACTATAGATGAATTCCTTCAATATCTAAACAATCAAGAGGAATCAATTAAATTCACAATTGAAATCGAGAAAGACAGACAACTTCCATTCTTAGATGTACTCATACATAAACAAAATGGAATCCCAAGAACCACTGTGTATAAAAAGCCAACGAACACAGGACAATATCTACATTTTGATTCAAACCACCAACTAAACACTAAATTGGGAGTAGCAAAATGTTTATTTGATAGAGCAATAAATATTTGTTGCACTGAAGAAGACCAAAATGAAGAAATAAATAACATCTCGAAAACTCTTAGAAGCAATGGCTACCCCAAAAAGATATTAGAAAAAGCTAAACGAACAAGAGAAAGTCAACCTGAACCAACAGATATAAATCAGACCATTAAAACCGTAATTCCTTATGTAAAAGGTTTGTCGGAGAAAATGAGAAGAATTGGAAATAGATACAACATAACGACTGCATTCAAAACTCAAGACACTATCAGAGCTAAACTTACAAAAGTTAAGCCTAATAATGAGACACAAAGGACAAAGAACTGCATATATGAATTACCTTGCAAGTGCGGAAGATCTTACATCGGAGAAACTAAACGCCCTCTGAATGTACGAATAAAAGAACATCAGAAGCTTCTACGAGTACTAGACAGCGACAAATCCAGGTTGGTCCAACATGCTGTAGATGAGAATCATCGTATAAAATGGGATGAAGCATCAATAATATCCAAAGAAGAGAAACTTGCAAGAAGAAAAATCAAAGAAGCAGCATTTATGAAAATAACACCTGATTCCATAAGTGCTCCATCTATAGATCTGCCAGAAGTTTGGACGCCGATAGTTCGATCCAACTTAAAAAGGTCATCATATCACAGATGAGTATATAACATCGTTCATTTTTCTTTCATGACTTCTGTCATATTGACTTTGAAAATTGATAATTCTCAAAAGGTTTCTTACTTTTCTCCTTGATAAAGATAGAAGATGTCTATCGAAACGTCGGAAATCATTACATCCACAATAGATGATGGTAATAGCCCAAACAATCATTTAAGCATTGGGTTAGATGCCTTGGAAATTAAGAAGGGCAAAAGCAATGTTCATTCCAAGAATTTTGAGAAAAATAAGAAAAGGAATTTTCTCGAACTATTGAAAAAGATGGAGAAAGCAGACAGTCACATACTGAAGGAGAGTTGGGGAGATTACACACTTAATTAACAATCGTCAGCATGCTTACAGGACAAAACAATCGAAGGAAACTCTAAACCCCTCTTTTACATTATCATATTAAATTGATGATTTCAGAATTAACTCTTGACAGAGGTGATCTGCCGTAATCAATTGCTGCATTGATAAAAGGTGAAAGGAACTTTTTAATAGCCATTTAATTCTTAAAATCATATCTGGAATAGTTTTGAAAAAGTTAATTTCTGCATTTTTTAGTGCAATTGGTATCAAGATCAAAAATAGATGATGGAAATAGCCCATATAATAATTTTTTCCAAAATAAATGGTAATTTAACGAAAATCCTAAGATGAACTTCAACACAAATTATTACACAAAAGAGAAAAAACAGATCAAAACAAGTAACTGTTTAGTTATAAAGAAAATATGAATCTTACCTGCATTTGCCTATATGGACCTGTCAACCCATCGCCGATTTTCGGAGGTTTATCACTTTTTTCAGTGCAAATGAAACAGCTCAAAAGGGCTGTAGCTTCAGCTGGGGTGAGATCATTGAAGATACCATTGAATATCAGTTCAGTCAGTAGAAGTTCATCAGCACTAAAAATCAAATTATTGATATTCAAAATCCACATTTTCATAACATATATAGTGTGATGAAAATAAAACAATTATTTTAAATTTCTGAAAATGACTCGAGTTATATTTATCACATCAGTCAATATGTCAGGCTACCAGATAGCGCCACTAACAAAATATCAATATCATGTTTCGAAAGTGCCAACCATCAAAAGAGTACTGCAAAAATTTCATGACGTTTGGTTAAATATTTATAGTCAGTAGTTTAAGTGTCCTTATTTTTGTGATTTTTCATTATTTTAAAAGTAGGCTATCTCAATATTTTCCTGAAATGATATTGACTTCATTGTGGCAACAAGGTATCGAACAAAACTGCGTATATGTGGCCTATCTTGGATCATCTTAACTATGATAAAAAACCTTCAACGTCATATTGAATTACTGATTTTTTTTCCAACACCTGAAAATTTTACTAGCATACCTGCTCAATTCACATGCCACACGCCCTTTCAACTCAATGACATCTGATTTGGTACTATAACCCAGTCTTCTCATCACCCTTTTGCGACATTTGAGTTCGTCCATTTGTAAGATTTTTTTGGCATCCATTAATTTACCTCTAAGGGAATCTAATTCAGATTTGCATCTGAACTTCTCCTTGTAATTCAAATATATTTCTTTCTTCAAGGGATTTTCATGGAACGGGTGGATCTTTATACTGAAACAAAATTTATAATCATGATGTTAATGACAAGATACTATTATTTGCTAGACAGATTTTCATTCTGCACACCATATGATTATTCAAATAGGTGCAATGGGCAAACAACTCTAGAGATAGCTAGAGAAGAACTACTTGATAAACTATATTATGCTCAATTATATTAATGAAGGCATCTCCTTTACTCAACTTACTCTTTTTCAATTTTGTCAACCTTATCCATAATTTCAACAAGAAGTGGATCGGTTATTTTCATATCTTTAACAGGGTGAAGAATGGGGAGACCGTCTGGGTGATCTTGCTTCAGTTTTCTCAACCAAGGTTTCGCCATCTTCTTCGTTTCTTTACCTTTCCAGTCGCCATCGAAACTACATCTTCCAGACGAAATATGCGTTATATACATAGAATCAATGGGAATAACTTCCATTTGCCCATCCTGAAAATAAAAATGTTTCAAGCACCGAAAACATTAATTCGTCAGAGATGACAATGAGGAGAAATGTACTCATATGATGAAACTACAAAATAAAAAACTTCTATTTGGAAAAGGTTTTCATGTGATTTACATGGTCTATTTTGTAAGTACTGGTTCAAATATGATCGAGACAAACACTAGATGACGCGCATGTGTGTTTTGGGAGGCGAGGCTCGAGTATGTATATCAAATAAAGAAGCATTTTATTGGATACTAAGACCATATAACTTAACTTCATGGCATTATTTTGCTTTGGGATATGTGAAGTTGTTTGCAAGACAACTTGGAATACTTGGAAATCAACATCAGATGAGTTATTGCCAAAATTTGATCGCAAATGGATTTCAATTTTTTATCCAAAGGAATCACTTTCATTGGTATTATATTTCTTTGTTGAATTATGATGAAAACTTGTGTCATTGAATAAAAAAAACCCTTTTATGATTGTTACCTTATTTTCGAGAGGAACTGGCTTACTGACGTCATTTTCCTTATCTCTGATAACATTGACCATCAAGTCAATCTCAACTTTTTTATCCTTCTTCTTGTTGGATTTTGCATATCTACAGCCAACTACCAATCCCCAATCATATTCACCCTCTGGTGTTGATACCTAAAACATAAAAAACATTCTCAATGAAATAAAAATAGAGGATCAAATGCTAGACAAACAACAAATTTCAACAATAATACCTTCATAACACGTCCATTTTTTAAAAAACGACCCAGTACTTTTGGCACCAAAACGAATTCCATAGTTTGTTTATGCAAGGTCTCCAACTGCAGTTTCAATTCATGATACGAAGCAACCTCTTCTTCATTTTCGACTTCAATTTCATTATATTTTTCCAGTTTGGCCGTATAATCTACAACATGAACAAAGAAAAGATTTTAAATCATTCTCGAAAAACAGGTTTTTTTTTTTTCAGGTTTTAAATGAATAATTCTTCATTTGTACCTACCTTCGAATAACTGGGGAATTTCAGTCTGATTTTGAAACTGGAAAAAAGATTTCTCCAACATATAATCTGGATTTATCATTTCAACTCGCATTAGGTTGAGAATCATATTGTTGGTGAGGTGAAACGCAGAGTTCAATGGATCAGGTAAACCTTTAATGATATCTCGACACGCAGCAGTAGGCACTTTTTCATTAATCATCGATATGACAACACCCTTATCATCTAAACCTCTTCTGCCTGCACGACCTGCCATTTGAATATATTCGCCAGATGTCACCTTAAACAAAAAAAAAATAATGGAAAAATATTCAATCAGAATTCTGATCCGAAATTGAAATAGATAGGAAGAGAATTAATACACAGAAATTTAGAAAGCACTAACGTGAAGTCAGATGGCTACTCAAAAGGACCACAAGCTATTTAATATTAGAGTGCTATCAGATGACATGAACATTCATAGTTTAATATATCACGTTAGTAAACTTCTGAACCATATTTTTAGTTTTAGATAGAGTTAGTATCAGCGAATCATTTCCATATTCTTAGTATCGCTTTTGATTGGCTTCCCTTATCTATGGATATTAAATCCATCAGGTAAAAAAACAGCACTTACCCATCTATGCTTCTGTCCGTCGAATTTTCTCAAATCGGTAAATATTACAGTCCTGGCGGGCATGTTCAAACCCATAGCAAAAGTTTCAGTAGCAAACAAAACCTTGATGAGACCTTCACCAAACAATATCTCTACCGATTCTTTCACCACAGGTAGTAGTCCTCCATGATGAATACCAATTCCTCTTCGTAGAAATGGATGCATATGCTTGATAAAGGGTAAATCTTGGTCATCTTGAGATAGAACCTGAATAGCATTATTGAAGATCTCATCTACTGCCAACTTTTCAGATGCTGAAAAGATATGGAATTTGGTTGACTAAATTGATAGAATACATTATATAATCTCAAAAATATAAATGAACCAGATATAAATATATTTCTATTGAAGTAGAACCATACTCACTTGTATTGAAATCCAATTTGGTCATTTGCTTAGCATATAATTCGCAGGTATTTTTCGAAAAACTAAAAACAATGACAGGAGAAAAATTTCTCTCCACTGTCATCTTTATCAGTTTGTATATATCCGTTTCAGTAGGATCCTTATTCCTTACTCCCCCTCTTCTTCCAACCTGATCACCTTTAGCAGCATCACCAGCATTCTGCAGCTCTGTCATGGCTGCATTGAAATTGTCCTCTTGAAATGCTCCCTGTTATTAAGACAACTGATTAAAATTTCAAAAATATCTGAGCAAATGGGAAGCAAACATTGTACTGTAATACTACATAACCAAAAAGCTTGTGGTGTGCTTCGAAATATTCATGGATATCACTCAAGGAATTATGTATTCGAATAATTAGGTGGGATAATTCTTTACAATTAATTGGGACCACTTTTGGCTCAATATTCAAGAATTCAGACAACTATCATATTAGCACTAAAATAATATTATTAACGAATATGGTACCCGCCGACACATGTTTCTGCTGATTGGCTTCATCAGGGCAAGGCAACCTTAGCAATAAGATGTTAAGAAGACGAAATAGATAATAGGGCTACTTATGGATTCACCCGATATACCTTCTCTACATATATTTAATCTCCACATTGAGTATAGTATGTGTTAGGGCGTTTTCGGAATTTCCTCAATATTTATTTGTTTATTATTGTTTTTATTCATTCATATCTCACATATGACACCACATGTTTTAAGATCGCATTCTTCACGTTTCCAGTCAGTTCAGTCTTAGAATTTGACGCCGCCGTGTTATAGAATTTCGATAGCTTTTTACATTTTCGCTTTTCATCCGCTTTAGAAAAATTTAGCATAGTAAAACCGCAGTATTTAGTGTGCATCTTGGTGTTAGTGCATCACAATTATAGTACAACTCGCATTATAGTTCAACCCTCATTTCTATTCCAAACAAGGAAGGGCGGGATTACCATCTGCATCCCAAGCCGCAGTGGGAGTGCTTTCAGGTTTAAAATTCATCTTATTTTTTCCTTATTTTTACCTTCACCCTTCCTAATTAACTTCCTTCAATCGAAGGTGAATTTGGAAATAACGCACCTGGAACTAGCTTGACCCCAAACTTAATAGTAAGTTGAACATTTCTGGTTTGTTTTCATTTACAGTCCACTAAAATTAGCCTAAATAGCATATAGGCCTTTGTAAGTACAAATTGCTTTCAATAATTGACCAAAGGCCGTACCATTTTGATCCTTATCGGACCGGATATCATTTCATTTTATAGATTTCTCAAAATTTTCATTCGACATAAATGTGGTGTGGTCTGTGAGATAGACGTACCGGTGCAAGTTTTTGCGGTCATTGTTTAGTTTCACATATAGTGTTCTCGCTCATTTCAATTACTTTGCTCTTTCTCTCTCACTCTAGTGTGTTCGGTGCGGATTTTGTTTTTATAGGTAACATATTTTGTATTTATATTTCATTCATTTCAATATGCCGAATACCACGGAAACGGATAAGAGGCAAACTAAGCTGAAGGCTTTGGAATCCAAAAAACAAATGTTTTTCCTACGGCTTCAGAAGCTTTCAGATTATATTAAAGACTTGAATAAGCCTAAAGTTGCGGAATATTTCAGAATGGGTTTATACTCTATTGAAACGACAAGACAAAGCATTATGGAAGTTGTAGAAGAGATAAATATGATTCAATTAGACATAAATCCCGATAGTTCACCAAATTATCAAGCAGTTGAAGCTGCTGAAGATTTATATTGTCGCATTAAATTGGCCGCAGATCAGGTAGAAAAAGGATCGTTGGATTCTAGTAGTGGTAGTGGTACAATTTCGAAAATTTCATTAAAACCGCAACACAAATTACCTGCAATTGAATTAGTAGATTTTAATGGCGATCCTAAAGTATGGCCTATATTTTACCAAAACTTCAAGAGTTGCGTTCATGAAAATGCTGAGCTAGACGATGCGTGCAAAATACATTATCTGCTGAGTAAACTCAGTGGTCGTGCCCTCACTATTTGTTCTGGAATACCTCCAATTGAAAATAACTATGAAAGTATTTGGAAGTTGTTGATTAATACATATCAAGATGAAAGATTGTTAGCTTCCACGTATTTACGATCAATATTCGAGTTCAAACCTATAACTGTGGAGTCATACAATAATTTGAATCATTTTCTAGAAAACTTTGATGTATCTGTTAGTGCATTCAAGCAACTTCGTCTGAAGGATCCTCTTGACTTCATTCTAGTCACTTTGGCTCTCACTAAATTAGACAATCAAACTCAACGTTCATTCGAAATGACTTTGAAAGATAATGAATTACCATCCTATGAGAGTTTAATTAGTTTCATTAGACAGCAAACAAGGATGCTTGGTCGCAGTGGTATCGGACCAATCACGCATAGCACACCAAAATATTCTTCTAATAAACAGAAATCTACCCACTCTTACGTAGCATCTAATTTACACTCAACTAGATCTGGTTCAATTCAATGTTCATTGTGTAAACAATCACATTTTATTTACAAATGTAATCAATTTTTGAAAATGTCTCCATTTTGTCGATATAAAGTAGCTAAAGAAAAAGGTTGTTGTTTAAATTGTTTAAGTTCCAAACATAAGATTTCTTCATGCAAATCAACAAATACATGCAATGTTTGTAAACTCAAACACCATTCATTATTGCATTTTGAAGGTAATGAAGACAATTCGAACATTAATAAAAATAATAGTAAGGTGACTGAATCACAACCTCAAACCTCGTCTTCGGAGCAGGGCCCACATATAGAAAAGGTTGGTTATGTTGTGTCCTTACACTCGAATGCCTCTACCTTCAAGACTAGAGTTTCTCTATTGCCTACTGCCAAGGTTCTAATCTCATTTCCTGGTGGAAATAGCAAGGAAATTCGCGTCTTAATTGACAGTGGTAGCGAAGAAAATTTTCTTTCGTTTCAATGTTGTCAAAATTTGAGCATTCCGATTGTGGAATTAAATCAAACTATTATAGGAATAGGAAACCATAAAAGTGCCGTCAGAGGCATTGCAAGAAATATTTGCATTTCTTCTCGCTATGACTCAAATGTATTTTTCACTTTAGATGCTTTAGTAGTAGATAACTTGACTGTCAAATTACCGAGCAGTAATATTTCTCAAGAATATTTAAATTTGTTTTCGAGTATTCCCTTGGCTGATGATACATTCACTGAATGTTCGGAAATTGATGGCATCCTAGGAGTTGAAATTTTCGCAACGATAATTAATAAGAATAAAATTTCACATAAAAGCGATTCACCAGTAGCAATAGATACAAGTTTGGGTTATATTGTTTCCGGAAAAGCGCGAACGGCCGCTTCAAACGAGATTGTTCAATCTAAATTTAGTTATAGTGCGGTGATCTCCGATGAACCCCTCGAAAATTTAGTAAAAAATTTCCTGGATCTTGAAGAAGTACCGGCTATCAAGCATTATACTGATGAAGAATTAGCTTGCGAAACTCATTTTCAATCTACTTTGTCCAGATCTATTTCTGGTCGATATACAGTGTGTCTACCTTTCAAGATAGAACCCACTAATTTGAGTGATTCCTTTACTACCGCGTTAAGGAGATTTTTTAGCTTGGAAAGAAGGCTTAACTCATATCCAGTTCTCAGGGAACAATATAGCGCTATCATTTTAGATTACCTTCAACAGGGTCATATGAATAAAATATGTTCAATCGATGATGATAGATTTCAAGACATAAGAAATCATCCGCATTATATAATTGCACATCATCCAATTTTTAAAGATAGTGTGTCCACTCCTATTCGAATTGTTTTTGATGCCAGTGCAAAAACTACACCCTCATCTCTTTCATTAAATGATTGTTTGCACACGGGATCTAAATTACAGGTGGACATAGTTCAAATGTTTCTCAATTTTAGATTGTTTTCTATTGTCCTTATCGCGGACATTTGTCAAATGTATCGTCAGATAGAAATTTCTGAACAAGATCGCGTTTTTCAATTAATTTTATGGCGATTTTCTCCCAATCAAGCTATTGAAGTTTATCAAATCAATAGAGTGGCATTTGGTATAAGATCATCTCCATTTTTGAGTCTCAGAATAGTTAGACAATTATGTCAAGACGAAGCTCATAATTTTCCATATGCTTCGAAAATAGTTTTGAACGATATGTACGTTGATGATCTAGTAACCAGCGTTGATAGTATCGTTGAGGCAAAAACGCTATTCGTTGAACTGACAAAATTGTTCGAATCTGGCGGATTTGAAATCAAAAAATGGTACACAAATTCTCCGCAATTATTGTCATGCATACCTTCCGAGAAACATTCTCCTGAAACAATTAATTTTGAAAAAGATTTCTTTCATGTATTAGGAATACAGTGGAAACCTGAATCGGATGTATTTTCATTCAATGTAGCATTAGAATCTCAAAGTAGTCAAAAATATACAAAGAGAAGCATTTTATCACAGATTAGCAAAATCTATGATCCTTTAAGTATCTTAGGTCCTGTAGTGTTGTACGCGAAATTGTTTATTCGTAAACTCTGGTCCATTAAATTAGAATGGGATTCTGACCCTCCAGTTGAACTTGTTAACAGCTGGAAAGAATTTGAAAATGAATTGCCACTTCTTACTCAGGTGAGAGTTCCTAGATGGCTAGGAGCTCATACAAATTCGCCTATAACCTTAATAGGTTTTTCCGACGCAAGTCAAACTAGTTATGCCGCCGCTGTTTATATGAAAACTGTTTCAAACGGTAAATCTTGCATAAATTTGATATGTTCTAAATCTAAAATTGCTCCACTTAAAATTGTGTCTATACCCCGCTTAGAACTTTGTGCTGCCCTACTCTTGTCGAAATTACTTAAATATGTAATGTCTGTTTATTCCACTCGTTGCCAAATATATAATAGTTTTGCTTGTACTGACTCGATGATTGTGTTAGGATGGATAGCGCAGTCTCCGCACAAGTGGAAGACTTTTATAGCTAACCGCGTTTCTCAAATTCGGTCTAATTTGCCTGTAGAAAATTGGTGTTTCGTTCAAGGAACACAAAATAGTGCTGATATTGTTTCACGAGGAGTCACACCCTCAAAATTTCTTTTGAATATTGAAAGTTGGCTTCACGGCCCCTTATGGTTAGAGAAGGATGAAAGTTTATGGCCTTTGAAATTAATACATAATGTAAATCTGTCGGAAGATTTACCGGAAGCACAAACTATTTCAATGGTTGTCACAACAATTGATAATTTATATTCTTTTATATCAAAATTTTCCAGTTTCACTAAACTCCTTAGAAGCATGATATATGTTTTGAAATTTGGTCGCATACTTTCACTCTCTGATGAGGTCAGCATTTCTAATCTTCAGATTTCCGAAAATTATTTAATAAAAATAGTTCAACAATTTCATTTTAGCGAATTGTTCAATTCATTGGAAAGAAATAGAAATGTTCCCTCATCTTTCAGAAAATTCTATCCATTTCTAGATGAATTTGGCCTCATTCGGGTAGGAGGTAGGCTAATCAATGCCTCTGTTGGTTTTGATTACAAACATCAAATACTCCTTCCAAAAAATTCACATTTTGTTGCTCTTTTAGTTGAGTATATGCATAAAAAACATATACACGCAGGTCCGCATTTACTTTATTCAATTTTAATGAGTAAATATTGGATAATCTTCGCTCGAAAAATTATAAGACAAACAGTACGTTCTTGCAATCATTGCTTTCGATTGAAACCTAGACCTAACTTCCCTTTGATGGGAAATCTTCCTTCACCGCGTGTAACGACTCAACTCAAGGCCTTCATAGATGTAGGTGTTGATTACGCCGGACCTTTCAAAATTTCTTTAACTAGACATAGAGGAGTCAAAACACAAAAGGCGTATGTATGTCTGTTCATATGCCTCGCAACAAAATGTATTCACTTAGAGTTAGCTTCTGACTTAACAACTGACACTTTTTTAGATGCTTTAAAGAGATTTATCAGTCGTAGAGGTCCAGTGAAAACGCTTTATTCGGATCAAGGAACCAATTTTATTGGCGCCTCTAGATATCTGAACGACTTACAAAATTTTATAGTTTCATCAGAATATGTTGGTGTTCTGAAGAAAGAACTATTGAATAATCAAATTCAATGGAAATTCAATGCGCCTCTCTCACCACATATGGGTGGTTTGTGGGAGAGTAACATAAAGAGCATGAAAAAATTTTTGCTCAAGTCGATAGGTGAACAGATTCTTTCATATGAAGAGTTTTACACCGTATTAACCCAAATAGAAGCTCTTCTCAATAGTCGTCCTCTTTGTTCGTACATCAGTAATGATCCCTCTGATCCGACTATGTTAACACCAGCTCACTTTTTGTTAACATCTCTACAACATTTTCCTGCTTCTGATGTTTCTAAAATAGAAATAAATAGGTTGAGTAGAAAACAATTATTAGACAAAATAGTCCAATCTTATTGGAAAAGATGGAAAGATGAATATCTTCATCAATTGCAAACACGCTCTAAATGGAACTCTCTTACGAATCCTGTAACCGTTGACACTGTAGTGATAGTAATGGGTGAAAACACACCCCCATTGAATTGGCCTCTTGGAATTATCACAGAAATATTTCCAGGTAGTGATCAGATTGTCAGAATCGCTATGGTCAAAACTAAGGATGGACTTTTCAAACGTCCTGTTACAAAATTGTGTCCACTTCCGACACAATAATATTGCAACTTTAACTTGCTTCACTTTTTTCAATAGTTTTTAACCGCTTTAGTAGTTATTAGCTGTTTTGATAGTTTTCAACCTCTTTAATAGTTTTCATTCGCTTTAATAGTTTTTAATCGCTTCAATAGTTCATAATCGTTTTAATAGTTTTTAACCGCTTCAATAGTTCAAAATCGTTTTAATAGTTTTTAACCGCTTCAATAGTTCAAGATCATTTTAATAATTTTCAACCGCATTAATAGCTTAAAACCGCTTCCATAGTTTTGAACGCTTAGCTATCTTTGGTACACTTCAATAGTTTCGATCCGCTAATTTAGATTGTTATGTTCTTATAGTTGATTTGTTTGTCAATTTGCAATTTTCCCAAAGAGAGAGAGGGAGGAGGATGTTAGGGCGTTTTCGGAATTTCCTCAATATTTATTTGTTTATTATTGTTTTTATTCATTCATATCTCACATATGACACCACATGTTTTAAGATCGCATTCTTCACGTTTCCAGTCAGTTCAGTCTTAGAATTCGACGCCGCCGTGTTATAGAATTTCGATAGCTTTTTACATTTTCGCTTTTCATCCGCTTTAGAAAAATTTAGCATAGTAAAACCGCAGTATTTAGTGTGCATCTTGGTGTTAGTGCATCACAATTATAGTACAACTCGCATTATAGTTCAACCCTCATTTCTATTCCAAACAAGGAAGGGCGGGATTACCATCTGCATCCCAAGCCGCAGTGGGAGTGCTTTCAGGTTTAAAATTCATCTTATTTTTTCCTTATTTTTACCTTCACCCTTCCTAATTAACTTCCTTCAATCGAAGGTGAATTTGGAAATAACGCACCTGGAACTAACTTGACCCCAAACTTAATAGTAAGTTGAACATTTCTGGTTTGTTTTCATTTACAGTCCACTAAAATTAGCCTAAATAGCATATAGGCCTTTGTAAGTACAAATTGCTTTCAATAATTGACCAAAGGCCGTACCAGTATGTTTTAATATTATTAGTTTTTATTCTTGAATTGAATGAAAAGTTTAGATAGAAATGAGGCTATAACATTTTTTTTACTGTAATATAAAAGTATTTTATGAGGAAAATTTACAATATGAAATTCCAGACTTATTAAAGCTATAACACAGTAAAAAAAAAACTGTTAAAAAAGACAAGATACTCACAGTTTTATCAACAATCATATGTATTCCGTTACCACCGGCAGGGAATAAATAATGTTGCAACGGCGTTGGTCTATAATCAGTATAAACAGCATGACAAGGCTGTTGATGTATATGTGATATCCATTGAATGAATTGCCTTGCATTTGGAATGGTAGCAGACAGGAAAACAAAATGAGCGTTATGTGGCAACATGATTAATGTTTCTTCCCAAACTACACCTCTGCTCTTATCACGCATGTAATGAATTTCATCAAATATAATCCAAGCAACTTCTCGAATCAAATCAGATCCCTTATAGAGCATGTTACGCAAAATCTGAAACAAAAAAGTAATATAAAATATTAATTCGAACCCATCATGGATATGCGTATGACAATAATATACAAAATGGTCAAATCAAAGATAAAAAACACAATCATTCCCTTGGATATGAAAGATGCAATGTTTAAATTTTAAATAAAGATGCTATTATCAAAAATTAAAACTTTTTGTCTGCCCAAACATTCCAATTGTAATGTAACGCCTTTGGGAGAGTCCATTTCAAAAAAAGACTTATGATATCGCAGCTTCTTACCTCAGTTGTCATGATTAAACATGACGCTGTTGGATTAATAGTAACATCTCCAGTCATCAGTCCCACATCTTTAAATTCGTCACTGAATTCGCGATACTTCTGATTTGATAATGCTTTAATAGGACTTGTGTAAATAACTCGTTGTTTATTTTTTATTGATAAAGCAATTGCATATCTGAAAAAATTTAGCATCAGAATCTAGAAACCAACTTAGTCCTGAAATGTTAGCGCTACTGATAGTACTGAGAAATAAATTTCCTTCTATTCAATTGGAAATCATAAATTTACTACTCACTCTGCAATTACAGTTTTTCCAGCAGAAGTATGTGCAGAAACCAACACTGATTGATTATTTTCAATACATAGTATCGATTCTTTTTGGAACGGATCCAATACAAATTTATATTCCTTTGCTGGTTTCCCTTCTGATGCTTGAAGAGGTGGTGCAGGATCATTAATTGGAAAAGCAACTTCATGAGAACAGGACTCCACCTTATTCAAACTGACCACCTTTATCCTATTTTTTAATTCTTCAGAGCTGAAATAAGAAAAAGTTTATTCGATTAATTTCTCTCTGTTTAATCATTACTACCCCATATCATAAAGAGTTGAGGGTTAATTTGCAGTTTAAAGACCCTACCTATATTTAACATAATTTCTCATCTGGTAAGGTTAAGTTAGGTTACGTTAAGTTAGGTTTAAAAAAACAAAGCCAAAATTGAAGAAAAAAAAAAATAAAATTAATATGTGGAAAAAAAAATTTTTTTTAGATTTGCTATTTTTTTATTATGTTAGGTACGGTTAAGTGCAGTAATAATAAAAAAACGATGTCAGAATTCATTTTTTGCCATTTCAAACAGTGGAACATGGAACAAAAAGAATTTTTTTTTGAAAATTATCATTAATCATTTATTCTTGCTTTAGGTGGTCTACTGAAGCACCCTAAAATTGCAAAAACATAAAATATGCGGTGGGTCCTCAAACTGCAAAATTACCGTCACTTCTGATCCCATCAGTGCTCCATTAGTAGAGTTGTCTGGGGTTTGGAAGCCAATTGTTCGATCACACCTCAATAACTCTTCAATACACAGATAATTTTGAAATTTCATCTAATGATGCCAATTGGAAAATTTTCTTTTTTCAAACGCATTCAACTTTGGGAATGATAGAAGATGATTATTGAAACATTGGTAGCAAGAACAATAAGAGATAGCAGATATAGCCCAATCAATGATCCCACAAGTTTCATCATCAGAAATTTCTAATCAACAATTTCTTCAATAGGTTTAACACACAGAAATACGATGGAAATATCATTTGGGTTAGTTGAAATATGAACACAATATTGACAAAAAGCTAAAATGAGAATTGTCTACATACATCCTTTTCATGAATTCTTCTAGGTCTTCAGTGTCCACTTTAGTTTTTTTAATAGGTTTAAAATCATTAGAATCTGTATGACTTCGTTTGATGCCTTGTTCTTTTGCAAGCTCTGATTTAGAAGTTTCATTGAAACACTCAAATAATTCGTCAATATCCATTACTTCGCATAAACTTTGGCAATAATTGGGGGGGACAAATATTTCAGATTTTCAAAAATTCCCGTGTCCAGAGATGTAGCTGGGCTCAGCAGGGATGCTATTTACCCAATATCAGTATGCATCAAATGGGTTGATTCCTGGGACTGGGGAGTCTAGGATGAACCTATATCAACACATTCAAAATGGCTTCAGTCTTCTGTAAAATATTAATAAATTAATAAACCTTATCATCAATTATTTTGTCAAGATTAACAGTGAAAAGATCAAGTCTGTTGTTGTTAGATATTCTAAGGAATCTATCAGATGCCTGTTGTGATCTAGGACTTCATAACTTTAAAACCCGGAGGGGCACCCAGAGGCTAAGTGTGCTCACATCAACGAGTTTATACCAAAAAAAGACACCTTCTATACTCATAAAAAGCGTTGAAAAAAAAATTATGTTCCGATACTTTATAAACAATGTCAATTTGAAAAAAGATAAGTAGCCACTAAAAAGGTCAGCAGGTATGATAAGAATAACTCACCTAGATGGATCAACAGAAAACACAGGGGAAATGGATAACCACCACACACATGCCTTTTACTAATCGAATTTATAAACTACTCGGTATGGTATGATAAAAACTCTTAGGTTAAAAATTAGGTTAGGTTAGAGTTGAGAGATAGGCCATAGAACATCATTGTTCTATGTTCAAGATCTTTTGTTTGAGAAGCCTTAGCTTTCTCTCTTTTTCTCTACAGCAGTAACCAGTGGCGCTACTTCAAAAATTTTTTGGTCATGTATGATCAGAAAATAATCTCTATATTTTAGGAGAAAATACAAGTTAAATAAATACAACCTGTAGGATGTTAACAACGGCAAAAATCAGATAATTATATTCTAAAAATTCCTATAAACCGTAGTTTTAAAGAAACTAAATCCTCCGAGTACTGCTGAAAAAAGGACAATATAAAAATTTTTAAATTGAAGTGTTAGATTTCACAACTAAAATAAATATATGCTTTCTATATTGTCCCGAAATTTGTTTGTTTGACATAGCGATTGAGGCCTACCTGTGTTCTTTATAGTTCTGAGCTCTATAAGGGAAACTTTATTATTTCTCTGCCACTCAAAGTCTCCATCTCTATATTTATATACTCTTAAAACGTGGTAAAAATTAATGAGTTTATTTAAAGATTTAGTCAACAGATGACGCTAGAGTAAACCAATGACTGAGTAGTACTGCCCTATTTTTAATAAAATTGTTTAGGTATCTTGAAATCAGCGTTAAAATTTATAATTACAGCGTTCCGAATGAAATTTGACAAAATCAGAACATTTTTGATATGAAATAAGCAACATACAACACATGGCCTGATGATGGTTTTTTGAAAACCGAAATCGATCGCCTACAGAGTAAAAATAAAAGTTTTAACTAGAAATAGTGTGTTTCTCATTCACAATCACATCAACATACAACTAATTTGTATTTAAAATTCAGTTATTTTCATATTTCTGCGCTTGGCCTTATTTTACTTCTTACCAGGGCGGGCGGTTAACTCTCTACCAAAATATCGCGAGAGTTTCCTATACATGTATTTTGATATATGCTAGACAAGTTACTGGATTTGAATTCCAGCAGATTCCGATCACAAGTTATCACAATAATTAAAATCCGCATAGGCAGTGATACACATTCAAAAGTCACTCGCGATATTTTGGAACAGAGTTAACCAAGGCCTCTATCGGCCTGATAAAAAGTAATGGTTTCTACACTGCATATCACAGCAACAGGGATGATACATCAAATAATTTTATCTTTTTAACCTTGTTTCTGGTCAAGATCACATACAAACTCGCTAATATAAGGTTTTATTTGTAAACAAAATTATTATATTACAACTTATCTTCATCTTTGACTATTAGAAGCTATATTGACATTTATTTTTTTAACAGTTTCGAACATAATGGATAAGTTTTGTTGCATCCGCTTAGCCTGAGTAAGATTTTCTTCCATCAAAATTTCATCGCTTTTGATAGTCACATTTCCGAGAGTTTCAGAAACAGATCTGCCAAGCAACAAGTTAACTGCAGCCTCAACTTTCTTTAAAACGATTTCATGGATTAATTTCACCTTGTTTCGGCCTAGATGGCCCTTATAAAATCTCTCAACATCCTCTTCATCCCGGTCAGTTTGACTGATTTTTGTCAGGTAAAAAAGAGCGTATGTCATTATCCGTATATCTTTCTGAGTAAGTGGTTTTCGATTTGGCTTTGAATTTTTGATAGCGCATAAACTCACAAGAGACATGGCTTTTATTTTGTCTACACTCAAGGTTGTAGAGTTTGCATAACGATCTTCGTCTGCTTTTGGTGTCACTGGAACATTATGGCGAATGAAGTCATTTCCTCCACCAAGCCTCAAAGACTTAAGCCTCATTTTTGCCAAGTTGTAGTAGTAAATGTATTGATCCTTGACGTGGTCGAAAACTGAGTATATTTGTGGGTAGTTTGAATAATACTCTTGAGCTTTGGCGTAGTAAATAATTATAAGAGCTGTATAGATGCAAGCGAAAAGCTGTACTGTTATTGCGTATGATACGTAGAAAACATAGCCTAACCCTACTTTTGGCTCTACTAGCATATCGATTTCTTCACCTTCGAAAGGTTTCAAGTTGAGAAGTAACAGGAACTCAACTGTGTTGAAATACCCTTCAAATCTGTACGAATGATCAACAAAAAGAAGAAAACCAAAAAAAGCATAAGCTAATATTACGATAGCATTGTACAAGAAAACAGCACATAAAGCTGGGAAGGATGCTATGAATGTTCTTTCTACAATCCGGAAAATCAAAATGAATCGGAATAATCCCCATAGTTTGATAGTAGCCAAGGTTATCAAAATGGCACAAAGTACGTTGAATGTAGTATCTACTTCCAATAGATTGAAATAGTTCACAAAATCCTTAGGATCTATGCCTTCTAAGGAAGTTAAAAGAGCTCTCACTTCCGATGATCTTTGGTGAAACAAAAAAACACAAATCACACTCAGTAAAATGAGGAGTATATCGATTATATGCCATAGATCTTTGAAGAACCAAACGCCAGTTCTCTTTATCCTCATTATGGTTCTTATAGAAAAAAATGCTACTAAGGTTATAAACAATCCTAAGAGCACTGGAGCAGCTAAGAAAATGTCATCCTCCATAAGTAACATCTTTGATGTGTCAACCTGAAATATTTAGCGAGTTATTTATTATTATCTTTAATGTTAATGTTTAATACTGGCCGAGATGAGCCGCGTGATAACTAGTGAATTTAAATTCTCGGTACATAAGTTACTTCTTTGAAAAGGTATAAATGAATTAGTTATTGAAATAAGATTTATTCTAGACAACACTGTTTTCTTTAAAGAATAAGAGAGAATATTTCATTCTTATCATAACATCAAACAATTAAAACAAAAAAAAAAAAACAAAAAAATTATGAAAATTTGAAATTGAATATGACACATGTATTTCTACTTTTGTGAATAACACTTTCCTCTCATTAGAGAACAAATCTCGAAACACATGTGTCTTATTCTATTTCATCTTTTTTGTAGTTTTTTTTTTTTTTCATTGTTTGATGTTATAAGAATGAAGAATTTTCTCTTATTCATCAAAGAAAACAGTGTTTCTAGAATAAATAAAGGTATCATTGATACTTTAATCGAAAAGTGTAAGACTATAATTGTCAATTTTTAGAGTAAATTTTTTTAAATTTTTTCAAATCCGGGAAATTATTGTATGCTAACTTCAATTGATTTTGGGAATCTCTAGGTTTCTTTCATCAAATTTCTTCATCCTCTTCACGGTTAGCTTCCATAAAAATATGGAAATATTATTTATATATTTCATATGATCTTTCGTAAAAGTGGTATTATTTGTTCTACATCATTATTGAAAGCCAGAAAATTCGACATGCACGTTCGAAAATCCACTGCTGAAGCAAATGCTTGTAATAAACACATTCCATATTTTTTGCTGGGTGATTTATAAAAAACAGTTCTTCTTCACTAGGTCTGATAACTTAATAGGGGGATATGGAAGATAAAATAACGTCAAGTGCTATTAGCATTGTAAGATAAAGTTACCTACCGTGAGTTCTTTTTTCAGGTATCCCAAATTACTTTTCTCAATTGCATACCGAACAGCATTGAATATGTTGGAATTTGCATTGTAAAGCAGAAATTCAATGAAAATACTTCTTGTCAGATCATCTATCCATGAAGAGTTTAATAAATATCCGTAGTTAACGAGAGAGTTCCTCATGCCCCGTCCTAAGTAAGCAACATATCCTCCACCAGGATAAATCCCAAGTTTTCCTGAAAAAGGAAACGGTAAGGCGTATCTAGTCTTTCTACAATACATGCACTTTCCAATAACACGAATAAAGCTAAGTAATACTAAAATAATAATTTTGAAGAAAATCGAAATAAAAATTTAAAACATTTTACAGTTGACCTTGAAACATTAATCTACAAAAAGTAAACAATTTTTATTGTAGAAACAAAGAAACATACATACATTTTTGGAACTTGAATTAACAAAAGCAATACATATATAATATAAATTACAGGACAAAAAACAAAACAGAAGTAAATAACATTGAGATCGCATGGAAGAAACATATAAAACCAAAGAAAATTTGAGTGTAAAAATCAAATTTGCTTTTGAAATTCGACATAGTTCAACAATATTAAGAAGAAATTAAATTGTCAAAATATAAAAGAGATTTCCCTTTCAGAACTAAAGCGATGCAGTGTCGTGTAGAAGGCTACGAACCCAATAACACACATCTTCGGAAATCGTATTCACTCACCTGAAATCATTGAATTAAAATTGTACAATTATTGTTGCCATATCATCTAATAAATAAAAAAACTAAACAATACATAGGTATATATTTCATAGAACCAGCTTGAATTATCGACTTGACCATTTCAAATTCCAAAAATTACGTGTATGTATGTTTCTTTTTAGCCTGAAGAAGACGCTAAATAGACTTCGAAACGTAGCTGTAGATCGAAGCATTTTCATTGGTTCCCTTAGTAGAGATTGTGTTTTCAACGTTAATAATAGGTGATGGTATTTGCCCAAATGACAATTCTATATAAAGTAAGTTTTCCTTACTCAATATTCACTCACTAACCGAAATAAATCGGGGAGCCAGTTTCACTGCTAGATGAAAAATGCCATACATTTCTCATCCTTCCCTCTGTTGGAGTCGGAATACTCTTATTCCATTTCTCTCCAAAATCATTTTTAGATTGGCTTAGGAAATAATTAGCTATGCAGGATCTATTAACGAATTCCATTTCTACTGGTATTTCACAACTATGATCATTTGACCTATGCTGTCGCAGTCGGATTACTCCTAACATTTTATTTGAGTAATCCTTAGTCATTCCTGTGTTATTGAAAGCGTGATTTCCATACCACACCTTAGATTGTATTGCCTCAATTAACGTTTTTTCTATATAATAGTCCAAGCTGAAAATCAGTTTTATTATTACAACAAAAACAAGAGTAGAGGAAATTTCCTATAAACTCAATACAAATTGAACTTAATTGTTTCACACTTGAACAGCTTCATTATAAAACAGGTCCAAGACATTTTAAACCCATTGAAATTTCGAGAACCAACCACCGCACTAGGTGAACGGTTCCACCTCTCAAAGATTCTGTTGGTAAGAAAACTATGCCGCAGGGGAGTTGGAAACTTCTCCTTTGCCAGTTTGAACTTGTAAACTCTCATATTATTGGCGTCTATACGGATTTTATTAGAATATATTGTTACGTTTTTCTCTAACTAACAAGACCTATTAATAAAAATAGTTATTTGTTATACAAGGGAAAAAAGTATTAGATTTTAGCTCGAGGTTATGTTGTCTTCCGACGTTTCGCGTCGGGAGAAACAAACCGAGAGCGGCACTTAAATCCCTTGAGCGAGCCTTAAATTTAAGTGCTAATTCATGGCCACTTAACTATTTAAGGTCGGATTCTACCCATAGATCAAAGCTAAATGTATATTTATTTTGGTATTTATTTACGATTTTAACCTAAAATAATTTGATCAGACTAAAGTCTATTTCTATAGTCTAAGCTAAAGTTTTCCAAATTTGTCTAGTATTTCTTTGTGATTTTCGAACAAATGTGATGTGACTAAAATAATAATTGTAATATATACTTCGAACAACACTATTAACTTGTATAATGGACTTGTTTAATGAATTTGATGCATTTCATGACGACTTGGAAATAATAGAAATTGTGGAAAGAAGATTTCCTAGGCGTATACAGGATGTTCGGCACATGGACCGTCAAATTTTTTTGGGGCGTTGGTAGGGTCATTTGCTACCTTTTCAGTCTTGGAACCTGGGTCCTTAGTATTACGGTTACGGAGGTATGATTTTTTTAATAAGGTTTTTCTAAATTACCCAAAATGTACCCTTCGAAGCCCCATAACTTTTTTTGCGAGGGCTTTTACATGCATTTTTTTTAATTGTATTAAGTCTACATGAGTGTGTGTTTGAAAAAAAAAACGTATTTATTGTTACAGATAACACCACAAAATTAACACGAAGGCCTTTCATTAAAAAAAAAAAAAAAATGAAAGTATGAAAACATCTCTACTTCTAAAAGAAGTAAAAAAAAAAAGGTGCAGTTATTGCGAACTTAATTTTATTTTAAAACGTTCTTTGGTTTATCGCGGTTCTAAAAGTATGCTATTTACTACTACTAGTCAATAGCCAATAGCAAAGTAAGGACAGATTTTTTGTAAAATACAGTTTTTGTATGATTGTTTATTTACAAAGTAAAATAACACGATTTTTTAACGTAAATTCTGTTCGAATTGTTCTCCTCTACTCCGAATGCACGCCCGACACCTTTTTCTGATTTCGACCGTTGTAGTGGCTAGCAAAATTTCTTTTTTCATTACCTCAATTGTCGCGTTTATGCGTTCAATCAACACCTCTCTTGTAGGTACCTCTATGAAATAAACCAATTCTTTGGCTCAACCCCAGACATGGTAATCTAAAAGTGTTAGGTCTGGAGATCTTGCGGGCCAAGGGATGGGGCCGGCTCTACCCATCCATGAATTTGGAAAAGAGTTGTCGAGGTGATCTCGAACTTCTCTCAGGAAATGTGCCGGGCAACCGTCATGCTGGAACACAATCGGCACGTCTTCATCGAATGCCGGAACATCGGCTAGTAGCTCCGGCAGAGCATTCTGCAAAAAATGCAAATAAGCAGGCCCACTTAGTCGTGCCGGTAAATAGTGTGGCCCGATGAGATGTCTTCGTATCACACCAGCCCAAACGTTAACACTAAATTTTTGTTGAAAAGTCATTTGCCTTTTCACGTGGGGATTCTCATCTTTAGGTGCCCAGTGATATAAATTGTGCAGATTTGTTATTCCTTCTCGGTTAAAACAGGATTTATCTGTCCACAAAATTCGTTTTAGAAACAAGTTGTCATCGACATCTGTGTGCAGCAAAAATCTACAGAATTCCAACCGTCTGGCAGGATCGCCTTCATGAAGACCTGTAACAATTAATAAAATTCATTAGTCTGTGACAATTTTTTCGTAGTCAAAAGGACAAATTTATCAATAAAAAAGTTCATTTACCTTGTACCGGGGTGTAATGAAAAGCGTGTTGATTTTTATCCCGAAGTACTGACCAAACTTTCCAAATCGTTAAGTTGAGTCTTTGAGCAACAACACGAATGCTTGTAGTTGGATCTTCTTCAAAGGCTTGAAGTATTTGATCGTCAACTGCTACATGGTGTTGCCTCACATTGACCCGAGGCTCTTGAAAATTCAAGTTTCCAGTCTCTCTTAATCGTCGATAAGTCGTCGAGAATGTTTCGTGGTGGGGTAATCTTCGATCAGGAAATTTGGCTTGATAAATCCTTTGAGCTGCACGAGCAACACCATCGGCCTTGCCATATGCCATCACCATATCAGCATACTCAGCGTTGGTGAAATTAGGCATATCAACAACCAAAATTAAAACAACAGTAGCAAAAAGTCGATAAAAGTAACAAAAACAAAAAAATACAAATTTAAAAAACTGAACAACGCGGCACAGACACTTCCAACAGCAGACAGTTAAATATCGAATGACGGTAGGGTCAAGTCAGCGGCGACTAACCCAATCCAACCTACGGACAGAAATAGTAATAATAATTCACACGCGTCTAAAACGGGCAGGTAAAATTTCCTTGCTCTCTGTGTTGTGTCGAAATCCGTACTTTTGTTTAGGTGCGACTTTCTTCACTCTTCTGACTAAAACCTTATTTGCAGTATTATTTTTTTTATTGACTTACATAAATAGCATATGGTTAGCAACGTTATAAACCAAAGAACATTTTAAAATAAAACTAAGTTTGTAATAGCTGTAACTTTTTTTAAAATTTCAATAGGAGTGGAGATGTTTTCATACTTTCATAATTTTTTTTTTTTTTATTAAAAGGCCCACGTGTTAATTTTGTGGTGTTATCTGTAACAACAAATACGTTTTTTTTTAAACACACACTCATGTAGACTTAATACAATAAAAAAAATGCGTGCAAAAGCACACGCAAAAAAAGTTATGGGGCTTCGAAGGGTACATTTTGGGTAATTTAGAAAAACCTAATAAAAAAATCATACCTCCGTAACCGTAATACTAAGGACCCAGGTTCCAAGACTGAAAAGGTAGCAAATGACCCTACCAACGCCCCAAAAAAATTTGACGGTCCATGTGCCGAACACCCTGTATACGTATAAAGTCTTTAATTAAAACCATATCGGGCTTGTTTATTTATATATTTATTTATAAACAAATATTTCTGCCACAGAATAGACGAAATATTCAAAACTTCTTTAACCACAGAACATGAAATATTGCGTGTAGTCAATGAAATCGCTTTATTGATCTAGGGAGAAATGAAATAAATACTGAAATGTCACTAGATCGAGAAAGTTAAGCGTCGCTTAGTTAAGTTTCTGTTAAGTGACAGTCGTGCAACTGGAGATGAATTTAAACCCTTAACTTTAAGCGGCACTTAGCTAAGCGACATTTTAAGGGGCGTTGTAGCAAACGGGCCTTTTGTGTCTTTTGGCTTTTGTTAAGATTTCGTCCCGGTAGACACTAGACAGAGACGATCTTGCGTTTCATCGGTACTTTCCAGGTTTGCTTCGATATCAGCATGTACTCGGATACTTGATAAGAGGAGAATAATGGTTTATCTTAGGTAGTAAAACTTGATTCAAGTAATTAATTTTGATTGAAAAAAGAGCAATACTTACTTCCTCGGGGTAAAAACTTTGTCGAAGGGGAAGGATTTTGTTATATATCCAGAAATTAGATTTTTCACATGACTATTACTGTAAACACTGCGGTAATCTCTGTTTGCCAAAATGATCATATACATTAGGCTTAAATAAATAAGGAACATTATTACATTTCGAATTACTTCCCTTATTTCTTCCTTGATTTTTTCTGTGTGCCATAGAATCTAGGAATAAGATGCGATTTGAACCTAGATTCAGAGTTCAAATTGATATTTACCCTCAATGATAATCCACTTAAAGGAGTATATAAATGCTTTAAATAAGGCCTCAGCAGATATTTACCAAATTTTCTGTATAGAGTTTTACGTTGGTTTTCTATGTCTTCAAGGATGAATCGAAATTCCTTTCGAACGTAATGGATGATCTAAGAAAAAATAAATAATTGTTGTTCTCGAGTTCCTTTGCGCATTGTTTCTGATTTACTCACCTGTTTTTCTCCATGGATCAATTCTATAATGCCGTTAAACAACGCATCTAAAATTACAAAATAGATTATGATTCCTAAAAGAATATTGGTCATGAGAATCAATGACTCGATGTTGGGGGACCAAAATCCTAGTATCACGACGAAGTTCAAGTTGAAAATAATAAGGATTATTGTGAGGACCCTGAAAATTATTAAAGTGTTAGAAACGCATATTTCCTTTCGATAAACTATGCAGCCGATATGGGGAATGAAAAGCAGAAATTAAGGAGTGGATATTTGGTTTATTCTACATAAGATGTCTGAAAATATGATTTCAGTTAACTTGTTTCAACAGAACCCACTTTGTTTTTTCGCCATTTTTGGCATGTGAAGTAGAGGAAAGGAATAGTATATTCTAAAACAAGTTGCAGAATGGGCACCTATTCCAACACGAATGCGAAATTCGAAAACGAGCGACGAGTTGCCTTCTGCAACGAGTATTAGAAGATATTTTCTCTATTTCAGTCAAGAATTGTGAGAAATTTATTGGAATTCAATGAAAAATTCAGATTATACCTCCTAGTGCCTTTTGTATTTTATTTTCGCAGTTGGTGTGACTGATAAGAAAATTGACAGTTTAAGAATTTGAATAGTGCGTTCAAATCTCTACATCGTTTAATCACAGTATAGATACCGACCAGTAGTCGCACTCCGTGGATTTTCTTACACCAAGTCTGACTCGCGCATCTCGCAGGGATTCTAACCTCATATTTTGGTCCTTGTTCATTGTTTTCATCAATAATTCTAATCTATGATGTCTGGAACCATGTCATTATATCTTAAATAATTCCTTCGTATAATTAATCCGTTCAATATTTAGAAGAATATAATTTTTTTGAGATCTATTTGAAATTCAAAGAAGAAGTTGAAGAAAAAAATACATCCTAACCTATAATTTAGTGGAATTTCTTTGAGTCAAAATCTACCATGAACCAGCAAAGCTCATTTATTTTCATTTCTGTTTCAATTTTGTGTTATTTTCAAGTTAATTCCAAAATGATTAACAATTGTAGCGTATACAACTGCAAAAACAATAGTTTCAATAATCCCAAACTTTCTTTTTTCTCAATACCATTAAACATCGACAGGTGAGTGATACATATAGTATTGTAGAAAATAATGTTTATTAAAAGCTCCGTTATTTGAGTAGTGCTTCATTCGATTAGTTGAGATATCAGGAACCAATGGAATTTCAGGAGGTTTACGCCTACTGTCGTTATTTCTTAACGATTAGTTGAGATACCAGAAACAATGGAATTTCAGGAGGTTTACGCTTATTGTCGTCATTTCTTTACGATTAGTTGAGATATCAGGAACCAATGGAATTTCAGGAGGTTTAAGCTTACGGTGGTCATTTCTTTACGATTAGTTGAGATATCAGGAACCAATGGAATTTCAGGAGGTTTAAGCTTACTGTCGTCATTTCTTGACGATAAGTTGAGATATCAGAAACCAATGGAATTTTAGCAGATTTACGCCTACAGCAGGCTTAGAATGTCGTCATTTTTTACGATTAGTTGAGATATCAGGAACCAATGGAATTTCAGGAGGTTTACGCTTACTGTCATCATTTCTTTCCGACTAGTTGAGATATCAGGAACCAATGGAATTTCAGGAGGTTTACGCCTACTGTCGTCATTTCTTTACGATAAGTTGAGATATCAGGAACCAATGGAATTTTAGCAGATTTACGCCTACAGCAGGCTTAGCATAGTCGTCATTTATTTACGATTAGTTGAGATATCAGGAACCAATGGAATTTCAGGAGGTTTACGCCTACTGCATGCGTATGCAGAAGAGTGAAACATTTTTAGATGAATATTTGAGTGTGATTTTCAATTTTATAAATAGAAATAATAATAATATAATATATATATAACAATAATTCAATAGGTTCTTTATTTTTTTTCCACCATAATGAGGGAGCTCTTTCTAGAGAATACTCAGCATATTTAGCGCAGGGGAGTATTTACGGGGGTGAGTGGGTTTGTACTGGAGGTAATTAACCCCCACAGGAATGAGTTTTTCACGATAAATCTTCTAATGGAAACGATCTAAACCTCCCCCCCCCATTCCTCGCTTTTCACTCAAGGTCAGATCAGGTCCCTCGCTAAAGCTTGCGACTAATTCTGGAATTCCATAATCAAATTACTCTTTTCATAAATTGAATATAGTAAAAATTAGTATCAGTTCAAACCAAATCATCAGAGAATTCATTGAAAAAAATTGTTCGAAACAATTCAATATTAAAAGAAAGTTATTTTTCATGTACTCGAAGATTGATATTTCAGTGAAATTTAAGTATTGAGGATTTTATATTAAACACATTCGATGCTTTCAACCACCAACTACTTATTTTTCCATATAATACCTACTCTTCAACTCAATCTTCGTTTAGAAAAATGTTAATGAGTCATTTCACTTACAAACCTAAGGTACCTATGATTTTTAACACATTTCAAAAAGTTTCAGAGGCTGTTCCTGAGTAAACTATTGAGTAAATTTCATCACTAATTACTGTTTCTTTCAAAGTGATATTAAAACCACAATAAAACAATATATCTTTTTTTAATGCGTTCTGTTAATGAGGAAATGTGATGACATTTACGATTACATTATGAGCGGAGTCATAATTTTTATATGAATATAGACTGAACTATGGTCCATACACTCTGAATATCACTGTGTAAACTTATTACCAGCTTAAATCAAAATATTTAAGTTTTCAGATAATGCAAATAACCTTTTCTAATCAATTTTTAAATTCGAGGTCGATAAGATTAGATGCGCAGGGAGGAATGCGCGAGTTCCCTTTGGTGTAAGCGATTTCAGTTCAAAATCCACGGAGTGCGACTACTGCTTGGTCCCTATACTGTGGTTTAATATTTACAATTGACATGCAATGGACGCGTGTTGATATTCGAAAGGATAGGATGTCAGTGTTGTCAACCACAAAACGAAAAATATAACTAAAAACAATGCTGTAATGAGTTCATTACAGCACTGTTTTTAGTACTGTAATGAACTCATTACGACATTGAAATAGAGAAAATTCATGATGGGAAAATATTCGGTAAAGCAATGTGTTTAATCGTTAAAACATTTAATCGAAATCAATTATTGATTACTGTGCCGATGAAAAGGTTACGTTACATTTTTAGGACGTGCCAACAAGACGCCCTATTGTATTGAAGCTAATAGTCTATATTTTTTATTATTAATAGTACTTACCAAAAAATAAGGGTAAAAACAACAGGCTTTTTGGACTTTTGTAAAAAAGGATGCTTCGATATTTGAACTTTGGATGTTCTGAAAAAAATATACATAACGACACAAAATTAAAAGTAATACCTCAATATGTAACCCAATAACCTACTTAAACAGAACTGTTATATTATTTTCATTCAAGCTTATTACAGCGAACATATAGCTGACCATCTATCAAGTCTATAATAAACATTTTTATCAGTTTATCGATTATTAGTAATCATTGCTGTAGCTCTAGTCCAATCACTGTTCTGGAAATAATTTTTTTCCTTTCCTCCAACTAGAGATTTTTGGAAAATACTTATTCAGACCGTAAGTGTAGGAGATACCGCCTTTTGGAGACAATTTTTGAGTAGTACGAGGCAGTGGCGGCTCGTGACAATATAGTATGGTGAGGCACATATGAAAAAAAATTTAATAATGTAATATTTATATATATAGAGTTATATATAAAGTTTATATAGTGAACTCTACTTCGTCAGTTGCATAATAAATTTATTAAAAACATTTTCTTCACTAATGCTCGGAATTTTTGATGAATCCTCAAATTATTTATATACATATTACTTTATTTTATTCAGCAAAAAAAGCTATTAATTTAATTGTCCCAATATATTATGAGCTTATTTTATATATTATTATATATTATCGATATACTAAATTGCTCAAAAATATGGAAACCATTATTATGCAGCTGTACAGCAAGAACCAACGTGGAGGTGTAGAGCATTCCTGCCACGTGTGGGATGGGAATGAAGGAAATCGAATCAGATCAAGTTGGAAATTTTCAAAATAACGAAATAAACTCTAAATAAATAAAATAAACCTTGAAAAAAATTAACACTGAATAAAAAAATTAAAAAGGCAGTGTAAAATAGGATTTATTCTGAAAGTTATAAATGAAAATTATTCTAAATTTAGTTCTCAATATGGAAATTTTTTGTAAATCAATGTAATTCTACGATTTTTCTGATCAGCGAAATGATCTATAACCTTGTTAATAAAAATATTTTCGTCCTGTGATTTTATGAATCCTTTTTCGATCGAAATTTTAGCCATATTACTCAGCCGCGCCTGTCCAGTTGTATTCCTAATATAATTTTTAATCCTTTTCAACGCAGAGAAACTTCTTTCTGTGGAAGCAATTGTCAAATTTTCCGAATTTCGAAGATAAAAATTGAAATAGATCATCTGCAGAACGCCCAGAACTAACACCATAAAATCCCATTAAGCGCTCAACAAGTTGGTCATCTATTACATAACGAAAAATGACTGATAACTGGGAATGACTGCTTATGTCAGTTGTTTCATCAACTTGCCAAGAAAAAAACAATGATTGTGAAATTTCGTCCTCGATTTGTTTATTCACAACAAAAGCAACCGAATCAATTAATTCATTTTGAATGGTTTTAGATGTACCAGAAATTACCGATTTACTGTTGGTGTCATTTTCTAAAAAGGTTTTTAAATTCGTGTCAAATTTACTAACAAGAACTACCGATTCTTTGAAATTTCCGCGATTTAAAGACTCATTCGATTCATCGTGCCCCCTAAAAGGTAACTCTTGCATACAGAGGTGCATCGTAATATCTATTAAACTTCTTAGAATTTGTCGATTTTCTTTGACTTTAGCATTGAAATTTTCAATTTCTATTTGACGCGCATTGTCTATTGCTGTGGCGATATTTTGTTTTTGCTTCCTCATAACGGTAAGCTTGCAATTAGATGAAATATGCTGAGCCCTTTTATTGTGTAGCGATAGACCCCGAGATAAATTTTTCAAATCACTAAAACCACTTTTCGACCAAATTCTGTCGGAATTTCTATTAGTTGCTGAGAATAACATGCACGGCCAACAAAATATTTTTTTCAAAGTAATACTTCCAGTAAGCCAGTCGTACTTGTCATACCACGTATTTTGGAATCATCGATTTGATTTACCGACTCCACCACTAGACACCAGAGATTTCCTCAAATCTGGAACAGGTCGCTTACCTTCCTTAATTAAATATAATTTATCATCATACGAATGAGTCGAAAAATGTTGCTTATTTATTAAAAAATTAAGAATATCACAAGTACACTGAACATGTTCCTTAAGAATTTCAAAAGATTTACTATTACTAGGTCCCTCTGAATTCATTTCGCGATCTGGTAGTCACTTTCGATAAAAAAGATTTATATTTCAGAAAAAATTTACCTGAAAAAGATTATAATCATACGCGATACATAGCAAACGCGATACCACTAAATAACGACAAGGTGAACTAACCCTATTTCTCTATTTCCCGCTTCCCGATAAACTCGAATGAAAACCTGAGGCCAGCCTCTAATTCCTCAAGAAGCCGCCTTCAAAGCCGTAGATATGTTCTCACCGCTTCGACGCAGATAACCCGCTAAACATCGCAGAAACGAAATGATCTCAGATCGGCTAAGATCGCGCAGAGGCCAGCCTCGGATTAATCCTAGAACGGCTTTCCATTACGTTCTCGTAGGTCATCGAAGTAGATAACACGCTAATTCAGTCAAAGAAGCCTGCGTTAGGCATGCCTCCAACCGTTTATTCAAAGAGGATTTGATTTGTTATGAATATACAAGGAACGTGAGATTGGGAAAAATATTGAGAAAAAAAGTGATGATGAAAGAGAATGAAGAAATATACGGTTCAGATTTTTTTTGATGAGGCACTGCCTCACCTGCCTCATAGGACAAGCCGCCACTGGTACGAGGGTTGCCTTTTATATTGCGGGACTAGAGAATAAAAAAAAATAGTAATCATCGAAAATCACTATATTGTTTTTCAAAATATTTCCCATTAAGATCTATACACTTTTGCACGCGTTTGAATCAATTGTCGAATCATTTTTGCCACTCTGATTGAGGTATATCCAAAACATGCATGCTGAACGCATCAACTGCTTCTTCAGGTGTCGAAGAACGTTGACCTCTCATTTTATTTTTTACCTACGGGAACTAAAAGACGCCTTTCGGTGCCAAGTGAGGGCTATAAGGCGAATGACTCCTTAAATAGATGTTTTGAGTGCTCAAAAATGCAGTTGTTTGAACCGATGTGTGAGAGCTCGCATTTTTGTGGTGAAGGGTGATCCGCTTCGGCGATTGGTTTCACTAATTTCTTGGAAGACAACTGGCAAACAAATAGTTTTGTACCGCTCAGAATTTACTGTTCTACGTTGTTCTAGTTGTACGGTTACGACATGTCCAGTTTTTCCGAAAAAACAGGAGAAGTGCTTCGTGTGCGAGCAACTTTTGTTGGATTTGGCTCATCTTGAAACACCCATACACACTGCTGTTAACTTACCTGTCTCAATTTCATAGACGTACTTTGAAGCACCGCGATCGTATATTTGGAGCATTTCTTTCGGCCAATCGACACGAGATTTTTTTTGGACGATTGAGAAATTGTGTGGGATCCAACGCGAATTGACGGTCAAATATACGTGCAATATTAAATGTATGCTAGTCCCACTGATGCCTAAGGTTGTATCAATCTCACGATAGGTCATATAATGATCTTGCAATATCAGTTGGCGCACAGCATCAATGGTTTTCGGAATACAACTGATTTTGAAGGACCTTTACGAAATTCGTCTTGGAGTGAATTACGACCTTGGTTGAATTCACCATACCATCGATAAACACTGGTCCTTGATGGAGCTTCATCGACAAAAATTGAATTAACTTCATTGATGCACTGTTGTTGAGTTTATCCACGTCGAAAGTTGTAGAAAATAATTGCACGAAAATGTTCATGATTTAATTCCATCTATTGGGAGAGAGGAATCTTTCAAGTTACTGTAAACAACACAAATAGCGACTTACGTTCAGTGATTCTAAACTTTAATTTTTAAAAAGTTTATTTGACTATTGTACAAAGCGGACAATGTTAAAGTCACAACAATGAAAACAATAATGCCTTCACTAATAGAGAACTAGTCTCTAGGTAGCAGAGTACCTCCTTCCTATTTAGGTGAATTCCTAGTATCATGGAAATATGATATACTGGGATAGCAACGTATATTACATACATATTGGAGGATTCTAATATGTAACTAGCGCTTGTATGTCAAAACTTTTTGACTACGAATAACCTCAAAAATGTCAAGCTTTACGATAGAATTGTCAGTTGACAGATTGCAACACTAGGGTTGTCTAATCTCCAAATATAAAAGGCAACCCTCGTACCTATATCAATATCATCAAATCACTAGAAGTTATTTGGGAGATTTTATGAATATGGGATGTAATACTCACGTGAAGAAATAACTAATTGGAAAGTGATAAAATGAAGTTATAATGCTTGATCCAAATCCACTCACTAGAGTATAGGAGTCGATATTGTAATCACAGTATTTCATAATACTATCTGTAGGATTTCTTCGTGGATAACCATCAATCATTATACACCATACAGCGATAGATGTTGATATTGAGAGTATCAAAGTCATTCTTTTTATAAATGATAAGTTCTCATCAGTTTGGCTGAAAATTAAATATTATTGGTAGTGATTTTTGATCACAAGGAGAGTTCAGTGAATGAGTTTCATTCAGCTGGCTATTGCTAAAAAGGTTTTTTACGGATCTTGGATCTGTTTCTTATCAGTTACCGGGATTTTTTCATAAAAATTCTGATATCTTGTAACATTCGCTCTTTAAAAGAAACGAAAAATTTTAAGAATATAACTAACCACAACCCTGGAGACATTCTGACACATTAAATATTCAAGAGATCAAATATTCGTCAATTATAATCTTATTACCTCAGGCTGAAGTTGAACATCTTGAAGGTTGGAAGACATTTAGAGAAAATATCCGAGAACACCTTCTTCGATGATCGACCTTTCCTATCGATGACAGGTGTAGATCTCAGATATATCTTTGGCTTAGGGTATATGGTGAACGATTGGGTTATTCTGAAGTTATACGATTTTTTAGTTTGGACATCGAAAACGGTGACACTGTTGCAGCTCCTATCAATGTTATCATTCATTATTACTCGTTATAAATTCAACATTCAGTGGGAAACCAGAAAAAATCACATCAAGCTAAACAAAAAGGAAGATTCTACAAACTTCATTAAAGACTTGTTGACATCAGGAGGGGTAATGAAATTCGTGTTCTAGAAAAGTTATAGGGTAAAATTGTCTCTTGACTGAATTATTTTATCATAACAAAAAATGAAGTTCGTGTTTGTTGATTTACTCAGATCTCCATGACAGGAATCTTCAGAGAAGGAAGGTCAATTTTCAAAACAGTAGAAGCTATAAAGATGAAAGAGAAAGAAAGAATATATGCAAATTAAAAATTTTTTTCAAGGATTTCACCAACCAAGAAGGAGATGTACCAACACCGTCAATCCATAGTTCTATTTCTGTTATTGGTCCTAAGTGATTCCGCGTAGCCAGCATAAACCAATTCTCTTCTTTTCTTTGAAGCATTTGCAACAAAGGATCCGGATAGTTGAGAACATGAGCCTGGAAAACATACGGCGCTCAGCGCTGACAGTCAATATATAAATAAAAAAATACTTCGCTTTCCCCCTCAAGTCCTTTTAGTTTCACCATGACATTAGATGTGGTCCCTGATCCTGGACGAATTGAAGTTTTTGTCATTAAAATATAGGCATACCTGTTGTCTCTAACCACATCACTTGAAAAGTAAACGGCTTTTAGGACATCCTAGAAAAAAAAAACAAATTAAACGGAAGTGTTAATGACGTATCAGGCCTTCAAATAGAAAACCGCCGTTTTACCATAGGTTGCACTAGCATTGCAAATCGGTCGATAAGTACCAACAGAAACGTTACATAGTCAGCTGAGGCATCAGTCCACAACTCTACAAAATCTTTCTTGTCTATTTTTACTGTGCTTTGTTTTGTTTGTGCGCGAAAATGGCGAAATTCGAGCCGAGCAAGCGTCATTTGCGGAAAGTGTTGCATTTTGCATTTCATTCGAAAAAAAATTGCATCTCAGGCGCGTCAGATGATTGTAGAAACTTATGGTGAATGTTGTATTAGTGAAAGAACGTGTAGGGAATGGTTTCATAAGTTCAAAAATGGCGAATATGACGTGGAGGACAAGGAACGTCCTGGACCCGTGAAAAAGTTCGAGGATGCAGATTTGGAGACTTTGCTGGATGAAGATTCTTGTAGAACGCAACAGGAACTTGCAGATTTATTAGGCGTGACTCAGCAACCGGTTGCTTATCGCTCAAAATGCTTAGGAATGATCCAGAAAGTGGGACGTTGGGTGCCGTACGAGTTGAAGCCAAGGGACATCGAACGGTGCCTTTTCACGTGCGAACAACTCCTCCAACGGTAAAACAGAAAGGGTTTTTTGCATCGTATCGTGACCGGAGATGAAAAGTGGATACACTATGACAACCCGAAGCGGCAAAAATCGGGGGCCTCCCTGGCCATGTATCAACTTCGACAGCGAAACCAAACATTCATGACTCGAAAGTTGATGCTGTGTATTTGGTGGGACCAGCTTGGTGTAGTGATCTATGAACCCTTGTAATTTTATATGTAATTTGTATGCCTATGAGGAGCATCGGATAAAAAGAATCTGTTGTTTCTTTGATTTGAAACAACACTTGCTTGAAGGTTAAGGCAACTGAACGACCAGACTCAGAACGTTCAAGGGATGTCTTAACTCCACAGTTGCCGAAGAGTTGTGTTGATCAGACTAATGATGGATGATGCTTTATTGATTATACTCTAATCTTATATACTAAATTGAATAATGATGATAAAAATAACATTGCCATATTTGGAATCAGAACATTGCTTGGGTCCCCTGTTGCGTCAATTGTTTCTAGCCAGTCAGCAGATTTGCGTGATCCACTTTTGATTGCTTAATAATTTAAACGGAATTTTCCATATAATCGATGATTAATATTTTTTAGGATAATGTTCGAATTTCTAACATTACTCCCAAGGCCGAAAATGCTACAGGCTAGGATGTTGGAACTCCAGTGTTGGCAATCTGTTACTTCTACTGCCCTATTTCCTAATGTTCTATTTCTAAATCGTGTGACCCTCGAATGCTTTATTGGGCATGTTTAGGAGTGGGTGCTGACGTCCGGAGTTGGTCTCTCGTCTGGCGTTTTGATTTGGCCTCGGCGTGGAGCTGTTCAAGGTCGAAACATTGCTGGCGTGGTTTTGAACTCGGTGTGATATCCGTCAACGGAATTTCGGCTTCTGCTTCATTTATTTCCGTGGTGGATGTGCTAGTTTTTCTGTAACGAAGAAGTGGACGTATATATCGCATACAGATGTACGTTACAGCTAGTGTGGCTATCGCAGAGATTCCTATCACAGTGGTTGTAGCAAGAGGGTGTGAAAAATGTCTCCAGATATGTGAATTTGGTTCCTCTTCGTTCATGATAATCTTTGTAGAATTTGCAGGGATGTTGTCCATTGATGTCTCGGGATCGATGAGGTTTTCATTGGAGTGATTCGAGTTCCCTTGCCATAAGATCAATGGGATTGGCTTGCTGAACGTCGTTGTTGATTTCATCTCATTCGTGAACCTCGCCGAAGAATCGGAAAGATACACCCATCATATCCAAAGCAGAAAATCTCACAAGAAAACAAACTAAGGCAGCAGAATTAATAAAAAACATTTCTGATCACATAAGTGCTCGATAGATAGTTTCCGGAGGTTTATAGGCCAATTGTTCCATCTAACCTGAAGAAGACTTCGTTTCATAGATAAGTCCAAATATTATTTAGTGTAGTGAGTTCTGTAAATCTTGATTATTAATGAAATTTTCCTAACATTTTCTGATTTTATGAAAGCTTATTCAACTTGAGAACAATAAAAAATGGCCATAGAAACGTTGGTAAAAAGAAGATAAATAACAGATTGTAGATATAACCTGAATAATATTTCAAGACGAAATCCATCATCAGATATTTTTCGTCGTTTCACTTAATCAATGACCCAGTTTGAGCAGTCAGTAGATTCATTTCTAGAACTTAGATGTCTCGAATAACGATGTAAGCACTGATTAAACTCTGTTTTACAGGTTTAGCGACAAGAGGACTCTTTCCTTTGCTTTTCGTTAGGTGCCATCACTTAATTTTGACTTCAAATTGACAAGCCTTATATCAGATTTGAGTTTTAGATTCGAATTTATCTGGCTAAATACTGCAATGCTGGAATTTTTCAGTTCTACAAGAAAAATTGTTCATAGTGAAGAAAAGTTCCATGAAATACCCTGCAAATTTCGAAATGAAGAATTCTGTAATGTAAAATGTCAAACATACTTTAACAACGATGAAATGAATTAACGAAATCAAAGATCTGTCAAATATTCAAATACGTTCTCACGTAAACGTCATAGGAAACAATTTGGAATGACTTTTCTCTATTTCAGTGTCGTAATGAGTTCATTACAGTACTAAAAACAGTGCTGTAATGAACTCATTACAGCATTGTTTTTAGTTATATTTTTCGTTTTGTGGTTGACAACACTGACATCCTTTCCTTTCGAATGTCAACACGAATCCTTTGCATGTCAATTTTCGTATCAGTCACGCCAACTGCGAAAATAAAATACAAAAGGCACTAGGAGGTATAATCTGAATTTTTCATTGAATTCCAATAAATTTCTCACAATTCTTAGGTGAAATAGAGAAAATATCGTCTAATACTCCAATACAATACACTCATGCGTTCAAAAACTCACTCCTTCGTCGCTCGTTTTCGAATTTCGCATTCGTGTTGGAATACGTAGATATGTAGATGCGTAGATACGTAGATATGTAGTTTAGTTATGTTGTTTTAGAATATACTATTCCAATCGAATTATGCGAAGCACATACAACAGTATTTTAGACCTTTTACGAGTATTTCGAACAATGTCACTGATAAAATCGCATTGACACGATACTCACGTCTTCTTCCATTACTGCAAAACAAATAACCATAGAATATAATAAAAATATTAAGCCAATAGTGATACACAAATAGTAGCAGTTCTGTTCCTCCAAATGTACCGGTAGTGGAATGTAATCCTGCCATTTCTTTATGGGTATGTTGATTCCATAAGCCGTGAGTGTTGATAGGGAATCACATTGACATGAAATGCCTTGTTTTTCTTTCGCCATGCTACCCTATAACTCAAAAAATAAGCAAATAATAAGGAATTCAGTTTGAATTATAAATAAATACTCGGATTGTTTCATTGGGTATCTGAAATGCTTGAGGAATGTTGAAAAGTACTAACGTGAGGTGAAGAGTTTTTGCACGCTTGTTCTTTAAGAGACACTATCTTTCGAAAAGCTATGACCAAAATTATTGACGAATTTAAATATATTTGGGTGACTCCATTGGGCTACTTGAATAACCTAAACTAAAGCGTTTTTGTTTCTTTAATGTCTTTAGTATAGCACTTTACTGCGGACAAAAAAATGGTTTCTTCTCAATAAAAACATTACTTCTTTCAATTTTTTTCTCGAAAACCGATAATTTTATCTACAATAAACAAGAGTACCTTTTCTTCAGCTTAATGTTCGTATAGTATTCAAGTTTTTTTAACTTCTTATCAGATAGGATGTTGAAAATGTAAACAATTAAATGTACAACCTAGTCAGTCCTTAATAAATTAAACAAGCTACTTATGTTTTAAAGAAAGTATTTTAAGAGGTCCTTACTACAGTTTATCGTATTAAATTTTAATTGAATTATATTAGGTAGTTCAAAAGTTATTCAAGAAAAATTGATTAATATTGGTGTCCTTTAGGAGGCCGTACCTCCGTAGGGAGGACCGCTAGGAAAAAAAATTATGGGAACTTGTTATCTTATTTCTTAATGTTCTATCTGCATCCGAGAAATCTCCCACATCTTCCCGGACACCCTGTACATAGTAAACAACTAAAGAAACAAAGTTGACGTTCTTTTCGATTGGTATTTTTATGTTTTTGATTGTGCATTCTTACAGGTAATTGGTTTTCTTTTCGTATAAGTTAGTATTAATACTAAACATTTTTCTGCTTTTTTCAAACTATTCATTATAGTTGTCACTTAGTTATGGATGATTTCGTTACAAGATGTATTTTTCGTATTCATAAATTGACGACATAATTCCTTACCTTGCATCCTAGTTGCCATGAACTTTTTTCCTCGGACCATTTGATACAGTGTATTGCATATGCGTTCATATTAAATATGACCCTCTTTTTGAGCTGGAAATGAATGAATAATGAATAAGTTATTGATTGCTCATCATAAGTTGCTATTTGTTGAAGTGGGGAAAATATTGGGGATGCGCAAAACTTATAATATCTCTTGTTTGGTAAAAAAAAACTGACGAACATGCCAAGAGAGTTGTGATACGAGGGTTGTTTTTATATTTTAGGATTAGAGAACAAAAACAAATATTAATGATCGAAAATCACTTTCTTGTTTTTCAAAATATTCCCCCTTAAGATCTATACACTTTTGCATACGATAGAACCAATTGTCTAAGCACTTTTTCCACTCTGATTGAGATATCTCTAAAACATGCATGCTCATTTTATTTTATACGTACGGGAATAAAAAGATGTCATTCGGTGTCAAGTTAGGACTATACGGCGGATGACTCATCAAATCGATGTTTTGAGTGCTCAAAAATGCAGTTGTTTGAGATATTATATCAAATATAGCACTTAAATGGTATCTTCGAAATGAACAATATACAGGGTGTCTACTATAATAGGTGCCAAACTTCAGTAGGTGATAGTACAAGTTATCTGCAACAAAAAATGTCCTAAACACTTTTTCGAAATTTTTTGCTTTCCCCTTTATAAACAAGAATATTTCTGTTATTCTTACAGCTACATCAAATCTGATCATATCATCAGAAAGGGCAGTGAACACGTTACAAAATATGTACTTACTAATGTTGAAAATTGTTTTATACCGGGTGTTGTAAAAGGGTGAATGTAAAAATTGAAAAGAGTGCAAACTTAGTGGTATTTTCTTGTAAGCTGTACCATTGAAAATTGGTTAATAAGTAGTGGTTTTTTTTCTAGGAAAAACTAGTACATGTAATAGACTTCTAAACGGTATATCAACTTTTCACTTAACTTTTTGTTTTTCCAACCATATCACTGTTTTAACGTGTTTCTGCCCTTTCTGATGATATGGTCAGATTTGATGTAGCTGTAAGAATAACAGAGTTATTCTTGTTTTTAAAGGAGAGCAAAAATTTCGAAAAACCAAGAAGTGTTGAATAACTCGATAACCATCAACTTTTCGAAAAAGTGTTATAGGACATTTTTTGTTGCATATGTCTTGTACTATCACCTACTGAAGTTTGGCACCTATTATAGATAGATAGATAAATACCTTTATTTCAAATTATATTCCCATACAGAAAATCACAAAATGAAACAGTGTCCTAAATAAATATTATAGTAGACACCCTGTATAGTATAAAACATTACTAGCAAGGTAAGGGGGTTTTTACTGGCGAGTGGAGGATACAACTGACTAGCCGCAGGCGTATTAGGTAAAGGAGAGGCTGAAGAATTTCTTTTACATGTTCCTGGTGACCAGTGGTTGCTGGCGAAAATTGCAGAAATATTTGGGATTTTTGGATGTTGTCGATGTGATGAAATTCTCTCCTTAAACATGAATGATGTAGAAGATTTGGGAAAATACGTTATTGTGACATTGCGGCAAACAAAAAATTTCACAACAAGAAGATTCACCATAACCGATAATGGCTGCAGCTTCAAGCCCTGCATGTTATACAGAAAATATGTAAATCTTCGACCTCCTGGAACAGAAAGCCTAATATTTTTTTCAACGTACCGACACGGACTATTGGTAGTGTCCCAGAGCAAATAGCGAAATATTTAGGTTTAAAAGACCCAGAGTTATACACTGGCCACTCTTTTCGCAGAAGTGGAGCCCCTATGGTTGCGGATTCGGGTGGAGATATTTTAGCACTAAAGCGTGCAGAAGGGTGGAAGAGCACCGAAATTGCAATGAGTTATGTCGATGATACGGTCAACAAAAAAATTGAAATGTCTAGCAAATTATTTGGTAGTAAGGAGAGTACAAATTATCTGTAGTCCTCGAGTTCAGCAGTTTCTGCGTCAACAGATGATTCGTCATCATCAGTATCAACTCTTTCATCATCAAAAATCTGTGTTACTGGAAATAACAATTATACCATGATTTTCAACATAAATTTCGATAAAACAAAGTTTTCTAATGTAAATAATACTACTAACTTGTAAAAATTTTGCAAGTTAACTGTCAGTTCAACAAGTTAGTGACTTGATAAAATAAACTTTCTTGATTAATATTGTGTTTTTGGAAACTGACGTTTACAAATTAGAAACAAACAAAACACTTTTTTACATTTCTAGTAAATTACCGACCAAAGTCAAGATGGTTCAATTTTGTTGACTATTTCAGTGAATGGTTTGGAATGCATCCATTTTTTGATTTGAAGCTACAAATTATCTCCGAATTTTTTTTTTAAGATTAAAAAAGAACAAACCTTCTTCTTACGATGAGGAAGTACTGCAACCAAGCGAAATGTATCAAAATCATAAGTTGTTGTGCTGACGAATTCGTTGTGAGCACTCGATATTATTTGTGCATGAGCTTTGAAGTCAGCCAAAACTGGTAATCTGAACGACACTGCTACAACCTGTGAATATAGAGAGTGAATAATTTTTCATTTATTATTTTACTTTCATCAAAATTGTGGAATATCCCCAAAAAATTGAACATAATTATGATAAAGCATATGAATACAATATTCATTCATAGAACAAGATGTCATACAGATTATTAGACGGATCTGAAGATCCGTTGCGTGATCACTTCGGGGTCTAACGCAGGGCATACACGCTTCGGTCGACCGGAACGTGTGTGTTTTTCAATCCTGCACAGGTCGCCGCAGCAAATTCGAAATTCGACTCGGACAAGTTGCACCGTACGGTCGCTGTTAACGAACACACGACCCGTCCGGTTTACCGGAACGTCCCCACACACGAGGCAGACCTGCGCAGGTATATCTGTACAGTTTTCCTCTCCCGTAGCTATCGGGTTGCGTTTTCAGGCCAACAGGTATACGAGGCTTGCCTTTTTTATTTCGGGACTAGAGAACAAAATCAAATATTAATAATCGAACATCGCTTTATTGTTATTGTATTTTGTTTCCTAAACGAGTTTCTTATAAAATTGTGTAGCTTTAAAGCCAATATTTGATAGCTCCAAACAATGGACGAACCTGCCGTCAAGAATATTACATGACAGATTTTGTCCATGCTCGAGGAAGTTTGTCATCAATATCCAGATTCGTCTGAGTCAAAGTTCGAAATCAATTTAACAATTAACATTGATTTAAACAAAAATGGTTAATATAAACATCAAGACAATATAAACAATCGTAATACTTACGCTGAGCTTAAGTTTTTTGGTCAAATTCTTAAATTCAACTGCTAAAGTGTGGCCAGCTTTTACAGCTACTCTAAATATAGATAGATGCTCTTCCACCCTGTGTCCTGGTCCTCGTAGATGAGGTTGTATTTCTACAGTAGAAACCATGGGTGGATATATAACATTGATTTTTCTTCTCATTCTGAAATAAATAGTATACATCTCTTTGACTCTGAAGTTAAACGTGCGAGATTTTATGGTTACGATGGCTATGTCCGTGATAATTTGAATATCCTCTTGCCACCAAAAAATATTTGACGTAGTAACACACATCTGAAAGAAAAACTTGCATGCTTGATATCAAAAATGAATTGAAAATACATGTTGATGACGAGATATTGTTGATGATGGAGCTCGTGGTGAATGATTGTTTGGGCTATTACCATCATCTATTGTGGATGTAATGTTTTCCGACGTTTCGATAGACATCTTTTATCTTTATCAAGAAGGAAACGTAAAAAACCTTTTGAAAATTATCAATTTTCAAAAAAGTCAATATTGACAGAAGTCATGAAAGAAAATGAACGATGTTATATACTCATCTGTGATACGATGATCTTTTTAAGTTGGATAGAACTATCGACGTCCAAACTTCTGGCAGATCTATAGATGGAGCACTTATGGAATCAGGTGTTATTTTCATAAATGCTGCTTCTTTGATTTTTCTTCTTGCAAGTTTTTCTTCTTTGGATATTATTGATGCTTCATCCCATTTTATACGATGATTCTCATCTACAGCATGTTGGACCAACCTGGATTTGTCGCTGTCTAGTACTCGTAGAAGCTTCTGATGTTCTTTTATTCGTACATTCAGAGGGCGTTTAGTTTCTCCGATGTAAGATCTTCCGCACTCGCAAGGTAATTCATATATGCAGTTCTTTGTCCTTTGTGTCTCATTATTAGGCTTAACTTTTGTAAGTTTAGCTCTGATAGTGTCTTGAGTTTTGAATGCCGTCGTTATGTTGTATCTATTTCCAATTCTTCTCATGTTCTCCGACAAACCATTACATAATTACGGTTTTAATGGTCTGATTTATATCTGTTGGTTCAGGTTGACTTTCTCTTGTTCGTCTAGCATTTTTTAATATCTTTTTGGGGTAGCCATTGCTTCTAAGAGTTTTCGAGATGTTATTTATTTCTTCATTTTGGTCTTCTTCAGTGCAACAAATATTTATTGCTCTATCAAATAAACATTTTGCTACTCCCAATTTAGTGTTTAGTTGGTGGTTTGAATCAAAATGTAGATATTGTCCTGTGCTCGTTGGCTTCTTATACACAGTGGCTTTTGGGATTCCATTTTGTTTATGTACGAGTACATCTAAGAATGGAAGTTGTTTTTTACTTTTCCTCCTTGATAAAGATAGAAGATGTCTATCGAAACGTCGGAAAACATTACATCCACAATAGATGATGGTAATAGCCCAAACAATCATTCAACAAAATACATGTTAAGACAATTTGTAATATATATCTCACAATGACGAAAAAATTCCTGAAATCATTGAGAATGGATAGAAAGGCATCTAACAGAATGGCAGCGAATCGCTGACATACAAAATTTTAATAAGATTCATCAAATTTTAAAAACCACCCCAATACAAGACTATTACCAAAGACTCACCAGAATGGTAAATATATCAGAACTTTGGTAGAGGTCCTTGGATAATTTTAAACCAACCCCTAAATTTACTATCATGGTTCGAGATATCTTATTTCCCGAATTCTTGGAGATCCATATCTTGTAGGTTCTACGTGAAGATACTTGGTCCTCGGTTTTCGTCTGAGAACCATATATCCTTCTCAAGAGGGCTCTCCCAGTCAACTGGCAGACGTCAATGAAAGTATTCGTGACGTTCTTGTACTAAAGTAAGAATACTATAGTAAATAATCGAATTAAATATAGTAAACCTGTAGAAATTTCACAAAAATGTTTTCAAGTAAACTTGATATCTAACATTTGTTTGTAAGCCAATAGTTCAAAATAGTGTTGGGCACCTCTCACAAGAGGCGGCTCATTTGTCCCGTACACGACGAGGAAATGTAAGAGCGGCTAATTTTTATACAATGTACCATCTTATTTCAAATGTCCCACTTCGCCTCGATGAGGACCAGGAAGTGATGGAGCCACGCCAGTCACGCGACAAATACAAAGAGGGAGAGGGCATAAGTCCTGGTCCTGGTCAACGGTGGATAAACGAAAGAGACATAGGTAAATGAGACAGTATACAGATGCCGTAAATTGGAGAATTACTAATTACGGAGGGTTTTATGGCGCGGCGGCGTCTTTGTCACTTTGGCACCTCCTACCAAATATGATGGGATTTTATAGGAGATTCTTCGAACAGAAAAACAATTTTATTTTCGATGATTGTATGAAAATATTGATTCTTCAGAGAAGGATTCAAACGCTAAGCTCTCGATTACTATCTGCTATTTTTGTACCAGTATCTCATGACATTATACTTAGTGTTAATTTTTACGATTTGAAAATATTGATTATTATTAGGAATTCTTTTTGTCATAGATAAAAAAAATACAAATATGAAATTTTCGGAATAGTAATACTCAATAAATGACCCTAATAAATGTTAAAATTGCGAATTGCTAGTAGCCATAAATAAGCAATATATCTTTTCGGCATAATGAAGTCTCACAAAAAGAATTCAGCCCGAAATTACATTTTTATAAAAACAGTTTATTCTAAATCGAACAGGAAAACTGTGTATGATGTGAGAGGAAACTTAAAGTTTTTTAATTACATATAATCACGGTTAGCTTCGATTATTTTGAATTACAAAACTCTCATATTCAGTAAAATCTACCCCTCACTCGCTCACCGTCCAAATGTTAAAAGTCCAACAATTAATTTGCATTCTAAATTTTGCCTCTTTTATTACTCCAATTCTGGCGACAGTTAACGTTACCCTCCTTTAGCATCGACATATTTGAAGTGAGACAGGCCATAACGTTCCTAGTTCTAACCTATCTCGCCCTCGCTACGCAACACCGCCTCAACAACCCGTCGTCTATGCCAGGGGGTAGAAAGTCCCTTACTAAACAACGTGACACTGTTTTGGCCAATAATAACGTGTACCAAAAACGTTAATCAGATCGACCAATCAGAAAATAGATTGAAAAATTATGGAAGGGAACAAAGGAATTTCTGACATAATGGCGGATAACAAACAAAGCATGAAGTGAAAGCTATTTGTACTATAAATACGAACTTTCACAAAATATCGGTCTTTTTGACTTCAGAGTTATTGCAGAGTGAATCATTTGAAACCTAAGCATTTAATTTCAAATTTTGAAATGGGTTACAAATGTGTTGTTCCAGGATAATATTATTCACTCTGATCCTATTGTGATTGTAATCCCAGAAATTTTGCTTAAACTAATTAAATACACAATTGTAATATTAACTAGTTTTCATTTCCCTGTGACAAAATAATTTCAGGAATCCATTCTAATTGCATTTTCTCTGATCTTGAATTATTGAAAACTTTCATTTCCAACTTGGTTAATTCCAATCAGGTTGGAAATGAATTGTTTTCATTAATTCACGTTCAGAGAAGAATGCAATTGGAATTTCTGGATTTCGAACAGCCTGTCGATACCCCTCATTTACCCCCACCTAAATTTCACCTCCCTACCCTTTTTTTTTTTATGGATACCAGGAATGTCAAAGTCTCGCATTGTCATCAAAATCGACGAGAGTTTCCGATCTATATACTTTTATTTGTCTATGGTCTATGCTAGTACAATTTTTGTCCCGACAGCGTATCGCGCCTGAACACTTTCAAATACGTCTTGAAACACCTCGGTTAGTCGCTCACTCAATTTCCTCTCCCTTTAGAGAGTGGAAAGCATCCACTTGCCGTATCAAATCTTCTTTGCTTTCAATAGGAGATTCATAGACTATGTTTTTTATTTTACCCCAAAAATAAAAATCTAAGGGAGTAAGATCGGGAGATCCTGGGGACCAAAATAGTGAAGAACGGCGTCCGATCCACCGATTACCAAACATTGCATGCAGTTCTTCAGACACCTCGAGCGAACTATGTGCCGGAGCCCCATCCAATTGATAATATGCGGTAGTCGACATACTCAACGGCAGTTCATCCAAAAACTCAGAAACAAAATTTCTAAGGATTTCCAAAAATTTTTCTGTATTTGAATTTTCTTCATAAATCTAGTACCGCACTTTATTGTTCAGCAAAAGAGCAAACACATTAAAACTAAATTTGTTCTGGGGGTTTCTTTGTCTTTTTCTATGAGGATTTTCACTTCTCTAATTGTGGCAATACTTTCTATTAAATAGTCCTTCATTATTGAATCTTGCTTCGTCTGTCCAAATGATCTTTTTCACAAAATTTTCATCATTTTCAAGTTTTTCTAATATTCCTCAACAAAAATTTAACCTTTTTATGTAGTCACCTGGTTCTAATGCATGAACTTTCCCATATTTGTGGTCATGCATGATAGGTTTTTTCAAAATTCGGTGCACTGAATTTCTGTCTAAATCGATTTCATGAGCTGCACTTCGAATAGATGCATTTTCATTCACTTCGAAATAAGTCAAAACACTTATTTCATTTTGCTCATCATCAACTACCCTTCTTTTGTATTCTTTAGGGGCTCTTACACATCCAAAACTTTGAAAGTTCGAAACATATTTTCTAAAGATCTTCCCCGCCATGGAAGGTAAATGGGGATACTTCTCGTTAAAGGCCCGGCAGGTTCTACTAATAATTCTGTCACATTCACCATGTATATAAAATAGATCCAGAATTTCGTGATTAGAATAACGGTTCATTTTGTTAAATCGAGAAAAGAAGATAACGAAAAACAATAACACCTGTCACTTGTAAATTATTAACAGATAATTTATCTTCTATGGGTACAGAGTGTTCCCATGGTTTCGAAAGAATATTCATTGAATTATTTTAGATGCAATCAATTTGACTCTACGTACACCATAAATACAGAAAATCTCAAATAACTCAGAAATTATTGAATTTAGGAGCATAATCATGTGAGAAAACTATCATTATTTTTGACCGCAGAATCCAACAAAATTATAAAAAAATAGGGTTCTAATTTGAAAAACAGAAGTTATGGCCAATTTAAGATCACAATTTTCAACACAAAATTTGAAACACCCTGTGTTGATATTTTTGAAATCCAAAAGATGCATGACCTTTTTTTGGAAACTATTCGATTTAATACAATGGTTTTAACAGAAATGTATTCACTATTGAATACTCGTTCATACCAGGAATGGAAAATTTGAAAAAAAAATTTTCGTCGAATTTATTTTCACTCCCTGTATAACCGGAAGTTTTTGGGCTTCGAAAATATTTTAGCTCTATAGAGAAATTCGAACAATATCATAATCCCAATTTTCAGATTTCAAATATGTCTAGTTGTCCAGAAACGTCTAATAGGCACTCGAACTTGAGACACCCTGTATATCTCTAATTGCATCAATCAACCGATAGGTTCTGGTTACTACAATTCTTATGATCCCTCCGACAAGCTGAATGATATTATAGTAACCAGAACCAAGCAGTCTACTCACAATGTGGCTTTTTCAGAGGTCTATAATAATATATAAATATGTATTTTTCTTGTGCTATATTATATATAATTTAGAAGTAATCTTTTTGGGGTTAGAGCACGGGATCAAAAATTAGGACTTCATCTATTTTTTGTATATTAATTAACTACATATGTTTCGGCGTACATTGAGCCTGTCAATTAGCTGTCAATTAGCTAATTGACAGCGTTCACAACATGATGAACATGATTTTAATTTTCTGAGTTTTAAGATGAATTGTTGGACAGATGTGATTGTCACTATGTTTGTAGCACGTAAACTTGAAAAAGGCTCAATGTACGCCGAAACATATGTAGTTAATTAATATACAAAAAATAGATGAAGTCCTAATTTTTGATCCCGTGCTCTAACCCCAAAAAGATTACTTCTAAATTATATAATAATATATATACAGGGTGAGTCTTTGACCACTGCGTTAATTTTAACCATAGATTCTTTACGTCAAAAGAAACACTTTCTTCCTATAACATTTTTCCAAATTTGGCCCCGTTCAAAAGATATAGGGTGGTGAAATTTCATAAAAAAATTGCATTTTCACCTGTAATATTCAAACGACAATATCAATTGAAATGATCTCCTGTAGAAGGTTTTTGATAACAGTCATGCATATTTTGGCATCGTTAGATTCATTCCATTTCTTGTGGGTTTCTTACTACTACTCTACAGATTGGTTAAATTGCATGAAAAACAAATATCGTTAAACTAAAGGTCCGTATCTTGTACTTCCTGGAATCATTAGTCTTTTTGTAGATAAAATCATTCTTCATCTTTCCTCCTAAATTGCACCATTCTTGAGATATTTAAAGTTGAAAGGAATTAAATCGATAATATTGTCCAAATTTTCTGATTTTCCCAAATCCAACTCTGTGCTGAAATGATTCAATAACAAGATTTGTTCAATGTTGCCATATTTTATGTCTATATTAAATATTTCTTCAAAAGGTTGGGGAAATCTCTCCAGTCTATGATTCCACCACTAAAAACTAAGATGAAATTAACCACTGAACAATTTTTGTCTTACATTCACTACAAAATCTGAATTGCCATTTGCTGTATTCATTATTAATGATGTCTAGCACCTTGTTTAATATTTAATCCAGAGTAATATTCCATAAGAAATAGAGAAAAGATTTCCTTCACTAACATAGGTACTTCGGTATATTCTCATGACCGTTGAAATAGGTAATGTATTTTCTGTCAGGGCCTGTTGAATTGTTGTTGAATTCTAACATAGGAATGCTTCAAATTAAGATCATATGAGTTTTAAAATCTTCGAATCCAGTCTCCTTGATTTATTTTGTAGGTTTATAGTTTTTCACATATTTATTTCATACACCGATTCAACCTGGTACCTACACGAACTTAGGAGATAATAGAATTTATGATGCATGGTTAATTAAAATTCAATCAATATTGAAACTGGAAGCTATAGGTTCATAAACAAGAAAGATTAGAATAGAAATGTATTTTCTGACCATAATCATTTCATACTGAATTGAATAATTTCAAACTATCGAAATTATTATTATTATTTTATTATAATATTTTCCACATTTTTTGAATAACTGTTGACAGTTTCAAACAGAATCAAAACAACAAGGAACCACAGAACACTATTTTATTGGGAACAACCCACCACAGAGACGTTATTATAACATTTCAATGTGGTAATAATTCACTCTAGTTATTCTGAGAAAAATTATAACTGAAGATCGATAATGATTACAGATATTATCTTTCATTTAAAAAAAACTTTGCAATTATTAATTTTTTCTCTCCTGGGGTTCGGTAATAAATTAATATTCTATGGTAAGGTATTAAAATTTGACATAATCTATGAATAACCATTATTCAATATTTCTGTTTTTGTTTACATAATTGAAACAGATATTCTGATTATAAAAACCAAAAATTTGTTCAGTAATTAATTATAGTCTAAACAGAATAGATTCTTACTAACGAAAAAACACGAAGTTGGTTTTTCAGAATCAAATGTAGGTGATCAAACCTAATTCCTTCAAGCAAATATAATTGCACACCTAAATCTGAGAATACTTGTAATCTATTTAAGTAATTTGTTATTGGGATTCAGTAGAGAAAATAATCATCAAGCAAAGTAACATCACTGTAAAATAATTATTCGTAGTGACATTATTCATTGTTGTTGAAGATTTCTAAAAAGATTGCCATATTTTTAACAGTCTCATAGACCTGTTCACTGGTCTCTGTCAAGGAGAAGAAACTTAAATGATATCAGTGTTTGGGAAATCATAGATGATATTTTCTGGCTTTGAGTGAAAAAAAAAGCAATGTGACAACCTCTTGCCTTGGAAGTTTTCATAGAAATTATGGTTTTCATGATTTGGAAATCTTAAGAAGAAAATTAAAAATGTATGATGATAACACCCAATAATTCTGAGGTTTTTTGGGAATTTCTCACTGGGAAGGGATGGTTTATAATCTTGAAGTAGAAAGAAATTATAGTAAACAGCAAAAATATGTTTATGGTGTTGAATTTTACCAGGAAATTAGTATTTTGTATCTTCCTTCTGGATATGGACCTAATCGGATGAAACATGAGTGAGTGAAAGTATTTTTCATTCAAACTATACTGGACTACAGAGGGTATTTGCCCAATGTGAAAACTTAAAATGATTATAACTTTTCAACGCAGCTGAATATAGAAAAACCGTAATGGAAGTGTTTCTTTTGATCTCAAGAACCTATGGTTAAAATTAACGCAGTGGTCAAAGACTCACCCTGTATAAGGGCTATAATATTATAAATGAGAGTTTTACTAATTAGCATACAAAGCATGGTTTTTAGATTTACTAAAATCTCTACGACGAATGAAAATTTCAATTAAGAATTAAACATAATCAAAAAAACCACACAAAACAAAAGAAATGAAAAGTCTATTTGTTTTCTGATTTTGGTCAAAACATGTTCGGCTTCCCACCTATGTCTGGATGTTGTTGATGTATTATATGAAATTATATGAACTTTGTCATTGCAAATGTTAGCTCACCAGATCGAGGTTATGTACAGCCTCTGCGTCATCTTTGTAGTCTTCATAAACTTCGGTATTCACTTCTCCCTCATCAATTATGTTATACTTTGGAGTAGTGACATTCATATGGGGATCTTTCTTTATTATTGTTTTTTCATTTGGACGAAGTCCATCCTGCGTACATCTCATCAGGTGACTGAAAAATTGTACATACAGCGTATCCATTTCTCTCGCAATGCAATGACATTTTCTCACACTTTATTCGGTGAATTTCAAGATAAGTCAGTTATTTGTAGGTCAAATTGATAAGCAACTTGTCTTTGTGACTAGAAAGTACTAGTAAAAATAAATATAAATTTCTAATTAGGTATGTTTCAAAAGAATTATGAAGATGCTAATTACAGAGAGTAAAAGATTACGATCTTTATATTCAAGGGACTTCTTTCTTCAAGAGCAGTCTTCTATTAATAGACACATAGTCTTCTCCAAGTTCTGTTGGAGATTTATAGGTGAGCGTTATGAATTCTTAACTTGGAACCGAATTAATTTTGTGTCAAAACGGTATGATTTATTCTTTGATGAATAATAGTGAATTAGTGAATAGTGAATAGTGAAATAGTGAATTGTCCTACGGTTTTTTCAGTAGATTTGATTCTTGGGTAGATAGTCCATTACGTTTGTTTGTTGAGATAAAGTTAGTTGTAAATTTTATGTTCTATTAAGCACTTGTATATTGTAGGTTTTTTAGATAATAGATTTGTTATATTTGGTGATCAATTTCTATTTTTTAGGCATATATAACACAGTCCTTGATTGAGTCTCAATGATTGTTCACAAAATTCTATGTTGTCGTTCACAAATTATTGATTTGATTTTTAACGATAGGTTTAAACATTGCGGAAAAAATAACCATTCCATATTTAATCATATGAAGCAATAACGGTATTTAGATGATTGTAAATATGTAATAAACACTAAAAACATTTGTAATAAATATGCAATATTCTGGAAAGAGCGCAGAAATGATACTTTCATCAGAGTTCTAACCTTACAGTTGTTTGTACCGGCATGTAAATTCCTGTTCCACTGGTATATTCTTGTTTAACCATATTTTTGTATTTTTTAGCGAGCTGCTTACAATAGGAAGTTAAAGTATTCACGAGTGAGGGTGGGAAAGCACCCTTAGAGCTTGATAAGTCCTCCATGATGCTAGCTGCTCTTTCAATGTTCACGGCATCAGTCAATGGTATCTATAAAATATACATAAACCCTCTGATCTCTGGAAATTACAATTTTCTTGAATTCTAACTTTAATTTTCGGAATATGATAAAAAAAATAACGAAAACTGTTTATTTCAAGCCGAAAATTCTTAAAATGCAAGCATATAGACGTTGTAATTTTTAGCTCATTATTTCCAAAGTAAGTTGATGTAGGCTGAAAAAGCTACCTTTTTCAAATCATGCACTAGATCATCTGCAACTGATAGAAGTTTATCGAAATCAGAAGCGTTCATGGACGAAATGCTTTGGGAGATCATAGTCATTTTGTCTAGTGCTCCTTGATGATCTTTTTCTTCCAGATCAGTTTTTACGGAGTCATTGGCATTGTTATAGAGATCTTGGATATCTTGGGGTGTTTTTTCAACCGGTTTCAGCTGTAAAAATATTGGCATGTAATGAATCATGTAAATATATAACAATTCTGATTCAGTGAATAAAAGCAATAAAAAAGCGATTTCAACCAGGTTAACCCAAGAACTGAATTAAAACATGAAAATGACTATATGAAAGAATTAATGAAATTTTTTTGAACTAAAAGTTTTTCATGAGCTAAAAGTTGAAATAAAATTGAATGGGTCCTCCATCCCAGTAATCATATTTCCCCCTCATGGATCTATGACATTAGTCAGAAGAAGAAATTGGAAAGCATCGACGTTAGATCAGGTAGCTTTAGCACTCTTCTTCAACCATCTACTCGTGAGAAGTTTCTAAAAAATCATATATCCGAACGTGTTAGTTTGTCAGAGTTCATGATAGCATCAATATATTCTTATGTCAATACCGCATGATCAAAATATTTATTTGAAGTTTCCCTTCAGGAAATAATTTGGTTACTCCGAAAAAACTTGGCCGATTTGGCTGAATAACGGATTTATCTGATGAAAGATGAAAACGAAATAAATTTAGTCATACCTTGAAGTCCTCATTGAGGGTGTAGTCGATAAAAGCTTCCCTACCAGAATAATCGCTAAAATGTAAAGAAAGATCTCCTTCTTTTGGAATAGTAAATGAAAGATATTCCCAAGAACTGTCATACTGCAAAATTTGTTCTGTAAAGAAAAAAAAAATTTATTCACATAACTGATATACAATAAATACATATAAAACCAAAATATTCACACAACATATTGTTAAAACTGAGATTTTTCTGGTATACTAGTATTATTGGAATACTTTAAAACTACTATCATGAGGTTGCTTTACATCCATGAACAATTAAAAACTCTACAGAATAATGATCCTTGGCTATTGCAGGGCATTAACTGGTTCATTCGATAATTAATCGTTCATAAACGTCGACTCTTCATCAGTTTGCCCAAAAAAAAATAAATAAAGAAAAAAGTAGATCAGACATAATCAAAAGGCTACCGAAAAACCTAGGGCTAATCACTATATTCATTGTTATTCAGTCACACTATGACTCAAGTTCTTCCTATTAAATGACGACGTTGCCAAATGTGCTGATTTTGATATTTCGAGAGAATCCATGTGATAAAGTCATAACATTTTTTTCAGTAATACAGTAAGGTTGTTCCATATTTACATAAAATAATTTCAGAAGCTTCTTCTTCTTCTTCGGAATTAGTTTCACTATTCACTGAATCATTATCAACTAGACCATAGAATTTCCAGATCAATTCATTAGATCAAGACTTACACCTCACTTCAGTAAACCACCACATTTATATGGTCTACCAAAAATACACAAAGCAAATATTCCTCTAAGACCAATTGTGAGTTCAAGAAATTCAGCATGCCACCAATTGGCTAAATTTCTGCTAAAAATTATATCACCATTAAAAAGTAATTCAACATCGATGATAAGAAACACTAAACACTTCATAGAAATAATGAAACATCAAGAAATCATGGAAGAAGACGTTATGGTCAGCTTCGACATCACCAGTTTATTCACTAATACTCCGACAGATAAAACACTTATCATAGTTAGGAAAAAGCTTGAAGAGAGCTCTTTTCAACGCAGATTTTTTGCGCAACTTCATAATTTGAAGAAAATACGATAACAACCCATCAGAGCCAAAAAAAAAATTTAGAAAGCACTGACGTGAGGTCAGATTGCTTTGGCGCTCTTGTTGAGCTACTTGCGAGTAAATATTCAAACCTTAACAAATCTATAATCTCTCTGATCGGGTGAACAATAGTCGTTTTCCCTACTATGGGACAATGTGATATAAATATGAAGGCCTTCTGAGTTTTGAGAACCCCATCAAATTCTTTCTCTATGATAAAAAATATTTTGATTGATATTACGTCTGTCCTTTTCTGAATTTTGACAACGTCATCGACATCGAATTCTACCTCTATGAATTCTATGAAAATTTTGATTGATATTACGCCAACTGACACTGATATTTAGGTCCGCAAGTTGTCAAACGAATATCGATCTGTGATGGCAAATCTTTCAATGACAAAGCTCGGACTTCATGACATTTCTATTTTTCTCTTGAGTAAATGAAAAAAATGATCATATCTTCAGAAGGAGGAAAGCTACGACAATGAAATTTGAGGATGAGTAAGATATCGGTAACCTCAATATATATACGGATTTTTATTTAAATCTAAATGAAGTCTTAGGAGATATTGAGTATTGAAAATTTTTTTTTTGGGAATTTTTTGAAAATTTTCTAGCTTGACGATTTCTGCGAAATTTTGCAAGCCGTTTTGTTTCAGCCTCCCTCAATAACATTCCAAGTATCAACTTGATCGGATGGATATTCTAGTAGTTATTGAGGAAACAAAATTTCAGATGCTCATAACTACTGAACCATCCGACGGATTTGGCCCAATAACGAACTTGACCGAGATATTTGAACAATTAACCTATTCTGAAAATTTGAAAACTCTAGCTGATTCCTTTTGAATGCTAGAGAGGATACGGCCAGCCGGCCGGACAGACTCAACTTTCGCCACGAATTCTTCATCAGGGAGTCGAACCCAATCGATTGAGACCATTTTCGGCTCGATATTCCAAAATTACAGATATTCGGGCAAAATGATAGGCACTCTGTTCGGGTGAACAAGAGCGCCAAAAACAATTTAAGGGTGGTTTTCACTCTGTTATCCCCTACGTAAGAAAACAAGACTCTCTTCAACGCAGATTTTTTCCGCATCTTCAGATTTTGAAGAAAATACGATAGCAACCCTTTAGAGCCAAAAAAACCATTTAAGGGTGGTTTTTCACCCTGTTATCCCCTACGTAAGAAAACAAGACTAGGCTCAATCGAAAGCTCTCTTCAACGCAGATCTTTTCCGCATCTTCAGATTCTGAAGAAATCACGATAACAACGCTTGAGAGTAAAAAAACCACTTAAGGGCGGTTTTTACCCTGTTATCCCCTACGTAAGAAAACAAGATCAGGCTCAATCGAAAGCTCTCTTCAACGCAGATTTTTCCCGCACCTCCATATTTTGAAGAAAATACGATAACAGCCCTTGAGAGTCAAAAAACTGCTTCTTGAATTTAAAACCTCAATAGTTTCTTATCATTTTTCCATTAATATACCTACACAATGTTAGGAATTACTAAGTTGGACCTATTCTCGATTGAAAGTAAAACTCTCCAATTCTTCCATTGAACATTTTCCATATTGCTGATGTTGTGACGGACGCCTATGGGCGATCGGGTGTCTTCGGAAAGTTTACCGGCTATCAGCACACGGGTTGACATGTATCTATTCCTACACGTTTTCTTGATTCATCCGTTTTCCTTCCTCGAATTACGTCAGTGAACAAATTGAACATGACCTGAGATTATTATTCTCTATTAAAAATTATTTTTTGATTCAATTCACCTTTGTTTTTTTCTGGAATCACCATAACCCAATAATATGATCCTAATTCTTCGCCTATGCAGGAAAATCTAAATTTTGTCTCTAAGATAGTACCTTTAGTTGGATCTAATGCACAGGTGAAATCGGTACCTGGATTAGTTTGAAACTTATATGATGCTGCATTTTCTTCTAATTCATCTGCGAATATTCATACAAAAATTATTATTCCACATAAAATGCAAGTTTTTTCAATAGAAAATTTTAGAGTAAGACATAATATATGCGAAAAATAAAATATTATTCTTCAAATTCTCGCAGATGAAGTTCCATCTAAAAAACAGAATATAAATAATAATATAAATAAATAAATATATAAGAATATATAATACACTCCTCTTACTAAGGGTGACTGTGACTAGGTAAGTGGCGATTCGGTCACTAGAAAGATCCTTCGAGTCTAGTTCGATTAGGTTAGTCATATTTTTCTCTATGGTGTGTAGAAGAACTGACGATGATTTATTTAATTCAACACCATCATCATTTCCTAGCAACTCATAAAAGTTCCACGTCCAATTATACGTCTTCGGGCAGTGGTAGATGCAGTGGACTGACAGCACCATATTACCAGATCCAAACGGAGGATAGCAGTTTTCTATACATCTGCAAAGAGAGCAAAAATCAAGGCAAATTCTGCGCTGTCTTTAAATATTAGCAGGGTGAAAGCATATGATACCCGTCATGTTTCACATTGGGGAATTGAATGCATAAGTAAACAGACTATGGCCGAGTTCCATAACCGTTGATCGGTTGATAAACTACTAGATTGTATTGATGACTCGTTTATTTTGTGAAAATCCATTATAAATATCGAATGAAACCAATCAAAATGAAAACGTAAGATTGATAAAGTGAAATTTAGACAAAATACTTGTATCACTCAATACGAGTCATATAAGTCGCTTTGCAATCAGATGCATGTGAGCCCGGAGCCTGAACTTCAGGTGTTTCTTACTCTCTTTATGAAAGGAAACGAGATTACTGGAAAGAGCTAGAGTAGATCGGAACGCACCAGGAGCGCTCTCGGGGCGCCTTATTTAGTGACTGGACGCAGCAATAGTATTCATTAGGTTAGCTGCTGCAACTGATTTTGGTTGTCTGAAATATTTCTGTTAATGTGTGATTAGTTTTAACGAATAAGTGAAAAAGGGTGGAGTTTCAAATGTTGTGCATGTATTTATGTAGTTATTTCAATTTTGATAGTTATGTATCTTGTTTTTATAATTATTATATATTTCAACCCGAAGAAAAGATTGTTATGTCTCGAAAAGTTGCTGCTGAATAAACTGTAAAAATTTTTTTATTTTTGTGACTGATACACCCTTCAATGAATTGGATTATTGCAACAACATAGAGATTTTATTTGTTTCTCATTTGTAAACGTCAGTTTCCAAAAACACAATATTGGTCAAGAAAGTTTATTTCATCAAGTCACTAACTTGTAAAACTGACAGTTAACTTGCAAAATTTTTACAAGTTAGTAGTATTATTTACATTAGAAAATTTTGTTTTATCGTCATATATGTTAAAACTCATGGTACAATTGTTATTTCCAGTAACACAGGTTTTTGATGATGAAAGAGTTGATACTGATGATGATGAACCATCTGTTGACTCAGAAACTGCTGAACTCGAGGACTGCAGAACATTTCTACTCTCCTTACTACCAAATAATTAGCTAGACATTACGATTTTGTTGTTGACCGAATCATCGACATAATTCATCTCAATTTCGGCATTTTCTTTCATTTCCAAGGAGCTTTTCAGCATAGGCAATTTTGCCCATAAAGTATCAGGGCTGAATCTAGCTGATAGTGGATTCAAGTAGACCAACAAAACATCTTCAGTTACCCCAATCACACTATTTTTGTTTTGCCACTTTTTGAAGTCGTCGTATTCTCGCTCGTACCTTGAAGCTGATTTCGCAGGTAATAAACTCTAAGCTACACTGCTGGCTGCCTCAATAATTTCTCTTGGTACATTCATTTTCGCTCTCGCCAAAACAAATGAAAGAAAAATAAACAGACATGTTCATGGCAACGCTTCCATAGCTTACGACATTTGAGACAAATTATTATTATTACAATTTGAGAAGAGTTGAGAAATAAATTCTATAAACTCAAAAAATAACTTAACAATGAAAGATATGTCACAGTACTGAATACAACAAAAAAGCAAAGAGCAATTAACGAGAAACTAAACCCGCGAACCATCGGTCCAGAGAACTCTTGAACCCATTCACCATTCACCACAACTTCTGGCAGAGCATTCCACGCAGTAAAAATCCTGTTTGATAAAACGTGCTCCCTTCCAGAGGTGTTGAGCTTCTCCTTCGCCAACTTCAGATTGTGACCTCGCAGGTCCCTCCCAAGAGCTAACACCTTGTCGTGGTGGGGGGGCTTAAGTACCTACTGATGGACGGGAAAACGTCTGTCAGTGGAGAAAACTAAGTTAGCCGCAAAGTATGGTTTAATGGCAAATAAAACTGTAGAATTAAAGCTCCAGCATACGGAAATGCAGGGGCGGCAGGAGGAGAGTGCATCTCAGGCTCCCTCAGGTCGAAATCTGGCGACTAGGAGAACCACCTCCTTGACTGCAGCTAGGGTCAAGGCAGGTGCTAAAGCTACTAGCAAAATCAAGCCGATAAAGTCGACGACAAAGACGCCCACAGGGCGCGCCGCAAAAGAGGGGCCTACGAGCCCTCCGTCGAAGAAAAAGTCGCCCAATGGGCGCGCCGCAAAAGATACCCCACCTGCTCAGCAGGGGAGGAAGGCAGAGGCAAGCTCTGATGAGGTCCCTGAAAAGGAAACCCGCGTCAGAAGAGTGCGTCTTTTGTCGACTTCCTCTGTTGCCGCGAGGCAGGAGCAGGTGGATCTCCATCCCCCTCCCGGGAAGGAAAGGAGGGACCAATTTCTGTTGAGGGCGACCTTACAGGAATGTCCCTCACGGACATTCAAAATGGACTCCTAGAGTTCATGTCCGACCCGACCAATAAAATCGGGAAGAAAGCGACCACCTCAATCATGAAGGTGTTCCACGAAATGGAGCGGCGAATAGCCAATTCACAAGTGGCCTTCTCCAGATTAGAGGGGCGCTTAGAGGAGAGGGACCAGCTGAAAAGCCTGTTCCTCAACTCTCAAAGTTGCGTAGGGGAAAGCGCGCCAAAGCAGAGGTCTTATGCTTCTGTGGCGGCCGCAATCCCCAAACCATTACCGAAACCGCACATAGTCCGGAGCCCCGGCCTCGTGATCTATGTAAGGCCGCCGAAGGAAGGGCAAAAACTTTCCATGGATACAGTTGCCCTCGCCATTAAGACGCACGCGCCGCTCGCGAAAATTAAGAGCTCTTCAAAGCTCAAGTCCAGTGCAATTCAAATCACAGTTCCCTCAGAACTGGAACGTAAGTCTGTAATCGCTGCTTTGGGGAAGGGCAAAATTGATTGCTCGACTCCGAAACAACTAATGCCGCGGATAATGATCCACGACGTCAGCAAGGGTTCAGCTGACGAGGAGATCGTGGATCTACTTATCGAGAAAAATCTTCCCAAGAACGTAAACGCGGAAGACATACGAAAACGGACGAAGGTCGTCTACCGATACCCGACCTCGTCCAATAGGGGCAGAGTCGTGGTTAGTTGCCCTCAGCAACTAGCCCGACCCATTATAAAACAAGGGAGGGCATACTTCACTATGTTCTCCCACCGAGCGCATGAGCACTATAGCATCAAGAGATGCTATAAGGCTTGTAGGTAGAAAGAGTCCACATGTCCCCATTGCTCCAGCAAAGGACATTCGTACGCGGACTGCGAAAAGAAGCAAGAGATGCCGGAATGTATAAATTGCAAAATTAGAAAACGGCCGGATTTCAGACATCCGGCCAATAGTAACAAATGTCACGCGTACCGCGATCAGATTGATCAGTACCGGGCCAAGATTGACAGAAACACATAATTGGCCTAAATACTACAGATAAACGGTCAAAGATCAGGGGCAGTAGCCTCTGAAATTTCTCATATTGTGGATAAACTGAATAACAAAATTCCAATCTCATTTCACTTTAAATCCGAAATCTAAACTAACAGTCTAATTCAAACAATCAGATTCAAAATTCAAAATTAAAAGCATAAGCGATATACCAAACCAATTATGAACCTTTCAAACTTGGGCCGATACTGGCTCAAGGCGCCCCCGAAAACTTAGTGTGGGGAGACCGCTCATCGGGTAATTTCGGTTAAATGGCAATGATGACCCTAAAGATTACGCACTCCCGCAAAAAGCGGGGGCGTATGAAGGGATAATATATGACCGCCTTTTTTGAAGATTGGAGTGACCAGAGCCTCCCTCCAGCTCTTCGGCAGGGAACTCGTAGCAAACGGTTACGTGAAAATCATCGATAGTGGGAAGGACAATGGCGCAGCACAGTTTTTGAGAATATGGGTAGAAACTCCATCAGAACCAGGAGCGCTAGAAACCTTCAAAGAAAGAAGAAACCCCTCCACATTTCCCGGGGTGAACTCCACATAATCCAAACAGCCAGGTTGGCCGGAAAGAATCATTCCAGGCAAAGCATCCGGCTCATTAACGAAGTTGGCAGCGAAAGTCTCACCCAATGTTTCGGCTACCTCAGTCGCGTCCTCACTGGGGCATCCCCGTAGGTTGTTAACTAGGGGAGTGGTCACCTTTGTGTTGAGATTAGATCTAACATACTTGAAGAATTTTTTACGGTCCTTTGACGACGCAAGATCGGACTCAAACTTGGATTTGGCCATTTTCATCCTGTTTCTCATTGTGCCGGAATAACTCCGGTGGGCCGTATAGTCAGCTGTCGTCCTGCTTCGCAGATAATTATTGAGATTATTTTGGAATTTATCTAATCTTTTTACAAATGAAAAACAAATAAAATATAAAATTATACACGCAAGGTTACGGGTTTTACTGGCTCAAAGAGGTTACTGACTCACCTGCCGCTCGTCAGTTATATCCTCCATTCGCCAGTAAAAACCCTCTTACCTTACTAGTAATGTTATATGCTATTCTCTGAGGTTGCAAACTGATCTCCACTTCGTTAGACAGTCCAGTATTAAAGGAAATTTGAATTGATTTCTTTGAGTTGGTAGTTCATAATATAAAGTATGTGTATATCAAATATTATGAACGAGGTAAAACCATTTCAATATTAATTTATTATCATGCCTTGTTGAAGTTCACTTAAAAAAACTTACGACACTTCTAAACCAGAAGAATTTTTCCGCACATATACAATCTGCTCAGTGTATTCATATTCTTCCCACCATTTCGTCCGAGCCCACAGTCTAACATGATATCTCGTTGGGGTTTTATGCTTCGTACCTGGTATGAGAAAGAATGCACCTGTAATATAATAAGATTAAAAAATTTGTGACCTTGAAAGTAACTTTTAAATAATGCTATTATGTCTATTTCTTTTTTACTGGGTGTTCCAGAACTGAACGATTCGATTCCAATGTATGTATATCCAGAAGAATCAGCATCATCTTTTTCCTCTTTATCTGAGCTGTACTTACGGTCAAATTTGACCAATTATTGCCGAATTTTTCAGTTGTAGTGTCTTGTTTCCTCAAATTACCGAATATACGAATCGTATGGAGAATATTTGAGGGGATTCACTGAAAATGTTTTTGGATAGGAATACTATTGATTATAATCTAGCAGAAGAACCATTTCTCATCAAAATCTGAAGTAGGTGTTATATTATTGTGTTCAATGCTTTGGTCTGCATATGAACGAGTTCTTTGACTCTTAATGTGACTTCTAGATAATATAATATGAAACGATAATGCTCCATGGCTAGATTTATTTCCATTTTATAGAACATTGAATGACATTTCTATATTAATTGAACTTTAAAACAGATAGGTATTAGTTCATTCAGAATCCTTGAAATGTTTATAACTTTCTGACTGAAAATAGTATAAAATGGTTCTTAAGTTCTCAGGAGTTTTAAATAAACATAAACGCAGTTGTCGAAGGCTAAGCCGGTATATCCTGTTAGAAGAATTTGGTAGGATATTGTATCACGGTAGATAGAATTCCTCCGAATTTGTATGAATTCTGAAAATGGTAAATAATAAATCTTCTTACTTTTTCATTCACTGAAACGGGTCCGTTACATTCATCACAATCATATGACCATAAGAATTCGAAGATTTTAAGGTCATGTGGGTCTTCGCTGTTGTAATCTATTGAATCAGAAGCGTTCAACATCAAATCTATCCCTACACCAGCATAACGGTGAAATCCACCTTGGATAATCGGAACAGGCGGTGAAACTTCAACTGTCAGAGTACACTAGAAGCAATATACAAAAATGAATCAATTCTAATTTTTCATCTTCGAAGAGTAGCTATAGAAGTTTTGTTACCAGGGTTGCCTTTTATATTTCGGGATTGGACAACCCTAGTGTTGCAATCTGCCAACTGACAGCTCTATCGAAACGCTTTATATTTTTAGGGTTATACCTAGTTAGAACTTTTTTTTTGACGTACAAGCGCTATTTGTGTTGCTTACAGTAACTTCATCTCGCCCAAAAAATGGAATTGAATCGTCAACATTTTCGTGCGATTATTTTTTACATTTTTCCACGTGGATTAACTCAACAATAGTGCATCGATGAACTTAATTGATCTTTTGGCGATGAAGCTTCATCAAGGACCAGTGTTTATCGATGGTATGTGGAATTCAACCAAGGTCGCAGTTCACTCCAAGACGAATTTCGTGAAGGTGGTCCCGAAAACCGTTGATGTTGTGCGTCAACTGACATTGCAAGATCGTTATGTGACCTATCGTGAGATTCAGACAACCTTAGGCATTAGTGGGACAATATTGGATGAACATTTGACCATCAAAAAAATTTGTTCCACACAATTTTTCAATCGCTCAAATAAAAGCTGGTGTCGATTGGTCGAAAGAAATTCTGTAAAAATATGATAGCGGTTCTTCGAAGCTTGTCTATGACATCGGGACACAACCATTAGTTTGCCAGTTATTTTCCAAGAAATCAGGAAAATCAACCGCCGAAGACGGATCACCTTTCACCACGACAATGCGAGCTCACACATCGGCTCAAACGACTGCATTTTTGAGCATTCAAAACATCGATGTGGTGAGTCATCCACCGTTCTGACTTGACACTGAATGACATATTTTTATGCCCGTACGTAAAAGATAAAATGAGAGGTCAACGTTTTTCGACATCTGAATCGTTCAGAATGCATTATTTGGAGATACCTCAATCAGAGTGGCAAAAGTGATTCGACAGTTGGTTTAAACGCATGCAAAAGTGTATATTTTCACATCTTTCCTTGCACTACATTTTGAATCTAGTAAATGGAATAGGAGAGTTTTCAAACTTTCCCGAATTTCAGATATAGTGCTATCCAAGAATTTACTTGAGAGGGGATAATTTTCATAGTTATAATATTGTTTTTTTATTAGCTACAACGATTTGACCAGCTATCCGTAAAATTAATGTTTTTTGATAATTACTGAGAGAATCGGGATTAAAAGCCAATCTTCACTAAGCTCCATTATATTGGGAGATTTGTAAAAGAAAACCGGTTGCTTCCCACGATGTTGTTCGATGATAATGGCATTACTAAATTTCTCTTTAAATTTTTTTATGAAAGTATTATTGTTGAGAAAGTTTTCCCTCCATAACTAACTATATAATAATCTGTTCTTGTAAGTATTCAAAATCCCGTCAACGAGTTATTTGAGAAAATGAAATTTTGGTGGGGCAATTATTCATTTCAATGAGTCACTGAAATATCGATTTCAAACTAATGAGTTTAAACCCAACGATTACATGTTATTGATATCCCAAGCGAGCTTTTATTCATTCTAATAGACCAAGAATTTCAAATCACACTCTCCAGACAACTTGTGCTGAATCCTACCCTGTTCTAGAACTTCAGATGTCTAGGACCGCTCGGTTTTGCACTAGGCGCCAAATTTCGAATTCACTGTTATCGCCGCATTAGAGAAATACCTTAATAATCAATATACAAAATCACTTTCGAGAACGGTAAAGTACATAATTTGGACTAGAATTTTCCGCTCTAAAACTTTTGTTTAAAACTTTTTCTTACTAAACCTTCTAATTCGCGAAAATATCAGAAAAACCGTATTTTTCTCTATATTTTCAAGAATTTTTCAATGTTCCTGAAAATTTTAACACCTAATTTTGACCATATGTTTCTCTCATTATAACAATCAACATATCAAAAATGCAGCTCTTTCTGAGAAAAAGTGATTTCAGCCCTTCCTTTACTGGACTAAGTTATCGCTGGAAAGACATACTAAAAATGAATATGGAAGTTACTTACATTATCTATGAATATAGACATATCTTCGGACATTACGTTGAGAACCACTTTGTAATCTCCCTGTTGGAAAGTAAATCTATCCAAAAATAGAATAGAACCTGATGGGTTATTTACTATTTCATGCATTTCACCTGGAAGTTGTGAATGGTCAACTTTTTTTTCTCTTTAGCAAATGTTTTTACCTGTATCTATATCGACCAGATTATAGTCGAATTTGTATTTTTTTCCTTTGCATCTCTGAAATTCGGCAATTATTTTGCATTTCTGATTACGATATATTCGTTTTTTGCCATCTTTGCTGTAACAGATAGGATTTTATTATGTCTTCTCACGAGTCAAGTTACTCTACCAATTCAGAAACTCCAATTTCTCCTGACATTTATCTGATCGTGGATTCATTGCTGAACCTCCAAAAACAATTAAGATATCGAATGCTAGTAAAGAATGAAGAATATTTTTCATTATTTTGAGCTTTGATATCAATATCGTTGGACGCTGAGAATGACAATTTAAATGTCAATTTCTACTGTGACAATAAAATTTATGATGCGTTTCTTCTATGTTCTAATTGTGAATATAATGAAAATTTTTGGCGCTGAATTTGCGTATGGAATGTGGTGTTTCAGGAGAAATTCGTTGAAGTAACCAATCCCAAGACAAAGACGATAGAGTGTGGAGAATTTGCAATAACCTGTGGAGCTATTGCCGATATAAATTGCATCGAAATGTTTGAAAAATACGTTAATCCAAGGCCATCAAATGTTAAGCGTGCTAGATTCTTTGTCAAATATTTGAATGGGAAGTGTGTAGTGCAACTTGTACTAACCAATTTGATAGCCAAGAATTATTGACCAGTTTTTAAAGTTGTCAAATCGTTCTTTGTATTCTGGTCACTGTTTTCGGTGGTCATCGACTTCTCTGCTTGCGGATTCTGAAGCTGATTGATAATAGTCTAAATTTTTCTTTTCGATACTTTCAGGTCAAAAGTTTCGAAATGAAGTTATGATATTTCAAAGATCATCCTCGGGATCATCTCTTGTCATCGTAATTTTGAGGATTTAGTATAAAATATTCCTTAAAATGGATACTTTTATGTACATAGGTGTATCAGAGTACTCATATAATACCCTATTCGTAACTTCATAGATTGAATCATAAACTGGAGTCTATTCGAACAATTCCCACCATAATTTCGTAGCCGAGTCAACAAATTCAGTCCTGCTGTCAATGCGACCACAGGATGCCCTCCAATACTCCCATCGGAGGGCCATCTGCCGCCTGGGTTGCATGAATTAACTTTGCTGCATGTTGTGCCATAATTTGTCGTAATCAAACTTCGAATCCAATTTCTAGTTATCTTTGAATAGACTTAATTCACCGTTGACATATGACGTTAAGAAAGTAGGTGGTCTTGTTCACAATCAGGATTCATCTGTGATATTTTTATTTTTTGTCTATATTATGCAATCTGAATGTTACTTACATAAAGAATTTTAGAGCAAATCTGCTCATGAATAAATTGAATTATAACGATTCCTGGTAGATGGTGGGCATCGAGATGGAATAGTGAAGTGGTGAAATTAGTCGACAAAAATGGGGTCAGTTCCGCCATATTGGTACGTTATTTCAGTCAAAATTTGACATTCGTTCAATTTTTGATCGGCTTTGTGTATCGGAATGAAATTCTAATAATTATATGAAAAGAATGCAGTCAAATGTCACATATACGCTTCAAGTATTTTTTATGAGTGGTCAATAACCAGGGCGTACATCTCATTAGAAGTTTACAAAATCGGAACTTGATTTTTCTGCCATATTGGTGCTATTTTCATGTCAAACGAGTGATAATCATTTTTGCCGTGCTCGATTTCATGTCATCATCTCGATGATGGTAGGTAGGCGTGAAGGTAAACAATGATTAAAGTCCATAATTTTTTTTGTATAGTATTTATTGAGAATTTCAATCTATCGGATTTTCCAATGGGAACTTGACAACTTTGAATTTAATTTGCGAACACACCCTTAGACCAATCATCGAACTGTCAACGTCAATTTATTCAGTAAAGTGAACATCTTCATCATGGAGAAGTACACGAACGAACAACGTTTGCAAATTATAATAATTTACTACCAAAATTCGGAGTCGGTGACCTCAACTTTAAGAGCCTTGACAACAATTTTCGGTCGTAATTCGCGCTCTAGTAGACAGGCAATCACAAGTTTGGTGCAAAAATTGGAGTCTACATATTCGCAGTAACAAAAACATAGCTGCCGTTCGGGCCTCCGTAGCTGACGACCCAAATTAGTCAATTCCACGGCGTTCTCAAGAATTGGGCATCCGTCAGACCACTCTATGGCGAATTTTGCGTAAGGATTTTGTTTTACATTCGTACAAGATCAAGAATTGAAGCTGTTGGACCATTTGAAGCGACGTACGTTCTCCGATTGGGCTGTGAAAAAGCTGCTCCACGATCATGATTTTTATCGAAAAATCATCTTCAGCGATTAAGCTTAATTTTGGCTCAATGGCTTTGTCAATAAGTTCTGATCGATCATTTCCTTGTAGATACATATTAGGTTGATTTTTCATGGAATTTTGAGGAAAGCAATTGGTCAAAAACTACATTCAACTAATGCCAACGTTTCGTAGATATATTTCTACTTCTTCAGGGCTACAAAAGAGATCGAATATGGTATAAGTACATCTGATATAAAATTGAATAATGGATTAAGACATGGTTCCAAAATAAACATATACAACAAACGGTAACAAAATCGTACAATTGAAACTATATATTAAAATTACATTCATTCGAATTCATTTGTTATTTATTTATTTATTTATTTTTTTTTTTCTATTTGGATTTGACAGAAACATATATTCAAAATCGAAAAAACCTTACCAAAGTCGAACTTATGTTTTACACACAAAGGATCTTAATATCAGTTTGTTGAGCAAATTGAAAAGGAGAACAAAATCAGAACAAAAATTTTTCGACTTAACTTAATCAGAATCAGGAAAAATATCGGGTACACCGAAAGCTTGGCAGTTATCAATAAAGAACGGTAACTGAGACCTAATAAGTGACTTAGCACCCGATATTTTTTCCTGATTCAAATTGAAAAGGAAACTACGGGAAAATTTGGAAAACTCCGTCTAGAATGTTTTTTAGACAAATGTCTGTGTGTGTATCTTTACATAATGTATATGTGTGTGACTGTGCCGCAAAACGTAGAATCAATATTATCACTGGGTCCCAAATTCAGCGTTCCACTATCTAATTATATTCCAATTCCGACTATTATTAAAGATTTTGAAGTCGCCATTCAAAATGTTCATTCAAGCGAAGATAGAAAAAATTTATTACGTAGTAGAGGCACAAACATTATAACAAATTTTTGGCATAAATCCCAACATCGAAAAAATAAACATCCACTGCTAAAATCATTTATTAGTACAAAAACGTTCATCAAAAATCATCCTGAAATTATTATTATGAGAGCAGATAAGGGCAATTCTACAGTAATTATGTTTAAGAACGAGTACTCACAGTATATGACCAACATGTTATCTGATGAAACCACATATAAAAAAATTAAGAAAGATATTACTAATAACATCCAAAGGGGAGGGAATGAACTAATCAACGAATTAAAGGATAATTATATTATTGACGAAAGAGAATCGTTGAAAATGAAAAAATACAACTCAACCCCACCTAAACTATATGGTCTCAGAAAAGTCCATAAGCCCTCTTTAAATTTAAGACCGATAGTAAGCTGCATAAACTCGCCTTCATATAACATATCATGTTACGTACATAAAATAATGAGTCAAGTCACGTCAACCTCTCTATATAATGTGAAAAATTCATTTGAATTCGTATCCTCCATCGAATCAGTCTTGGTCCCGGAGGGTTATTCTCTAATTTCCCTAGATGTGGTCTCATTATACACCAACATTATACAGAGTGTAGTAGTGGAAACAGTAAAAAAATGGTGGAAATATATTTCGGCCTTCACAAACATTTCAAAAAAACTTTTCATAAGAATGATTGAATTCATTTTTTCATCCAGTTATTTTAAGTTCAATAATGAATATTACAAACAAACATCTGGAATGGCAATGGGCAACCCAGCCAGCCCTTCATTAGCAAATTTAGTTATGACAGAACTCATTCATGAGTGTAAAAAAAAATTGCCTTTTAATATCTTATTTCTTAAATTGTACGTGGATGACATGTTTTTGATAATTCCGACCAACAAATGTGAAGAACTTTTAACTGTTTTCAACCAATTCCATCATCACCTCCAATTTACTTTGGAGATGGAAAGGACAATTCTTTACCATTTTTAGATGTCACAGTTCACAAAAAAATGATGGCTCTCTGATCAAAAACTGGTATATAAAATCTACTAGTTCTGGACGAATTTTAAATTACAATTCACACTGCAATTTTTCATATAAAGTAGCAGCAATTAAAAATCTTATGTACAGATCAAAAAATCTTAGCGACAGCTCTTTTCACAAAGATAATTTGGTAATAATCAGAGACCTTTTAAAACTAAATGCCTACCCGAAATCATTTATCAATAAAATAATTGGGAACAACAATATCAAAATTAGACCGATAGTGACAAGCGCGGAAAATGAGAATAACACTCAAGATATACATTATGTAAAATTTCCATACATCCCTGGACTCACTAACAAAATAAATATGCTCATAAAATCGTTTTCTCATAACATAAAAGTAGTTTCATACAACATTTCAACTTGTAGCACATTATTTTCTAAATTGAAGGACGTCGACCCTATGTTGGATCAGAGCGAATTGGTTTATAAGATCCCTTGCAGTGATTGTTCGAAGAGTAACATTGGCCAAACTAAACAATATCTAAAAATAGAATAAGTCAGCACAAATATGATTGTCAAGAAAAATATAGATCTAAAGATACTAAAACAGCCCTTGCAACCCATCATTTTGATAATAAACATAAATTTGACTTTCAAGCGGTTTCTATTTTGGACATAGAAAGAAATTATACAAAAAGAACCATCAGTGAGATGATATACATAAAATTAAATGATACCGTCAATTGCCGAACTGACACACAAAATTTGAGCTTGATATATAATAACATATTAGATCTTTTCAAAAACAAATATTCATAACAGCGAATTGAGGAATTCAACTTTTTTAACAACATATTTTAGACTCCACCTGTTGTTGAACAGGTTAAGATAGAAATAAATATTTCAGTTTCGGAACACTCATTGACCGTAGCAAGTTATTGTGATGTTTTGCAATTTGTCTAAAAAACATTCTAGACGGAGTTTTCCAAATTTTCCCCGTAGTTTCCTTTTCAATTTGCTCAACAAACTGATATTAAGATCCTTTGTGTGTAAAACATAAGTTCGACTTTGGTAAGGTTTTTTCGATTTTGAATATATGTTTCTGTCAAATCCAAATAGAAAAAGGAAAAAAAAAATAAATAAATAAATAACAAATGAATTCGAATGAATGTAATTTTAATATATAGTTTCAATTGTACGATTTTGTTACCGTTTGTTGTATATGTTTATTTTGGAACCATGTCTTAATCCATTATTCAATTTTATATCAGATGTACTTATACCATATTCGATCTCTTTTGTAGCCCTGAAGAAGTAGAAATATATCTACGAAACGTTGGCATTAGTTGAATGTAGTTTTTGACCAATTGCTTTCCTCAAAATTCCATGAAAAATCAACCTAATATTTGTCAATAAGCAAAATATGCGTTATTGGACAGGCAGCAATCCATACATGATTCACGGGACTCAATTGCATCCCCAAAAAAGCACGGTTTGTTGCGGTCTTCATGCTGGCGCCATCCTTGGACCGTATTTTTTCGTTGATGCCAACAATTGTCACGTTACGGTCAATGGCGATCGCTACCGCACCATGATAACGAATTTTTTTTTGGCCTCAATTAAAAGGTATGGACTTGGCCAATATGTGGGTTCAACAGAACGGTGCGACTAGCCACACAGCATGCGTAACAATCGGTTTATTGAAGCAAAGTGTAATTTCGAGAAACGGCCCTGTCGAACGCGTTGAACGCGAAATAACGGCCGTTTCGGCTGAGATGTGTGGCTGAGTCATCGAAAATTGGGTCCAGAGAATTGACCGCTGCAAACGGGCCCGTAGTAGCCATATGAACGAAGTCGAGTTCTATTCATAAATGTTATGTTTGTACTTCAAGCCAATAGTAAAATTTTTAAGATAACTCAAATAGTTTGTATTTTATTTAGATTCAAAGTTGTCAAGTCCCCATTGAAAAACCCTTTACATTGGGAAAAATATCTCGTAAATACTCTCATCTCAGGTCAATACTTTTCTATCTTTTTACTTTAACTGGAGCCACTAATGGTTGTGGATTCGGGTGGAGATATGAGCACCGAAATTGCGATGAGTTATGTCGTTGATTCGGTCAACAAAAAAATCGAAATATCTAGCAAATTATTTGGTAGTAAGGAGAGTACAATTGTTCTGCAGTCCTCGAGTTCAGCAGTTTCTGAGTCAACAGACGGTTCATCATCATCAGTATCAACTCTTTCATCATCAAAAATCTGTGTTACTAGAAATAACAATTGTATCATGATTTTCAACATATATCAATGTAAATACTACTAATTTGTAAAAATTTTGCAATTTAACTGTCACTTTTACAAGTGAGGGACTTGATAAAATAAACTTTCTTGATCAATATTGTGTTTTTGGAAACTGACGTTTACAAATGAGAAATAAATAAAACTATTTCATAAAACATTCTTCAGTTGATGAATTTTCGGTTTCTCGTTTATTTATCTCACAGATTCAATTCATCACGTAATAACCTGCAATATTCCTGGTTTCCACATCTCATTAAAATACCCCATTTACAATGGCAGACTTTTTCACTGAGATATTTAACAATGGGGAAAGGAGGAATTCAGAATGGAAAAAGAGTCCAAACCACATGTCACCCCGTTCTCGTAATTAATAGTCGTTGAAATGTGGTTGGGTTGAATATATTTCGAGAAATGCTATTATCTTGTGTATGCAAGCGAATAAGTGAATATGCTTAAATCATAGGGGTATCCAAACCTAAATTTAAATCATCAAGAAATTGTATTCAATTATCTCATCGGAAAATATTCGAATGGGGTCGAAGCAAATTTTATAAAAAAAATTCATTTTTACCTGTAATATTCAAACGACAATATCAATTGAAATGATCTCTTGTAGAAGTTTTTTGATAACAGTCTTGCATACTTTGGCAAAAATAGATTTATTTCATTTCTTGTGGGTTTCTCATTACTAGTGTACAAATTGGTTAGATTGCATGAAAAAAAATATCACTTGAACTAAAGGTCCGTATCTTGTACTTACTAGAATCATTACTCTTTTTTTGCAGATAAAATCATTCATCATCTTTTTTCCTAAATTCCGCCATTTTTCAGATATTTGAAGTTGAAAGGAATTAAATCGATATAATCATCTGATGAAACACGAGTGAGTGAATCATGTCTTAGAGGGAAAATAATGTTTTTAAACAATTCAGATTCAATAGTGGATGCTGTGGAAGGTGATTTTCATTCAAACTAAACGGGACTACAGAGGGGTATTTGCTCAATGTGAAAACTTAAAATGCTTATAACTTTTTAAAGGTGGTGAAAGACTCATCCTGTATATTAACGTTTGGATCCTCAAACAGGTTGCATAAACAAGTATGTCTCTACGATATACTGGAAGGTATAATGAATCCAGTGGTGGCTTAACCCAACTTAAAACCTCAAAACGCTTACAACTCTGAAACGGGGCAGAACTGAAGTGATTTAGGAATAAAGTGTTTCTTTTGGCTTCAAGAATGAATATGTAAAATTAACGCAGTGGTCAAAGACTCACCCTGTATAATCGAATCCATTATATTTCTTATTGTTAAGTTATATTTCATTGCAACAAATATATTTCGGATATGTGATTTTTCAAGCTTAAATAGTTACTCTCTACTATAAGAAGACTTACCTCGCGCGAATGCTTACGAATTTTTTCGACCCTGAATTGCTCCAACCATAGTCAATATTTCAGGCAACTTATTCATCCACCAAATAGGAGATATTCCGTTTAACAGAAACTACATTGGAAAGGTTTCTATTCCAATTAGATCGTGCTCTGAATGTTAAAAAAATCATATTCAAACAACAAGAAGTGTCTTTCGTATGTAAAATGATACTCGGGATATCCACTTTCGTCTATATCTTCGTGAAATCCAAGCGTATTTGAGATTCAAGGAGCTGGCATTGTGCAATTGCCCCGAGAGGGTCTTCAGCCAGAAGGAATAGAACTAAGCCGCATAGTCACATATTCTGGAGAATCTCACCGGACGTAGAATTAATTCTCCTCGAACAATTTTTGTGGATTAAGCGAGGTAATTGAGAGAATCGAGGCAATTCGGCGGAAATTAGAGCAAGAAGTTCGAATTGCTCAAAATTACGTCTGAGTTGAAACAAGATCCTTTCTGATATCCTTAGATATGGTTAAGAAAGAAAATTGCAGCTCATAAATGGGGTCGTTCGTTTCTAACTCCGTTTAATATATGGGTTTGTTGATTCTTCAACCAAAGTCCAGGAAAATATTATAGAACAAGCTGGACAGTGTTCCTGACCTCACGTTAGTGCTTTTCTACTTCTTTTAAATGGTTAAATTCTCTTTCTTAATGTAAGGGGCAACCCAATTTTTTCCTCTGTGGTATATACTCTCCTGGTCCACAAACCATCGATCATTGCAAGGGATAGTGAAAGAATTGAATCTGCCACTCACAGAATGAACTCGAAAAATGTGGAGGAAGAATTCATTGTTTTAATTAAAGGAACATCTTCTCCCAATTCATCATCTGAAAATGGGACTGGGAAAGGCTACAAATGTTCAAACAATATACTTCAGAGGTGCATTCAGGTCCAGATCTGTCAGACTGAATAATGTACGAATGGTTTGAACTATTCACGAGAAAAATGGCTAAAAGGACCATATTTTTCGATGTGAGTTCTTTATGTTATGATCGTAACATCATTTTTTTTGCCTGAAGGACAAACTAGGAGACATTCGATTTGTTGTCGTATTCTGAGAATTCAAAATATAATTCCAGGAAATTGGTTTACCGGAATTTTGCATTAACTCAAGTACAAATATATTTTTCCGTCGACCTCCCAATAAAAGCTGTGTTTAACGTTCACAAAATCATGCATCTATGACCCATTTTAATACACGATTTCTTTCTAATGCATGATTGTCATGGGTAACCAAACATAGAGCATTCAGAAGTAATATGAGTAACATCACAACTCGACTGATATTTCATTTTTATGTGAGGCCTGTGACTCTCACTCTTCAATCACAGAATAGTTGCGTATTCATCTCTGGTTCCATTGTTATTCCACAGAGAATAGAAATAATGAATCAAATCCAAACATAATCGATCTGTCAAATTAAGAGTAATATAGCTGCTTTCAATCTTAATCTTAATTTAATATCGCCAGTTATTTCAATTACAATGAGTAACGAAGTCCATATCCCCTCAACTCCCCCGGACGTTACAGAAATGGCTAAAGCAGCAACTTTGACCCTGCTACCTGAAAAAAGCCGACATTTGTATGACAAAACCTACGCAGAATTCATGTCATGGTCCGAGGAGAGGAACGTTTTCTATTATTCTGAAATAGTATTGTTGGCATACATTAAAAGTGTTGCAGAAAAGGGATATTCAGCAAGTTTATGGCCAAAGTATTCATTGCTGAAAGCAACATTGAACATTAAAAGGAATATTGATATAAGCAGATATCACAAACTGGTGATGTTCATTAAGGGACAAAAATTCTCAAGAAAGATCATGTAAAAGAGTTTATATAGCAAACGCTCCAGACAGTATTTTCTTGACGTCAAAGGTAAATATAAAACAAAATTAAATTAATTTTCTAAATTTTTCTAACTGTCACGTGGATATAAAATATGTAACTTTAAATATTTTTATTTGAAGGTTGCTTTGATATATGGAGTATCCGGGGCGAAAAGATGAGCTATACAGGGTGATTCCGGAGGAGACCGTCAGCTTTTAGGTGAAGTATACCCTAGTCAAGGCAGTTTCAAAACAATGTTTGGTTTATGGTTGGGGGCCTTTAATGAGAGTCTATAGGGTGATTTGTTCGATTCGACCGATTTTTCTTTTATTCGTAACTTTGGTATGGCTTGATCAATCTTGATGAAATTTTCAGCGTAGAACAATATGATTATCTTCGTTCAATAATTCTAACACTTTCTCAAAAATACAGGGTGGGAATTATGATAAGTTCAGATTAAGTTTGCAGGTTGAAAAAACACCCTGTACATTCCGTTTTCAAAAATTTTCTACATGCTTCAGATTTTATCATAAGTTTACATTACTGGGACGTTTTTATTTTTTTTTGGCACTCATCCAGTTTTCCTAGAAAAATTTTTCAAGGATGAACAAGATCGTTATTTCGCTCCAAGACAGTGAGGATATTCTGAACTAGAATGTAAACCGGTGTCGTCCAATGATACAAAGCTCTTCCTGAATCCTAAAGTAGTTCTTCCAAATTCGAAATTCATATTTAATCACTCATATTCTGATGTATAAAATCATTTAATCCAGAAAATATCTTTATACCTACCTACTTAAACCAAAAAATCTACAACTTATACAGAATAAACATTCGAAACATATCATGAACGGCAAAACTAAGGATTAACACAAAATTTACATAGAATGTTCGAAATGATTTCCCCTTTTTTGAATACATATGCGAGACCTTAATATTAAATTTCCAATTGACTTTCTAATGAGGGATTGATTTTGCTTCAAGATATTACATTCCTCGAAAATCCTTTCAACTAGTTGTTCTCTACTTCTAATTTCAACCTTATAAACTCTTGTTTTCAGATATCCCCACACAAAATAGTCTAAAGGGTTCAAATTAGGAGATCTTTGTGGCCAAGCAATAGGGCATCCACGACCAATCCATCTGTTCGGATAATTTACATCCAGGTGATTTCTCACATTCAAAGCAAAGTGAGGTGGTGCTCCGTCATGCTGAAAGTACATAGAGCAGATATGTACATTTTCCAATAGATTTGGTAAAATATTTTTCAAAAAATCTAGGTAAATTTCACCATTTAATCTTTCCGCAAAAATGTGAGGGCCAACTAAATTTCCGTCTATTGTTCCAAGCCAAATATTGGCAGAAAATCTGTGTTGTGTTTTATGACTCTTCTTCAAATGCGGGTTGTCTCTTGCCCATTCGTGGGAATTGTGGATATTAAAAATTCCATTCTTAGTGAACATAGCCTCGTCGCTGAATAGAATGAAAGATAGTTCGTTGGTGACTGAAACCCAGCGACAAAATTGTAATCGTTGGGGCAGATCTTGTGGCAACAGTTCTTGCACCTTTTGGTAGTGGTATGGGTGGAATTGTTCTTTCTTCAAAGTCTTGCTCACTTTGCTCTGCGAAATTTCTAATTCAGTACCAATTTGACGAGTACTAATAGACTGTTCCTCCTCCACCCGTTCAACAATTTGAATAGAAATTTCAATTTGAGTAGGCCTATCAATGTGCTCTGCCTTACTAGGATATTGCACATGTTCTATAGAATAATGGAATACTCGTCCGAAAGTAGATTTATTTGGTTGACGTCGGTTGGGAAATCGTCTATGGTATTCCATTTTGACTTCATTTCCATTTCCGTTACAAAAACCATAAACAAAAATCATATCCGCATGAGTAAATAATTGAGGCATGTTGAAATACACTTCTTGTGACAGATTATTTATTAAATATTCTCATTCTGTGGTTCACTGTGATGGTAACCATGGATCTTAAAGAACTTGATTTAAATAGAGATTTAATTCTCATGGAGAATTTTCAATTTCATTAAAACAATTTATCATACATTCGTGATTCAATATTTTACATACCATAAGGCCATAAGTGAGTAAGTTTTTGAACGAAACTACTGTGTTTTAGGAATATTCGCTTCATAGAAAACCGAAAGTGTGCCGAAAATCACCTGAATAATGACTCGATTTTTTGTTAATCCATAATTTTGCTTTTCATATGTTTCGAATGTTTATTCTGTATTTGTAGTAGTAGTATGTAGATTTCTTTGGTTCACGTACGTATAAAAAATTTTTTTGAATTAAATGATTTCATACATCTGATATGAGCGATCAAAAATAAATTTCGAATTTGGAAAATTTATTTTAGGACTCAGGAAGAGCTTTGTATTATTGGACGACACAGCTTTACCATCTAGTTCAGAATATTCTCAATGCCTTGGAGCGAAAAAACGATATTGTTCATCTTTGAAAAATTTTTCTAGGAAAACTGGATGTGTGCCAAAAAAAATGAAAACGCCCCAGTAATGTAAACTTATGATAGAATCTGAAGCATGTAGAAAATTTTTGAAAACGGAATGTACAGGGTGTTTTTTCAACCTGCAAACTTAATCTGTATTTTTGAGAAAGTGTTAGAATTATTGAACGAAGATAATCATATTGTTCTACACTGAAAATTTCATCAAGATTGATTATGCCATACCAAAGTTATGAATAAAAGAAAAATCGGTCGAATCGGACAAATCACCCTGTAGACTCTCGATGAAGGCCTCGAACCATAAACCCAACATTGTTCCGAAACTATATTGACTACTGTATACTTCAACTAAAATCTGACGGTCTCCACCGGAATCACCCTGTATATGTTCCAGATAAATTACCTGCAGGATATGGACTAGAAATTTTTAATAACATTGAATTCATCCAAAACGCACTCGAAAAGGATGATATTCACTGTGGTGGATAATGAGTAGGGTACTCTTTTGAATCCAATCAAGAGATATATATATATATCCTTGAGACCAATTCACACTCCGCACGGAAAGTTTTTCGTCTTTTACAAGAACTTTAAATGCTCAATACAGCCAGTAGGAATAAATAAGTTTTCGAAATTATCATCGTTAATTGCAAAATTTCTCAAATTAGAACAACCCAATCGGTAAACAGATCACTGTTTTCAGCGTTCTTCTTCATCAATCCTTTCGGACAGTGGAGCAGATTTTGCAGCCATCAAACGGCTTGGAGGATGGAAATCAACATCTGTTGCAGAAGGGTACATCAAAAACTCGATGAAAAATAGATTAGGAACTGCTGAAAAAATTTTATGCGGTAATCGTTCGCTAGTAATTAATACATTAGCTCCAACCAGTTCCACACATTCCTTATCGCAAATCGTCAGTAACGATATAAATGTGGACTATTCAGAATATCAAATCAAAATGTTCCCATTTACTCGATTGGCCAGATATTCTCAAATTTTTCATCAGGCAGTTGTTTGAGCCAATCATTTGCTTTATATTCCAAAATTGTAGACATTTGGGAGGATCTACAGCGTGTACAACAGTCATGAGCAAGTTGAAAAAACGCAACTCGCCAAATTTCATCCAGTAAAAAATATTCCACAAATGCTTCAGCCCAATAACTTCGAAACTATTTACCTCTTCAACAACTCTTACACGCTCGTAATCGGTCTCTTTGTGACAAGAGAGAGGGAAAACTCCCGCTGGCGGGTCAAATGTAGAAAGCGTGTTGCAACAGGTGTTCGCGGAGTCAAAGTGGGGATGGACATCGGGAGTGGGAGAGTTTGACAAACTTGAAACTACCCTCAATACGCGCAGAATTATGCGAGAGCACTTTACGAGAGATGTAGCAAGGAAGGTTCATGCAGTTTCCATCACGGTTTCGCGGTCTTAACATCGCGGAAAAATACTTTCACACGATGAAATTTTACTGAAGAACTGAATTAATGTTCTGTAGTTAGAGAGTTGAGTTCCCTCGAAAGAAATTCAGATTTGCGGGAGTCCAACCGGAAAATTTTTATGTACGTATTTTTCGGCTGAATAAAAGTTTTCGCTGCTTTTTGTTGTACCACATTTTTAGGCCGATTTGAATTCTGGGAGTTGTTTTTCTCGCAGTTACCCGGATAGAGACAATTTAGAGATGAATGAACAGGAAAGTTTTCGAATTTTTCAGTTGTCTAAGGATGCATATAAAATTTCTGAGTTCTCTCAAGCAAGATAAAGTTGGATATTTTCTCCAACTGGATTTTTTCGAGATATTGGTACCAAAGTGCATACAATTAGAAGCAGATTCTCTGTAGTCAACTGATTTATCAACAATATCTCTTCGTAATATACTTTTGAAGTGGACTATTGGAAAAAATTGAAATAGCTGTACTAAATTATGTAGTCCTCGGATTTTCTACAAAATTTAGTAATTAAATATTTCCATGACCAGGTTCTTTCATTTTCAGTTGCTGAGGTTAGTGGACAAAACATATGTATTTTATTTATGTATGTGGGTATATATTCATAAATGTTAATCTCTTCAGAAGTGATATTTTTTGCTGAAATGTTTGACATTACGTTGAAATATTTTATGAAAAATATCAACAAGTGGATCGTGTTTTCTCGAGTGGGATGTTCTTCAATCAAGTATTAAAGGAAATTTATTATTGAACTGAAAAGATTTAATGAAACTTTGAGAGAAGTAGCTGATATTCACTATTCTATGAGAGTTCTAAATAAGGTCGAAATCTAGAAGGTAGGTACGTTTATTTCTATTATGTTTTTCTAGGAATTTATTTAAAACCCACCTGAAAAGTAATGTACATGAAAATTAAACAATAAATTATTTTTCAACATAGGTTTATACAGTTCAAATACATAATTCTCAGAATTAGTTAATTTCATATTGGAAAATTGGTCTTTAAGTACTTCAGCAATTGTTTGACACATCAAGCAGCGCAGCCAATCTTCGCGTTGCTTATTGGGGGAGGATTAGCTACAATATCCAAAATATTTTCCTCCAATTGCACCTTCCGTACTGTTCTTGTCGCACCAGCATCAATACATGTTTTCCCTAAACTTCCTAAAAATCATTAAAGAAAGTCAAAAATGTTACCTTATCAACTGGGCATCGCCCACCGGACTCTTAAACGTTGGCCAAGTGGATGAAGTGATTTCTCATTTGGAATATTGCGATCAAGATATCTTTCATCATACAACCTTCTTGCTTCATAAGCATTGCAAGATGCAACACCTTACATAAGATGCATATCTGCCCACTCACTTAATGTGTATCCCATTATCAAATTAAATTTACCAAGATATTCTTTTTCAAAAAATTATCAACGTGTCAACAAAATTTAAAATGTCAATGCAAGACATTTATTTAGGTACCATAGTTCGTTTTTTGATACTGATAACAATTTCTTTTTAATATGAATAAATCATTAACCCTTTTAATTTTTCTACTCGAAAAAGATTGATTTTATTAACAATGAACAGAAATATCTTTACTTTAGCTTAACGTTCAAAGTATTCAAATTTATTTTTTTAATTCCCTATCATGCAGGGTGTTAAAAATTTAAGCAATAAAATGTATAACCTAGTGCGCCCCTGATTAATCAAACAAGCTAATTATGTTTTAAGAGCAGTATTTCAAGAGGTCCTTACCACTGTCTATCGTATTAAATTTTCTTTAAAACATATTAAGGCCGTATCTCCGTAGGGAGGGCCGCTAGGAAAAAAAATATGAGAACTCGTCATCTAATTTTTTTATGTTCAATCTGAATCCGAGAGATCTCTCACATTTTCGCGGACACCCTGTATAGTTGCATTATTAGTACCAACATCATTGATCAAGCATACTTAAATATTCTTTAATTCATTTCTTGATCTATTGCACGATCTTAATGACACAAAATTTGTTCATTATCAATCACATCTTCTTGGAACAAAAAAATACATGAATGATAATGAGAAAATCTATTTCGTTTTTCATAAAAAAATGCGATAAGCATAGGGAAATATATTGATGAAATCAAATTTTCAATTTCAATTGTTACGAAACACAGTATCATCTTCAGAGAGTCATTAATTGATTATGTTAATACTAGATGGTTCTTTAAATAATTGTTGCAGGTAGAAGATTTTATGAATACAACCACTTTCAAAGGATAATTGGATCTTTCTGAACAATAAAATTGTTAATAATGATTTGTGAAGGTCCACTTGATCGTTTAAAATTGAACCTTTGGTGTTAAGGTGTTTCCAATTTTCAATGTATTCTAGTAATTTCATATTCAAACTTTTCACTTGCTTATCAAGTATTTCGAGATTTTTAATGAATCTGCGATTGTTTTCATCAGGGTGGATAGCATGTGATCTTACATAAATAAAAACAAAATCTATTCAGAACAAATTCTACAAAGTCTGGGGTTAACAAACTAGGTTGTGATGATTGCGATGCCATATATATGGGTCAGATTGACAGAAGTTTTCACCAGAGATTTGAAGAACACTTGAGAAGTCACAGACTGAACAAACAAGACTCAAATTATGACGTCCACTTCAATAAAGATAATCACATATTTATTAAAAATGCCGAAAGACTTCATATACAAAAAAAAAATTTGAAATTGAATAGGCTACAATACATTGAAATAAGAAAGCATCCTAACATCTGTAGTTCAGTTTCAAACGATCAAGTGGACCGTTACAATTCACCAATAATAACTTTTATTATTCCAAAAACGCAACTAACCAATGAACTGCTGTGTATTCATTAAATCTCCTACCTGTCACAATTATTCAAGGAATCATCTACTATTGATACAATCATGATTATAACTGGCTATGAAAATGATACAATGTATCGAAAAAAATTGTAAGTAAAAGTTTCAATAAAGACGTTGATTGAAAAATTTAATTCAATCAATATATTCTCCTTTGCTCATCAGTAACGATGAATTTACACATAGTAAATGCCGAAACTAAGTGAGGAGAATAAAATTCTATATATCATGCTTGCCCTATCTGACATGGTTTTAACGCCAGCCACTGTAGAAAAATATCGTTGAAACCAATTTCCGTCGATGGAGAAATTTTTGTTGATCTACTTGATTGAATTTCATGAGGAGTTTGCTTTGTGGTGGAAAGAATATCACATCAGCAGTTTCAGAAGAATTTCAAGGAGGATGGTTAACAAACATCACAAAAAATTTAATGACTAACCCCCTAGTTCGTTCGATGTTAAGCCTGTAAAAAATCCATTCTTGACGAAATTCTCGAGAAAATACCCCTGATTTCACAATGTCCTATGTTGAATTAATTTCGTCGCTTTGCGATATCATGATGTCAGTATATATATATATATATATATACATTTTTTGTTAGAATTTCTTGTGCTTTGATATAAATTTTTTTTTGTTGGTAGTACTACTACCAACTCCATCTAGATTAAAAAGAACCAATTCAAACCCAGATTCGGGATTATCACTTGTTGGTTAATTCGTACAGGTGTCGCAGCATTAAATTGGAATAAGAAGTTTGAAAAACAAAATCGTGACAGCGCATCATCGTCACATTATTTCATTCATGGCTGACGAAAATATTTAATATTTGAAGATCTTTTAAAGTTTGATTTATAGGAGAAAATAATATCTTGACGGACGATTTGGAAGAAGTACGTAAAAGCTTTGTGTTGTTTGTTGATATATTTGTGTATTTATTATTGTGTTATTTACAGGAAATTGTCGACTGTATTATATTCCTTGAAAAAGGCATAGATACGCCGAAACATATGTTGGAAAAATAAAATAAATAAAATAATAATTTAACAATTACCATTATTAGTAAAATGAGTGCTATACACCCAAGAAATTTTAAACAAAAAAAAATATATATATATATTCTTTTGAACTTTTGGCTTACAATATTTAGTTTGCAAACAATAAAGCATATAGATCAGAGGTTAGTGACGGGGTGTCATATGATTCGGCGTATGACTTAAAAGCCTAGGAAAAAAAACCCCAATAAAAAACCCTGGCACCCCGCCTAAGTGTGAAAGTACAAAAATAAGCTGAAATATATTTAAGGGACTTCTTTCTTCAAGAGTGGTCTTCTATTCATGGAGACAGAGACTTCTTCAAGTTGCCCACATCGAATCTTTAAATAAAAAGACAGAAGCAGAAAATAGAACTGAATAACAAAAATACAAAATTTGAAAGAGATAAAGAAAACACCCTCAAATTTTTTTTTTTGGATTAACTAGATATTGTGAATCAAGGATTTTTTAACATAACAAGCTAAACCGTAAATTTAACTAAGGAAATAATCAATGAATACATAGCCTTTCATGGTTCCTCTTTCACGAAGATTTTTTTTAGTATCTGTATGTGCCTCTTGAAGGAGAATAATCTCAGCACCATAGTCCTTTGCTAGTTTAGAAATATAATCACTCTTGTCCTTAGAAATACCCTCTATATTCAAATCTAATACACAAAATTTGTCGCCAATCTGCAAGGAGGATTCTTCGAATTGGGTCTTGCGGTCAAAGTGATGATTTTTCAGATCTTCTGATGTTTGAAGTCTGCTATGGAACCCATTCAAAGAGAAATCATCATCCATAGTTGGGGAAGGTTGTGATATAACACTTATTTCATTGGAAAAATAGCAGAGGAAAAAATTATTAAATAAATGATGTCAGTGATTTCCTACAACTAGAGCAGGAGTTGAAGCCGACCGACCATTCACATCGCCGTAGATTATTTGGAAAGCGCTGGCGAAATTCTTCGAAAATTTCTGCATAATATCCGTCCAGTTTTAGGTAAGTAGTGAGCACACATACACGTTCTTCTTTCGTGTACTTTACACGCGCTGCCATGGCAACGAACGCACTGTAAACGTACACAACAACATTACTACACGCGGACAACTCAACTCGCTACGTCTCAGCTGCCTTCTTTCGCCCTAGGTACGATGCTGGCCGAGAATACGCGCATGCGTGAATACCAGACAGTGTAAACTGACTTTTGCCGCACTCTGTATATTACGGTATTATTAAAATTAAACCCTGCACATCAAATACTATTGTACAATTAGTAATTATACAGAGTAAATAATGAATTCAATAGAGTATATCTCAGAGATGATCGGGGTCAAAGCAGTTTAGCATGAAAAAGACTTGGATATCAATGGAAAGCAAAAAATGTACCGATAAATAAGGTATAATGTACTATAAACACAAGGCATTAACTTCTGTTACCGATATTTTCAATCTTGATATTTTTTCAAATCCAGACATCTATCCATTTCATTAATGAAGGCTCAGAGGCTGAATAACTTTTGTTGAAGAAACGGAAAAAAATTAATTATTTTGGGTGTACTCGTGCGTCGTCACGAGCAAAACTAAAATAAAAATATTCGATACATTCCAGAATCGAACATAGCTAATGAAGTCAACTGATTCAAATAAAATAATATATTATGTTTCCACTGCGAAACTGTGGTCTACATCCAAAATCGTTTCTTCGAAGAAAAACGTAAAAATAAATTCACCCTATCGAGAATTCCCCTAAGGTGAGATATTCAAACAATAAAAGAAAATATTATGACTGGTGGACTCCAGAATATCCCTCTAAGTTCAATATTATTTTTATATTGGAATTCTTGGAGGAAGTGAGGTGTAGTTTAAAATAATATCGGACATTTCGAGTTGGTTCACGTAGAATAAAACACCCGAATATATGGAAAAGGTAATTTGATCGCGAATATGCATAGCAAAGAAGAAGTAGGGTCGAGGAATACCGTAAAACTATCGAGAGCTTTGCTGAAACAAGATAGAGGAGAATTCACGCAGTCAGCACACGCATCACCGCTATCATATATCAACAGCATCAGAATAATATTCTCATTCGTGATATCGTGGTATTCAAGGAATTCCTATAATCTACCCATCATAAATCATATCAGATCAGAATCAGGCACCCAGAAACATTTAAAATGGCGTTTACAATGGGTTGAAACAGCAGAAAAATGAATTAATTAGGTAATCAATTTTTTCGATTTCACAACTTATGCAGGCTTTGTTTTATCAATTGTCTAGGGTTATGATAGATTTACAAAGTAAAAGGCCGATTCTAAGTTTGCGTCTAAGTTCCAAAATTACCGCCTATTTTCTCACTTTGGTAACTACCTTTTAATCGTCTAACCGTCTTCTGTCCTCTCGAGAGTTTCCTGATTCCATCTTTTCTAATTTCATTCGTTTACACCACTGAATTGTCTATTGTTTGACTGTGAACGAATAATATTGACCTTAGGTCGCCGAATAAACAATCTGTCTTTGCTCATCACAAGTCACAAGTGTCTACAACTTTCACCCGAATACCTTTTTGTTGCTTTTTATGTTTCGAGATTGGACAACCCTTGTGTTGCAATCTGCCAACTGACACCTCTATCATTTTCGAGGTTCTACGTAGTCAAAACGTTTTGACATTGAAGCGCTATTTGTGTTGTTCACAGTAACTTAAAAGTTTCATCTTGCCCAAAAAATGGAATTAACATTTGAATATTTTCGTGCGATTATTTTTCATAACTTTGGACGTGGATTTACTCAACATCAGTGCATTGATGCTGTGCGTCAACTGATATTCAATATTGCATGAAAATTTGACCGTCAAATAAATCTGTTCGCGTTGGATCCCACACAATTTGCCAATGGCTCAAAAGAAGGCTCGGGTCCATTGGTCGAAAGAAATGCTCCAAAAATATGATCGCGCTGCTTCGAAGCACGACAAAGATATTGTGACAGGCGATTAACCGTGAAGGCCGAAAGTAAACAGCAGTCGACTGTATGGGTGTTTCAAGATGAGCCAAATCCAACAAAAATTGCTCGCGCACGAAGCACTTCCAAGAAAATGGTCGTCTGTCTTTTCGGAAAACAGTCAATTCTGAGTAATACACAACCATTTGTTTGCCAGTTGCCTTCGACAATTGGTTCAAACGCATGCAAAAGTGTATAAATGATAATGGGGAATATTTTGAAAAACAATGAAGCGATTTTCGATTATTAATATTTCTTTTTGTTCTCTTATGTCGAAATATAAATTTCGTACTAACCCCTTCTCACTTGAGAATCGACACTTAGGATGATTTGAAGTAGGTTTACGACCACTGACAAATGATTGGTAGACAAGAAAATAAAAATTACTGAAAATGTCTGCTTACTCAACACTATAAAAACCCACACTGCAAAATTAATCGAATGCCCTTCTTGTGCCGATAAATTTTGATTCACCTACCTTCGAAAATATAGAAAATAACATTTTATAGCCAGAAAACAGTAAAGTACATCGTAGCAGTAAAATATACCATGTTCTTTCTACGGCTAGAATTTGCGTATAGATTGAACTTACATTGTTCTTACACTCGAAAAAACAACCACAACAGTAGTGAAGTATACGTTTTCTATGTTAGTTCTTAATTTGCGTATAGATTGTTCTGAAATTCATAGCTTCACTTCACGTTCTTGGATGACTTGATTTCGTATGCAAAATCGGAGTTAATGAAGTGGATGAGCAGAATCCATGAACCTGGAACACATAAAAAACTTCCATCGAGCTCTTTAATTATGTAAACTTTCATTAACTGGAACCATACACGGATCTACACTGAAAATGATTTATCCGAACTTTCATTTGGCGTAAATATAAATGGTAGCAAGCACTTTATTGTGCATTCGATTTCTGAACGATTTTCTACTTGAGGACTTTAATACTCTGTGTTAATGCTCAACTGCTACCAACATAAAGGGTGATACATAAATACAATGTACCATCAACTGGTAAGTTCTGTCGGCAAAAATTTAAGTTTGCAAAATATGTTCCTTAAAAATTAGTTATTTATTGTTGTCGAACTAGTTGATGTATTCTCATAGGTGTATGCCAAGAAATATAATGGATGAGAAAATATTACACTTTTGTCATAATTTCAGGTTTATAAATTTGAAGTAAAAAGGAACAGACAATTCCTAGGTTGGTGATCAGTCATGACTAATGTTTATACCAACATAAATCCTATGTCATCAGGTGATTCAGAAAAGCTGATGCGGCTCTACGTCAATTTCTCAATACTTCAATGAATCCATAATTTTTCGTTGAGGTCAGACGAATATCACATGAGTAATCAACGATTTCAAATAAATAAGTTGAGAATTTTTGATAAAATCTGTAGCCTCAGGATTTTCATGAAATTTGGCAGATTTTCCACGTTCTTTGGAAGATATTCAAGTTTGAAATCGATGCACTTCGCTATGTACATTTTATCACCATTAGAAAGTAGACTAAAATAAAACTTAATTCCCATTTTTGGCGCTCTTGTTCACCCGAACAGAGTGCCTCTCATTTTGCCCTAATGTCTGTAATTTTGGAATATCGAGCCGAAAATAGTATCAATCGATTGGGTACGACTCCCAACAATTCGTGGCGAAAGTTGAGTCTTTCCGGCCGACCGGCCGTATCCTCTCTAGTATCCAAAAGGAATCAGCTAGGGTTTTCATATTTTCAAAATAGGTTAATTGTCCAAATATCTCGGTCAAGTTCGTTACTGGGCCAAATCCGTCGAATGGTTCAGTAGTTATGAGCATTTGAAATTTTGTTTCCTCAATAACTACTAGAATATCCATCCGATCAAATTGATACTTGAAATATTGTTGAGAGAGGCTGCAATAAAACAGCTCGCAAAATTTCGCAGAAATCGTCGGGCTAGAAAATTTTTAAAAAATTTTCAATCCTCACTGTCTCATAAGATATTCTTCGGATTTCAATAAAAATTCGTGAATTAAGTGATCCATATCTTACTTATCCTCAAATTTCATTGTCATAGCTCTTTTCCATCTAAAGATATGATCAGTTTTTTAATTTACTCAAGAGAAAAGAGAAATGACATAAGTCCCGATGATTTTCTTTGAACGATGGCCATCACAGATCGATATTCGAATGACAAATGCCGGGCTCATTAATCAGTGTCAGTTGGCGTAATATTAATCAAAATTTTTATAAGGGGAAATCATAGAGATAGAATTCAATCTCGGTGGCTGAAATAATATACGTTATCAAAATTCAGAAAACCACTGACATAAGTTGTTAGGAAAAGGGAATTATAGCTTCAAACAAAACTTGGGGAAAATTATGAGTAGTCATTTTTAATTTGAGATAAAGGTTTGTTCATTTATTAGGCGTTCATATTTGCATCACATTGTTCCATAGTACGGGAAAAGACTAGTGTTCACCTGATCAGAGTGCTTATAGATTTGTTATGGTTTGAATATTTACTAGCAAGTAGCTCAACAAGAGCGTCAAAGCAATCTGACCTCACGTCAGTGCTTTCTAAATTTTTTAATAATATTATCGAAAACATTCCTCATGTAAAATCTTTCCAATTGCTTCTAAATATTGCGTTCAAAATTTTCGAATGCTCCCAAGTTCCTTGAACTATTTTCGAAAATTTCCAACCGCCTTCGGCATTGTAGGGTGATCTCCCACAATTTCCACATAAGTGATTGTGCTTGATAACATAATCGTTCGTGAAAAGATCTTGAACTCATTAAATCCAAACACTGCCTTTTGTCGGCTTCGTTCTAACTTGCATCCAAGTTTAATGAATGCATATTTAAGTCATGATATGAAAGCTTTGGGGGATTAGAACTTTGTAGCTAGACCGAGTTTTTCTCACTGCAGTTTAAATCATGCATTGCTGTTCTTGGAACTTGTCGAGTTCTGTGATTTATCTCATCAAATAACTGTATTTTCAGTTGTTGATGAAGTGAATTCACTAGATCAACTAAACTACGTGTCTAAATTGAATTCAGTATTTGAGTAAGAAGTGGGAAATGCAAAATTGATTAAAGTTCTTCATACTAGAAACATTTTAATTTGTTTTCAGATTTGCTTGACATCTGGGAAGTTTCATTTTTGCGCCTATGTTCTAGTATAATAGCGTGCAAACTTTTTGCAAAACTGTATGTTATTTTCGAATATCAGGTAGAAAATGGTCCGTCGATTGGGGAAAACAGAGATTTTCAACAAGGGATGAAAAAAAAATTGAAGGTTGAATTGAATGGATTAGAATCAATCTCTCTCATATACAGTGTGGAACAGCCAAATGGAATAAATTCAATAACGGATAAATGAGAGCGTGTTTGGAAAAACGCTTGGACACGGCGATTTGTATTTTTAACTGAGCATTAAAAAAAAAATATATATAGGGTGCGTCATGTGACAGTGGCCAATACCCACTTTCTTATTTTAAATGCAAGCCCCTGTATATTATTAATTTTTTGGATTCTTCAGAAAATTCTAGACATAAATCATGTACAATGTCCTATACTTATCTTCAACTGTTTCGAAATATTTATTTTATTTGTGAAATAAAATAATTTTCTTTTTTTTAATGTTAATTTTTGTAATAAATCTGAAAACCTTTAATATTTCCGATACAGTTGAAGATAGGTATAGGACATTGTACATGATTTATGTCTAGAATTCTCTGAAGAATCCAAAAATTAATAATATTCAAGGACTTGCATTTAAAATAAGGAAGTGGGTATTGGCCACTATCACATGACGCACTCTATATAATTTTTTTTTTTTGAAAAAATGCTCAGTTAAAAATACCAATCGCCGTGTCCAAGCGTTTTTCCAAACACGCTCTCATTTAAATCGTTATCGAATTTATTCCATTTGGCTGTTCCACACTGTATATGTATATGTTATGCCCGAAGACCGAAAACGCTCAGTGGCCGGAAAAAACGGCCACATCGCGTTCTGGCTGTCTTCGAACGCACAGAACGCGTTCTGGTAATTGTTAAACAGCCGGAACGCGTTTGTCTAACGGCAATTGGTTCAAATGTAAGACCCTGTAGTTTTTTACATTTTTAGAATAATAAAAATAAGTTATTTCCGAACATGTTTGGTACTTGTGGTCTAGCATTTCTTTATGAGCACTGAGCACATACAAAACTATTGTATATTTGTCGATTGGAATCAACATGTGATACATTTTTGGAATCAGCTCAGCTAGAGTAATCCGGAAATGGAGACAAAATAGTTCGATTTAAAAAAAATGACGGTGATGTCATTACTCGAAAATAATTCACGCTGTATATTAGATTATTATTTTAAAATAAGGTAAATCAAAATAAAAATCGATGTGTTTCAGGATTATTTCTTAAAATGGTCTGATTAGCTAAAAATGAATTTGTTCCATACTTTACGGATACAATTTAAATGTACTATGTAATTCGAAATGTCATTCAAACAGTTCTTGTAAAAATAAGTAACGTACCTATGTAAAGTACACAAAAGTTCGGAAAAACCCGTCGTTTGTATTTAATTGTAGTTTTCAATAATTGAATTGTTTCTAATAAAGTAATTAAAAGAGTTATAAATTCAAGTTTGTTCTGTTCTCCACAATAAGTTGGATTTGTAGAAAATAAATTGAAATTCATTTGTTCAATAAAGAACTTTTCGCTTTTTCATTCATGCATTTATATATTATATGCTCGACAATATAAGTTTATTAGTGTAACTTTCTTCCTAGAACTGAAAAACAATTATTAGAAATTTAATATTGTTGAAGTGATTCGGCAAGAAAAACCGAACACATTTTTGGTATCCAATTGTAGTTGTCAATAATTGAATTGTATTTCAATTTTCAATTTTGTTTTATGAGGGACAATATGAATTTTATCCTACGCAGGTAGAAAGCGGCAAATAATACAAGTCGAACATTAAGAACGCGTTGTGAGCGTTGAACAATTGACAAAACGCGTTCCGGCTGTTTAACAATTACCAGAACGCGTTGCGAGCGTTTAAAAACAGCCAAAACGCGTTCTGTGCGTTCGAAGGCAGCCAGAACGCGATGTGGCCGTTTTTTCCGGCCACTGAGCGTTTTCGGTCTTCGGGCCTAACATATATGTATACTACCGAGTCCTGTATCGATATCAACTATCATTGGATAATAGTTATTTAATCAACTAGTTTATTAATGATAGCGATTAATGCTCGCTCCGCTCACGTGTTGATGTTCGAGACCATTAATCACTAGATTAATAAACGAGTTGATTACAAGATTTCTCCGTCGATCTCATTATGAATTAAAAATGAGTTATTTATTCAAATAAACTTTATTTCTCACAATATAAAATTTGACAATGAAAATGTCGATGCTCACTTTAACATATTTATATTTATGGTTTCAATTGAACAATTCGTAAAATTCCTAGACGGAATTTTCGAGATGTGATATTCTGAATAGTCCACATTTACATCGTTACTGACGATTTGCGATAAGAAATGTGTGGAACTGGTGGGAGCTGATGTATTGATTGCTGGCGAACGATTATCGCATAAAATTTTTTCAGCAGCTTCTAATCTATTTTTCATAGAGTTTTCGATGTACCCTTCTGCAACAGAGGTTGATTTCCATCATCCAAGCTAATTTGAGAAATTTTGCAATTAATGATGGTAATTTCGAAAACGTATTGATTCCTGCTGGCTGTATTGAGCATTTAAAGTTCTTGTAAAAAACGAAAAACTTTTCGTGCGGAGTGTGAATTGGTCTCAAGGATATATATCTCTTGATTGGATTCAAAAGTGTACGCTTCTCATTATCCACCACAGTGAATATACTTTTCGAGTGCAGTGCGTTTTGAATGAATTCACTGTTATTAAAAATTTCGAGTCCATATCCTGCAGGTCATTTATCTGCAACATATATAGCTCATCTTTTCGCCCCGGATACTCCAAATATCAAAGCGACCTTCAAATAAAAATATTTAAAGTTACATATTTTATATCCACGTGACAATAAGAAAAATTTAGAAAATTAATTTAATTGAGTTTTATATTTACCTTGGACATTAAGAAAATACTGTCTGGAGCATTTGCTATTTCTGAGGAATATAACCCACTTTTTGTCCCTCAATGAACATCACCAGCTTGTGATATCTGCTTATATCAATATTCCTTTTAACGTTCAATGTTGCTTCCAGCATTGAATACTTTGGCCATAAACTTGCTAAGTATCCCTTTTCTGCAACACTCTTAAAGTATGCCAACAAAACTGTTTCAGAATAATTGAAAACGTTCTTCTCCTCGCAACATGACATGAATTCTGCGCAGGTTTTGTCATTCAAATGTCGGCTTTTTTCAGGTAGCAGGGTCAAAGTTGCTGCTTTAGCCCTTTCTGCAACGTACGGGGGAGTTGAGGGGATATTGACTTAGTTACTCATTGTAATTAAAGTAACTGACGATATTAGATTAAGATTAAGATTTAAAGCAGCTATATTACTCGTAATTTGACAGATTGATTATGTTCGGATTTGTTTCATTATTTCTTTTCTCTGTGGAATAACAATGGAACTAGAGATAAATACTCGACTTTTCTTTGATTGAAGAATGAGAGTCACAGGTCTCATATATGAAAATGAAGTATCAGTCGTGTTACGTTACTGATATTACTTCTGAATACCCTATGTTCGGTTCCCCATGACAATCATTCATTAAAATAGAAAGAAATCGTGCATTAAAATGGGTCATTAATGCATGATTTTGTGAACAATAAACAAAGCTTTTGTGAGAGGTCGACGGAAAAACAAATTGTTAAGAGATAATGGCGGCACTTTTAAATTTCGATAAAATTCCGTTGAAAGTAAATTTTTAAATTCTGAAAAGTTCATTCAGCTGTTCTGATGATGTTCCATATGGATAGCCACCCAGATCTGATAGATAATGGGAAAATAACTCTAAACGAATTTTCTTCGGTATCTAGAGATCAGTAAATATCGCATAATGATTTGTTTCATCAGACTTGAACAGTTACGGGTAGTATATACGTTTTCGTGGAACCTGATTAGCTGTTTGGCAGAATCTATTTGTATACTTCCCTTCGTAATGATACGAATATCGGAAAAAGTCGTTCTTCCTGTCTTATCTCGAAAGCACACTGGCGAAATGGTATGCAACAGAGGACGGAGACGGCAAAAGAATGAACATGATGTGGATTGAGGAGCTTTGTCTGGCAGGTCTTATTCTTGAAGAATCAAAGATTCCATTGATTGCTCGGTATAGCATGTTTTGATGTTTGCAACCGAAATTTTTTTAGTTTCTGAGCTCCTGTTGTATTTTCAAATAATGTTGAACAATGTTTGAGGAATATAAAAGTTTTTAATTCAAGATATTAGTAATTTGGACTTGAATTGGTAAATGTGTGGATCCAAGTAAATATTTCTGGAATTATTAAAGATACCAAAATAAAATTCAGAAGATGAATACTGCAGTAGATTGCTTATTTGTTTTCATATTCTACAACAATTTTGAACATTTTATTACGTGGACAAAAATATCTGGTTTGATATTTTTTATCTAATACCTACCGAGATATTAAATAAAAAGTAACTAAAAAGACGAATAATTCAATGGTATCTAGTAATCCATGAAATTCATTGCAGTAGTTGTGAAAATAAGTTATAAGTTTTTGAATTTGAACGTAAAAGATTAGTTTGTATTAATTTTATCGTAAAATGGCCGAAGTAAGTGACAGGAAAGAATAGACATATTAAAGGTGATTGGGTAAGGGGCGAGGGAAAGGACGCATCAAGAAGTTTGTGACCTTTTTAAAACTGTCCATCCTAAGGCACAAATATCCCGTTCAGTAGTGTCGAAAAGTTTGCGAAGGTACGATACAAGTGGAACAGTTAGCAATGTACCAAAAAGTGGACTAATAAAAGTGTAGCTCAAATTGTTGCTATATCTTTGGAAGGAAAACCTCAATCATCCACTACCGACCTAGCCAATATGCATGGAATTAGCGGTCGTTCCATAGGAAGAATATTAAGGCGAGAAAAATATCATCCATACAAAATTCGCCTCGTTCAAGAACTGTTCGATAGACGTTTACAATTTTGTGAAACGATGATGGTTATTTGCAACCATGATAATAATTTTATAAGAAATGTGGTGTTTTCAGACGAAGCTACATTTTGTTTAAACGGTACAGTTAATCGACTAAACTGCCGCTACTGGTCACTAACTGATCTTGATTGAGTTCAAGATGCAAATACAGCTACAAGTGATTCCGGTATTGGAGGTACATGGGCAATTACCAAATAATATCTGTCATTTAGATAGGATATTTCCAAACAGATGGATTGGACGAAGGGGTACTTATGAATGGCTTGTATGAAATTCTGACCTTAATCCACTGGACTATTTTCTGTGGAGTTATATAAAGTCTAAGGTTTATGTTGATAGACCAAATAATTTGCAACAATTAGCTTCAAGAATAACACACAAGATAAAGATAATTCCACCGGAATTTATAGCTAATGTTAGTAGAGAATTTACAAACCGACTTGCTTATTGTCAAGAAGTAAACGGTGCTCAGTTTGAACATCTAATACATTAAGTGTGGCTTACTTAAGTTTCAATGTTTTGAATATCACATAGTTTTAGTTAATAAATATGATTGGCTATTTGTTCAATGGATATTAGGTTTTTAATTTCTTAAGATACTTTTCTGTTAATATCTCGCTAGGTATTGAAATAAAAAATATCGAACCCGATATTTTTATACGTATAATAAATTTTTCATTAGGAACTAAAATTATATACAGGGGGTTCCATTGTAAATTTTAAAATTGACATTACTTCCGGTAAAACCGAATATTAAAAATTGTTAAAAAATATAAAAACAAATAGGCAATCTATTGCAGTCTCCACCATCCAAACTTAATTTTGATATCTCTAATAATTCCAGAGATATTTACTTGGTTCCACACATTTGCCCATCACTGTATAGCGTATTTCGAAGGACAAGAGCTTACTGAAAGAAATATATTCTAGCTAGTTTTCGCTATAGTGATATGCCAACGTTTGCTTGGTTTTTAGGAGAAACTTTGAGGTAATGTGAGATATAGGTTTATTGATTCATAGTGGCGGTTGTATTAGTATCACACTATTCTAAAGTATGGTAAAAGACTGTAGAACAATCGCGAAAAAGCTCCTCACATCGAATCAGTTCTTAACAAATTTTTCATGATAGCTCGATTTCTACTCGTAAAATGTGGAAATATAAAAAATAAAATAAAATATAAATAAACAATAAAATTGTGACAACAACCGAGATCGCGGGCAATTCAAAATAACATCTATGGAAAGCACGTTATTCGAATCGCAACGGTATTGGCATATCATAGAAGGACTCTTCCATACTCTCAGTTTCTGGATTGCTAAACACGTACCCTTGGATTCGTGACGCAGATGGCAATTCAAGAGACGGAGAAGATCTGTGAATTAGTGAAGTGTGTAATTACGAGGTAGGCAACAAGACTTTTTACGCTTACAACTTTGTACCGTCATGATGAATAGGTAAAAGTTGCGAGTCTCGCTTCCCTCAGGAGTTGTTTTTTAATCGGTGCTGGGAATTGTGGAGCGGCAAGCATTGTGAGAAAACAGGTATGCCTTGTGCTCTTTGGTTTTATAGTTTTCATCAATAAGATGAGAATTCTGGTAGAGAATGAAAAATGACATATCTCATGGGAATAGACATATATCCATATTGTTAAGCTAGACTTTTTCACGTTATACGTAGTCAGAACGGTTCGACATATGAGCGCTATTTGTGTTGTTTACAGTAACTTAATATTATTATTATTAATATTATTATACAAAAAGTTGAGGCATAGCCTTTGAACTCACAAACTAAATGAGCAAATTTGAATTCGAAAACATAAGAACGGTTATTTCATCAAAAAAAAAAAGAAAAAAACAGTAGTAATATCATGACCCAATCGGAACTATAAAGAAGAACACCTAGAATATATAAAAAAAAAAAAAAACACTACTGCATCTCCAGCCATCTGTCGTAGGAGTTCTTAAAAGCGTTCACAGAGCTGGAACCGACAACACTCTCAGGCAAACCATTCCAAATGTCAAACACACGGTTGGACAGAAAATGCTGCCTGCGGAACGAAGTAGAAATTTCCTTTCTGAGCTTCAGAGAGTGACCACGCAACCTCCCGTCCCGATTGAGCTAGAACAGGCCCCACAACTAGACACCGAACAGACCACGTAGACACCGGAAGGTTTACCGCGTGTGCGACGGGCAGTGAACGATGACAGACCCATTATCTCCAGCCGCGCCTCATAGTTGAGACGAACCACACCATATGGCATATCTCGGTAACCGCACAACACTGGGCTCCAAACCGGTCCGGCGAACTCCAGAATGGGCCGAATATAGGTCTTATACAGCACACTGCATGTAGCTGGATCGCACTTACCGAAGGTCTTCTGGATCAGGAAGAGGGACCTCCTCGCCTTACCCAGAGCAGATGTTATATGCTCGGTCCAAGTAAGGTTCTCAGTTACAACAACCCCAAGATCAGAGTGCTCTCTGACTGAAGAGAGATGTCGATCACCAATTTTATACTGGAGACGGGGATTGTTGGTGCCCATATGCAATGTCAAACACTTCTCCAGGTTAAGTGAAAGCGGCCAGTTCTCGCCCCAGCGTGCTATGGAGATCAAATTCCGCTGTAAAGTTCCATCCACAGGAACGCCGTACAAACTGAGAGCAGTGGGATACAATACGGGTAGGAAAGTCAGCTATGTAAATAAGGAAAAGAAATGGCCCCAATACTGAGCCCTGAGCCACAGCACTGGTGACAGGCCTGGATGATGAGTACTATATAATATTACTAGCAAGGTAAGAGGGTTTTTACTGGCGAATGGAGGATATAACTGACGAGACGCAGGCGAGTCAGTTATCTCCTTGAGCCAGTAAAACCCCTCTTACCTTGCTAGTAATGTTATATACTATTAAGTTACTGTAAACAACACAAATAGCGCTCGTATGTCAGAACGTTCTGAATCGACTATCAGCTAGATTCAGCCGTAATACTTGATGGGCAAAATGATCTATGCTGAAAAGCTGCTTGGAAATGAAAGAAAATGCCCTGTTCGCAGGTTTGTTTTCCCACAAAATTTATTGAAAAATATGATGTTTAGTTGTCATTTGCAGATTTCAAAAGGTAATAGCGTTTCTGAAACGAAAAAATGAGCGTTATGTTTTTCCAGCAATAATTCTAATTTTTCTCGCCGTAAAAACCATCCTTGAACTTCAACGAACATTTTAAAAAAGATTTGGCCAAATTGGTCCAGGCGTTGTTGAGTTATGCGCTTACCAACACATTTTGCGATCCATTTTTATATTATAGATATATTCTTTTGAACTTTTGGCTTATAATATTTAGTTAGCAAACAATAAAGCATATAGATCAGGGGTTAGTGACGGGGTGTCATAATAAATGTCAGTCGATAATTTTTCCTCTGCTCTTTTTTGAATGAAATAAGTGTTATATCACAACCTTCCCCAACAAAGGATGATGATTTCCCTTTGAATGGGTTCCATAGCAGCTTTCAAACATCAGAAGATCTGAAAAATCGTCACTTGGACCGCAAGACCCGATTCGAAGAATCCTCCTTGCAGATTGGCGACTAATTTTGTGTATTGGATATATGACGATAAAACAAAATTTTCTATTGTGAATAATACTAGTTAACTGTCTATTTTACAAGTTAGTGACTTGATGAAATAAACTTTCTTGATTAATATTGTGTGTTTAGAAACTGACGTTTACAAATGAGAAACAAATAAAATATTCATCTCGCCCAAAATATGGAATTAAATCTGAGCGCAATGGGAATCAACCCAATTCAACTCATTTTTATATTCGTTATAATTTTACTTCACATAACAATTTTTATGGAGAGGGTAATTAAGATTCCTATGAATACATGAAGATCTATTCCCGTACGGTTTAATCTCTTAGTGGAATTTCACATGGATTTACGTCAGATTTGCATAAGCTCGCGCAGTACTGGCATGTGGTAGTTTACTCACCCCTATTTAAAATGAAATATGCCCAGATTAACTTTATGACAAATTGTTTTAAGGCTCAGATTAACAAATGAATGCTGTAAACTTAAAACGAACATGTAATAGTGCAATCCCTAAACATGCTGGTAGCGCTTTCAGATTCATCAGTGGTAATTTAAAGCGACTAATGATGTACAGTGCGCTCAAAAGTTAATGTCACAAAATAAGGATAATAATGAAACAAAAGGGAGGCATTAATTTCTCACAATAAATAGGACGCGCCTGTTCTTTTCATTCGCTTGCAGCACTAATATTTAAAAGCTCTTCGGGAGCAGAATAATTATTTGGATTAGAGTCAGGTTGCTTCAGCGCTTTTATCAAACTGATCGCGCGAAGTTATTTAAGTTTGGAAAAATAAAATATTACACAGTATAAGTTTGTCAGCCAAAAGGGTACTATAGATTTTGAATGTTTTATGAATAAATTGATTTTTTCATTTCTTCGTTTGAAGAGGTGTTTCTTTGATAATTCGCTTTTTACTATCTCGCAATGTATTATGGGTTTCATAAATATTTGAAGAATTCATTAATTTCTCGATTACACATGAAACGTTATTACAAAAGGGTGTTAATTGACACTTTTTAACACATCACAAAAACTGGTATAATCTGCTTCATTATCATCGTTTAAACCAATTTCGATCGTTTGTGTGAATCCTGTTTCCAAACACCTAATGAATGTCAGAACTGGTCAACGTCATTTAATCTTTTTATTTCATGCTAGATATGCTTATTCGCATAATCGGCCTGGCATCGCCAATGTTTTTTTTATTATATTCTCAAGTCATTACAACTGAGCACTTCTTCGTGATTATATATTAGTTTTTTTATCTACCACAAATCTGAAACGCTGAGATCAACAAGAAAAATCAAATGATAATAAGCCTATCTTGATTCACTCGTACAGGGAATTTTAACTGAATTTGTTGCTTTCTTAGAGTATCATAACTTTGTCATCATGCAAGCATTAATTATCGGTTCTTTATGCAATTTTCCAGTACAAGAAAGATATTTGTTGATGTTTTTGCTATCCGCTCCTTTGGTTGCTTTTTTTTCAATTTTATTCAATTGTAGTTTCGTTGGATGATCTGGAGCTAATTTGAAAACGAAACCTTGGAATAAATCGGCCATCTTATCATATTCCTTGAAGACTTTCCTTGAATCATTTGTGCTGTAGTTTTTCTTAAAAGAAAACGTTTTTTCTTCATACTAATAGGATAGTCTACTAATATTTCTGCTAATCTCTCTGGAGACGTTTCTCTTTCTTATGTATAGTTTGCTTTTAGGAGAAATTTCGTGAACTGGTTCCACGCAAATGTCCTAGTTTTTCTTGTATCGAAAGACACTAGTTTGGCTTTTCTTTTGAGGAATTATTTCCAAATCTAACAGGTTAAAATTCATTTCCCAAAGTATCTATGAATGTGTGAAATGCCAAAATAATATCGCTGAAATACTTATTTGTTAATTTTTGCCGGCTTGTATCATCTTTCATCTCTGTGAAACGATAGTTGCTATGGAAACTTCTCCAATAAAAATGGATGAGTGAAATTGTCATCGAACTTATCCTTGATCTATAGTATTCCTGACAGAACACTTGAATTGAACCGTAATAGTTACCTATTAATAGAATTACAGTTCTGTTACCTTTTGAGGGGTAAAGTTCTCATGGGGTGCCCCAAGGTAGTAATCTGGGACCTTTTCTTTATATTTTATTAATATACGATTCACCTTCGGCTATATTTACTCCGGTCATGAATATTACCATGTTTTTGTTCGTAAGTGTGAAATAAAAATGAAGACCTCCAGTTTTATACCAAGCAATCGCAGATTACTTGGTGTACGGGTTATTCTCATTTATGTAAAGAAACAGTGTGAACGTGATTTTTTGGGTATAATTAAATAAAATGTTTGAATTTTAAACAGCGCTAATAAAGTTTAGGAATAATACTATATATTACATATACAGGGTGAGTCTTTGACCACTGCGTTAATTTTAACCATAGGTTCTTGAGATCAAAAGAAACTCTTTTTTCCCAAACCGATTTTCCATATGCAGCTACGTTAAAAAGTTATAAGCATTTTAAGTTTTTACATTGGGCAAATACCTCTCTGTAGTTCAGTTTCGTTTGAATAGAAATTACCTTCCACAGCATCCAATATTGAATCTAAATTGTTTCAAAACATTATTTTCCCTCTAAGAAATAATTCACTCCCATCTTTCATCAAACAATTTTATGGATTTAAGTCCGTTCAACTTCAAATATCTCAATAATGGTGCAATGCAGGAAAAAATATGATTAATGATTTTATCTGCAAAAAAGACTAATGATTCTAGGAAGTATAAGAAATGGAAAAAATCTATTGATGCCAAAATATGTATTACCGCTATCAAAACCCTTCTACAAGAGATCATTTCAATTGATATTGTCGTTTGAATATTACAGGTGAAAATGCAATTTTTTTATGATATTTCAACATCCTATATCTTTTGAACGGGGCTAAATTGGAAAAATGTTATAGGAAAAGAATGTTTCTTTCGACGTCAAGAAACTATGGTTAAAAATAACGCATTGGTCAAAGACTCATCCTGTATAAATGAGTAATATAAGTAAATAATTTTTTTAATTAATTATAAAGTTTTGAAAATATCCTTTCCGTTGTTGTGATACATTTAGATTTTGGAATGAAAAATATGTTATCTTACAGCAACTACGAAAAGAAACATAACAATTGAAATAACGATAAATATATTAAATAAAAACAAAATTTAGAATACAGTGAACATTATATTTCATATTATTTAATTCAAAAATCGAAGAAATCTACTAGAAGATAGGAAAACATTTGAATGATATCACCGTTAAAATACCACCTATTAAAAATCGTATAATTTTTTCAGGTGAACGACAACTAAGCAGCTCCATTACTTTCACCTCCCTATTCTTGGAAATCACCCCTGAATCACCCCCTCTTCACTGTTACCTTGCCGAGCCGTCACCCTGGATATTTTTTCGAAAGTTAAAAACACGTTATGTCCGGAGTTCGCAAAAGGAAGAAGTTTTGTACTTCCAATCCACGAATCAAACAGAATCGAAGCAAATTCTGTGCCTGGGTGTCCCGCCTTGAACTGCAGAAAGCCAGTGCGATTGAAAAATGTGATTTCCAAAGCTGAAGCCTTCGACTCACTACACACCTTATCACTATGTCGGGTGAGTGTCATAAAGTGAAGAATAATATGGTTGATCACTAATATATTTTATACCATTGTTTATCATCATTATGTCCCATCTACACTCTCCAGGTGGCTAGACGAGGTAAGCAAAGGATTAGAGTTTGGACGGTACTAGTGCCCCCTCCTCACATGAACGAACCAAATGACGAGACGAAACCAATATTTTTAAAAATATCTATCATTAATTATTTCGTGTTTTATCAATTAGTTGAATTTTGTTTTTTGTCTTTCAGTTCCAACGGAACTGAATGACAAGATAAATAATTATTTTTCTTATTTTCGCTTCAAGAAGGCTTCAGATGAAAAAAAAGAGGCTCAACCTTAACGCCTGAAGACAAGACTGAACCAAATGAAAGGACAAGATATATTTAATTTTGCATGTTTCGAAGATTATATTACGAATGTTAAAGATTGAATAAAGGTTCGAATACAACATTACGAAATGTCAATCGTTTGTGATAGAAATTTTCAAATAATTCAGATACTTGAATAATGAATAAACAGATTCTGCAGAGATAAATTGGTGATATTAAGGAGAATACCAATTAGTAGTAGTCGAAAGTTTTCGACTTTATTACACTACCGTTGCGCCACGGAGTCTTTGTTAATGAAGTCTTCAGGATCATCATATTTCAAACAGAGAAAGAGAGTCGAATATTTTGACCTTTCATAAAAATTTTATGACCCCGACGTGATTTGACACGCAACCTTCTGATCTGGAGTCAGACGCGCTACCGTTGCGCCCCGGAGTCGTTGTTGATAAAGTCTTCGAGATCATCATATTTCAAACAGAGAAAGAAAGTCAAATACAATGAACCTTCATAAAAATTTTATGACCCCGACGTGATTTGAACACGCAACCTTCTGATCTGGAGTCAGACGCGCTACCGTTGCGCCACGGAGTCTTTGTTGATAAAGTCTTCGAGATCATCATATTTCAAACAGAGAAAGAAAGTCAAATACAATGAACCTTCATAAAAATTTTATGACCCCGACGTGATTTGAACACGCAACCTTCTGATCTGGAGTCAGACGCGCTACCGTTGCGCCACGGAGTCTTTGTTGATGAAGTCTTCAGGATCATCATATTTCAAACAGAGAAAGAGAGTCAAATATAATGACCTTTTATAAAAATTTTATGACCCCGACGTGATTTGAACACGCAACCTTCTGATCTGGAGTCAGACGCGCTACCGTTGCGCCACGGAGTCTTTGTTGATGAAGTCTTCAGGATCATCATATTTTAAACAGAGAAAGAGAGTCAAATACAATGACCTTTCATAAAAATTTTATGACCCCGACGTGATTTGAACACGCAACCTTCTGATCTGGAGTCAGACGCGCTACCGTTGCGCCACGGAGTCTTTGTTGATAAAGTCTTCGAGATCATCATATTTCAAACAGAGAAAGAAAGTCAAATACAATGAACCTTCATAAAAATTTTATGACCCCGACGTGATTTGAACACGCAACCTTCTGATCTGGAGTCAGACGCGCTACCGTTGCGCCACGGAGTCTTTGTTTATGAAGTCTTCAGGATCATCTTATTTCAAACAGAGAAAGAGACACAAATATAATGACTTTTTATAAAAATTTTATGACCCCGACGTGATTTGAACACGCAACCTTCTGATCTGGAGTCAGACGCGCTACCGTTGCGCCACGGAGTCTTTGTTGATGAAGTCTTCGAGATCATCATATTTCAAACAGAGAAAGAAAGTCAAATACAATGAACCTTCATAAGAATTTTATGACCCCGAGGTGATTTGAACACGCAACCTTCTGATCTGGAGTCAGACGCGCTACCGTTGCGCCACGGAGTCTTAGTTGATAAATTCTTCGAGATCATCATATTTCAAACAGAGAAAGAAAGTCAAATACAATGAACCTTCATAAAAATTTTATGACCCCGACTTGATTTGAATACGCAACCTTCTCATCTGGAGTCAGACGCGCTACGTTGCGCCACGGAGTCTTTGTTGATGAAGTCTTCAGGATCATCATATTTCAAACAGAGGAAGAGAGTCAAATATTTTGACCTTTCATAAAAATTTTATGACCCCGACGTGATTTGAACACGCAACCTTCTGATCTGGAGTCAGCACGCTACGTTGCGCCACGGAGTCTTTGTTGATGAAGTCTTCAGGATCATCATATTTCAATCAGAGGAAGAGAGTCAAATATTTTGACCTTTCATAAAAATGTTATGACCCCGACGTGATTTGAACACGCAACCTTCTGATCTGGAGTCAGACGCGCTACCGTTGCGCCACGGAGTCTTTGTTGATAAAGTCTTCGAGATCATCATATTTCAAACAGAAAAAGAAAGTCAAATACAATGAACCTTCATAAAAATGTTATGACCCCGACGTGATTTGAACACGCAACCTTCTGATCTGGAGTCAGACGCGCTACCGTTGCGCCACGGAGTCTTTGTTGATAAATTCTTCGAGATCATCATATTTCAAACAGAGAAAGAAAGTCAAATACAATGAACCTTCATAAAAATTTTATGACCCCGACGTGATTTGAACACGCAACTTTCTGATCTGGAGTCAGACGCGCTACCGTTGCGCCACGGAGTCTTTGTTGATGAAGTCTTCAGGATCATCATATTTTAAACAGAGAAAGAGAGTCAAATACAATGACCTTTCATAAAAATTTTATGACCCCGACGTGATTTGAACACGCAACCTTCTGATCTGGAGTCAGACGCGCTACCGTTGCGCCACGGAGTCTTTGTTGATAAAGTCTTCGAGATCATCATATTTCAAACAGAGAAAGAAAGTCAAATACAATGAACCTTCATGAAAATTTTATGACCCCGACGTGATTTGAACACGCAACCTTCTGATCTGGAGTCAGACGCGCTACCGTTGCGCCACGGAGTCTTTGTTGATGAAGTCTTCAGGATCATCATATTTTAAACAGAGAAAGAGACTCAAATACAATGACCTTTCATAAAAATTTTATGACCCCGACGTGATTTGAACACGCAACCTTCTGATCTGGAGTCAGACGCGCTACCGTTGCGCCACGGAGTCTCTGTTGATAAAGTCTTCGAGATCATCATATTTCAAACAGAGAAAGAACGTCAAATACAATAATCCTTCATAAAAATTTTATGACCCCGACGTGATTTGAACACGCAACCTTCTTCAACTTCAACTTCAAAATAATTTTATTTGCATTAAAATTTTGTATACATGGTATATATAAAATTCAATATTATATACAGAAGGGTCCTACGTCAGTATTGACCTCGTTTCTCTTAAAACTAAATATAAATTCGAAATTCAATCTTTATGACAATTAGATATAGATGTACAAGATTTAATGTATTTACAGATTGTTTTTTCTTGATTGCCTTAGAATTGTCAGGAACATAAAATAAAAACCTGCTCTTAGTTATTAAAAGGGACAGGGAAAGTATGTACATTATTTACAACAATATATACAAAATGTGTATTGGACTTCTTTCGCTGACTCGTGACTTTCCGTCACTAGAGATGGTTCCACCCTCCCACGAATTGATATGCCCGTCGGTGGTCTCGATACCATTGGGCAATGCAAGTTTACGGTGAAGACTGGAACGCATGTCGTCTGTGTGGTCGGTCACGGGACATTGAAAGTCGTCCAATTTCTCATATCTGTGATAGGCTCGTTCGCTCAAACAAAAGATGAGTTCCTCTGAGTATCCAATTTTCAATTTTCATGATAAAAAGAAAAAATAATTTTTTATTAATTCAGGTCGTTATGTCCTGATCTTAGGGGTTTGAGGTAGATGGGGAGGAATTGGTAAGGAAGGGGATGTGGATGTCTAGAATTTTGATTATGAATTCTTGTTTTCGTAATATTCTGAAGGACATGGTTTCCTCGACATTGGGATTCGTAGAATTTGTTAGATATTTCGTCGAAATATTCTCTGATTGTAGGTAAATCAGTCATTTCGTGTAGAGTTGTTATTCTTGTAAAGACATTTCGATTTGTTATTTGGCGTAGAATACGGTTTTGTAGAACTTGAAGGTGTCTCAGTGGGGATGGACGCAGATGGCAATAGGAAGGTGCCGCGTAAGAGATTAGCGGTCTTATCATCGAAGTGTATATTAATTTTTTGTTTTTTGGGCTGAGTCGACTTTTTCTGCACAATAGAGGATGGAGAGTTTTCTTGGCGAAATAGCCTTTTTGGACGCTTTTTTGGATGTGGGTGTGGAAGTTTAGTCGGCTATCTAAATGCACACCCAGATATTTGACAATATTTGTGGGTTTCACTTCGAAATTATCGATTTTTATCGGGGAAGAGATATTTTTATCGATGACTCTCCTGCTGAACACGATTTCTTCGGTTTTGCGGGTATTTAATTTAATTTTCCAACGATGGAAGTACTTGTTAAGTTCTTCCATGTGGCGTTTGATATTTTCGTTTGCGATATCTGCTCGATCGGAATGAGCGTATATCGCCGTGTCGTCTGCAAATTTTGCTAACGTCGTTTCACCGTGCTCTGGCATATCTTGAACGTAGATATTAAAGAATTTAGGTCCAAGAACCGAGCCTTGCACGATGCCCGCCTTCATATCCCGGAACCCGGAAAGCTCGTTTTCTACTTTGACTCTAAAGTTTCTGTTGCATAGATATGATTGAGTGAATTTAATAACAAAGTCTGGTAGTTTCAGTTCGATCATTTTATACAATAGACCTTCTAACCATACTTTATCGAAGGCTTTTTCAATATCTAATAACAACATCACGGTGTGGTTTTTCTGGTTGAAATTTTTTATTATGTCAATGACTATTTTACAAATCAGCTGGATGGCGTTGTGTTTTTCCTTGAAACCAAACTGGTTGTTATCTACAACCTTCATTTCTCTGAGCGCTTTTTGAATTTTTTGTTGAATTATTTTCTCAGCGATCTTACTGAGATTCGGTAGGAGGCTAATTGGACGGTAATTAGCCGGATTTTGTAATTCTTTACCTGCTTTGGGTATGGGAACTATTAGAGAAGTCTTCCATACCGTCGGCCAGTATTGAATATTGATAATGGCGTTAATTATGTAGTTTAGCTGGACGATAGCTTTTTTGATAGATTTTTAATAAGCCTATTGTCTATGCCGTCCAGGCCTGGAGCTTTATTTATTAGTAGACGTTTGATGATTTTGTGAATTTCGCCCGGGTACGCAACCTTCTGATCTGGAGTCAGACGCGCTACCGTTGCGCCACGGAGTCTTTGTTGATCAGGTCTTCGAGATCATCATATTTCAAACAGAGAAAGAAAGTCAAATACAATGAACCTTCATAAAAATGTTATGACCCCGACGTGATTTGAACACGCAACCTTCTGATCTGGAGTCAGACGCGCTACCGTTGCGCCACGGAGTCTTTGTTGATAAAGTCTTCGAGATCATCATATTTCAAACAGGAAAAGAAAGTCAAATACAATGAACCTTCATGAAAATTTTATGACCCCGACGTGATTTGAATACGCAACCTTCTCATCTGGAGTCAGACGCGCTACGTTGCGCCACGGAGTCTTTGTTGATGAAGTCTTCAGGATCATCATATTTCAAACAGAGAAAGAAAGTCAAATACAATGAACCTTCATAAAAATTTTATGACCCCGACGTGATTTGAACACGCAACCTTCTGATCTGGAGTCAGACGCGCTACCGTTGCGCCACGGAGTCTTTGTTGATAAAGTCTTCGAGATCATCATATTTCAAACAGAGAAAGAAAGTCAAATACAATGAACCTTCATGAAAATTTTATGACCCCGACGTGATTTGAACACGCAACCTTCTGATCTGGAGTCAGACGCGCTACCGTTGCGCCACGGAGTCTTTGTTGATGAAGTCTTCAGGATCATCATATTTTAAACAGAGAAAGAGAGTCAAATACAATGACCTTTCATAAAAATTTTATGACCCCGACGTGATTTGAACACGCAACCTTCTGATCTGGAGTCAGACGCGCTACCGTTGCGCCACGGAGTCTCTGTTGATAAAGTCTTCGAGATCATCATATTTCAAACAGAGAAAGAACGTCAAATACAATAAACCTTCATAAAAATTTTATGACCCCGACGTGATTTGAACACGCAACCTTCTGATCTGGAGTCAGACGCGCTACCGTTGCGCCACGGAGTCTTTGTTTATGAAGTCTTCAGGATCATCTTATTTCAAACAGAGAAAGAGACACAAATATAATGACTTTTTATAAAAATTTTATGACCCCGACGTGATTTGAACACGCAACCTTCTGATCTGGAGTCAGACGCGCTACCGTTGCGCCACGGAGTCTTTGTTGATAAAGTCTTCGAGATCATCATATTTCAAACAGAGAAAGAAAGTCAAATACAATGAACCTTCATAAAAATTTTATGACCCCGACGTGATTTGAACACGCAACCTTCTGATCTGGAGTCAGACGCGCTACGTTGCGCCACGGAGTCTTTGTTGATGAAGTCTTCAGGATCATCATATTTCAAACAGAGGAAAAGAGTCAAATATTTTGACCTTTCATAAAAATTTTATGACTCCGACGTGATTTGAACACGCAACCTTCTGATCTGGAGTCAGCACGCTACGTTGCGCCACGGAGTCTTTGTTGATGAAGTCTTCAGGACCATCATATTTCAATCAGAAGAGAGTCAAATATTTTGACCTTTCATAAAAATGTTATGACCCCGACGTGATTTGAACACGCAACCTTCTGATCTGGAGTCAGACGCGCTACCGTTGCGCCACGGAGTCTTTGTTGATAAAGTCTTCGAGATCATCATATTTCAAACAGAGAAGGAAAGTCAAATACAATGAACCTTCCTAAAAATTTTATGACCCCGACGTGATTTGAACACGCAACTTTCTGATCTGGAGTCAGCACGCTACGTTGCGCCACGGAGTCTTTGTTGATGAAGTCTTCAGGATCATCATATTTCAAACAGAGAAAGAGAGTCAAATACAATGACCTTTCATAAAAATTTTATTACCCCGACGTGATTTGAACACGCAACCTTCTGATCTGGAGTCAGACGCGCTACCGTTGCGCCACGGAGTCTTTGTTTATGAAGTCTTCAGGATCATCTTATTTCAAACAAAGAAAGAGACACAAATATAATGACTTTTTATAAAAATTTTATGACCCCGACGTGATTTGAACACGCAACCTTCTGATCTGGAGTCAGACGCGCTACCGTTGCGCCACGGAGTCTTTGTTTATGAAGTCTTCAGGATCATCTTATTTCAAACAAAGAAAGAGACACAAATATAATGACTTTTTATAAAAATTTTATGACCCCGACGTGATTTGAACACGCAACCTTCTGATCTGGAGTCAGACGCGCTACCGTTGCGCCACGGAGTCTTTGTTGATAAAGTCTTCGAGATCATCATATTTCAAACAGAGAAAGAAAGTCAAATACAATGAACCTTCATAAAAATTTTATGACCCCGACGTGATTTGAACACGCAACCTTCTGATCTGGAGTCAGACGCGCTACCGTTGCGCCACGGAGTCTTTGTTGATAAAGTCTTCGAGATCATCATATTTCAAACAGAGAAAGAAAGTCAAATACAATGAACCTTCCTAAAAATTTTATGACCCCGACGTGATTTGAACACGCAACTTTCTGATCTGGAGTCAGCACGCTACGTTGCGCCACGGAGTCTTTGTTGATGAAGTCTTCAGGATCATCATATTTCAAACAGAGAAAGAGAGTCAAATATAATGACCTTTTATAAAAATTTTATGACCCCGACGTGATTTGATCACGCAACCTTCTGATCTGGAGTCAGACGCGCTACCGTTGCGCCACGGAGTCTTTGTTTATGAAGTCTTCAGGATCATCTTATTTCAAACAAAGAAAGAGACACAAATATAATGACTTTTTATAAAAATTTTATGACCCCGACGTGATTTGAACACGCAACCTTCTGATCTGGAGTCAGACGCGCTACCGTTGCGCCACGGAGTCTTTGTTTATGAAGTCTTCAGGATCATCTTATTTCAAACAGAGAAAGAGACACAAATATAATGACTTTTTATAAACATTTTATGACCCCGACGTGATTTGAACACGCAACGTTCTGATCTGGAGTCAGACGCGCTACCGTTGCGCCACGGAGTCTTTGTTGATAAAGTCTTCGAGATCATCATATTTCAAACAGAGAAAGAAAGTCAAATACAATGAACCTTCATAAAAATTTTATGACCCCGACGTGATTTGAATACGCAACCTTCTCATCTGGAGTCAGACGCGCTACGTTGCGCCACGGAGTCTTTGTTGATGAAGTCTTCAGGATCATCATATTTCAAACAGAGGAAAAGAGTCAAATATTTTGACCTTTCATAAAAATTTTATGACTCCGACGTGATTTGAACACGCAACCTTCTGATCTGGAGTCAGCACGCTACGTTGCGCCACGGAGTCTTTGTTGATGAAGTCTTCAGGACCATCATATTTCAATCAGAAAAGAGTCAAATATTTTGACCTTTCATAAAAATGTTATGACCCCGACGTGATTTGAACACGCAACCTTCTGATCTGGAGTCAGACGCGCTACCGTTGCGCCACGGAGTCTTTGTTGATAAAGTCTTCGAGATCATCATATTTCAAACAGAGAAAGAAAGTCAAATACAATGAACCTTCATAAAAATGTTATGGACGTGATTTGAACACGCAACCTTCTGATCTGGAGTCAGACGCGCTACCGTTGCGCCACGGAGTCTCTGTTGATAAAGTCTTCGAGATCATCATATTTCAAACAGAAAAAGAAAGTCAAATACAATGAACCTTCATAAAAATGTTATGACCCCGACGTGATTTGAACACGCAACCTTCTGATCTGGAGTCAGACGCGCTACCGTTGCGCCACGGAGTCTCTGTTGATAAAGTCTTCGAGATCATCATATTTCAAACAGAAAAAGAAAGTCAAATACAATGAACCTTCATAAAAATGTTTATGACCGTCATAAAACCTTCTGATCTGAGTCAGACGCGCTACCGTTGCGCCACGGAGTCTTTGTTGATAAGTCTTCGAGATCATCATATTTCAAACAGAGAAAGAAAGTCAAATACAATGAACCTTCATAAAAATTTTATGACCCCGACGTGATTTGAACACCAACTTTCTGATCTTCGAGAGTCAGACGAACCTTCTTTTATGACCGACGTTTTGAACACGCAACTTTCTGATCTGGAGTCAGACGCGCTACCGTTGCGCCATCTTTGAATGAAGTCTTCAGGATCATCATATTTTAAACAGAGAAAGAGAGTCAAATACAATGACCTTTCATAAAAATTTTATGACCCCGACGTGATTTGAACACGCAACCTTCTGATCTGGAGTCAGACGCGCTACCGTTGCGCCACGGAGTCTTTGTTGATAAAGTCTTCGAGATCATCATATTTCAAACAGAGAAAGAAAGTCAAATACAATGAACCTTCATAAAAATTTTATGACCCCGACGTGATTTGAACACGCAACCTTCTGATCTGGAGTCAGACGCGCTACCGTTGCGCCACGGAGTCTTTGTTGAAGAACTTTTCAGGATCATTTAATTTAAACAGAGAAAGAGAGTCAAATATTTTGACCTTTCATAAAAATGTTATGACCCCGACGTGATTTGAACACGCAACCTTCTGATCTGGAGTCAGCACGCTATGTTGCGCCACGGAGTCTTTGTTGATGAAGTCTTCAGGATCATCATATTTCAATCAGAGGAAGAGAGTCAAATATTTTGACCTTTCATAAAAATGTTATGACCCCGACGTGATTTGAACACGCAACCTTCTGATCTGGAGTCAGACGCGCTACCGTTGCGCCACGGAGTCTTTGTTGATAAAGTCTTCGAGATCATCATATTTCAAACAGAGAAAGAAAGTCAAATACAATGACCTTTCATAAAAATTTTATGACCCCGACGTGATTTGAACACGCAACCTTCTGATCTGGAGTCAGACGCGCTACCGTTGCGCCACGGAGTCTTTGTTGATAAAGTCTTCGAGATCATCATATTTCAAACAGAGAAAGAGAGTCAAATACAATGACCTTTCATAAAAATTTTATGACCCCGACGTGATTTGAACACGCAACCTTCTGATCTGGAGTCAGACGCGCTACCGTTGCGCCACGGAGTCTTTGTTGATAAAGTCTTCGAGATCATCATATTTCAAACAGAGAAAGAAAGTCAAATACAATGACCTTTCATAAAAATTTTATGACCCCGACGTGATTTGAACACGCAACCTTCTGATCTGGAGTCAGACGCGCTACCGTTGCGCCACGGAGTCTTTGTTGATAAAGTCTTCGAGATCATCATATTTCAAACAGAGAAAGAGAGTCAAATACAATGACCTTTCATAAAAATTTTATGACCCCGACGTGATTTGAACACGCAACCTTCTGATCTGGAGTCAGACGCGCTACCGTTGCGCCACGGAGTCTTTGTTGATAAAGTCTTCGAGATCATCATATTTCAAACAGAGAAAGAGAGTCAAATACAATGACCTTTCATAAAAATTTTATGACCCCGACGTGATTTGAACACGCAACCTTCTGATCTGGAGTCAGACGCGCTACCGTTGCGCCACGGAGTCTTTGTTGATAAAGTCTTCGAGATCATCATATTTCAAACAGAGAAAGAGAGTCAAATACAATGACCTTTCATAAAAATTTTATGACCCCGACGTGATTTGAACACGCAACCTTCTGATCTGGAGTCAGACGCGCTACCGTTGCGCCACGGAGTCTTTGTTGATAAAGTCTTCGAGATCATCATATTTCAAACAGAGAAAGAAAGTCAAATACAATGACCTTTCATAAAAATTTTATGACCCCGACGTGATTTGAACACGCAACCTTCTGATCTGGAGTCAGACGCGCTACCGTTGCGCCACGGAGTCTTTGTTGATGAAGTCTTCAAGATCATCATATTTCAAACAGAGAAAGAGAGTCAAATAAAATGACCTTTCATAAAATTTTTATGACCCCGACGTGATTTGAACACGCAACCTTCTGATCTGGAGTCAGACGCGCTACCGTTGCGCCACGGAGTCTCTGTTGATAAAGTCTTCGAGATCATCATATTTCAAACAGAGAAAGAGAGTCAAATATAATGACCTTTTATAAAAATTTTATGACCCCGACGTGATTTGAACACGCAACCTTCTGATCTGGAGTCAGACGCGCTACCGTTGCGCCACGGAGTCTTTGTTGATGAAGTCTTCAGGATCATCATATTTTAAACAGAGAAAGAGAGTCAAATACAATGACCTTTCATAAAAATTTTATGACCCCGACGTGATTTGAACACGCAACCTTCTGATCTGGAGTCAGACGCGCTACCGTTGCGCCACGGAGTCTTTGTTGATAAAGTCTTCGAGATCATCATATTTCAAACAGAAAAAGAAAGTCAAATACAATGAACCTTCATAAAAATGTTATGACCCCGACGTGATTTGAACACGCAACCTTCTGATCTGGAGTCAGACGCGCTACCGTTGCGCCACGGAGTCTTTGTTGATAAAGTCTTCGAGATCATCATATTTCAAACAGAGAAAGAGAGTCAAATACAATGACCTTTCATAAAAATTTTATGACCCCGACGTGATTTGAACACGCAACCTTCTGATCTGGAGTCAGACGCGCTACCGTTGCGCCACGGAGTCTTTGTTGATGAAGTCTTCAGGATCATCATATTTTAAACAGAGAAAGAGAGTCAAATACAATGACCTTTCATAAAAATTTTATGACCCCGACGTGATTTGAACACGCAACCTTCTGATCTGGAGTCAGACGCGCTACCGTTGCGCCACGGAGTCTTTGTTGATGAAGACTTCAAGATCATCATGCTTCAAACAGAAAAATGAAGTCAAATACTTTGACATTTGTTTTTTAGGCCAACAGTTCAAAAGAATATATATAGATATATATAATAATCTTAATTTTGAAAGTTTTGATTAGACTTGTCTGCTACCGTTCCTCTTCTGACCTGAGAAAATTTCATTACGAAAAGTTTAATTTGTAGTGTCCCAAAATTTAAATTAATGGAAATTGGCGAAACAAATAGAAGGAGTTTCATAGTCAGATCTGTTTCGAACGAATATCTACGATGCAATGAAGCGACATTGCGAAATGAAATTCTTCTCTGACTCGATTCAATTGGAAATCAATGACGAGCATTGGAGCGATGAAATCTATTATTCAATTATATCGAATTAAATTATAAAGACGCTGTTCTGATTTGCTTACTGAATCTTCTTGAGATTTGGATTTGTGAATACTGTGATAAAAAACATGCTTGTGTCAAGTAAATATTGTTTTTGTTATCGTTAAGTTGTAATCGATCGAAAGCAATTTATATTGCAAAGGCGTCTTAACCTAAACTACAAATTTTAGATAATAAAAATTTAGAAAGCACTGACGTGAGGTCAGATTGCTTTGGCGTTCTTGTTGAGCTACTTGCGAGTAAATATTCAAACCTCAACAAATCTATAAGCTCTCTGATCGGGTGAACAATAGTCTTTTTCCGTACTATGGGACAATGTGATGCAAATATGAAAGCCTAATGAATAAACAGACCTTTATCTCAATTTGAAAATAACTACTCATAATTTTCACCAAATTTTGTTCTATGCTTCTCCTAAAAACTTACGTCATTGCTTTTCTGAGTTTTGACGCCATTAAATTCTTTCTCTATGATAAAAAAATTTTTGATTAATATTACGTCTGTGCTTTTCTGAATTTTGACAACGTCATCGACATCGAATTCTGTCTCTATGAATTCTATGAAAATTTTGATTGATATTACGCCAACTGACACTGATATCTAGGTCCGCAAGTTGTCAAACGAATATCGATCTGTGATGGCAAATCTTTCAATGACAAAGCTCGGACTTCATGACATTTCTATTTTCCTTGATAAAGATAGAAGATGTCTATCGAAACGTCGGAAACATTACATCCACAATAGATGATGGTAATAGCCCAAATAATCATTCAACACGAGCTCCATCATCAACAATATCTCGTCATCTTCTATTTTTCTCTTGAATAAATGAAAAAAATGATCATATCTTCAGAAGGGGGAAAGCTACAACAATGAAATTTGAGGATGAGTAAGATATCGGTAACCTCAATATATATACGGATTTTTATTTAAATCTAAATGATTTCTTAGGAGATATTGAGTATTGAACATTTTTTTTTTGGGAATTTTTCAAAAATTTTCTAGCGTGACGATTTCTGCGAAATTTTGCAAGCCGTTTCGTTTCAGCTTCCTTCAATAACATTCCAAGTATCAACTCGATCGGATGGATATTCTAGTAGTTATTGAGGAAACAAAATTTCAGATGCTCATAACTACTGAACCATCCGACGGATTTGGCCCAATGTCCAAATTTCTGAAAATATGAAAACTCTAGCATATTCCTTTTGGATGCTAGAGAGGATACGGCCGGCAGGCCGGACAGACTCAACTTTCGCCACGAATTCTTCATCAGGGAGTCGAACCCAATCGATTGAGACCATTTTCGGCTCGATATTCCAAAATTACAGACATTCGGGCAAAATGATAGGCACTCTGTTCGTGTGAACAAGAGCGCCAAAAAGATCTACAACTTTTGGGATTAATTATTTACATAACCTCAAAATCAAAATAATCAAATAATTGGTTTTTTACTTTTATCTTATGCAATAAATTATTTTTTGTTCGTTGAAATCTAGTTTTTCTGATTATGTAAAAAAATATATACATAACTATGAAAAATGTTCTCAGAAAATGCAAAGAAAAGAAAAATCTCGAATACAAAGTTTTTTTTGTACAATTTTGAGGTATTTAGTAAAATATACACTTTAATTACTTGAAAAATATAAGATTCTATATTACATTGGTAAACAAAAAACTACAGATCCATAAATCATAAATATTGCAGGAAACATGCGAAAATGAATCAATTAAATATGAAAGAACGATAATGAGTTCGAAAGAGGAAAAACTGTGGCAACGTGGAATAATTTCGACTTAGAATAAAAAATCTGGACTACCAGAATGTTTGGACCAACTTCAAAGATTTCAAGTACCGATAATAATTCAAGATAATCGATCGTTGTTCTTCTAGAGTATCAATGATGTAATGAAATGAAACGTAAACCGTCATTGTCAGAACGTGACGAAGTGATCCAACAGAAATCTGTTACATCTCATAACAAACGGACCTGCTATTAAAATTAATTTGATTTTATTGGATGGATGATTATTTTTCAACAGCATAAACATCTGGGTATCTGTAAGAAGGAGGTAAATGTCATTTGGATATATAAATAATTACACGACGCTCAAATCTTCTTCGACGTTAAATGAGAATTTACCACTTAACATCCTTCTGGTTTACATGAGGAATTGGAAATACCTTCGTTTTTATTTCTGTCCTGGTCCAACCACAATTCTTGTATCATATGTCATGGTAAATGGGATGATTAAACATAATTCCTTCTAGTATTTTAAATCGTAATCGGTGAATTACAAGATTATATTTTAAGGTTCTCTTCATCGACGTTTGTGTGTCATCTTTCTTAATTTACCTTGAATTGATGATATAACTTCTATTCCTTCTGAATAACATTCAGGTATGGAATTCATCGCCTTTCAATAATATTTTGAACAAAATCTGAAACTATTTGAGTTTTTCATGCATGAAAAGTAAGCTTTTGTACAACTGCCATCAAAAGTCACACTTTTAATGACAGTCAATAGTATTGTTAGGTCTTGAGCTGTATAGATGTCTGGATTTGTTTCATTCGGAATTTATTTAATCTTTTCATTTAATTTTCAGCACTTTTCTTGTGTACGATGGGATATATTTTGAGTTGCCTACCTCACGGCGCTGGTGGGCAGTTGGCGAGCGGGTGAACAAAAATTAATCGATATACAATCTCCAAATCAACAATCAGCGAAAATGAACGGTGTTGAAATAAAATTTTCCTAAAGTTAGATAAACTCTTAATCATCTGTTTCTCGTGCCAAATGCACATAGTGATCATTGAACAGGAAAAATCTGAGTGATCCTTACACCAGCTCTGCTGTCCAGAAAAGGTTATCCCTGTATCCTCTTCCCTTGAAATCCGTCATTTCTGAATTTCTCTTGAATTTCTTGTATGCCTTCAGAAAATTTGGCAGAATCCTTCTTTTCAAGGTTAATTGCAAGATTTTCACGTTTCAAATCGATCGGATCAAGAAAAATACTTTAGAACAAGCGCGTTAAAGCTCCTGACCTCACACTCAGTGCTTTTCTGAATTGTTTGTATCTCTGCTCGTAACAGAATCAATGGAAAGGGGCTCGCTCTCATTATAGTGAAAAACTCTCTACATGGTGTGGGATGAAAATAATCTCTAGAACTAGGGACAGTATCGAAAATGGTTTATTTATGAATAAGCGCAAAAGCCCCAAACTTTACATCTGGGCTTTTACCGATTTTGGTCAATATTTAAAGTATCAAGAGGTACTAGTTTCTGTTCTGCATTTCATCATGTCGGTTGTATAAAATTTTGCGATTTGCCTTCGGCGGGACGGATTTCGCAGCACTGTGAACATTCAGAGGATAATCTCTGGCCAAGAGATGAATATGGAAATCCAACAGCAGTGGAAGTACGGGATATGAAACAGGAAAGCACATAGCCGGAAAATTGCGGATTTGCATATGACCCACCAATACACACCATGTATTTATTATTCGTTCAAGCGTGAATGTTTCTTTATGTCAGCAGTCCTCCATTTTCAACATGTGATGGATAAAGAGACAACTGCATATTTTAACACTAAGCTCAACTCGGGGCAAATTCATTGCGTCTGATCGAATATATTTTGAAGAAAAGGCGTAAAGTAATTCAAAATTTACCTTATAAGATAATAATTCAAGGGAATAGTTATTTTTGCAACCAGTTGGGAAAAGCATTATTTCTGCTTCCAATTTTATGAATTATGCCGCATAAAAATGTACTTATCGATAAATAAGAACCTTGTAAGTTATTTTCGGAACCTACAAATTCAATTTATTGGTTTCAATATCCTCTTATTGCTACTTGAAATAGAAATGGGAAAATAATTATATGTATTAGATGCCTAACAAGGAACTTTGGATTTGCAGACATATTTTACTTACCTCTGAAATGTCCAACGTCTATACACAGAGGTTTTGGTTTTAGGTGTGGAGAATCTTCTTTTATTAACGAGTCCTTTCCACTTATTATTTTTTGAAAGGAAAGTATTGAAACAACAGTAGAAGCTATTCAAATGTCACTCTACTTTAAATCTAAACTCATTTCTGTACACAGAAGGTATTATGACATATGTTTTTGGAGCATTTCTGTGTTCTCGATTATCGAAACTTTGGAAAAGAGTTTTGGTTCCTCAATCAAGCTTTATGAAACTAGAAATTGGTTGATCAGACTGTCAAATTCGACGGAAGAATCTGTCGATCGGAGAATCAACGATCTTTTATAAAACCCACCGTAAATCTTCGGAGGTATTAGTTTATAGAGAATAAAAATGGTATCAACGTGTTTGTATGATAGAACTACATCACAAAAGAAATTTTATTCAAGAAGTTGACTTCATTCAATGCTGTCGCAGAATTACTAATTTGTTTCAAAGTCCTCCTTGGCAATGATGAAACTTAACCTCTTCCTCAACTTAATAAGAGATACAATAATATTTGCTTCAATCAACCGAAGCTAATATTTGTCTTTTATTGAGAATTCTATATTCACGTGATGTCATATCGTGCGAAAATATATGTTCGATCCAACAAATATTGCTCATATGCATACCATTCGATTAACGCTGAATTTAATTCGAAGCATGTGACTATCCATTTGTTTATCAAACGAAAGTAGCTTTATTGTTTATTGACAAATATCGCACATGTTCGCTCAGTAACGCCAATGAGACTATTTGGTGAACAAATTATTCACGACAAGAATGATGAGAGGAAAAATATTACGAAATAGCGATATTGATGGTTTAATTATCTGAAAGTGTAATAAAAACAAGATCACAAGATTTCTTATATTACCTAGAAACTGAAATAATTCCCAAATCGAATAGAAACACGAGGAAAGGTCCTACGCGAAATCAGAAGATTTTGGAGTATGTCATGTTTCATGTCATAGAGCGTGATGGGTCAGGTGAGGCTAGCTGTCAATAAAAAGTGAGAGCCCAGTTATCTCACAGGATAACGTATATCTGCAGATATTCGAGATTTGGGGAAATATAAAGTTTCAGAAAGTTTTCCTAGAAAAATTTTTGAAAGATGAACAACATCGTTATTTCGCAGTGGACTGAACTAGAATGTAAACCGGTGTCGTCCAATGATACAGAGCTCTTCCTGGGTCCTAAAGTAGTTCTTCCAAATTCGAAATTAATATTTAATCACTCATATTCTGATGTAGAAAATTATTTAATCCAGAAAATATTTTTATACCTATATACTTAAACCAAAAAAAAATTACAACTTTTACAATTTACAATTTAAACATTCGAAACATATCATGAACGGCAAAACTAAGGATTAATATAAAATTTACATAGATTGTTCGAAATGATTTCCCCTTTTTTGAATACATATTCGAGACCTTTTTATTAAATTTCCAATTGACCTTCTAATGAGGGATTGATTTTGCTTCAAGATATTACATTCCTCGAAAATCCTTTCAACTAGGTGTTCTTTACTTCTAATTTCAACTTTATAAACTCTTGTTTTCAAATATCCCCACACAAAATAGCCTAAAGGGTTCAAATCAGGCGATCTTTGTGGCCAAGCAATAGGGCCTCCACGACCAATCCATCTGTTCGGAAAATTTACATCCAGGTTATTTCTCACATTCAATGCAAAGTGAGGTGGTGCTCCGTCATGCTGAAAGTACATAGAGCGGATATGTACATTTTCCAATAGATTTGGTGAAATATTTTCCAAAAAATCTAGGTATATTTTACCATTTAATCTTTCCGCAAAAATGTGAGGGCCAACTAAATTTCCGTCTATTGTTCCAAGCCAAATATTGGCAGAAAATCTGTGTTGTGTATTAAGACTCTTCTTCAAATGCGGGTTGTCTCTTCCCCATTCGTGGGAATTGTGGATATTAAAAATTCCATTCTTAGTGAACATAGCCTCGTCGCTGAATAGAATACGAAAAATAGTTCGTTGGTGACTAATAACCCAGCGACAAAATTGTAATTGTTGGGGCAGATCTTGTGGCAACAGTTCTTGCACCTTTTGGTAGTGGTATGGGTGGAATTGTTCTTTCTTCAAAGTCTTGCTCACTTTGCTCTGCGAAATTCCTAATTCGGTACTAATTTGACGAGTACTAATAGACGGTTCCTCCTCCACCCGTTCAACAATTTGAATCGAAATTTAGGGTAGGCCTATCAATGTGCTCTGCCTTACTAGGATATTGCCCATGTTATTTAGAATAATGAAATACTCGTCCGAAAGTACATTTATTTGGTTGACGTCGGTTGGGAAATCGTCTACAGTATTCCATTTTGGCTTCATTTCCATTTCCGTTACAAAAACCATAAACAAAAATCATATCCGCATGAGTAAATAATTGAGGCATGTTGAAATACACTTCTTGTGACAGATTATTTATTAAATATTCTCATTCTGTGGTTTACTGTGATGGTAACCATGGGTCTTAAAGAACTTGATTTAAATAGAGATTTAATTTTCATGGAGAATATTCAATTTCATTAAAACAATTTATCATACATTCGTGATTCAATATTTTACATACCATAAGGCCATAAGTGAGTACATTTTTGAACCAAACTACTATGTTTTAGGAATGTTCGCTTCATATAAAATCGGAAGTGTGCCGAAAATCACCTGAATAATGACTCAATTTTATGTTAATCCATAATTTTGCCTTTCATATGTTTCAAATGTTTATTCTGTATTTGTAGTAGTAGTATGTAGATTTTTTTGGTTCACCTACGTATAAAGAAATTTTTTGAATTAAATGATTTTATACATCTGAATATGAGCGATCAAAAATGAATTTCGAATTTGGAAAATTTATTTTAGGACTCAGGAAGAGCTTTGTATTATTGGACGATACAGCTTTACCATCTAGTTCAGAATATTCTCAATGCCTTGGAGCGAAAAAACGATATTGTTCATCTTTGAAAAATTTTTCTAGGAAAAATGGACGTGCGCCCAAAAAACTAAAAACGCTCCAGTAATGTAAACTTATGGTAGAATCTGAAGCAAGTAGAAAATTTCTGAAAACGGAATGTACAGGGTGTTTTTTCAACCTGCATACTTAATCTGAACTTATCATAATTCCCTTTCTGTATTTTTGAGAAAATGTTGGAATTATTGAAAGAAGATAATCATATAGTTCTACACTGAAAATTTCATCAAGCCATACCAAAGTTATGAATAAATGAAAAATCGGTCGAATCGGACAAATCACCCTGTAGACTCTCAATGAAGGCCCCGAACCATAAACCCAACATTGTTACGAAACTATATTGACTACTGTATACTTCACCTAAAATCTGACGGTCTCCTCCGGAATCACCCTGTATATATATATATAATTATTCTCCCTTCTCTATAGCACGAAGCAATTAAAGGATATCGAAACCAATTAATTGAATTAGGAGGTTCCGAAAGTGACTAAGAAGGATCTTATTTTTCGATAATTACAATTTTCGTCGACCTCCCAATAGAAGCTATGTTTAACGTTCACAAAATCATGCATTAATGACGCATTTTAATGCACGATTTTTTTCTAGTTTAATGCATGATTGTCATGGGCAACCGAACAAAGAGTATTCAGAAGTAATATGAGTAACGTCACAACTCGACTGATATTTCATTTTAACGTATAAGGCCTGTGACTCTCACTCTTCAATCACAGAATGGTCGAGTATTTATCTCTAGTTCCATTGTTATTCCACAGAAAAAAGACACAATGAAACAAATCCAAACATCATCGATCTGTCAAATTACGAGTAACATAGCTGCTTTCAATCTTAATCTAATATCGCCAGTAACTTTAATTACAATGAGTAACGAAGTTCATATCCCCTCAACTCCCCGGACGTTGCAGAAATGGCTAAAGCAGCAACTTTGACCCTGCTACCTGAAAAAGTTTGTATGACAAAATCTAAGCAGAATTCATATCATGGTGCTAGGAGAAGAACTTTTTCAATTATTCTGAAACAGTTTTGTTGGCATACTTCAAGAGTGTTGCAGAAAAGAGATACTTAGCAAGTTTATGGCCAAAGTATTCAATGCTGAAAGCAACATTGAACGTTAAAGGCAATATTGATATAAGCAGATATCACAAACTGGTGATGTTCATTAAGGTACAAAAAGTGGGTTATAATGCTAAGAAATCGAAATTGTTTCGTGGATATAAAATATGTAACTTAAAATCTTTTATTTGAAGGTCGCTTTGATATTTAGAGTATCCGGGGCATTGTGAAAAGATGAGTTGTATAAGTTACAGATACATGATGTGCTGGATATGGGCTCGAAAATTTTAATAACAGTGATTTCAAAATTTCTCAAATTAGAACAACCCAATCTGTATAAAGGTCACTGTTTTCGGCGTTCTTCTGCATTTATCCTTTCGGAGTGTGCAGCAGATTTTGGAGTCATCAAACGGCTTAGAGGATGGAAATCAATATCTGTTGCAAAAGGGTACATCGAAAACTCGATGAAAAATAGATTAGAAACTGCTGAAAAAATTTTATGCGATAATCGTTCGCCAAGTATTATTAATACATCAGCTCCCACCAATTCCACACATTTCTTATCGCAAATCATCAGTAACGATGTAAATGTGGACTATTCAGAATGTCACATCTCGAAAATTCCGTCTATGAATTTTACGAATTATTCAATTGGAACCATAAATATAAATATGTCGAAGTGAGCATTGAGATTTTGATTGTCCAATTTTATATTGTGAGGAATAAAATTTTTTTGAATAGATATTTTATTTCTAATTCATAATGAGGTCGACGAAAAAATCTTGTAATCAACTCGTTTATTAATCTAGTGATTAATGGTCTCGAACATTAATACGCTCGCTCCGCTCACGTGTTAATATATCGCGACCATTAATCGCTTTTATTAATAAACTAGTTGATTAAATAACTATTTTTGGTCATAATTCATAAAAAAATGTGGAAGCAGTAGTTTCTTTGCTGTAGAAGACTCACTGATTCATATAAGGTTTTTACAGCAGAAAAAGTATGTAACATTTTCGATTTTCAATAAGTAATATCGGGAAAATACTATTTTCAATTTTTGTGAACACCCAATTCTTCCCATTATCATGATTGTAAATTAAACCCGGTAACCTGGTCTGAATGACCAGGAAGAACAAATCTGATGGGCCCAATTGATTCCCCGAGAAAAATGGACCTCAGCAGGGCCGGATTTAGAGGTGTGGGGGCCCCGGGGCAACAAATAAGTGGGGGCCCCCTAGCCTCGAATTATTTTCAAAATAAAATGGATGCTCTTTTAAAGTAGGGGTTTTCAATACATAATTTATCGAGAAACCAAGATTCTTTTATTATTTAACAAAAATAGTATGAAAAAACAATAATTGAGTGGCATTAAATGAACGGAACCTTCCTAGCTTTTTTGTCTGAAAAATCGTCAATTATTTCAGTAAAATCCAGTTCACGGAGTAAATCGCTCTCAATGCTTAGGAGAGTAAGCTTTGAGAGACGCTTTTGTCCCATAGTCGTTCTGAGTCTATTTTTGATGATTTTCATTTTCGAAAATGATCGCTCTCCAGTGCAATTGGATACCATAAGAACCAAATACATTCTCAACGCGATTTCGATGTTTGGGAATGTAGCTCGGACACGCGTATTATGCCTAACGCTTCCCTTACGTAAAATTGAACAGTGGGCCGCCATACGCCTGCCTGAGCGTGAGCGCTTGCGCGGCACGTTTAATTCGTTTACGTTCACTCATCGAATAACACAACAGAAATTATTGTCCAGTAGAAGACTTTCGTCTTTTTTTTCATCATGATTTAATTACATTATAAAAAATATTGAAGGAAAATTTTTTTACTAGTGTTTCCTAGTTGAAATTTAAAATTTTTCCGAATTTTCTTGAGTGGTGGCCCATTTTTGTGGGGTCCCCTATTTTGTGGAGGCCCCCGGGCAGTTGCCCCTGTTGCCCCCCCTAAATCCGGCCCTGGACCTCAGTATCTGAACATCGATTTGTGCCCCCGGGTCTGAATGATTCAAACGGCCCCAGATTTTTTAACAAAAAACGCTGCATAGGGACCATATCTCGTATAAGGCCCCATCGGGCCCAAAATCTGACGGGTCCATTCGATTCTTCGGGTGAAATTACTAGAGACCCCCAGTATCAGAATTCCGAATTTTTACCCATGCGCGAAATAAATTCACCGTTTCCAGAGTTTTGGACAGCCTTGTATACATTCATTGAATTCGAAAACACAAATCGTTCCTCCTAACTAAATATTTATTTGAAAGATATCAATGTAGATGCAAGTTACGAAAATATTGAAAAAATCGTATTTCCTTCCGAATGAGGTACTCAACAATAACAGTGATCTACTGTTGTGGGTGGGGGAATATAAATATCGTCAACAAGAGCAATTTTCATGTCGCTTGTGAAATGAACTGATGTTGAATTCACGGGGTATCGAAATACTTTCTTGACATCGTCAATTCTCCAGCATCACATTTCGGAGAAACGCGTAAAGAGACTGTCAGGCGCTAGTTTGCAGGATTGTACGTTTCGATTTGACTGTCGCGTGTGATACGTTAGGCATTTCAGTAGACCGTATTCGACAAATTGGCGAAATTGGCGAAAGATGGTCCAAAAGGAGAACGAGAACGTGAATAACCTCAAGAAGAAGGTGATTTGCATGAAGAATTATGCCGATCGGGACCGGGATTTCTATGACGATCTTCACAATAAGAACGTTGTGGTCAATAATCCGGTAAGAACTATTTGAATGCGTATTCTGCACATTTTTTCATAATGTTGCACCGATTTTGGGAAAAATCGATATAAAATCTTCTTTTCCTTCACTACTCAATTCTAGTTATTGTGAGTGAAATGTCAACTTCTTGCTTACGATATTAATTTTAATAATTTACCTCATGAAACAATCAAGCGAACTCTTTCCATTCACTTAAAGATTATTATTTATTATACACCACATTGTTTCATTGCATAGTGACTAAAACTTCTTAGGGTTATACGCTAGTTATTTATGATATGAGTGTTAAAAATGATGAGCAGAGCAAATTGAATGATTTCAGGAACATAATAAAAACAGTTTCAACACGAATATCATACACTGTTTTTTGTAAAACTACTCTTACTGATAATATAATTCTAATGATAATAAAATTGTTATTCATTATACAAGGGAAAAAGTATTAGATTTTAGCTCAAGGTTATGAGAGCTGAAATCTAATATTTTTCCCGTGTATAATACACTATTTTTTTCTGTGACAAAAAACGACGATTCAATAGTGAAAGAACATATTATTATTACAATATATTGAAGTCAGAATGTTATCGATATGAAATTTGAATTTTTAAACTAGTAAGCTATTAGACCTGCGTTGCTAAGGAAAACTTTAGTGTAATCAAATATCTGTCAATTTAATTTTGTGATTTGATTCAAAAATTGCTAACTCAGTAATTGTTTAATAGTTATTTTGAATACTATAAAGTTAATAATGCTCTAATCTGAGTTTTCTCTGACTCCACTGGAGTTGATAGAAGCAGCGCAAGTAGCGTCACGAAAATTATTGCCAGCTAAATCGCGGAAAATTGACGAAACCGCGTATTCAAGATTTATGGAATGGAAAATGAGAAAGACATGCAGTTCTTTCTCGGAGACAGTGTTATTGGCTCATTTTTCGGAACTGGCACAACAACAACAGCCATCAACAGTGTGGTCGAATTATTCAATGATTAAAAGAATGTTACGATCCAATAATAATGTAGACAATTCAAAAGATTTCAAACTGATTACATTTCTGAAACAAAATGACAAAGGTTACACGCCCAAGAAAGCTGCGATTTTATACACAAATTAGTAATTTTTTAAATAATGCACCCGATGAAGTTTATTTAATGGCCAAGGTTGTTATTGTATTTGGGAATGCAGGAGGTTGTCGAATTGGTGAAATCAGCCAGGTAACATTAGATGATATTGAAGATACGGGAAAGTTATTGTGAAACTGAAGCAAACTAAGAATGATGAAAACAGGAGATTTGTAGTTACTGATGATTATATTAAATATTACCGAATGCACATAGCCCTTCGTCAAGCAGCAGCAAAAGATCGCCAACTGTTTTAAGCATTTCACAATGGAAAATGTATCGATCAGGTTGTGGGTAGAAATCCGTTTTATAAGGTACCCGAAACAGTAGCTAATTTTCTTCAACTTGAAAATGCTAACTCATATACAGGTCATTCATTTCGAAGATCGTCGCTACACTTTTAGTTGAATCTGGGGGAGACTTGATAATACTAAAGAAACATGGCGGTTGGCAGTCATCAACGGTCGCTGAAGGAAATGTTGATGAATCGGTGGCATACAGAACAGAAATTGCTAATAAAGTGTTCAGAACGTGTGGGAGTTCTGAAATAACACCCGATTTGCGAACAGGTACATCAACAGCAGTTGTGTCCATGACGGAGAATATTATTTCAATACAGGAAAATTCGTCTGTTGTACCGAATACTACAAGGAACATGTCATTGCAAACGCAATGCACATTTAATAGTTGTGCTTCTCTGGTATTCATTAAAATATTCTAAAATCAACCAATTCATGCGATAACAGGACCATACAGCCATCCTGGGTGTTCGGGATGAGTCTGTTGTCGAAAACGGATCTTAAGTCTTCCTCCCTGTAGACAAACTTTCCAACAAAAACTATTTCTTCTCAGTTCTCCAGTCTTCAGGGAAACATTATGACAAATTCGGTAATCTTCTAACTCCGGCAAATTTGGTTCAGTTCTTCGGTAAATTTTCATTTCCAGCAATTTGTTTAATTCTTCGGTAAAGTTTCTACTCCGGTAGGTATTGGCTGTGAAAATCAATTTCATAAGTTCTCGAAACGATAATGTTCCACAGTTTCCAGCGATCCCTGAATGTATTGACTCACAGAACGATAATAATTTGAGAGAAAAAAATATCCATGTGATCAAAAATGGAACACAATAGTACAGATCATTCAACACTATACTACATCGTCCAATGAAATCGCTCAATTTTTGAAAACGGACTAATAGAAACAAACTGTATCTGAAAACACTCAACCTCACAGTGTTTTCACTTTTAGAAATTTGTTTTTATCAAATGCCTTATTTGCATAGGAATATTAATACGCCCGGAAAGCTTTGGCCGTTGGTGGAAATAGCGGTCGTCATGGTTACGATAAACAAGCAGTTGTTAGCGATAACTTCAACAGCACATTTGGCAGTTCTGTCAGTTTATTTTCGTATTTTACCATAAAGTAGATAAAAATGAAACGTTTTGGGAATTGTAATATTACTTCAATTGAGGAAAGTGTGAAGTAAAGTGTGCCGCTTGATACAGATACAGTGAAGTCAAGATCCTACATTTGGAAACAATTTGAAGAATTCTGTGCTACCCGGGAATACCTTTTAAATGAAATAACAAGTTTGTCAGAGCTGAATAATATTATGCTAGACTGGGCTTTCAATGTGAAGAAAAGAGATGGATCAGACAACAAGGAAAGTGTCGTAAAAACCTTGTGAAATAATACTGCCAAACAGCAGCAGGAAAAATTCTATTCCGAATGGGGTGTTAGGTTCGATCCATTCACAGACGTGGCTTTTAAAACAGCGCGGGATGCACGAAATACCAAGAGGCGTATTTTGCAACTGGACCCTGAGAAAAGAAAAGTTTGTGCCAAGGCGCTGTCTTTGGAGCAACACAAAAAGATGGTCAACTTATGTAAAGAAGATAATCCAGACGACTTGAATAGAAAATTTTATTTTATTGCTGCATTGGAGCTTGTTTGGCGCGGAGGAGAGGGTTCATCATGCCTAATTTCGCATTTTCAATTCGAAATTAAAAACGATGGTAATCCGACGAGCCGAATTGCCTACAATCCGATATTTTCTAAAACAAGACAAAGTGGTGCCCAAAAATGTGCGGAAACGAAATGGCTGACTCCCAATATTGAAGAAGATATTTGCCCGTCGAAGTTATATAAGCTACTTGTATCCAAGAGAACTGCAAACATAACCACTGAAAGACTATTCCTTACTCCACATAAGAATTGAAAATATGGTTCATAGTTCGAAAATTCCCCAGTCGGTCCCAATACGATAGCTAAATGGACAAAAGAATCGGCAGAACTCATTGGCATCAACACAATCAAGTCGAAGATAACCAACCACTCGTATCGAGCTACTGCTGTCAGCCAATTAGCCAAAGCAGGGATTGGCGAGGAACAGCTGATAAAGATAACAGGCCATTCTTCTGCAGCGTCAGTGAAACCGTTTCTCCAACTGGACCAACAACATCACAAAAAATAATCACAGCCATAAGGAATGAAAAAATGTCGTTCAAGAAACAACATCAGTATCTACTTTATCATTCGAAAATAATACTCGTAATGTGTATAATAATTGTACTATCAATCATTATTATATATAAATATCTGGTTATTTTTGAATAAAAACTATTTTTATTTAGTTTGATTTATATTGTTGAATGATCTTTTCAAATACCACACGAGATTCCAATTTTTTTGAGAACACTCTGTCGTTTTTTGAAAATTATACAAATTTCACTCAACAAAGTGATCCCGAAATACCACTCGCCTTCGGCTCGTGGTATTTTAAGGATAACTTTGTTTCGTGAAATTTAAACGCATAATTCCCAAAAAACAAGAGTGTTCTCAAAAAATTCCCACCTCTAGTGGTATTACCCTTGATAATTCGATAAAAATAAATCAGGGAAATCTAGAATCTGAGAAACGAAAAAGACTAACCACTGAGCAACAAAGTATCACGAATATTGAAACAAGTAGGAAGGTAAGTTGATTCATCAAACATATCTCCGAAAGACAAGTGGAGAACTAAATATGGCGGTCTGAAAAAAAATGCATGAGACCTTTGTACATAAAGCAATCAAATACGACAATTTTAATTGAATAAACCTTGTCTGATCAAATACTGGACTAACCGAACGTTATAAAACTGTTTGCCACGATAAACTCTCTATTTGGACCTTAATTTCAACTCGAAAATTATCATTACACATGTAATTTCTAACAATTTAATACGAGAAATGATGCAGAATTGAAGAAGATCGATCGAAGTGAACGCCACTTCTGCTCCATGAGCGTTAGAGAGAAACACAGAGATCGCATCTGGGAGATTTCTGAAGTGATCATCATCGGGAAATTCGGCCGTTACAATGACAACATGATCAGAAAAATTGATCTATCAGTAGACAAGGTCTTCTTTCAGAATTGTAGAAAGGAATATTTTCCATTAGGTATATTGAATGAAAAATTAATACTTGATAGGAACACATGTATTCAATTATCAGAAATTGACAAATCTGAGCGATTTCCTATATTTCTTGAAGTCGGAAAATCGAAATGTTATTGTATGGTTTCATATAGGACCTGCTGAAATTAAATTTGACACTGAATGTGTGAAATCTTTTATGGATATTCCTTTCATTTTCCTGTTAACAATGATTTCATCAATAAAATAAGAATCTTTTCGAGAATCCACAAGGGCAATCGTGACGTCATTTTATTAAATCGTAAATTGAAATGACGACTTTATCTTCTTTAACTTAATGCCTAAACTAATTGCCCATATTAAACTTCTATCGACTTCTCTCCTGTTCTGATTTTTACAGCACTATATTATGGCACATCGTGAAGATATTAATTAATTTTATGGGCTATAATCGCTCCATTTCCAGTTAGGGATCATCTGTGATTGATAACAAGAGTAGATTACATTTGAGATTAAAATTTAGAGGACATATGTCAGTTTGGAAAGGGATTTTCGCATGCGTAATCATATTGATGGTAATAATCCATCCATAAGGGAATTGATCGTAAATTCAAATAGCATTCCAGAGGATTTTTATTCTCACTGTTCCCGAATACACAAAAATAATTATCAAGCTCGCAAAAGCTTCTTAATTCTCGTCAGTGCTCTTATATGTTTTTTTCAGCTCCTTTTTATTTTGGATTATCTGTACTCTTCCTTTTTTCTATTTTATTATTGAATTCAACTTCACCAGAGCCGGGTTGAATTGAAATGAACCCGTTAAGAACGCTGACAAAGTAACATAGAATACTGATAACTAAATGTACAATAAAAAAAAACATTTTGTTCATATAGGACTATAATAAGGTTTTTCTTATGATTTCTCCCAAATTGGGACGGGAATTTAAGTTTTACGGTGTCTAAATCTAATTATTAAATGGAAATATAGTACAACCATTTGAATTCTTCCATTTTTTTATTTTATTCAATAAATTTGGTATACAAACAGATGTAAAACCCAGAAACAATATCCACATTAGATTACACAAAAAAAATTACACTCAAAGAAAGGTCTTTACTACTAGCTTAAACTTAAAATGCTGTGTAATACTACAAGTTAACGGAATAACCAACAGATCCTAAACAAAGATAAAGAAAATAACAATCAGATTTATATACTGGCTGAAAATGGGTTAACTTACAGAAAATGCAATCAGACTTTTAAAAATCTTAAAGTTGAGGAAAAAAAACAGAAAAAGCAAATGGAAAGTGGTCAAGATTAAATCTAACTAAAATTGAATTGAATATATGACTTTTTCAAAACGACTTTGATTTTTGTAGCGTAAGATTGTAGACGCTACACTCAGCAAATGAGATCGAACACTAATTGAATTTTGAAACACTCAAACATTAAGCTTTTCGTCCTTTATCCAGTATATTATGTATTTTCTCCTTCATAATCAAAAAAATCTGTAATACAACAAAATGATAGCAGATTGCTTACATGCGCACAAAAACGCAACATCGAGAATCAACAGTATATTATGTGGATATTTGGATTCGTCAACACCCTTCGAAATAAAGAAAACTTATTGCCTTCGCCCAATCCGATTCATCGAACCCTCTTGGGAATTCGAGGCTATAAAAGGGCTGTGTAAAATTGCATAACGTTTTCTCAATTATTAGACATTCCAACAGATTATTGATTCTGAAAATATCTCAAACCAAATTTCCCCCTGCTGTAATTGGTAATATAAATTTTTTAATCATATTAATCGACTGTCAAATTATATGATTGATGTTGCTTTCCACCTTATTCAAATCTTGTGGAATACGGAAAGCAAGTGATTAGGTACGATTTATCTATCTATTTCCATTTATAAGCATTCTATGCATTTTAATGCGAGTTGATGTTGAGAATTTTGAATCATAGTATAATATCAGGTTGGGGAAAAAGAAATCCATTATTTTTACTTTAATTTTAGGGCTTTATTCAACATAGTTTCAATCATTCGTTAATGCTCCAATATGCACCCATTTTTTCAGTTACCTGTTGCCATTAAATATTATTTCAGTATGCCACGTTCCCAAAAGTCTTGTCCCTATCAGCAAAAAAATAACCAATTTTCACAATCTTCTCCTGAGGACAACTTTACAACACCAAGAGGTTCAGATATGGACAAGAATAAATGATAATGGCCTGGAGCCACATCTGAACTATAAGGCGGTTGCATTAGAACCTCCCAACCAAGGTTCCGAAACTTTTGGTGGGTCTCAAAGACGTGAGAGGTCTGATGGAATAAGACGCCGCTAATATTTGCTAATTCCATTCTGATCAATTGCTGCTTTCAATTACTCTAATTGCTAGTGGTAGAGATCCGAATCAAGCGTCTACTCATTGGGCAGTACCTCAAAGTAGATGACCCCTTTCCAATCGCACCAAATACATAGTAACACCTTCCGGGCCATCAATCCTTGATTGGCCACCGTTTGAGCAGCTTCACCGGCATTCGACCATGAACGCTTTCGCTTGACCTTGTCCTATGTGACCCATTTCTACTCACCAGTAACCATCTTCTTCAGAAATGGGTCAATTCAGTTCCGTTTGGCCAAGGAATCGCAGATGGAAACACGATCAACCAAATTTTTTCAAGCTTCGTTCTGGAGCTGGCCTTATGCAAATGGTTAGGTACTTTTTTATGGTCCACCTTCAGCTCCCCAGCGATGCTGCGGGAGCTTTCATGAAGGCCTACTCCGATCATTTCCAATAATTTATAAACATTGTTTAGAACAGGCCTTCCAGTGCGTGGTGCATCATTTACATCAAAATTACCTGAATATATATATATATTCTTTTGAACTTTTGGCTGACAATATTTAGTTAGCAAACAATAAAGCATATAGATCAGGGGTTAGTGACGGGGTGTCATACAATTCGGCGTAAGACATAAAAGCCTAGGGAAAAAACCCCAGTAAAAAAACCCTGGCTCCCCGTCTAAGTGTGAAAATACAAAAATAAGCTGAAATATTTGTAGGGACTTCTTTCTTCAAGAGTGGTCTCCTATTGATGGAGACAGAGACTTCTTCAAGGTGCTCACATTGAATCTGGAAATAAAAAGACAAAAGCAGAAAAATGAACTGAATAACAAAAATACGTATCATATTCGTTTGAAATTTATAACCCATCCCAAGAAAGAGTTGGAAACATCATGAATAGCCCTAAAACCATCTTGAAATTTATATATTGGACAACTATTGATGAGATGAGGTATTGTTTCTTCTGCTTCTCCACATTCACAACTTGCGCTAGGAACTGAGTTCCATCTAAATAGCATGCCATTGGTACGACCATGACCTGTTCTCAAACGATTAAGAACTGTCCAAATTTTTCTTGGAAGATCAAAACCAGGAACTTTTTCAGAAGAACCTGAAACGAGATACTTATTGAACATTTCGTAAGGGTTCCACTCAGTCTTCCATAATTCTTTATCACTTATGTTCATATTGAAGAACGTATTATGCCATAATGGGTTACGTGACTTCAATCTGGGAATTCTATTTTGTGGAATATATGAAATAATTGGGAATAAATTGGGAAAAAAATGATATTTATTCCAAGAATTCAGAGCTGCAGTCTGTCTGCGAATATGGGGAGGGACAATATTAGACAAAACTGGTACCCAATGAACCGGTGTAGATCTTATGGTGCCAGTAATTATTCTCATGGATGTATTCAATTGTGCATCAATTTTTTGTGTATGTGCACTATTAAATCAAACAGAGCAACAATACTCAGCTGCAGAAAAGACTAGGGCTAGAGATGCTGTGCGAAGAGTGGAAGCATCAGCACCCCAAGACGATCCAGCTAATTTATGAACAATATTATTCCTAGTTTTCAGTTTTAGGCTCAGATCATTTAAATGAGCCTTGTAATTGAGAGATGAATCTAATTTAACTCCTAAGTATTTTGGATAGAAATTATGTTCGATAGGAGAATCATTGAAAGTTACAGCTAATTTCCTATATTTTTCATGATTATTCAGATGGAAACAAGATACCTCTGTTTTGTTGGGATTTGGACATAATCGCCACTCAATAAAATAATTCTTTAAAATTTCCAAATCAGATGACAGTATGTTTTCCAGAGTATGGAAATCCGAATGTTGGTAAGCAATAGCAATGTCGTCAGCATAAACAAATTTTTGAGATGATATAGTGGGCGAATCACTTATATATAAATTGAGAAGTGAAGGAGCTAAAACTGATCCTTGAGGAAGACAATTTTTCAATGTTTTGAAGTTGCTTCTCTTATTGTCGATAAAAACAGGAAACCTTCTATCAGATAACATATTTTCTAATAATCGTACCATTTTTCCACACTTCAGATGGGTATAGAGTTTGAAAATTAATCCATCTTTCCACACAGTGTCATATGCCGAAGATAAATCGATGAAAGCAGCTCCTGTTTTCAACCTATCATTGAAGCCTGATTCTATGAAAGTTGTAAGGCTGAGAACCTGATCTGAACAATTTCTATTTTTTCCTAAAGCCTCCCTGGAAATTTTGTAGAGCGTTTTCTATAGAAGATTCAATTCTAAAAAGAATTAGCCTTTCTAATATCTTGAAAGGAACACTCAATAAACTGATGGGTCGATAACTACTAGGATCACAAGGATTTTTTCCTCGTTTCAAAATACTTATTACTTTATCCTTACGAAATTCGGAATGACATCGGCGAAACAAAAACTGCGCGTGATTGGCTGTTATAGTATTGGAGCCATAATCATTATTTACATTTGTAGCTAGCTGTCTTGAATTCTCCAATTTATAAATGCAAAATTGTAAAATGTACCGGCCGATTCAGGCAGATTCAAAATCCATTCATTATCTTTCAGATAGAGTTTCCTAGTAGGTCAAATATATAAAAAAGGTAATAAATTATTTAACAGATTTAAAATCTGTGTTAATTCGTTCAATTAATGCCAACCCGGAGGAATAAGTCCGACAATCTCGTTCACTTCCTTATTTCTGCCTAAAGATGCTGTAAATCAGTTGCCATAGAAAACAACCGAACATTTTTTCGGAGGCATATTACGATGGTTGTTGAGGAAATCTGTTAAGTAAATATGAAATATTTAGAAGTTATTGCATATAAGGCCGAAAAGACGCAAATTTGAGTACATATTCTTCATCAGCAAGTCGGAATCAATGGTTTGAGAATCTTTCCGGCGCGATATTCCAAAAAATAACAGACATTTGCTAAATAAAAATTTTTAAATGTTTCACTACAAACAACCGAGTAAAAAAAGTACTTGAGAAAAGCTGGGTCTGCTAATTTCCTGTGAAGACGGAAGTAAAGTGGATTTAATATTTAACAATCGTCTGTGAAAAACATAAAAAATACTCCAAGGTTAGACACAAATGTGATAACAAACATGATTGTTTATGGACTACACCAACCAATTCCCACATCTCAATATATGGAGTAAACTGTACTAGTAACACGAAATCTTGGATAATATTCAATGAAATCTATCGTTTCCGAGAATTTATTGAGTTCAGTTTTATTTCTGTACATATGAGAAAATCGGAATTTAACAACTCCTGATACTATAAACAATTTTTGTTACGAATATTTTTATATTTAGTCATTCAGGCAATTCGAGTGATCTTGTTAATTTCTGAGAACCCAGGCTCATCAAATTTGAAACACTGACTTTCAATTTACCTTGATCGGGATTGAAAATAATTATTTGTTGATTGAACTTTCAAGGTAAGACTTCATGGTTAATATTTTTAAGTATATTTCAATCTGTCCAATTTCATTACGGTTAGAAACATCCTTAGGGCACATATATCTAAGGATTTATATTGCCAGTTTGGTCTCAAAGGTTTTTTCCTGTTATACAATTAAATGAGAATTGTATGGTTAGCTTACATGTAATGATCAGACTTGAAATCGACATAAATTAACACTAAATTTATCGGTTATTGGGAGCGTGATGTTATTTATTACTCTCTTTATCAGTACGAAGATTATCTAGAGAATATCCAATATCTAGCATGATTTTTTTGAGTATATTCAATCCAACGTTTTAGTGCAAATTCTTTTACAGTTAAACTGTTAATAAATGTAATTGGAGAGAAGCCCTTAGATAATACACTGCTGGAAAAAATCTACTATAAGGATTAGACACCTTGTTTATTCATCTCCAATTGTTTTTCAATGGCCTTGAAACATCCATATCTCATAGAGATATCGGTCTTAAAATGGTAAAAGGTTCTTTTGTCTTTGATTCTCGATATCACAGCAACCCATGATCACACAAAAAGTTAAAGGTGGGTTTCAGAAACTTGAGTGTACACCCTTCGACGCCTGGCTTCTTTGAATTCTTTCTTGGCCGAATGTCTGTAATTTTGGAATATCGGGCCGAAAATGGTCTCAATCGATTGGGTTCGACTCCTGATGAAGAATTCGTGGCGAAAGTTGAGTCTGTCCGGCCGGCCGTATCCTCTCTAGCATCCAAAGGAATCAGCTAGAGTTTTCATATTTTCAGAATAGATTAATTGTCCAAATATCTCGGTCAAGTTCGTTATTGGGCCAAATCCGTCGGATGGTTCAGTAGTTATGAGCATCTGAATTTTTTCCTCAATAACTACTAGAATATCCATCCGATCAAATTATTGTTGAGGAGGCTGCAACAAAAAGCTCGCAAATTTTGCAGAAATCGTCATGCTAGAAAATTTTCAAAAATTCCCAAAAAGAAAGTTTTTAATCCTGACTATCTCATAAGATATTTTCGGATTTCAATAAAAATTCGTGAATATATTGAGGTGATCGATATCTTACTTATCCTCAAATTTCATTGTCGTAGCTCTTTTCCATCTAAAGATATGATCATTTTATTAATTTACCCAAGAGAAAACAGAAATGACATACGTCCGATGATTTTCTTCGAAAGATGGCCATCACTGATCGATATTCGATTGACAAATGCCGGACTCATTATTCAGTGTCAGTTGGCGTAATATTAATCAAAATTTTTCATAACAGGAAATCATAGAGATAGAATTCAATCTCGGTGGCTGAAATAATATACGTTGTCAAAATTCAGAGAAGCACTGACATAAATTTTTAGGAAAAGGGAATTATAGCTTCGAATAAAACTTGGGGAAAATTATGAGTAGTTATTTTTAATTTGAGATATAGGTTTGTTCATTCATTAGGCATTCATATTTGCATCACATTGTCCCATAGTACGTGATCAGAGTGCTTATAGATTTGTTATGGTTTGAATATTTACTCGCAAATAGCTCAACAAGAGCGCCAAAGCAATCTGACCTCACGTCAGTGCTTTCTAAATTTTTAATTCATGAATTACATGAAATTAAAAATGCAACAAAAAAAATTAGAAAGCACTGACGTGAGGTCAGATTGCTTTGGCTCTCTTGTTGAGCTACTTACGAGTAAATATTCAAACCATAACAAATCTATAAGCACTCTGATCAGGTGAACAATAGTCTTTTCCCGTACTATGGGACAATGTGATGCAAACATGAAAGCCTAATGAATGAAAAAATCTGTATCTCAAATTTAAATAACTACTCATAATTTTCCCATGTGTTGTTCGAAGCTATAATTCCCTTCCCTAAAAACACGTCAGTGCTTTTCTGAATTTGACAACGTATATTATTTCAGCCATTGAATTCTATCTCTATGATTTCCTGTTATGAGAAATTTTGATTAATATTACGCCAACTGACACTTATTAATAAGCCCGGCATTTGTCAATCGAATATCGATCTGTGATGGCCATCGTTCAAAGAAAATCATCGGGACGTATGTCATTTCTCTTTTCTCTTGGGTAAATGAAAAATATGATCATATATTTAGATGGAAAAGAGCTACGACAATGAAATTTGAGGATAAGTAAGATATCGATCACCTCAATATATTCACCAATTTTTATTGAAATCCGAAAAATAGCTTATGAGATAGTGAGTATTAAAAAAATTTTTTTTTGGAATTTTTTAAAAATTTTCTAGCTCGACGATTTCTGCAAATTTTAGCGAGCCGTTTTGTTCGAGCCTCCCTCAACAATATTTCAAGAATCAACTTGATCGGATTGATATTCTAGTAGTTATGAGGAAACAAAATTTCAGATGCTCATAACTACTGAACCATCCGACGGATTTGGCCCAATAACGAACTTGACCGAGATATTTGAACAATTAACCTATTCTGAAAATATGAAAACTCTAGCTCATCTCTTTGGATGCTAGAGAGGATGCTCAACTTTCGCCACGGATTCTTCATCTGGGAGTCAAACCCAATCGATTGAGACCATTTTTGGCTCGATATTCCAAAACTACAGGTGTTCGGACAAAATGATAGGCACTCTGTTCGGGTGAACAAGAGCGCCAAGAAAACTCTAGGTGGATTTTCGGAAAATCAAGATCTGAATCGAAAATATTGGAGAAACCAATAATGTTAAATGTGCCTTTCAAAGTTCAATATATCCTCAAATACTCTACGAAGAGTCACATTATTCCTTTCAGCCACTTTTTTTTTTTCAACCTGATCGAATTTTTGAAAAAATTATAGGAGCACTTTTTATTCTCTGATAAGCTCGTAATTTTGGTGGTGGTTATTGCCCAAATAACAATTTTTTTACTGGATTCGTTTCTTCTATTTGATTTGGAGATGTTTGCAGGTTCGAATCTCAAATATTAGTGAAAAGAAGTTCACTGAAAAAATCATACGATGTAGTTCGAGAAAATTTTTTCAATAATATGCGATGAAAAATATAAGAAGTGTTTCGACTGAGATGTAACGCCCTCTATAATGGACGAATACATCATAGATCTAGAGAAAAAACATGAAAAAACTATTATTGTGTCTCATTATAACATCGCAATGGAAAACGACCACATTGAGTGAACAATACCCAGTTTTTGCCTTCATCAAGTTGTCGCATGTAATGAAAAATAATCGAGTTTCGGGATGAACCTTATAACAATGACACATTCAGATATATATCTTTATTCAGCGTTCCACCATTAATGTTGATAATATTCAGACAGTGACGCCGAAAGTTGAGAATTATGAGAATCTTCCAAGTTTCTTAAATCCACGTCTTTTCGATCACATTCGTTTTTATTTTCTAGTTCATTTGAAATCAGCAATTTATAGGTCTTCTCGAGTCGCAATTTGAAAGTGATAGATATTTGCTAGCGTCTAGTATATTATTTTCAGCGCATTCTACAGGGTGATCCGTCCCACACAAACCCCGTATACGTTTTTTATCCCATAGGTACTGGAGAAAATTTCCGAAATACGTCGAATGATTTCAAAGGTCAAAGTCTTTTTACAATTTATGAAAAACGTTATTTTGAATAAAAAAAGAATAAAAATTTTAAAATGTATCACTATGAAATATTATTGATCTTATGAAGAGGAAAACATTACCTTTTTCTTCATACTTGAATATGGTAATGAAATTTAAAATATCAGTAATTGTCACGAATACAAGACGTTTGATCGATTTCTTTCTTATATTTTGAAAATCCTGTGTATACATGTTTTTGGAAATTCTTAAAATTTTTTTAGAAAAACGATATTCTCAATTATTATTAAAGTTCAATGCTGACGTTATAAGATTGTAATATATGTTAATACTCAATCGATCACCCTAATTTAAAATGTAAGGATTGAAATCTCGTCTTCTGGGGGTCAATAATCCACTATAGAACTGTGCGTCCAGGTTGAAGCGTTTTTAACGAACAGGCTTTCATTTTAATGTTACCACTTGATGTATGTTCCCGGTGAAATCCGAAAGCATAAACTAATTCTGATCACATATTGTTAAAAATAAAATGGACGGCCTAGGTTAACTGTAAGTTGGACCTGGCGACTTCGCCATTTTGTATACACAACAGTTACGGTTAACTACTGATTCAGCCTTATTTGAGCTAGAATGAAACTTCTGAATTTTTACTGCAGAAAATTGATTTAGTGATAAAATTATCGATAGATTTCAAAGAAATTTACAATTTCAATGATCATTCAACACTATACTACATCGTCCAATGAAATCGCTCAATTTTTGAAAACGGACCAATAGAAACAAACTGTATCTGAAAACACTCAACCTCACAGTGTTTTCACTTTTAGAAATTCGTTTTTATCAAATGCCTTATTTGCATTGGAATATTAATACACGTCCGGATAGCTTTGGCCGTTGGTGGAAGTAGCGGTCGTCATGGTTACGATAAACAAGCAGTTGTTAGCGATAACTTCAACAGCACATTTGGCAGTTCTGTCAGTTTATTTTCGTATTTTACCATAAAGTAGATAAAAATGAATCGTTTTGGGAATTGTAATATTACTTCAATTGAGGAAAGTGTGAAGAAAAGTGTGCCGCTTAATACAGTGAAGTCAAGATCCTACATTTGGAAACAATTTGAAGAATTCTGTGCTGCCCGGGAATACCTTCTAAATGAAAAAACAAGTTTGTCAGAGTTCAATAATATTATTCTAGACTGAGCTTTCAATATGAAGAAAAGAGATGGATCAGACTACAAGGAAAGTGTCGTAAAAACCTTGTGGAATACTACTGCCAAACAGCTGCAGGAAAAATTCTATTCCGAATGGGGCGTTAGGTTCGATCCATTCAAAGACGTGGCTTTTAAAACAGCGCGGGATGCACGAAATGCCAAGAGACGTATTTTGCAAGTGGACCCTGAGAAAAGAAAAGTTTGTGCCAAGGCGCTGTCTTTGGAGCAACACAAAAAGATGGTCAACTTATGTAAAGAAGATAATCCAAACGGTTTGAATAGAAAATTTTATTTTATTGCTGATTTGGAGCTTGCTTGGCGCGGAGGAGAGGGTTCATGATGCCTAATTTCGCATTTCCAATTCGAAATTGAAAACGATGGTAATCCCACGGGCCGAATAGCCTACAATCCGATATTTTCTAAAACAAGACAAGGTTGTGCCGAAAAATGTGCGGAAACGAAATGGCTGACTGCAAACATAACCACTAAAAGACTATTCCTTACTCCACATAATAATTGGTCGGTCCCAATACGATAGCTAAATGGACAAAAGAATCGGCAGAACTCATTGGCATCAACACAACCAAGTCTAAGATAACCAACCACTCGCATCGAGCTACTGCTGTCAGCCAATTAGCCAAAGCAGGGATTGGCGAGGAACAGCTGATAAAGATAACAGGCCATTCTTCTGCAGCGTCAGTGAAACCGTATCTCCAACTGGACCAACAACATCACAAAAAAATAATCACAGCCATAAGGAATGAAAAAATGTCCTTCAAGAAACAACATCAGTATCTACTTCATCATTCGAAAATAATGCTCGTAATGTGTATAATAATTGTACTATCAATAATTATTATTTTGAGAATAAAGATGAATAATTTGTTGTTATGCTTCTATCTGGTTATTTTTGAATAAAAAACTATTTTTATTTCGTTTGATTTATATTAATGAATGATCTTTCCAAATACCACACGAGATTCGAGGTTTTTTTGAGAACACTGTCGTTTTTTGAAAATTATACAAATTTCACCCAACAAAGTGGTCCCGAAATACCACTCGCCTTGTGGTATTTTAAGGATAACTTTGTTTCGTGAAATTTAAACGCATAATTTCCAAAAAACAAGAGTGTTCTCAAAAAATTTGAAAATGAATGAGAAATAAATTCTTTTTCAATATTTCAGGACTCAATGAATTATTGTTGCCTTATACAGTCACTACTTATATTTAAGAATAAATAAATTGTGTATAATTCTTATTGAATATATCATGAGTTCTCAGTTGATCAGTACTTATTTTAACTTTCTATACACGCTGTAAAAGTTTTTTTGTGAATATAATAGGTGAACAAAAATTAATGAAAACTTTTAGAGGACAATTATCAGAACACGAAGGTTTGCCTTTTATATTTCGGGATTAGAGAACAAAAACAAATATTAATGATCGAAAATCGCTTAAGTATACACTTTTGTATACGGTTGAACCAATTGTCGAATCACTTTTGTCATTCTGATTAAGATATCTCCAAAACATGCATTCTGAACGTATCAACCGCTTCTTCAGGTGTCGAAAAACGTTGACCTCTCATTTTATTTTTCACGTACGGGAATGAAAAAAGGTCATTCCGTGCCAAGTCAGGACTATACGGATCATCAAATCGATGTTTTGAGTTCTCAAAAATGCAGTTGTTCGAGCCAATGTGCGAGAGCTCGCATTGTCCTGGTGAAGGGTGATCTATCTTCGGCGGTTGGTCTTCCTGATTTGTTGGAAGATAACTGTTCTGCGTTGCTATAGTAATATGATTACAACATGTCCAGGTTTTTCGAAAAAACATGCGACCATTTGCTAGTAAGTGCTTCGTGCGCGAGCAACTTTTGTTGGATTTGGTTCATCTTGAAATACTGTGAGGGTATTTTCTACCTGACTGACGCAATTTACCTTTTTAATTTTCTCTAATGCTCGGGTGCCAGTTGCAATGGGTTTAACAAGGTTGCAACTCCTTGATAAAATATCTCTCTCACTATTTAACCCTAGGTAGCTTTTAGACAGTTGGAGAAGGGTTCGAATTGATCTAGGGTGGTAGCGATCAAAATGATGTATTTCTATTCTCTTCACAGACACCGAATAAAACACTATTTTTGATAAAACTTTAATATTTCTTAAGGGACTGTGTAATAAATGAGGAATTAAAACACAAGAACTGGAACTTATATTTCCACAGAATTAAACGAACAACTGTGTAATTTGAACGGTTTCAATAAAATAGATTCTGAATAATTATTCAACACAACAATCGACTTCACATTAATTCCTTATTATTAATTGTGAGAACTTCCGTGGCAAGGTGATAGGTACGGTTTTCGAGCAAACAATACGGAAAAATGGTGATAAATGTGCAATGAGGTGTATAATAATGCAGATACGGAGTATACAGGGTGGAAATCTCAAACTCGAACGATGTATCCACTACATAGATAAAATTTATGACTACAAGACAATCGACCAATAATCTCTCGCGGTAATTGACTGAATCTACACCCCCTTTAGCGTCAAAACGCTGTCCCTCTTCAACTCAATGGATTACCTCGCAGTTAAGTTTTCAAAGGACAACACCTGGACGCCAACCAGGTACAGATAGAAAAGAAGAATATTGATATATCACTCGAAGACGATCGGGTAACGATCTATCACGGAGATTAACAGGGTTTAAATACCCTTTAACGCCAAAACACTGCTCCTCTACGACTCAATGGATTACCTCGCAGTTAAGTTTTCGAGGGTGGCAATATCTGGACGTTAATCAGCTATGCAAGAAAATGAATACAGGTGATATATCAATCGAAGATGATCGGTCAACAGTCTATCGCGGGAATTAACAGGGTTATTACACCCTTTAACGCCAAAACACTGCTCCTTTACGACTCAATGGATTACCTCGCAGTTAAGTTTTCAAGGGTGGCAATATCTGGACGTTAATCAATTATAAACGAAAAATTACAAAGGTGATACACCACTTCAAGCTTATTGATAGTGGAGAGGTCTTCAAGAAATTTGACAGTAAAATTCCACCCGGCACTCTACAGTTAAGAAATTGTAATACGGTTTCTTACTTACGGAAGCAATCCTACGGCACAACACTACACTCGCAGTTTCACAGAACGCGACCGCCAAAACCTCGCAGATCTTCTCTAAATTAAAATCAAAATCAATCCAAACTCAAAACGCCAACTCTAACTTAATGTCACTGGAAGAACTAAAAATTTGTCTCGCCAAAAAATTTGCTAACCGTCAACCGAATCTCAAAATGTCTAAAAGTCAAAAAGTCCTTTCTTAAACCTCCGGGAGAGTATTTATACCCTCCTAAAACGGGGTCGTCATGTGACTTCAAAAATTCAAATATTGCAATTTGATTGGTTAGACCAAACTACGTTGTCAAAATTATTTTCTACAGAAGAACCACTGATCTTGCGGTGTTGTCGGCGGTCGAAACAAAAAACTCAAGACAGATGCAGCAAAAAACCTTATCGCGATACGGACGTCCAGAGACTCAGTTTTTTATACACATGATTGCACCGAGTTTGATTCGTTTTCAAACTGAATATTATATTCAATTTAATTCAATAAATGAGAAATATTACGGAATTTGCTCGAAACTCACAACAAAACAATTGAATTGACCACTAAAAATTTACATTCTAAAATATACAAAATGAATGAGTATAGTCAACGGAAATAGAAAATAAAATATTGATTTGCCGAGTACTTATTTTCCTTACTTGATTGGAGTTCGTGAAAATAATTCTAATATCAATATACAGGGGTTACCATAATCCCCACACCAAATAATTCTACATACAATAATAACTTGCTTAATCATTTTCCCCGCTTGTTCGGGGGTCGTGAAAATGACTCTAATTTTGATATACAGGGGGTGCCATAATCCCTAACATAAAACAAATTCATACAAAAAAAAATGAAAAATTAGTAACTTCGTTACAATACACATACATGCTGTTTATTTTGGGGCTCATACGTGTAAATCCACGATTGATCACCTGTTACGATGTCATAGACGTACTTCGAAGCACCCCGATCGTACTTTTGGAGCATTTATTTCGGCCAATCGACACGAGTCTTTTATTATAATAATAATAATAATATTGAATGTATGCTGGTCTCACTAATACCTAAGGTTGTCTCAATCTAACGATAGGTCACATAACGACCCTGCAATATCATTTGGCGCACAGCATGAAAGGCAACCCTCATATGACCTTCAGAAATGGTTAACAAATTCAGTTTTTTTGATAGACTTATTTAACACGTTTTCAAAGTACTAGAAGTAGTGAAACGGATTTTCAAAACATCAGAGACTGCAATTTCTGAACACCATTGAAAAAACTTTGTGTTTACTCATAAATAAAATACAATAATTATTTCGTTTATATTCGCTGTCTTACTAGATGATCAAAAACTATGAAGTGTGTGTACATTTTTGATGGAACTCGCTTTCTTGTAGTGTTATGTCCTGGTTCACTGCAAGGATCTACTGTTATCACTTTCCTATCAAATCTGTTCTGGAATTGAAGACCCTTTTCTGTAGTTGCCATAACCTGAAATATTCAATGAAAAAATGGAATTACGACCAATTAATTAGCGAATGTCACTTTATTTTCTTTATAAATCTTGAGATGATGATGTTTGTGTAATGGTGAATATGCATGAAATATTGATGACAGACTAATTTAAATATCTCAGTGTGAATCATAACTTTTTTCACATTATCTAGAAATGTTTGTCTATTGGTTGAAAGCTATAACACAAATACAGACCTTGTAATTTTCCGAGTCGTTGGTTGTTGCCTGATTCGTTTTCCAATGGAAAAATCCGAGATCCTGGGCGTTCGGTAAGATAAGCATTTGTCCTGGAATGTAATGGAATTATTGGATGGATAGCTCCATTTCCGGAAAGAAATAACAATAACTATCCCATCCCCTGCAATAGTTCTAATAAACATTTTACTTCCTCCAATAAAGGTTTGAATTCCACAAATTGAATATGCTGAACCTTTTGTAAAAGAGTTCATTTTCCTGACGTACAATATCAATCGTTTTGCATAATTCTTCTGCAATTAATAATTCTTTATTCTGTTATCATTTAATATTATTCTCTATATTCTATGGGGCAAAAGTTATTTGAATTTTGATAAGAGATATTGCTCGATGGTAGCATAAATTCAAGATGAATTCAAATCAAAATTTTTGATATAAATTTCATCAACTAATTCATGCACCCTTCATAGTATGGAAATAACGAAATGATGAGTTCAGAATTCAACCAGAGGCACATTGATTAAATTGAGATTATTGAGGATATAAATGGGATGTAAACTATGTAGGATTATCTACTTATATAGTTTGGGCTGCTATAAAGAGTTGATGTTATATTTTGTAGTTTCGGTTGCGTTTTGAAGAACTTCCATAAAGATAGTTAATAGAATACAGAATAATTCAACAAGTTTTCCTGAAAGTTGTTCACACGACTGATATATTTTCAATCATGGCCCAGCAAGTTCAATTGAAAAACAACCCCTTAACGTCACATTTATTAGCGAGAACATTTCGATTGTTGTCTGGCTACATCTCAAATTATATTGATGAATATAAAGGGAATTGAAAATTTCTGGATGGAATGTGAAACGGTTATTAGATACATCGAAAATTCATTGAAACTTTCGATGTCTGACGACTCCACAATAATTCTATGAATTTATTCGGATATATCCGAGCTGCTGTGAAAGCTTTTGAATCCAATTATTGCTGTTCATTGGTGGAAACGAATAAATCTCTTTGAGGATGGGTGTTGCTGCGAACAAAGACTCTATCTTCTTCGAAAAATAGGTCCCTCAGAATCAGGAAATGAAAAGATTAATGGATTTGAATTCCATTCACGGAAAAACGTAATATTCTATCAAAGAAACGTACGGTTTACCCGAAGTTTTCAGATTCGCCACAAAAAAATACGCATTCTATTTCTTATAACCTATTTTCTTCAACCAATGTTCTTATTATAAGATATCCCATTCTTTCAGTTCAAGATCATAAATAACAGCAAACTCACTCTTGAAGAACTGGTTCCAATCTCTTCGTTTCAGCTGATCGGCGTAATCGATGTAACCTGAAATCTCTGACCCTGCAGAATTGGAATGCCTCAGGAAGATGATGGTCTGAAATATGAAGACTGTCACATAACTATATTTCTTTGCTTCGGTTGCAGATGAACCTCACTCAGCGCTTTTTCCGACCTGGGGCTCTGTTTTAATTCTAGACTTCCCCAGATTTCATTCCGAGAAATATTGTGTTAACCCCCAGGGGTTCGGTGTTCTCGCATTCGTTCCATCAGGGAGCTGAAGCGCTAAGAGATTTTGACTATTGTTTGTGCTAGCATAAGTCACGAAATAGGATGTTTATTGTTTCTCGTGATATTGTTCTTTTAATGAACGATACTTTATTTGGTTGTGTCCACTGCTTGGAAGTATAATTTTGTTGGCTCAAAGTTTTCATCACCCCTTCGTAAAGTTTGAAATATTATAAGGACAAATAGTTGGGTAACTCAGTTCTTGCACTTTTCGTTTAATTCACAAGTTTGCTTAGGAATTCAAATTTTAATTCAAGTATAAAATCTTTGATTGAATTATTTCCTCATATTATTTGAAGCTTGGGATTGATATCAAAATTTTTAAATATACAAGAAAATAAGAATCTTAGACTTCCTTCCTAACTTGTTACACCTAGTCCTGAACAGTATACTTGTATCAAAGCAGTTGAATAGGAGGCAAAGAAAGTGAATGATTCGATTTTTGGAATGAGTAAGGAATCTCGAAATGAAATCTGGCATTGTTCTCCTTCTTATAATCTTACTCTTAAACCCCATTATATTCCCGTTTTCTTCACCTAAATCTAGTCAACTAGGGATCCAATTCTTTTGAATTGTTTCTCAAGAGGTATATTTCCTCTCGACGTTTAAAACACCCACCAGAAGAATGAATAGAGATCGGTCCCAATCCAATGTTTCCAGATCTGCATCTTGTTTAGATTCATATGAGACAGCTGAGTTTTTCACAGGAGTTCATTGAATGAGTATATTAATGAGTTCAAAATGATGTTAATTAGAGATACTTCTTCCAAAATTATATCAATATATTTATGTGAAAGTTATGAACAATAAAATATAGTAAAAAGTGGTGTATGGTTTTTAACTGATAATTAATATACTAATGATTTTTTTTATTCTGGAAAAAAGATCCTGAAGTAGGAGAAATGAACGAAAAATATTTTGATCTCAAAATTATACCTCGTATTAAAACTTATTTTGATCAAATTGAAATTATCCGTTCTTACTGTATATCGAGTTGAAGGCATGACGTTTAAATTTGTGAGTTACGATAAAAAAAATTTCAAGGTACATATATATTTGAGAATGAAAGAAAATAACATCTATATAATAAAATCGTTTTTGTTAATTTTCTAATAAACTAGGCCTTTGCCAATGTTTTTGCCGATACTTCCTCAATCAATTTGTTTTAGTGAATTTCTTCTTAATTCAGGATCTCTTTTCCACTTTTATCATTAATGGTTTAAAATTTTTTATTATAAATTCTCAATGTACTAATGCAATTTTTCGCACAATGATCTGAACATAATCGCGAATCAAATTAGCTATAGCTCATGATTTAAGTAAAAGCATGATCACTCAACGTCATTTCTAACTCATTAACTAGAGTAAAGGTAATTTCAGTCAATAATTGATGTTGAATTACCTAATCGAATATCAAAGTTAGACGTACTGTTCTCCTCAGAACAAGTCATTATCTGATGGCTCACTTACTGGGCTACTTATTTATCCATATTGACTTAATTCTAAATAGTCTTCAAGATAGGTAAATATATTGAGAACTAATAAAAATAGGAAAATAACATAATGTTTGATTTTGTACATTGAAGTTGATTTTCCATCAAGTAGGTACGGACAGAAGCCGTTCAAGAAAATATTATCAATTGCATATGCAAGAAAGTCAATAAATTCAACCGTCAAAATCAATGTACGTGTAAGGCAAAAAAGGTTTCTTATTTGAGGACGTCTAAGGAATTTTCAAGCAAATAAAATTGAAGAAACTAGGGACTCTATTTATGGTTTAAAGTTGAGTAGAAAGGAGGCTCACGGCTAAAATTCCAATTCGGTTAGGTCTCTCTCTTAGAGCCAGTTCCCTTTGAGCAGGATCTGCTAGAAGTAAACCAGTACTAGCCATGCTGTAGGGCTTATAAGGAGGGTGTAGATAGTTGATTACAGCTGTCCTTCTCCTTTCGAATTGTTCTCTGCTCAATGTCTCACCACAAGTTCTAGAAAATGAAATTGGAAATTATTGTTAAATTTTTACGCATCAGCAGCATTTATTAGATATCGAGGTCCCGGGCCTAGGTGGAAAAACAACCTTTTTTTGCGTTTTGGCGCTCTTGTTCACCCGAACAGAGTGCCTATAATTTTGCCCAAATGTCTGTAATTTTCGAATATCGAGCCGAAAATGGTCTCAATTGATTGGGTTCGACTCCCCGATGAAGAATCCGTGGCGAAAGTTGAGTCTGTCCGGTCGGCCGTATCTTCTCTAGCATTCAAACGAGATGAGCTAGAGTTTTCATATTTTCAGAATAGGTTAATTGTCCAAATATCTCGGTCTAGTTCGTTACTGAGCCGAATCCGTTGGATGGTTCAGTTGTTTTGAGCATCTGAAATTTTTTTTCCACAATAACTACTAGAATATCCGTCCGATCAAGTTGATACTTGAAATATTGTTGAGGGAGGCTGAAACAAAACGGCTTGCAAAATTTCTCAGAAAAAAAAAATCTCATAAGACATTTTTCGGATTTCAATTAAAATTTGTGAATATATTGAGGTGATCGATATCTTACTCATCCTCAAATTTCATTGTCGTAGCTTTTTTCCATTTGAAGATATGATCATTTTTTTCATTTACTCAAGAGAAAAGAGAAATGACATGAAGTACCTATGATTTTCTATGAACGATGGCCATCACAGATCGATATTCGATTGACAAATGCGGGGCTCATTAATCAGTGTCAGTTGGCGTAAAATTAATCAAAATTTTTGATAACAGCAAAACATAGAGATAGAAATTCAATCTCGACGACTGAAATAATATACGTTGTCAAAATTCAGGAAACCACTGACGTAAGTTTTTAGGCGAAGGGAATTATAGCTTCGAACAAAACTTGGGAAAAATTATGAGTTGTTATTTTTAATTTGAGATATATTGTTCATTCATTAGGCTTTCTTACTTGCATCCCATTGTCCCATAGTACGAGAAAAGACTATTGTTCACCTGATCAGAGTGGTTATAGATTTGTATATGGTTTGAATATTTACTCGCAAGTAGCTCATCAAGAGTGCCAAAGCAATCTGACCTCACGTCAGTGCCTTTTAAATTTTTTATATAACGATTCAAACGTTTCCCAATCTTCCACGGAGCACGGATATATGGTATATTATATATTTTCGAATTTTGTGGTAATCAATGCAGAATTGTTCACTCTTTTGCTGCTATTGGATAATAGTATATTCTGTAACAAGGGCAGAATGAAACTCCGATACACGAGTATTGGACTTTCATTCTAACCGAGTAACAGACTATACTTTCTACACGACTGTTGAAATAAAAGAATAGGTCTATTTTATTAAGAATCAACTAAAATATATTACTCAAAATCTCAGATGTCAAAATCTATTTCGAAATGACATTTATATTTATTGTATTATGAGATACTTTGTGAGGAATTCTCTATTACATGTTTTTCAGAAGATGTAATATTTGTATGCGTAGCACTTGTTGACGCCATATTCAATGCAGAGCTAGAGCCAGTTATGTTCATTCGATTCTTCATTGAATTTTCAATGTATCCTTCAGCAACTTCTGATGATTTCCATCCCCCGTGTCTTTTGAGAGTTGTCAGATCGGCTCCTGCATCAACTAACACTGTAGCTGATGTACGCCGGTAACAATGTCCAGTTTATAGTATTCGAAATTTAAATAATTTGCTATTTGTTTGGGCATATTTCCCAATTTGTTGATCCCGATTACTTGCTTCGTACATCTCCCTCCTCGAAAATTAACGAAAAAATCATCATTTGGCGGTCTTAATAGTAAATATTTTTTCACAATGTTGTAGAAGTTCTCAGTAATTGTGAATTCTCTCGGTTTATTAGTTTTCGTGTTCGGAATTGATATAAGAAATGCTGAATCTAAATCTTTGACTTCTGTAATTTTCAAATCATAAAGTTGAACTTTTCTACATGCTCCCATGACACCAATGATAAGAGCAACCTGAAAATACATTTGTTCAACGAATTGCGAATAATTATTACCTTATATTTTCATTCTACCTTAGTTGCTAAACAGATTTCATCCGGGGCTTGTTTTAAGAATTGTTTTAAATTTTCCATAGTAAATACCATCGATTTCTTCGGGGAATATTTTTGGAACTGCGTTTCAAGAATGCTCTAACTTTCTTATATTTGGATATGTCGATGTCGTGTTTCACGTTCATAGTAGATTTTAGTATGGAATATGTTTTCCACAAAGTAGATGATTTCCATTTTATAGACAAATCATGAAAATATACAAGAAACACGTTTTGTGAAAAAGAATCAGTCTTCTTCACTTCTTTCCAGTCCATTAAATGAGTACAATATTTGTTATAATCATCCTTTGATTTCCTAGGTAGAAAACTTTCGGTTATTGTATGAGCAGAATCTATAATCTCAGGTGGGGTGTTTTGCAATTCCAGATCGGATTCAATTGATGAATTCATTTCAGTTTGTTTCGCCGCTAGATAATGAATCTTTTAATACTAAGATGAATTATGACGTTCGACCTTCGAAAACTGCAATAAATATGACAATCCGAGCGGCTGACACATAGATTTTTGATGACGAGATATTGTTGATGATGGAGCTCGTGTTGAATGATTATTTGGGCTATTACCATCATCTATTGTGGATGTAATGTTTTCCGACGTTTCGATAGACATCTTCTATCTTTATCAAGGAGGAAAAGTAAAAAACCTTCCGAAAATTATCAATTTTCAAAAAGTCAATATGACAGAAGTCATGAAAGAAAAATGAACAATGTTATATACTCATCTGTGATATGATGATCTTTTTAAGTTGGATCGAACTATCGGCGTCCAAACTTCTGGCAGATCTATAGATGGAGCACTTATGGAATCTGGTGTTATTTTCATAAATGCTGCTTCTTTGATTTTTCTTCTTGCAAGTTTTTCTTCTTTGGATATTATTGATGCTTCATCCCATTTTATACGATGATTCTCATCTACAGCATGTTGAACTAACCTGGATTTGTCGCTGTCTAGTACTCGTAGAAGCTTCTGATGTTCTTTTATTCGTACATTCAGAGGGCCTTTAGTTTCTCCGATGTAAGATCTTCCGCACTCGCAAGGTAATTCATATATGCAGTTCTTTGTCCTTTGTGTCTCATTATTAGGCTTAACTTTTGTAAGTTTAGCTCTGATAGTGTCTTGAGTTTTGAATGCAGTCGTTATGTTGTATCTATTTCCAATTCTTCTCATTTTCTCCGACAAACCTTTTACATAAGGAATTACGGTTTTAATGGTCTGATTTATATCTGTTGGTTCAGGTTGACTTTCTCTTGTTCGTTTAGCTTTTTCTAATATCTTTTGGGGGTAGCCATTGCTTCTAAGAGTTTTCGAGATGTTATTTATTTCTTCATTTTGGTCTTCTTCAGTGCAACAAATATTTATTGCTCTATCAAATAAACATTTTGCTACTCCCAATTTAGTGTTTAGTTGGTAGTTTGACTCAAAATGTAGATATTGTCCTGTGTTCGTTGGGTTTTTATACACAGTGGTTCTTGGGATTCCATTTTGTTTATGTACGAGTACATCTAAGAATGGAAGTTGTCTGTCCTTCTCGATTTCAATTGTGAATTTAATTGATTCCTCTTGATTGTTTAGATATTGAAGGAATCCATCTATAGTGTCTCTTCCATGTTGCCAAATAATGAAAGTATCATCTACATATCTTTTCCACAGTTTGGGTTTAAGTACATATTTTTCTAATGCCTTCTGTTCGAAAATTTCCATATATAAATCAGCTAAAATTGGTGATAGTGGTGAACCCATGGCCATTCCGAATTCTTGTTGATAAAAGATGTCTTCGAATTGGAAATATGTTGTTTCAATACAAAGAGAAAGCATTTCCATAATTGCATTGACGCTTAGTGTAGTTCTTTCACTAAGGGTTTGATCTTCTTCAAGCTTTTTCCTAACTATGATAAGTGTTTTATCTGTCGGAATATTAGTGAACAAACTGGTGATGTCGAAGCTGACCATTCATTTCGATATTTATAAAGGATTTTGTAAATCTTGTTTTCAACTGTGGTGGTAGGGTCCTCCTTTAGTCTTTTATATTTTCCTGCTTCTAATAATTCATTGATTTTTTTATTATAAGAGCCAACATCTAGAATTACAGTGGCGTTTCCTTTGTCTGCTGGAAGTATCTTTATGGAACTATCCGATTTAAGATCTTTTAATGCCCTCTGTTCAGCTTTATTTATATTGGGTAGAGGTGTTTTGTTATTCCTGTCTAACAAGGTTCTGATTTTCCATCTGTACTCTTCGGCTTTTTCAGGTTCTCGAATTTTCTGTGCAGTTTCTTCTGCCGCCAACATGATTTTAATTTTTGGTAATCTTCTTAGGGGCTATAGAGAACTTGAGACCCTTGTTGAGGAGAGATATCTGATCTTCACTTAAGTTCTTATTAGATAAATTGATCACGGTTTTCGAATGATCTAAGGGTTCATATTTTCTTGACTCCTTCATAAGTTTCTCCATTTTCCTTTTTTGGACTTGTTTTTGTTGTTCATATATTCTTTCATAGCTATGTTTAATAGCTCCCAGAATATTTTCATAATCTTCAGCATTAGTTTTTGATTGAATGCTACATCTAAGGTTCTCGCATGTTGTAAGTAATTTGGCTTTGTTGAATCGATGTTGATTCAGTCTTTCTCTCATAAGGGCTTGACTTGTCCGTTTTGAAATCCTATCTGCTCTATAACTTTTGACAGGAAGTTTCACTCTGAGACCTTTAGGAATTAGGTTTCGATCTCTTGCAAGATGGATGAATGTCAAATGGTTGCATTCCTTTGCCAATTTTATGCTGGTTCTTTCATAACTTCTAACTTCTTGAAACAATTCGGGCCCATACCGAATTTTTAGTTGATGACGAGATATTGTTGATGATGGAGCTCGTGTTAAATGATTATTTGGGCTATTACCATCATCTATTGTGGATGTAATTTTTTCCGACGTTTCGATAGACATCTTCTATCTTTATCAAGGAGGAAAAGTAAAAAACCTTCCGAAAATTATCAATTTTCAAAAAGTCAATATGACAGAAGTCATGAAAGAAAAATGAACAATGTTATATACTCATCTGTGATATGATGATCTTTTTAAGTTGGATCGAACTATCGCCCTCTGAATGTACGAACATCAGAAGCTTCTACGAGTACTAGACAGCGACAAATCCAGGTTAGTCCAACATGCTGTAGATGAGAATCATCGTATAAAATGGGATGAAGCATCAATAATATCCAAAGAAGAAAAACTTGCAAGAAGAAAAATCAAAGAAGCAGCATTTATGAAAATAACACCAGATTCCATAAGTGCTCCATCTATAGATCTGCCAGAAGTTTGGACGCCGATAGTTCGATCCAACTTAAAAAGATCATCATATCACAGATGAGTATATAACATTGTTCATTTTTCTTTCATGACTTCTGTCATATTGACTTTTTGAAAATTGATAATTTTCGGAAGGTTTTTTACTTTTCCTCCTTGATAATGATAGAAGATGTCTATCGAAACGTCGGAAAACATCCACAATAGATGATGGTAATAGCCCAAATAATCATTCAACACATAGATTTTTTCTCTATGTTTTCAAAAGTGTTACCGAATGAATATTCTCATACACTGTGCGAGAATGAAATTCAGTCGAAATGCTTAAAAAACAAAGATTATACTCAAGCTCCAGTTGGTTATTGGTGGTAATCTATAAAGGGCGAAAACCAAGAACCAAACTGAACAACAACCGCGGTCATTACTTGAAATCGATAAAAGTGTTGTAGAATGAATATTACATATCGAGTGATGGAATACTGACATTCTATGGTCAAATTCGATGTTGGAAGAGCTGTATTCTGTGGCAGTCGTGGAGAAAAGAATTACTAAAACATTATAGCAGTTCCAAACAAATTTTATCTGGTAAGTGCGAAAATATTCGGCGGTACTATTATAAAATATAAGATATTGCTTCTTGAATTGATATAATCAGTACTCACTTAAAGTATATATTAAAATTTGAAAAAGATTAAAACGAATAGTTTTCATGTGGTAAATTGATGCAGCCTTATCTTGCACCAATTTGTTTATAATCGATATACAAGTGTGATTTTAATATTGAATCCACTACGCCTGCAAAGATTCACTTAACTCACCTGTATCCCAACTCGGCTATTTGGCGAGAAATCAATCTATTTGGAAGCAAACACTTGTCGAAAATTGTGACCATTGAGTCCAAGTAGTCCTCATAAGTTTCGAATTTGAGGAGTCGTCTGTCTGCTTCGATTTGAGGATTTGTTTCGCCCATACTGAATATTAAGAATGAGAATGGATAAAAAATTATTTTGGGAGGTCTGAGATCTGAATATAAAACTCGACATTTGAGAATTTAGTGACAGTTTGAAGGTTATAATGTCGTAATTTTATTACAGACGACACCATGTACAACGAATTATTGCCTAGGGAGTTGCATGAGCCTGCCGAGTCGGACATCTGTGAGAACTGAGGATGAGATATTGGTGGATGCCAAAGATTTTCTGGACCAATACTTCGCTTCTATTAGAAGGTAATGTGAATTCATAATAGTGAATGAGAGAAGAATTTATAAATTTCGGTCAGAGGAATATTATCCCACTAGATCTCATACAGGGCATTGACTTCGTTAACCGAATTCTGATAAATGATAATGATTTCTAGAGTGATGCTTGAGGATACGCGAACTTTCACAATATTTTCACATTGGTGAGTTTTGAATTCGCTATATTTTCAAAGCATCGTAGTAACCCTGAGGTCAATGGATTTGGCAATCAAAGCTAATTCAGCTTTCATGTCTTAGTTTCAGGATCAGAGGATGCAAATAATTAAGTTACATTCCAACTGATATAAAAATTGGTATTTAAATAAAGAAAATTGATTCAAGTTCCGTTCAATTTCAATTTCAATTCAATTTTTCAATTCAATTTATTCATCATTCAAATTTCACATCCAGGTGTCAATAACATAAGAAATCAAAGAGCAGAAATATGCAGTCTAAGCAAGCTTGTATACTTACATATTTTGCATTTTAACTAGATGAATATCCCCAAAAATCATTGTAAGATCGGAGATGCTCCGAACAGATGAGAGAACGAAACAAAGCAATGGAAAAAAAAAACACTAATTTTGAATTGACTTCAATTATGCGGACAAGACCATCTCAAATTCTCGAAAATTTCGGACTATATAATCTTTAAGGAGGTTTTTCTGTCTTTTACTCTTCAAATTAAACTTTGACCTTATGTTGCCCGGTAGTAGATTGTAAAATTTTGGGCCGTGATAAAGAAAGCAATGTTGCAAACCAGTTTTACGGAAAAGTGGAAAAGCTAAATTTTTATTTCTGATCTGTCTCGTGAAGATCGAGTGATGGACCAGAGGCCCGCTATTTTTGAGTTGATTCAACACTGTCTCATATACGTACAGTTGTCTTATGTTAAGTTGTTCACATTCAACAAATAGCCTATCAGAGTCAAACCTTCTTCCAACATTCAAGATAATTTTTAGTATGGTTTTTTGCATTATTTCCATACCCTTCAAATGTGTGGAGCACATACCGCCCCATATCACGATTGCATACCTCAACATAGACAATACCAATGATTCGTAAACGCGCAGACATGTCGACTTTGGGAGGATATCTCTAAGATTATAAAAAGTATGCAGGAGGCGTTTCATTCTTTCTACGAGAATCTCGGCGTGCTTAGTCCACCTCAAATGCTGATCGATATAAACCCCCAGATATTTAACCGACTCTATCTTCTCGATGGTCGGGCAAGTACATGTAGAGGGGCAACACATTGGTCCATTTATGTAAATGAACCCCGGTTGTCCTGGTGCTGAGAGGGAGAAAGTGATAAATTTCGTCTTTTCGGGATTTAGGGTCAGCAGGCAGCATGACAATAGGCTAGATAGCTTCCTCAGACCAGTGGTTGCCTCTTCATAGGTTTCCTCCCAGCTTTCGCCCGTAAATGTCACCACAGAGTCATCAGCGTATACGATCATCTCTAAATCGGAAACGCGTAGCAACCAGTCCACGTATACAAGAAACAGTACCGGGCCCAACACTGTCCCCTGTGGTATGCCAGTTTTTATCGCAAGCGGTTGGCTCAATGTATTGTCCACTTTGACACGTTGGTTCCGGTCTTTTAAATAATTTCGAAACAGCCTCGAAGCGACACCCCTAACCCCAATTGCCTCCAACCTTTCCAACAATATACTGTGATCCACCGTGTCAAACGCCTTTTTAGATCCAGAAATATTGCTAAAACTTTCTTTTTATTATTCATGGAGTTCAAAACGTTCTCTGTAAATTTCCGGATAGCATCTGTTGTTGAAATATTCTCCCTGAACCCAAATTGTCGATAGGTCAACAATTCAAACTTATTCAAGAATGATACAAGTCTCACCTTCAAGGATCTCTCAAATATCTTAGCGAAATTATTGATCAAAGAAATCGGACGGTAATTCGTCATCTCTTTACTGTTTCCAGACTTGAATATACATGTAACATAGGATTCTTTCCATTCGTTCGGAACAATTCCAGTTTCAAAACACAGGTTTACAATATGTACCAACGGCTTCAATATATGCACATGGATACTCTTTATTAGAATAGATGAAACATTGTCGGGTCCGGAACAGGCGCTGTTCTTCAAAGAAGCAATGTGAGATAAAATTTCATCCTCATCGACAGGATGAAGATAAATGGAGGAAGGGTGAGGGGGCCACCCCGCATAACTGTTAATATCAGTTCTACATATTCTATCTGCCAGTCGTCCGCCAATGTTTATGAAAAACTTATTGAATGCGTTAGCTCTTTCCTCAGAGTCAGATAATATGTTTCCCTCATCATCAACGATTCTATCACCTACCTTCGTTTTATTAGGACATTTATTAATTACTTGATTCACGGTTTTCCAAACTTTTCTACAATCGCTTCCTGCAAGTTGTAATTGTCTCTCATAGTATGATTTCTTAGTCTCTTTGATCAATCTATTTAGCATATTTCGGTATTCCGTAAATTTCCGTCGTTCTTCTGTGTTTTGTCGGTTTTTCAGTTTAGATTTCATCCAGTCTCTGTGTTTAATCGATCTTATTAACCCTGTAGTGATCCAAGGTTGTTTTTTCACAAATGTTTTCCTTCTGACAGTTTTCGTATAGGAAGATCTGTGTATGTATTCGCTAAGTAATGACATAAAATTAATACATGCAACTTGAGGATCCAATTCGTCCAACACTCCCTGCCACTGCTCCCTGAGCAAGTATGATTCAAGTCTGGAATAGTCTGTACGCGAGAAACTCTCAGATGGCGAAGATGGAACCACCCCAACACCGTCCCGTGACCCGATTGACAAAAATACAGCCCAGTGATCTGTAAGTGAGCTCTGATAAATTCCAGGGTTCACCCTGATCCTGTTCAGCATATTTGTTTTCAATGCAATGTATATATGGTCAATGATAGTAGCCGAGTTGTTAGTTTCCCTTGTGGCTTTATTAATTTGGGGCACGTAGCCGTTTAGTCCCATACATGCCTGGTATGACAAACTTTTAAGGCAGGCAGAATTACCGATATCAATATTCACGTCGCCCAAAAACACCTCCACGTCCGATTCTCGAAGACTCCCAAGGTAATCGCTTAAATCATCAATATAAAAACCCATGTTAGTAGAAGGAGGTCTATATGAAGCTGTAATTCCATAAGTTGTCTTATTAGCCTCGATAATTAATCGTAAGACATTTGTTTCCCTCAGTTTGACAACCTGTACATCTACACCAAAACAGTGCTTAACATAGGCCAATATATCATCATTTTTATTATAGTCAGATTCGTTATAAAATACATTATAACCAGGAATTCCGTAGTCTAATCCATTACACAGGACCCAACACTCAGACAAAACAATTATATCTAGATTATCAATACCTAATGCGTGGAGAGACAACATTAAATCGTCGTAGTTTTTTCGTATACTTAGAATGTTGAAATGTATGATATTCAAGAGTCTATCGCTCTCAATTTCCCTCCTCACGTCCTCTAAACTACTGTAAACCTTCGTTCTCTCATCCGCCTCCGGCTCAAAAATCTCCATCCCAAAAAAACTATAGAGACTCAATACAAAAAGAAAAAAAAAAAATATCTAAAACAGCTGTGATTATATTATCAAAAATAAAGCAATCTTGATTTTATTCAAATGAAATATTACCCCCGTAATTAACGACTCCCACCCCCAGACAATTTTAAAAACAAACAAGTGGAAAACAAATAAAGTGTGGTATTTAATTCTATGCAGTCACCTCCTGATTGACAGATGCCAATTCTGGGCGTCCAGAAACCATTTCTGCCAGTTTGTCAACATGATGTTTATTCTTCATTAAAATTGTTCCCTTTTCTGTTCTTGATTTAACAACCCCGCCACTGGTCCAAATATTCTTATATCCAAGTTTTTGTACAGCATACTTATACAAATCAAGTCTAGTTCTTGTCAGATCTTCTTTAATTACGATCTTAGTTCCCAAAAATTGATTTCGAGAAAAGAAAATTTGATTACTTTGATTCTCATCCATGAATTCGACCAATATTGGCCGTGTTTTGTTTACATTCTTTCCTCCCAACCGGTAGTTACCGGTTGGTTTTAATTCCATTATCACCGATTGTTATGTTCCTATCATTACATGCGGAAATAAAACTTTCCTTTGGATTCATGTTTACAGTTTCGGGAATTCCAAATATTATTAAATTTGCATTTTTACTCTTCTGCTGCAACTGTTCTAATTTATATTCGGCATCTTCCAATTTTGATTTGATAATATCGATTTCATCGTGAAGTTTAGTACTAATTGTTTTCATCACTTTTTCTGCCAGTCTTTCTATATATTCATCATTCAGCAAGGCCTTAACGGTTTCCTTGACGACTTCTTTTATGGCTGCCATATTTTCTCTGGTAAATCCCATAGTTGTAATACTCGTTTTTCTCCACGAAAGTGTATTATTTATTTACTCTATCTATTGGGACGGTGAGAATCGTACGAACGTCCGGCTAATCGCAACGACACATGGAGAATGATCAAATCACTTGATGAAACAATATCTTGAATAATTGGCATGATGACAGTTATTGACTGTTTCTATTCTACAAAAACAAAGATATTTGAGAATGACACCAAAATTGCTTGATCGAGGATAGCTCCTTTAATTGCGACTGATAAAACTGCAATCCCAAGATCCATAATACGCAAAAGAATTAACGCAGATTCTGAAAATCTCAATTTTAATGAAAGTTAACTCTGCATTGACTTTATAACTTATTTTTTATGTTCTCTCGGTTTTGAAAGAAACAAGACACATTAAATGAAAGAAAAATTCAGGATTTCACCGAATCTTATGTGAAAGAAGAGAAATTAACAATTTTCAAAATACTGTAATGCTGATAAGTGATTTAATACGTGGTATTTCCACCCATTGCGTTAATTATAGCTCGGCAACGATGGTTCATACTCAAAATGAGTGATCTTAAAATGTTCTGATCTAATCCTTCCCCGATTTCTCTGAGTTGGATTCCTAAGTTATTAAGAGTAGCTGGATGATTTTCTGATCTTGTCAGCCTTCTATTGAGGTTATCCCAAACCTACTCAATCGGATTGAGATCTGGACTTCTTGCTGGCTATTCCATTCGAGAGACTTCAACCTCTTCAAGTCACTCCTGAACGATGCGCACGATGGGGTCTGGCATTATCGTCCATAAAAATGAAATTTTCACCAATGTATGGGGAAAATGGCACTACATGCTCTTCAAAAATGCTCCTTATATACCTATCAGCATTCATAGCTCCATTATCAACGACCACTAGATCTGTGCGAGCAGTCAAAGATATTCCACCCCATACCACAATCGTTCCTCCCCTGAAACCAGTAGTATTCAGGAAATTGCACTGAGCATATCTTTCATGTGGACGTCTGTATACAAGGGAACGTCGATCACAATGGTAGAGGCAGAATCTAGACTCATCTGTGAAGAGAACTCTTTCCAAATCAGCCTCTTCTTTAGTAGATATATTTTCACTTCTTCAGGGCTACAAACAGAAATTCACGAAGATTATACTTTGATATTAATTAAAGTGAAGGACGAAAAGCGTTATAACTTTGTTAATTTCATGAAATTTTGGGTATTTGATTCTATAGTTTCGTAACAGCTTCGTGATAAGGAAATATCTTTCATATCGTCTTCCTTGAATCCTTGAGCTACAGTATAAAAATCGAAGAAAATATTTCACGCTAAAGTTTAGCGAGTCAATTCTGAATTTGATATAAACATCTTTTGATGAATATGCATTTAAAAGAACTCTCATATGTTTTAAAAATATAAGTACATATATCATAATGCCAAGTAGCGATATTGACTTAGATTTCATTGGTCTGATCTAGAAAGACTCAACCCAAATTATTGCGGCAAATCAAATTTAGTTGATAGCTAAATAGTCGAGTTAATCGACAAAACTCGATTAACCTACTCGGTTGCTTTCACATCAGTGAATTTCTCAATGGATACTTTTACCGATTTGTGAATGATTGAAATTTTAATAAATAGTCATTGAGAGTTTTCATTATGAAAAACAAATCTCGGTGGTATATCTCGAAATTATACCCTTATTTTTCTATCATTTGGGATTGGGTAACAACACAAAGAGGAAAATTATGTAAATCCATCGGAGCCTGCAAGACGGTAATCTTCCCGCTCGAATAAAGAATTCTAACGTATGTTGGAAGGCAATTCGGTAAAGCTTCTTTCCAGTGTCGCTGTAAAATGCTTGCTATTGTGGCTAAACTGGAACTATGTGGCTCTAAATGAATCGTAAAATTTTCTCGAATAGCTTATTGTAAACAAGGATTTTCCTGATGCAAACAACCTCTTAAATTGTACTCTTTTTTGAAGCCAGAAAAATCCTCGAGATTCTCATTATTACTTTTTTTAGTCCTTATTTGAATTCAGTTAATATGAAAGATTGGGAAATAATTTAAAACTACGCACCCAGAAATCAGCAGTGTGTCAAATGTGATTTTAAAATAATATGATACGAGGTCTGTAAATTAAATAATGGGACTGGCAACGTTGCGTTTGATCTGGCAACACTGGAAGCGCGGGGCTTAGTGGAGCGGCAGGGGAACATGTGATCCATCTTCCGTACGAGTTTGATCTCGCTCGAGTTATTTGGTTGTGCGTAGCGATTGTTTTTGTGAAACAGTTTTCTCTATTGTGTTCTAAAAATTAAAGAAATCAATTTTAAACAACGGTGTGCTATCAGGTTTTGCTTCAGACTTAAGCACAGTGCAACGGAAACTACTTTTAAACTTCAGCAGGCCTACGGAGATAGTGTTTTGTCACGAGCCCAGGTTTTTCGGTGCTTTAAGAAGGAAGAGAGTCCGGAAGGCCTTCATCTTCAAGAACCGATGAAAATGTCGACAGAATCCGGGATCTTGTGCGTTCAGATCGTCGGTTGATAGTCAGAATGATAGGGGAAGAGTTAAATTTGAGTCACACCACCGTTCATCAAATTTTGACCAATGAATTAGGGATGAGAAAAATCTGCGCATAAATGGTTAAAAAAAACAGTAAAAATGGCCAGTAAAAACATTCCTGTGGCTCCTCAGCCTCCTTATTCGCCTGACTTGAGTTCTTGTGACTTTTTGTTACAACGGCAATATATAAATTTCATCTGTAACTGATTGCAAAATTATCAAGAGAGAATCAAAGGAACTGGTGAAATAAGTCGTTCAAAAGAGTAGCAACATAATTGAAACATTTGAAATTTAATTATCCAATAGAAAATATTTTTTATTCAGAGTAAAAAGCCGGATGAAAAGAACAAAATGTTTATTACGAAAAGTGAAAAAAATACATTCGCCAACATTTACTTGTTACGTACATGAATCACGATCTCGACTTGTCATCTAACTTAAGAGTTGAAACTACGACGACGCCAATTGCGCATAGCTGGTGCAATCCAGTGAGTAAAAACAGAAATAACAGAATTGTACATTCAATAATATTCTGTTCTATCCCATTCTTAGGAATTTCTGGGTTTAGTTTTAGAAAACTACTTGTTTAATAAAAACAAGTAGATGCCTCTGCAATATAGATAATTTATCTTAACTTACTTAACTTACTTTGACACTTGTCATAATAAATGTCAGTCGATACTTTTTCCTCTGCTATTTTTTAAATGAAATAAGTATTATATCACAAACTTTCCCAATTATGTATGATGATTTCCCTTTGAATGGGTTCCATAGCAGACTTCAAACATCAGAAGATCTGAAAAATCGTCACTTGGAACGCAAGACCCGATTCGAAGAATCCTCCTTGCAGATTGGAGACAAATTGTTCAGATCAGGTTCTCAGCCTTACAACTTTCATAGAATCAGGCTTCAATGATAGGTTGAAAACAGGAGCTGCTTTCATCGATTTATCTTCGGCATATGACACTGTGTGGAAAGATGGATTAATTTTCAAATATATATACCCATCTGAAGTTTAGGAAAATGGTACGATTATTAGAAAATATGTTATCTGATAGAAGGTTTCGTATTTTTATTGACAATAAGAGTAGCAACTTCAAAACATTGAAAAACGGTCTTTCTCAGGAATCAGTTTTAGCTCCTTTACTTTTCAATTTATATCTAAGTGATTTGCCCACTACATCATCTCAAAAATTTGTTTATGCTGACGACATTGCTATTGCTTACCAACATTCGGATTTCCATACTCTGGAAAACATACTGTCATCTGATTTGGAAATTTTAAAGAATTATTTTATTGAGTGGCGATTATGTCCAAATCCCAACAAAACAGAGGTATCTTGTTTCCATCTAAATAATCATGAAAAATATAGGAAATTAGCTGTAACTTTCAATGATTCTCCTATCGAACATAATTTCTATCCAAAATACTTAGGAGTTAAATTAGATTCATCTCTCAATTACAAGGCTCATTTTAATGATCTGAGCCTAAAACTGAAAACTAGGAATAATATTGTTCAGAAACTAGCTGGATCATCTTGGGGTGCTGATGCTTCTACTCTTCGCACAGCATCTCTAGCCCTAGTCTTTCCTGCAGCTGAGTATTGTTGCTCTGTTTGGTTTAATAGTGCACATACACAAAAAATGGATGCACAATTGAATACATCCATGAGAATAATTACTGGCACCATAAGATCTACACCGGTTCATTGCTTACCAGTTTTGTCTAATATTGTCCCTCCCCATATTCGCAGACAGACTGCAGCTCTGAATTCTTGGAATAAATATCATTCTTTTCCCACTTTATTCCCAATTATTTCAAATTTTCCACAAAATAGAATTCCCAGATTGAAGTCACGTAACCCATTATGGCATAATACGTTCTTCAATATGAACATAAGTGATAAAGAATTATGGAACCTAAATGGAACTCTTACGAAATGTTCAATAAGTATCTCATTTCTGATCCTTCTGAAAAAGTTTCTAGTTTTGATCTTCGAAGAAAAATTTGGACAGTTCTCAATCGTTTGAGAACAGGTCATGGTCGTACCAATGGCATGCTATTTAGATGGAACTCAGTTCCTAGCGCAAGTTGTGAATGTGGAGAAGCAGAAGAAACAATACCTCATCTCATCAATAGTTGTCCCATATATAAATTTCAAGATTGGTTTTAGGGTTATTCATGATGTTTCCAATTCTTTCTTGGAATGGGTTGTAAATTTCAAACGAATATGATACGTATTTTTGTTATTCAGTTCTTTTTTCTGCTTTTGTCTTTTTATTTCCAGATTCAATGTGAGAACCTTGAACAAGTCTTTGTCTCCATCAATAAAAGACCACTCTTGATGAAAGAAGTCCCTACAATATATTTCAGCTTATTTTTGTATTTTCACACTTAGACGGGGAGCCAGGGTTTTTTTTTTTTTTGGGGTTTTTTCCTAGGCTTTTATGTCATACGCCGAATTGTATGACACCCCGTCACTAACCCCTGATCTATATGCTTTATTGTTTGCTAACTGAATATTGTCAGCCAAAAGTTCAAAAGAATATACAGTGTGGAAACCACTTATGGAATAAAATTCTTTATGACATTATTTTAGAAAATTATATAAAATGCTGAGACACGTCAACTTTTAAATTCAGTTGTGCGTTATGTGAACATAAATTTAAATGTACAGGGTGATATACGTAAGTCTGCTATAGTCGGTGTTCTCTTTTTTTAATGAAACACCCTGTATATTTGTATATTTTTGAAATCCTCTTAATGAATGGATTTCAACAAACTCAATAATGTATGGTCAATTATGAATTATACAGGATGAAATTTTAAAATTAATAATTTATTTTACTTGAAATATTGGTACTTTTTAAATTAGCTAAATACGGATTTATCAAAATTCTAAACTAATTATTAGACGTATTTGGAAAACCTTCTGCATTAAATAAAACCTGGTACGCCTATGAATTTTATCATAAATACCTAAAAGTGCATAGAAACGCCAATAATTAGACAAAATCGGTAAATAATGTGGATTGTTTTAATATTCTGTCGGTTGTTGATGTGTTGACAGTTTATATTGAAAAATTAAATCTTTGTTAAAAACTTATGTGCTTCGAAACTACAATGAAATATTTAACTGAGACTCACCGAATTGAGATTTTAATGATGATCGGGTACGGGGATAACTGCAGAAGTCAAGTTGAAGTGGCAAACTTATTTAATCAGAGGTATCCCGAATTGCCTAATATTTCACAAAGCACAGTGTCTAAAATTCATGCACAATTCAGAGAACTTGGACATGTCAAACCATTAAAAAGAAAACCAAACTTCGTTGAAGATGATGTGAAAGTGAATATTTTGTTAAGTGTCGAAGAAAATCCAACTTCAAGTACACGTCAAATTGCCCATGAAAATAATGTTAGTCATACAACTGTTCTAAGGTGTCTTCATAAAGAAAAACTTCATCCCTACAAATTGACTTTTGTGCAGGAGTTAACAGAAGACGATCCAGATCGTAGAATGGATTTCTGCGAAAGATTGATGAATTAGCTGAACAGAAATGAGATAGCTCTTGGTACCATTCTTTTTTCTGACGAATCAACATTCACAATGAATGGGGAGGTAAACCGACAGAACTGTAGATATTGGTCAGAAGAGAAAAGGTGAACGTTTGGACCGGTATCATAGGCGACCATATTATTGGTCCTATATTTATAGATGGAAATTTGACAGCTGAAAAATATTTAAATATGCTTACAAATGAAGTTATTCCTGCGTTGGCAAACTTATATCCCAAAGCAATAGATCCTAGCTTACCGAATGAAAATTTTTGGTTCCAGTAAGACGGGGCAACACCCCATTATGCTTTAATGGTAAGAACTTATTCAAAGGAAATCTTCCCCAATAAATGGATTGGACGAAGAGGTACTATTGAGTGGCCAGCTAGATCGCCAGACCTTACGCCGCTGGATTTTTTTCTATGGGGCTATCTCAAGAACAAAGTATATTCAACACAACCAACTAGCATTGTAGACCTCAAAGACAGGATAACCACAGAAATACGGAATATTTCACCTCAAACTTTAAACAAAGTTAAGGAGGAGTTCTATAGAAGACTGTGCTATTGTCAACAACTAGGTGGAGAACATTTTGAGCATTTATTTTAATGTGTTAAAATCAAATACATCAGCTATTTTATGTATGTGTTTAATAATTGTAAAATAAAAATTTCACCCTGTACAATTCATAATTGACCATACATATTTAGTTTATTGAAATCGGTTCATTAAGGGGATTTCAAAAATATACAAATATACAGGGTGTTGCATTAAAAAAAGAGAACACCGACTATAGCAGATTTACGTGAATCACCCTGTACATTTAAAATTATGTTTACATAACGCACAACTGAATTCAAAAGTTGACGTGTCTCAGCATTTTTTTAATTTTCTAAAATAATGTCATAAAGAATTTTATTCCATAAGTGGTTTCCACACTGTATATATCTTAATAAGAAGAAGTGTATAATGATAAAATAAATGCTACAATTTCAATGATACAGAAAAGGCATGTAATAATTGAACCATCAAAATTTATGATCTCCTTATTGGGGAACCTTAACTTTCTTCTTCATTATTTGACCTCCTCTCATTCTTTTTTTATCTCTCCGTTCTTTGCTTTGATAAACATAGAATTCGACAAATAATCCCAAAATACCGAATACACATCCGGAACCTAAAAGAATGAAACATCCCTCAAGTTTGTTCAATGTGAACAATCTATTCAGTTCCTGTCTACTCGTGAATAAATTTTGCATATAGAAATTTTCATGCTCGTTAGAGAGTTGTTCAAAGATGAAGTCCACAAATCCTGCTTCAACAGCATGTAGTATTTTAGTATTCAAAAATTCTGTTATGGGATGGTTATATTTCATCTCGTAGTTAAGATGATGTATTGCATAGCAGTTATCGATGATCTTCATGTTTTGTCTTCCGTAATCGTCTAATTTTCCTAAAACATTCAGAATTTTTCTTTTGAATTTCTCCACCCTTACTGCGTATTTCTTTGATTTCAATTTTTCGTTGATGGCTTTATCACTTTTTTCAAGTTCAAACAAATTTATTAAAGGTTGTAAATTCGATTTGGAGACTCTCATTTGGACCATTGCTTCCTTGGATATATCCAGCCATTTTATTTCGTTCTGAACCATATCTTCCCATGTTGTTAAGCTTCCATAGGTTCTGGGTTTCCTTAAATTACTTGTAAGTCCTGCTGAGAAATAAGTGGTTATTATCAAGGAAATAAAGCACCACCATAATGAAACGAATCTCATGAACGTATGTCTCTGGGAAGGAAAACGAGGAATTCCATACGTTGATATATAACCCAACACTAAAACTATAGAATAAACCAGGCTATATTGAAGTCTATAGATTTCAGAAGATTTTTTCATGAGCACAGACATAAAAATAACAATAAAAAAGAAAACAACCCATAAGTAAACTTGGAATACTTGGAATGTGAATGTTGTATCAGGATAAAGTTGTGCTCTAGGTACCAGAAAAGTATTACATTGAGAACTGAAGGGATATGTAAATGTTTTCTCATCAGTAAATCTGGATGCGCCTATAGCAATGTCTGCTTCTGTTGTGTTCAAATAATACACGGGATACCTATGCAGATAAAATCTTTTACGATATTTATCATTTCCGAGATTCTTGAAATGGGTAGGCCAGCCTTCCGTTAATATTCTTAGAAGTTCGACATCCACTCCTAGCAAGTCTTCCCTTTTTTTGATTACAAATGGTGGATAAATGGAGAAGCCGATTTGAAACTCCTTCTTTAATTTACTCAGCATAAATGATGGTGTCCATTCGGTACGCTCATAGGTGAAGTTCCGAAGCAGCTTAATCGCAAGGAAGAACAGTTCAAAAGCATTCTGTTCTTCATGGCTGAATATATTCTCAAATGGTCTTTCCTTTCTTTTGGAGGAAAAAGTGATTTCAAGCCCAATCCTTGTACTACTATCACCTCCAAGTTTCTTTCTACAGCAAAGTTTTGGTATTTCCTTATATTGATTTCCTCAGAACCCCTGAAAATAACCAAGATGGTTGAGTGTACAAGAAATAAAAAATGTTTGTGCTTTTTGATAAGGACGTCATCCAAAATATCCTCGTCCTTAGCTATGATGACGGAGTTACCACATTCGGTTCGTTTTTTTCCCTTTGCTACATCTAAGTCATTATACGTTTTCACGTTCCGTGAAGCCAATCCATTTATTATACCCATATTGTTCAAATCGTTATTATGCACTACGCATAAAAATCGATATTACGAAAAAAAACATTTATAACTTTGTTATTCAAGCGGAATATTTCTTGGGTCTTTATACCTGCGAAGAGGTAAAAGCAAAATATGTATTTCATGCTACCCTTATATCGAAAATGTGCTTGTGGATATGGCACATGGCCAAGTCCTGATCGTAGTTCCCTATGATTTATGCTTTTAATGTTTGATATCTCAGTAAATATTTATGGGTTACCGAATTCGAACAATTTCGCAGATGGCATGACATATTTACCTAGGTATATTTGGATCACATTTGTTTGTATAACTGAAATCGACTACAATCGAGGAATCACTTTTCCACATTTGTATTACTAAGGATGGTGTTGCGAACAGATGAAACTTTCATTATATTATTATATTTTTCGTACTTCCGGGCCTAAAGTGACAACTTCACTCCCTTGTGACAGGTACTAAAATGTCACATTTAATTCCTCCGGGATTAAATATTGACTAAACTCGCGGAACGATTAAATCACAAACAAACGAATTTAAGGGATATTTTATTGAAAAATACAATTAATTAGAATGGTAATTAACGTTAATATTCAAATTAATATTGTGACAGTTCGTCATATTGACCAGTCTTTCTTGGGTTAATGCAGCAGGTAACTGACGAGTAACAGATAGGTCCTTTACATATTGAACAGGTGTTTGTTTAGAAAATCCTGTGGAAACAGGAAGCGAGAATGAGGACTATGGCATAACTATAGTGGACGAATCGGCGACTTGACCAAATATTTTATCTGAAATTTTTTGTTTATTTTTAATAGACGATTCAATATATCCCTCGGCCACGTTGGAGGATTTCCATCCTCCATGTCTCTTCAGCATGTCTATTGTTGCTCCCGAATCAGCTAACAAAGACGCAGATGTGCGTCTAAAACAATGTCCCGTATAAGACGTCGCATTTTCTAATTTCAAGAAAGCTGCTATTTGCCGTGGAAATGTACCAAACATGTTTTTTCCTACTACTCGCGTAGTACATTCTTTGTTGATGTATTGAACAAAAAATTTTGATTGAGGTGTCCCTGTCTTTCGCAATGCCACATATTTTCGAAATATCGCCACAAAACTGATGGCACTGTTTTCTGAATTTTTTATCACAAAATTTCGGTCAATTTTATTTTTGGTGTTTCTAATCGCAATTAGGAGGGAATCGCCCAAATCTCTCACATCGTCGATTTCTAAATCAACCAACTCTTTTCCACGACAAGCTCCCGCAACGCCCAAAATAAGTGCAACCTACAAAAAAATTGATTTCTTAAAATTTCTGAATATAAACATATTTCCAAATTTATCTTAAGCATTAAATATTAATCATCCGGAGCCTTCCGTAAGAACTGATCTACCTGCTCAGACGTGAGAATTCTTGACTTTTTGGCTTAAATCCCTCATTTCTTCTCTTCAAAAAAACTAATAATTTTGGAAATTTACTTATATCAATATCTTCTCTAATGTTAATAACCGATTTCAGCATTGAGTAATGTGCCCAGAGAGTTGAGGCACGCGGTATATAATATACTATTTGCTACACCTACGGGATAATAATATATTTCGGTATGTTGAATTCTGGGAACCAAGATCCTTGTCTATTATTGAATCAATACACTAAATAAGTGTAAAATATTTAAGGAGATGATTCCTCATCGAAAAAAAGATAGGATCTTTCATACAAAGAAACTTCATTGGAGCATCCCTTTTTAAGATACAGCCTCTCAAAGGGGAGACATAAAATTTGTATAACAATTTTTTTCACAAGCACCAAAAAAGTTACAATATTGAAATTAACCTAACGTTTCCTACTAGTAAAAAGACACTTACCAAGTTATTTATTTGGTTTACCCCATGGTTGTAAGGGTGGGAAACGCAACCCCTAAAGTTTATTCCAATTTAACTTTTTGTCTTATTATTTGTTTACCATTTAAAAATTTATTTCCGATAGCCTGTTTCATTCTAAATAAAAATGTCTCTTCAGTTTTTTGCGCAAAATAAACCAGTTATTTTACGAACAACTACCGAGATAGGTCCATCGTCATAAATGCGAACTGGATTTATTATTATTCTGTAGTTAGTACCTGCGTTAAACGACTAAATGGTAAAAAACCTAAAACTAATCTATTATTATAATATGATGCATAGTAAGGTCTAGCGCCTAAACCAATCAAACGATTTGCATCGAATTTTTTTAAAATTAAAGGTAGGCATCTAAACTGATGCAGAAAAATAATAACAAGTGGCAAACATCTATAATTTCTCAAAAAAAAACAAAAAACTTAAAAATTAAGGTTGTTTGGCATGTTTTCGCTGTAGATGGCGCCACCGCTCAACAAATTTTTACTGATATGGGCTTTAATTTCTTTTTCTTGCACTACAAGTCACCATTACCGTCATATAACTCATTAAAAACATTTGTAAATTCGATTAACTTTATTTGTATTTAAATTATAACATGTGACTAATAAATCATATGGTAACATTGCTAGAAGAGGAAAAACACTTTATTTCAGTTGTTTTATGTAGTCAATTTAAAAGGGTGAAGTGAATTTTAATTAAACCAGGGTATTTGAAGACTTTAAAAATTGATTCCATTTTTTTCAGTGAAACTCGATTTGTTTATTCAGACCCATTAAACAATCTTACAAATCAATTTTTTTGGTCAAATTGTACTACTGAAATAAACGAAGATGCCAAAAAACGTCAAGATACATTTAAAAAACAAATTGTTGACAATAGTTTGGTAACTATGGTCTGCTCAATCAAGCATACAGATACAACATGAAAACTAAGAGGTGTAAATTTGATTAACTTTATTTGTATTTAAATTATAACATGTGACTTATAAATCATATGGTAACATTGCTAGAAGAGGAAAAGCACTTTATTTCAGTTGTTTTATGTAGGCTTTCAATTTAAAAGATGAAGTGAATTTTTTTGAATAAAATAATTCGTGAATTTGAAATAGTTAAAAATTTCAAATTTTGTTATTTGAATAGAATTACCTTAAGTGAAAGTTGAACTGTTAGTGCGAGTTAAAAAGGTTCGAGAGTACTACCTGAGTTGGTCAGAAAGTGAGCATTTGAATAATTTTATAACAATTTATATTTTATATGACATGCTTGAATATATAAGATGGAAACTGCGATTTTGAAAAAGTTTCATTTTAAAACTAATTGTCAAACTTATTAACCTTTAATAATTATAATAAACATCTATAATTTCAGCTTTGACTTTCAAAGAGGAAAGACGTGTTTTGACGAGCTTGATTTTAAGTTTGATTTCATGCTTATTTTAATTTCCAAATCTACCGAGTAAGTTAATTTAGAAAATTATAATTGAAAAAGATATTGAAAACCCAAAATTGGATGGTTATTCTCCATTTTTCGGTAAAAATTGAAAATGGGTCACGTCCGATTTTTCAATTTTGAGTTAGGTCCAGTGTAAAATTTTAATTTACAATGGAGACACGACGACGATGCAGACCTGTGGGTTCTCGAAACGCTACCCGGACAACCCGAACTGAAAGAATGCTTGATGTCTGAAGGTAGACATATGTATTGAACATTTAATATGATTTCTACGTATTGTGTGTTTTGTCATTAATAAATTAGTTTTGTTTTTTACCATTTAATGCAGGTACTAACTACAGAATAATAATAAATCCAGTTCGCATTTATAACGATGTACCTATCTCTGTAGTTGTTTGTAAAAGAATTTTTTGCTGCGAATTGGTTTATTTTGGGCAAAAAACTCATGAGACAAATTTTGTTCAAAATGAAACATGCTATCGGAAATAAATTTTTAAATGGTATACAAATAATAAGACAAAAAGTTACATTGGAAATAAACTTTAGGAGTTGCTTTTCCCACCCTTACAACCATGGGGTAAACCAAATAAATAACTGGATAAGTGTCTTTTTGCTAGTAGGAAACGTTAAGTTAATTTCAATATTGTAACTTTTTTGGTGCTTGTGAAAAAAATTGTTATACAAATTTTGTGTACTCCCTTTGAGGCGCTGTATCTTAACAAGAGATGATCCAATGAAGTTTCTTTATATGAAGGATCCTATCTTTTTTTCGATGAGGAATCACCTCTTTAATTATTTTACACTTATTTAGTCACACCCTGTATTTTAAGACGTTCTGAATTATAGCCAGAATGTTGATCAACCTTTCAGAAACTGACATTAAATGAAATGGAAAATTAGAAGAATACTGTTTTGACCCGCACTATATACAGGGTGTCTCAAGTTCGAGTGCCAATTAGACGTTTCTGGAGAACTAGACATATTTGAAATCTGAAAATTGGGATTATGATATTGTTCGAAGTTCTCTACAGAGCTTAAATATTTTCGAAGTCCAAAAACTTCCAGTTATACAAGGAGTGAAAATAAATTCGACGAAAATATTTTTTTTCAAGTTTTTCATTCCTGGTATGATCGAGTATTCAATAGTGTAACATTTCTGTTAAAACCATTGTATTAAATCGAATAGTTTTCAAAATATCAAAAAACAAACTGGAAAAAAATCAAATATGTTCAGTCAGTAATATGTTCATTATTATTATTTCGAATATCCTGAGCGTAAACCGTTTTTACAACATCGAAGAAGAAGGATGTGAAAAGGTCATGCATCTTTTGGATTTCAAAAATATCATCACAGGGTGTTTCAAATTTTCTGTTGAAAATTGTGATCTTAAATTGGCCATAACTTCTGTTTTTCAAATTAGAACCCTATTTTTTTTATAATTGTGTTGTATTCTGCGGTAAAAAATAATGATAGTTTTCTCACATGATTATGCTCCTAAATTCAATAATTTCTGAGTTATTTGAAATTTTCTGGATTTATGTAGTACTTAGAGTCAAATTCTTCGAATCTGATTCATAAGGATATTCTATGAGCATAGAAGATAAATCATCCCATTTATAATTCACAAGTGTCAGACAGGTCTGTCTCATTGTTAGTCGTTATGAAATTTTTTGATTTCACAAAATGAATCGTTGCTAGTCTAATAATGAGATTTTGGATTTATTTCTTATATTGTACTTTTTCAATTGTATACGCAATACACATTCGAATGCACTTAATGATATTGTTTATTTTTTATTTCAAACCATGGTGGATGACACAAAATGTTGAATATCCAATTAGAAGTATCCCCATTTTATTTTCACAATTCCTGAAAAGATGTTTCAAACTTTCACATTCACCATGTATATAAAATAGATCCAGAATTTCGTAATTAGAATAACGGTTCATTTTGATCAATCGAGAAATGAAGATAACGAATAACAATAACACCTGACACTTGTGAATTATTAACAGATAATTTATCTTCTATGGGTAGAGTGTTCCCATGGTTTCGAAAGAATATTCATTGAATTTTTTCAGATGCAATCAATTTGACTCTACGTACACCATAAATTCAGAAAATCTCAAATAACTTAAAAATTATTAAATTTAGGAGCATAATCATGTGAAAAAACTATCATTATTTTTGACCGCAGAATCCAACAGAATTATAAAACAATAGAGTTCTAATTTGAAAAACAGAAGTTCTAGCCAATTTAAGATCACAATTTTCAACACAAAATTTGAAACACCCTGTGATGATATTTTTGAAATCCAAACGATGCACGACCTTTTCACATCCTTCCTCTTCGATGTTGTAAAAACGGTTTACGCTCAGGATATTAAAAATAAGAATAATGAACATATTACTGACTAAACATATTTGACTTTTTTTCCAGTTTTTTTTGGATATTTTGAAAACTATTCGATTCAATACAATGGTTTCAACAGAAATGTATTCACGATTGAATACTCGATCATACCAGGAATGGAAAACTCGAATTTATTTTCACTCTCTGTATAACCGGAAGTTTTTGGGCTTCGAAAATATTTTAGCTCTGTAGAGAACTTTGAACAATATCATAATCCCAATTTTCAGATTTCAAATATGTCTAGTTCTCCAGAAATGTCTAATAGGCACTCGAACTTGAGACACCCTGTATAATAGCCATGCCACATAATTATTAACAATAATGAGATAAACTTCCTTAAAATTTGCCTTCATCAAGAAATGCAAGCTCTCGAACACAACCAATTTCATTCATCCAATGGAAATTGAATTTTCCGATTTTCTTAAGAATCTGTATAACCCTGAAAATGTCAAGAAACTTAACTGTTTATGCAGAATCCCTACGTGATAATCACATCGACCGCGAACTTACCTACTCGCCTCTAGCATTGAAACTTCGAGTCATTCAGAAAATCTCATTCACGAAAGCGTTATCGAGAGCACTCTCTGAGGACCAGTTGTTTTCAGTTTGGGCATTTTAAATCTTTCCATTCCACACCAACCAATACAATGGACCGCATTTTTCAATTTCGTTTAGTTGAACTCATTCCGACCTGCGATACAACTTGAAGTATCACTATAGATTTGTTTTAAGTCGGCATATTCGATCCAGCGGCAGTTTAAAACCGAAAGTAAAAAAATTGATCCGTTTAGTGATCGAGAATGAAAATATCCCCCATGCCCCTGATTTCTTAGACTCTAATTTCCTCACTAAACAATAATTTGAGATGTATCCTGTCCTGAGCTAAATTAAATTCAGGAAATCCAACAACGGAAATGGAACACAGGAGCATACGCCTTATAGGTAGAAATTGTATTGTTGCAGATGACAAGACTGATATATTTCATTATAAATGCTTGGCTAGCATTCTTCCAGAGGACCACATATTTGAATTTATTCAATGATGGGGATGTTATTTACAGAGATAACTGAAATATCCCCGGCAGTGAACTGACAGGTTCATTAGGGTTTGTCAAAGATATACTCAACTCTGAATGTGGTATAAAGGCGAACTGCTTTCACAATCTTGTCGGATGAGATTTGATGTTGCTTAGCTCTTTGATTCTGACGATCCGAATGAAAAAGAATGGAGAGTTCTGTTGATGATCATTTTCTGTGTGTGTATATTCATTTTCATGATATAATCGGATGAGTGAAAATTTCTGATAGAAAACCCATCAGATTTTTATATTAACTTCTGCTAACTTTTTTTTCCAATTGTTCGAAATGAAATTCCTTATAAACTGGGGAAGCTCTTATTGTTATATTGGTCCAGCATTTACGTTTTTCGTACGGGGTGTTTATTATTTGATAGTGATCCTCATGTGATTACTCTTGTTGAGCTCATATCGATCAATTGAGTAAAAAACATGCTCTCAAGATGATCACATAAATCGACTCTGAATGAAATGAGGCGATAAATAAAAATCTGGAGTTTTTTGCTGGCATCACCTCAAATCTTCCATATATCTCCCAGACACTGTCTGCCCTCGGCTGTAACAAGTAGAGTTGGAGTATTCTCCAAGACTAAATGGCTAGTTCATGGATGATATTTTTTCGGTTTTTCAGGTCAAATAGCACTGCCCATCTGGCGCGTTGGGAACAGGTCCAGAGGGAGGTGAAAGGAACAGGAACTTATCAGCTGACTGAAACGGAGCTGATTTATGGGGCGAAATTGGCGTGGAGGAACGCCGCTAGGTGCATAGGCCGAATACAATGGTCCAAACTACAAGTAAGTGCTTTCTGCTGTACAATCGACAGTGATATGACCATCAAATACGATGAACTTGAATAGAGTGACTCCTACGTGCATACAGCATATGGTTAAAAATTGATGGTTTCACATAGTAAGAATTTACACTAAAGAATTGAGTTTTTTCGTTTAGTCATTCTGCAACCTGAAAGTCTTTATTTTCATATCTTAAATCATAAAAGTTCTGAAATAAGTCGATGTAGAACTAGTAGACTACGAATGCACTCTAATTTTTATATGGGCTTTGCTTTTTAAACTTCAACTTGTACTCCTACAATCGATTATGATATAAATATCTAATACAATGAAGCTGACCAAGGAGATGATATTTAAAGTATAGGCTTTAAAATGAAAGAATTTGAATACCGGTAACTAACGTGAATGAAGTGAGTTTTTCGTTAATTCACTCATGAATTGAGAAATAGATGAACTCGAGATAAAATCGACGTAATCCGGCATTCTCAAAGAATGTGGCAAATTGAGCCGATGGTTTACTTTCGCACCCTTATAACTCCATTCAGAAAGATTTGGAAATTCGATTAGATAATTGATGAGCAAAAACGAATGTACAGATGAGTTTACTTGAATATGAAAATATTCATCCAATTCTATTTATGTCGAAACCATATAATAACGAGTCAAAATTCAAAAATTCAGAAAAGCATAAACGTGAGGTTCGTAGTTTTTGCGCGCATGTTATAGATACTAGAGTTTCCAGTACTATGGAACACTGTTATTTTAATAAAACCTATATCTCGAATTAAGAATATGAATATCCTGAAGCTAATAAGGAAAACTATGAGTAGTTACTTATAAAATGATCTAAAAATGACAATTATAGTCTTACACTTTTATATACAGAGTGAGTTTTAACCATTGATTCTTGACGTCTAAAGAAACATTTTCTTCCTACAACATTTTTCCAAATTTGGCCCTGTGCAAAAGATATAAGGTGTCAAAATTTCATAAAAATTGCATTTCCACCTGTAATATTCAAACGACAAAATCAATTGAAATGATCTTTTGTAAAAAGATTCAGATAACAGTCATGCATATTTTGGCGTCAATAGATTTATTCCATTTCTTGTGGGTTTCTCACTAATACTGTACAGATTGGTTGAGTTGCTTGAAAAACAAATATCACTTGAACTAAAGGTTCGTTTTTGCACTTTCTAAAATCATTAGTTTTTTTTGCATTCATCATCTTTTTTTCAAAATTCCATTTTTGAAATATTTGAAGTTGAAGGAAATTAAATCGATATAATCATCTGATGAAACATGAGTGAGTGAATCATTTCTTGGAGGGATAATAATGTTTTTAAACAATTCAGATTCAATAGTGGGTGCTGGGGAAGATAATTTTCGTTCAAACTAAACTGGACTACAGAGGGGTATTTGCCCAATGTGAAAATTTAAAATGCTTATAACTTTTTAACGCAGCTGAATATGGAAAAACGGTATGGAAGAAAAGTGTTTCTTCTTCTCAAGAAACTGTGGTTAAAATTAATGCAGTGGTCAGGGCAAATACCCCTCTGTAGTCTAGTTTAGTTTGAATGAAAAATACCTTCCACAGCATACACTAAAGTATCTGAATTGTTCAAAAACATTATTTTCCCTCTAAGAAATGATTAACTCACTCATGTTTCATCAGATGAGGTCCATATCCAGAAGGAAGATACAAAATACTAATTTTCTGGTAAAAATAATTCAACACCATAAACAGATTTTTGCTGTTCTACTATAATTTCTTCCTACTTCAAGATTATAAACCATCCCTTTCTAGTGAGAAATTCCAAAAAAACCTCAGAATTATTGGATGTTATCATCATACATTTGTAATTTTCTTCTTAAAATTTTCAAATCATGAAAGCCATCATTTCTATGAAAACTTCCAAGGCAAGAGGTTGTCACATTGCTTTTTTTTCACTCAAAGCCAGAAAAAATCATCTATGATTTTCCAAACACTGATATTTCTGAAGTTTCGTCTCCTTGACAGAGACCAGTGAACAGGTCTATGAGGTCTCTTGATATCATACTGTTAAAAACATGAAAATCTTTTTCGAAATCTTCAACAACAATGATTGATGTCACTACGAATAATTATTTTAAAGTGATGTTACTTTGCTTGATGATTATTTTCTCTACTGAATCCCAATAACAATTTACTTAGATAGATTACAAGTATTCCCAGATTTAGGTGTGCAATTATACTTGCTCGAAGAAATTGAGTTTGATCACCTAAATTTGATTCTGAAGAATCAACTTTAATAAAAATTTTTTGTTAAATCATTAATATGAATCTATTCTGTTTAGACTATAATTAATTACTGAACATGCGTAAATTTTTGGTTTTTATAATCAGAATATCTGTTTTGATTATGTAAACAAAAACAGAAATATTGAATAATGGTTATTCATAGATTATGTCAAATTTTAATACCTCACCATGGAATATTAATTTATTACCGAACCCCAGGAGAGAAATAAATTAATAATTGCAAAGTTTTTCTTGAATGAAAGATAATATCTGTAACCATTATTGATCTTTAGTTATAATTTTTCTCAGAATAACTAGAGTGAATTATTATCACATTAAAATGTTATTAAAACGTCTCTGTGGTGGGTAGTTTCCAATAAAATAGTGTTCTGTGGTTCCTTGTTGTTTTGATTCTGTTTGAAACTGCCAACAGTTATTTAAAAAAATTTATGAAGCACTGACGTGAGGTCAGATTGCTTTGGCGCTCTTGTTGACCTACTTGCGAGTGAATATTCAAACCTTAACAAATCTATAAGCTCTCTGATCGGGTGAACAATAGTCTTTTTCCGTACTATGGGACAATGTGATGTAAATATGAAAGCCTAATGAATAAACAAACCTTTATCTCAATTTGAAAATAACTACTCATAATTTTCACCAAATTTTGTTCTATGCTTTTCCTAAAAACTTACGTCATTGCTTTTCTGAGTTTTGACAACGCCATCAAATTCTTTCTCTATGATAAAAAATTTTTGATTAATATTACGTCTGTGCTTTTCTGAATTTTGACAACGTCATCGACATCGAATTCTACCTCTATGAATTCTATGAAAATTTTCATTGATATTACGCCAACTGACACTGATATCTAGGTCCGCAAGTTGTCAAACGAATATCGATATGTGATGGCAAATCTTTCAATGACAAAGCTCGGACTTCATGACATTTCTATTTTTCTCTTGAGTAAATGAAAAAAATGATCATATCTTCAGGGGAAAAGCTACGACAATGAAATTTGGGGATGAGTAAGATATCGGTAACCTCAATATATATAAGGATTTTTATTTAAATCTAAATGAAGTCTTAGGAGATATTAAGTATTGAAATTTTTTTTTTTGGGAATTTTTTTAAAATTTTCTAGCGTGACGATTTCTGCGAAATTTTGCAAGCCATTTCGTTTCAGCCTCCCTCAATAACATTCCAAGTATCAACTTGATCGGATGGATATTCTAGTAGTTATTGAGGAAACAAAATTTCAGATGCTCATAACTACTGAACCATCCGACGGATTTGGCCCAATAACGAACTTGACCGAGATATTTGGACAATTAACCTATTCTGAAAATTTGAAAACTCTAGCTGATTCCTTTTGGATGCTAGAGAGGATACGGCCGGCCGGCCGGCCGGACGGCCGGACGGCCGGCCGGACAGACTCAACTTTCGCCACGAATTCTTCATCAGGAGTCGAACCCAATCGATTGAGACCATTTTCGGCTCGATATTCCAAAATTACAGACATTCGGGCAAAATGATAGGCACTCTGTTCGGGTGAACAAGAGCGCCAAAAATGTGGAAAATATTATAATAAAATAATAATAATGATTCCGATAGTTTGAAATCATTCAATTCAGTATGAAATGATTATGGTCAGAAAATCATTTCTATTCTAATCATGCTTGTTTATGAGCCTATAGCTTCCAGTTTCAATATTGATTGAATTTTAATTGACCATGCATCATAACAAACATTCAGAAATATTAAGTCAAATTCTATTATCTCCTAAGTTTGTGAACCAGGTTGAATCGATGTATGAAATAAATATGTGAAAAAACTATAAACCTACAAAATAAATCTAGGAGACTGTGTTCGAAGTTTTTAAAACTCATATGAGCTTAATTTGAAGCATTCTTATGTTAGAATAGATATAATTTGATGAACCCTGAAAGTCTGAAGCTATAAAGAAACAGCTCTTCATAAAGACAAGTCTTCAATTTAACAGTTACTGACAGAAAATACATTACCTATTTCAACGGTCACGAGAATATACCGAAGTACCTATGTAAGTGATGGAAATATTTTTCTCTATTTATTATGGAATATTACTCTAGATTAAATATTAAACAAGGTGCTAGACATCATTAATAATGAATGCAGCAAATGGCAATTCAGATTTTGTAGTGAATGTAAGACAAAAATTGTTCAGTAGTTAATTTCATCTATAGTGTTTAGTGGTGGAACCATAGACTGGAGAGATTTCCCCAACCTTTTGTAGAAATATTTAATAAAGACATAAAATATGGCAACATTGAACAAATCTGATTATTGAATCATTTGAGCACAGAAAATTTGGACAAAATTATATCGATTTAATTCGTTTCAACTCCAAAAATATCAGGAATGGTGCAATTTAGGAGGAAAGATGAAGAATGATTTAATCTACAAAATAGAATAATGATTCCAGGAATTACAAGATACGGACCTTTAGTTCAACCAATCTATAGAGTAGTTGTGAGAAACCCACAAGAAATGGAATAAATTTAATGATGCCAAAATATGCATGACTGTTATCAAAAACCTTCTACAGGAGATCATTTCAATTGATATTGTCGTTTGAATATTGCAGGTGAAAATGCAATTTTAAATGGAATTTCAACACCCTATATCTTTTGAACGGGGCCAAATTTGGAAAAATGTTATAGGAAAAAAATGTTGCTTTTGACGTCAAGAATCTATGGTTGAAATCAACGCAATGGTCAAAGACTCACCCTGTATATATATATTTCTGCGACTGTTGGGGAATTGTATGAATGAGAAAGTATAAGGGTGCATTTTTAAAATAAAATATTTGGGGCTAGTATTTTTAGCAGTGGTAATTAGAATTGAAATGACTTATTCTGGTAGCATTTTTGATAAATTTAGGAATTCGTCTTGTAGAATCTCCGAAGCTTGTCTGTTAACCGTAGAATTGGCTATATGGAATATCTTGGAAATCTATATATAGTCAAATTAGAATACGAACAACCGCAGTAAAAACGTATCAATTGCAGTAAAAAATTAATATCGACTGCAAAAGAGTACTGATCCGATCAAAACCTGTTAACATGAGGTTTTCAATGCGGTTATAAATGCGGACAGTCAAAAACATGAAAACACGTGTCCATTTCAGCTATCCTGTAACCAATAATTGAATTCAATGAACCGAAGCTTTTCATATATGCTTAATGGATTCGCACACCATTTTGCGCGAAATTGGACAGTTGGGACGGTATAATTCGGACCTGTCGTTAAAAAAAATCGAACAAAACTGGTCCGAGAGTATTATACATACGAGAGATTTTTCAAACATTTAGTTCGAATCTGCGAATGGGCCAAATTCAATGGTCCAAGTGAATTAGTGTCGTTCGGAAATTGGGAAATGCGTGAAACATGGTTTCTATCTGTTGGAATAAAGCTTTTGATCAATGTACCTAGTCACTAGTGTATGTAAGAATTATTGATATCAGAACCGACCTCGACACTACAGTCGAAGCTTTAATTCTGGATAAACAAAATAAGAACATTTTTTAAAACAATTACATCAAAATATTTGGAATAGCTATTATTATTATTATTAGACTGACTGTCTCCATCATTAAGTTTGCGATTACTTAATTGGCTGATAGCGACAAAATTCCGATTTTCCAAAGCCGCCTCTGGCTTCAATATTTCATGAAAGCGCTATATAAATTTACGGGCCTTGTCAGTGACATAGAAACTGGAAATATTCACGGTAAATCTTGTCACATACGATGAGATGACTCCTGACGCTATACCACGAATGATAGATGCAAAAGACTATAAAGACATGAAGTTTATAAATGGTTATGCGTTAATGGTACCGAGAGCCAATTGCTATTCGGGGAATTGATTATGGATTGTGGATAGTATCGACAGTGTGAGTGGTGGGTGGTGTTGCTGAAGTGGAATTAATAATAACAATTTTCTATCCCGATGCATAATTATTCTTACCATTTCTACGTTTAACTTCCACATTGAGTGAGCATTGTTATGCTCACTTGTAATGGGTTCATGCTACTTCTGTTTCAGCTATTTCGTAATAATTTACAGAAAGTGAAATAGGTTTGAACGAATAACATGAATCATGCTACAAATATACCTGAAATATGGATAAATAAAAATAGCAATTCAACTAGTTACATATTGCAAGATTTCTTTTGCAAAGGAGATAAAACTTCTTGTGGTATAGCTTCAATCGTTAGCCATGGGGATTATTTGTGCTCAAAGTCAGAACGAGCGACGTTGCCGGTTCTACGTTAACTCTAGGATCCCGAATGTATCATTAATCAAATATGTATATACACAAATATTCATTTCTCATTTTCTATAATGATAAACATTTAAAGGTTAGTTTCGGAGAGCTTTCGCATGCATTGATTGCTGCATTAGTTAATAAACAAAAAAAAAACTGGTTAACCATTCATTCCTCGTTTTATTTACTGCTGAAAAATTCGAGAGCCATGGAATAATTCGAATTCATCTCGTAATCTTGAAAAAACTTCAGCTTCTCTCCCACCTTATTTTGCGGAGTTCTAATGAAAATTATGAACCGTCACTTGCAATCAGATTCCGCAATCTTGTCATTGAAGGACTATCATTAAAAACTGCAATTGAAAAACCCCGGGGTTTATCACCTCAACTGTTTCCCCCATGTTATTTTTATAAATTGTAGCCTTGAGTGCTTGGGGAAACGCTCATCAAGTATTTGGCTCTCATTTCACTTTGTTTACCACACCCCATCAGCAATCTAGCAGAATATTTTTATTCCGTTTGATGGACGCTTGCAAGTTTCATTACTATCACGGAGAAGATCTGGAGCTCGAGACGCTGCAATTTCGGAAAGGCACTTTTCATTTCAGGTATCAATTATGAGAGTCGGGAAAATGTGATAAATTTAGGTATCGACTATAATTATCTTCATCAAACCGAACAAATCAAAGAGTACGAAATCGACTTCAACGTTTGTGAAATATATAGAATTAAAGTTAATGAATAGCATTCATTTCATTTGAAATTCCGGATAAAATGCATCCTTGGACGGGACTCGTACACGCATAACCAAATTGCCGGTCTGGCGCTTATCTAATTTAGCTACCGAGGGGATGCGTTATCCAATTAAATCATACAACATACAACAAATTCACTAAATACTTTTGAAAGTAGATTGTAAATCTAAATAAATACTATACAAAAAAAAAGTTACATTATTAATCTTCCGACACGACTGGTTCCGGAACACATATAGTACTAGTATTATCACTGTACACACACACTACACATCATATAAGTGAGCTTCCAACTCGTCAGTTACAACGACAGGATTTTTTATCTACCTTGTATATTTGCAGATAGATATCGCACTCCCTTTCAGGTATTCTAGATATGGACGTAAAATCAAAAACACCCGTATCATTTCCTGCCTTATCCCTCACAATATTTTCCAATGTATATTGAAAGGACCTCTGGGCATGGAAGAAATAATCCCAAGAAAAAAACGCACGTAACCTCTTTCCTGGTCCAATACCTGTCGCAGGAAAAGCTGATTATCCTGAATCAGCATTTTGTCGTTTCCATTTTATCTTGTTTCCTTTTATATTAACCAGCACGTCCACTACATCTTTACCGATTTAGGGGTTGATAGGAATTTTTCTCGCGAGATTTTAAGGATTTAGGAGTGCCAACAGAAATCCATGAAGAGGCGAGGGGATCCTCTCTTGACCCCAATTCCAGAAATCTTTGGGGGTATGACTCGAAAAAATTCTCATGCTCTTAACTAGGTGGGTCCAATGAATTCATCATATATTATGACTGATGTAGATTTCGAACATTTCATTAATAAAAATTTTCATATTATATTCAGTTGATAAAAGGAAATAAGTGATGCCGAGGGTGTTTGAAGATATGGGGATCCTTGTCAACAATGTCCAGCTAGGAGAGAAATATGGGATTAATCGTAGACAAAATTGTCTGATGATTTGGGAAAAAGTCTGTTGACTTGAGGTCAAATTAGACTGAAAACACTGAAAATTGGACTGAAGAAACTGATCCAGGGGAGAATGTGTAGGACATTGAATTAAAAGGGTATTAAAAAATTGTTTGTCTTTGATGGACAACAAGGTTTCAGGGGAAGTACTGGAATTATGCTTATGGGTGTAGTTTTACTGATATTCCCCCTTTTGTTTTATTGTTTGATGATAGGAATTGAAGATGCATTGCGAGACCATAATACAATGTTTCATTTATTGGTGTGCGAGAAATGCTCTTATACTCTACTTGACGAAGTCGATGATAGTCAGGTTTCAGAATCAAGTGATCCTCTCATTATAGAACACAAACAGGGAGTATTGGAGGTATGAGGCGACTTCAACTTTCTGGGCCTCTATGTGGACGGCGATCTAAGATGGTATCGCCACACTGATCATGTTTGTGCTAAGCTTAATAGTACTTACTATGCCTTATCACGTCTCAGGAGTTGTCTCTCCGTCAAGGGGCTGCTGACTATTTATTACAGCATGGCTTATAGTCATTTAAGTTACAACGTGGTTCTTTGGGGCTCCTCGACAGGTTCCAATCGGGTGTTCATTGCTCAGAAGTGTATCATACGCCTCATTTTTAATCTTCGCCCACGTGATTCATGTCATTCGATACTCCTTTGTTTTCATATTCTTTCCTTGCCGGGTGTTCATTCTTTAGAGCATTGTCTATATCCACCTGAACGTGAGTAAATATGCTCTGACTTTCATGAGTATGGAACGCGACACAATAACGCTACCGCCTTCCCTAGACATCATACAGCTTTATATGAGTCCTCACCAAGTTATTTAAGGTGCGTCCTATCACAGCGCGGCGTGCCGCGATCGAATACCGCGCTGTGATTGGACGACTGCAGCGCGCGGCAGTGTCTGTTACCAGCCGCGCGCGAATGTTTTTTTTTATAATAATATGATATATAATATAATGTTTATAAAATACAAAAGGCACTAGGAGGTATAATTTGAATATTTCATCGAATTCCAATAAATTTCTCACAATTCTTGACTGAAATAGAGAAAATATCGTCTAATACTCGTTGCAGAAGGGAATTCCAACGTTCAAAAATTCCGCATTCGTGTTGGAATAGGTGCCCATTCTGCAACTTGTATTAGAATATACTATTATGGTCTTATCTACTACAATCAAAATTTTTGCGTATTCTCCAGAAGTTATGATCAAAGTGTCATTCAATCCAGAATGGCATGTAGATAATTTTTGAGAAATTGCTTTAGTTTTCAACAAGTGTGTATTACGAAGAGTGGTTTGATTTTGTACAGATATCTCGGAAACGAGATAATTCAATTTCTGGAAAATGATACAGAAAGAAAAAAAATGTCCTCAATGAAATGTTAACTCTTTTCTGTCCCTCCATACGAATTTACCAAGATGTCAGATGGGCGGGGCTTAAGGTTCAATTGTCATGGATTTTTTTGTGCCACTTTCATGTACTGTGATTAAAAAGAGAGTAGCGTAAATAGAGATTCTCGTATCTGATTGGTCCTCGAATTTTCGGTATATTTTATCTTGATTGGGTACGCTTTTCATTGGTAATCAATTCATTCGTATCGCTTCACACTTAGATGCCCCACATAAAGGTGCAATCACAGCACGGCCAGCCGCGCTGTGATTGGACGACTGCCGCGCGCGGCAGTGTCTGTTACCAGCCGCGCGCGAATGCTTTTATTGTTCATTCGTCAATTGTGTGTGGACGTATTTTATCAAGTAACATGGATAACGAAACTGCTGTTCGGTTAATTGAAATATATGGCTCCCATGGTCCATTATGCTATAAAAGGTGCAAAGAATATCACAATAATAATATAAGAGAAGATATATGGGATGAAATTGCAAAAAAATTCGTACAACCAAAGGCTGTTTTAAAAACGAAAATGAAAAAAATGTGTCGTACGGTAGTTGATTTCGTAGTTAATCACTTCCAGATTCTGTATCCTCTGTTGATAGAGTTATCGTATCCAACATTGCCTTGTTTTAATGCACTTTGTTCTCTTCCTTCTGCGTAATTTACGAATAATAAGCAGAGTTACAACACACGCGGCCGCTCAGTACTGCCGCGTAATGGGCCTACCACACGCTCATGCTTTACGACAAACTTGCTTGCGCAAGCCGGCTTGAACACTGAACACTGAGCGTGTGGTTGGGAAAACTGTATACCGCGCAAACCCCACGCCTTGGCTTGTGCAAATTTCGACGTGTTTGAAATTTTACTTGCGCAAGCCTGGCATGTACGTATGGTTGGCGTTTTATCGCGCTGACGACTTCGACATGAATGAGGCTTGCGCGTACTTACTTGTGCCGTGTGGTAGCAACTGTTGTGTTCAGTTTTAGTGAACGAGATGCATGCGCAAGCAAGTTTGTCGTAAAGCATGAGCGTGTGGTAGGCACTTAAAAGGTCTAAACTAGTTACGCGGCAAATTTGCGTCCAGCGAATGCCGCGCGCAGCTGCCGCGCACTATGCGTGCTGTGTTTGGACCAGAGATATAGAGTGGGGAGTAGGATCTAATGGCTAATTTTTCGTCCGCCATTTTTATACTTTCGGTTCATTGGCGTAGAAAGCAGTGTATCTGAGGGATAGTTGGTATAAAATTAAAATGAAAATGATATGTATAAAGTATATCAATTTCTTAGATAAATCTATAGCTTCAGAATCTATACTCAGAATATCAGTTCAAACTGTCCTCATATCAACTGATTTTGGGAAACTAAAAAGAATCATATTACTGTGGAAAGTAAACAACACGCCACTGAGCAGATAAACAATACCATGCTGTATGATCAGTCGGATAATTTCATTAAAAACTAACGTATAAAATGATTATATAATAGCCCAAATAATCATTCAACACGAGCTCCATCATCAACAATATCTCGTCATCAAGTATAAAATGATATTCCCTCGACCTTCTTTGTTTTATAGTTTTTACACGTTTTAAGAATACAAGACATGTTGAAAGCATCGAAGTATCTATCATCACAATGTAAAATTCGAGCAATTTCTTATTCATCTGACAAGTATGTCAACCTAGAACAGCTGATTACGAAAGTATAAAAATGGTCGAAATTTGACATAAGAATTTAGCCATTAATTTTGGATGTGCAGTGGTCGAAGCGTATTCTCCCCACTCTATATCTCTGCTTTGGACACACCTTTAGGTATTAAATTATATAAATGGTTGCCCAGTAGATTGAAATCGATGTGTGGAGGTCTTTCAAGAGAGGGGTTAAATTTTTATTACTCATGAGATGTTATTATAGTATTGAGAGGTATCTTAAGGACTCCATTTGTTGAATTTGTTGTTATTTTCTTATGGTTCTTTGCTAATGTACGATATTTTGTACCACTTGTCCTATACATTTTTACAATGTCCCAAAAGATCAATACAGTTTATAATTATTATTATAAATTCTAATACTTGCTTCAATTCATTTTTGAAAAGGTCAAAAAGATTAAGAGCTTTTCCCCGAAAATGCATTGATATAATAAACATCACTTGGTGTAATTAACGTCGATTTGTAATAACTGGAAACTGGAATCAAATTTGTTTTCGAGGCGTGATCAGTTAATCGTTAATTATCCATTGGATGTTCATTGGAAAAGTCCGATAAGAAATTCTTGAAATGAATCGGCCCAACTTCTATTTAATAATTTGAAATATTGATAATACTTTGGCAATTAACAATTTCAGATGACAGGAATCGTTCCATTACTCATTTCTCTTGTTAGGTAGCTCAATTCAACAGAATTGGATACCAATTCGAGCATCCTATAAGACAATTTCATCAACTTTGTATTCCAAAGTTACTCAATATACAGGTTGTTCTTCGAACACGTAATCAATATCAAGAACAGAGTTTAAAACGCAAAGTGATGCTCTTGCTTTCTTTTATTATTTGGCTCTGTTCAGAATGAAAACAGGCCAATTCATTACCGGTAGCTGTGGAGAACAAAATTCATTCCTATAATAAATCTGGTTTGGACTGGTAAGGTGTTTCACGGGTCACGATGTTTCACAAAAGAGTATTCCCGCAAACGTGTAAGGAAAATAATCTGAGTGTACAGGATGAGTTTATGATCTCTGTGTAAATCAAAATTACAAATTTTTTTCACTACTTTTCCCAATTTTACCCCATTGCAAAATTTATGCGATATAAGGATTCGAATTAGGCTAAGCCATATTTGGATCAATTTAACCAATCAGCAGAGTAGTGAGAAAACCAGGGGAAATGGAATACATTTGTTGATGCCATGATATACATAATATACCTTCTGCAAGAGACCATTTCGATTAGTATTGTCGTTTGAACAATACAGGAGATAAAGCAATTTTTTATGAAATTTTAACACCCAATATCTTTTGAACGGGGCCAAATTTGGAAAAATGGTATAGAAAAACAATTTTCTTTTGACTTCAAGAATCTATGGTTGAAATTAACGCTGTAGTCAAAGACTCACCCTGTACGAACCAAAAACCACGGATAAGCACTTTCTGTGAATTCAATTAGTCGTTCATTTCTTTTTTTCATCCTCATAAATCTTGATAAATTTACTTTTCTTGATGCATTCAGAATAACGAGTATATCTTCTGGAAACTTGTTTGTGTTAGTCAATTGGTTGGATCCTGATGAGCTGGAAGCTATATAACTTTCTGCACTGGTGAGGATTAGATATTATCATCATTATTCAATGCAGTCCACAGAACCATCAACACCGAATCAACTTTGGCAAAATATGTATAGCCACGATATGAATGAAACGTAGAAGCGGCTGTTTATAGACATAGCTTCGACCAACGAATGGAGTTTCCTCAACTTATAAAGTGGGCGCCTGATTAGATTACTGGCAATTTAGAAGTTCGAGGGTAATGTGTCTGCGGAAGTTTTCTCACGAAAATTCTGGACTGGAAGTTATGAGAAGTGACGTATACACGAGGTAGGATTTCATTGACGAATAATATTCAATTCTGCAAAAAGTTACTCGACATGTTATATTTTTTGTATATTCAAGTCCTTGGGCTCCTCTAGTATTAGTTAACAAAGATATGCACGGACGAACGGTGAGAAAACTTCAAATTTTTCCTCATATTCGTCATCGAGGGAATATAAAGCTATTACACGTCGAAATAGCTCGCAAAATACTGTGTTGTTATGTTACATCATTTCCAGCTAACTTGTAGTCAAAAGTAATTTCAACAGTATCAAATTAGCCAAAGTTCGAATTATGAAGATATACGTCAAATATTAAAAAAAATAATATGCCTGTACTGAAATGATATTTTTGTAACTTCAGATTCGCTTCCATAAGCAAAAGCAATTTACATAAAAGCTATATGACCCCGACGTGATTTGAACACGCAACCTTCTGATCTGGAGTCAGACGCGCTACCGTTGCGCCACGGAGTCTCTTTGACTGTTCATCATTTATACGCCAACATGTTTCGACATTAATTTTCAGTAGTAACATGGAGTATAAATCTACCGCACCTATTCCAAAAATTCAATATATTGACCTCAGTGTTTTGAACATCTTGAAAGCAGTTATTATCATTTCCAAAATTCAACAATTGACAGCAAAACCACACAAATTGAAAATAGCCCTGATGAAGACTATGAAATAAAGTCAAAACTAGTTGGCCTTTTTTTCTAAAAAGTTGGTTTTGTGAACAAATCATAGACCTATACACCTGTGAAAAGAAATTTTAATTTATACCATAGGTCTAATCATCACTGTCAAAAAATGTTCACAATAATGATACAGAAATAGATTTGTCAGACGCCCCGAAAAAAATTAAATTTGAATTTTTAGATGACAGAAAAGATTTTAAATTAATTAATTCTGTATGATTATTGAGGTTAAATAAAAAGAGATCACAAAATAAAGATTCCCATTTCAATATGTTTTCCGAAGAAAAATATATAGGTACCTTATTTTGGTTGTATTCGAGAATGGTTTATTTTTAATTTAGGATTTTAGTTGTTGATTCTTTCACATTCTTTGTGGTTCCTTATTTTCCGGTTTTTTTGCATTTTGTCTTATATTGTTAGGTCCATTTCCCTTTAAACTTTCGGTCGATTTCCCTTTAAACTTTTCAAAGTTTCCGCAACAATCACATTTGGTCTAATATGTTTGGGGAGAAACAAATTATAAGAAAAATTTATTTGCACATCAGTGAATAAAAATTGTTTTCCGCAAATCGCCAGGAAATTTCGACATTCCTGTCAAAATTTCTTGAAGAAAAAGTCAGAACTTCCTTACTGTAAGGAAATGTCATTTCCTTACTGTAAGGAAATGATATTTCCGTACAGTTGTTAGTGTTCTACATAAATGATAGAAAACACATTGCTTATAAGGAATTAATTTATATTTTGAAAACATCAAGTCATTGCTGAATACATTTTTAAGATCAATTTGTTATATTTACATTAATTTGACAGTTAGTACAATTATTGAACATAGGAGGAACACTCTTAGAACTATGAGCAACATTTTGGACAACATGCAGGGTGGAAGGGTCATTTTGTACTGTGAAAATTTTATTTGTCACCTCAACCTTATTGTTAAGTGATTCTTCGATATATCCTTCAGCAACGTTTGATGACTTCCATCCGCCAGGCCTCTTTAAACTAGTTATGTCGGCACCAGATTTTTGCAGAAGACCGACGAAAGCAGTGACCAGTATATTCTGTCGGATTTACCAAGTTCAAATAAGTAGCAACTATTTTGGGCATTTTTCTAAATTGATGAATTCCTACCACTTGTCTACAACCCTTTCCGCTTTGATATTTAAAGAAAAATCGGTCACTGTTCATATTTTCTGGTCTTAACGAAACATACTTTCGATAAACATTCAAGTAGATCTGATTAATTACAAATGATCTTGGTTTGTTGGTTTTCGAATCAGGTATGCTGATTAAAAGCTTAGATTCTAAGTCTTCTATATCGTGTACAGTCATTCGGACTAACTCATCCATTCTGCATGCCCCAGAAATACCAAATATTACAGCCACCTAAAAAATAAATAAAGCTATAATCTAAATAGAAATTAAAAACTTGTGAATTACCTTAATCATTAAATTTTCTTTATCTGGAGCTTCCTGGATAAATTTTTCAATTTCTTCCTTCGTTAAAATCTTAGATTTCTTTGCCCTATAACCTTGAGCTTGCCTTTTCAATAAAGAACGAAGTTTTGAGTATGTAGATATATCTACATTGTGTTTAAGTGCAAAGGTTGACTTCAGCATTGAATAATTGGCCCATAATGTTGAAGATTTCATCTTTGAACAAAGGTCTAGGAAGTATGCCATTACAACATTTTCTGAGAAAAAACTCGTATTTTTACTCATGCGATAATCCATAAAACGTCTGTATGCATTTTCGTACTTTTCTCTTGATTTCTTTGGCAATAATTCTAATGAAGCAGTTTTCACTGCCTCAACCAGCTCTGGAGGAGTCCTAGGAATGGAAATTTCATCATCACTATTCATTTTTCTTTCGAGAACACCAGCAATTAAATTTATAAGCGTCAAGTTTGACAATTCAACCTCAATACGTTTCCATAGTAACCCAAGTAATTTTATTAGGAATTTCAAAGCACCATTTATTTGGGAATAAAATTATCGCGTTTTTTTTTAAATCAATCAATATCTGTCGAATTTTAAACGATTTGCGGAAAAATAGTATGTTGACCTCCTAGGAAAAGCTACATTCCTGGACTCTGTGTTGCTAAGTCTTGGCTTGGGCCTCGACTTAGCAATCTCCACAGTTGTCCAGGAATGTTAAGCTTTTCCTACCCTGTAAACAATGTACTATTTCTAATCAAAAGTTGCTCATCTATTTGTACACTATATGTATCGGTAAATTGCCGAAAATTTCTACTTCATTTTTCAGTTATGCTTATCCTCCATTCATGTTTTGCCATATTTTGTGAGGTTTTCAATTTAAAAAGTTCAGGTACCATCTTGAAATGAGACGAATTTGTTCTCTACAAGAAAACTAAACTTCATGTCCTCTGGATTTGAAACAAATTGGAACATTGCCAGCTTGATCACTGGAGATCAAGCCACTACGGTGATTGGTTGAGATTCTGAAACGGAAATCTGTTGTCTTCATCCAAATTGCTTTCGAAACTTTTAGTTCGCGTAGGTATTGATTACGTTCTGTATCAACGAAAGTATGCACCTTGAGAAATTATAATCAAACACTTCGATACAAACTTTACAGGAGGATTTAATATGTTTCCTTTTGAACTAAAGGTTCCGTAGCTCAGAAGAGAATCGGGATTAATGAGTCCTCCCGAATAAAAGAGCACCTCTAGATGAAGCTGTTCGATGATGAAAAAGTTTTATGTAGTACAACAGGAGAAGAAAATTAAGAAATATTTATCTATCAGCGATTTCAGACCATATTCAACAAACAACGAAGGAATTTATAGATTGATAATCAGATCCATTTATTATTCATTTTTAAGATATCACAAAGATATATTGGACATGTCGGCATTCAATTACACAAAATACAAGGTGTCCAGAAAGGGTATCGAGTATTTATTTTCGCGCCATATTCAGAATGGGGCCTCTAAAAGGAGCGGGGAGGGGTTCGTGGCGTCCGCCATTTTGTGGAGTTTTTGTCACGATGGAATGGTACTCGGACACGCATCGCGCATTTTGCGAACGAGCGTGTAACAGTTGCCACTTTTTTTCTTTCGAAAAGAATGACAAATATCATTTTCAAAACTAACTACGGCATTGGAGTCTGAATGACTCCAGATACAAAGACTTGGCCATTTAATGTGATCGTCTAGCAAGGGTAGGACTCTACCTTATGTTTAAGTAATAATTCAACTTCGTGATAATTGAGATTAGTGAAAATAATTGGGAAACAAAGATGGTAAATAAAACACAACGGTTAGACCCAGGCAATCAGCTATTTATTAAGGCTGTACACCACCTTGCGGCGAAACTCGAATTCCGCTAGATGGCACCAAGTGAAAATTTCAAGGAACTGAAAACAGGCACGCTCATTGTACGAAATAGGACGGCCTGTACGGTATTTATGACCCCTAATAAACTTTCTAGGTACTGTCGCCGGTGGGTAGGATCGAAACGGAACGTTAATTTGTGTTTATGGATTTTTGTGGGTTTCGAAGAGAATGGTAAATACAGAGTTATTTCTATTTAGACCGGTCAATTGAGACCAAATAACAAGGGTGAAGTTACATAAATTCCCTACAAGCTGAGAGTCGGTGAAATTGTTCAAAACATAATTATGAATAAAATATTAGTTTCCCTGAATGGAAAAATTTTATTCAAGGAGGCCAAAAATGCAGGTTTTCACGATTTTCTGCAAAACACAAAAGTTTTATGTTGAAATTACTCCAGACAAATATTGTAGAACATATAATTATCTATAAAATGTGTATCAATATTTTGTTCCAAAGAGTCACCGTTTTTGAGATTTAACGGTTCAAAAAATTATGAAAGTTGTAATCGTCATAATATACATGATTGGGCCACGTATACAGGGTGAGTCAAAATTGTGTATCGAGCTATCTGGGGTACATTGAAAAATAAATATAGTATGATGGATAAACTCATATCCCAGAATGCACATTATGACGATTACAACTTTTATAACTTTTTGAAACGTAGTATCTCAAAAACGGTGGCTCTTGGGAAAAAAAAGTTGATACATATTTTATAGATAATATATGTTCTACAATTTTTTCTGCAGTAATTTTGTGATAAAACTTGCCTTTTTGCTGAAAATCGCATTCTTGACCTTTGACCTTGACTTGAATACTTCCGTACAGCGGAATAATGAAAATCTTTCAAATTTTATTCATAATTAGGTTCTGAACAATTGCACCAACTTTCAGCTTGTTGGGAATTAATGTAACCCTGAATGAATAAATTGACCCTATAATTATTTATGTGAATGTGAGTGATGCAAATTAATTAAAACAATCTCTTGAATTTGTACATGGGGCGCTATACTACATAAAAAAAAATGTATTCGAACAAATCTAATCAGTTGAAGAAGCATATAAAATTTCCATGTCTCCAAAACATTTTTCCTGGGCATATCAAACATGGGAAATAAAAATTTTTGTTTTTAAAATATATTATTTGGATTGAGGAGCTGATATAATGCAATACATAGTGAAACAAAATGTCCCTAGCTGAGGTTGGTTCACGGGGTACCATACAATTCTGCGTATGATACAATAGTCCAGGAAAAACCTCAGCAGAAAAAAACCCTACCCCCGTGTCAAAAAAATATAACTTTCTACGGGTGTTCGACCCTGCATCTGAAAAAATTCGATATAATTTTTTCCGCTGAGAGAGTAGAATGTAGGCTTCCATAATAATTTCAATTTATCTCGCGGACACTCATTCCTCTTGGTATTCTGCCATCTATTATTTCTGGAAGAATGCACTTCTTGTAAAAGTCCTCTAATTTTGGAAGCATCGTATATCTCCAGAAATTCCGATCCCTTATTATGGTTTCCACATGGAAATTATTATCGCAATAAAGAATCAAGTCGAAATATTCTCTACGGCATATATTTAATTGTCCCTGAATTTGGTAAAAATAGTTGTGGCAATCATACCTGGGGTCATAAATGATCATAAATGAAGGATAAGATTCTATTGGCCTATCTGCCGTAAAGAGGTGTCAACCATTGGGAGGCGGGCCAAATACAATTATTTAATACAAGAACGAGAATAACTCGAAAAATTGAGAAAATTGAAGAAGAAAAATTAGCTAATTTCAAAGTTCAATGTAATACCGAACCTATGAGTTTTTTCGATAAAATATTTCCTTGAGGAAATATTTGCATCTGAAAAGTATTTCAATTTTCAAAGTGTAATTAGCCAAAAACTATGCATCATATCAAAAATCGGCGGAAGGCACGCACTAGGGAATGCTCATGCCAATGCTCACTCAAATTTTGAATGAAATCCGACAAACGGTTTATGCGTTATTCTTGAAGTAAATTAGCATTGAAATAGTATAGGCACAAAGAAGGTGATGTATAGCCTTAAGGGTCTAAAAAATATAGGGAAAGCCTCAGGCATAAAGCCCTTGTTTAGGTGATGTTAGGGCACTTGTTTAAAACTAAATTATGAGATATTAACAGTTAGCGAAGGTGAGTATAACAATCCAGAAAAAGAAACTGTAACAATACAGCACAGACGATAATCAGGATAATCAGAGCAACCTCCATAATACAAGAGTAAAGTAACATGGTAAATATGGCAACTTCAATGGTACAACAAGAATTAATAATCATGGCAAATGTATACTTCAATAATGCAACAGGATAATAATCATGGCAAATAAGTAAACGACTAATTATGACCATCGTCATGGCCACGGCCCCAGGGTATGTGAGCCATAACTATAATATTGTATGAGCTAAGGAATTGGGAACACGGGGAAGGTCATGGAGTTCCAGCGGCGGCTCTGAAAAAATGACAGAAAGTTTCGCGGTTGAATAAAAAAGGTGCCATATGCCATATAGCACATGATGGTAACGGTCCCTGCCTTAAGGCGTTTGGGACCGGCCCTTAAAACCCTCGATCCAGGAACCTAAGAAATCTCATACAACAGTATAGGAATGGTCCACAATCTCGAGACCCCTAAATGAAATATCATGTAATACGCGCATATAGATAAATAAATAGCAGTACGAGATCATGGCATAAATAAACAACAAATCTTCATAGAATATCAATCACAAGTAAATAATAAGGACCAGAATGCATTATGGACATAAATAACAGAGACAGGTATAGGTAAACGATCATAAGCAATATAAATAATGAAAGCAGAGAATCTACATAATCAACCGAAGGAAATATACATAACGACAACAAGAAGATACATCACGACAGTAAGAAGAATAAGTTAACACAGTACGAAATATACACTACAATAACCATGAATAGTAAGGCAAGTACATTACACAGTAAAATGACCAATTACCACAGTACAAGGCATACATAATGATAACATGAGACAAGGGTAACTTAACAACGTTAACCTTCCATATAACACCATGGTGCTACGTGCACTGGTTACATCCATTATTCCATATCAACCATACTAGTATTACCACTAGTGGAGGTCTCCATATGTACCTGCTTAATCACAGGCTCAAAACCACAGAGCGATTGGCAATTCCTATTGCACCATAGGGTACAGTAAATAAAGTTGATCGGTTACACTCCAGTAACACATTGTAGAAAGCTGAAAATAACACCTGAACTTCAAAGGCAATAATATCGATAATGATGGAATCACATGCTATAAGGAGTTACATGAATCAAACCAAAGTATCAAGTGCACAAAGGAAATAGAGTTATATGAATCAGACAAAGCATTATGAGAACAAAGGAAATAGAGTTATATGAATCAAACAAAGCATTGTATGAACAAAGGAAATAAAGTTATATGAAATTTGACAAAGCATTATGTGAACAAAGGAAATAGTTATATGAAGTTAAACAAAGCATTTGTGAACAAGGGAAATAGTTATATGAAGTTAAACAAAGCATTATGTGAACAAAGGAAATAGTTATATGAAGTTAAACAAAGCATTATGTGAACAAAGGAAATAGTTACATGAAATCAAACAAAGCATTACGTGAACAAAGGAATTACATTCACAAGACAACAGTATTAATGACAAATGCCCAAACACCACCTAATACATCATTGAATTAAACAATAATTAAGGAAACAATCTATAATAATGGCATAGATACGAAAACACTAAATTTCCTGAAACAATGAGAATTCCAATGTTGTTTACCAACAAAAGGGTTAGTAAACTGGATGGGTCTCTCATAATAATTAAATTAATCTGAATTCTACCTGAAAAATAAATTCGAGCGGCACTCAATGTAGCAATGGCTTCGGTTTAGCACTCACACAAGCACTCACTAAAAACTTTCGAAAAAAGAACTTCATTCGCTCAGCAGTCAACTGATAATAAATATCAACATCATCTTCGATTCCTTCCTCTCTCCGGTTCCCCTGACAAGCAGTCGCATAACGTACTAACTTCACGCTTCTAACCATAGAATGTATTTTGACCATCAACTCTCTTTCGTGGTATGTGAGGGCAGTGGCGTCTCAACATAGGGTGAAATGAGACTACGATTTTTTGTATGAAAGAAAACCTAGGATGTTACAAGCGTATTATCGTAATGGTGATGCAAAAGTGACTGCTTAACGTCTCTATCGTACGGAATATCGTACGCGCCAAGTGACGATAGCATTAGTAAATGCATCAGGATGTTCGAGAATACAGGTACGACAGTTAAAATTCAAAACTCTGATCGTCCTCGTTCAGTTCGTGATGGAGAAACAATTAGAGAAGTTGAGGCGTCTTTCTCCATCTGAAAGCGAAGCCAAGCGTTGAACATCAAAAAATAGTCTTTACATTCGATTTTAAAGAAAGACTTAGATCTAAAAGCCTATGAAATTCAATTGGTTCAAGAATTGAAGGATGCGGACTATGCCAATCGACTGAATTTTGCGAGCGAAATGCTGCATCGGTTTAACAACTTTAACAACACTCTGTTTAGTTACGAAGCAAATTTTCACCGGAATGGTCATGTTAACAAGCAGAATTGTCGGTACTGGGCAGATGAGAATCCGAGACGGAAGTATGAACGACCCCTGCATAGCCCAAAGGCCCTAGTTTGGGCCGCTATGTCTGCTAAAGGCATTATTGGTCCTTATTTTCACGAAGATCAACGAGGCTGAGCAATTATTGTGAATAGTGACCGTTATTGCGATATCTTGCGAAATGTTTGGTCCTAGAGTTGCAGGAGTTGAGGTTTCAACTCAAGAACGTGGTTGCAGCAAGATGGGGCCACTTGACATACCTCAAATGATTCAATGGAAGTTGTTAACGAATTATTCCCTAATAAAATCATTTCGCGAACGGGTTACATCAACTGACCTCCCAGAAGCCCCGATTTAGCGCTCTTGATTATTATGAACTTGACTTTCTGGACACCTTGTACAAATTAACAAAGAAAATGAAATCTACCATGATTAACCATCAATTTATGTTACTTGAGAGGTATTCATCTATGCTACAGTAGCATTTTTTCAATCAAAAGTCCTTAATTTAGCTTTTGAATTATTTTTATTCAACAATATATACAGGGTGGGCCATCCATAACTTTCCACCCCAGACAGGTCAAATTCGGAATGATTAGAATGCATTTCCTGACGATTCTCAGTTCATAATGAATTTTATTATTTCAATTTACTGAATTTATTCTTGAAATATTTTGCACATTGTTTTTGAAGAACGCAACAAGTAACAACTATCAAAATTGAAAATGTCAAACAAAAGCAAAACAACATGAAACCAAAGAATACTTTTTTATTAGGAACTACCCATCATACAGATGATATAAAAGAAATCTAATGTTCCATATGGAATTGCAATAATTTACTCTACTTATTCTGACTACAATTATGATTGAATATCATTAATGGTTGCAGATATTTTCTTCCATATAAAATATATTTGTCAATTTTTAATTCTTTCTCATCTTGGTTCGGTAATAAGTTTAATATTCCATGGTAAGGTATAGAAATTTGACTTCATGTATGAATTAATATTCTTCCTGTTATAACGTTTCGTTTATTGAATTGATTATAACCAAGAGAAATTAACGCATTGGTCAAAGACTTTACCCTCTATCATTGAGTATTCCCAAAATCGGTTCAATTGATGAAATATATATTCAAGATATATTTCATCCTCGACCATGCCACGTGAAATGTATCTCAAAATAAATTGGACGTTTGTCGAATTTCATATTCCATCTACGCATATTAATTCAGCAACATTTCAAGAGAAATTTAAAAAAATTTTGATGCATTCTATACTCAAACGTTCGATCAAGCTGGTAACAATGTTCTCAACTAAAATATAACCGCTGATAAATATGGCCCGAACTGTTTCAACTCCACAAATTCCCGATTTTATTTGGGAATCCGAAAGTTACTCAGAGTTATTACGTAATTTAATCCGTCTCATCCAATTCCCATTCCGGTTCAGCCGCCTCCGGAACTGTTATGAGAAACTTTTCCTGAACTTGCAGGAAGAATATAATGAATGGGGATCTTCATCCACATATTCGTATTCGCTACCGTGTACAGAGTATAGCTCCTGTAATCCTCAGAACGCATTGACTTCATTCTAGCAGTTTTCCATTCTCCCTCTTCCATCTTTTCCTTGAATCAACTCGCGAAGATACAGGTGGCTCGCATAAGAGAGATACACAACTGCGCGAAAGTTGCCCAATTTTTCTATTGTGGGTTGGGCTGCAACCTAAGCCTTACCTAACCTAATCAACTGAATTGTTTGATTGGTGGACAACATCAAACTCAGTTCTTGAAAACTTCTTCACTCATTTCTTGACCACAAGTTGCCAAGAATGACTTTAAAGTACTTGTTTCGCTCGCCGAAATCGCAGAACAATAATGCAATTAAATGTTCATTATTGTCAGAAGCCACGTTGATAACGGTTAAGTCGATTGTTAGGAAGATTATCATACTTTAACGTTTAATTTCATTGATTTTGTAACGGTAAGAAAAATCGGGCCACACGTTGGGCGCCAATTGTGTATACTGAAAAAATTTTATTTATTTTATTTTAATTAATTTGATTTATTCCGAAATTGCTTCCGCTAGCTAGAGCACAAAACCCATATCATATTTACCTTCAGAGAATTTAAATAGATGCTTCCACCCCAATCAATGATAGTCAATACTCGAACAATCGAAATTTAATCCACTCTTTCACAAATACTAGCTATTTACAGTATGTAAAAATGTTAAATTGTCCAATTAAAAGTTGCAAGTGGAACTGATCAATTTTTGACCATAAAAATCAACGGAATATTCATCTTAAAGTATAGAACAATAGTTTGGAACTATTTTGCGTGAGATTTTCGAAAATTATATATGTTTTGGCAAGAAGGCTGGCTGTATCATGTGGTAGAAATGTAGAAGATAGAATCGTTTTGATATACATCTCTCAACCATTTTTTCAATGACTGTATCTCGAATGAGTCACCTGTCTTCACCTCATTCCAATTACGAAAAAAAAATGCGTCTGTTATCTCATTCACAAAGGAGGCAGTGAAGCGAAACTGAATGGAATCATCCAGCAAAAAAGAACTCTCCTTTTTGCATCCCCATTTGCGAACTGACGTATCAGAAATTTTCCTGCTCAAGAATCCAAGCGATCTTTTCTGACTTCAACGTTGTCAGGCCTGAAGAATACTAGGGAGAGGTACATGTTCTTTTTCAAATGTGCCACCCTGATAAGGAGAGATATAATTTAGATCTCGACAGTCTTCAGCATACAAAAGCACGCAATCGAGGGTTGGTATGTAGTTAACAGCTAGAAGTAGGATTTGTCAGGAAGTGAACTCGTTGTTTTTGAGGAAGAAGGTACGCGTTCCGGATTTTCGGGCTGGTGGGCTCTTCAGTGATCTTACATGTTGTCACGGAATTCAAGCATGATGATATTTGCTTCGTATCTCCAAGAAATTCCTACTTATTTGGGTATATACATGGTTGGGATGAAGTACAGATTCAATGGAATATCTTCTGAGCGATTTTAAAATTATATATAATTATATTAAATGTAAAAAGTTGTATGTGATAATAATTTTATAAGAAATGTAGTGTTTTCAGACGAAGCTACATTTTGTTTAAGCGGTACAGTTATTCGACATAACTGCCCCTGCTGGTCACAAACTAATCCTTATTTGGTTCAAGAGGCTCATACACAACATCTTTCTTCCTAACAAAAACTTCAAACGGAGATAGGTATTTACAGTTGTTAGAAACACAAGTGATTTCGGCATTGGAGGTAAATGAGAAATTACCAAATAATCTCTGGCTCAGCAGGATGGAGCACCACCCCATTCCGCTCGCATTATTTGAGATTATTTAGACATGGCATTTCATCACAAATGGATTGGTAGAAGGGGGACTTATGAATGGCCTACACGAAGTCCCGACTTTAATCCACTGGACTTTTTTCTGTGGGGTTATTTGTTATTTAAAGACTAAGGTTTATGTTGATAATTTGCAAGAATTAGCTTCATGAAGAACTCACGAGATACTGAGAATTCTTCCAGAAGTAATAGCTAATGTTACTTGAAAATTTACAAACAGACTTGCTTATTGTCGAGAAGTAAACGGTGCTCAGTTTGAACATCTAATACATTAAGTATAGTTAAGTTCAGTTTCAATATTTTGGAAATCACTTGGTTTCAGTTAATAGTTATGATTAGTTATTTCTTTAATGGATATTAGATTTCTACTTTCTTTAGATACTTTTCTGTTAATATCTCGGTAGGTATTGAAATAAAAAATATCCGACCCAATAATTTCTACTCGTAATAAAACGTTTCATCAGAATCTAAAATAATATACAGGGTGTTCCCTCAAAATTGACATTAGTTCCGGTAAAACCGGAAGTTCAAAATTGTTAAAAAATATGAAAACAAATAAGTAACCTACTGCAATATCCATCTTCCAAATTTCATTTTGATATCTCTAATAATTCCAGAGATATTTACTTGATTCCACACATTTGCCCATCACTGTATATGTATGGAGGTGAGCGATATTCTAAATATCCTGAAATTTTAGCATTTTAGTGTTTAATCTTATTAAATATTTTTGAGTTTTTTCATTCGATGAGAAAATGATATGAACTGAATACATGGTAGTTCTATTTGATGTACAGCATCTAATAACGAATAAACCATAATTTTATTTCATTCCCTTCCATTTTCATAATTTCTTGCGAAAGGAAATTTCTCTGAGAGTTAACTCCTGCTAAAGAACTTTTCCAAGACATGAGACCTTCCGGAATATACTCCTTAGAAAGGAGCTTTTCCCCTGATTGGACCCTATCGTATGGAAAGTGCAAGGGCTTGCTTTTTGTCTGCAGATTAGTGTCACTTTGATGCCCTCCTTTCTGGAAAAGAGACAAGGAAGGATTAAGCATCACTCAACTTAGTACATTCGTTTCCACATAAATTTCATGGCAACATATTCTTGAAACACTTTCGCTAATTATGGTGGAGATAATCGATACACAACAGATTTTTGATGTTGAAAGAACAATATTTGAGTTTATCAGGTGTTTTCTGCATTACTGTCAACGCCGGTGCATATTTTATACCTATAATCCTCAGAAAACTTACTCAGTCCTTTCTAGTTTCTTGCTTTATGGGATATGGGTAACCTACATCTGGAATATGTCATTTGAGGGTACATTAATGTTCTTTGTTTCTTTGAGTGCTTATGGTACCACATTAGGTAAGAGTTCCAAGAGATTGGGTTCTTCGTATACTGTTATGTATATTTTTATCTTTACAGTTTGTTTGATGAATCTTCAAGTTGATGCCTAGGACTATCTATCACTTCAATCACTTGCTTATGTTGGGTCGATTTGTACCCTTGTCACCCTTATTAGTTTGCTCTGCTCAGTTTCTTTCTCAATTGATTTAGAAACTTTCTTCCGATCTATTCTCTCAAATTCATTGCATTGCAATAGTATATAACATTACTAGCAAGGTAAGAGGGTTTTTATTGGCGAATGAGGGACATCTGTATATCTGTATTATGTGTAAAAAGGTAAGATAAAGTCCAAAAAAATCTCAATAATTTGTCGCAAATGTCGTAAGCTATGGAAGCGTTACCATGCACATGTCTGTTTATTTTTCTTTACATTTGTTTTGGCGAAAGCGAAAATGAATGTACCAAAAGAAATTATTGAGGCAGCCAACAGTGTAGCTTCAAGTTTATTACCTGCAAAATCAGCTTCAAGGTACGACGACTTCACAAAGTGGCCAAACAAAAATAGTGTGATTGAGGTAACTTAAGATGTTTTGTTGGTCTACTTGAATCAACTATCAGCTAGATTCAGCCCTAATACTTTATGGGCAAAATGGTCTATGCTGAAAAGCTGCTTGGAAATGAAAGAAAATGCCCCTGTTCGTAGGTTTGTTTTCCTTAAAAAAATCATAGAAAAATATGTGGTTTGGTTGTCATTTGCAGATTTCAAAAGGTAATAGCGTTTCTGAATCGAAAAAATGAGCATTATACGCGTAAAAAGGCCAAGGTAGAAGAGGCTGAACAATTTCTTTTACATGCTCCTGATGACCAGTGGTTGCTGGCAAAAATTGTAACAATATTTGGGATTTTTGGATGTTGTCGATGTGAGGAAATTCTCCTCTTAAACATGAATGATGTAGAAGATATGGGAAAATATGTTATTGTAATATTGTGACATACAAAAAATTTAACAACAAGAAGATTCACCATAACCGATGATAGCTGCAGCTTCAAGCCCTGCATGTTATACAGAAAATATGTAAGTCTTCGGCCTCCTGGAACATAAAGCCTGAGATTTTTTTGACATACCGACATGGAAAGTGCATTTACTCTAATGCTGGTCAGTATACTATTGGCGGTGTCCCAAAGCAAATAGCGAAATATTTAGGTTTAAGAGACCCAGAGTTATACACCGGCCATTCTTTTCGCAGAACTGGAGCCACGGATTCGGCTGGAGATATTTTAGCACTAAAGCGTGCAGGAGGGTGGAAAAGCACTGAAATTGCGATGAGTTATGTCGATGATTCGATCAACAAAAAAATCGAAATGTCTAGCAAATTATTTGGTAGTAAGGAGAATATAAATGTTCTGCAGACCTCGAGTTCAGCAGTTTCTGAGTCAACAGATGGTTCATCATCATCAGTATCAACTCTTTCATCATTAAAAATGTGTGTTACTGAAAATAACAATTATCCCATGATTTTCAACATATATGACGATAAAACAAAATTTTCTGATGTAAATAATACCACTAACTTTGCAAGTTAACTGTCAGATTTACAAATTAGTGACTTGATAAAATAATTTTTCTTGATTATTATTGTGTTTTTGGAAACTAATATTTACAAATGAGAAACAAATAAAATTATTATAAGGCAATCAAAAAACTCAGAAATAAAGAAAACATTGCATCTACTAAACAATGTCTATTCTTTCAGGTATTTGACTGCCGATATGTAACCACTACAAGTGGTATGTTCGAAGCACTTTGCAATCATATTAAATACAGCACCAATAAAGGAAATATAAGGTGAGTATTTTCAGAGAAATTTCAACTTGATATTAGGTAGTCTTAATGCATAACTAGCATTCGAATGAAGTATTTAACAGAGCACATGAAGATAATGCGTCCCGCGGGAATAAGTGAATACGTTGTCAGCCAAGTAATGACAATTAACGAATTCCGGAAATCGTGATGTAGTTACCAACTCCCTGAAACAACGGTCGCAAATTAATCAACTACTAGCAAATGCAATAATTTGCCCGTTCGCGCATTTGTTGATTACAATGCTTGAACACCGAATGAGTCCAATTTGGAACCTCTCCAATGGGTCGATGCAGATATTTTACGGCATTCAGATCTAATTCACGATGTACAGCTAGGTACAAAAATATCAGCCCTATCAAATTCGTGATTCTTCTAATAGTCCCTTAGTTTCCGAGAGCTTGAAAGCGTCTTTACCGGAATAAATGTCATGCTCACGACCGGGATAACTAGGTTCTCTTCCCCTCAGAGAACGTTTTCATCCTTTATAATTTCTAATTCGATGGCCAATCATCTAATCCTCTACGATATACTTACATCATATATTTCTCTTTAAATTCTCACATTGAAAATCATTGATATATCTCACATATGATAGGAAAACATGTCGGTCCATTATTGGTCATAAATAAAAACGCTTTCCACAAATGGGATATCGATAATACGAATGGTGATGTAAGACACCTGGGACTCTTATGTCATTGGCCTTAATGGCTGTTTTATATGACTGTTACCATAGAAATATTTTCCCTTAGAAAATGACAGAATAATCTTTATAGTCGAATATTGGGGGATGTTAGAATAGGGTGACATGCAGCTGGAAGGGTGACTAAGTGGCCACTAAACTCTAATGTCTCTCACATACCGTTGGAGTGCATCTTGGTAGTTTGGGGATTGAATGGCTCGTTGTGTTCATTTGGCGTTGTTATTTCATAATTTAATTTGTTATATCATTTTATGGAATATAGGATCAAGACACTTATGAAACAGGACGAAGTAGGACGGCTCTTAATAAACTTTTTATGATATTCACTAAATACACAACTGAAGATTTATTGGTCAACAATGATCCCATCGGAGTTATTGGTTCAATGAAATAATGAACTATTTGATGTACCATGCTCGAGTATATTGTGATACCAGTTTAATAATCATTTACTGATATGCTCTCCAAATTTTTTGACCAGTATAGAAAATTGTTTCAACTCTATCATCATGTAGTAAAAGATGTTCAACTCAACTCTAAATTAACAGAGTGCCAAACTGTGTATTCGTGGCTGTCGGCACTCGTGACCTATTCTGTTAGAGGTGGAAACTACAGTCTAGTTCAAGCTCGAATGGCAACAAGCCGGACATACCTCAACGCACCCCAAATGCGAATGGTCCGAACTTGGAAAATGGAAGCGAAGTTACAGGCAACCCACGTACCTGCCGTTCAACGACACCCCGTCTCCACCTACCTGAATTCCGGCTTTCTCATTTCCTTCACTAGACTCTTTTCCTGCCTTATAATATGAAGAATGTGCTCGAACTAATTTTCTTCTATATAATAAAGTAATAAGATCGGGGACCAGAGAAAAAATCGAAACGGGTTCCGTCAGGGACCCGGAAAGCGTAGCTTTCCGAGCGGCCCGCAGGGCCGCTCGAGAGGGAATCTTAAAACAGATCGAAAAGGCGTATCCTCTTCTAGGAGAAGCGACCAAGAAAAACCCCGCGGGCGCTCTTAAAGTGCCCGAAATTTTCAAACGAAAATCGCGAAATCGGCCATTTTCGCGAAATCGCCCAAAGGCGAAAAACGGGCGAAAGTACTCCTACGAAGCCGGAGCATCTCGCGGGGGAGGGGGTCGCTTTTTCTGGACGAGGAACGTCCCCATGCGTGGCTACGAGCTCAGCCGCGGAGCCCCTCGAAATCTATACGAAAAATATGCATATAAAACGGCAATTTTTAGACTCGCGACTTCCCTGAAACGTCAAAAACCACACCTACGTTTTCCCTCCGTGCCGGTCGAAAACGATACAAATCGCCCCGCGATCGGTAGAAAACGAATCTACGTGAAATTTCCCATCTCTGGGTACCAATTTTCATATCCAAGTAGCGATATAAGGCCGCGAATTCTTCATTCGAAATTCGGCAATTTCCTCGATATTTCGATCAGAAGTGTCATAGTTTCTCATACGATTCCGATGATAGCCGAACGCGAGCTCCAAATTTGAAAATACGGCATCAATTTTTCGCTCGATATGGGCGGTCGAAGATTTTTCAGGCCTTCCAAGTGCTCGATTAAGAATCTACAGGAGATTCCGAATCTCTAGACAGCACCCGCAGTTCACGAATCGCAAGAAAAACACCTCAAATATGCGTTTGAAAATCGTCATTTCAGGCTCTATTTTCGCGCTAATTCATTTTCGTCCTTGAAGAATGCACACAGATCGCGATGAATCGCTATACAGGCTATGCTATCTCGAAAAAATCGCTATACAGGCTGTGCTTATGGAAAGCACTGATTTTCTCCAGATTCTTTCTTCGAGAGATTTCGTGTTACTTAGGGTTCTATCATGTTTTCCGCGTTTTTTTGTATTTGATCGGTTTCTTTCTTGGTGGAATGCACTGAACTCGAAACGATAGAGTTATAAACGATATTCTTTCGGTTTGTTTTTATGAAGAAAGCACCCACTGCGAATCAATTATATACAGGGTGTCCCATATGCATTTTCTTCTTCAAGTTCTCTCGCGAATGGGAGCTGATTTCGGTATAATGTCATACAGGGTGTGCGATTCACAATGAATTTGCGATCGGGTGATATACGGGGTGTGCAATTTACAAGTTAATTTGATTTTTTTGCGCAAATTCGAGTTTTTGTGTTGTTTCGGGGAGTTTTGGATCTTAATTCGATAAAATATATTCGATTCATATACAGGGTGTCAGATCTGAGTAGCGCTGACATTCACCAGAGTTTTTCTCCAGCTTTTGTGCTTTTCCGCGTAAGGGAGCTCAATTCAATGAAATCCCATACAGGGTGTGCCATTAAGAATGATTTCGCGATCGATTGATATACAGGGTGTGCAATTTAAAAGTTCTTTCATTATTTTTTGCACGCTTTCGGTTTTTTGTGCTCCCTCGGGGTTTTAAGCTTTCCTTCGAGTTTTTTGCGCGCTTTCGGTGATTTTGTGCTCCTTCGGGGTTTTTTCGGTTCCTTTGGATATTTTTCGTTCATTCGTGGTACTTCGGGTTCTTTCAAGTTTTTCCGTGTTTCGTCTTTCTTCGTGGAATGCACCGAACTTGAAACGATAGAGTTAAAACGATATTCTTTCGGTTTGTTTCTTATGATGAAAGCACCCACTGCAAATCAATTATATACTGGGTGTCCCATATGCATTTTTCATCATGTTTTTCACGTGTGAAAGCTAATTTCGGTAAAATGTCATACAGGGTGTGCGATTTACAATGAATTTGCGATCGGGTGATATACAGGGTGAGCACTTTACAAGTTCTTCTGTTTTTTGCGCGTTCTCAAGTTTTTTCAAGTTTTTGTGTTCCTTCGGGTTTTTTACGGAAAAATTATCTTCGAAACATATACGAGGTGTTACATAGGAGCTCCATAGAATAATTTTGATACTTCCTTCGTGGTAATTACTGAACTCGAATAGATGGAGTTACAACGATATTCTTTTGGTTTTTTCTTTCACTGCTAATCAATTGTATACTGAGTGTCTCATATGCATTCTCCTTCAAGTTTTCTCGCGAATGGGAGCGGATTTCGATAAAATGTCATACAGGGTGTGCTATTTACAATAAGTTTACGGTCGGGTGATATACAGGGTGTGTAATTTACAAGTACTTTTGTGTTTCGGGTTTTTTTCAGGTTCCTTTTTTTGTGTTACTTGGTGTTCTTTCGTGTTTTCTCGCGATGTTTCGTGTAATTTCGGTTTCTTTCGTATAACTTCGGTTTCTTTCGTGTTTCTTCGGATTCCTTCGTGTTTTTTCGCGTTTCTCCGTGTTTTGTCCAGTTCTTTCTAGCTTTTTCGCTTTCAACGGGTAATTTGACGTGTTTCGTGTTTCTGCGCGCTTCATTGATGTATGGGCCCTATTGATCTGCGGTCTATATTGATCTAGGTCTATATTGATCCATGGGCCAATTGAACTACTGGCCTATGGATCTACGGGCCTATGGATCTACGGGCCTATTGATCTACCCGCTTACTAGTTTATAATATTACAAATTGACCTGCATACTCTAGCTTATTCCTAGATCAACTCACACTGCCGAACGCCAGTCTGCGTCTAGGTTATGCCTCACAGATAATAAGCAACTTAGTATACAGGGTGAATCTTTAACCACTGCGTTAATTTTAACCATAGGTTCTTGAGATCAAAAGAAACACTTTTTTTACATACTGTTTTCCATATTCAGCTGCTTTAAAATGTCATAAGCATTTTAAGTTTTCAGATTGGGCAAATACCCTTCTGTAGTCCAGTTTAGTTTGAATGAAAATTACCTTCTACAGCATCCACTATTGAATCTGAATTGTTCAAAAACATTATGTTCCCTTTCAGAAATTATTCACTCTCTCATGTTTCATCAGATGATTATATCGAATTAATTCCTTTCAACTTCAAATAACTCAAGAATGGTGCAATTCAGGAAAAAAGATGACGAATGAGTTTATCTGCAAAAAAGACTAAGGATTCTAGGAAGTACAAAATTAAGTTCAAGTGATATTTGTTTTTCATGCAATTTAACCAATCTGTACAGTAGTAGTGAGAAACCCACAAGAAATGGAATAAATCTATTGATGCCAAAATATGCATGACCGTTATCAAAAACCTCTACAAGAGATCATTTCAATTGATATTGTCGTTTGAATATTACAGTTGAAACACTTTTGAACGGGGCCACATTTGAAAAAATGGCATGGGAAAAAAATGTTTTTTTTTGACCTCAAGATTCTACGGTTAAATTTAACGCAGTGTTCAAAAATATATAAAGGATATATAAAGCGAAATGTCAAGAGTCTGGAATGCCTGAATACAACTTTACAAGTTTCCTTTTTTGGCGCTCTTGTTCACCCGAACAGAGTGCCTATCATTTTGCCCGAATGTCTGTAATTTTGGAATATCGAGCCGAAAATGGTCTCAATCGATTGGGTTCGACTCCCTGATGATAAATTCGTGGCGAAAGTTGAGTCTGTCCGGCCGGCCGTATCCTCTCTAGCATCCAAAAGGAATCAGCTAGAGTTTTCATATTTTCAGAATAGGTTAATTGTCCAAATATCTCGGTCAAGTTCGTTATTGGGCCAAATCCATCGGATGGTTCAGTAGTTATGAGCATCTGAAATTTTGTTTCCTCAATAAATACTAGAATATCCATCCGATCGAATTGATACTTGAAATATTGTTGAGAGAGGCTGCAACAAAGCAGCTCGCAAAATTTCTCAGAAATCGTCACGCTAGAAAATTTTCAAAAATTTCCCAAAAAAAAAATTTTTACTCCTCACTATCTCATAATATATTTTTCGGATTTCAATAAAAATAAGTGAATATATTGAGGTGATCGATATCTTACTTATCCTCAAATTTCATTGTCGTAGCTCTTTTCCATCTGAAGATATGATCATTTTTTAAATTTATTCAAGAGAAAACAGAAATGACATACGTCCCGATGATTTTCTTTGAACGATGGCCATCACAGATCGGTATTTGATTGGCAAATGCCGGACTCATTAATCAGTGTCAGTTGGCGTAATATTAATCAAAATTTTTCATAACGGGAAATCATAGAGATAGAATTCAATCTCGGTGGCTGAAATAATATACGTTGTCAAAATTCAGAAAAGCACTGACATAAGTTTTTAGGAAAAGGGAATTATAGCTTCGAACAAAACTTGGGGAAAATTATGAGCAGTTATTTTTAATTTGAGATATAGGTTTGTTCATTCATTAGGCGTTCATATTTACATCACATTGTCCCATAGTACGGGAAAAGACTATTATTCACGTGATCAGAGTGCTTATAGATTTGTTATGGTTTGAATATTTACTCTCGAGTAGCTCAACAAGAGCGCCAAAGCAATCTGAACTCACGTCAGTGCTTTCTAAATTTATCAAATTGAAAATCAACTTTATAATTTTATTTTGTGTGAGATCACTCATAGATGACGCACCCCACAGAATAACGTTGAAGCATAGTTGACAATATACCAGACTATAGTAAACATTGATAAGAGAAACAAGAGGAAATGTAGAGTTAAATATTTCCGGGAACAGCCTAAATATCATTTCCAGTGCTTGAATCGAAATCGGAAACCTCGACAGATTTGTCTCCAACGGATATGGGTGAACACATCTGCCGCTCTACAAGAGAAAAATAAAATCCCCAACTAATGCTTGCCAATGAGAAGGCTGAAGAGACTTCGACGGGGATCCACTGGAACATTTTCATCCGTGCTTAAACTACCGCCCTAATTCCACTCTCTTGTTCCATGATGACGTCGTAAAAACGACAGGTTAATATCCAATTTGGACCTCTGAGTCCATTGAAGCGATCGTTTCGACCACTGTCGATCTGGAAAAAAGTTGCGAGTCTAGAATAGAAGAAATATACTTGAATACTTGGGAAAGATGTCATCCATGGAAGGCTCATTCAGTTGATTTGAGATTAACGATGATACGAGTTTGAGGAGCGGCTTCGAAAGGCTGACAAACATTGTTGAATGAATGTTTTATTGAATCTTATATACTTAGCTATACAACGAAGTGTTGTCACTTGTTCTTTTATCTCTAGCTTGAAACTTAACAGCGAAAAGAAACTCAATTATGCATCTTTCATACCAGATTCAGGAAGCTGGATAATTACTCATCATGAGTTGTATACTGTCTCCGAATAAAAACAGGATTAAAACTCTCCGTTGTTCCCTTAACTTCGTTCAAATCAGGCTAATCCGTAAGAAACCCAATTATGACCCCTTACTGAGTTAACCACAATACAGAAAGAATAGAAAACTTCTTTATTGTCTTCTCCGGCCATTTCACTTTTTCGTTGCACGATATCAGATGAAGCCGCATGTCAGTTCATTCTTTTTAAAAAATTGAGAGCACTGACGTGACGTCAGGAGCTTTTGTGCTCTTCTTCCAGCCATTTCCTGTATTCTGACATATAGTGACACTAATACAACCGATGAATGAAAGAACTTACATGGGCGTACAAATAGAAAACCGCCGTTTCATTTCATAATTTGAGGTTTTATTATAAGAAACTCGATACATACTCATTCTTCAAAATACTTTCCATCGCTAGCCACAACTTTGTGGCAGCTTTTGAATTCCTCGTCGAAAAAACTGTTCGTCTTTTGACGCGATCCACGAATCGATCCAATTTTTGGCTTCTTCGTAAGAACGAAAGTGCTGATCATGCGTCATCAATCGGAATAGGTAGAAATCAGAAGGGGCGATGTCAGGAGATTACGGCGGGTGGGGTAGGATGTCCCATTTCAATGTTTCTAGGTTTCACGACCTTGGAATCATGTGTGTCCGATAGAGGGCTCCTGTAATGGTTCCGCCTGGTTGCAAGAGTTCATAGTACACTACGCCAAGCTGGTCCCACCAAAAACACAGCATCAACTTCGAGCCATGAATGTTTGGTTTCGCTGTCGAAGTTGATGCATGGCCAGGGAGGCCCCACGATTTTTTTCGCTTCGGGTTGTCATAGTATATCCACTCTTCATCTCCGGTCACGATACGATGCAAAAAACCCTTTCTGTTTTGCCGTTGGAGGAGTTGTTCGCACGTGAAAAGGCGCCGTTCGATGTCCCTCGGCTTCAACTCGTACGGCACCCAATGTCCCAGTTTCTGGATCATTCCTAAGCATTTTAAGCGATGAAAAACCGCTTGCTGAGTCACGCCTAATGAATTTGCAAGTTCCTGTTGCGTTCTACAAGAATCTTCATCTAGCAAAGTCTCCAAATCAGCATCTTCGAACTTTTTCACTGGTCCAGGACGTTCCGTGTCTTCCACGTTATATTTGCCATTTTGAACTTAGTTTTTAACTAATACAACATTCACCATGAATTTCTACAATCATTCTATACTTTTCCTTTGTTCTTTTTTTCAACCAAAAACCTACTTCAATCCCCAACAAATTCTTTTGTTATCATCAAAATACTTAACTTCACACAGGACAGATAAATATTTTAATGTAGGAGGAGATTAGCCGTGGATTTAGTAGTATGTGAAAGTTATTTGGGTTCTTGGCTAATGGGGCTATTTATAATCAAACAACCATTGGTACAAACACCTATATTTCGGAACTATATTGGTTCCTTCATCAGGATGCTGAAAAGTTTTATTAATAGATTTACACAAGGACCCAGTTTATACTAGGTATGGGGATAAAAATCTTAACAATAAAAATATCTATTTAAAACAGGTATAAGAAAGAGTCATCAACAACTGAAACATAATGTTACTCACATGCGTCAGTTGCTGTAGAGAAAAGAGGCAAACTGAATGGAAAACATTCCTCAGAAAATAGCTACGAGGCTATAATATCAAATGATCAAAATGGAGACATTGAAAAATCGACAGATTCAAAAACGGATACAAACAGTTAGGTTAGGAGAGACCACAGACGAGAGCAGAGAAGGCAAAAGAGACCAATTTCAAATCTATGAAAACGAGGCGGTGGCGTTTATCGAGGTACGGGGGCCATCTCTTAAGTCTAGATGCAGGAGATAACTATAAATGTTACTGAGACCTTTTATGTCAGTTCTTTTATTAACACTATTGTTGTTTTCGTTAATAGAGCACATTTCTTGGAATATTCTTTTATGGTAATTTTTGCAAAAAGAGGACCTTCGCTTGCTCAAAATTAAACGAGTGAAGGTTTTAAACTGCATGATTGGGCAGCGCACAATTTTCGGATAAAGACCTGATGTTACTTCGATGGCCAGAAAAACGACGTTTCAAGGACTGGGATGTTTGTCCTATATAGATGCTGGGGCAATCATTGCAAGGGACTGAATAAACGCAGTCGGAATGGTTAAAAAGGGAATTCTGTCTTTTAATCTGGGAAACAGAGCTCCATTTGAGGAAAAGTTATATTTGGCAATCTTTAGATTTCTGATGTTGGATAGAATGTGGATCAACTTATTGGTGAGACCAGGAAGATAGGGCAGGGAGGCAAATTTTGGGATATCCAATTCTGAGTTGGTGGTACCATTGATAATTCTTCCTTCATTGTTCTGGGGTGCAATGGAAAGTTCTTCTTGTGTTGTTGGGGTGCAGTAGTTTATTAAGCAGGCCTTTAGGGTAGCCATTCTCTCTGAGGACATTATACAATTCTCTGAAGGCTGTCCTCTGATAATCTTGATGTGCAATCTTATGAATTCTATCTTTCAAGTTTCGGATCACGTTCACTTTCACTTTCCAATCATGATTTGATCGATAATGGATGTATCTGCCTGAACTAGTAGGTTTTCTATACCAGTTTAATCTTAAGGTGTTGTCTGGGGCTCTGATAACTCTGTGTCTAGGAAAGGAGCCGAATTCTCATTCTCCTCTTCCACCGTGAACTGGATGTGTGATTCATCATAAGAATTAAACCCTCTCAGAAGCTCATGTAGTCCATCTGCAGGTATTGCTGTGATAATGTCGTCCACATATAGATATAGGAAGGCCGGTTCAAAGGAAAGGGTTAGGAGACAAACATTTATTAATTCTGTCATGACGATGAATGCCAGAATGGGGCTGAGGTTACTTCCCATGGGGCAGCCGAAAATCTGTGAGAAATATTGTCCTTTGTAAACGAAATAATTGGCATCAAACAGGAATTTGAGGATCCTCAAAAAACATTCTTGTGGTATACTTGTGACTGAGGCAATTCTTGCCCAATGTATCCTTATGATTCTTTCTGTGATCTCCCACGATATGTTGGTGAACAGACTAACTACATCCAATGAAACTATCACATAATTTGGAGGCAATTGGAGGTTGTTAACTTTTTGTGCAAACTCGTAAGAATCTTTCATAGAATAGTTGCTAAAATTCTCCTTGAAAGCAGTTGAGAGAAGGTCAGCCATAAATTTGCTGAGATTGGAGGTGGGAGAGTTCAACGTTGAAACGATTGGCCTCAATGGTACATCTTGTTTATGAATTTTCGGTAGTCCATAAATGCCTGGTGGGGTGCCTTTATAATTGTTTCACCCACTGCAACCAAGCTCAACAATTATAAAGGCACCCCACCAGGCATTTGTGGACTACCGAAAATTCATAAACATATGTTTTAGTTGTTGATGACTCTTTCTTATACCTGTTTTAAATAGATATTTTTATTGTTAAGATTTTTATCCCCATACCTAGTATAAACTGGGTCCTTGTGTAAATCTATTAATAAAACTTTTCAGCATCCTGATGAAGGAACCAATATAGTTCCGAAATATAGGTGTTTGTACCAATGGTTGTTTGATTATAAATAGCCCCATTAGCCAAGAACCCAAATAACTTTCACATACTAATAAATATTTTATATTATAAAAATTTTTCCAGATCACGATTTTCTGAAAAATTCGCTAACTCTATAATGTTGTCTTGATTTTTTCATATAGATATAGATAACGTGTTAATTTTCGAGATATTGAGTACCTAACCCCGATTTTAGATGCCTGACTGCTGAACTGATTCAGATCAATATAATTGTTCAACCCCTTCTAGAGTTGACGCATATCTGCCAGATTCACAACTTCATTCAGAAATTTTTTCTCTTGATGGATCGAATTCAATCTTAAAATCCATTTTTGGCTGCTAATTTAAAAGTTACAAATTTATCTATGACTATACGCGATGGAGAGTACCTTTCTGGATAGAATTCTATTCTAACGCTCCTATAAGTTCGTCCACTTGCAGCATTGGAAGCCTTTCGGACTGAGGTTGAGGAAGTTCAGCGATACCTTTCATCAGGTGGTTCATTCATCTAGATAACCATTATCTAGAGATCACTAAATCAGTAAACTGCTATCTCTGTGGGTTGTATAACTAGGAACGAGGTTCAAAACTTCAATTGAATTCCGGTTAGGTAAACCCTGACCGAAACAGGAAATGTAGTGTGGGTTCGAACTTTTTCAATTAATTTCCACAACTCCTCTGGACAGCTTGTGGTCCACTCGAGTCGAACCTTCTAGCCCGCCGAACCGGACAAAAACTGTGCGAGAATGTTTGAAATTATAAGGAATTCAAATTGAAATTCAGATATTCGACTCGATTATCTATGAATTACGGCAAGGTTGCCAGCTGCACGCTGTTCTATTTGGAACAAGCGCACAAATAAATAAACTGTACATTATGGATGCTTTTCCACTATACCCTTCATTACCGAATATTATATAGTGATGGGCAAATCTGTGGAACCAAGTGAATATCACTGCAATTATTATAGATATCAAAATGAATAAAAATTATAAAGAGAGTGAATATAGATGCATCCATTGCAAGAAAAAGGTCGTGGAACCTGTAAATGTAAAGTGCTACAAATGTTGGGAAAATTTTCACCCCAAATGCATGGAACAGGCGACAAGTCAAAAAAATCCGAATTGCAAGCATGAAAAAGCCAATGTTATCAAAATGGCGAAGGAAATTGGAGAACTTTAAAACGAAAATAAAATATTCAACATAGAAATAGCATACCTTAAGGAACTACTGAAAGAGACCCAAGAAAAGAACAAAATAATGATGGAAAATAACGCACTTCTGATGGACAAGCTGAAAAGTTATGAAGGTGAAATTGAAAATTCAAGCAAAGGTACAAATGTAAACAAAGGCGAAAAAAGCAGATATCAAGAAAAAAGGGAAGATAACAAGCAACTTAAACAAGGGCAGAACACAAAAACGGAACATAGAGTTGACAATAAAATGTCGTACGCAGGAATGACAGCACTAGGAGCGTTGGAACTACCAACTTCCAGAACTAACCGCACAAACTCTCATAAGTCAGAGAACAGTCAAATCGGATCTTCGGACGTCGTACGTCAAACTAGTAAACACGGGGAGCAAACATCAATACCGGTAGATATGGGATGGAAAACTATTGGCTACAGGAAAGTAAGTAAAACAAGAAGTAGCGAAATCTGCACTGGTACAAATAAAGCAAATAATTCTATTATTGAAGGAGCGGCTAGACGTGAATTGATTTACGTGGGCAGAATACAAGGAAAGGACGTAACTGAACAACAAATAAAAAAATATCTCAGTGAAATAAATGAAAATGAAAAACCAGAGGTTAAAAAACTTAACACACAAGGTAACAATTCTGCTTTCAGTGTGGGAGTTTACACAGAGGAAACATATAACTCAATCTGTAGTCCGGAAGTCTGGCCAGAGGGAGTTATCATAAGGGAATTTTCATTTCGAAACTTATTTCGAAAAACCAGAAACATCATGGAAGGAACAAGCTACTAAATTATCAAAAAACAGACAAAACTCAGAGCCTTATTTGTTGAACTTGAAAATTCGGTCATGTGAAGTTAAGTATGAGAAAAAGAATATAAAAATGTGGCAACCTACAGCATTATTCATCAGAATCTACTATCGATGGGGAACAGTATAGATCAAGTGGAACAACTTATGAGAGAAAATACAGAATCTATAATACTTTGCACTACAAAACACTGGAAGTCAAGAGAGCAAATCCCTCAGATTGGTATTCAGGGTTTCAAACTGGTATCTTGTCTTTATAGAGAAGAAGGTAAACATGGAGGATCAGCAATTTACCGCAGGGATGCTATAGTAGGTAGGGAATATAAAAGCGCAGCTGAGTTCTCCATACTTGGTGAGTTTGAGTGTTCTGCTGTAGAGTGTTTTCTGAAAAAAATCAAAATTTTTATCCTGTGCATTTATCGACCACCAAGTGGCTCTATTGAGGTATTCTTTAACCAACTAGAGAATATTCTCTCCAGCCAATTAAACCTTGAAAATGTTATTTTCATTACAGGGGATTCTAACATTGAAATGCTGGATGACAATAGTAATAAGTTCAAACTTACATCAATGCTCAATTTCTATTCTATCAGAACAACTGTTGTTGACTACACAAGAGTAACTAGCCAAACTAAAAGCTGCTTAGATAGCATATGTACAAACCTTAAAAATGGACCCACTTCTGAAATCCTTACATCACATATATCCGATCATTTTGGACAAAAATTTATGTTTACAGTAGAACAAAATGATGAAATGCAATTTGTATGCAAGAGATTTCTTTTTGATGAGGGAAACAGAACCAATTTTGTAAACCAACTGAAACAACAAAACTGGGAGGATGTATTCATGGTTGATAAGGAGAATGTGAATGGGCAGTGGAAAATTTTTATCAGCATCTACTTGAATATATAGGTTACGTCTCAATAATCACAAGAAACACAAAAGAAGTGAAGATGCTGAAGAAATTAAAAAACAATTGGATATTCTACTTGTGCTTTCAACTGATAACCCATCATTCAAAGAGCAATACAAGGACACAAAAAAATATTATGACTACGTATTGAAAGAAGACAAAAAGAGATCCCTTCAGGATAGAGTAATTAAATCAGATTGCAAAATGAGATCTATGTGGAACATATGCAGAGAGCTAACAGGGAAAAATAGACGTAGAGAACCTAATATCGATGAGGATTCAATATCATTGCCAGATAAATTTAACGTTCACTTGAGTGAGGCAGTCAAAAAACTTGTAGATGAATTTCATCAGAAGCCTTTCTCCTGTAATATAAAAGAGAATGATCAGTCACTTTTCTTGCGACCTGTAGATAATGAAGAACTAACCAACTTATGCACCACCCTAAAGAACAAAGATTCCAGCGGATATTATGACATTCCAACCAGTATTGTCAAGCTCTCCCTCACACAGATAGTATCAGTATTGTGTTATTTTATTAACAACTCCATGAAATTTTCGATATTCCCTGATCAATTAAAATTTGCTCTAGTTAAGCCCATATATAAAAAAGGGGACCGACACAATTTTGATAATTATAGACCAATCAGTTTGCTACCCTCGTTCTCTAAGATTTTCGAGTTGGTAATGTGCTCAAGATTGTTAGGCTTTTTCAAAAAATGTGACTTGTTCTCAAGCTCCCAGCACGGTTTTCTGAAGGGCAAATCAACAAATACTGCCATCTACCAGTTTGTGAATATGATACTCCAAGAATTCGAGAAAAAAAATTTGGCCATTGGGGTGTTTCTAGATCTCAGTAAGGCCTACGACTGTGTGAACCTACAATATTTATTGAGTAAGCTTCAAAAGTATGGAATAAGAGGTAGAGCATATAAGTGGATTGAATCCTATCTTATGGAGAGAAAACAGCAAGTTATCATTAATGAAAACATATCTAAAATTGTAGTTAAAGAAAGAGGCCTAGCACAGGGCAGTATCGCAGGTCCTATTCTTTTCATCATTTAAATTAATGACCTCATCATGGATGGACTGGTGAGCATTGTGGATGACACCAACATTTTGGCTGTTGGAAAGACATATATAGAGGCGGTTAATAAGGCGGAGGCCAGTGTATCTGAGGTCTGCGACTGGTTTAATATGAATGAGTTGGCGCTAAACTCATCAAAAACGAACCTTGTGGTGTTTAGAACCAAGAATTCCCGAATTACGCTAACTGATACCATTAACTCGAATGATGTAGATTTGAAACCAGTTCATGGTACAAGATTTCTTGGGGTACACATTGATGAGTTCTTGGATTGGGATAATCATGTGGTAGAGACTGGGCTGAAACTGGGTAGCATTGGTTATGGAATCAGAGTGGTAGCTAGACATATGGATGAAAAAACGCTGAAAATATTGTACCATGCTAATTTTGAGTCAATACTCAGATATGGAATTGTGTTCTGGGGATGCAGCTCCAACATTCAACACCTTTTTGTAGTACAAAAAAGAACAATAAGAACCATGAGGCATATGAAATTCAGAGATACCTGCAGAGGTGTCTTCAAGGATATGGAAATTATGACTGTATATGGGTTATATATATTTGAGTGTCTGATGTTTTTTTTTTAAGAACCAGATGGAGTTCAGATCTAACTTTGTCCATAGCAATAATACAAGAACAACAAATTTCATTTATCCTTCTCACAGACTGACAAGAAAAGACAGAAAAAGGTCCCTATTATATGTGCATAAAATTTTACAATAAATTACCATCTATATGCAGATTAACTAACTTGAACAGATTCAAAAATGTCCGTCCCTTAGAGTCAATTGAATCATATCCCAGAGAATTCTTCTGATAATCTCTACTTTCAACTCATATTTTCGAAAGTTTTGTTCACTCCCGAATCTTTGAAACATCAGGTAGGACAAAATGATAAGGCATCGTCAAATTCGAGAAGAAATCCAAAGAGGTGATAATTTATCGAGTGCGCCAATTGAAAACCGAAAGTTATTTTCCCATAACCGGAAGTGATAAGATGAATTATTTCACTCAAAACGAAGTCCATGAAAACATCTGGAAAAGATTATTCATATAATTCGGGTGAGGTTAAGACAGAATGACCTATATTGACGCGAACAAAGCGCGGAAGACGCGAGAAAAATCGACTTCACTCGTGAATGGGAAATTTCTCGGAAAATCAAGCTCTCATTTCAATTTGTTACGTTTTCCGACAGGCAATGCCAGGCGTCGGAAATTAGGACAAACATTAACTTATTGCTTATTGGCCTTATCCGACGAAGTGGCTGTTTTTGTTGTTACAGAGAAAAACGGTCGGAAATTCATATAGTCGAGTTCATTCTATTTTCGGGAAGAGGAATTGGATAAATAGAAGGCTTTAATTTATTTTTGCCGACTGTTCGGAAGTTACGGCAGAGCACTACCTAATTTGTAGAAGAATACCTTCCTAAAATTAAGGATAAACCATCCGGTTGGAAAGCCCACAAATTGTTTGCTCCTTAGCTGTTTTCTTTCGTGTTGGAAAGAGCTGCCAAACTCTCATTTACTGCCAGGGATGGTTCTAAATGTTGGAGATCTTCGGGGGTGATGGCTCATTTTCAGAGTTACTCCAGTTGGCACTGCCAGGAAAACGAGTTGCGTTAGATAGCCTCCTCATAGGCCTCTCCCTCTTTTTACAACAAGCGATGGAGAAAAAAGTTATCCAAAATATCGTATTAGTATCACTGTTAATCCTCTGAATGATCATCATTTTCCTCGAATAATACGTAATTAAACATTATTTTTTCTGATGGCCCCAATATTGAGCTATATCGCCTTAGTTACCATGTGTCATAACACACTCACATTTGCCAAGGGAAATATAAAACGTCGGTTCATATTTCTTTGGGAAATATGAAACGTCAAATCATATTTCTTTCAAAACGTCAAATCATATTTTATTTCTTCATTTAATAACAAAATGGAAACTGTAATTGTTGAAATTTCCACTAAAAGTATTTCCACCAGATACAAAGGAAGAAGAAATATATTGTTCATAATTATTCGTCGACGAGACTACAGTTTTCTTGAAAACATTTCGTGCAGCAGCAATCTCGGAGGATTCTCCCAAAACGGACTTCAAAGATTGTGATGCTGCAGATGGCTCTCCCTCCACACATGCTATCATCTTCGGTACCTTATTTTTGTGCAGCATACTGTCAGCCAGATAGCCTTCTGCCACAGACGAACTTTTCCAACCCGCATATCTCCTTGAGTGTTTTCATTGAGGTACCCGCATCGGCAACCAATGTCGCGGATGTTCGTCTTCCACAATACGTTTTCGGATTATCTGAACCCAACCATTCAGCAAACTTACTCGGAATTTTCCGAAGGTATTTTTGCCGACAGGCTGAAGAGTACACTTCTTATTCCTATAAGCTACGAAGAACCTAAAGCGCCTTGTGGACGTTACGCCGAATACTCCCTCACCAAATGAGCAGCACCCAGATCTTCTTCATCAATTATAGTGATTATTTTTTCGACCCAAATATCGACCAATAGAATTGCACCATTCGACGTCACGTGGTACAACCTACATGGTATTATACTGATAATTTTTGAAAATTTTCTCTGGTAGTTGCTATATATAAAAAAAACATGATCCAGTCAAATTAAGCACACGTCAAACTGACAGGTTGAATTCAATTGTGAAAATTGGAGATTTTGCATGAAAATGAGTCGATTTGGAGTTTGTTCTCTGTCCACCTTCGATAAAAAAGTCAAAGGAAATGTTCCCATTAATACGGAGAAGGCAAAAAAACAGTTTGGAACCAATTTACTACTTTTTGTACTGAGAGGGAATACACATTGAGTGCTGAAACGAGTGAAGCGCAATTGGCAAACATTATGAAAGATTACGCTTACAATATGAAGAAAATGGATGGAGAAGACTATAAGGAAGGTAAAATAAAAACAATGTGGAATCAGACTGCTAAATTACTTCAAGAAAAGTATTTGAACGATTTCGACATCAAAATCAACCCATTTTCGGATGCTGCATTCAAGACCGCTCGAGGAGCTCGTGATGCCGGAGGGCAAGTGCAGCAGCGTTGGAGGAAAAAGATTGGGATGCAATGACCACTGTTTGGGACGAGGAAACTCCTGATGGCCTCCAGAAAAAATTATTCATGATAATATCAGTGGAATTGGCTTGGAGAGGTGGTGAGGGCAGCATGGCGTCAATACATCACTTCAAGGCAGAACAGCGAAATGACGGGGAAACAACTGGGAGATTTGAATACAATCCAATTTTCAGCAAGACCACACAAGGTGGTGATAAAAATTATCAGACATCAAGTGGCTGGTGGAGAATCGGGAAATCCCTGACAAGTGCCCAGTGAGACTGTTCCAGAAGTTGAGAGAGAAGAGAGATGTCAATATCAAGAGCGACAGACTATTCCTGACCCAAAATCCATTCTCGAATAAAGTTCCAGGCGCTAGGAGGTACAAGGATTCCCCAGTAGGCCAAAACACGATTTCAAAGTGGGTTAAGGAGTCAGCACAAAAAGCTGGGCTTGACCTTGGTAACAAAAAATCACCAATCACTCCAGTCGTGCAACAGCCCTCTCCAATCTAGCGAAATCGGGCCTGGGAGAGCAGCAGATAATCAAAATAACTGGACATGCCAACAGTAACTCCATCAAGCCGTATCTCCAACTCGACCAGGAACACCACGAATTAATTGTCAAGAAACTGCGAAGGAGTGAGCCTACTGCAGAAAATGCCATCAACAGCATAAACCTCATGCCATCTACCTCTTCTGGGACCATTACCGATAACTCTGACTTGAAGAAAACATGCACCAATGTTTACAACAATTGTATTTTTAATTGCACTACCATGATTCTTAATTAAATGTTGTTTTATTCATTATGAAATTCTTATTTGTTAACTGTACATTTCGTCTCATGGTGCAATTCTATTGGCCGACATTTGGGACAGAAAAATAATCCCCCGAATACCACACGAGCTTCAAAATTATCTGGTATTTCCCGATAGGTTCGTTGCAAACAAATGAAGGAGTCAAGTTTTTCAGGTTAAAAAATCACGAGCGCGAAGCGCGAGTGATTTTTCCTGAAAAACTTGACGATAATTTTGAAGCTCTTGTGGTATTATAAGTGAATATTCTGTTTATATCATTCTTAGTCTTTGAGACTTTGATTGTGATTACCGACCCACGATCTTCGATATTTGAAGATAGCATATTCACATACTCTACAACTCGGTTGTAGAGTTTGTAACTTTGAGAACCTCTGGAAATATCCTATTCATATTTCCCTAGTTGTAATAATAGCTATATCATATTTTATTGTTGAATTGAAAAGGTTTTCAGTTGAGAGTGTTCGCACGCTTTCCAAAGTTTAATCTCCTATTCATCAATCAAATCAAAATTTATTGCTTATTCGACGAAGTGGCAAGAATTTATATAAGTAGAATTGATTCTATTCTCGGGAAGATGAACAGGATAACTAGAAGACGTAAAATTATTTCAACCGACTTTACGAAAGTGATAGCTCGGCACTACTTAATTTGCGGAAGAATACCCTTTCGCAAAAATTAGGGGTGAATAAGAATTAAACCATTGGGGTGGAATGCCCACGAATTGTGGTATCCTTCACGGTTTGCTTTGGTGGAAAAACGTGTTAGAAAAAGCTGATTGGGTAACGGAATTCAATATCGGTTTATTATTCCCTCTAATAACTTTCTTTAAGCTGGAGATTGGTTGGAGGCTATATCTTTTTCCGGATTCCGGCTGATTTTTATTCGAGAAGGCCCAGATGAAGCATCAGAAAGGAACTTTTCCTTGGATTCTTGCATAAATTAGTATTGTTTTTCTTGAATTTCTAAAAAAAATAAAATAATGTCTTTCATTGAATTTCTAAGGGATTTTTGACAAATTTTATTTTATTTGAATACACTTCAAGGTTTAATTTAATATATTCAGTAAATGTGTTATGTGTACACACTAATTGAAATTATTTCACGTTGATGGACTCTTAATTATGATCAGTCAGCTAGTTCCTTTGGCCAGGTCTTTTTCAATCTTCGTAGGTTGAATGGATCCTCTGTTAGTTGGTCGATCAGTTGGATGGCGATTTATGAGTAAAAAATTTGATCCCTCTGTGTAGACATTTTTAGTATGATGATAGATAATAATTTTAAAATAAGGAGGCTTATGGTTGAAATAAACCTGGAGGAATACTGAGACGTTGAATAATTTTGTTTCAATATACATGTTTGTTGATACTCTATGATCTGTCTATTGTTTTTATATCACACTCCCAGTGAAGACTTCATAACAAGCACGCGAAATTTACTGATCTCACATCATTGCTTTACGGTGTTTCTTCTATATGTGTCTATAGTATAGTATAGTATGTGGCAATGAGGGTGAATTTATTTCACTTCCCAAACCTATTCGCTTTAACTTCAATCAAACCCCTTCAAAGTTACAAATAGAACACATGGATATTCTAGGATTTATCGAGGAAATCAAATTTCACATGCTTATATTATCTGAACCGTTTTATGGATTTTTCCCAATAGCGGACTTGAATGAGATATTTGGATAATAAACCTTTTGTGAGAATATGAAAACTATGTTATGCTCATCTGACCCTCCGTCAATGCTTTCGTAATGTTTATTTTATAATTGCAGATCAGCCATCACAATCTTTCCTCAGCGAACTGATGGTAAGCACGATTTTCGTGTATGGAACGCCCAGCTCTTTGGATACGCTGGATACAAGCAGCCTGATGGATCAATTATAGGAGATCCAATAAATGCAGAATTCACCGAGGTGTGCCTAAAATTAGGTTGGAAAGGTCCAAGGACGAAGAGAGATATACTTCCTTTGGTCCTTTCAGCGAACGGTCATGATCCCGACTACTTCGACATTCCTCCTGAACTTCTTCTTGATGTTCCAATTGTTCATCCAATGTGAGTACCATTATAAATAGTTTTTGGTTCTTCAAATCTGAGTTTTTCGATAAAACAAAATAAGCTACTAAATGGGACGAAAAATGTCACCTCGTTTCGTATTGCTTATAGTTTGCTTAATATTTGTTGACCAGAATTTATGTTTTTATACTACCATCAAACTTCATCCTATGGTTTCATTTCAATTCATTGTTCTGGTCCCTTTCAGGTCGTGTAGGTTTCTCTCAACCCAGTACAGATTCTTCATTTTCCGGGCCAATAACACTCCGCGCCAATAACATTTCTTGGGTGGTTTCGAGCGTTCGATAGCCATGAGCACCTGAAATTTTGTTGAAATCAGTCAGGATCTTTTGCGCGCTAGTTTTGAACTTTTTTTTCTGATTTTAGAACAGTGTGAAACTAAAACAACCACTGCAAAAATGTAAAAGCACCAAGGTATCCATGTATCATGAGTTTGAAAAAACTCACAGTTCTCCTTCAGTTCTTTTCGAAGCTCAAACTATCTTCTCTCAAAATCAATAAGGAAATATTCTTATCTTTTTCTGTAGAAATATATATCTTTTCTCCAGCGAGCTCTTGTTACAAAAAAAGAACCTGTGGTTTTCTTAAGGAAAACTCAGATATGAAACTGAATCAAAATATATATTCTGATATTTAGAAATTTATTTCAAAAACCTAAAACATGAACAATGTTCCAAGAGATAGGAGCAGCAGATTGTCTACGAATATGGGGAGGGACAAAGTTAGACAAAACTGGTAACCAATGAACCGGTGAAGATCATATTGTGCCAGTTATTATTCCCATGGATGTATTCAATTGTACATCGATTTTTTGTGTATGTGCACTATTAAACTGAACAGAGCAACAATACTCAGCTGCAAAAGAGACTAAGGCTAGAGATGCCGTGCGTAGAGTGGAAGCATCAGCACCCCAAGATGATCCAGCTAATTTCTGAAGAATATTATTCTTAGTTTTCAGTTTCAAGCTCAAATCATCTGAATAATCCTTGATATTGAGAGATGAATCTAATTTAACTCCTAAGTACCTATGATAGAAATTATGTCCGATGGAGAGCAAAATTCCTATATTGCTCATAATTATTCAGATGGAAACAAGATACCTCTGTTTTGTTTGGGTTGGAACATAATCGGCACTCAACAAAATTATTTTTTTAAATCTTCAAATCAGATGATAGTATGTTCTCCGGAGTATGGAAATACGAATGGTGGTAAGCAATAGCAATGTCTTCAGCATAAAACAAACAAATTTCTGAGATAATGTCGTGAGTAAAATATTGAGATTAAATTGAAAAGTAAAGGGGCTAAAACCGATCCTATGAATATTATTTGGCTCTGAAGTTTACTTGATAAGAAAACAAGTTGACTCGATTAAGAAGAATACAATTTCAATATCCAAAAATGTTTACTTTTTAAACGACAGTTTGAATGCAAGTAAAATAAATTTCTAGCAATTATAGTCCGAATCAATGAAATGCCTTAATTTGATATTTATTTTTATTCAACCTATTTTTAATATACCTACTCTATATAAAAATTATGCTAATTAAAAAAACAATAACAGTTTGTAAGGAAAATTGAATACCGTTCCTACCGAAATTTCCATCAAGAAATCAACTGAGGTACCTGAATATGAGAAAAATGACGCCATCACAATTTCTCCCTTGGGAGTAATCTTTCTTCGAGCTGTTACAATCTGAATACCAAAATATTCACAAACAGGGTACAATCCTCCCTACGAGGAAACTTCTCATTTCGAATCGTTGAAAAATGGCTCCCTACAGGAGGTGTTAATCTTGAGGACGAAGCGTCGATAAATCTGAAGAATGTTTCTCCCTGTAGTATGACTGTAATGCCAGTGTAAGGGAGATAGGGATTATAAATATTCTCATTATTGAAATACGAGTGGATATCACTGAATGTAAAGAAAAAGAGTAACAGACGATGAAATGATCCTAGAAATTTACTACCCTTACAAATTGACTTCTGTTGCCCAGGAAAGATTTAAAAAATCTTAGTACAGCTTGGAAATTCTGTTATACTCCAATTAAGCACTAAAGAGACTATCGTTAATGGTATCAAAGGTCTTTGTGACGTTCAGAACATCATCCATATTATGAGCAAGGTTTTTGTCGAGCTCAATCGTTTTCAGCTCGATATTTCAAAATGACAAATATATGGCGAAATGAAAGATATGGTTCGGTGGTACCTACAGCAAGTTCACAGTTTTACCAGGAGAAAGAGCGCAAAAATGTTACCCTTACATCGAACGGATGGTGTAACTTCAAATTTTACCAAGCAAGTATCATCATTTTCTTGAAATACTCTGTATAATAGTCTACGATTATTTCCAAATATTTTGTAATTGCGAAAAATATTCATTTCTTCTGCACATCTCGAAGTGTTTTATGAAATGATATCCTGAGGTTTATAAAAGGTAAAGTACCGTAAAAACTGAAGTTTATGAATAAAAGATTCGAATGTTTGAAAACAAGTTTTTACTGTAAATTAAATAGACCAAACAGGAAATCATTTTTGTAATAATAATAGAGAGAAAACGGTCAGGCTAAAAAACAAGGATTTCTTCCATTTGGGGTCCAGCTAGCCTGAGAGAAGAGAGACGTGTATCAATCACTTTACTACATTGATATCAGTTTATTAATATTCCATATTCCCTGTACAGAAATCAACTCTCCACATCGAAATGTAAAAAACTCTGGAGTCAAACTTCAAACGCATCAGTGATCTCACAGTTTTATTTCCGATACTGAAGATATCCGGAGGTCCCTTTGAATCAAGATCTAAGGAAGCATAAAAAACCTGCTGCTTTTGAATGAAGGCGCGATTGGGGAAGCGCACATATTTTCCCTTGAAATCTTCTTTCGCAAGCTGGCAAATAAACTGTATGTTTCGCTATAGACTTCACGCATTATCGATTCATCATTTCAGATGCTCATCTGAATGAATCAGATACACGTTTGAAGGGTTTCCATTCAGCAGATCAGTTTTAGGTAACGAGAAAGTTTGAATGCCTGGACTTCATCGGGAAAGAAAATCTGCTTACACAGAATTTGTCGGTTTAACTGTATCCATGCATGGATCAGATTTATACTAAACAATATTGATTATTAGATTTCAGCTCAAGAATATCCTGGTTTTCCTAGTAGAATATCAATTTTTTTGGGCAAATACATATTACCAACTCAGTCTTAAATGTACAATTGACCATCTGAGAGAATAAAAATCTCCGAATTCTCGATACACCCTATATGCTTCTTCGTACACAAAATGTACCTTCGTTCACTCTTCTACAAACTGGTGAATCGTTGAGATTTAAAATCATTACTCCTTCCGTCCATATCGTAGGAGTTCGTTACTATTTCTCATTGTTAGGAATGCTATTTCAGAATGTGTCAGGTCATATTTGGAGGATTTATATCTATGATGAATAATGTTTCTTCAGTATAAGACAAAGACGAAGTAATGCTTCAAGAAATATTACTTTCAATTTCCTCTCCTTTGCGATAATTTGGACTCCAATTATACGAGGTGTTTTATTCTACTATTAGAACCTTTTGTCAGATTTTGAATGAAATCTGTGATTTATTAGTATATATTTCTATTTATTTATTATCGTTTGTTTCTTCCCAGATGGTCTTAGTTGAAAGTTGTGTACAAAATGTATTTTTGTTTTTTTTTCTTTCCATAGCAATTGGTCTCTCTGGATGTTTGCATTTTATTTAAGGGATTATCTGGAGAAGAAGTATGAAGTAAAATTCCGATTTCGAACATTTATAATGGATCGTTAATCATAGGATTGACAGAATATTTCAACGGAAATGTCAGATTGACAAATAGAAGGCCGAATTCACGGATATTCTGGCATAGAATTGTTCAATCAACAAGTTGAACAACCGATTTACTTTTATGAAACTCAGCATCAGTTGGAGATATAATTCTCATTCCTGTGGCCAATTTGTGTCAAATTTATTCATACATGTTCACTTTGAAAATTTTTTCGAAATGCCGAACTCTTATATTTTCTATGTAATATTTAATTTCTGAATATTCTCGGAATATTTACAGATTGATTTATTCTTTTCATCTGTGTTTGGAGGGATTGGTACTTATTCAAATCAACCTCTGCCCTCCAATAAATGATCATGCTATATTGTTTGAATACAAAGGTTGCCGTTGATATTTTAGGATTAGAGAAAGAAATCAAATATTTATCATCGAAAATCGCTGTATTGTTTTTCAAAATATACCTCATGAGGATCTATACACTTTTGTTTGCGTTTGAACAAATTGTCGAAGCACTTTTGCCACTCTGATCGAGATATCTCCTAAACATGCATTCTGACCGCATCAACCGCTTCTTCAGCTCTCGAAGCACGTTAATCTCTCTTTTTATTTTTTGTGTACTGGAACAAAAAGATGTCAATCGGTGCCAAATCAGGACTGCACGGCGGATGACTCATCAAATCGATGTTTGGAGTGCTCAAAAATGCAACTGTTTGAGCCCATGTGTGAGAGCTCGTATTATCGTGGTGAGGGGTGATCCGTCTTCAGCGGATGGTTTTCCTGATTTCTTGCAAGACAACTGGCAAACAAATGATTGGGTACCACACAGAATTGACGGTTCTGCGTTGTTCTAGTGGTACGATTGCGACATGTCCAGTTTTTCTGAAAAAACAAGCGAGCAACTTTTGTTGGATTTGGCTCATCTTGAAACACCCATACAGTCGACTGCTGTTTACTTTCGGGCTCATACGCGTAAATCCACGATTCATTACCTGTTACGATGTCATAGACATGCTTTGAATCACCGCGGTCGTATTTATGGAGCATTTCTTTCGACCAATCAACACTAGCCTTTTTTTGAGTGATTGACTAATTGTGTGAGATCCAACGTGAACAAATGTTAATGCAATATTGAATGTATGCTGGTCCCACTAATGCTTAAGGTTCTCTCAATTCAGTTCATCGTTGCACTCTTGTTGAGTAAATCAACGTCGAGAATTGTAAAAAATATTCGCAAGAAAATGTTCAATTTAATTTAATTCCATTTTTTGGGCGAGATGAATCTTTTAAGTTACTGTAAACAACACAAATGGCGCTCGTATGTCAAAAGTTCTGACTACGTGTAACCTCAAAAATGTCAAGCTTTACTATGAAGCTGTCAGTTGGCAGATTGCATCACTAGGGTTGTCCAATCCCGAAATATAAAACGCATTCCTCGTATATATGTACCCCTTTTTTATTTGACGTCTTCTTCCTCTGTTGATGTCACTTTGAAGGAAATTTGAAAATCTTTCTCAGTGTTTTCATTTCATTTCGAATATTGTTACGATAAAATCGATAGGGTAAATGAAAAATCTTCATTGTAACTCACGGGATATATTATTAGAAAAGAGCACGAACTTGAGCTAAAGAGCTTTTGCTCGCTTGTCCTAAAGTCTTTTAGTTGTCTCTGGAACGATGTTGATGTTGAAATGATCTAAAAAATCACTGACGTGGGGTCAGGTGCTTTTGCGCGCTGGTTCTAGAGTCTTTTCCCGTATTAAACAGTATAACAATGTAATACTAATACAACCGTCACGATGAATGAACAAACCTATATCTCAAAATAACTTCTCGAAGTTCTCCTTAAGTTTTGTATCAACTTAATCGAAAACAATTTAGAACATCTTCCTTGGACCATCTGAAACTGTATGAATATGTCCGACCATGTAAGTTCATAATTCTTCTGTTTCCTTGCGAAAAAATCCCGCGAACATCAACGTCGGTAGAGAATATTTACTGTAGCAATTAACAGGTTCAACGAAATTAAGGTTAGGTTTGACGCAATTATTTCTTACTTTTTGTGGGGTTTCCAACCAGCACGTTTTTCCCTTGAAATTAAAAGCTCTGGTCCGAAATGTAAATGTATGAATATTTAAATCTTAAATGCTGATGATCGAGACCATGTGAGAGCGCCTATGCTTCCATGGGATAAAATGTAAGAAATATGCAAAATTTCTCATGTACATGCATGACGTGATTTAATTAGTTTTTTCATGAGGACTTTTTGGGAGGTACGTGTGAAATGGGATTACGCGAAATACTGCTTATACCTTTGAATAACTGGATTGAAGCATTATTCTTGTGGGACTGAAGAACTGCACATTATTTGATCATTATTATTTGAGCAATAACCAGCATATTTTATTGTTCTCGATAACTACGTTACAATATACTTGTTCTATCGATTTCAGGGCTGATATTATTTAAATATTCTTCAATTTTCTTTTAGATAGACAGAAATCTGAAACGTTATCAAATTTATACTAAAGTGTGGAGCACCATCTCGCTGTAAGTAAATATTTTCTCTCTGGATAAGAGGTAAATTCACCAAATAATGTTCAATAATGTGCTGCTCAATTGTTTCTCCATAGCGTTGAGTTTTTGAATTTCCATCGTAAATGCGATAGGTCAACATATGGTTTTTTCAAATACATATATGTATATGTACACCACCATACATGAAACCCGAACCTACATCAACAGTAACATGGTCATTATTCTCTAACCAAAAATGTTCATTGTGTCTGTTGACAATGTCAGCGCTTATGTGAACCATCTCAAAAAACGTCTTCTTCTTGTTTTTCCAAATACCAATGGCAAAATTCTTCTCTACTGTCAGGATCTCTAAGTCAGAGACCCAAAGGTATAGGGTCAGAATTTATTTTTTTATATATTTTCAAAGCTGGCCTTCTTGTTATACCAGTTTCTTTTTCTATCTGACTACTGAAAATATTGGGATTTGTGGATACAGTACCTATTATGCTCAATACAGTGTCTTCTTCATAATGTATGTTATACTTTATTGATCTTTCTTTTCGAATCTCCCATATTCGATCAAAATTTTTTTAGGTCTTCTAAATACTTGTGCGGTTAAATTATTTCTAGAAAACTATTCAAATAGTCTTGTGATGTTCTTCTTTATTGTAATTGCACCTGATGTAACATTCAATCATGCGAAACTTTTCATTACTTTCATAATTCATTTTAGAATGAAAACATTTATATATGACTAGCTGACCCGACAGACTTCGTCCTGTCAAAAAGATTTGTAATGTGGCAGTTTTTGTGCATACGTATTTTAAAAAATTCTCCTGAACAGAACCGTCACCCTGGTGATAGGGCGTTGTGAATAAAAAATAATTAAATAAAACATATATAAGGATTTAAAAGTAAGTAATCGCTTTATTGTTAATCATGTGAATCATAATTATTATTATTATCATTGTAGTGCTTTGTGGTATACGATGTTTTTTGTTTGATTACCTGGCGCATAGATTAACAAATCCTATGGTTTTCCAACGCGGGAACAGGCAACATACAATTGACCATGTGAGAAACATGGGTTTTCTAGATTAATACCACAAACACTTAATGATTGCCACTGGGACTTGTTTATAGTCATAGCAAAAGCAAGCCGCACTGGAAACTGTAGTCGTTTAAACTCAAATGGCACATCAGTCGGAATCATTGGGATGCGCGGTATGAGAACATCTTCTCCTTTATACTTTCCTTTGAGTATAGTTGCTTCTATCACCTTGTTTAGTAATTTTTTCATCGCTAACCGTGTACCGTTGCAAAGACGCGGTTGGTTGATATTTCGCAACATTATAACCACCGATCCAACCTTTAATTGAAGATTGTGAGGTGGCAATCCTGGCAAATCCCGCGAGTTTAACAATTCCGGTGGATAGTTGACTACATCATCTTGATTAGTAGCCGAATCAACTGATTTATATATCCTCAATTCGCCTGTAATTTGTTCTTGAATTTTGAAATTTAATTCATTTACATCTATGTTTTTTGCAGCCAGTACAGCTCGTTCTCTCAACCAATCATGGTTTCTGTAATTTTGAGAAACATCTGGAAACACCTTCTGAATAAGTTTATCTTTTGATCGAGTTAACTGTCAAAAACTTTGAGGAAAGTTAATGCAGCCAGTCAACATGTCTATAGGAAATTTTCCATTACCAATGTCAATGAGTTTTTTAGAGAATATGTTTCCAAATTGGTCATTTTGCAACTCGACACGCATATTCTTGCTTAAATGAAGTACTTTGACATGTTTCCACAAATTAGAGGACTTTAGACATGCATTGAGTTCATCAGCTGGCGTTGATCGTGGAATCATTGGCAATGTTTGACGAAAATCTCCTGCTAATAAAATCATTGCACCACCAAATCGGTTATTATTGCTCTGTAGATCTTTTAAGGTTCTGTCTAAAGCCTCCAAAGATTTTTTATGTGCCATCGTGCATTCATCCCAAACAATCAATTCACATTGCTGCAAAACCTTTGCCATTGCAGAGTTCTTCGAAACGTTGCAGGTTGGAGTTTCATTGCTTTGCATATTTAATGGCAATTTTAGTGCTGAGTGGGCTGTTCGACCAACTTCAAGCAAAGTTGCTGCGATTCCCGACGAAGCGAGTGCAAGTGCAATTTTATTTTGTGAGCGAATTGTTGCTAATATTAATGAAATCAAAAAAGTTTTTCCTGTACCATCAGGTGCATCTAAGAAGTAATTCCCTCCAGTTTCATCATTTGTTACTTTCATAAGAGTTTCAAATACATACTTCTGTTATTCATTTAACAGTGGAAGATTTGTTTGAATTAATTCTTTCAAAGCGTTGAGATCATACAGTTTTTCTCGATGCAACTCTTGGTTAAAAGCGTCATGCATTGGGCGCGGTCAGGCTTAATTGAATTAATAGTTTGTTTGACATTATCAAGCACATGTCCTCAATTGAAATCAATGCTTCATTGTAAATTTCTTCACTGATTTGTATATTTGGATTTCCCATTCTATTCCGTATTTGATACAAATTATCATCACACATATAATCTTTGTACTTGATCCACAAATCAATTGGGTTTGATGGGAAGCATGTAGATATGATTATAGAAAACAATGTTCGTATTTGATGAGCGTGTGATGATATTACAGCATCATTGAGAGTTTGATCCCAATGAGCGTCATTTTCAAGCAATTGCAAACGTTGACAGGCTTCTGTAGGATCCACACAATTCACCATCAACAGTTCGTAACTGTTGGAATGATGTTGGGCCACGTACATTGACTAATAGCAGTCGTAAATAAAAACATTCATCATTGCTTGGATGTACTGAATAAATCCGGCCAATCGCATCGGTGGAATATACATCTGTATATCCTGGAACTGGTTTTCCTTGTTTCCGTCGTATAAATCTCCTTGAGGAGTGATTCCAGGTATAATATTTTGGCATTTCAGAATATAGCAATGTTTGTGCGAAATCATCGTTTTGGCATGTCTCAAAAAAACTGGTTAATGTAGTAGATGGTGGCTGAGCAGCTCTTTGTACTGCGTTCTGTGCTGTAAAATACACTCTTTGTCCATTTTCTAAATGCACAGCTAAGTGAACAACAGAAGGGTGTCTCTCATGAATAGGAAAAGAAAATATTAGCCAAACTGCTTCATTACTACTGACATAGCGGCACATTTGGTATTGTTTGGTATTGGGTAACTTCATCATTGGAATTCTCTGCACCAATTCCAATTACACCAGCAATAATTCTAATTTTTCTCGCCGTAAAAACCATCCTTGAACTTCAACGAACATTTTAAAAAAAGATTTGGCCAAATTGGTCCAGGCGTTGTTGAGTTATGTGCTCACCAACACATTTTGCGATTCATTTTTATATTATAGATACATATTCCGAAACATTAATAGCGCTGATTTCAATTCAATCTTTCGAAGGATTTGGAAGTCAAAATCTCGAATCTTTTTGAAAGCAGTCCATTATTCTTTGATCTTGAAGAAATTGGAAAAGGAGCATAGAAATGAAAAGGCTACTAGAAGGAGATTGTGGTCATTATACGAAGCAAAATTTCTCTGTGTTTATCGACAATTGAAACCATAGAAAATATTGAGAGTCAGATGAAAATAGATTTTTTACCATTTTCACTTATTTTTATGCGAACCATACAATGTTGCACATTTTTGAAATCAGAAGAATTTAAGCATTCATAAATATAGTGTTCCTCTCTGAAAAAACATAACTTTGAGTTATAGCTTCCTAATTTAGAATGGTGCAGAAAGGAGAAGCACGCCACTGGATTCTACGTGAAAAAAGTGCCTTTATAATGTTTTAATTTCAGAGCTCTACCATCAGTATTAGTGAAGATATAATTTTTTTTTCGATATTGCAATTTTTTCAATTTTTGCTTTCAACTCGAAAACAAAAGAAGGTAGCCAATAATGAATACTACTCTTGTTAATTCCTCATAAAAGGGGAACGAGAATGGGGTATCAGATTTTGTTTATCTCCTCTGGTTCAAAAGTTTTAGTGCTGAAACATTGAAATATGCCCACCCTGTATTTGAAATTATTAAATTGATTTTACTCCTTTGAGTTGTAAAACAAGTTTTGGTGGTCTGTTTCGTTGCACCCTGTATGAAATTCATGCTAGCTGCTTCCAAATTACAGAAAAATGATTAATGGGTAGCTGTTGAGCGGAATACTTACCTAACTCGAGCAAAAGCACCCATCTGTGAATAAACAGGAATAAGTAGGATAGTTCTGTCTCAGGGAATAAAATTATAATAAACGGCGAGGTAGAAGGTATTCGTGACTGGAAAAACGAGTAGGCTTGATGAGGGAAACGCTGGGAAAATACTGTTTTCCCTCTTATCTAACTGGTTGATCGAATTACTTGTTTGTAGGAATCGCTTGCTTCAACATTTTCAGGAACGATCCAGTCCTTGTCTCATCATTGATTCATGGGTTGTTAGACGGGAAGAGATTTGCTATTTAATTTCGGTGGTCCCTAGATCTCTCCCTTGGAAATTTGCTCTTTCGAATTAGTTGACCGAAAATATTTTGAACGAGTTTGAGTGAACCAGACGAATGAATCTTTTCGTACTTCCGGGCCTAAAGTGACAACTTCACTCCCTTGTGACAGGTACTAAAGTGTCACATTTAATCCCTCCGGGATTAAATATTGACGAAACTCCCGGAACGATTAAATCACAAACAAACGAATTTAAGGGATATTTTATTGAAAAATACAATTAATTAGAATGGTAATTAACGTTAATATTCAAATTAATATTGTGACAGTTCGTCATATTGACCAGTCTTTCCTGGGTTAATGCAGCAGGTAACTGACGAGTAACAGATAGGTCCTTATCATATTGAACTGGTGTTTGTTTCGAAGATCCTGCGGAAACAGGAAGCTAGAATGAGGACTGTGGCATAACTATAGTGGACGAATCGGCGACTTGACCAAATATTTTATCTGAAATTTTTAATAGACGATTCAATATATCCCTCGGCCACGTTGGAGGATTTCCATCCTCCACGTCTCTTCAGCACGTCTATTGTTGCTCCCGAATCAGCTAACAAAGACGCAGATGTGCTTCTAAAACAATGTCCCGTATAAGACGTAGCATTTTTTAATTTCAAGAAAGCTGCTATTTGCCGTGGAAATGTACCAAACACGTTTTTTCCTACTACTCGCGTAGTACATTCTTTGTTGATGTATTGAACAAAAAATTTTGAATGAGGTGTCCCTGTCTTTCGCAATGCCACATATTTTCGAAATATCGCCACAAAACTGATGGCACTGTTTTCTGAATTTTTGATCACAAAATTTCGGTCAATTTTATTTTTGATGTTTCTAATCGCAATTAGGAAGGAATCGCCCAAATCTCTCACATCGTCGATTTCTAAATCAACCAACTCTTTTCCACGACAAGCTCCCGCAACGCCCAAAATAAGTGCAACCTACAAAAAAATTGATTTCTTAAAATTTTTGAATATAAACACATTTCCAAATTTACCTCAAGCATTAAATATTTATCATCCGGAGCCTCCCGTAAGAACTGATCTACCTGCTCAGACGTGAGAATTCTTGACTTCTTTGGCTTAAATCCCTCATTTCTTCTCTTCAAAAAAGCTAATAATTTTGGAAATTTACTTATATCAATATCTTCTCTAATGTTAATAACCGATTTCAGCATTGAGTAATGTGCCCAGAGAGTTGAGGCACAAACCGCTTTTGATTTATCATTGAAGTAGACTAACAGCGCATTTTCAGTAGGTTGTCTCACATTTTTTAAGCGGCACCACTTTTTAAAAGCATCGTACTGCTGCTCGTATAGTTTTCTAGATTTCGTTGGTAACAATTGTTCACCTACTTCGGCTGCTCTTTTATCAATATCAGATACACCTTCTTCATTCATGATACCAATAATTATCAATAACAATGTTTCTTTACAATGACACTAGTAATGACAATGTTTCTAAATTATAATTGTCACAACGCAATATTACTATGGTAACTTATTTTAAAGACAGTTTATTAAATGAGTTGAAGAGAGAAAAAACTGATTGAAATTATTGAAATAATTAATAAAATCATACCGGAAGTACGAAAAGTATCGTATATACCTTGCGACTGAAGTACATTTAATCCTTCAGGTAAATTATTATCATACACTTTACCTTCAGGATTAAATGTACTACTTCAGTCCCGCGGTATATAATATACTATTTTCCGATATTTTTCAGCGCATAGATCAAAACAAAAAGAAAGGAAACTGCCTTGTATTGCCTGTACTTAAAAGCGACTACTTTTGGCAGTAGTTGTTAGTTTTGAGACAGTAGATGGCGCTGAAACTGCATCTGTAATACGTCGAAAAATCTGTAATGGAATGCGGGAATTTTAAATCGACCCATAGCTTAAAATTTCTCACATTGCAATGATACAATTAATTGTTCCAATAATGGAACTTTCAAATGAAAAAAATTGAAACCAATTTTATGAAGGTTATTTTTGCAATTTTTTTATGAAATTTCAACACCCTATATCTTTTGAACGGGACCAAAATGTTTCTTTTGGCGTCAAGAATCTATGGTTAAAATTGACGCATTGGTCAAAGACGCACCTGTATATTACATTAAATACCATCATTCATGATGCGAGAAATATGTGATGAATAATTGGATAATTCCTTATTGGTTGCCTACGTTTCTAAGTTTTGAATTTTTTTAAATACTCTTTTGAATTTGTTTTGATTAATGAAACGCGAATCCCATAAGCAACACAAGAACATAAATAACTCGAGAAAAAGGCAAGAGGTTAAGAGATTAAATATCATGTTCTCCTACTTTATTCATTAGGTCTACTACTGAATGATTACTGCAGACAAACTGTTGAAAATATGTATTATGAACGACTTCCAGTTTTTGACATAATCAAATAGTACTTGAGAAGCACTAAACTCTGTTAACTTTTTCAAGAAAAAGGCAAAACCGTCACATTTAAAATTATCTGATAATTTATCTAAATTCAGAGATGCTCGTTGAAAAATTATATGGTAGTTCATTTTCAAATTGCTGAGGAAGTTGCGACAACAAGCATGTTGTTGTCGCATGTTGCAAAAACATTGATTCAAATGACCTGGTGATCTTGTTACTAAGAAATTAAAAGAGACTATTACAAAGAACCATCGCTCCAGTGATTCGAGCTAGTCATTATTGACGCATGATAATCTCAGAGAATCATGATCTCAAGTGGAACTGTGGATCGGTTTCGAAGTGAATGCCTCTCATCAGCACAGTGTGGCACTGACAATCTTGGAGGAGGCTGCCAGTCTTAACAAAGGATGTGATTATTGTATTTCTGATTTGAGATGTATCAATTATATTTATGAGAGAAAACTTGGAATTAATCCTAAACGATTAATCACTACCAATCTTCTGACGATGCTAGAAACCATGAAAAATGTAAAACAGATCGACTTTGTACTGGGTTAGAGTTACAAATTTTTTGTGAAAATTAATTTTATAATTTATTGGTCATAAGTATAAAGAAAAAAGTAGCCATTCACTGTACAATGAGTGAAAAAATTATTTTTTTTTAACAGAACATTTCTTGAATGTTGTGATTCCCAACTATTGCTGTAGTATACAACAAAATTTCTCAACATACTACCCAGAGTTTTATATGCATGCTAAATTGTTATAGTCCAATCTAAAAACTCCGTAAAACTCCACAAAATAGTCTATAAATGCGAAGGTACATAATTGGCAAAGGCAGCACCCAGAATAACTGGCAAGTGCGGCAACGTAACAATTAATTCAACGAGTAAGGGAACCTGCCATATCAACTTTGCCAAATTAGATATCTCGAAAAGTTGTTACGGCGCGGAACGTCTGGACCAATTCGTTTCGAGTTCATAACGAGGAAGGGATTGATCCTGACCGAGTTATGCACCCAGTTGACGAACGTCTGACTAACGATGTGGCCTTATTTGATTATTCCGAGTTTTCGAGAAAGGGACGTATGGTCGAGATTTATTCAAATGAAGGGAGAGCTCCTTGGGGATCTGCAAGAATTGGCAGGGGTGTTTCTTGTTTTACGTTTCGAAATTCCGGGATTTTCTCATTATAAGCAGTCCTCGGTTTCGAGTGAATTTTCCACTACCTAGATCATTAGTCTACTTGATTCATGTTTCATACCAAATCTTCGGAGATTCACATCGAACTTCTCTCTAACCTATCCTTGTCAAGTAGTCACGATAATTTCAGCTTACACTGCTGTGCACTTCATTATTTGAAAATTTTGAAGTGATTTTTAGAACAAGTAAGCAGAAGCTGCTGTGGTCACGTCAATGCTTTTCTCAATTTTAATTTCAAATTTCAAAAACTGATTACGTCTTAAAGGAAGTGAATAGAATTTTTTTGTGGGTGCATCAAAGAAAAATTTCACACATTAATCAACAATCAACATCAACAATCGAACTGCTCAAAATTATTACTACACATTCTGTGGTTTAATACGAATTTTATGAATAATTTGAATGTTTTTCATAGCATTCTCATCCAATTCATCTGAGATTTTCTTGTTGATTTTCCAGTTATCAGTGGTTTGAAGAACTGGATATCAGATGGTATTCTTTGCCAGCTGTTTCTAACATGATGTTTGACTGTGGAGGCATTCAATTCACAGCAGCTCCATTTAATGGATGGTATATGAGTACCGAGATTGGATGTAGAAATATATGTGATCCCCACAGAATGAATATGCTTGAGGTAGGTGTTGACTTATTCAAGTTCAATTCATTGAAAATGAGTCTGTGTCATAAATAAACTCTCATCATATATTGACCAAAATAAATTTTTTAAATATGAATTCAGATCTGGAAACAATTTTCACATTAAGAATTTTTGAACACTAAAACCAGTAATGCAGAATCCTTGACTGTGTTTTTTTTGCTGAATATTTTTATATAAAGAGGTAGGACAATTCTTCAAACTTCACAGCGGATATGCAAACGAATTATAAATCATTTTTGGAGACTGAATCCCTCATTTTCTTCAGAACAATAATAAATTCTGTCTTCTGACTTTACAGGCTGTTGCTCTGAAGATGGGTCTGGATACAAGAACTCCAGTTTCACTGTGGAAGGATAAAGCTATGATTGAATGTAATGTAGCTGTTTTACACAGTTTTCAATTGAAAGGAGTTACGATAGTCGATCATCACACAGCATCTGAATCTTTCATGAAACATCTCGATAATGAAAATAGGCTTCGCAATGGGTGTCCATCCGATTGGGTATGGATTGTTCCACCGCTCTCCGGATCCGCTACCCCTGTTTTTCACCAGGAGATGGCCCTGTATTACCTAAAGCCTTCTTATGAATACCAGGTACAGAATGATTAATTATTGATGATTTTAGAGGAATGTGAATGTTATTTACGCAGACATTGTGTAAATTTGTCGGAACCCTATTTCGAATGGGTTAACCACACAATTGATTGATAATGTTTGTCATGGTGAGTATGCTCAAGTGAATATGAATGTATGCATGAGGTTGAGGAATCTATGTATTTAGTATTTTCTGTTATATGTATTATCGAGGATTCGATTTTCAAAACACTTGACTTCTTGATGAAAATTTATTTGATTAAATTGCCTTTTGTCTGGAAATTCATCTCGTTGGAAAACTTTAATTGTGAAATTTTTCTTTCATTCAACGCAATCTCCTGGAGCATATCAAGTTATTCGAAAGAGTCTGATAAATCAGTCTGTGATTCTAATTTCAGAATATCTATGCTTCCTACTTCACCGATCTTGTTCCTCCGTTTTGATCTCGCTATTTGCTCGATTCAGTCATTTTTGAAATGAAAAATAATTTTTATACCATTTTTTAAATTACGAGGTTTCCTTTAATTAGTTTCATCCGGGATATTTTCGAACATCAAAACAAACATTTACATCTTGGTGGGCAAGCCAATATCTCGGTTATGAGAGAAAATGACTTCATGCCCAACTGAGCTCTTTGGATACAGATTTTGTGGACATGACATTTTCTCCAAATACCTATTTGATATTCCAGAATTCATTATTGCCTTGGAGTCTCAGTAATCAAGAGGTTTATTGGATTTCTTGTAATTTTCCCTGATTCAGATTGAATTGCTTGTCTGAATGAACCTACGCTCTGGGATATCCCTGAAGCAACGAAAATCTGAACAGGGTCCATTTGAATTATACTGAATATAAAAAAGATTCATTCGGTGAATTCAAATATCGGAGTGATAATCAATATGTTTCTCGATTGATTGTACTATGAAATTATAGTTCTAATTTACAGGATTATAGGTACATGGGAACATGTACACTAAACTACACTGTGTTGAGACCTTTAGAACAAAATAGAAATGTTTTTACTTCAAATAGAGTAAAGTAGCCTGCTACAGTTTATATCGAGCAAAAAATGGCCTCAATAGATTGGGTTTGATTTCCTGATGAAGAATCCGTCTTTAAGTTTGAGTCTGTCTGGCCGTATACTATCTAATTTCTGAGGGATATAAGCCACTGTTTTTATAGTTTCTGAATAGGTTGATTGCCCAAATATCTCGGTTTAGTTCGTTATTGGGGTTCCTCAATAATTCCTGGAAAATCAGTTTGTAACTTGGAAGGTGTTCGAATAAAATTGAAACCAGTAGGTTAGCAAAATTTCACAAAATGGTTAATCTATGTCGAATTACAACCGTGGATGTTCTCCTAATAATTTCTATTAGAATAAAAATCTTTCCAACTGGAATCTGAACACCTCAACTGATGGAGAGTAGCCATGAGACGATAATCATAAGAATAAATTACCAGTAGCAGTAAAATCTGCAATAAAAAGCCCATTTATCAGGGAAAGGCATGGAAAAGCCATATATGGGATATGGTATGCGGATTAAGAGCACAAAAATTTTTACTTATCGTAAAGTTTTCTGATATGGATTTTTTATGTTTTAGGAGGGTGAAGATCAACGGGAATTCAATTTTCACTTCCTGAATTCAATGATCATATGATATTATTGAAGAAGAGTTACAGCAAGTTGAGAAAATTGATCATCACAGTAGAAATCGTTATCTGAACACTTACGTTTCAATTGCTATGAGAAAATGTAGAAATACACTGAAGGAATATCTCCGGACCTCACATCAGTCCTTTTTTGAAGTTTTTAATTGGTAATCGAACTCAATCCTTCGAGACTATATCCAGCTAAATATTCGAAAATTTCAGACATTTGGCCTGAACGATAGTTCATTGTTTTACTAGGACTAAGAGTGCAAGTAATCTTTTTCTGAAATATAACTCTCCATAATTGTTGGCAGGTTTGGGACCAGAATTGATCGATTTTTATTGAAAACTGCCATCAATAAAAAATGGAAAAAAAATTTGGCTCTACACTCCAGCCAACCGAGAATATCAAATTCTTCAACTTCAATATAACAACATTTACATTGTCGAATTCAATCATTCAATATCGAATATTCAGAAATATTCCAATTTCGTCAAGTACAGCGTGAAATCAATTTTACAGCTTTGTACCTACATTTTTCTTCTCTACACCTCAACAGCAAACATATTCTCGTAACATTTTCGCTTAGGTGCCTCGCTCAATTCAATTGGACTCGCATATTTCGCGAAGTCTGAGCCATATGAACCGTATAATCATGCCATAACGTGCTTGAACTGGCACGTATTTTTCTCAGGATCTGCGACAAATGCTAGATTTCTCAGATAAATTCGCCTAGAGGTGCTATTTCATTCGGAATGTTAGACGCACTCAACGATGAAAAGATCGACGAAGGTTTCATGTTAATTTTTTAAAGAAGAATCTATCTCGGGAAAAATTATGAGTGTATGCTGAGGAATAAAAAAATCTAAATGAGAAAGTAGAACCAATCCTCTTGAATTATTCAACTGATATCTTTAAATTCCAATTCAATTGAATCAGAGTTTCAGACCAAACACTATAGAACATCCGGAATTTTATTGTCATTCGTAAGATTCAATGATTCTCTATAACTTTGAAGTAAACAGTGATGGGCAAATTTGTAGAACCAAGTTAATATCTCTGGAGTTAATAAAGATATCAAAATTATTTTATATAATTTAATGTGCTACAGTTTTCAATCTCTGTTCTTTTCTTCAGACTGAAAATATAAATCAATGAACAATCATAACCATACCACTTGAAATTTTCACAGGTCTTTTAAACGGTAATTTGAATTAACAACGAAAGTAAGATAATTGGCAAATGTGAGTAGCCCAAGCAATCCTACTCAAAATATTCCATTGGGAATTGCATATTCAGAATATTGAGAATATTTTTGATATACCAGTCGATATAATTTTGTCAGATAATCATGCAATCTTTCATCGTCAGATCATCATTCAGATTATGACCTTGATCTGGTTTAGAAGATTATAAGATACCACAAAGCACAATTCCTTTTTTTCAGGAACCTGCTTGGAAAAGTCACGTTTGGAAGAAAGGAAGAGGAGATAACAAATCTAGAAAACCCAGACGAAAATTCCATTTCAAACAGATCGCCAGGTGATAACTTGAATAAACTTGTGTTTGCTAATCCTTTATGATTTTTTATTCAGGGCCGTCAAGTTCACATCTAAGTTATTTGGAAAAGCTCTCTCAAAAAGGATCAAGGCAACCATTCTTTTTGCGACCGAGACTGGAAAATCAGAGGCGTACGCTCAAAAACTGGTGGAAATTTTTGGTCACGCCTTCAATGCGCAAATTTACTGCATGTCGGACTATGACATTTCAAGCATTGAACACGAAGCATTGCTTCTGGTAGTCACTTCAACATTTGGCAATGGCGATCCTCCAGAAAATGGAGAGGTAATTTCCATATATTTATTTGAATGTCTACCTTTTAAATAGTTTGATATCATAACCTCAATGATATCCAACAAAATAAGTTCGGAATTAGCAAAAAATACAAAGAATATGTTGAATCCAAAGGTAACGCAAGAATTCAAACTATTCAGCATTAATGATTTTTTAATCAACAATGCATATACATTTTTTTATTATTATGATTGTATGTTAAAGTTTTGAGAAAAAGTGCTGCCCAAAACATTGTCAAATTTTATTTTATCTGAAATATATTAAATAAAACCTCGCATATCAAATTTAATCGAACAATCAAACAATAAAATGATTCTTTAAAATGGAACAACTATGAAAATATTCTATTTGTGATCAAAGTTTACTCTACCACGTAATTTATTGGAAAAATCTTTTTTTTAACGAGTTCTAGTTCAAACATTTACCAAGTAAACTTCATCAGCTTCATCCATTTAGTTTAGCATAGTCGATGAAGTTTGATATAATTCGAAGAAAGCATATTTGAGTTTTGTTCCAAGTTGAATATCAATCTCACGAATGACTTGGCTCTATAATAATTAACGCTAAATCATAAACTTCTCAATGAATTTCCTAATTTTCGAGGGAAAAAGCGACAAATGTGATGTTGCGAAAGTGAATATCTCCCAATAGATTTGAATGAGTTTAAATATATGATGAATTAAGAATGCTTAACAGATTTTCGATTGTGAAAATACCGAATACTGGGAGAACGTTAACATGACCTGACATATTGGATGGATTGTATAATATTATACAACGTCCCTTTCCATTTCTTGTATTTTCGTTCAATTGATATATTCAGTGAACTGAGTTATTCCTGAAGATGCTAAGACAAATCGGATTTGAAGGAATATATAGTGTGGACATATTGTATTTGTCATGAATTTTTAACGTTGGTTTTATTGCGAACCCAAAGAAATTTACATATATGGACATCTTCGATACTGTATATTGAAGTACAAGATGTATCGATTGGAAATATTATAATAAAATATAAGTTGTTTCCTCTCGTCGTCAGATACAAGTTAATTTAACATTGATGCCTAGCAGTAGGTACTATTAAGAATCATATATCATGGGCATCTGTTGAAAAATCTCAACTCAATGGGCACATAATTCAATGAAATAATATATATATTAGATCGACGACAAGAATCCATTTTAAAATTCAGTAAAATACTCGTTTTGCAGGATTTTGCGAAAAATCTATTCGCTCTGAAAGTTGCTGAAAATGGGGGAACTAATCATGAACAAAAACTCAGGTAAGTGCTTCTGCTCAGTTAAAATTGAGACGAAAATGAAACTTTAAATTCTTTAATGATTGGAGTGTATAATTCCTCAACATGTGAGTAATCGAATAGTACCTGTTTTGAGTTTTTTCAAATCAAACTGAACACATGTATTGATTGGCATACATAAAAGACCATTAAAAGATCTTCAGTATTTTTGAAGATCTTTGAATGGATTTCAGAAAATCTGAAGAAAATATCATTTTATTTTTTTCTGTTCCAATTTCGTGATGATGATTTACAAGATTTCCATGAAGTACACGGTTGCAGAAATCAAATTTATTTGAATATACCTATTTGTTTGTATGTAAATGTGTTTCGATATAGTTTGATCAATTGTTATCTGCCCCAAAACAAAACTTTGCTCTTTGGCTTATTTGTCAAAGATCGATAACAATTAAATATCCGCAAACTCCAGTTTCAATAGCTTTTTCCACCTACCGGCGATTCCGCCATTGTGCAAGTACTATGTCATTCTCATTTTTATGATGATATTTATTAATAGTAGTAATAGTGAATGAATAAAGAAAATGAATAAAGATACTATTACTATTTATTTCCAGCCGACTCTGTTGGAGTTAGCTTTGATTCTGCACAATTTTTCTCAACTTTTAGTTATCGAATATTTGAGTGTGGTAATATTCTTCAAAGTAATCAACAAACTTCACAACTTGATAGGATTTTTGACCAAGACCTTCGCCATTCCGCAACACTCTAGTATTACTTTTGTGGTATTTATGATTATATCATCATCTCCCGTCTACTTTACTAGGTTTCAGTTAGATGCTGAACAGATTGTTTTCTTTTCTGAATTAAATAAATGTTCGAAGAAATTTAATGACATGGTATTCCAAATATTTCTTGACAAGTACACATTATTTCTTAAGCTGGATTCGTTTTTTATTGAATAGTATATTTTTTATCGTTGCTAACGCAACCTTTCGGTTAATGAACCACTACATTTGATGTAAAATTCTGTATTTTGAATAATGTTCCAACAAACTGTGAACTTGTTAACGAATTATGATTTTTCTATCGAACTATTTTCGTGGTTTTCGAGTGAACTATTTTTAAGCCATTGATGAAAATTAGACGTAAATGTTACAACCTTCTTTCCATCTCTGCTACCTGTGGATTAACGTGATTATCCTTTCTTCATATATTCTATCTTGAGGAACGATCTTCTTTCCACTTCCTTCTGTTCGTTGGACATCCACCTGATCTTCCATTCTTCACAAATTCCAAAAGTTTCCAATATATTTAAATGAAAAATGTTCGAGATGAAAGCTAGTGTAACACGATTTAGATAGAAAATGGAATTCTCCTCAAAAATGATGAATTTATTACGATTTTTCTATTTCATATGATTGAAAAGCTATTTCGGTTGAGATTTTGATGAAAGAACTGAGTAAACAAATTACGATAACTTTATCATGATCATCATCATCTGATTTGTATTATTTTAATTTGGTGGTATCAATAAAAATTATTAAAAAAATGCTTTGATTTAGTTATTTTTTAAAATGATTATGAATCCTTTTGATGACGTAATAACTGAAATGTTTTACAGATTAGAATTTATTTTTTATTTATATCCATCAAGAACAATCATCTCAGAGCTCATCACTTTCAAAAACTATCTCAATAAATTCAATGACCCCAATAATAAAAAGATTTATAATTTTTATGGGCAATGAGGTCCAACTATTTCAGCTTATGGTGGTTACCTATTTTTCAAGATCTCGGTGTTTTCAACTCTTTATTTTTTCATGATCTTGATTTCTCTTATCTCTAATTCATTGTAAGAATTAACAATTACTATTGGTGATATGTTTCAATTCACAAAAATTAGTATATCTTCGACTTTTAGTTTAATTAATGTTTCAATTCTCGACTAACATTTCTCTCTTTTTCTTCCTCTGGCTGCTTTCAGTATGGCTTCTTCAAAATCTTTCATCAAGGCGAACAGTCAAAGCGAATTGACTGTTTTGAGACAGTTGAATCGATTGGATTCGCTCAAGGGATCAACAACTGAGATTTTGTTGGAGGACACTTTTGGACCTCTTAGCAACGTCAGGTAACTCATTATTCGTTCAATTAGTACAGGACCGGTTATCAATTTTTTTATTTTTGAATGTACTAATCGAACTAAGTGTCTATTTGGATTCAGCCAGGCCTCATTACAACGGTAATATACGCTTGCTAACATCAAATGGAATACGCCATAGAGTCCGATTTCTACTGAGAATTCATTAAAAGAATTGTACTTGGTGAGGCCTAGGCAGTTTTTGAAAAACGCTCATAAATAATATGCTGATAAAATACTTGCTTTCATAACAGCTCTTACGGAATTTTAAAATTTTTCTGGTGTAATATTCTTCTAGAACAAGCGTGCAAAAAATATTCGCCAACATTCAATTCTTGCATTGCATGTTCATCAGTCGGTAAGTGACGTCTACATATTTATGCGCTAGCGAAACAAAAAGTTTATAGTTTTTCCTTCTGACACACAGTATATTAACGACTAGGCCGTTTGACTTGAAACTTGGGCGTGTAAAAGACCAAATATGGTGAATTGTAAACATAAATTCTAGAGAGGATGATAGAAGCGAGTTAATGATAAATTTTGTGTCCAAATCTGCTCTTCTGGAATATGAGAACGAAATCTCATCTGAAAATAACCTACTAGTTTTTTTGAAAGTTAATCCGATTGTTGTTTTTTCGTTTGAAATGAGATTTTGAATGATCTTGACGCACTTAAGTATCGGATAACAATTATAGATGTTAATCCCTAGGTTTGCCGTGTTCGCGCTTGGCTCAAGTGCTTATCCTAATTTCTGCTCATTTGGGCAATATGTCGACAATCTTCTTGGGGAGTTGGGTGGTGAGAGACTTCTCAAAATGGCAACTGGAGATGAGATGTGTGGACAAGAACAGGCCTTCAGAAAATGGGCACCGAATATTTTCAAGGTGAAGAAAATGATAAATAAAACTTCAAAGAGTATTCATTTATATTTTTTCAATTTTTTTAGGTTGCTTGTGAAACATTCTGCTTGGATGATGATGACACTTTGAATGAGGCTACAAAATCTTTAGAACTACAATCATTGAATGAGAACACCGTTCGATTCATAACTGGTGTAACTGAAGATCCTAAACAGGCATTAATCAAAATACATAGTAAAGAAGTGAGTTTACATTTTTGATAATTCCTGTTCGTTTCTGTTTGAATTTTAATATTTTCTCCGGAGTATGTCACATGGATGAATTAATTGATATTAAATATCGCAAGTTCAACCATCAATTTGAAATCGACCCATAATTGTTTCAATTAAAATCAGAATATATGTAAGGTTCTAAGATTCCTAATGTTTCTTCGAATTTTGCCCCATTTCACTGACCGATGTCGTTAATTATTTGTCCTTAGCTTTTGTACTTTGGTGGTACTCCGGATGTTTTGGGAAATCAAAATCCAGTTTGTCAATACTGAATCTTGCTGACTGATATATTATTTTTATATGGAATAGAAGAAATTCTGTATTCTGGGTTGATAAATCTCTATTGAAGTGCTTTCAATTTATTGATGCTTCTTTGAGAGACTGCAATAGCCTGCTTTTCCTGAAAGGGTCGAATTGCAAAAAGGGTTTTGAATGAATGTAATATATCAAATCGTTGAGATCTGTAATTTGAATATAAGTCATGAATACTCACACTGTACAAAATATTCTGTAACTTAATCTTCTAACTCTTTCCCCCTCAAATGAATATTGAAAACCTGGAATCAAAATCAATTTTTTTCACGAGTATCTATGAAATTAACCCTTATTCCCACATATTCTCAATATTCTCCTGTTTCCTACTCCCGGAATTTTCTTTTTAAATCCTTGGAGTTATGCAAGAAATCCATTGAGAGGATTCGAACGCAGTTTAATCCAGAGAAAATTATCATTTCCAGCTACATCGTTTTTTATTCAGATAAGTTCCGAAGAATTCGCAACAATTCATTTCCATTTTCAATTATTTTCCACTGATCGTAATATTCGTCTAGGCCCTAGTGGTTGCCAGTTTGCATCCGTGATTTATTAATCGGTGAATAAGGTTGATTTTCGCAATTTATTCTTAATTAAAAAGTGCTAGATTTATATTTTTGACCCATCTGAAACCGGTAACTATATAGTAATGAGATTAAGTAAATCGCCGTCGATTTGATTTAGTTCAGGTCTCGAATTATCTGACGTTTCCATTAAAACTGAATATGGTTGGAGCTCAAAAAAGCTCATAATATTGCTTACTATTGCAGGTGTAAAGGCCAGATACATCAGGAAGAGTGTTCACTTGCTTTAGCGACACTTTTAATGAATAATTTTCTTACTGAAGGAGCACTTCAAATTATGCTTTCTCTACGCAATTTCGGCATCTAAACAATCAAAAAATAAATATTATAGTTGCTGTAGAATGGTTTCCCATGTTCCAAATAGTCAATGAATAAAATTTCATGCGTTTCCCATACTTTCTTGCACGATGCTCAAGTATTTTACCGCTTTGGGGGTACTCAAATACAAAGGGTTAGAACAGATCGGGTAGCACCAGGGGCACTCCAGGGTGTCTAAATGGACTGGAAAGCATTTTATATTTCATATATTGTGGTACACCAACGCAAAAACTCCTTCTTAATTCACGTGAACATCTCCAAATAGCTTTTTAATTCATCTACTCAATGTTATTTTGGCACTTATGTGAGCAAACGTGACACCCATTTCTCCATGACCTTTCTGCATAAATGTGGCTGAATTTCGTTGATGCAACGTTGAATTTCCTCCTTTAATGCATATTTGGTTGTAGGTTTATTGTGATTTTAAATTACCCCATAAAAAGAAATCTAATGGTGTTAAATTACACGATCTAGGAAACGAGAGAGTACATGCCTGAAAATATCTCATGCAGTAATTGAGTTGTTTCACGGGCTGTATGGCATATGAAACCAAGTATTGGCCACATCATCGGATGATATTGATGTGGCCAATACTCGGCCACATCAATATCATCCGATTTCGTCAAAAAAACTGTCTTAACATGTCGCGATATCTAGCACCATTAACAGTCACTGTTTAACCAGCCTTATTTTCAAAAAAGTATGATCCATTATGCCTCCAGCCCAAAATGCACACCAAATAGTGACACGTTGTGGATGCATTTGTTTTTCGACCGTCAGATGTGGGTATTCAGAACCTCAAAAGTGGTAATTAAGCGATTAACAAAGCCATCAAGGTGAAAATGTGCAGGGAACATTCTTTTCTAAACTATTGCCGAAATCCGACATTTTCTACTTTATCTTATCTCCGACACAATATAAGTATGTTATTTTCCAGATTCACAGCACCAAGATTCTTTCGAGGATAAATCTCCATGGCGAGAAATCCTCCAGGGCCACCTTATGGGTGCAGTTCGAAAACCTGAACATGATGTACAGTCCTGGCGATCATATGGGAGTATTCGCCGTGAATAGGATAGATATTGTGGACGGCATCCTGGAAAGATTGCAGGGCGTCGAAGATCCGAACGCACCGGTCGAATTACAGATTCTGCAAGAGTTGCAGACGTCCAACGGTAAGAATTACACCGGCTAACGAGTTACGTACTTTTTACTGCGATCGTGACGAAAATACTTGTTGATTGGAATCTTGGAATTGTGCCTACTCCGAACGTGAGGGAAGGCGAAGTTTCTGATTTTGAGTTCACTCTCTTCGAAATCCAATCGTTTACTCGATGAATTATCAAAAGTATTATCCCATAATACATAAGAATATTGATGATGATGCTCTTTAATTGATGGGTACCCATAAATTGCCCATAAACTGATGGACCAACTGATAGAGGATCCATTCAACTAACAAATATTAAAAAGGACCTGGCCAAACAACTTAGCTGACTGATCATAACTAAGAATCCATCAATATGTACTTTCTATATATATATATATTCTTTTGAATATATATTTACTGAATACTTTTCGAAAGTAGATTGTGAATTTCAATAATCAATATACAAAATAATTATATATAACTAGATTATTAATGTTGAATGATTGTTTGGGCTATTACCATCATCTATTGTGGATGTAATGATTTCCGACGTTTCGATAGACATCTTCTATCTTTATCAAGGAGAAAAGTAAGAAACCTTTTGAAAATTATCAATTTTCAAAAAGTCAATTGACAGAAGTCATAAAAGAAAATGATCGATGTTATATACTCATCTGTGATATGATGATCTTTTTAAGTTGGATCGAACTATCGGCGTCCAAACTTCTGGCAGATCTATAGATGGAGCACTTATGGAATCAGGTGTTATTTTCATAAATGCTGCTTCTTTGATTTTTCTTCTTGCAAGTTTTTCTTTAGATATTATTGATGCATGGATCGAACTATCGGCGTCCAAACTTCTGGCAGATCTATAGATGGAGCACTTATGGAATCAGGTGTTATTTTCATAAATGCTGCTTCTTTGATTTTTCTTCTTGCAAGTTTTTCTTTGGATATTATTGATGCATCAATAATATCCAAAGAAGAAATGTTCATTCATTCAAGTTGAAATGTTGTACACTTACATGAACCATAGAAAATCACATATTTGAATGGTGAAGCGGTATACATCATAAATCATAGAGTCCCAAAACTCCTGTAAATTCATAACCTCGATGGAGCAAATTGAATCGAGGAGTCCAATATTGGCAATGCCTCGAATATGAACTGGTGCTAATAACTAATCTACATTCTACTAAATAGAGACAAATGAGCACTGATTGCCAATTATTATTCAGTAATTTAATTCGTGCCTGATCTTAAATCTTCCAGTCAAATTATTGGCAATAATGGAAATAACCGGCACATGTGAACCGACCAACAGTTCTGGGTGAATTGATTCGCGATTCCAGGGAAATCCTGGAGCAAAATCTATGTATTTATTTCCCCAAGGAAGGAACAATCGGGAGGGAGTAATAAAATACATAATTACGAATCCGTATTCACGGCAACACTGGGTGCCAGTATACGAAGTTTAATGTTTTGAGATTTACTATTGTGTTTCGTTTTATTGATAGGGGCGGAGAAGCTGGTCTGGTTTCTGAGATTGAGGATTCGATCGTTTTTGAAGGATATTATATTATGCACTTACACTAGCGTAAATGGGAACTGGCATAGTTTTATTTAAATTTATTACTTCAACCCGATCATAAAGTGGATGGTTCTGGGATCTTTATTCATGGAAGGAAATAAGCTCAGAGCGTTAAGTTGGTGGGTTTTGATAGAAATTGGCAAAATCTGCATTTTCTCATGAAAATAAATCATTTCTTGATCGAAATAGGTCAATGGTTATAGGTTATATCTTAGCTATAGAAAGAACATTACTGAAACTAGATAGTTGAGTCACCTGGACGAGATGTTCTCTTCATTCTTCAGATTATTCCTGGATTAGCAGAAGAATCACGAATGTTTTCAATCAGGTTTTGCTTCCACAACAGAAATAATCGCTCATGAGTCGCTTCATTTCTTGAATCGGTCCGAAAAAGCAAAAACTTTTAGAGATATAAATTACATTATAAAACATAAAAGAAAATTACATAATATTTCAGTATGATTCATAATATACAAAACAATTTATCATAAAAAGAAAATCGGTAAAATAAATCGTATTCTGAAATTATTTGTACATTTGTATCAAGATACAAAAAAAAACAAATAATTGGAAACAAGTATAATAAGAAACAGTGAAGTTATTTGCTCGGATCACTAAGAATATTTTCCGTCGACCTTCCACTAAAAGCTCTGTTTAACGTTCACAAAATCATGTGTCATGTATCAAGTTTTAGCGAGGGACCTTAACTGATCTTGAGTGAAAAGCGGTGAAGGAGGGGGGTTAGATCGTTTCCATTCGAAGATTTAGTGTGGAAAACTCTTTCCTGGGGGGTTAATTACCCCTAGTGAACCCCACCCCCCCGTAAATACGAGGGCCATTCAGAAACTAACCTCCGATTGGTCACAGTGCGGGTAGTGGGGGGGAGTAGCGCGCCATCTGTGCATTCACGCGCTCAGCAGGTCAGTCGGCATCAAGCCGTAGTCGAGTGAACATCGTACCTGCGCTAGTTTAGTTTTTGTGGCAGTTTGAAATGTGTGCTGCAATAGAAAATCCCGCCAAATGTGAGGTGCGTGCTGTTATAAGGTTTTTTACAGCCAAAGGATACTCTGCAGCAGCTATTCATCGTGAGCTTTGTGCCGTGTACGGACCAAAATTTATGAGTGAAGGAGTTGTCCGTGAATGGGTGAATGGGCAACATTTTTCTGCCAGAAAACTGATGGCAACGGTGTTTTGGGATGCCACAGGGGTGTTGTTGGTTGAATACGTGGGACGACCATTAATCAAGACGTGTACTGTGAAACACTAAAAACATTACGACGGGCTATACAGAACAAACGCTGTGGTATGCTGACTTCCGGTATCGTTTTTTTGCACGATAACGCCCGTCCTCACTCTGCTCGCAGAACAACAGCCCTTCTTGAGTCCTTCAAGTGGGACGTTTTCAACCATCCACCTTACAGCCCAGATCTGGCGCCAAGCGATTATCACCTCTTCATGCATATGAAGAAATGGCTCGGGTCCCAGCGGTTTGATGACGACGAAGAGCTCAAAGATGCGGTCACAGGCTGGCTCAAGGCTCAAGTGGGTGATTTTTATGCAGAAGGAATTTCAAAGCTTGTGAAGAGATACGATAAGTGCCTCAATCGTAATGGAGACTATGTCGAAAAATAGTGCAAAGATGTAGTTGTAAGATGTATATATTAAAATATTTTTACTTAACTTGGTGTATTTTTGTCAATTAACCGGAGGTTAGTTTCTGAACGGCCCTCGTACTTTTCTGCGCTGAATATGCTGAGTAGTACCCGCCCAACCGTAAATACTTCCCTGCTCTAAATATGCTGAGTGTTCTCTAGAAAGGGTTCCCTCATTATGGTGGGAAAAAAATAAAAATCCTATTCAATTATTGTTATATATATATTTTATTATTGTTATTTCTATTTATAAAATTGAAAAATCATATAGATACACACTCAAATATTTATCTAAAAAAAATTCACTGTTCTCGCCGCCCTCCTGGAGGTACCGCCCTTGGGCCGGGCACGCCTTGCACGCCCGCTTACGGCGGGCCTGGTTCCTGATATCTCAACTAATCGAAAAGAAATGACGACTGTACATACGCATGCAGTAGGCGTAAACCTCCTGAAATTCCATTTATTCCTGATATCTCAACTAATCGCAGAGAAATTACGACTATACTAAGCCTGCTGTAGGCGTAAATCTGCTGAAATTCCATTGGTTCCTGATATCTCAACTAATCGTAAAGAAATGACAAGTTTTTCGTCTTTTACAAGAACATTAAATGCTCAATACAGCCAGTAGGAATCAATACTTTTTCGAAATTACCATCGTTAATTGCAAAATTTCTCAAATTATAACAACCCCATCTATATACAGGTCACTGTTTTCGGCGTTCTTCTGCATCTATCCTTTCGGACAGTGGAGTAGATTTTGCAGCCATCAAACGGCTCGGAGAATGGAAATCAACATCGGTTGCAGAAGGGTTCATCGAAAACTCGATGAAAAAAAGATTAGAAACTGCTGAAAAAAATTTATGCGATAATCGTTCGCTAGTAATTGATACATCAACTCCCACCAGTTCCACACATTACTTATCTCAAATCGTCAGTAACGATGTAAATGAGATTTTCATTGTCAACTTTTATATTGTGAGAAATAAAATTTATTTGGATAAATAATTTATTTCTAATTCATAATGAGGTCAACGGAAAAATCTTGTAATCAACTCATTTATCAATCTAGAGCTCCGCTCACGTGTTAAAATATCTCGACCATTAATCGCTATCATTAATAAACTAGTTGATTAAATAACGTTTACTGAATATCAACTACAAAATGTAACAAATTCCATTCTATCCGGTAACGAACTGAATGAAGATTTTTGCATAAGGACCCTTAAGCTAGGGAAGTTTCCTGAAAATCTCAAAGTTTACAGGGTTCATTCGATCCTATTGATAATTCCGAAATCAAAGATTATCGAAAATTTTGTCCTTCAGGTATTCAGAAAACCTGGAAAATTCATGAGAAACGACCAGTCTGCTCCGTGAAGGAGATGTTTATGAGATATTTAGATATTACTACGCCTCCTACATCCAATCTGCTTCAGCATTTCGCAAGTATTGCCAATGAAGAAGATAGCAAAAGGCTCGAAATTCTTGCTTCGGTGAGTTATATCTTTGAAAAAAACATTTGAATCCATAAGATTCCTTCCAGGATTCAACAGAATACGAAGACTGGAGACATTTCAATTTCCCAAACTTGCTAGAAGTTCTTTTAGAATTTCCAAGTGTAAGGCCTTTCGCACCACTACTAATCGCTCAGCTTCCAGTGTTACAACCAAGGTTTTATTCTATTTCATCTAGTCCCCTTAAGCACCCTAAGGAAGTACATCTCACAGTGGCTGTAGTGCAATATAATACACAGGGTAAGTTGTGGTGTCAAACATGTCAGCGATTGCAGAGTCTTAAGGGGCCCATTCACTAAAAAAGAAGCGCGAAGGTTTAAATGTACACGAGGTACGGTGAAAATGGCAAGTGAATGGTATGAGATGAAAATTTGGAATGAGCAATCCATTTGAAATCAGGATAGTTTAGATTTCCATCGTATGTAGTGCGCATTCTTCTTTCCTAGTGAATGGGCCCCTTCAGGTTTCTTAACTTTCAGGAGATTGATTAATTATAGGGTAGCAACATTGTGATTTTCTTGTACTATAACTTCATCACGAAGCCGCATGTAAATGCAAATTTCATTTATTTTAACCTAAACACGTTACGGCTAAAGCTTCTCCGTTGTCTTGAATTTAGTCAACTACTGCACAAGATATTATGTGTTATCTACATATTTATTTGTATTATCATATTTGTTATTTCAGATGGAAAGGGACCAAGACATTATGGGGTTTGTTCTAACTTTCTCAATGAAATTGGGATTGGAGAAGACGTTCAAGTGTTCATCAGAAGGTAACTATGTTAGTTTCATTTTTGGATTTTTTAAATTTTACCTCACCTTCAGGGCTCCCAATTTCCATTTGCCTGAGGATCTTGCCAAAGGAATCATCGTTGTGGGACCTGGAACCGGTATAGCTCCTTTTAGAGGTTTCTGGGAACATAGGCTTATGATGTCTAAGCAAAATTACAAACTTGGAAAAATGCTACTATTCTTTGGGTGCAGAACGAGCGATTTAGATTTGTATAAGGATGAGAAATGTGACATGATGGATAACAAGATAATTGATAGGACCTTCTTGGCTCTATCTCGTGAACCTGGCCAACCAAAGGTGAGTATTCCGGACTTATTTTTTTGTCTTTCGTTCTACTGTTTAACTTCGATATATATATTCGCAGAAATATGTTCAAAACCTTATGATGGAACAAGCAGCAGAAGTTTTCCAGATTTTGGTAGTTCAAGAAGGTCACTTTTATGTGTGTGGAGACTGCACTATGGCCGAGGACGTCCTCAAGACTTTGAAAGGAATAATACAAAAGTATGGAAACATGGATTTGAAGACTGTTGAAAAATACTTATTGAAACTTCGTGTGAGTATGAATATCAAAATGGCTGATATATTCATCAGAAACATACAGAAGGGTGATCGCAATATTATACAACCCAACTAAGAAAAAACAACAGAATTGACAGAAATTACAACATTTTGAACTTCTAGAATAAACATTCGTCTTGCTTCTCGGAAGTTCAATATTGTAACTACCAGCTTGGTTTTTATCTTTTTATATATTTTTCATTCATTCCACGAAACAAACCAGTTAAAATATGAATTTCATTTTATACATGGGATAGCAATTCAGTCTGTATCGGTTTATAACGCTCTTCGACGTCTTCCGATTTCCCTTTTCCACCCTTCTCGGTCATTCCATAGGTCTTCCAAAAGCTCTCTTTCTCTAATCTCTTTGTCTATGTCTTCTCTCCAAGTCTTTCTTGGCCTGCCCCGTTTCCTTCGTCCTTCCGGTTGCCAGATCAGTCTTTGTTTTGGGAATCTTTATGGGGGCATTCTCTGTACATGTCCATACCATATCAATTGTTTATTTCGAATGTCGTTTATAATTGTGTGTGTGACACCCATGATCTCCCTAACGCGTTCATTGGTTATTCTTTCTCTTCTGGAGATTCCGGCTGATCGCCTCCAGAAGTCCATTTCTGTCGCTTTCAAGGTTTTCTCGGCTCTTTCTTTAATTGCCCATACTTCTGAGCCATATGTTAGTATGCTCTTAACAATTGTGCGGTATATTCTTTTTTTGTTTTCTTTTGATATGCTTTTATTCCAAAGTATTCCATTTATCAAGGTTATTGCTTTCCTACCCTGTCCATTTCTGTTTCTAATTTCTTTTTCCAATGTTCCGTCTTGTGTAATTGTCACACCTAGATATTTGTAGGCGTCTGTTTTTCTGATTATTGTATTTTCCAGTTGCATGTCTCTTTGATCCCCTCCTATACACATGTATTCGCTCTTCTCAATGTTGATTTCCATTCCCCAAAGTTTATATTCATCTAACAGCTTTCTCGTCATGTAATTTAGGTCTTCATAATCTTGTGCTATGATAACTTGATCGTCCGCAAAAGATAATATGTATAGTATTAGGTCGTTAAAAGGTATACCCATATTTTCACATTTCCTTTTCCACTATTTCACTAAATTTGCGAGGTATATTTTGAACAGAGTAGGAGATATACAACACCCTTGTTTCAATCCTTTAGTATTCCCGGTGATAGTGTGTTTCTCGTTTTAACTTTTATTATTTATAATATAGGGTTCTGAGTGCTCTTATGAGTTTGGTATTTATATTCATATTTTTGAGAGATTGCCAGAGTTATGTTAGGGGAACACTATCATAACGAATAACACGCGAACTTCTTTATTTCGAGCCATTTTCTTCTCTATCACTTGTGTTAATGTGAATATATGATCACAAGGTTCTATACTTGCGCCTATTCTTTTTTGTATATATACTATCTTCATTACTAGTGGACTTGAGTTTTGAACTGACTTTCGGTATGCCGATGACACACAGCTGTTGTATTCTTTTTTGGCTTCGGATATTGTTAGAGCAAATCGGGAGATAAATTCTGATCTCGATCGCTTGTCAACAAATTCCCTGAAGCATGATCTAATGCTGAATCCTAATAAAACAAAGGTTCTTGTCTTTGGCAGTAAAGCTACTGAGGTCGCGAGGGAGTTGAAATTGAGAGTCGATGGCAGTGAAATTGTAGCCGTTGAGTCGGCTAGGAATTTGGGAATCATTCTAGGCGCTAAACTACGCTTCACTGAGCATATATCATTATGTGTTCAGAGGGCCAACACTGCATTGAGGGGTCTTTACCCCCATAGGCATTTCCTACCGCAGAAGCTAAAAATATTGCTTACTGACTCCCTAGTTTTAAGTCATTTTAACTTTTGTGACGTGGTGTATGGTCCCTGCTTGCGCGTTGATGACAAGGTGAGAGTCCAACAGGTCCAGCGTGCGTGTCTTCGTTTTATTTACGGCGATAGAAAGTCATTTATAAGTTGAAATGCTGCAATTGCCTGAAAATGGAGCAGAGACGTGAGCTACACTCTGCAGTTTTATTTCGTTCGATTATATGCTTTGAATCACCACCGTATTTGTATAACAAAATACGTTTCAGGTCGGATGTGCATAATGTTAATGTAAGGTTCAGGGGTATGATTTATCCACCTGTTTTTAGAACTGCCTTATTTCGACGTTCTTTTTCCTTCAATGTATATTCATTATATAATCGCTTACCTGCACATCTCAAGTCCTGCAAACCGAAGGTTTTTAAGTCCAATTATCGTAAACTGCTCCTCTCCTCGGGTGCATATGAGGGAGATCTTGAGGTTACTTACTGTCTGAAATTTTGTTGTATTCGATGTTGTGTCTTTCTCCTCGGGGGGTGCTCAATCCATGACGAGTTTTGTTGGCGCGGATGTGGAACGTGGATGAATTCGTTTCTTAGAGTTTTTGTAATTATTTTTTACATAATTGTAAGATTTTTCGGTCTCACAGTAATGACAGTTATACTGATGCGAGACCGTTTGCATCATATATTTTTATTTAATCTTTTATGGTTGTGGATAGTTTTTGTATGAAATTTATAATATTGCAATAAACGTATTATTATTATTATTATTATTATCTATTGTTGATCTTCCCGCGCGAAATCCAGCGTGGTCTTTTGCTTCCATGTCTTTGTATTCTGGTTCAATGGGAATCTTTATGAGTTTACCATACACTCTACTCATCAAACTTGTAACAGCTATACCATGGTAGTTGTCGCAATTGCTTCTGTCCCGTTTTTTATTAATAGTAGTTTTGAAATAGGTTTCTTAGGTGTTCGAACAGTTGTTCAGCACCATATTTCAATAGGTCTGGAGATATTCAAAAGAATATATTTATATGGTTGAACAAGGACTGAAATCAATAATTTATTTCAATGAAGAATATCCATGAAACAGCTCAATGGCATATTTAGTCATGTTGCCATAAGATCAAATAAATATTGCAAATAACATATATTAATCTTTCACCGAAATATTTTTTGAAAATATGTTCCAACAGAATGTCTCTGGACCTTGAGGATCACATAGATGTTTCTGAAACATCTCTAGATCAATAAATAAAATGTTTCATGTATCAAGAAAAATGTTTACGATATGTTTCTGAGAAGTAAAATTAATTACTTTGATGATTCTCCTAATGTAGTTATTTAGAGTAGAACTGAGATATTGATAAGCAACGATGTTTATCCTTAATCCCCAATTCAAAAGTTTTTTCCACGATTTACCTTTAAAATATATTAAATTTCTCTTTTTCGTAGGATCAAAATCGATATCATGAAGATATCTTTGGAATCACTCTACGAACTGCAGAAATCCATAAATCCTCCAGGGAATCTGCAAGACAGAAGATGGTTTCCGAGGTGTGAAAATTCAGCAGAGGTCTAGCGAGGGCCTTCACTGGCTCCACAGAGAGGGAGTTCAAAATTCGAGGGCCCCTTGAAAGAATATAAATGGAACCCCTGTATATGTATAGCATTTCTGCATTTTTATAGGATCTAACCATTTCCATGAAGACAATGCCAGAATTACATCAAAACTGCAGAGACTCGCAAGTTCCCAGGAAAATATGTATTCTGCAAGGAATTCACTCGTCTGAATATTCAGCGGAAGTGAACACAGATGGAGCCAATGAAATTCAGATTCCCCAAAAACATTCAAGTTGTGATATTTTCGCATGTAGAACTGAAACAGCTTCCAGCATTGATATACTATCATCCAGTGTATTCAAATGTACATTTAAAATAATATCGAACTTCTGAAACCACTTTCCGATTAAAAATGATTACTAATATTGTAGAAAATATTAAATGAAATAGGTTTATTTGATTATTCTCTATAGTCAACATACTCGTAATTCTCCAAAGATTTGAAATGGATTAAATCGAGAACAAATGAAACATTTTCCTTGTGATATACTATATACCTTAAACTGGGAATTGAATTTAGCCACTTCGTTCAATATGTTAATCATTAAAAAAAATTGAAATTATTCTTTTCGATAACCATTAATTACTTCTCAGCATGTTAATATTAGAAAACAAGATTTATGATATCTCATCTTCGCATGCACATACCAAAAAATTTTAAATGTAAGATATAAATTTCTTATGCATACGAGTATATGCACAAAAATTAGAAAACATTCTTTATTAATGCTATAGTTCTTGTTGTTGAATAAAATATGTCATCGAATTTATCTAAAGAATAAGAAAAACATTGAATAAAGAAAAATTTAAGATTTTTTAATTCTTTTGATTTCATGAAGACCCCTCATAGCTCAACTAAAGACCACCGAAAATTTGACTCAAATATTGTTCATATCTCTAAATTGACTCCACTAAAGAGTCTTTCAACAAGAACTTTTTTTTCAAAACAAAATAAAACAAAAAATGTTGATGACGACGTTTCAAATTTGTATTGTATTACAAAAGGAAGAGATCGGAAATTATGAATGAAAAATGATATCTGATAAATGTCCATCACGACCACACTGACAGAAGCAGTCTTTTATCGAAATTTTTAATCACTTTTTGGCAAAATGTCGGGTCTATTTCAGCTATTACATCACATATTTTTTTGAGTTTTAAGGCTGCAATTGATTCGATTGGCTCCGTATAGACTCCCGACAAAAAATAATCCATTGGCGTTGAATCACCGATCTGGCTGGCCATTTAAAAGCTGATTTTCGTGAAATTATGCGATCAGCAAATTTGGTGTGCAATAAATTTATCGTCTCATTGACTATGTGATAAGTGGCAACGTCTTGTTGAAGTCACATGTCAGTGATATCCATGTCATCAATGATAGGCTAAAGTTGAGTTGTTGACATCTCGCGATAGCGTGATCCATTGCCGTTACCGTATTTACAGCCACATCTCCAAAAAAAAAAAACGACCAAGACACACCTCAAGACCACATAGCGCACCATACAGTGACACGTTGAGCATGCAAAGGCTTCTCAATAATCGCTCAATGATTTTCAGAAGCCCAAATGCGGATATTTTGTATCAGTATGAATTAAATATAATCCCATTATTTATTATGTCGATTTAAGTTTATATACTATAATTTAGTAATGATGTTTGTTTATTTTATCACTAAATACATGATAAAACTATAGGGGATCACTTGATATTTAAAAATGACACAAACGTAACTACAAAAATATAATTGTTGAATTGAGTTTCAAGCTCTTTCTAATCCTATGGGAGAAATGCAATTAACAACACCACATATAAATTTATATTCGAAAAATCTTCAAACTACACAAGTTTGTGTGAATATATGTATTACAAGAATATCCAAAAATATAAAACTCTAACATTCATTAGATGTATATGTGATGATATAATTAGTAAGGTACTCAAATAAATACAGTTCCTTATTATGAAGAAGGTTGTTTCAAAAGTTCAACAAATTACACAACTGTTATCAAATAATTGTTCACTATTATCAACATAACGAATATACAGAACTTGAATTTTGTTTTAGACCAAGATTGTTTCCGATTAATCTTATGGTACAATTCCAATTAGTTTGTTTGCTCAACAGTATTTACAACTAACTACTTTCCTCAAGCATATATGTTTCTTCGGTAATGATTCCTTATGGAACTGGCCAAGCAAAGACCAAAGACTGCACCCAAAATCTGAAAAATAATATTCAATGAAAATTTTTTGCTGTCATATTGAAATTTTAGGTAACGCCAATAATTCAAACATTTTTTTTCAATAAAATGATTAATCTCATCAAAAAATATTGTTGAAAATTCTTCATTTACTTCCACAAAATGAGCTCAACATCTATCCACGTAGGCCGCCCGGTGTATAACATAGTAGATGAACTGACAATCTCATCAAGTCATTTTCAGATATAGAACGCAATCAATTTTACTCCATTTTATTTGAATTGTGAAATTTGTCAGGAATTCTATGTTCTGTATTTGTTTTCCATGATGTTACTTTTTCGAAAATTGAATAAATGGTCTTTAATCGAAATGCCACTGACTAATTGAAATTTTGAACTCAACTTTTCACCTCTTCAAATGCAATGGTTACACTGTAAAAAATAGTTCCTCATCTCAAACCATATTAATTTGTCTCAAGTACTCGGTACGTTTGAATACAGCCAAATGCATAAAGTACTTGACCCTACCGCCCTCTACGGTTGAGAATGGCGTTTACCCTAAATAAAAGTTTCTTGAGCTAAGAAACTGATTAGTTTCAACCAAGCTCAGAGTTATTGACTCAGGTGGTAAAAAAAAAAAAAATTGATCCAACGGTAATATTAATTAGTATGTAACTATTGATACTTTTCGTAGAATAAAAATTTTGGTTTCATGTAAATAAATATTACATTTCACTGAAACTCGATTTGTAGTTGATTTAAAGGATCTTAGTTGAATGGGTCGAGAATTCAGTCGATAAAAATGATAGTATCTCTTATGTCAAGTGAAAGCTTCTTGGGTTAAGAAACTGATTGATTTGAGCTAAATTGAAGGGTTTTTGACACTAGCAAAATATTAATAAATACCGGAATACCGCGGCAGACCATGAATATTGTACGGAATGGGAAAGGCGTCTAGAGTTTCGTTGGAAGTTGCAGAGAGGGAGCGAGTATACCTCAAGCGTCAACCGTCTGCTTTTCAAGACACGTCGTAAAGACAACCGTTCCCATCACGTCGGGGTCACCAATGTAGAATCGAAGGAATTTATCCCTACTTATGCGTTTCGTCCCTGGCGCACACATTTGGACTCATCAGTAAGGCTTGTGTGCGCCATGCCATAGACGCAGTGGTTAGAAGTTTTGAGGAGCCGCCGGGAGTTGAACCCGGCACCTAGTACCTAATCGGTGTGATACTTGAGCGTAAACCTCTAGGCTACCGACGCGCTGTGAATTAAGCTATGCGTGGCTATATAGAGTGCCGCCAATAGATCCCTATACACTCCCCTGCCGCTACAATAGCTATAGTCCAGGCAGTGGGTTATCATCTCATCCCTGTCATCATCCAATACCAGATCACCCGGTTCTCCACCAACACAAAGATATTTGGTTTTCTCTAAGTTGACATTTAAGCCCCACTTCTCGTATTCTTTAATTAGCTTGCGCATCATGTATTCCATGTCATCTTTATCACCGAATACAACAATATTGTGAGTAAAATGCACAAATAATTGCATTTAAATGGGATATATTTAATATAAAAGAGATTGAGTTTTGATTTAATTGCAGCCAATATAAAAAAATTGCTACAATTAATTCGTTTTATTAAATCAATTACGCAATATTTTTTTACAAATGTCACTTCATATTGCAACAATTATATGTTCAATTTCATTCAAATATTTATAGTTTTATTCAAGTAAATGAGGCGAATAATATAATGTCACGAGATTCTTGTCTCAAGAAACTGTAGTCGTTGCATCAACTGACAGAATTTACGACAACCGTACCTTCGTTCTATTGAACAAATAAAAATGAAACGAACGAATGGTTTCGTTAAAACCTATTTAGAATAATGTATTTGTATCAATCAATTATGGATATTGAGACAAGTGCATAAACAATTTCTTGTAATTGTATGTTTATGTTGAATCAGTTGTTTCTTTCATTTCGCTGAAATGTGAAAAGTTTCAGGCGAATGTTTTAGCTGTTCTCTATAATCAACTAGGTTGTTTTAATCAAGAAAAATAGTTCATTTGGAGTAATCAATTTTAGATTAATTCAAATTAAAATGGTTTGATTGAAAAAAAAATTCTCAAACTCCTGAGGAGTTTGAGCGCAGAATTTTATTTTTACAGTGTATAAACTCTTTCCACGATGAAATTTAATTGTTCAAAGTTAATCAATTAAATCAAGATAATGAATTGGAAGTTACCTCAGTGCCTGCAATTCCTAGAACGACATATGCCAAAATTTTAGCTGTATTGCTCAAGAAATCGTATAAACTCTCCACACATCCTTCATGGTATATTGAAGTACTGGTAGGATAACAAGTGTCTACCTTGGCTGAACAGCAACTGAGAGGAACACTACCATTGGAGAATACATTTCCCCAGTATTGTGGTCCATGAATACCACAGCATTTCAACTAGAAAATAAAGAGATTATGTATTATTCAAACACAACAAACTTACTTCAAAATTGGAACCTGATATTAACTTGTATAACATATTGATTGAAATATTGACAATTGTATTATATCTCAATCCAATCGACTGATTTTAATTAATTCTATTCTGATGTTTTGTTGAATCACATCTCTTCTAGTAAATATGATTTTCTGGTGAAAAGCTATAAATAATACACAGAATATAGTAGAATAAAATCTCTTAACTTAGTTACACAAGCTTCATCATCAGAGGTTGAAAGTTAATCAAAACAATTTTCATTATCAGGTGACACCAGAAACAATATTGTCAAAGTTTTTATTCTACAAGTCCACCAGAGTGTTTCATCACTTGATTTGCGAGAAATCCATTCCTATTACCAAGAATAAAGTGACAAATGAAGAAATAAGTGATATGAAATCATATAACAATTGAAAAACACTGAACGGTCTATGCAAATAATTCGAACTCAATTCAAGAGGAATATATTTTCCTTTAATTCAAACCAAGGCTGATGCTAATTCAACTATTCGCCAAAAAATTAACCTAGTATACATTTCAAATATTTAAACTGAAATAAAAAAAGAATTTCCATCAAGAACAAAACATGAAGATATTCTAATTTATTCCTCTCGAAGTTATTAGATCTAACTTCTAGTATAAGAACTTTTTAATTCATAACAGACCATTTGATAAAATTTATTAGAATAAGATTTCAAAAAGATACAAATTACAGGGTATTGCAGACTTACGCAAGCCACCCTTTATATCTGAAATAACGTTCAAATATCTAACATCTGCATTCAATTATTATCATATCCCAGCAGTTTTAATTTTTTTTTTAATAATGCTATTGAGAATTGGATAGTCACAAAAATTTGTCCTCGTAGAAAATATGCGATAAGAATCTTCCTGCCTTATCTATGGAAAATGATCCATCCTTCTGAGGGTCCCATGGCAGTTTCATATGATCTGATTCCGAAGAATCATCACCTGGCTCACTAAATCTGGCATGAAAGTGCCCTCCCAGCAATAAAGAGCTCTAAGAGAAGATATGTATTGATGGATTTTTTCTTATCCCTTTCATAAATTAAATAGTTTAGATGCCAATGAAAGTACAGATACAAGTTGAAAGAGTCTTTCAGAATATGTTCAATCAATAAAAATATTTGGGTACTTACGAAGGTTTGTGTTGCATCCACTGCTTCTTTAGTTTTATCGTCAGTCCTATAGTTACGGAAGGTTTTATCGAGTCCCTTAGTAAGTTGGTCTTTATAATCATTAGTATCCTTCACTTGAAGGAACGCGAATACACCAAGGGCTACTTGAATGATGAAGATCGACAAGAGGATGATAGCATACTGGAATATGAATTAATATTACTCAAGGTTGGGAGATTAATATTGAGAATTTCAAGGCATTATTATGAAGTATCATAATATGTCAACCATACGTCGACTGCTTTCAACAACTAGTTGACATGCCACGCTCATGTTTGGCAAGGCAGATATTTTATCTTGGGAGCTCACAATGCTTATTCAACAGTTACTCAAGCGTCATAGAGCTGTAGTAGTTTTTGAAACTCAAATAATAGACACAAAAAAGGTTTTATCATACATCCCTTTTTTCTGTTCCGAAAATGTGGAACAGACGGGCACAATGAATAATTATTGTTGTCAGAAAGTTTCTCAAGATATAAATCACTCAGCATAAACTATTTTAGTTTTTTTTTTAATAAACCGCTGTTTGAATACTCAACTCGTATATTAGAATATAACATCCAATGACATATAGAATAATTTGAAATTGAAGGATGAAAATTCTTACCGTGCATTCCACCAAGAAAGAAACCGACCAAACACGAAAAAACGCGGAAAACATGGCGAAAAGCGCCTGTGAGAAATTTTCCAGTGATATTCAAGTTATTGAGAAAACCAAATTTCAGATGCTCATAACTACTGAATCATTGAAAGTACTTGGCTCAATAACGAACTTGACTCTAAAATTGAGCATGCATGTGCTTTCCTTTATAGCTCCACAGCATCCAAAGAAGGCAGTAATAAAGACTATAGCTCCTACAACGATAGTAAGAATTGGCGCTACTCCAAATTCTGAAGGCACTCCATCTCCATCTGTTACTTGGTTCAGGTAATTATACTTGAAAACTACTCCAATTGCTATGAGGGCTAAGCCAGCAAGCTGTAATAAAAAAATATTTTATGAACGGAATACATATCAGTTTCTTTATTCATATATTTAGTATATATGGCGAAAAGCGCCTGTGAGAAATTTTCCAGTGATATTCAAGTTATTGAGAAAACCAAATTTCAGATGCTCATAACTACTGAATCATTGAAAGTACTTGGCTCAATAACGAACTTGACTGAGATATTTGGGCAGTCAACATAATCTGAAAGTATGAGTATACAATGGACATCCTCAAGTTTAAACTCATATTCTTCATCAGGAAGTCAAACCCGATCGATTGATATTCGGTCTGATTTTCGAACATTATAGATGTTTGGGCAAAAGGATAGCACGCCGTTCTTATAGAAGAACAATTGCGCCAAAACATTGGGTTATATCTAGTAAGTGGAAAAGTGTTGCTGTTCGAATAGTTGCTTCATAAAAATGAGGTGTTCAGTCCTTGCAATGAAAAAACAAATAATGCATCTGTTCGATATTATTTCTTTGGTCATAAATGGATAAATACTGCCTGTCTATAATAAAGATCATTTTAGACTTCAAGTTCAACTTAATTAATCCAATTGGATGAATATTTCAGCCTTTTCATGTTTTATACTATTTCACATCGATTTGATGCAGTAATTCGCAAACCTATTTCATATAGTTTGAGTTATTTTATTTTGCTTCTGAAAACTGCCAAATTAAAGCTCTTCATTAACTTTGTATTCCTCAAGAATATTTAAAGAAATAGGGTTACTTAAATTGTTAGCTGAAAAATCGTTGATTAACAAACAATACAACCTTGATTTTTCATGTACACGAGATATTCTTCCAGGGTTCTCAGAATTGAAGATTAAAATGATATGTCTCATAATTTACAAATTTTAGTGAAAATCGACTCGCTATGAAATCTTAAAAAATTCCAAACAAAATTTTTTTGATACTTTATATCTCATTCTTCAGAGATTCAGAAAATTTTGGATGTATATCGAGGTTATTGATATTCATAACATCCTCAAATCTCGTTGTTAGAGATTTATGTATTTTAATGTATGAAGACGTTTGAAGTGATTACAATGGAAAAATGGAACTTTAGAAATTTATAAGGAGATAATAAAAAACTTTTTAGCTATTGATCACAAAGAACCGTTTCAAATTTGAGCAGCACAAAATTTAGTAAAATATTATGCACACAATCACTCGTGCAAACTATTTTACCCCAAATCGCAGAACTGAATTCCATTCAGTTCACCAGAGATTTGTGATCAACCTTTCTCGATTCACCCTATATAAGAACGAACCGAATATGTCATTGCTTTCACGATGGGCTAGAAACGTTCCACATATATCATTTTTGACTAAAAATTTAAGTGAAGAATCGGTTATATGAATATCATCGTCGGTTTACTAGAAGCTATTTCGAATCATAAGATACTTGTTGAAGAATTTTTCAAGGTGTTCGATTAGGCAACAAGTCCGCCTAAAAAAAATATTTCTCGGAATGGGAGGACCTCATTATATTATATTTTAGAAATATCCCAATCAATTCTAGGAATCTCCATTCTCCAACACGAAATGTGTACGATGAGTTCCAAACAAGTTACTTCGACCTTGACAATGATGCAGAGTGGATAGAATAACCTCGCCATCATATAGTTGAGCTATTTTTAAAAATGATATCACAAACCTAGAATAATTCTACTTGATGAGGAATCACGATGATAATTTCACAACCACCGGAAAACAATTAGTCAAGAAATAATATGAATCCACAATTCGACTGGGATTTCCCAGGTGAAATGAGTGCAAATAGTTCATTATTTGTAATACTTATGATTTGATTGATAGGGACATATTGAGAAAAAATCTTGATGATTCACTTAAATCAATAATTTTGTCATGGAAATATTGAGTAACTATTTAAAATTAATTCAATAAATCTCCCTAGTGATTTCCACTATGATTTCCTGCCATTACTAGTCTAAACCTTTGATATTTTCAATCCTAAATATTGAATATATTTTTGAAGTCATGTTACATTCCAAAGTCAAGTCCGGAGTCCCACAGGGAAGTATTGTTGGACCACTTTTATATATCATCTACACTTCGGACATACCAGAATATCAAAACACTATCATTTTCAAAAGTTTCGAAAATTCCCCAACGCTCTTCAACCTTAGGGGTATCGTCCACACAATCCCTCTTTTTGAGCAGTTCATAATGGATTGACTCAATATGTCGGCGATATCAACTGCACATTCATTGAGAAAAATATAAAAAAAATTGAGATAATAACAATAGAATGTTTTCTTCACGGGTTTCAGCTTAAGGAACCGCAATTTGTTTCGGTTGAAGACTGAATCATTTCCTGTACACACACACAAAGTAAGAATCCAGGGAGCGAGTTCAAATTTTATGGTAACTGCACATGTTGAAACTGTGGTAATGAAAGCGAAACTGAGAAATCGTTGTTTATAATATTCGCTATTTTTAAAGATTGTATAATTTCAGATTCCAATTCACGAATAATAATTACCGGAGAATAGATCTGAAATGATGGTAAAGTTGTTAATTTTGGATATTAACTGAAGGTTTTTATCAACAATCAACAATAAAATATGACTAAAATGCTCAGCTTTGTAAGCAGTATGTAAATAGACTAGAAACATGATGAAAGGCGCCATGAATGGAATCATGAAAAATTATTGTTTCGGTAGACATTTAATTCGATTGATAGAAGAAGCTCAATGTAGAAATAATCAAAATATACCGAATTTAGTGAAAATTCCCAATATAACTTCTGAAAAATGACTGCAATAGTCAATATACTTCCAATTAAACTATCTACGATGCCAAGTTTTTGTTCCGGAATCACTTCCATGAGGAACAAAGATACTTTAATTAGTGTATTGACTTTTTCAGTTTTAATTCATTCAATATGCTCACTGGTACACTAAAAGCATATTCCACATCAGTTTTATGGTGATTAACCCGAATTCAAGTAACAAGTATTCAATATACACGGTGAGTCTTTGACCACTACGTTAATTTTTAACATAGGTTCCTGAGATCAGAAGAAAAACTTTTCTCTCACATCGTTTTTCTATATAGCTGCGTTAAAAAGTTATAAGCATTCTAAGTTTTCACATTGGGCAAATACCCCTCTGTAGCCCAGTTTAGTTTGAATGAAAATTAAATTCCACAGCATCCACAATTGAATCTGAATTGTTTAAAAACATTATTTTCCCTCTAGGAAATGATTCACTCACTCATGTCTCATCAGATGATTATATCAATTCAATTCCTTTCAACTTCAAATATCTTAAAATTGGTGCAATTTAGGAAAAAAGATTATGAATGATTTTATCTGCAAAATAGACTAATGATTCTAGGTAGTACAAGATACGGGCCTTTAGTTCAAGTGATATTTCTTTTTCGTGCAAATTAACCAATCTGTACAGTAGTAGTGAGAAACCCACAAGAAATGGAATAAATCTATTGATGCCAAAATATACATGACTGTTAACACAAACCTTCTACAAAAATCATTTCAATTGATATTGTCGTTTGAATATCAGGTAATTCAAGAGTATTTCAATACTTGAAACAAATGTGGAGTTATTGCGAGAAGTTGAAAGATTCAAGATAACTTCGTTTGAATTTTAGAAATTGGTTTCTTTCATTTAGGCAAAACAATAGGACGTTCTTCTACTAGTTAAATCAATTAGAACAGTGTTCCTCATCATCAAGAAATGTTCACTTTATCCAATAAATTCCCTTTTGGTATTCGAATATTTCAGAAAATTTTCAAGAAGAATAGCAGAAATTTTGTTTTATAAAACAATAATGGAAACAGTCGACACGAGTACTGAAACATTCATTTTGAAATATATAAAACACAAAATGTGAAATTTTTGACCTTGAATTTCAGGGAAACACTTTGTCATTCGAGAGTCAAGACTAGTGATTAATCAATTAAATTATTAACAACTATTTTTGTTATTTCCATCAAACAGAAATCGGTGATTAAAAACCCCAATTTTCAACTTGAATGGTGAAACGTTTCGATTGGAATTCTTTCCTTGATATCAAATTGTTGCTAAATTATACAAGTAGGTGACATTGCTAATAACTGACCTCATACAGTTTGCAGCTTTACTTCGAAGGTCAGAGTTGGTTGAAATATTTGGAGAGTGAACGATATTTATGTAATATAATGTTATAATATAATATATTTATATTGTTGAAAGAAAATTTTGAATTGTTGTATTTATAAATATATTATTTTTATTTATTTATCCACAGCGCACTTCTTTTTGGAATTTTTAAGATTTAAATTTGATAGTTTACTGATTCATTATGAACTCTTGAACAAACTATGATGTGTAATAGCTGGGTGATATGGGAATACATAAATAATATTACAAAACACAATTCAGGATCATTATTTCCAGCAAAATGATTAATTTTCAAAGGAGTTACTTAAATATATAATTTTCCCAGGAAATTTCTTGGATACTTACATTCCATGCATCAAACGCATGGTTTAATAAAGAAGCGAAAAATGTTATTTTCACGAAAAAATATATTTAGAAAAACATCGAGTATGAATTATGTCTGCCATGATTCAATAATGAACTTGACCAATAGATTGGTTTCAACTCCACACTCCAAATTGCAAGTACCTTGATTTTTTTTCGGACAACTTTACTGATCACAACAAATTATTTGCTATTTTTCAAGTCGCATGATTAATTCAATCTCAGCATTTGATTATCCAGATATCACAAAATTAATTCAAATTGTAGTGGGCAAAAACGTGTATGCAATCAGTAAAACCTTTGATCATAAGGAAGTGGTGAGATGTCAGATACACATAACCTAAGAGATAGAACTACATGATTGTAATATATATCTATCTACTGGATTATCTGTTTACTTTTAATTTTAATCTTACCAATATGTTAGTTTCATGTAACCAACCAAATTGATACACAAACAACCAAAAATGATGACGTTTTAAAAAAATAAGCCAATTTTATTTAATTCTGATATATACCTGTTGTGTATAACCTAACAAATATAAACCTTCGCGAAATTGAGTTACTGCGAATCCGAAATGAATACACATTTTTCGGAAGTACGCAAATTTCATTCGTTTCGCTAAAAATAACTTTGAATTCAAATTATGAAAAGTTGGATCCAATCGTTTTTCGAAGGGCATTAGTTGAGGTTATTGAATTTCAAATTTAAATACAGAGACAGATTTGAAGCTGCGAATAATTTTTAGAGTATTCATTTCCTTCTTCATACCAAGGCTAATATGCTGCCATTAAAGAATATACATAGTTGAGGTCATATTCATTTCAATTTTTGTGTGAAAATAGACGTGACAATCAAGTTGTTAGATATGCTTCGACTGACAAAAATAATCTTTATTACTTTGTCTATTCGATTTCGAAAATGAGAAATGTTACCATTACTGTAACGGAAAACTGAACAGAAAATTAAAGAAAAAGTCAAGACTGTATTATTTCATTTATATTTTTAGTTCTGTCAGCTTATTAAATAAACCCATTGCATAAGCCTAATAACCTCAAACAAAAATTGGAGGATCTGATTTCTTTGGTGAAAAAAATTGTTTTCACTTGGATTTGTCACAACCGGCTGATTTGTCTCAATAGCGAAATTAGGTGAGATATTCATCCTTCAAACCTACCTTAACATTTCAATGATCTACATAATTGAGATCGGAAGTAATTGTACTCACGGACGGGCTGGATCGATGTAAACCACGGATTCTTCATCGGTAAGTCAGACCAATACAATTTATACCATTTGTGCCCAAGAATTGAAAAATTTGAAATATATGGGCGAATTTTGAAACATTCTGTGTTCAGGTTATCATTCAAAACCATCGATGTTCGGTAATCTGTCAACTTTCGTATGTCACGCCACATGCCCGATGCAATTCAAGAGTCACGAAGATATACAAGAATGTTTCATTAAATTCCAACATTAAAAATCTTTGCGAAAGGAAATTCCAACCTTTGAAACCTCGCTTCCTCGACGCTTGTTATCGAACTTTGCATTTGTGTTGGAATAGCAATCCGTTCTGCAACTTGATATGAACATATTGTTCTGAGGGATGCATCCACTATTGTATGCTACTACATATATTCTTCAGTACATTTCAGTACATCAAATTTAGGAAATCCGCTATGTACTGTACTCGCACTATATCCCCTCGTATTGTTACTGAATTATGACTCAAGAGAAGTGTGATTTCCGTATTTTCTTTCTCAATGTTAATTATCAACGGTCACATTTAACTACTCACATGATGCACGACTAAATTCAAAATGAGATGAAAACATTTGCAACGCAAAATCTGCAATTCACAAAATTTTCGATCTTCTATCGTTCAGGCTAAAAATACTATCAACTGGTATGATTCAAATATAGTGTTGGATGATCTTAGGATGCTAAACTAAATGGATTATAAAATTTACCCTGTAATGAGATGAAACACGCTCCAATGAACAATTATTGTCGAAATCGGCGAGACAAAATATCAACAACTGCAAAATCAACTCAAAATGAAGCAATCTAATATGATCAGCCTGAGCGTAGATTTACGACATCCAATCCCTCGATTACCCCCCCGGGAGCGTAATGTAAAAATCAGTATGAATGTATACGAGATAAAAAACAAACCAACTCAAATCTCCATACCGGTTGGATATACGGCAATTTGCATCAACAACATGGCGCAATACGGAATGGGAAGAAACAATTTCGAGCAATATCGTCGAAATAGTTGCAGCAATTATTTTAAATTTTGCCATGCTCAAAATGAAATCATTTTTTGATTGACAAAAAGAAATCGTCTCTTTCAGCTGTGAAAATCTCTGAATTCGGAATAAATCTGTTAACCTTAGCGCCCGCGCTCGTCTAGTTTCTTGGATTTCACGCATATTTCTGAATTTCTCAATTCTACTGAGTTGATGCTCGAGATATTTTCTATCGTCGATTCAGACAAAAATTTCTTGCAATGGGTCTTTTTTTTGCTCAAGTAAGCGAATTCTTTTAGACCAAAGAACTAGCTCACTGAGTATCTATCAGAAATTATCTATATGAATCTTGGTGAATTCAAAATGTGAAACAATTCAGCTGAATCTAGAATTCCACTTGATTACGGCACAAAACCACTCAAAATGTTCAAATTATTATGTAAATTTTCACTAATATCAGGGTGAAATGAAAAATCTTTGTACCCATTGTTTCGTAACAATCCGAAGCACTACTTTTGGTATGGAAATATGCAAGAAAATGTGTTTTGAAGGTTGCTGCATACGATCCCTCAGCCAAAACATCCTCTGCCCGCTTTCAACAATCCTCCGTAACAATTGATGACTTCCGATAGGAATATATTTATTTCGTGAGATGGACTGATTTTATTGTGAAACATTCGACTTCTGTTTATTCTTGTTCGCAACTGGAATATAATTTTAGAAATTTTTGTTGATATTGGCAGGAAGAAAGAGATTTCAACTTGAATTATTATTTTTCATCTGATCATTTATACGGCAAAAACTTGTATAGACGCTATAAATATTTTACTTATTCTCAAATTTCATAGTTGTAAGTTTCTCACACCAGAAGATATGGTTTTTATTTCCTTAATGGCAAGAAATCACAGAACTTAAAGTTAATGGGAGGTTGTCAGAATCGTGCTCTGAAAAAGTTTAATGCAGAGCTCGTAAATGCTATGTAGAGGTGTCAAAGGACAAGTGTGTACCCGTCCGAAAGTCCGGTATAATGATGAAGGACGACCTTATTTACCAATAATATTTATGATGACATATGCATTCAAGTACTTATATTATGATTTAGAACAGTTCTTAATGCATCAGGATTTTGGCTGAACTGATTTTCTGAATTATTCTCGATTGAGTTGGGTAGTGTCTCGATTCAAGATATAGGTTTGTTCATTCATCGCGGCGGTTGAATTAGTATCTCACTGCTCCAGAGTACGGGAATAAGCGTATAAGTATTCAATTTCGAGAAATATAAGCTGTTGAAATACTCCGTTGATCAAATAAGTAGGGTACCGAATAGGGAACAGGATTTTTCCCAGTGTACCTATCACGTAACCATGTTGGAACAACGATAAAGTTTGTGGTTATATTTCTTATCAGTTGTATACAAAGGAAATGAGACATTTACGGTGTTGGGAAACTAATAGCTCCCAGTGTAGCGACGCGAATTATATCCTACATCAATTAAATAAGAATCATGATGGGGACGAGCTGTTGAAATATAATCCCAATTGTTCAAGATTCAGAGTAAAATTATTATTGAATTTTTGCATTTCAGCACATTGTCAGCCGAATGACGAATTATAATGAATAAGAAAGAATATACAGAATTTGAAAGGAAAGGTTTGAATATCTCGACTCATTGCGTTATTCGGTCGAATCGACAAAGTAATTTCGAAGAAATATTACATTGCAAATAAAATTAAACCCTGCACATCAAATTCACTGTATTCAATCACTAATTATACATGGTAAATACTTATATTCGATTCATATTTAATTATTCTCATTATACAGTTTCATCATACTCCTTAGTTTTTACTTGGATATGAATCATACCAATTTCATTCAAATCGATGTGGGTACCTATTGTGGAATATTGTATTTTCTTATGAATCGAATTCCATATTGAAAATGCGAGTAATTCGAATCCAGATTTTGCGACAACGGCTTCACCTAGCTTATGATCGACTAAAATAAACAAGGCACGATACAGCTGTTTCTACGCTAGTACGTTGCAGCTGTATAGTACCAGGGCCATTCATAACTTTTGGATTCCTTTGATATGAAACTTCATTGTGAATGAAGCCAGATGCTTGAATTTCAGATGACCTAATTGTTTAGCGCCTCCTTAATGGAAGCTCTTTCAATAAAGGCATGATGCACACTAGTCCAGTCATTTTTGGTTTTATCAGTGGTTTAAAATAGCTAAAATGATTGTACTACACGTTATATTTGCTGGATGTGACGTTTTCGTTGAATTTTCTAAATGGATTTTCCGTAATAACAAATGAGGTGAAGGCCGCTGATGCGATTCTTCATAAATGTTTCCTATGAACTCAGGATTCCATGAAATGTAGAAACTATTTTATCACAAATGTTTTTAGCTGTGAGAGGAATATTGTTGAAAACAGGGTGTCCTAATGGCAAGTTAGAAGCGGATTCGTTCAAGTGAAAACAAATTGGGTAGTAACTCAAAATAGCCCGAAGACTAATTGCCTAAAATATACATTAATGGGGTTCCGTAATTCAAAACAGAATAATCAAAAACTAAAAATCTTCTGAATAATGTTTAAACGTTAACCACTACTCGTTCAATTTCGATGAATATTATTTATTTAGGAGGCGATCGTCATTGAATGACACGAATGATATACAAATATTGGCGCTTTGTCACCGAATCCTTGAGGTACAACACTGCACAACAAAGGTGTCACGTGGCACCTGGTAGGGAATAGGGAATCTCTTTTGTAGCCTTTAGATTACGAGGAGAAAGCTCTTCTTTTGAACCAGGTGCTGTCATTGGCGCACACGACAGATGAGGAAAACACCCATGATACTCATTTATTATTCACGCTTACTTGTCAAAATATGAAGTTCCCTTCAGAAAAATTATATTTTATAAGGTTATGCCGAGTAAACAAGAAGGGTTTTTTGTTATAGATGATATAGACTCTCTCTTCATTATTGGATTGAACTCTTTTGTTTAAGACCAATTCAAAAACTGCAGACGTCCTGACCAAACGATAGTGCAGTAGGTAGAAACGAATACATAAAATATACGTTATTTATCAACACTGTTCTGTTTGGAACGGAATTACTTTCTATATTATATTCAGATATAATAAAGATATTATGTACAAGAATCAGAGAAATTAACTATAAGTGATTAGGAAAATGATATTATGAATATATATTGCTCCACGAATAAAAGCAATTATACCAAAATACAGGAAATTAGCTGTAACTTTCAATGATTCTCCTATCAAATATAATTGCTATCCTAAGTACTTAGGAGTTAAATTAAATTCATCTCTCAATTAAAAGGCTCATTTAGATGATCATTCTTAAGAAATTAGCTGGATCATCTTGGGGTGCTAATACTTCCACTCTACGTACAACATCTTTAGCCTTAGTCTTTTCAGCAGCTGAGTATTGTTACTTTGTTTGGTTTAATAGTTCACATACACAAAAAATCGATGCACAATTGAATACATCCATGAGAATAATTACTGGCACCTTAAGATATCCACCGGTTCATTGGTTACCACTTTTGTCTAACATTGTCCCTCCCCATATTCGCAGACAGACTGCAGCACCGAATTCTTGGAACAAATATCATTCTTTTCCTAATTTAATTGCAATTATTTCGTACATTCCACAAAATAAAATTGCCCATATATAAATATATGTTTCAAAATAGTTGTAGAGCTATTCATGATGTGTCCGATTCTTTCTTGAAATAGATTATGAATTTAAATCGAATTTGATACGAATTTTTTTTATTCAGTTCTTTTTTTGGCTTTTGTCTTTTTACTATGTGGTCAACTTTGAAAAGCCTCTGTATTTATTAATAGAAGAACACTCTTGAAGAAAAGAGTCCCTCAAATATATTTCAGCCTATTTTTCTACACACAGCAACACTTATGCGGGGAGCCAGGGTTTTTTCCCTAGGCTTTCTTGTATATGCGTATGTCATTGTATGGCACCCCGGTACAAACCCCTGCTAACAATACACGCTCTATTATTGCTAACCAAAAGATTATAAGCCAAAAGCTCAAAAGAATATATATATTCCACGCGCAAATTCCATGTCAGAAAATTCAACTGTACAACTGTATTTTGAATATGACATTTTCCACATAGGGTATTTTTGATGAACGGAAAACAAAACACTCAAGTTGATCAAATATCAGGTTCGTATAGACGAGAGCTTTCAACAATCAATTGAAAATAAATCAGGAAAAGTGAAATCGATTAACTTATCATTAGATAGATATCGATACGAAATACCGAATTTTATCGAGAATCGAACAGTTTATTTCCTCGTTATAATTAAAAAAGAAATCCTGCATTCAGGTTCACATATATCCAATTAAATGCTCAACCAATTGTCACACTGGAAAGTTTCGATATCCGTTTTGAAAAAAGATAGTTCAATCGAACTGATACTTTTTTTTAAATGGAAGTCGAATGTGGAAGTAGCACTTGTAAATCTATTGAAATTAATCATTAGTAAAACCCACATGTAGAAATGTGCTTTCCACCTCGTTGGTTCAAAGTTTCTTTATTTCTCAAACGCCCACATTTCATAAATCTATTGGACATTCACGTGTAAATAACTACTTGAAAAGTAATGGATGTGGATATGTATTTTAATGTAGTAATAAACCCGTCATTACTATACGATGAGGTTAACTGGGCGCATCTCTGGAGGACATAGACTAATAATTTATATTTGGTGTCATTTTTTTATGCAAAAACACTCAACAGGTTTTATGCCCTTTTTAATTGAAAATATTCCAATAACGGTTTATTCGAGCAAGCATTCCGTTAATCTAGTGAATTCCTTGATTCTCCAAGAGATTTCCAACTGAAGTTTTGAGAAAATTCAATTCGACATTATTATAACAATAAAATCACAGATTGTATCGAGAGGAAATCTAAATATGAAGAATTAAATTGATTGAGAAATATCAAAGCTTAATCTAACTAAACCAAATCATATGAGTATGCAAGTCAACTTATGATGTCATACAAATAATGAAATAAGGCATACATGGGATTGCAAATTGAAGATATTCTGAGTTTGCTGATTCTTCATTGAATAATTCAGGTAAATCAAATAACTCATAATTTTCTTTGATTCCTTCTCAAAACAATTATAAAAAAATAGTACACAAATATAACCGAGTAAGACTTTTGCTTTCAATAATAGTTTTGTAATTTCCTGTACCCTCATCAATCGAAGTTGTTTCTTTTGGATAATAAAACAAAAGCTCCATAAATAGAAGTAACGTCTCACTATTTTCATATTTACTTTCTTGATTTCTGGATGAAAGACCTTCTGCTCTGAAATTCACACAACTCGCAAACGATGTTCAGAATCAGGAATTTGTTATTTTATTTTACAAACTGAGATTTCGCATTTGAAAGAAATTGAAAACGCGTCAAGTTGTTAACATTGATTCTTATCAATCTACATAAAGAATTGATAAAAGAGAAAACGCGTGAAACCCTGTAATGATAAAATAAAATAAGATTACCAGGCAATTCACTATTTTCGGTTCGACGAACATAAAAAAGTTATAGCATACAAGCTTCCTCAAAAAATATGGAGAAAAGGTTGAAGGAGTAAATTACTGGGTCACTGTCCCACATCGTTCTGTTCAACATGGAAATCCGATGTACATGAACAATTACGATAACTCAAGAATCGATTCAAGCATGGCCTGAATAAGGCTGAAAAACAATTGAAGTCATAGCTTGGACGATATTGATCCTTACGTTATTATTAAGGGGAATACTGACTAGTGAAAGATTGAATCACACGGTGTTTTGTAGTATGACTTAGCGTGCTACGCTCTTTTCAATGAATTGTTAAAGAGGGCGTAAGACATTGTTTCAAAAGGGAGGAAACACGAAGGGTTTTTCATAATAATAAAATATTCAAGTCAATACTTCTGAATTACTAAAGCACAGGGAGTAGCCATGAGTTAAGTTCAGTTGAAGCTATCGTTTTATGACGTACCTTAAGAATTACATCATTAGATGACGTACATTGATTCAAGAATGTATTATTCAGTAATGGCCTCGAGCACAACAACGTTACTCTATTCCAATATTTGTTAAAGTATTGTAGAATTTTGAGAAGTCGAAATTTTTTAAATCTGCTAGCTTTCATGTATACAGTGAGCATCAAAATTATCGAACGAATTTATTTTCACAGAAGAAAAATATTTGGCAACAGGTCAATTTTTTTTTACTTTTACCAAATTTTGCCAAGTTAGGTAGTTCGAAGAGGTTTTCAGTATGTTCACTTTGTCATGGCTCATTTACTTTGACACGATGGAAGGTACCTGATGAAATCTGTTACCGAATGAAAGTCGATCTTTACAGTTTTGTTCATGCACAACTTTCAACCCCTTGCGCAGTGTTTTACACTTTCTAATTTTTCACGTGCAGAGGTTGAAAGAAGTTGAAAATTGTGCATAAACAAAACTGTAATGGTCGACTTTCATTTGGTGACAAATTTCATCGGTACCATCGTCTCAAAGTAAATGAGTGACGATAAAGTGTATATACTGTTATCCACTTTGAACTTACCTACTTGAAAAAAAATTCTAGAAAATTTCTGCATGCCTGTGAAGAAGGTATAGAGTCCTTGCCCAAAAGTTAACACATGATCCACTTTTCCTATTCGAAAATAATTATAGCGTGGATAAAGATGGCAACAAAAATCATTCAAAATGCATAAAATTCCGATAAATTAAAACAAATTTGACCTGTTTCAGGATTATGTTATCCAATATTTTTCTGCTAAGAATGAATTTGTTCTAAATCTATATAACAATAATGGAACACAACCCCAATGTAATAGCCTCATATTAAGGAGGTTCTCCTTGCAAATAATGAATGATATCTACCGAAACGTTGGTTTTAATAATAGATGGTGAAAAGAGCCCGATTTCGTATGAAGTTTATCTTCGAACTATCCTTTCATGGAACAAAATTTCGACTTTTAAGATGGATCATTAACTTATTTACTTCCGTTCCTGTCCTGGATTTCTTATGAATATATAAATATAAAATAATCAATAGTTTTTCAATACATGAGTGAAAGTAATAAGCTTTCAGTCGAGCTAAGGTCTAATATTTTTCCCTCATTTAATTTCCTATTTTCTTCTATGATATAAAAATAGCGATCCATAATCGAGAAATCATGTCATTACAATATATCAAAGTCGAAATATTATCGATTTGAAATATATAAATGAGTTTTTAAAATAATGGTCTTATCTAGGACAATAAGGCTTGTGTTGCTAAGGATACCTGTGAAGTAAACATTGATATCTGGCAATCATATCATTGTGTAATATGATTCAAATTTTTTTTTTCAATTATTCATCCTATGGAAGGAAAAATAATTACATTTTTCCCTTCTGCTTATTTCACATTACCCTCGATGTGTATACATGATATAAAAAAATAATATTGGTAATCATTTCTTAATTCACTTTAAGAAAATAAGTCTGAAACCTGTCTCTTCTATAAGGAGATAAATAGTACGATAGGAAAATATTCCGTTATTGAATATAGGAATTAAATAAATCTAATCGTATCAATTTTCACCTCAGCGCCTACATTTTGGATCTAGCTGGAAATTGGATAACGTGAAACAAAAATGGATTTATTCTGCTCTAATGGATTTAATCACTAACCAAACTTGATTTGTTCCATTTCGAGGATGCCAATATAACTGACGTATTTGTCATAGATAACATTAATTACTTGTTTGAGTCTAATAATGGCAGATAAACAGATTGAAATAATTTTTCCATAAACCTGAATTATTTACTTTGGGATTCATAGGCATTCTTAATTGATTTATTCGACAGTATTTTCGTTGAATTCGAAGTTTCTGAACTACAAATGATACTTTTTGAGAAAAACATATCTCCCTGCGTGACTCAGATTCAACGTTACAATCAATAATAAGAAAAACGAGATATGCTTGAAAATTTATATTTTCATAGGCGAAAACACTGGATTTAAACGATGAAAAGGATGACCTATTTTAAATTTCGTCTATCACAGTGTACAATTGACGATACTCTGTATAGATGAAATATTTTTTAATATTGTCTTCGAAATAAGGCTTATTCTTTCTATTTACATAACAAAAATTCTGTTCACATAACAATTTTGTGACAAATATTTTATAACGAGGTTAATGAGTGTCAAATCTAATCCACTTGATGACAGTATCTTTCCTGAATCTCTGACATCAGAGTTTAATTAATTTTCGTCAGTTCATTACTAAGAATATCCCTGGAAACTTGAACTGATACACTATCACATTTTGCTGAATCATGAACTCCCTGCTCTATTCAAATTTGTATAATGACTCAAGAATGTGGGTAGAGATACTATGACGTATCATACGCAGGTTGTTCAATGATAATTTTTCATGCAAGCTCATCGAATACAATTAAAATATTTTGAAAAGTAAACTTTTGAGAAGAGAATAATCATTGAATGAGTGGATAATTTCTTATTCTGTAGTTAGTACCTGCATTAAACGACTAAATGGTAAAAAACGAAACTAATTTATTAATAACAAAACACACAACACGTAAAAATCATATGGTGCTTGTGAAAAAAATTGTTATACATATTTTATGTACTCCCTTTGAGTGGCTGTATCTTAACAAGGGATGTTCCAATGAAGTTTCTTTATATGGAAGATCCTATCTTTTTTTCGATGAGGAATCACCTCCTTAAATATTTTACACTTATTTAGTTACACTCTGTATATGAATGAAAAACTTGAGAGGTAAAGGGACAGCTTATTGTTCTCCTTTAATCAATCACTCCAGAGCAAGGTTTCGGGATTAATATAATCCCTTTTTCAAGGCTGCAATATTCAACTAAATTACAAAACAGGTAAAAGAACCAAAAACACACAGTAGTCAGACATCGATAACTAATATTAAATCAGAGAACATAAGTTATCTCATCTGAAGACAACACACATGTTTTTAAAACTCACTCGTGTCTCAAAATAATTCAAATTATAACTCAACTACTCAGGAGATACAATCATCAAATCAAGGAAACATACAGTGTGGAACAGCCAAACGGAATAAATTCGATAACGAATAAATGAGAGCCTGTTTGGAAAAACGCTTGGACACGGCGATTTGTATTTTTAACTGAGCATTTTTTTCAAAAAAAAAATTATATAGGGTGCGTCATGTGACAGTGGCCAATACCCACTTTCTTATTCTAAATGCAAGCTTCTGTATATTATTAATTTTTTGGATTCTTCAGAGAATTCTAGACATAAATCATGTACAAGTCCTATACCTATCTTCAACTGTTTCGGAAATATTAAGCCAGCACGATCTCCTGATCTGTCACTGTTAGACTACTTTTTGTGGGGATATGTCAAAAGTATTGTATACAAAACTAAACCCCTCAACTTAGATGACTTAAAAAGACGAATCACGCTTGCGATTAGATCAGTTACACCTGAGATGTTGAGTAATGTTAGAAGACATTCCTATACCAGATTAGCATGTTGCCAAGATGTTCGCGGCGAGCATTTTACTACATTGTCATTAATATTTTTTTGTTTTTTTTTAAATTATTAAGATATAATCAGTATTAATTATTAGGCTTTTAGTGTAATGTAGCGAATTTGTGAAATAAAATAATTTTCTTCTTTTAATGTTAATTTTTGTAATAAATCTGAAAACACTTAATATTTCCGAAACAGTTGAAGATAAGTATAGGATATTGTACATGATTTATGTCTAGAATTTTCTGAAGAATCCAAAAAATTAATAATATACCGGGGATTGTATTTAAAATAAGAAAGTGGGTATTGGCCACTGTCACATGACGCACCCTATATAATTTTTTTTTTTGAAAAAAATGCTCAGTTCAAAATACAAATCGCCGTGTCCAAGCGTTTTTCCAAACACGCTCTCATTTATCCGTTATCGAATTTGTTCCATTTGGCTGTTCCACACTGTATGCTCTATTCATTTTTATTTAGTCAATTAGTTAGTCATGACTGTGGATTATGACGTTGGTACTTTTGCTTTTCGATATTTCTTCGTAAAACGACGTTGTCGGTTGTCAAGTGTCATTTCGATACCGTGAAAAAACCCCGCTCATTAAGATTCTCCCCTCATTGAACTAATCAATGCAAATTCAACTGGAATCACCTCTGAAAATTAACTAATCAAACTCTGGTTTCACAGGACATATCACATTTCGTGCACAAGTAATGGATATTACGTCTCCCGGGGTGTTAATTGTAGCCGATCTCATCTCGTTATATTATGTTTAGCTGTTAATTGAATTGTGATGTCTGAGCTTTGGGTAATTGTTTTCGATAACGAACCAGTAAAATTGCGCATTCAAATGTATCAAAGCGATGCATAACTAATCAAGTAATATGAACTTTGAATTCGATTCACCGTTCGATTGCCGATGGTATTTTAATTAAATTTTTTCCCTTACTGGTCCATCAACATTTCAGGAGAAAAAAATACCGAATAACTCTTTGTTAATATAGGGTGTTCGAAAACAAGTCCTAAAATTTCAAAGGGATGATTCCTTGTTCGAAATTAAGGGTAGTTCGTAGGATAAATGTTGGGTCAATAGAGTCGAATGTTAGTGAGATGGGGCAGTTCGAATATGGCGGAACAATGATGTTTTTATTATTTTTATTTTGTCATCATTAAAACGATATTTAAAAATTAAATGATAATATTTCATGGAAGTACCCCTATGTTTAATGTGATTGTTCTGTATTAATATAGTATCTTGTTTTTGAACGAGTAGAGTTGTTTTAAGTAGAATACCTAACCCTATAATTTTTGTTAATTAAATCACGTTAGATTTTTGATACAACAAACTAATCATAATTTTTGGACAATGATAAATAATCTAAAAATGTCCATTACAGTCTTACACTTTTCGATTGAAGTACCAATGATACCTTTATTTGACCTAGAAATCACTGTCTTCTTCGATGAATAAGAGAAAAATTTTCAATCTTATCATAACATCGAATAATTAAAAAAAAATACAAAAAAAACTAATTAGAAAGTGAAATAGAATACGACACATGTGTTTCGACATTTTTGGCGCTCTTGTTCACCCGAACAGAGTGCCTATCATTTTGCCCGAATGTCTGTAATTTTGGAATATCGAGCCGAAAATGGTCTCAATCGATTGGGTTCGACTCCCTGATGAAGAATTCGTGGCGAAAGTTGAGTCTGTCCGGCCGACCGGCCGGCCGAATCCTCTCTAGCATCCAAAAGGAATCAGATAGAGTTTTCATATTTTCAGAATAGGTTAATTGTCCAAATATCTCGGTCAAGTTCGTTATTGGGCCAAATCCGTCAGATGGTTCAGTAGTTATGAGCATCTGAAATTTTGTGTCCTCAATAACTACTAGAATATCCATCCGACCAAGTTGATACTTGGAATGTTATTGAGGGAGGCTGAAACAAAACGGCTTGCAAAATTTCGCAGAAATCGTCACCCTAGAAAATTTTTAAAAAATTCCCAAAAAAAAAATTTTTAATACGCAATATCTCCTAAGACTTCATTTAGATTTGAATAAAAATCCGTATATATATTGAGGTTACCGATATCTTACTCATCCTCAAATTTCGTTGTCGTAGCTTTCCCCCTTCTGAAGATATGATCATTTTTTTCATTTACCCAAGAGAAAAATAGAAATGTCATGAAGTCCGAGCTTTGTCATTGAAAGATTTGCCATCACAGATCGATATTTGTTTGACAACTTGCGGACCTAGATATCAGTGTCAGTTGGAGCCATATATCAATCAAAATTTTCATAGAATTCATAGAGGTAAGGAAAGAGAAAAGCACAGACGTAATATTAATCAAAAAATTTTTTATCATAGAGAAAGAATTTGATGGCGTTGTCAAAACTCAGAAAAGCAATAACGTAAGTTTTTAGGAGAAGCATAGAACAAAATTTGGTGAAAATTATGAGTAGTTATTTTCAAATTGAGATAAAGGTTTGTTTATTCATTAGGCTTTCATATTTGCATCACATTTTCCCATAATACGGAAAAAGACTATTGTTCATCCGATCAGAGAGCTTATGGATTTGTTAAGGTTTGAATATTTACTCGCAGGTAGCTCAACAAGAGCGCCAAAGCAATCTGACCTCACGTCAGTGCTTTCTAAATTTTTGTATAAACACTCTTGTCCCTTCAGGCATTCATATACGATAAACACCAATTTAAACAACTCTTGGTTACAACTTGGGTGTGATATCGGATGATATTCTAAAAACTAACCTCAAATATAAGTATAAAGTATTATCTCGATCCACCAAATGGACACAGAAAATTGATACTTCGATCGAAAAGTATAGAGACTATAATTGTCACTTTTAGATTATTTATGATTTAGTTACACCTTCAAGAATAGACTTGTTCAATTAAATAATAATATATTGGACTTGATTAATTTAATGATTGCAAAAGCTACTTGGTTGATGAATCAAATTTGTCTCTATTGTGATATTCAACAGTGATTGTCTGAACAATAAAGCTCCGAGATTAAATCATTTTCAAATGACTACAGAAATATAATAAATAGTGAAATTAAGAAAATCACTTGAGTTCTCTTGTTCGAAAGTATTGTTGATATTTATTTTTTTAAATTTACGTCCCTTGAAACTTGTTATTGTGATGATTCTTATTCATCAGAAATGCATAACATACCTTCATGTAGAAATTTATATTTTTTATTTCTTATTCTTACATTTTAATTTTGAGAATATATAAACAATGTGAGAGTTGTTCAGTAGAATTCTTTTTGAATATTGTGATTCTGGATTCATTTTTACTTTCGGAATTAATGATTTACTGAGTTATATAGAGGAAGATTCCAGTACGGAAGGTCAACAGTTTAGTTAGTAAATTTACTTAAACCTTTATGCTATTTTCTTCAAGTAAAAAAACACAAAAAGATTCGAAAGAAAAAAAGCATGGGAAATTGTTGAGATAACTGAGGTGAAGTTTGAATGAACTGACTAGAAGCGGTTTGATGAATTAGTCGCCCCTAGCCTCTTCAAATCTTGGCACCCTTAGACTTTTCAAATTTTGCTTCCCCAACCAAATAATACAATTATTTAATTCGAAATATCAAAGATAATTTTTTTATTTTAAATTTGACTTCAATATTTGAAAACTAAGAATACAATATTGAGAACTAATTCAATTTCAATGAGCTACCGCCTATATTGAGCTTTTACGACCAATCCACAATTTGACTAAAATGGAAACTGACATATAATCTGCATGGGTGAAGCATTGCTATCTTTCTGTTTCAAATTTGTTTGCAATGTATCATCATGTATTATCAGTGTAGACTTTGGAGAAAGATTCCGGCCCGAACCGATTTTCATTGTCAGTGATGTTGGAAAATCTCAGTTTGAATAATTAAATAACATGAAACAGTTCAATTTATTTTATCTTTATATTTGGTTTTTATAGAAAAGAATTCGAATATTGAAAGTTGCAAAGAAAACAAAAAGGAAGTTATAACCAAGAATTGTTTAAATTATTGTTAATTGAATATGACAAGAGTGTATATTTATCTGTAGTTTTTTGAATTGTTGGATGTTATGATAGGAATGAAAAATTATCTCTTATTCATCAAAGAAAACAGTATTTTCTAGAATAAAATAAAGGTATCAGTGATACTTTCAAGAAATATAAGACTATAATTGTCAATTTTAGATATACTTTTGGTTTATTTACACTTTCAAGAATAGACTTGTTTCAATTAAATAATATTTATAAAATTGCAATAAATTATTTTGTGAAATTCATCTGTAAATATAAGCTTTAATTAATGAGTTTCTAAACAGACCTTTGAAGGAGTATTTTGTCGATAAAATCCAGCCGTAGGCTAGCTCATAAAATTCTCCAAACCGTTGAGAAGCCGTTGTATGGTAAACACGTCACTATTTTATAAAGACATTTATTGTCGACTTCACCTTTCGCCGTCAGGCAAAAATATTTCCGACTAACTTCTGACTTCTTTTTCTTCAATGACAAGACAAGCCTAATAAATCAAGAACGTTTCGGCTGTGCCTAATCGGGATAATCATAAACGAAAATTCCCAGTGAAATGTCCATTGACGTCAGAAAAATGAAATTTTTTGTAACTAATACCGTCGTTCTTCAAAATCACACTGATGCCTGCTAATATTCCCGAAAAATAATTCCTATTTCAGACTCACCTCAAATAATTATCAGTTTGAATTGACCATAGATCGAAATTTTTGCGCGCTTGTTCCTAATGAAACAGCGAACTATCGTTTTGGAAAAATCGAGGTGAAAATGATTTTAATGATTGGGTTCGACTCTGTGGTGAAGAATACATGGTCAAAGTTGATAATTTGATATTGTCTGGTTATCTGGTTTATCGGGATTTTTGGACACTCGTTTATTATTAAATTGTTTGATTTGTAATAAATGCCAACGTTTCGAAACAAATTGTTTCTTCCTCAGGGCTAAAAATATATCAGGATAAAACATATGGTGAAAACTCTAAAAAAATATGTTACCTAGTTACTGCAGAAGCAATTTCGTCAGATTACAAGAGTAAGAAAAAAGTCTATTATAAATAAAAGTATTTCGTCTAAGAGTAGGCAAGCACATTGGTCTTCTTCCATATATAGGTTACGCAAACATGACATTAACAAACATGATTATGACATCTAATCTTAACTCCTTACCTACATGGACTTAGTCCAACATAACATGACCAGTAATCTTATTTTCTTAATATATTATTAAAAATTATACTGAGATTTTTTATATCTGTTCTGTGATTTACAGTGTTATTCTTTTTAATATGAATCATTTCGCTGACATTTCGTCTATACACAATTTCTTTCCTATCCAAAATCTGAACACATCCAAAATCAAATTTATGTACAGTGTTGAACTGGTGTAGAGTTAATGCTGTTTTTTTCGAAATTAGCAACATTCTCACTGTCGTTTTTATGTTGTTTGATTCTATCTCTTAAATATTGTCTTGTTTGGCCAATGTAACACTTGTCACAGTTGGTGCAAGGTATCTTATACTACCACTCCAGACTCTAAATCATTGGGTGTTCTAGATTTTAAATTAGTGAACAACTTTTTTGTAGTGAGTAAGTTGTAAAATGTACACATCTAATTCCTTGACTATACCACTTATTCTGTGTGAAAGGCCGGGCAGGGATGGAAACTTAAAGTAGGAGGTAACAGATGTGTTGGGAGGTGTACTAACTACCTGGTCAATAACTAATAATAATAATAAGTTGATAATGTCCGACTGGTCGTAAGAGGGTTGCCTATTATATTTCGGGATCGGACAACTCTAGTGATGAAATCTGCTAACTGGCAATTCTAAAAGCTTGACTTTGAATAGGTTATAGGAAGTCACAACGTTTTGACATACGTGCACTATTTGTGTTGTTCATAGTAAATTCAAAGATTCATCTCGCACAAAAAAAATGGAATCGTGAACATTTTCGTGCGACTATTTTTACAACTTTCGTCGTGAATGAACTCAACAACAGTGCATCGATGAACTTTATTCAATTTTAGGCGATGAAGATCCAACAAGGACCAGTGTTTATCGATGATATATATATATGGTGAATTCAACCGAGGTCATAGTTCACTCCAAGATGAATTTCGCGAACTGACATTGCAAGATCATCATGTAACCTATCGTGAGATTGAGACAACCTTAGGCATTAGTGGGACCAGCATACATTCAATATTGCAGGAACATTTGACCGTCAAAAAAATTTGTTCGCGTTGACTCCCTCACAATTTTTCAATCGCTCAAAGATATGATCCAAAAATACGATCGCGGTGCTTCGAAGCAAGTCTATGACATCGTAACAGGTAATGAATCGTGAATTTACGCGTATGAGCCCGAAAGTAAAAAGCATTCGACTGTATGGGTGTTTCAAGATGAGCCAAATCCAACAAAGTTGCTCGAGAATGCACTTCCAAGCAAAATTGTCGCCTGTTTTTTCGGAAAAACTGGACATGCCACAATCGTACCCCTAAAACAACGCGAACAGTCAATTCGAGTGGAACACAAACATTTATTTGCCAGGTGTCTTCAAAGAAATCACCACACAACTGCATTTTCGAACACTCAATTCATCGATTTAATGAGTCATTCGCCGTATAGTCCTGACTTGGCACAGAATGACTTCTTTTTATTCCCGTACGCGAAAAAAATGAGAGGTCAAGATTTTTCGACATCTGAAGAAGTGGTTGGTGCGTTCACAATACATGTTTTGGAGATACCTCAATCAGAGTGGCAAAAGTGCTTAGACAATTGCTTCAAACGCATGCAAAAATGTATAGATCGTAATGAAGAATATTTTGAAAAACAATGAAACGACTTTTGTAGATTAATATTTGTTTTCATTCTCTTATGCAATACCGAAATATAAAAGGTAACCCTAGTATATGCAATCACATTCGAAAGAAATGAACAAAAGTTTTCATATTCATAGAATCGATTGACTGTTTTTATTTGATAACGAGATATTGTTGATGATGGAGCTCGTGTTGATAATTGTTTGGGTTATTACCATCATCTATTGTGGATGTAATGTTTTCCGACGTTTCGATAGACATCTTCTATCTTTATCAAGGAAAAGTAAAAAACCTTTTGAAACTTATCAATTTTCAAAAAGTCAATATTGACAGAAGTCATGAAAGAAAATGAACGATGTTATATACTCATCTGTGATATGATGATCTTTTTAAGTTGGATCGAACTTTCGGCGTCCAAACTTCTGGCAGATCTATAGATGCAGCACTTATGGAATCAGGTGTTATTTTCATAAATGCTGCTTCTTTGATTTTTCTTCTTGCAAGTTTTTCTTCTTTGGATATTATTGATGTTTCATCCCACTTTATACGATGATTTTCATCTACAGCATGTTGGACCAACCTGTCGTAGAAGCTTTTAGATAGTTCGATCCAACTTAAAAAGATCAACATATCACAGACGAGTATATAACATCGTTCATTTTCTTTCATGACATCTGTCAATATTGACTTTTTGAAAATTGATAATTTTCAAAGGTTTTTACTTTTCCTCCTTGATAAAGATAGAAGATGTCTATCGAAACGTCGGAAAACATTACATCCACAATAGATGATGGTAATAGCCCAAACAATCATTCAATACTGTTTTTATACTTTTCGGTCAAGATTGTTATTGGATGAAATCCTTGTAATGATTCCAGCTTTATGGGTATATGAAATTTGATTTCCTCAATAACTTGGAGAATATCCACAGAATGAATTTGCAACTTGGAGATTGTTTGAATAAATTCATTTTGACTAACAGGGTGAGAACTTTTTAGGACTGTCCATATTGATTATAAGGAGTTGCAAATCCAATTATATTTGATAGCAATTTTAGAGTTCCTCATGGTAACTAACTTCATTCCAAACTTAAGATAAATCGGTGATTCTGTTCAGGAGGTACCGTGGTTTGGGTTTAGATTCCTATTTGAAAAACACCTTATAAATCAGAATTTTACAATGTGGCAATACACATATAATTATTCCAGAATATTTTAATTAAAAAATGCTTGAACGCGACAAGTTTTGAATTCAGAGGACCGTTATTTGAACATGAATTCGAAGGTAGGTACAGTACAGTACAAGTGAATATTGAATGGTCTGTTAAAAATTGTGTACGGTGGCTATATTTTCATCTTATTCGGAACATAATGTTTAATGAACTACAAAATCTTCTCATTTCAAATGAAATTAAAATTGAATATCTTCGAGGGCATTCCAAAACATTATTCACTGATGATGGAAAATTTATATCTTCTCTGTAATCAGTACATGAGTAATTTTAATGGGTGAATAATAGTGGCGCTAGTGCTTTCATACAAGTGTTAATTTCATGTCGCATTTCTTAATTTAAGTGGTAACATGACGAAATGGTCATCAATGTGTAATGATATATTGTGGAACACTTAGGAAATACAATATACAAATACTCTATTTGTTATTTCAATACATTCTTTGAGGTTCAAATTAAGTATGAATCATTCTACAGACGTCGGCGTAGGCTTGTCATTTTCTCCTAGAACTTCAAGGTTAACTGACCATACACTAAATATCAATGCAATTATATCACACACAGCGAACGCGATGAGGTCATGCTATCCAAATGAACCGAAAAGATACAACTGTCTCAAACAAAAACATTGTTAATCTTGATATCAAGAGCGAACATTGACTATGTCTCAAAATTGAGTGAAAATAAGACTTAACGAGCGTATCAATATAAAAGGTAATTAGGAAGTAAGTAGGTATTACTTGTGAACACCTTGATATGAACCTTGAAACCTCTGCTACCTAGAGATGAAGTAAATCTGTCGATTGAGAACATTTACTTCGGCTAACAATAATTCGCATATGTTATTAATAACCTCATAGTGACACCTGTTGATTCGAAACCAAGAATCAACAAGTATCTTCTTCATTCCTCAACAACAACAATCATTGTTTTTATAAATACTCACCACAAAAACGAGATTGGCAATAAACACCAGGTATTTCACAAGTCCAGTGGCGCAACCCATTTTTCCTGTTTTTCGCGATGCGGAGCTGAATCAAACGTTGACACTAGAACACACAATATCACAAATTTGTTTTACGAATGATCGAACAGTTATCCAACCTGTTGTGGGGGAAAATGATCAGTACCTTGATATGAACTCGGTGCGAACTGAGATGAAGGAGGCAAAAGCAGGATGGGATCTAAATTTAAACTGGTTTTGCTTTTGACTTCGGTCAGGTCGGTTGTACGTGAGGCAATAGGCGCAGGCGAGGAACAAGTCAACATTAAACGCGCTAACGTGACAATACTCGGTACACGGTCAGTTCATGAAAAATGTACACAATGAAGGAGTTCGAATGCTCAGTGTGTATGCGTGGGAGTTTGTCAACTTCATTCCAGTTCAATTGCGTTGAGAGTGATATGTAATTGTAATTGGGTCATTAAACATAATGCCGTATGCCGTCCCATCAATTGCTTGGTTTTTCACTGATAGAATATAATTTCAAACGATGTCTTTGCTTGTTCGTTTTATATCATACAAAACCTTTTTGCGCACTTGTTCTAGTTTGAAAACTAATAGAACAGCGTCTTATACGTTGGCACAAATATATGTAACTTTCACATATCTCTCCTGGAAGTATTGTTCCTCAAAATATCCGACATTTTGTAGCAAATGAATGTACAATTAATGAAAAAGAGACACACCCAACATTCTGCAATGCGTTAATTACATGTAACAAAGAACTACCTCTTCCTAGTATCAATTATCATATCAATTTTTCAGTTAATAATTATACTGTCACCTCATTAGGCACATCCACCAAATTACTGAATGTTTCATGGGGTCCCAGCATAAAAAGCCGATTATTTTCGGCAGTTCAGAGTTGAGAGTCTGTTGGCGAATAGTTCTCTATTTCTGTAGAAATGTCTGTTATAGAGGAATCTTTCGGAGGAAATTTTAAATTATTGAAAGCACTCGCTATATATCCTCCAGATGTGAATTCACAGAAAAGAAAGCTTTTCAAATACTATGCGTACACACATCAGTTGCTGTGTACCGTGGGTTTTCCTTTTTTGGGGCTTTTTCAGCTTATCATTCAGAGGGACATGGATTTATACCAAGTGGTGGATAGCCTATTCGTTCTGTCACAGTTGTCGCTATTTCCATTCAAACATTTACCATTCTTGGTTCATTCTGATCGTCTCGATAAACTGGTAAGAGAAAAATGTAACAAGAAAATTGTAAAATTGCTCTAAGTGATGGCAAAACCAATATTTTATTTAGATATACTAAAATATAGAAATGATATCAATTTGGCGAATCCACCATATGTCGGCCAGGAATCATTGGAACACGATCAAAATATATTAATCAACATATAGTGGCCAAATAATCAAATGTAAGCTTTAAGTAGGCAACCGAAATTCGAAATTATGTTACAGTTAATGTCACGCCTTCGAAATACAGAAGATTCTAATTAATCCCATATTCGATGAAAAGAAGGTCTGAATTGAATAATTTCATTCGGTAAATGAAGAAACCGTTGAGTGCTTCCACGAAAATTGCAGATTGAACATTTTTTCATCGTAAAATATTTATTTACTCCGAAATTGGATACATCACATTATATCTGATACAGGATGTCCGGGATAATATGGGAGAACTCTTGGATTCAAATAGTACACATAATTTTTTTTCCAGCGGCCGTTCTAAAGGACGCTACTGGTAATCAATTTTTCTTGAATAACTTTTAAACTATTTAATATAATATTGTGAAAATTTAATACGATAAACAGTAACAAAGACCTCTCAAAATACTACCCTTAAAACATAATTAGCTTGTTTAGTTTATCCGTGGCGGACTAGGTTGTACATTTTATTGCTTACATTTTTAACATCCTGTCTGATAACAAGTTGAAAAAAATAAACTTGAATACTTTGAATATTGAGCTGAAGACAAGGTACTCTTGTTTATTGTCGATAAAATTAACTATTTTTGAGAAAAAATATTAAAAGAAATAATGTTTTTATTAAAGAGATCCCAAAATAACAGTTTAATGGAGTTCACACTTTTCCGAACTTCGTCCAAATTAAGATGGTGATTATAATTTGAAGCTTGCTGAGATTCTGAGAAATGTGGTATGTCAACGACCAATATATATCTCCGAATATATGATCTCAACAAAATTTCCTCCATTTTTATCAAGGGGAATGATCATACATAATGAACTATAACAATCTGGATGTTCACTCAACCTAAACAATATAATTTTATTCAAACAATAAGCAAGATATGAATCAATCAATTCAAGTCTAGTTTTCCCTTTATGGAATTCCCAGAATATTTTTATCATGTTTCTCAGGGAAGGGTCAAGTCGAATACCTCTCAAGATAAAATTCCGTCAGTAAGAGACATCAGAAAATTAAAGTAGATAAGGTTTGCCGAAAATATTCAATCTCAAGTTTATCAACATGAAATTTTTTACTATTCTTCGAAGCGGTTTTCGCGAATCAGATTTAGAAGAATCGCCACTTCCATGAATGGACAAAGGAACTTGAGACGCTGGGGATTTATTATTTATATATTATATTTAATAATAAGAACAGGAGCCACCAGGGTTTGAACGCGCTACTATGTTGCATCTCGGGTTCTCATCTTCTCTACCCGACACACCGATGTTTATTGTCGTTATGTGCAAACTTGTGATGGCCGCCACATTTGCGTATTTATTGAGATTTACTGGGGGTAGTCCAGTATAATATATCTTAATTTATATGAGCTCAATTTTCCAAGATTATTGAAAGAAAAAAAAATCACTGCGATCACTAGAAAAAAGATTTTTTCCTTTAAGGGTTTTACTAAAGATTTTATTCTCTTTTCTGTTTTGAATGATTGTTTGGGCTATTACCATCATCTATTGTGGATGTAATGTTTTCCGACGTTTCGATAGACATCTTCTATCGTTATCAAGAAGGAAAAGTAAAAAACCTTTTGAAAATTATCAATTTTCAAAACGTCAATATTGACAGAAGTCATGAAAGAAAGTGAACGATGTTATATACTCATCTGTGATATGATGATCTTTTTAAGTCGAATCGAACTATCGGCGTCCAAACTTCTGGCAGATCTATAGATGGAGCACTTATGGAATCAGGTGTTATTTTCATAAATGCTGCTTCTTTGATTTTTCTTCTTGCAAGTTTTTCTTCTTTGGATATTATTGATGCTTCATCCCACTTTAACGATGATTCTCATCTACAGCATGTTGGACCAACCTGGATTTGTCGCTGTCTAGTACTCGTAGAAGTTTCTGACGTTCTTTTATTCGTACATTCAGAGGGCGTTTAGTTTCTCCGATGTAAGATCTTCCGCACTCGCAAGGTAATTCATAAGCCTAATAATCAGACACAAAGGACAAAGAACTGCATATATGAATTACCTTGCGAGTGCGGAAGATCTTACATCGGAAAAACTAAACGCCCTCTGAATGTACGAATAAAAGAACATCAGAAGCTTCTACGAGTACTAGACAGCGACAAATCCAGGTTGGTCCAACATGCTGTAGATGAGAATCATCGTATAAAATGGGATGAAGCATCAATAATATCCAAAGAAGAAAAACTTGCAAGAAGAAAAATCAAAGAAGCAGCATTTATGAAAATAACACCTGATTCCATAAGTGCTCCATCTATAGATCTGCCAGAAGTTTGGACGCCGATAGTTCGATCCTACTTAAAAAGATCATCATATCACAGATGAGTATATAACATCGTTCATTTTCTTTCATGACTTCTGTCAATATTGACTTTTTGAAAATTGATAATTTTCAAAAGGTTTTTTTTTTTTTTTACTTTTCCTCCTTGATAAAGATAGAAGATGTCTATCGAAACGTCGGAAAACATTACATCCACAATAGATGATGGTAATAGCCCAAACAATCATTCAACACGAGCTCCATCATCAACAATATCTCGTCATCAACTCTTTTTTGTTATCAGACATATCCTAAATATTACATTGTTCTTGTTGATTAACCGCAGAAACGTTTTGCGGGCTATTGGATGGATGGAAGACACTATATAATGTAATATAATATAATATAATGTTATATAATATAATATAATCCCTAGTGCTTTTGTATCGCACTGATGCTGGGCCAAAAGCCTGAAACACATCTGTACGGCGATTGTCTCTGGAGTCTTCAAGGATAGTGATAATGTTAGCTAAAATGCATCGCTTCCAAGTTTCTTGAATATTTCATTCTATAATTTGTTCTTTCCGTTCCTTATCATATGATTCATCCACAAATATTCTCAATATTAGTTTTTTTTCAGGTTGGAAGTCTACAATCGAAAAGTTTCGTCAACGTTAAGCCAGAACAGAATCAATTCATCGATGATTCTATAAGAGTTTGCAAGTCGGTATTTAAGATACTCTTCTTAATGTGTTTGGGATGCTGCTTTTTCTATACCCTTCGACCAGTTTACTTGAACATTTCGACCCCTACTCAAATATGGTGGCCATTTGATATTCAGGATAAGAACTCAATCTCGAGATACATGGCATGGTTTTATTGTAGCTACTGTGAGTGTACATAATATCGATTTGAAAATGGGAAAAACGTAATTACACTTAAATTTTTTACAAAGCATATTTAAAAAAAAAATTTCTCATTATTAGGTTTCTTACATATCTCATCAGAATTGAAAGAATGTTAGATGTTAGTCCAATATAAACACATTACAATTTTTTCATTTTATTCGATAAAAATATTCTAATTTATATATAGTCAAATTTCTTCGTATAATTTTGATGATTATAAGTTATATTTCATTAATGAGCTCATTATCATGATTTTCTATTTGCAGTACCCTGATGAAGAACCACATAAGGTTCGATATAAATCTTCACCTTTGTACTTAAACTACTCTTTCTTGAATTCCACGCCAAATTGAGTTATCTAATAATAAGTTTATCAATATATATATATATTAGGTTATTATAATAATTTTCTCTATTTCAGTGTCGTAATGAGTTCATTACAGTACTAAAAACAGTGCTGTAATGAACTCATTACAGCATTGTTTTTAGTTATATTTTTCGTTTTGTGGTTGCCAACACTGACATCCTATCCTTTCGAATATCAACCAGCGTCCATAGCATGTCAATTGTCAATATTAAACCATGTAGAGATTTGAACGCACAATTCAAATTCTATAATCTGTCAATTTTCATATCAGTCACACCAACTACGAAAATAAAATACAAAAGGCACTAGGAGGTATAATCTGAATTTTTCATTGAATTCCAATAAATTTCTCACAATTCTTGACTGAAATAGAGAAAATATCGTCTAATATTCGTTGCAGAAGGCAATTCCAACACTCATGCGTTCAAAAACTTGCTCCTTCGTCGCTTGTTTTCGAATTTCGCATTCGTATTGGAATAGGTGCTCATTCTGCAACTTGTATTAGAATATACTATTCTCATTCACCTTTTAACATATGTAATTTATGGTTCATTTTCCTACTGGACCACAACTATGTTTTTTAGTCTGCAATCATTTTTATGGTAGGTAATTCTTCTGATCAAGAGTTTTTGATACTGAAAGCATATTTTCTAGATAATTTTTTTGATTGTGATTGTAGGAAAATCGCTTCGTTTTTTCACTAAAAGGTTTTGCTGGTATACGATCCATTAGGAATAGCCAAGTTATATTTGATTACTTCCCTACGGACCTTAAGAGACAAATATGAATCTGCATTATCAACATAATAGTTAAAACAAAGAATCTACTGAGTTCAATGGGTTCTTCACTAATTAACTGAAACCTCTTATCGGCGTTCTACTCATGCTAACCAAACAAAAAAGTTGCTTTGTCTGTTCTTGATTTTCTGTAATTCTTTACACTCTTCATTTTCAACCTCAAGGTGGATGTCATGGAGTAATAGCAACTTCAGCCATAGATCCTCTTATTTCTGGTATGCTCATTCACGCAAAGGGTCAAGTAAAAATACTGAAAGATAATCTACGTTTTGCTGGATCAAGAGCGGAGCAAGATGTGTTTTCATTGGTTGAACCAGAGAAAACGATTAGGAAGAACTGTATTATACAAAAGCAACTTCTGGAATGTGCTAGTCATTACAACGATATGATTGAGTAAGTTGAGTTTTGAATATTAATTATATAATTAAAACATACTTTATTCATCGTGGAGATTAAATACTTATACAGAGTGCGGCAAGAGTCTGTTTACACTGTCTGGTATTCACACATGCGCGTATTATCGTCCAGAGCGGGAAAAGACAGCCGAAACGTAGCGAGTTGAGTTGTCCGCGTTTAGTACTGTTGTTGTATACGTTTACAGTGCGTTCGTTGCCATAGCTGGGCGTATGAAGTACACGAAAAAGAACATGTTTGTTTGCTCAATTCTTACCTAAACCTTGACGGAGATTTTGCTGAAATTTTCGAAAAATTTCGCCAATGCCAAATAAGCACCAAACATATATTACATAAACTGTATCGTAAATTCGTAAGTACTGGCTCCGTAGTCAACACGACGCGTTCAGTTCGCCCTGCAAGTACCATCTTCGTTCATTTCCTTCTGCTACTTTTAGATTCACCCGATATATATTTTTACATTATTTATATATTATATATTGAAACACAGAATGACCGGGTGCAAAACTCACCTAAAAATTTAGAAAAGCACTGTGTGAGGATAGGAACTGTTGCGCGCTTGTTTTAGAGCCTCTTTCATACTCGGGAAAAATGATTGAACAAACCTTTATGCAAAATTAAAAATAAATACCCGTAGTTCTCCTTAAGTTTTGGTCGAAGCTCTAATTTCTTTATAGAAATCCAAGTCAGTGCTTTTCTAAATGTTTACAACATATATTATTTCACCGTAAATGATCCATTTCGATTAATTTTCCCATAACTGGAACTGAATTTATAAGTCCTACCGATGTCAAACGAAAACGTATCTGTGAAAGCATCAATACTTAAAATTTCAGACGGACCTTTGACATTTCTTCGAATAATTTGGCTTCTTCTATAAGTTTAAGGAGAATGGGCGTGTCAGGAGATGGGCAATTTTCTGTAGGTTCGATTCAATAAATGGAATCATAAGTAATTGAATCGTATGCATTCGACGTTTTTATATCATGTCGGTAATCCGTACCAGTAAACCAGTATAGTGGGTCAATCCAATGTACTAGTAGCAAAGACCTAACTTTTGTATTAGCTATTTCTTCGAATAGTATCTGTAACTATTCCTAAATTTTAGCTACTACACTTCTTCAACATAATTTCACCACATATATCCTATTTGAAACATTCATTCACAAACGCAGAATTCCATATCAATTCAGATTAACATATTTCAATTAATAAATATTATTTCAAATTCTCCAATACTCTTTTTCAGATTCTGCAAAGAAGTACAGGAACTGCTCTCCACTGCAGTTTTTGTTCAAATTGGCGGTAGCAGTGTTGTTATATGTATGATGTGTTACAGCTTAACTCTGGTTCGGATATCTGATCATAAAAAAAATTCTGAAGAATCATCCGAACTTTTTTCTAGGTTGACTTCTACACGGTCACTGGATTATCATTCACTGTTTATATAGCATCAATGCTTGTTCAGATTTTTGTTTATTGTTATTTCGGAAACGATCTAATAGTAGAGGTAAACATTTTTTTAATTTCATATCTTTTCAATGCAGGGGAGTCATAAATAAGGAACATATTCTAGCAGGAGGAAGTTGTGTACTATTAGTTATATATAAGTAATATAAGTATAATAAAGTTGATATTCGCAATTACTGCTATACACGCCATAAATTCGAAACGACTTGAAATTTAGCACGTAGTTGGTGAGCATCAATTTTTGTGTGCTTCATATTCAAATGGATGACATACCATTAAGAATGACTCAGATTACTCTTGGGTCCGCTCTTTTATTTATAACATCTCAGTGTTCTGAAATCATTTCGGCATTTTATCTATGTTTTTCAAGCATATATTTTTACAAGATTTGTTTCTTAAAAAGTCAAATAATTGATATCAAGTACTTTCAGAGTAACGGAATCACTGAAGCCATATATATGAGTGATTGGTACACATATGAACCCAGTTCCAGAAAAAATCTCATTCTCATCATGGAACGCGCTAAGAAACCTTTGGTTCAAAGCGCAGGAAATGTTTCGGTGCTATCTTTACAACTATTTCTTTCGGTAAGTAAACATGAAAATTTTGCGTCATCTGAAACAAAGACTAATTAGTATAATCGCCAAATTGTAATTCCGAAACAATGATTTCATAGAAAACGTTCGATTCCATAATTGTCATTCGCGTGATGCATACATTAGTTGGAAGCCCAAGAAGGAAAATGGAATTTACTCGAGCCTGTCAGTGTAGCCTGAACCTAGTAGAGGACACCTTAAAAAATAAGAAATTCAAATGAGGAAATTGCCTAGAATAGTATGTCGATGGAAGGCATGGACGACTTTTGTTAACCATTATTTATGTTCTTTTTTTCAGGTTTTAAAGCAAGCATACTCTCTGATGGCGGTTCTCAAAAGTCAATCTCTGTAGAAATTTGAAAATAAAATTCATGAATCATTGAAAGAACGAAACCAATCCTGTTAACTCCATATGAATCCTTTCAATTGAGGCTTGTAGAAATAATATATAGGCCTAAGCCCAACTCTTTTTTTAATTATCAATACTGGCAGCAAACGAATTTTATGTTTTGCCAGATAGATGTTGAATAAAGAATGACATACAATTCGAATATAAAATTTCGATTTTACTAGTATTTTGTTGTTTTTATGGCTTATACGTTTTTTTTGTCAAGTGATTCAAATCAATAAAATATGTTCAAATATTGTTTTGTCCTGTGATTCTTTCGTCATATCCTTCTTCAGTCTGGCATCTTCATTTCTATATTAGACATTATGTGATTTAATTTTTGATACTAGAAAATATGCATGATTCAATTGAACAAGTCTATTCTTGAAAGTGTAAATAAACCAAAAATATCTTAAATTGACAATTATAGTTCTACACTTCTTCAAAGAATCAATTATACCTTTATTTATTCTAGTAAACACTGTTTTCTCGGATGAATAAGAGAAAATTTTTCATTCTTATCATAACATTTAACTATTCAAAAAACTACAAAAAAAAATTAATAATGAAATAGAACACGACACATGTGTTTCGAGATTTGTGTGTAACACTTTTTTCTCGTCAGGCATTCATATTCGATTAACAATAATTTATACAATACTTGGTTACATTATGATATATGGCGAGTATTTAACTATTACATTAATAGCAGCTGAATGTCCTTTAGTGATTAACAACGGTATTTGATTCTAGGAATTTGTCGAAATTTATAATTTTTATTGATTTAATAGTTTATGTTCGATTATTCCTATTCAATCCAGAATGATTACTAGAACTGTATCTTCAGAACTTTAATCTGTGTGCAAAATTTTGGCTCATAGAACATCGACGAGCTAAAGATATGCGTTTGCAGCATTTCGCCCTCATCTTTGTTCAGAAGTGTCATGATTTAAGATGCAATAAAAACAAAACCAGTACAAAAATATGCTTTAATCATTGTATGATCAGATTGATATAATAATTATAGGATTGGTCGTTAATAGAAAGAAAGATCTTCCTAAAATGTAAGTCTACTGATTTGTGGTACTTTTATCGTTGGGCGATGGTGTTCTATCAATAAAATCCAGATTTTGCATTTTATTCTGAACCTCACATTCTTCATGTTCTTCCTTCTCCGGAATCTGCAATAATTGCCCACTGTTTTTATTTTGAGGTTCGTTTTTGATTTCTTGGATCGCTAGTGGGTCTGACGAATTCATCGCATTCTCCAATTCTTTTTCCCAAGCTTGCTCTTTTTCCTCTCTTAGTTTCCTTTCCATCTCATGGTACCGATTATAGACTTTGAAGTCTGGTATTATTGAAAACGGAGCTTCCAATGGAGACTCAGTATCCTGTGGAAAACAAAAGCGACTTAACATTCTCGTCAGCAATCATAAAGTTGTTTTATTATTTTTCAAGATGTAATTTATCAATGTTTTTCTTTATTTTCCATCTTCCTTATTTTGGTAAAACCAGAAATATACAGTCGAAATACCACAATTCAAGAATATTATATTCAAAACTTTAATTTGAGCAAAATGATGAAAAAAAAATTTAACACAAATGTATTTTCTCACTCTAGAATTATTTGAAGTAAAGAGAATATAAAGATGACATTTGAAAAAACGCCACTTGGTAGTGTTTTTACAGAAGGTAATATGAAAAAAACGGTATACCCGTATGAAGTGAGCGTCAAGATACAAATGTCTCTATAGGGATCATTTGTTGTGAGAGAACCTTTATCTTTTTCTTGTTTGTTTGCTATGATATCGGTGAAACATATTTAGTATACATCAAGTCATTGAAGAGACAACATGATATTTTTTCATCATGTTAAAAATGTCGAATTTTGTACCAGAAAGTGATGATTTGCGGAAAGCATTAATTTTTTTTTTCATTTGAAGAAAAGTGCTGCAGAGTCGCATCGAATGCTTGTCGAGGCATATAGTGATCATGCTCTATCAGAAGCAACATGCAAAAGATGGTTTCAACGGTTCAGAAATAATGATTTTGATGTGAGAAATGAAGAACGTGGAAGACGACCAAAAAAGTTTGAAGACGCCGAATTGCAAACGTTATTGGATGGAGATGACACTTTGAATCAAAAGCAAATGGCAGAAATGTTAAATGTTGCACAACAAACAATTTCTGACCGTTTGAAAGCTATGGGAAAGATCCAAAAGTGTGGAAAATGGGTGCTACATGAATTTAATGGAAGACATGGAAAACAGAAAAAACACTTGTTAAATTTTGCTTTAAAGACACGAAAGAAAATCGGTTTTTCATCGGAATTTTACTGGCGATGAAAAATAGATTTATTTCAGGAATCCTAAACGGAACCACGAGCTCCAAAAACCTAATGAAACCTTTAATACTGATCGCTACCGACAACAAATGATCAATTCAAACCATGCATCGATCGAGAAACGACCAGAATGGCCAGAAGACACAGCAAGGTAATTTTGCTCCATGACAATACACCTGCACACAAAAAAAAACCCGTTCAGGATACAATCAAAGCACTTGGCTGGGAGCTGCTTCCCCACACGCCGTGTTCACCAGACTTGACTGTTTCCGAATAGATTTTCATCGAAGACGAACAATTTTATTGCCAGAAAGGTGGTCAAAATGTGTAGAAATCAATAGCTAATATTTTGAATGAAATATTTTTTACTCTCCCATTAAAAATAAGTGTTCTAATTTCACAAAAAAAACGCTCATTTCACACCGGTGTACTGATATAAAAATTCATGCTCAGTTTCCAATGCCACAATATTTGGCTCGAATTTTTAACTTGTCTAACAAATGGAATATTGGATGTATGGACATCTTAGGACACCTTATATATACACATTTTCGCCCACATAAACAGAAAGTCTTTTAAAGCTGGTTGAAAATGAGTGCCCTATTACTTTCACTATTTGTTATGCTTACCAATTCAAGGCTACTAGGATTTTGAATTTCACGAATCGATCTCTGTTTGGCTAGTCTTTTCTTTTTCTTATGAAGTGGTTTGGTTTCAACAATCATCTCCTCCAATTCGAATGTGGGGTCGCAATTGAGGTGATCTTTCTGTGAAAATATCAATTCTTTTGAAAAAAAACAAACTTGAACATACAGAATATACAGTTTGAACGAAATTCAAATAATACGTGATCAGTTTAAGGCCAGTCCTATATTGGAAGCGGATTTGGTCTGGCCAGCCAACCCGACCCGATTTCATTCTCTTCAGAGTAGTCCAGACCAGATCGAACACTGCCTCCAATGTAGGAGGAAAGTAAGTTTTCTTTGTTTTTGTTTCCTTCAGACCTAGCCAGACCCGTCAAGACTGTCTGGTCTGGTGAAATTCCGCTTCCTATGTAGGACTGGCCTAAAGTATAATATTAAGAATTAGATTCGACTATACGACTATTAGGGGCAATGTAATCATACTGCTAATATAAAAGGGAATGTAAGTTTGTTTGTTACGCTTTCACGCAAAATCTACTTAACAGATCATCAAGCAACTTTGTGGATATACTCTTGAAGGTATTAGAAGTAACATAGGATACTTTTTATTAAAAACAATTACGAAAGATGAGAAAATAGTTTTTCAAAAAATCGGCAAATTTAGCTACTTCAACGCCATCTAGCATTACAGTAATGAAGTTTCAACTCTGAATACTGTAATACCGTCCCACTGCATTACCGTCGGTAACAACAATATCTAATTTATACTCATACTTATTTAATGGCTCCACTGCGGGCGAAGCTGCTAGTAGAAAGCTAGTAAATTATAAAAAAAAAGTATATTCAGTGAATTGGTGTAATGTTCACTTTATTTCTTACGTGATTACTTGATTTGAGCTATTATATAGTGAAAATGAAAATATTTTGTGACCGATTCATAAATACAGGGTGCGTGTCTCACGTTCGAGTGCCTATTAGACGTTTCTGGAGAACTAAATATATTTGAAATCTGAAAATTGGGATTATGATATTGTTCGAAGTTCTCTACAGAGCTAAAAAATTTTCGTAGCCCAAAGACTTCCGGTTATACAGGGAGTGAAAATAAATTCGACGAAAAAAAATTTTTTCAAGTTTTCCATTCCTGGTATGAGCGAGTATTCAATAGTGAATACATTTCTGTTAAAACCATTGTATTAAATCGAATAGTTTTCAAAATATCAAATAAAAACTGGACAAAAAGTCAAATATGTTCAGTCAGTAATATGTTCATTATTCCTTTTTTAAATATCCTGGGCGTAAACCGTTTTAACAACATCGAAGAGGAAGGATGTGAAAAGGTCATGCATCTTTTGGATTTCAAAAATATTATCACAGGGTGTTAAAAATTTTGTGTTAAAAATTGTGATCTTAAATTAGCCATAACTTCTGTTTTTCAGATTAGAACCCCATTTTTTTATAATTCTGTTGGATTTTGCGGTCAAAAATAATGATAGTTTTCTCACATGATTATGCTCCTAAATTCAATAAATTCTGAGTTATTTGAGATTTTCTGGATTTATGTAGTACGTAGAGTCAAATTCTTCGAATCTGATTCATAAGGATATTCTGTGAACATAGAAGATAAATCATCCCATTTATAATTCTCAAGTGTCAGACAGCTCTTATTATTAGTCGTTATGAAATTTTTTGATTTCACAAAATGAATCGTTGCTATTCTAATAATGAGATTTTTTATTTATTTCTCATATTGTATTTTTTCAATTGTATACGCAATACACATTCAAATGCAACTAATGATATTGTTTATTTCAAATTCATGGTAGATGACACAAAATGTTGAGTATCCAATGCGAAGTATCCCCATTTTTTTTATAATTTCTAAAAAGATGTTTCAAAGTTTCCAAATTTTCGAATGTAAGAGCCCATAAAGAATAGAACAAAAGGCAGTTGATGAAATTAGTATTTCGACTTATTTCGAAGCGAATGAGAATTTATCTCTTCAATAGGAAACACATTAAATAGATTCGCTACTTCAGTACACCGAATTATGATTATAAATAAATTATGATAATAAAAATAAAAATACGTTTCAAAACTCAAATTAACAAAATAAATGATCAGGTAAGAGTTTCAATATGGTAACCATTTTGTTCCACACACTTTCGAATACGTCTTGAAACACCTCGGTTAGTCGCTCGCTCCATTTCCTCCCCTTAAATGAGTGGAAAGCATTCTCCACACGCCGTTTCAAATCTTCTTTGCTTTCAATATGAGATTCATAGACTATGTTTTTATTCTACCCCATAAATAAAAATCTAAGGGAGTAAGATCGGGAGATCGTGGGGGCCAAAACAGTGAAGAACGGCGTCCGATCCACCGATTACCAAACATTGCATTCAGTTCTTCAGACACCTCGTGCGAACCATGTTCCGGAGCCCCATCCAATTGATAATATGCGGTAGTCGACATACTCAACGGCAGTTCATCCAAAAACTCAGAGACAAAATTTCTCAGGATTTCCAAAAATTTTTCTGTATTTAAATTTTCTTCATAAATGTAGTACCGCACTTTATTGTTCATCAAAAGAGCAAACACATTAAAACTAAATTTGTTCTGGGGGTTTCTTTGTCTTTTTCTATGAGGATTTTCATTTCTCCAAATGTGGCAATTCTTTCTATTAAATAGTCCTTCATTATTGAATTTTACTTCGTCGGTCCAAATAATCTTTTTCAAAAATTTTCATCATTTTCAAGTTTTTCTAATAATCTTCTACAAAAATTTAACCTTTTCATGTAGTCACCTGGTTCTAATGTATGAACTTTCTCATATTTGTAGTCATGCATGTTCTGTTTTTTCAAAATTCGGTGCACTGAATTTCGGTCTAAATCGATTTCATGAGCTGCACTTCGAATAGATGCATTTTCATTCGCTTTGAAATAAGTCAAAACACTAATTTCATTTTCCTCATCATCAACTATCCTTCTTTTGTATCCTTTAGGGGCTCTTAAACATCCAAAGCTTTGAAGGTTTGAAACATATTTTCTAAAGATCTTCTCCGTCATGGAAGGTAAATGGGGACACTTCTCGTTGAAGGTCCGGCAGGTTCTACTAATAATTCTGGTTCATTTTGTTAAATCGAGAAATGAAGATAACGAATAACAATAACACCTGACACTTGTGAATTATTAACAGATAATTTATCTTCTATGGATACAGAGTGTTCTCATGGTTTCGAAAGAATATTCATTGAATTTTTTTAGATGCAATCAATTTGACTCTACGTACACCATAAATCCAGAAAATTTCAAATAACTCAGAAATTATTGAATTTCAGAGCATAATCATGTGAGAAAACTATCATTATTTTTGACCGCAGAATCCAACACAATTATAAAAAAATAGGGTTCAATTTGAAAAACAGAAGTTATGGCCAATTTAAGATCACAATTTTCAACACAAAATTTGAAACACCTTGTGATGATATTTTGGAAATCCAAAGATGCATAACCTTTTCACATTCTTCCTCTTCGATGCTCAGAATATTCAAAATAAGAATAATGAACATATTACTGACTCAACATATTTGACTTTTTCCAGTTTTTTTGATATTTTGAAAACTATCAGGTTTAATAAAACGGTTTTCACTGAAATTTATTCACTATTGAATACTCTATTATACCAGGAATGGAAAACTTGAAAAAAAAATTTTCGTCGAATTTATTTTCACTCCCTGTATAACCGGAAGTTTTTGGGCTTCGAAAATATTTTAGCTCTGTAGAGAGCTTCGAACAATATCATAATCCCAATTTTCAGATTTCAAATATGTCTAGTTCTCCAGAAACGTCTAATAGGCCCTCGAACTTGAGACACCCTGTATAGTTTGCTTAAAAATATGCAAACCCTCGGAAGTTGATACAATATCCTCTTGTGAAACTTGAACATTACATCATCGTACTACTTGTCTTTTTTAATCAGGCTTAAAACAGAATTTTCAGATAACACGAAAAGGTTGATCTGAAAAGAATTTAAATAATACTATTCGATAATCATGAATTAAAGATATATGAAACGATAGCTTGCTGTTCCACAATGTGCAACCGTACTAATTGCTCCTTTCGAATTGAACAGCTTATTGTAAGAAAGCTCAATTTCTCCATGCAAAAAAGTCCGAAATTGCATCCATTTAAATGGTCTTTAAGATCCTCGACCTTTTCTTTAATGTCATCAATAGGTTTTCTCCTAACGATATTGCTGGATCAAATTGCATTTTAACTTCTACCTAATATTCTTTTTCCTTTTTCGGACACTCCAAGATGCAACACGAAGCAGGTCTGCTTCTTCAGTCAAAATGTAATTGCTCGGTTCAATGGAGACGTCCTCAGCGAGTTTTCGGACATTTAACGTTTTCTACGCATTTCCAGATCATTGACTTTCATGACATTGAGATCGAAGCCCCTTAAATAGGGGAATATTCAATGGAGAACTTCCGCAAAGGAATCGGAACTTTCCGGACACTTATTAGGCAATTCTTCATCATTTCTTGACAAATAACACCATCCGACCCTCAAGCATGTATCCAAAATGTGTATAAATGGCTCTTTGAAAAAAAGTGATATTCGACGTATTTGAACCAATAACGAACTTGACACAAATAATGAAAAAATCAAAGATCGAGCTTATTTTTACAGGAAGATAGAAAGCAATTGCCTATACTACTATTTCAATGCTAATTTACTTCAAGAATAACGCATAAACCGTTTGTCGGATTTCATTCAAAATTTGAGTGAACATTGGCATGAGTATTCCCTAGTGCATACATTCCGCCGATTTTTGATATGATGCATAGTTTTTGGCTAATTACACTTTGAAAATTGAAATACTCTTCAGATGCAAATATTTCCTCAAAGAAATATTTTATCGAAAAAAACTCATAGGTAGTCGTTCGGTATTACATTGAACTTTGAAATTAGCTAAATTTTTTTTTCAATTTTTCGAGTTATTCTCGTTCTTGTATTAAATAATTGTATTTGGCCCGCCTCCCAATGGTTGACAACTCCTTACGGCAGATAGGCCAATAGAATCTTATCCTTCATTTATGATCATTTATGACCCCAGGTATGATTGCCACAACTATTTTTACCAAATTCAGGGACAATTAAATATATGCCGTAGAGAATATTGCGACTTGATTCTTTATTGCGATAATGATTTCCATGTGGAGACCATAATAAGGGATCGGAATTTCTGGAGATATACGATGCTTCCAAAATTAGAGGACTTTTACAAGAAGTGCAATCTTCCAGAAATAATAGATGGCAGAATACCAAGAGGAATGAGTGTCCGCGAGATAAATTGAAATTATTATGGAAGTGGGTAAGTGTTTCTCACGAACGAAGCCTACATTCTACTCTCAGCGGAAAAAATTATATCGAATTTTTTTCAGATGCAGGAGTCGAACACCCGTAGAAAGTTATATTTTTTTGACACGGGGGCAGGGTTTTTTCTGCTGAGGTTTTTCCCTGGACTATTGTTTCATACGCAGAATTGTATGGTACCCCGTGCACCAACCTCACCTAGGGACATTTTGTTTCAATATGTATTGCATTATATCAGCTCCCTCATTCCAAATAATATATTTTAAAAAACAAAAATTTTTTATTTCCCATGTTTGATATGCCCAGGAAAAATGTTTTGGAGACATGGAAATTTTATATGCTTGTTCAACTGATTAGATTTGTCCGAATAAATTTTTTTTCATGTAGGATAGCGCCCCATGTACAAATTCAAGAGATTGTTTTAATTAATTTACATCACTCACATTCACATAAATAATTATAGGGTCAATTTAGACATTCAGGGTTACATTAATTCCCAACAAGCTGAAAGTTGGTGCAATTGTTCAGAACATAATTATGAATAAAATTTGAGTTTTTCATTATTCCGCTGTACGAAAATATTCAAGTCAAGGTCAGAGGTCAAGAATGCCTTTTTCGTGATTTTCAGCAAAAAGGCAAATTTTATCACAGAATTACTACAGAAAAAATTGTAGAACATATATTATCTATAAAATGTGTATTAACTTTTTTTCCTAACAGCCACCGTTTTTGAGATACAACGTTTCAAAAAGTTATAAAAGTTGTAATCGTCATAATATGCATTCTGAAATATGAGTTTATCCATCATACTATACTTATTTTTCAATGTACCCCCAGATAGCTCGATACACAATTTGGACTCACCCTGTATACGTGGCCAAATCATGTATATTATGACGATTACAACTTTCATAATTTTTTGAACCGTTATATCTCAAAAACAGTGACTCTTTGGAACAAAATATTGATACACATTTTATAGATAATTATATGTTCTACAATATTTGTCTGGAGTAATTTGAACATAAAACTTGACGTTTTGCAGAAAATCGTGAAAACCGCATTTTTGGCCTCCTTGAATAAAATTTTTCCATACAGAAACTAATATTTTATTCATAATTATGTTTTGAACAATTTCACCGACTCTCAGCTTGTAGGGAATTTATGTAACTTCACCCTTGTTATTTGGTCTCAATTGACCGGTCTAAATAGAATGAACTCTGTATTTACCATTCTCTTCGAAACCCACAAAAAAATCCATAAACACAAATTTACGTTCCGTTTCGATCCTACCCACCGGCGACAGTACCTAGAAAGTTTATTAGGGGTCATAAATACCGTACAAACCGTCCTATTTCGTACAATGGGCGTGCCTGTTTTCAGTTCCTTGAAATTTTCGCTTGGTGCCATCTAGCGGAATTCGAGTTTCGCCGCAAGGTGGTGTACAGCCTTAATCTATCAGACACATAGCTATTGATATTGCTGCCATTTCTGACCTGATGTTTTGCTTCAACTGTGTTAGATTCGTTGGATTATTTCGATAAACCTTACTTTTAAGGTATCCCCATGCAAAATAGTCAAGCGGGCTAAGATCGGGATTTCTGGGAGGCCAGTTTATGTTACTACTTAGCGGAATGACTTTATTAGGGAATAATTCGTTAACAACTTCCATTGAACCATTTGAGGTATGGCAAATGGCCCCATCTTGCTAGAACCACGTTCTTGAGTCGAAACCTGCAAACTCCTGCAACTCTGGAACCAAAAAATGTCTCGGCATATCGCAATAGCAGTCACTATTCACATTAATTGCTCGGCCTCGTTGATTCTCATGAAAATAAGAACCAATTATGCCACGACGCTTGGGGTATGCAGGGGTCGTTAATCCTTTCATCTCGGATTCTCCACTGCCCAGTACCGTCAATTCTGCTCATTAACATGAACATTCAGGTGAAAATTAGCTATGTCACTAATAGTATATTGTTGAAGATGTTAAATCGCTGCAACATTTCATTCGCAAAATTCACTCGAATAGCATAGTCCGCATTCTTCAATTCAGGAACCAATTCAATTTTATAAGCTTTTAAAAGTCTTTTTTTATCGAATGTAACGAGAACTGAATGAGGACGATCAGAACTTCGAATTTTAAGTGTCGCACCTGTATTCTCGAACATTCTGATCCATTTCCTGGTGCTATCGTCACTTGGTACGTGGCGTGTACGATATACCACACGAAAGAGACGTTGGGTAGTCACTATTGAGTACTATTCCATCGTGACTAAAACTCCACAAAATGGCGGACGACACTAATACCTCCCCGCTCCTTTTAGACGCCTCGTTCTTAATAGGCACGAAAACAAATACCCGATACCCTTTCTGGACACCTTGTATTATTTCCTTTATTTTCAAAACATTCGCTTCTGAATATTTGGCGCTTTTTCTAAATTCCTTTCATGGACTCTGCAACGGTGAGATCCAAAAAAATAGAAAGCACTGACGTGAGTTCTGTTGGCTTTGGCTCTCTTGTTGAGCTACTTGCGAGTAAATATCCAAACTAAAACAAATCTATGAGCACTCTGTTCAAGTGAACCCGAGTCTATTCAGTTTCAATTGGTTGAAAATTAATTGAAATTAATCGAAATGGTTCATTTACGGTGAAATAATGTATGTTGTCAAAATTTAGAAAAGCAGTGACATGGGTTTTTAAAAGAAAAGAAAATGAGCTCGAACAAAATCTTGAGTAAAGCTATAAGTAGTTATTTTCAATTTGAAATATAGGTTTGTTCATTAATCACACTGTTCCAGAGTACCATGAAAGACTCTAGAAACAAGCGCTCGAAAGCTCCTGACTTCACTTTGAATGCATATTGAATTCACCGATTCATTATTATTAGCATTATTGTTATAAATATCACCTCAGATAAAAGAACCTCTGCGCTATCCTACATCTTTTGAAACTTAGTTACCCTTCCACACTCTTAGGTTTTGCTAGGTTATTTTAGGTGCTTAATTTCCACCAACCGAGTCCCTTGTGTTTATCCGCTACGTGAAACGCTCGAATTGGCAGAAGCGGCATGGAGTATTTCATTTCATATCATTCTAACTCGGACATTCAAATCCAAAAATACCCTCGTGGCCTTCCTGCTATACGCCCAAAACAGTAAGTGTGAGTGATAATAACCAGCAGTATAAACACATGAAAACAAAATGAATTTCACACCACTTTATAAGTCCCAAGATGCATCATTTTTATTCAGTTGTATTCTCAACAGATCACATATCTTGGGCATAGTCATAATATAGACAATGAATGGATATTTGTTACTTACGGGTGGTTGAAATGAAGGGTGATATAGTCTCTGAAGTACGGCATCCATGTCATATTTCTGTAGGCACTTCAGTTGTTTTAATTCCACTATGTTGGAAATTCTCAGTCCCGGACTAATGCAAATAAGCTGAAAATGCAAATTGTCAATCAATACTGAACTAAAAATAGTTAAAAAATTCAATGTGAATAAATGCTTAGAGGTTTCTTTCCGGTCAAAAATTTTTCAGAGGATCCATAAGACAAAATGCCGACGTTTCGATTTTATTTTAAATCATCTTCAGGGCTCTAAAATAAATGACAACTTAATAGTAAAAACAAGTAAAGATTCAAAGAACCAGAGAACAGAATTGAATAAGAACATTAATCAGACTGATAAAGTAATAAATATGCTTAAAAATATCTTTGAAATTATCACACAATTACATACAATAATCGGAAGCTACTCACATTGTCAGTTGGTCTCTATTGTCAATTTAAATATTAAAAACAACGAGGATGAATAAATAAAGGACATCTTGTACAGCTGACTGAATTGTACGAAATAAACGCACCGAAGGAAAATGAACCGGATGGATGACATTCAGTGTTAATCATTATAAACGACATTTGATTTTGAGTCTGATGCAGTCTTTGACTTTAGTCTGGAATAAAATGATTAAACAGTATTAACCGGTTTGTACGCTATCTCAACTATTTCATCTCTCAAGAGATGACCGACCCTCTCAGATAGCCCTTTAATATAGGGAACCTTAAAAAATCTTTTCGCTGTGGAGTGTGTTCTTCGGAGATAAGTAGCGTTTTTATTTAAAATTTTCTTAATCAATGTTGCGGGGTAATTGTTTTTTTATCAAGAAACTACTAATCTTATTCAGATTTTCATTATGAAACTCCGTGCTAGTTAAACGGGTAGATCTAAATTTGAGATTTTCTATCAGGTTTATTTTTTGTGTGAAAGGATGTTGAGAATTAAAATTCAAAAATCTTCCAGAAAAGGTCGGCTTATGATACCAGTCCGTCTTTAATCCGTCTGATGACCTTATGACAAGTATATCCAGAAAAGGTAATTTGTTATTGTTCTCGATCTCTGAGCTGCGACAAAGCGAAATTCTGCAATTCCGACATTACTATATCGGAAACAATTGGTACTAAACAGTTACCCATGCCAAGCCCAAAAGTCTGGCAAAAGTACTGATCATTAAAAACGAAATAACCGTTATTAACACATAACTCAAACAATTGAATGAACTGATCAGCGGTCAGACGAGTGTGTGGTTCTACTTTCACCCAATAATTTCCAATAAGATCAACCGCGAGTTTTATCGGTATATTAGTGAACAATGAACTAACATCTAATGAAATCAAAATGAAGTCATCTGGAATATTGACATCTGTCAGATCTTCGACAAAGTGAAAAGAATCCACAACATACTTTTCATCCCTCTCGAATATATTATTCAAAAGTTCAGCTAAGTATTTGCTCAAATTATAGAGGGGGGAGCCTAAAAAGCTCACTATAGGTCGTAGAGGACATTCAATTTTGTGAACTTTTGGTAAGAAATAAAGTTTGGGGCAAATGCCATTATTACATTTTAAAAATTTAAGCGTAACATCATCAATTCACCCCTGTTTATGTATATGAGTCAGTAATTTGTTGAGTTTGTTCTGTATGCTAGTGGTTGGATCTTTTGATAATTTCTTGTATGTATTCTGATCATTGAGTAAAGTGAGTGCTTTTTCATTGTATAGATCCACTGGCATAATAACCGTGATGTTACCTTTATCAGCCTTAAGGACTAATAATTCACTATGTTCTCGCAATGTTTAGTTTTAGTAGCATTTATTCACATTGATACCAAGGTCATCAAAATATCAAAAAAAAATTCAATATTAATGGGTTTTCGAGCAAGAAAGTATAGTAGCAGTGGTTTCTAATTCTCTCCACAATGAATTATATAATCAAACCTCAAGAACGGCAAGCGATTACTCGCCCCATATAACTATTCAAGTGATGAAGGGATGATTACATTCAATCAAAATATCTCATTGTCTGATAGGGGCTCCGTGTTTTCTCATGCATATTTGAGCATTCTGCGAGCATCCGATAAAATTGAACGCAAAGCCAAGATATCAACATAAGATCCCAAATCCACTATTACAAGATTCTAATCTTACTGAAATTACCTTCGATATCAAATCCACTATCGTCTCACTCCATATCCTAGGATATTCCAGTCCCATTTGAAAAAGTAACCGCACATCATGTATGGATGTATTTGAGTGAATATCAAAAGGTCTTGATCCTTTCAGCATCTCGAACGCAACCACTCCTGGAGAGGAATATTTGAAAAATTTTATCAATGAAAAACTCTCAAAACATGTGAGCATACCCTTTTCTACTTCTGAGTATAAATCAACAAATTTATGTTCGGGTTGGGTAGTTCAAATGGATGTTTATAAAGTGAGAGCAATAAAATTTAGATAATTCTTGTAGCTTGAAAACTAGATATTTAGCACATTCGTAAATAATCGATATAGAATCGATAAATGCTGCAGGGGGCGGTCATATAGGTCTGTCATTTTCACTTTCACATATACAGGGTTATCATCATTATCCGTGCATTAGATGTGGAATTGAAAATTAGCGACTAAAGGAAAAAATTAAAATAATATATAACATTACTGGCAAGGTAAGAGGGTTTTGGTGAATGGAGGATATGACTGACGAGCTGCAGGCGAGTCAGATACCTCCTTGAGCCAGTAAAACCCGTTACCTTGCGTGTATTGTTTTATATTTTATTTGTTCCTCATTTGTAAAAAGGTTAGATAAATTCCAAAAAAGTTTCAATAATTTGTCGTAAGCTATGTAAGCGTTGCAATGAACATGTATGTTTATTTTTCTTTACATTCGTTTTGGGGAAAGCGAAAATGAATGTACCGAAATAAATTATTGAGGCCGCCAGCAGTGTAGCTACAAGTTTATTACCTGCAAAATCAGCTTCAAGGTTCGAGCGAGAATACGACGACTTCAAAAAGATATTTTGTTGGTCTACTTGAATCAACTATTAGCTAGATTCAGCCCTAATACTTTATGGGCAAAATGGTCTATGCTGAAAAGCTGCCTGGAAATGAGAGAAAATGCCCATGTTCGCAGGTTTGCTTTCCTTAAAAAATGTACTGAAAAATATGACGTTTAGTTGTCATTTGCAGATTTCAAAAGGTAATAGTTTCTGAAATGAATAAATGAGCGTTATACGCCAAATGAGGCCAAGGTATTGAGTAAAGAAGAAGCTGAACAATTTCTTTTACATGCTCCTGATGACCAGTGGTTACTGGCGGAAATTGTAACAATATTTGGGACTTTTGGATGTTGTCGATGTGACGAAATTCTATCCTTAAACATGAATGATGTAGAAGATATGGGAAAATATGTTATTGTGACATTGCAGCAAACAAAAAATTTAACAACAAGAAGATTCACCATAACCGATGATGCCTGCAGCTCAAGCCCTGAATGTTATACAGAAAGTATGTAAATCTTCGGCCTCCTGGAACAGAAAGTCTAAGATTTTTTTTGACATACCGTCATGGAAAGTGCACTTCCCTTAATCCTGGCCAGCACACTATTGGTAGTGTCCCAAAGTAAATAGCGAAATATTTAGGTTTAAAAGACCCAGAGTTATACACCGGCCACTCTTTTCGCAGAACTGAAGCCACTATGGTTGCGGATTCGGGTGGAGATAATTTAGCACTAAAGCGTGCAGGAGGGTGGAAGAGCGATGAGTTATGTCGATGATTCGGTCAACAAAAAAATCGAAATGCCTAGCAAATTATTTGGTAGTAAGGAGAGTACAAATGTTCTGCAGTCCTCGAGTTTAGCAGTTTCAGATATGAAGAATTGAATTTCTGGAATATTTGGAAGTGCTTTGATGAATCGAATGTATTCACGTCTTTTCCTCACCAAACTAGGTTCTTCTATGAATTTTTATTCCAAGAAATGTTTGACAAACGATACGATAAACAGCGCAAAATCCACTTAAATTGATATTCAAAGAAAATAATATCATAAGCATTATACATCAGAAAAGTTAAAGTTTTAATTAGTCACTCTTGAAACTGCAATTTCTCAGATCACAAGAAGATGTTTGTAATCTAACAGAATATCGGCGAACAACTGAAAATTAGAGCTATATTTTCGGTGAGTACAAACTTGCATCAGCTTTCTATAGGGACGTAATATCCAATGGAGGATGAAATTAAATATGAAAGAATATGCGATGAGCAAACTTGGGTATCAACAATGCTAAAGTGTGCTTAAAACTCTTCAGTATCCTTGCAACTATGCCACCCAACTTTAGGGCAATTTTATAGTGTTTTCAAAGAACGAAATATCATGTCAAATACATTTGAGATAGAACACCTTAAGTTATTCAATACCAATAATGAATGGGAGTGAAATGAACAACTAGATAAGCTGATAAATATTGATCATTGATTAAGAAGCACTCAACTCACCTAAAGACCACCAATCAACCGCGTAGGAGTAACCTACGCAAAGTTCCATGGCACAATCGAAAATTTCCGGTGCGATATAAGGTTTAGTTCCTGACATCGAAGTAGCGAGGTGATTGTCTTCCAGCACCGTGGCTATATTGAAATCTGTTATGTGGAAATGACCTGAAACAAAAATTTGTAGATCACGAACGGATGATCTTGAATTTTGGTCATCTTCAAGCTTGTGGAGCCATTCGGTTGTCAGTTCTTCAAAGAAGGGTATCAAATCTATACACAGTTTTGAATTTTGAACTAACTGAGAATTAGCAGAACAAAACTCGCAGTTAATTCCTTAGACTTCGGGAAGAACGACAAGAGATTGAGCTCTCAAAACTGGTTTACTTCAAGTTATTTCCATTCATTATAAGAAACGTCTAGCAATGAATTCATGAGCAGTGTTTTTTAATATCTCATAAAAAAACTGCTCTATATATTGTGGTTGCAAAACCAGAGTATTATCTTGTTCGCTCAGCTTTAAGCTTTCTGTAAACATATGACTGATCCACTTGATTTCATTTTGTGCTATTTCGAACCAGTTTTTATAACTCTTCTTTTTAAATCGTCGACTAATATTTTTGTTGGCCTTCCAATTCTATTTTTCTTTTGTCTTGTCCCTCAAGTTTTGTATCATTTTACTTTATGTCTAGCTATATGTCCTGGCCATCTTCATTTATTCTCTGCTTCTCTCTCCATTTCAGTTTTATTTCTTATTTCATGGATATACATGATTCGTTCCATAGCCCTTTGTGCTGTTTCCTACTTCGGTTGAAGATTTAACAGTTAGTGACACGGTCTCCCCTCCATATGCTAACACCAGTTGTAATCACATATTGATTTTCTTCGGAAGTTAATCGGTAGTTTGGAGTCTTTCAGTATGAATATTTATTTGCCTGTGACTGCCCATGTCATGCAAACTCTTCTACTTATTGCAGTAGCTTTATTTTATTTCGCCGTAAGACCTAGATGAATGAATTATTCAACTATTCATCTATTCTGAATATTTTATTATCTAGGAGTGAAACTTTTGTTTTTCTGATATTCATACAAATGTTTATATCATTTATTGCAATTTGAAATTTATACATTATTTCTAGTAATTCCTCAGGCTTGCTGATATGTACAATATGGCCCGCAAAAAGGGGGTTCATACAAGAGCTATCAATATTTAATCTCAGTTAAGTTTTTCGAAACTATCTCAAAGAAAAGAGTTAACAAAGTTAACATTTTGAAAAGATTGTATCTCCCTATTGCATTCCTTGTTTCGCACATATCGAATCTCTCAATAACCAAAATATAAACTCACTATTGTAAATATTTCGTCTCATACCTGAATATGCACTGCATATATTCAATTAGGACAAAGTAGAAGGCCTTTGGGTTATGACCGTGATATTTTTTTACCATCTGATGGTATCAGAAACTTGCACTTGAACTTGATCCTGTTTTGGAATTGAAGATAATATAATTTTTTAAATGTAAAGCTGCCCAAATGATTAAAAAAATTCAAAATTCATCACCGAAGGCATCTAAGTTCTTTTGGAGGTCGAGACCTTCCGGGCTTCACTTAATTGGTTGAAAAATTCGCGTAATTGAAACTAAAGTGTGTGAAACTTAGCGTGTGCAGGATTTTATGACCATCTTAACGGTATCTTTAATGCTTGTGTACCCAAAACATCTGGTAGGAGATCTCGGTACCCACCTTGGTTTAATAGAGATATAATTTTTAAGTTGAAAGCCAAGGACAGTTGTCGTCGAGCCTATAAGTCAACAGGTTCTACATCATTTCTAGTGGAATTTGAGGAGCTTCGCAGAGAACTGAAGAATGCAATCTCGATGGCCCGGACCGGTTTCTATCGGGAAGCCGAGGAAGAATTATCTAGGATCCATCTAAATTTTGGGGCTACTTAAATAGAATTCGAGGTGGTTCCTCCACTCCGGGCTCTATGAAGTTTGATGGATCCGTCTTATCGGATCCTCAGGACATCGCCAATGCCTTTGCTGCCTTCAATGAGGCTGCTTTTGTGAGATCTTCGGCACCACAACGGGACCGTTCCGGTCAAGACTGTTTTGGGCAAACTCTATCTGTTCCCGATATAAGCGAGGAGTGTGTGTTGTCTTGTTTGAGGGAGTGCAAGGGTAGCATGACGGCTGGCCCGGATGAAGTTCCGTCTTTTTTACTGAGAGACTGTGCCATCATTTTCTCTAAGCCTTTGACTGCGCTTTTTAGGCTGTCACTTTCCAAACGATGTTTCCCAAGCATTTGGAAGGAAGGTAAAGTCTGCCCTGTATTCAAGAGGGGCAGTAGAGAAGACATCGAAAATTATAGACCCATCGTTATTCTGAGCAATTTTAGTAAAGTTTTTGAGAAAGTTTTATACAATATAATTTACGCTCATGTTAAATGCCAAATTAATGATGGTCAGCACGGTTTCATTAGGGGCCGGTCTACTGCTACGAACTTGACTTGTTTCACCCAGTATGTGTCTACTGCTTTGGATGAATTTTCTCAGGTCGATGTTATATACACTGACTTCTCCAAGGCATTTGATAGGCTTGACCATGGAGTTGTTCTTACAAAGTTGTCTTCGTTTGGCTTGAAAAATGATTTTATCTCTTTCCTGGAATCATATCTTGCTGATAGAAAACTGTTCGTTCAGTATTCTGGAATCAGGTCATATGAGTTCTCCGCAACGTCAGGTGTTCCACAGGGTTCCATTTTGGGTCCTCTGTTGTTCATGTTGTTTATGAACGATCTGAGTTTACACCTGCTCTGTCTGTTGCTTTTGTATGTAGATGATTGCAAATTGTTTCGTCGAATTGAGTCTATCCAGGATTGCTGGGATCTTCAGGGTGAAATCGATAATCTGAATGATTGGTGCCGGAGAAATCGACTATCATTAAATATAAAAAAGTGCAATGTGATGACCTTCTGTCGCAGTAAGTCAGTTGTCATCTTTGAATACAACATTGAGGAGGTGTTTTGGACAGGGTGACTGAATACAGAGATCTGGGTGTCTTATTCGATCAGAGGTTGACTTTTGTACCCCATGTGAGGGCAACTGTGTCCGATGGCCTCAGAGCTCTCGGGTTTATAATTAGGAATTCCGGAGATTTGTTGGAGACTCGATCCCTTTTCCTTCTTTTTACGGCGCTCGTGAGGTCAAAGCTTGAATATGGATGTGTTATATGGAATCCCGGTTATAGGGTTCATATTAATAGTTTGGAGAAAATACAGAGGCGATTTCTGAAGTACGTGTGTTTCAAAATAGATGACTTTTATCCTTGTCGTGGAATACAAAATGGGTACTTATTGAACAGGTTTAATGTTAACTCTTTAGAGGTGCGTAGGACTTATTTGGGAGTTCTTTTTCTAAATAAACTCATGAGTTTCAAAATTGATTGCCCCTACTTACTAGGCTCTGTGAACTTGCACGTCCCTAGACTACCTGTAAGAAATATATCCACGTTCTATCTTCCATTTCCTCGGACTAACGTGCTTCAGTTTTCGCCAATGTTTAGAATATGTCATGATTTTTGCAATTTTCAAGATGTATTGGATGTTTTCAACTGTACGAAATTAGAAATAAGAAGGGCTGTATTGGGGTCGTGATTTTTTAGTTAATTTGGGTTTGCATTTGTATGTATATTTATTTTTATGAGTTTGTATTTTGTTAATTTTTGTTTATTCCCAATCTGTAATTGGTCTAGACTGTAGATTGGTGTAATTTAATAAATAAATAAAAGATACATTCTAATAATAATTTGACTTGTCGGTACAATCCCCTAAAAGCCCATTATATTTGGCTCGACACTCCTTCAATAATTTAATGTAGTTGATATTCCGGATTGTCTGCGAATGTTTCCACGATTACAAGAGCTTCTTTATTCAACGAAAAACACTTTTCTCGAACAAATTGTCTCGGATTCCTCAAGAGGAACAAGTTGCTGGAGGCCAAATCTGATGAAGAAAATGGATTTTCAGGAAATGCGTACATCATTTCATTTAATGTAGCAATTGTAAAACAATAGGGCCACGTTCATTGTTCTGATGTGAAATGCTTTCATTCGTCTGCACAATAGCTGTTTTCTCACAATTTTCTGCATGGAACGGATTCAAAAGATTCCAATAATATTCTGAGTTGATTATTTTGCTTTTTTCGAGATAATCAAATCATTCTCCAAACAAACTTGTTTACACCTGGTTATGGATCCAAGGCTGAAGAAATGAAGAAACAGGTTTCATCCGGCTCGAAACGATCACTATTTAGATGAAAAATTTATTTTCAATCTGGTTTTAGTTGAATTGTTAACAAAAACGTCATCAATTTTCCAAACAGCTCGCCTTATGTGAAATATGAAGTACTGTTTATTTGTGATATCAACTATTATATGCCTAATTAATCTTGTATCTTCTGTATCAATTTCATAAACATGCTCGTTGTTGTTGTTGCAATTCCTTCAAGTGAATCATCATCTTCAATGATGATCCCATCTGACTTAGATAGCATGGTTTCTGAGTAGAGATTCAGTTAACATGTTGTCCATTCAGGAAATAACTTTTATGGCTTTTGAACATTTTTCTAGAAGGAATTGAATTGTGGCACGATGTTCAATTCATTCACTGTTAAAAATAATCTGACATCGATTTAGTATAGTTTGTCAACAAAGAATAAATAGACAGATCAACACAAAATCTATCGTAAGCTCATAAAAAAATTAAGATTTAAAATGGAATTCGAATTGTAGCTTTACTGTAGGCAATTAGGTGGGATTCCTCGAACTTAATATCTAATTTATATGATTCAGAACATCGAAACGGAACAAGATTGTTAAAAATGTAAGTTTCAAATTATCATTTGATTCAATGTACTCTGTTTTCTGTACACTTTTCGACATTAATCCACGTTGTCACTTTCCTACAAGCTGGATTAAATTGATGAGCGTTTGCCCATTGAAATACTGAAAAATTATCTCAAGTTCCGAAATTAGGTCGCTTTATCATATTTAACGAAGTTTTCCAATATTCTTTAAGTGCTTCTAATTGAATCCTTACCTAACTCGTCCAATAATATGTTGTCGGGCTTGATGTCTCTGGAAAGAAAATTATTAATATAAGATCCATAAATACTCGTTTACTTATTAATTTTTAAGCGCTTATTCTATTAGAACAGCATGATCTCGTTTTGCCCAAACGTGTATAATGTTTTAAAATCGTTGAGAAAATGGTCTCAAGTGATTATATTCGACTTCCTGATGAAAAATCCATGCTCGAAATTAAGTATGTCCCGCAAGCAGGCCGTATACTCTCTATCTGTAGAGATATTAGCTTATAGTTTATAACTTTCGGTAACATGACTAACGCCCGGTTTCACAATGTCTGGTTACCAAAAGTTAACCTAAGGGTTAAGCTAAAACCACCGAAAAGTGTTTCATAGTTGTCGGTTACACATTTACCAATAGTTAACCAGTAGTATTTTTGACCAATGGATAATTCGATGGTTAAGAGCTGACCTGCTGACTATAATCCTTTAACCTCACTTTTTACTGTTTGTCAATGTTAGTTTACTGTAGCATGACTCTCGAATATATTGGCAAACTTTAATAAAATAAGAGTTATGCTTTGATATCATGATGGATTTGTATGATGTCAACGCCTTCAGTGATGAGGAGGAAGGTCTACGGAGGCCAAAAGTTACCAGACCAAGAACGAACTTTTTCGAAGAATATGATAAAAGGGATTTCTTCGATCGCTTTCGACTCACTCCCAGAACAGCACAAAACGTGATAGATGAAATAAGTGATCAGATTGAACATAATACAGGAAGGTAAATCTTGAAATAACAGTAAGTTTAGCTTCATTATTAAATACTGTTATTTTTTCAGAAATGATTGTCTGTCTCCAAGTAATCAGGTGTTGCTGACTTTAAATTTTTACGACAATGGCTCATTTTTAAGGACATCTGCTGACATGTCAGGTGTAAGCAAAGCAACTGCTAGCAGAGTTGTCAGAAGAGTTAGCTTGGCCTTAGCATCTCTAGCCCCACGCTATATAAAAATGCCCCAAGATGCAGAAATACCTTCGATTAGACAGGCATTCTACAACATAGCAAAATTTCCAAGATGTATTGGTGCCATTGACGGTACCCACATAAAACTTCAGTCACCAGGGGGTAATAATGCTGAAATATTTAGGAACAGGAAGCAATACTTCTCGATCAATGTGCAAACTGTCGCAGCCCCAAATTTGAAAATTAGAAATATTATCGCAAGGTGGCCTGGATCATCTCACGACTCCCATATATTCAGAAATTCCTCATTGTACCAATTGTTCGAGGATGGTGTATATGGTGACCCAGTTTTATTAGGAGATAGTGCATACCCCTCAAAGAGTTACTTGATAACACCTCTTCATGAGGTGATAACTGCAGCTCAAGCTTTATTCAACGAGTCACAAATCCGAACACGTAATGTCGTTGAGAGACAAATTGGAGTATGGAAACGTAGATTTCCAGCTCTTTCAATGGGAATGAGGGTATCATTGGACACAATTCAGGCCATCGTAGTAGCAACAGCTGTCCTTCATAATATTGCTTGTGATGCAAATGAAAATGTACCCGAAGTAAGCAATGACCAGGAAAGACTTATTGAATTGGGAAATAATATTGGAACGTCATTAAATGAAAATGTTGGAAACAATATCACAAGGAATTATTTTACAAATTATTTTGCCAATGTATAATTTTTATTGATTGTATTCATGGTTATACCTGTGTTCTATGTGAATTTTTTAATATCGAATAAATTATTTGTTGAAAGTGTTTTATGATTTCTTAAAACAGAATATTAATTGACAAATGTGATCAAATTGAGCACAAATCATTCATGCATCCTACTCCACATACCGGTGAGAGATATGTATAAATGCAATTTCTAAAATGAACGATTTGAATTGAAACATGATTGAGTAAGGCAATGATATCGATATGTTCAAAATAAATACTTTCATCAGGGAATCAGCAAAAAGAATTCAGTGAATATCTCAATTTTATTATATACAATTATATACATATATTTATTTAACATCATTATTGCTACCATCTACAATATTGATGCCATATTCAGCCAATTGCTCATCTATAAGTAGATGCTTTTTCTTAAGAAGTTCCATTTTTAAATTGTGCTCCTGAAGAAATTTTTCTTTTTGAAGTTTTACAAATTCTAATTTTTGTTCCATTAGGGTAGTGGACGGATTACCTATTATTTTTGTGGTAGTTAACTTTTTTAATTTTCTAACATTTTTGCCCCTCAATTTCTCTGATGGAGCTCTCCTCAGATTTTTAACTGTATACAACATATACTATACTTTTATTTATCTATGACTATGAGGTATTTTCTTCTTTTTCCTTTTCTTCCGAATAAATGACTGGTAAATAATATGGTTCTATGGTTTGAAAAATGTCAACCATTGCCAACCTAAGTTAACCCATGGTAATTTGACCAACACCGTTACTAATTGTTGTGAAACGTTTTCACAGTTTACTATTAGTTAACTAGAAAGTATTTGGTCAAATTACCGACAGGTTAACTATACTTTGTGAAACCGGGCGTAAGTGTAATACTTCTGTGGAGTCCTCGAACAATAGACAATCTACACTAGGGGTTCTGAGCCTATACTATCAGAACGTTAGAAGCTTGAGGTCTAAGATTACACTATTTTTCAATGCAATAGCTGCCAGTCAACATTCGGTGGTGGCTCTTACTGAAACTTGGTTGGACGGTACGATTGGGAGTGAAGAGTTATTCCCGAGCCAGTATGAAGTGCATCGTTCCGATAGAGATTTTATAGGGTGTGGGTGTTCTAGAGGCGGCGGAGTTCTCATTGCGGTTGATAAGACATTCAGATCCTTGGAGATTAGTTTGACCCCTTTTGTTACTTGCGACCTCACTCCGATTGATATGGTGATGATAAAAATTATTGCTGGCTCGGCCTCATTGTATGTGATTAATATCTACTTATCTCCCTCTTTATCGGTAGAGCGGTATCGTTCACTATTTGAAGTTCTTGATACCATTTATGCTACTTATAGTGGAAGGTTCCTCATTGTTGGTGATTTCAACATTTCTGCGTATGTTTCCCATATTGATGATCCTTCCCAACCACGCAATACACCTGCTATTCTTCTCGGTGAATTTTTGGTGATCAACAATTTCACTCAGTATAATTTTGTGCGTAATGAATACAATAGAACTCTTGATCTGGTTATCTTCAGTGGTGGTAATTGCCTTGCGGAGAGATCGCAGGATCCTTTATTGGTTGAGGATAAACACCATCCAGCATTATGTGTCAGTTTTTCGCTTAATATCACGCACAGTTTGAAGAGTAATTTCATAACCTTTTACGAGCACGAATACGACTTCAGCAAAGCGAATTTTTTTCTCATGTATGATCTGATTGCGGATATTGACTGGACCTCCCTGGCGAATATGGACAGTCCCGATGACGCTTCCAACTTCTTCTATGACAGAATCTATAGCGTTTTCGATCGTTGTGTACCCGTTCGAACTTATAAGAACAAGCGCAGATATCCCCCTTGGTTCAATAAGGAGATTATCCGTTTAATTCGCTCGAAGGCGAAATTTTGGAAATTATTCAAGAGGAATGATGATATCCTGGAGAGGAATTCGTCCGTCTGCTAGCCAAAATTAAATTAGATACAGTTAAGGCCTACAGAGCATTTGTGGAGATCTGAAAAAATATAAAAAATATCCCCAAAAAATTTTGGTCATTTATAAATAATAAGAAGGGTTCAACAACTGTCTCCGGTCAGATGTTTTATGATGGGCAGTTAGTCGATGGACCATTAGTCATACTTGATAGCTTCGCTCATTTTTTTGCAAAGTCATTTACTACCAGTACTGCGGATTTTGAAGAAATTGAGGATCCTTACATAACTAATATTGATGTTGCATTGTTTGAGGAACGTGAGGTTCTTACGGTTTTGAAGAAGATGAAACCAACTATGACTATGGGTCCGGATGGAATTCCCTCCTTAATTTTCAAGGATTGTTCGTGTGTCTTGGCGTATCCGCTCACAATCTTATTTAATATCTGTTTGAAACGTTGCATGGTTCCCGATGCGTGGAAACTCTCTAAGGTGCGCCCGGTTCACAAAAAGGGCAACAAATTTGATATTTCTAATTTCCGACCGATATCAATAATCTGTAATTCCAGCAAAATATTTGAGATCCTCCTTTACACTCGGTTATATCCACTAGTCTGTAATCGAATAACACCTTTTCAGCATGGTTTTGTCAAAGGCCGTTCAACAGTTACCAACCTCCTTAGCATAGCACAGTTTGTTTCTGAGATAATTGAGAGAAGATCCCAGGCCGATGTCCTGTATACTGATTTTTCAAAAGCGTTCGATTCAATGGACCATGGAATTTTGTTGACGAAGTTGCCCCAATTTGGCTTTAGCTCCAATCTCATAAATCTTTTTAAGTCCTAATTGTCTGACCGGAGGCAATATGTTGAGTTCAACGGTGTGCGGTCTGTGGTATTTTGGAGTACTTCGGGAGTGCCGCAGGGCAGTAACCTTGGACCACTGCTTTTCATAATTTTCATCAATGATTTGGCTGATGTGGTGGATGTTAACTGCCTGCTATTTGCTGATGATTTCAAAATGTACCTTAAAGTGAGGGATGCCTTCGATTGTCAGCAGCTTTCCATCAATTTGCTGCGCGTTGTTGAATGGTGCGAAAGAAACCGATTGAATCTGAATGTCAAGAAGTGTAATGTCATGTCTTTTACACATAACAAAAATGTAATTAATTTCAACTATACTGTGGATGGTAACTCGCTTGAGCGTCCGGCGTTGTTGACCGACTTGGGAGTGATTTTTGACCCAAAACTTTCGTTTGCACCACATATTGATGCCACTCTGACTGCTGCAAAAGGGATGTACGGATTTATTGCGCGCATTTCTCGTGACGTTTCGGATATAGCCACATTGAAGATCCTTTTTTACGCATATGTCAGGTCCAAGCTGGAATATGCACCATTACCACCAAAACCATATTGTTGAGATTGAGTTGGTGCAACGACGTTTCCTCAAGCTTTTATCATATAGAGAGGATAATGTGTATCCGCCCACTGGTTTCCCTCAGGATTTACTTTTGAGTAGACACGGCATGAAGAGTCTGAAATGTCGGCGGGACTGCCAGTGCGTTGTGTTCATGCACAAGTTGATCAATGGGATGGTTAAAGATTCTAGCATACTCGGTAATATCGATTTTCTGGTTCCAAGACCTGCTTCCAGAGCGGAAAACACATTTTACATGCCGACACCGAAAACTAACACTTTGAAATATTCTCCTCTTCATAATTTGTGTTACGTTTGTAACTCTGTTTGTCCTAACTTGGATATCTTTTATTGTAGCATCTCAGATATCAAGTTATACTATTTTGGCTGACTTTGTATTACATGTCTTATTTTGTATTGTATATTTAGAATTAGTTTTTTGTTCCTGTTTACCTTGATCTGTAGTTGGGTTTATCCTGTAGAATAAATAAATAAATATTGATATAGAATTCATTTTTTGACACGTCCGAGAGTTTTTTCCATTTGAAAAATCCAAATTTGGGGTGTGAAAGTTATTGATGGAATTCTGAGTCACTGTGTATAATAAAAAAGCGATGAAAAAAAATATACTCATGCAGGAAAATAAATTGCCTTTCCAACAAGGTGCTGCTCGACCCCTTTTCCCTATTGAAAATGAGAGCTGTTAGAGGTTGCGGCAAGAGGGGTAGTGATATCAAACTGTTTGGAATAAAGCTTTGTGGGTCATTCAACACCATTTCTCGACTGAAAAATTCCTAGGTAGCTCCATATGTATCAACTAGGCAAATTCAACCTATAAACATAAATCAAAGGGATCATGAACCCAACTCACCTCTAGAAAATGAATATTAATCTAAAAATCTATTCAGATTGAAACAAAAACTAAAAACAAATGGTTTCATTGGGATTTCAGGCATCTATTTTGATTGGAACGGCAATACATTTTCCCTAATCGAACGCTCAGGGGTGAGTTTGCATTACTTTGTAATCAGGATGATGGTTTTACGGAGACAAAGCCCACAGGATTAACAAGAAATTAGTTAGATACGAGTATTAGAAAGTATATGTGGTCACTACAGGTAGGAATTTGTAATTTATCGAGCTGGTTGTTTTAACCAGAAAGCCTTCTCGATGAATTACGCAGTATGGTATCGAATGGACCATTCAATAAATAATACTAACATCGTAGTAGACGTTGAATGTGAAATCGGTGCTTGTTTTCTGAATAAAACATTTCACTGAAAACTTTTAATCACTTATTAATAGAAGATTGTCTCTCACTATAACACAAGTCTGCAAAAAATAAAAAATTGAAAGCGGTTTTGTTTTTTTTTGTGTAATTCTTATGTTTTTGGGTGTGCTGTACTCGAAAATAACTTTCATTTTGTCCTAGAACGTCACGTTTTCTAACAGTGTAGGTGTCTATGTTAAACAAGTTATCATCTTAAAATAAAACATAAAAATTAAAAAAAAACAAACAGACTTATCATTGCGTAACAAAACTTATATTTTTATCTGAAATACATTAATTAGTAAGCACTAAACACATTTCTTTTTCCCAGTGAGACTTCTTTTTGTACATTTTCGCTTGTGAGAAGCATCTGGAAGGTCTCTTTGAAGTGTCCAACATCAGTCTGCCATCATTGAGACGCTCCATCTTCCCTGGTATCTTTTTTCCATCTCCTTAATATCTTGATGAAATCGTTCACCTTGCTCTTCACTCACGTCTCCTAAATTTTCTGGAAAATAGTTTAGGTGGGAATGAAGAGAATGTACTTTTAAACTGTTGAATGATTCTTAGGGCTATTACCATCATCTATTGTGGATGTAATGTTTTCCGATGTTTCGATAGACATCTTCTATCTTTATCAAGGAGAAAAGTAAGAAACCGTTTGAAAATTATCAATTTTCAAAAAGTCAATATGACAGAAGTCATGAAAGAAAAATGAACGATGTTATATACTCATCTGTGATATGATGATCTTTTTAAGTTGGATCGAACTATCGGCGTCCAAACTTCTGGCAGATCTATAGATGGAGCACTTATGGAATCAGGTGTTATTTTCATAAATGCTGCTTCTTTGATTTTTCTTCTTGCAAGTTTTTCTTCTTTGGATATTATTGATGCTTCATCCCATTTTATACGATGATTCTCATCTACAGCATGTTGGACCAACCTGGATTTTTTAAACGCCCTCTGAATGTACGAATAAAAGAACATCAGAAGCTTCTACGAGTACTAGACAGCGACAAATCCAGGTTGGTCCAACATGCTGTAGATGAGAATCATCGTATAAAATGGGATGAAGCATCAATAATATCCAAAGAAGAAAAACTTGCAAGAAGAAAAATCAAAGAAGCAGCATTTATGAAAATAACACCAGATTCCATAAGTGCTCCATCTATAGATCTGCCAGAAGTTTGGACGCCGATAGTTCGATCCAACTTAAAAAGATCATATCACAGATGAGTATATAACATCGTTCATTTTTCTTTCATGACTTCTGTCATATTGACTTTTTGAAAATTGATAATTTTCAAAAGGTTTCTTACTTTTCTCCTTGATAAAAATAGAAGATGTCTATCGAAACGTCGGAAAACATTACATCCACAATAGATGATGGTAATAGCCCAAACAATCATTCAACACGAGCTCCATCATCAACAATATCTCGTCATCTACTTTTAAACTCATTAAGCAACCTAAAGCTTCAAATGCTTTTAACATTCTTTTGATGATTTGTTTGTAGTTAGGGTCTTTGTTATTGCTTAAAAATTTCGTTATGACTTCTTTAAAGGCAATCCACTCTTCTCTTTGAGGATCTGTCATAGTTGTGATGAATAGTGGATCAGCCATAAGCCGTCTAATATCTGGTCCAACGAAAACACCTTCCTTCAACTCTGCCTCCGAGAGGTTTGGAAACTTTGATATTAAGTATTTGAAGCAATTTCCATCTCTTGGAAGTGACTTTACAAATTGTTTCATCAATCCCCGCTTTATGTGAAGCGGTGGTAGAAGAACTTTATGACGAGGCACCAAAGTTTCATACAGGACATTCTTTTCGCCAACTTTAAGCTCCCTTCGAAGGTCTTCAACACATCGTTTTCAGACTTTATGAGGTGCCCAAACTTTATCCTGATTTCCAAATTTTAAGCCAAAATACGCGAAGTATACTTTTTTTACAAAGTCCGTAATATTCACTTGCTGCTTTAATGTCATATATTCGCCAGAAATGTAACAAAAACTGTCAGGTCAGTTCACACACTTCCGCACAGACGACATTGCTTTATATTGAACCAAGATCTATAAAACAATGACGAGTTAACACGTAATTGTATCGCGCCACTTTCCATTGGAGCGCGCACGTTCAGGTTACAACATGTTTAAGCGCGCACGTTCATGTTACAACATGTTTAGGTTTGTTAATAATGTATCTCAAACAGGGTGTTCCTTATTTAGAAATTAATGATAGTTATGTCCTGTAAATAAATAGAAACAGTAATCAAAATAAAATTATACCTATTCTTCATGACTACAAGTTAGCCCAAAAAATCCCTTTTTGGCGCTCTTGTTCACCCGAACAGAGTGCCTATCATTTTGCCCGAATGTCTGTAATTTTGGAATATCGAGCCGAAAATGGTCTCAATCGATTGGGTTCGACTCCCTGATGAAGAATTCGTGGCGAAAGTTGAGTCTGTCCGGCCGGCCGGCCGTATCCTCTCTAGCATCCAAAAGGAATCAGCTAGAGTGTTCATATTTTCAGAATAGGTTAATTGTCCAAATATCTCGGTCAAGTTCGTTATTGGGCCAAATCCGTCGGATGGTTCAGTAGTTATGAGCATCTGAAATTTTGTTTCCTCAATAACTACTAGAATATCCATCCGATCAAGTTGATACTTGGAATGTTATTGAGGAAAGCTGAAACAAAACGGCTTGCAAAATTTCGCAGAAATCGTCACGCTAGAAAATTTTTAAAAATTCCCAAAAAAAAAATTTCCATACTCAATATCTCCCAAGACTTCATTTAGATTCAAATAAAAACCCGTATATTAATTGAGGTTACCGATATCTTACTCATCCTCAAATTTCATTGTCGTAGCTCTCCCCTTCTGAAGATATGATAATTTTTTCATTTACTCAAGAGAAAAATAGAAATGTCATGAAGTCCGAGCTTTGTCATTGAAAGATTTGCCATTACAGATCGATATTCGTTTGACAACTTGCGGACCTAGATATCAGTGTCAGTTGGCGTAATATCAATCAAAATTTTCATAGAATTCATAGAGGTAGAATTCGATGTCGATGACGTTGTCAAAATTCAGAAAAGCGCAGACGTAATATTAATCAAAAATTTTTTATCATAGAGAAAGAATTTGATGGCGTTGTCAAAACTCAGAAATGCAATGACGTAAGTTTTTAGGACAAGTATAGAACAAAATTTGGTGAAAATTATGAGTAGTTATTTTCAAATTGAGATAAAGGTTTGTTTATTCAATAGGCTTTCATATTTACATCACATTGTCCCATAGTACGGAAAAAGACTATTGTTCACTCGATCAGAGAGCTTATAGATTTGTTAAGGTTTGAATATTTACTCGCAAGTAGGTCAACAAGAGCGCCAAAGCAATCTGACCTCACGTCAGTGCTTTGTAAATTTTGTAATAAAAGTTTGGGTTTGTGAAATAACCTTACGTTCTGGAATTTTTTGAGTATTTTTTAAGTTTTCAGAACACCTAAATACATTGAAATCAGTTGGAAATATCCAGACAGCATTTTGGTTGCAGACCTGTGTAATCGCGCCATTGCTTTATTTAAAAAATTTAGAAAGCACTGACGTGAGGTCAGTTGGCTTAGGCGCTCTTGTGAACCACTTACGAGTAATTATTCAATTGTTTGAAAGTAACATATTCCTAAGTATTAATTTGTCAAAAACATGTCAAACTAGTATTTTCGTGATATTTGTCGAGACCCCCCCTCTCTTAATGCAAGATTAGATGATTGAATATTGTTGATAAAAAATATATAGACATTAACACCTATTTGAATAAAAATACAAAAGTTGAAATCTCTAAGATTAAGTCAAATAATAATCAATGTTGATAAAAACTTCTTGAGTTCAAACTCCGTACGGAATTGAACCTGTACTCTCCTATTTGGAAAGTAATTCTGAGATCCTTCAATGTCGCTGACAATTATTTAAATTTTGAAAAATCATATCTCCAGAACTATTAGCTTGTTGAAGTAGAGAGTGGTATTTTTGTATACGTCTGATAAAACTGCACCATAAAAAATTTTTATTTGAACAGTGTCATTTGAAAAAATTTATTTTTGTTACTCCGAACCTATTCCGCCGATTTGACCGAATAACGAACTTAGCCGAGATATTTATACCTCAAACCTATTCTGAAAGTTTCAACTCTCTAACTTCTTCCGTTCGAGAGTTATCGTGTTCACGGAACGGACGGACGGACAGAATCGATTTTGACCACGGATTATTCATCAGTAGTCCAAACAAAACGATTGATACCACTTTTGCCCAAAAATTCGAAAGTCACAGACATTTGGGCAAATTGATAAGCACTCTGTTCAGGTGAACAAGAGCGCCAAAAATTATTAAAGCAGCGTGCTATCGTATTACGCAAATACCTGTTGATTTCTTATGCTGAGGAGCAATTATAATAGTTGGTTACTTGATGATATTTAGAATTAGTAACTATTGATTTATTGCTAAATAAATGGGATAGTATTATAAACAAAATGAATTTCACACATTCGAATAGAAGTTCATGGGATAAAATGAGAAAAATTAGGTGAAACTCATCATCATCAAAAATTGATCCAAGATTACTTGCTCGTCACTTAACTGATGTATTTGAATCACTTAATGTATCCCAATATAAAATGAGGAATATGAAGAAAAAATTACACATATTCAGGGGATCAGCTCCTACTTTAGAACATGTGTCGCATTCATTTAATATAGATGAATTAAGGGCTGCAATTAAATCTACCGAATCTCGGAAGCAACAGGTTTTGACGGAATTTATCCTGAATTCATCAAACATTTAGTAAAAAAGACCTTGTCTCGGTTATTGTCTTTTTATAAAAATATTCTGAATTCAAGAAACTTTCCTTCTGAATTCCGTAAGGGTAAAGTAATAGGTATTTTGAAACGAGGAAAAAATCCTTGTGATCCTAATAGTTATCCACCAATCAGTTTATCCAGTGTTCCTTTTAAGATATTAGAAAGGTTGATTCTTTTTAGAATTGAATCTTCTGTAGAAAATGATCTACAAAATTTTCAGGGTGGCTGTATGAAGAATAGAAATTGTTCAGATCAGGTTCTCAGTCTTGAAACTTCAATAATAGGTTAAAAGCAGAAACTGCTGTCAATTATTTATCTTCGGCATATGACACTGTGTGGATTGATTTTTGAACTCTATACCCATCTGAATTGTAGAAAATGGTGAGATTATGAAAAAATATGTTATCTGGTAGAAGGTTTCGTTAACAATAAGAGAAGAAATTGAAAAACAGACTTCCACAAGGATCAGTTCTAGCTCTTTCACTTTTCAATTTATATCTCAGTGATTTACCCACGACATCGTCTCAAAAATGATTATTGAAATAATCCAACTTTGTGAGAATTCTTTCACGGCAACCAATGACATGAGTCGTCAAAAATCAATTTGAAAAAGTTCCACAAAGCGTTACATTATTTAAATAGTAATGTAACAGTCGAAACTCAAGTAATGTACTTCATAATATTAAATTTTCGAGAAATTAAGTCAATGGTTTTAGTTGCAATCTCTTGAAGTTTTGAGAAATTTAAACCCCAATAGTTTGGTTGGAATTGTATTATTTCAGAACAATTCATTTCAATTTTCTCCGTTGGGAAGAAAGAGTTTAAACATATCCTTAAGAATCGTTTTTCAAACAGAATGGCGAGGCCAATAACACAAATATACTTCCTATCGCGATTGAATAATTTCAAACAAACGAAAATTGTTTCGAGTCATCACCAGCTGATTTATTATTCTGGAGGAGAGCTTGAGAAATCAGACTGTATCGAGAAGAATAGAGGAGTCATTTTTGGATCGGATATGCAAATTTTATAACTTATAGATGCAAACTCAGTTAATGGTGCTGTCGCTGTGAGTAATTTCGTTTATGGCCAGTATAAATTTTCACTCTTTTGGTAGTTAATAAACAAAATTGCATTGTTTTGGACGCTTATGAGAAATTATATTCAAATTACTCCTTTGCTCCAATACAAAGCATCATTAAACTTTTAAAATAATGCGAAACCGTGTTCTCCGAGTGAACTTAACAGATGATAGATTGAATTCAGAAGTAATTATCTGAGTCTTAAATGAACAACGTATTGAACTATTCATCTTAAGGCTGTAAAGTATGTCTGGGGTTTTGAAGTTACAACAATCTGAGAATTAAATTTTAACGATGATTTTGAAAGTGATTGGTGACAAATTACTTCAATTTATGAATATGAGTTATTCCACCTCTCACATACGTAGTCTGAGAGAATATTCGGAAACAGCACTCCTCGATGTTTAATGAAGCTACTACAACTAGGAAGCTTCATCAATGCAAAATCATCTGCCTGATATTTTGCAAGCTTCATTCCTGGATGTATTCATACTGACATATTATCTGTACCAGTCATAGTTTGTGCAAAACATAATATTTGAAATCTGGAGGGGTCAATTGTCTGTGGCTTCTGTGATTGCATGCCCTTAAGTAAATGAAAGAAAGTTATATCTTTTGGTGAAAGGAAGACAATGGAATTTGAAGAAATATAAGACATCAATAACGTCCGTACATGCACACGTTTTCGTTCAAATACGACGAATATCTTAAGGGATATGGAGTACGGAAGAACATTTTTTGAAATGCCGATTATCTTGGGTTTTCCATTAATCTTTTATTTTATCGAAATCCATTAATTATAAGTGTTTAATGAAATATGATTTTCGTCTAATTTTCACTTCACTTCATAAATGTTCGAAGCACGGCCGATTTCCAATTTGAAATCATTTCAGTTGCTGAATACCAACAGAAATATTTTCGTTCTCTATAGAGTATTCGGTAAAAGGCTTATCTCTAGCTGAAAGTTGAGTGGTGACTGATTGGGGTTGTACAGTTTCATCGTTTCCATCGGTTACAGCAATTTCAATTTCCGTAGAATTTATGGAGGGTATTCAATTACCAGTACCCCAGTACAGATGTTTTTCAGTGTCGATTTTAAATTTATCTGATTCACAATGTTCTTTCAATCTGGTCTCAAAATCTCTGACAGCATATTTAAATTTTTTTTTTTAAATCAAATCAAAAGAGAATTATGCTGGATTTGTGTCGATAACTCTCCAAACTAAGTTTCATGAATGAACTTTTTGGAGTTTTTCCTTAATTGTTTAAAATGCTTCATTGGTTTTTCTTATTTTCAATTAGTTTTACCAATTGGACGATTGAGAAGATGTAATTGGGTACTATTTTATGGGTGGAGTTAATTTCGAATTGGAATTTATTATTTGGCAAAAATATGGTAAACGCCATGTTTATCATTATATTTCGTGATACCAGTTTATGACTATCTGAACCCAAAGAAGCATATAGTAGTTTTGCAATAAATTCGGTTGTTTTTTTGATAGATAGAATCAAATTTCCATCTATATGATCATATCTGGAAATTTAACAGCGTTGTTGTATTCTATTTTCCAAATTGAATTGATTCAAACGGACTTAAGGAGGGCATCGAGAATATTGAATTATAATAAGTTTCTTCTGGAAATTATATCTCCCATAAAAAAATCATTCGACATGCATGATTAAAAATACAACAGACTCCATTGATATAATGAGAACGCAAGAGATCTTTGAAGAAGACATCATGGTTATCTTCGATGTTACAAGCTTCTTTACCAAGGAATCAACAGAGAAAGCACTTAAAATCGTCATAAGCTTGAAGATGGTCAAACACTAAGTGGAAGAAGTGCATATAGAGTAAATGGAAATGCTCTCCATTTGTATTGACATAACATACTTCCAATTTGAGGACAATTTTTGTCAACAAGAATTTGGAATGGCCATGGGTTCACCTCTTTCTTCTATTTGAGCTGATGTATATATGAAGAATTTTGAACAAAAAGCTCTCAGTTGTTTTTATAGAGCACTGTCTAACAGATCATAACCCTTAAATTTTCAGTTATAAAAGTTAGACGAAAAATAGGCAAAGTTTCCCATTCTTTTAGTACAGTGATAGTCAAGCACTAAGTCGATTAATGAATATGGTAAGATTTTTTCCCGCTGAGCTAGCATTCATGATCATGTTTAAAGTTTACCTACACGGCTATACAGGTCCAACTTTTGTAGACATTCATGTTCTACCCCAATATCGATGTCAACATCCGATTCTGGTTTAATTGGATATGAACCGAAATTGATACAAACTGACAGTACAGCTGTATCGAATATTTCTCGTCAATATATTCCAGATAATCTCAGTGATATATTCTCCTCAACTGAACCTTTTTCCAGACTTATATTTCATCATAACGTCACGTTTGATTTCAGTTATATTTTCATTAATTGGGAAAATCCTAATATTTTGTCATAGAAGCTTACATTTTCGATATCCATTCATTTATATTGGAAAACGTTTGAGGCTGATAATGAATGGAATGATGGATATAATCTATAAAGTGTTTAAAGGTAACATCTGTCTTTAAGATCAATGAACATTTTTAATTATTGGTAGAATTTTAAATAGCTCATCACGCTGCATAGATGGATCAAAATTTAATTATATACCTAAATCTATAATCATCATGATTTCAATTTGAACTCTGATCCAGAGAACCCCTTATTCCTCACAAAATTCACATGAATTCAGCTCTTTGTAAACAAAGAGGATGTTGAAATCCGGTAAGAAAAGGTATCTCCTGTATTATTTTTAATCCTTGATCCATCAACTTTAAAGTTCGTGAGAAGTTTTGAAGAACTATGGCACAAATAATGCAGAATACATATTTTTCCTCCTTTTAAAGTTTCCCAGTTAAAGTTCGAAGTCCAAAAGTTTTCCAACACGCTGTTAGGAATTTTCTAGCACCGTTTTCAAAGTAACTGAATATTGGAGAGGAAACATTTATTCGACTGATGAGTGATGGAAACTAATCACAAGAGGTGAAATCAATGAAGCAACATTCACCAAAATCACTTCTATTTCAATAATTTCTAAAGTATGGAAGCTCATTGATTGATTTGAGTAAAAAATTAGTGAATTTTTTCAATCTTGACCTCCAAACAGTATCCAGCTGTATAAAAGCAAATTAAACATATAGTGAAAGAGCTCAAATAGTTACTTCAATATGCATACACACATCCATAAAGGTGTGTTCCTTGACTGGTTGTACAGTTTCATCACAGGTAGAACCATGAAGGTAAAGGTTAACAACGTTTTCAGTAATGAATACGACACCACGTCTGGAGTGTCCCAAGGTTCTGTCTTGGGTCCACTTTTATTCATAATTTTCATCAATGATTTACCTGATTACCTGAGATCGGTGTTAGTGCTCATTTTTGCAGATGATTTTTCTGTTGCCGTTACAGCCTCGAGTGTTACTGAACTTGTTGATGCCTGTAAAGGTATTATTCAAAGTCTTATGGATTGGAGCCAACGGAATGCACTACTGTTAAATGTTGAAAAAACTAAATAAATGTTTTCACTTTGGTCTGAAAAACATGAACCGTGACATTTTGAGTATCAGCTGTTCTAATACGTCAATAAAATCTGAAGAATATATAAAGTTTTTAGGTATATACATTGACGAATATCTTAGGTGGACTAATCACATAGACATACTGAGTAAAAAGTTGAATTTTTATGCAATAAACCGAGTAAAAATTATTTTTCACTATAATGTTTGCTTGATTTATACTATTGTTTGGTTTACAACCACATTTCATATAATATTTTACTTTGGGAAATTCCACTGATGTAGATAGAGTTTTTGTTGCTCAGAAGGGCCCTCTTGATCTTTGGTATAGACTCGAGATCCTTCTGCAGGCCACTCTTTGTGGAGAATAAAATTTTGACAGTCCCTTGTATATATATTTATAAGTCATTGCTCTTGATCAAGCAAAATTTAAAAACTCTAGAAAGATTGTCCAGTCATCACTCCTATACAATGAGAAATGACAAAATCCTGTCTCTGCCTAAGCACCGAGCGACGAAGTTTGAACATTCACCTACTTACCAAGGTATTAAAATTTACAATAAATAAGCAGAATGTTTTAAAAAAATGAATTTTGGTGGTTTCAAGAGGGAGACTAAATCCATGTTATGTAAAAAAGGCTATTATAGTCTAAATGAATATATGGTTGATCATTTGTAATTTGATATCAATTTTTTTTTCTCTTCAAGTCGATCTTTCAGATCAAAATTTGTTGTTTTCCTGTATTTTCTTTTTGACTTGTCTCATACAATTAATGTCTAAGGGGATGAATAAAGATTATTATTATTATTATTATTATTATTATCATACTTGCAACTTAAATGATAACATTCGAAAAAAATCGATGTAATTATCGCAAATGAGTAAAACGCCAGGGAAATGTCACAGATTCTGGTTGATGATGATCATGCTAAAATTCTACATGATGTGGAAACTGATTAGTAAGCTCTTCATTCAATAACAATATATTTTTCGAAAAAGAGAAAATCTTATAATAAAATTTGAAGCTCGTTTCTCCGCAATTGTAAATTCTTCATATTTAATGCGGGCACCTAGTGGAAAAACTCCTATATAATAGTATAAAATTATTGCAGTATATCGATTTCTATAGAATGAAGTTAATCATTAAGTTAATTGTGGAAGAATGGAATCGATGAAAACTAGAAATATTGTCATGAAATTGGGCTGGAATTCCTAGTCATTTTTAGATAATAATTATTGCTGAAATTATTTTGAGATATAAATATTCTTTTGAACTTACAATATTATGGTTGGCAAACAATAGAGAGTGTAGTGTTAGCCCGGGTTAGTAACGGGGGCCATACAATTCGGCGATTAACATGAAAGCCTAGGGATACAAAAATAAGCTTCAATAGTGTTATAACTCAAAATATGACGATTTTGAGTTATTGGTATCACTGAATTCAGAAAAAAAGCTGTATCAATCTCAAAAAACCGGTCTTACTTGAGGGAATTCAATTCACTCTCTATAGATTCATTTCAACACTCAATAAACTGAATAGTCGATAACTACTAGAATCACAAGGATTTTTTCCTCATTTCAAAATACCTATTACTTTAGCCTCAAGGAATTCGGAAGTAAAGTTTTCTGAATTCAATATATTGTTATAGAAAGATAATAACCAAGACAAGGCCTTTTTTCCTAAATGTTTGATGAATTCAGGATAAATTCCGTCAAAACTTGCTGCTTTCCGAGATAGGAGAAGACTTAATTGCAGCCCTCAATTCATCTTATATTGAATGGTTGTGACACATGTTCTAAAATAGGAGGTGATCTCCTGAATATGTGTAATTTCTTTTTCGTATTCGTCATTTTACATTGGGATATATTAACTGATTTAGATACATCAACTAAGAGGCGAGCGATTAATCTTGAATCAGTTTTTGATGATGATGAGGTAAGGGGAATAACTTCACCTAATTTTCCGAATATGTCCCATGAACTCCTACTCGAATGTGTGAAATTAATTTTGACACAACATCTCATTTTTTTTCGGCTTGTATTGATGGAATTCATAAGCCATTAACATTTATCAACGGATTGTGATTTTTGATAGTCCTTATATAAATTATCGTTATATTTTGAGATGAAAGACAATGAAATATTTTCAGCTAAATATTTTTTTTTATGAGTGAATATCTAGAACATAAACTCAGAGGTAATCAAGAGTTTTTTACAATCTGCTTAGAGATTCCGCGCTGAAATTCACATAGTGGTTAAAGACTTATCCACATTTTTAAGTCTTAATATCTGAGTATAATTTTCTTCAATGTATTCTCACAGTAATCAAAGCAATTTGCCTTGTTCTATTAAATTTTATTATGCCATCATTTTAATCTAGTATCTAGCGAAATTATCGATCGTGAGGGTGTCAACGTACTCTAGTGAGACCTTATGAGGTACAGATATATGTAGACTGTTTCCACTATACTATATTAATTATCCCATTAATGGAGCTTTGACTGGCCTAACCACATCAAAATCAATTGTTATAATTGATCAATGGTGATTTCAATCCCGTAATACATAATAATATCATGTTAAACACTGCATCGAACAACAATTGTATCCTTTGAGCTGTTCTCTAGCCATATCATCACCAATTCCTTCGAGAATTCTTTTAGATATATTTCTGTACGAAATTGTTACGAATCTGATGATTCGACAATATATGATTTTCAATTGTCCAATATTTGAATTTTTCGATGTAAATATACACATGCCAATATAAATGTGTTAACATATTGTGAAATGAGAATAAATTCAATTATTACCGGTGGATAATTTTTTTCGACTGGAGATAATCCAATGCTAATCCTAGTTCATATACCATAAGTTTCACCACATCTTCAGGAAAATGTACAGCTTGTTGGATATGGTAACGGAGGTCCCCACCTAACAGGAGGTCTGTAACCATGAAGAGATCTTCCTCATCTGAAATTGGAAGCATCTTATTAATTGAGAAAATGTGACATAATTCATTTATTTTTATTAGTGTTTCACTTTGTGCAAGTTCTTCAAGAATTCGAAACATCAATACAATGAATTTTCCATCCCGGCGTATGCACCATTTTGTTGTATGATAAAAATTTCAACTATCTAGCTTATTCAGGTCAGATGTAATCGTCACTGCTGATGGACGGACGGACAGAATCGACATTTTGACCACGAATTATTTATTCATCGACGAGTCTTAGCAAAACGATTATACCACATCCAACCTAACAATTTGGCAAAGCTACAAACTGTCGAGAAATTATTAATGATGGAACTCTTATAGAATTTTTATTTGGCCAATAATCATCGTCTATTAATATCCTTGTAACCAACGTGTCAACAAACATCTCTTGTCGTTTTCAAGGTAAAATAAGCTTCAAAAAAAGCTGCTGATTTCAGAAAAGTTTTCAACTATTTGTCTATTTGACATTTATGAAAGCTGAATCTTTTCTCAAATCACCAGTTTTTGTAAAAGTTAATTTTACCTCAAAGACAACAGAAGATGTATGTTAAAACTATAATCTATAATCACTAGATCCCCTTCGGTTCTGTATTCAAAAATATTGGTCAAAACGATGGCACATTAATCGACTGAAATAAGCGCGTAAAAACTAGGAAGTTATTTCAGAGTTCCGATGAAAGTCTAATCAGTTTCATCAATTTTGAAGAATTCCATGAAAAGACTCCCTCTATAGCTTACTTTTCAGCATCATAGAAAACTATTAATTGCTTCAAACCAGGAATAAAAAGATTACGCGGTCCAAAAATATTTCCTCACCCTTAGAGGAATAGAGGCTTCAGAATCGCAACATAATCCAAACTTCCGAAACAGTTCTCCGAAGATAAAGCCAAAACTAAATTAATTTTCTGAAGTTGGGATCGACTGTCACAATCGAATTAGGAATTGGAGTGAAGCACGAAGTAGAAAAAAGTTCATTTGGATGGTTATTCTGGAAGTTAGTTGAAATATCAGTAATTTCATTACTTAGTCAATAGTTTTGGTTACAAATTGAAAGCTGATTTTCTTACATTAACTGTTCAGCTATCAACACTAATTTTTGTGATTTATATGCCAAGTAGAGCAATGCTATTTGGCATTTATTGTTATCTTAGAATATTTACAATGTTACAGACCAAGTCGACCTAAATATATTGGGGGCGTGTATTCCTCATCTTTTCAGACTGGTGTCACACTCCATAAAGTAATTACATATAGAGTGGAGAGTGGAGATAGGCAAAGTGGTTCACAATGATAGTTCTTTGCGCCGCCGTACGGTGTCTCTGGCTTCTCCGATTTTTGCTTTGTTGATACTTTCATAACCTCGTCCTTTCTATTTTGATCCCTCGTGGATATAACAAGTGCTTCTGAGTTCTCCAAGTTTTTCGACATTTCTTCTTTCAATATGTCCCAAGAAGTTAAAGAAAAACGCAAATGTTGCGTTCCAAAGTGCGACGATAAATTTAGTAAACGCCATCGTTTTCCTAGACCAGATAAGGAACCACAATTGTTCAAACTTTGGCTAGAGAATGTTCAGAATCCTTTGTTGGATGGTAAAACATCCAAATAAATCCGAAACTTTTATGTTTGTGACAGGCATTTCACGGATGAGGTGAAATTGAGAAGCCATAGAGACATTTGGAAAAATGCTGTTCCTCAATTGTTTATTCCTGGTAAGATTTGTTTTTGATAATTTCAAACATGTGATATCGTAATTGTAAGAACATTCAATCATTTATTACAGGATCTTATGACCTGAGTCGAAGTGTTGAAGGAGTTTGTGCAGATAGTGATCTACATGAATTTCCAGACACCCCTGCCGTAGTAGATGACGAAAAGAGTCATGCAATTCGAGACATTTCCGTTCAAGCTGATGATGGAAGTAGTGGATCAGTAGTAGGAACGTCACGATTTGTTACGCGTTCTGGATGGAAGCTTCATTCCAGGTACTATAGAAGGCAAGCAAAGTTGAATGATTCGTGTTCTTGCTAAGAAATTAATTGAAGAGAGTAGGCGGTTAAAAAGAACACAGAAAAAAGTGGCATTATTTAAGGAACATTTGGCAAAATATTTGCAGTGTAAGAGATCCAATGAAGAAAATAGCAAAAAGAAAATTTTTGAAAAACATGAAGAGACCTAAAAGAAAATAAATGTGTTTTGTATATATGGGTACTTCGGGTATTTTGCTTTTTGTACAAATGCAAGTTCTATGCAAGTATTTCATTTTCTACTTTTGATTTGTTATTTTTTCATGCTCAGATTAAATATAAATAAAAGATTATAAATTACTATATTTGTGTTTATCCATCAATTCTGTTATAAATATTACATTATAATTTTTAAGATAAATAATGAATATGAAAGAACTCTTACTGTAATACAATGGTAATATATAACTTGAAAGATTCTTCAAGATATATATTACTATATGTCCGTATTACATTATACTTTATTATTCATTTACAAAAAATTCGGAACAGTTCCAATATCCATTTTAAACGTCCCGCCTTTCGGCGTTTAGTTCATGTTGCCGCCGCATAAGGTCGCTGAAAGCAGTGACCAAATTTTATAATGGCAGTTTCCATTCTATAAAGATGTGTTCTGTGTCACACTCTAACACATTACTACAAACCTAACCGTGTTTACGATAATCGACCATTAATTTTTTTTCATGAAAATTGTCGATTTTTTGCAGCGTCTTATTATCAGTAGTAATAACCCAAGGACATTGATAATTATTCGAAAAAATTCTATAACAGATTTCGAAAGCTTGTTGCTTGGAAACAGACCGACGGCGTAGGCGGAGGTTTGTTGCCTACAACCAACAAGCTTGAGAAAATTGTCATACAATTTTTGAGCATTTATCAATGTCCGAGGGTTATTCGGATAGAAAATTTTTTGCTAACTATAAAAATAATACAGGGCTAAAATAATTTATTTAAAGGTGCAATTAACAAAGGAACAATTGGAAAAGTTAAATGAAGATCCAGACGTGTTAGTTTCTATAACTGATGAAGATGTATTTCCACTACGCATGCTGTTAATAATTTGATTATGATGTTCTTCGTCAATATTCAAGTAGGGTTTTATTGAGTTGGCATTGCTGTGACCCGTAATTTTTATAAGCTGTTGTTCTTGTACACTACTTTTGGCTAATCGACTAACCGTGGTCGATCTATTGGAATGATTAGTAATTTTTTTTCCTTTGTATGCAATCAAATCGCTTTGGCAGATGATCTTGTCCAATTTTGAATCGTATTTCTTCCAATGGGCATATTATCATGCCAGTGATCATTTTCGGATTTCCATTGACGATTTGGTCTGACGAATAATCTGTTGGTTTTAATATTTGAGCCCCTTTTCGAAATCAATTTTTTGAATAATTGGACGTTGCTGTCATCGTTTTCTATCAAAAACTTGCTTCCAGTACACATTCTTGAACCACCCTGGCAAGTCTTGCTGAATACAGGGTTATATTCCACTCGGTTTATTACAAAACCATCGTTGTTTGATTCGATACAAAAAAATTCAGTCAAGCAAGCAGCAGCTTCCCACCTCGCCAAGCTAATTCTACCGCGGCTGTGTAGAATTTCCATTGCAACCCTTCAGGAGTATTTTCATTCCATAAATTTCCCATTTTCGTTATTTCGACAGAACTTAATGCTGCCGAACTTTGTTTCCTTTTACTTGGATCTGATTGCAGTTTTCGTCGTATAGAATCACGGACAGCTCGCGCTTGTTGAAAAACAACACTTGAATGGGCCAATAATAACTTTCATTTCTTTATAATATTTTTCTTGTAACAGCTTACTTGTTATATTCCACATGGTTTTGACCGTACTTTCTTTGAACTCTGTACCATCTCTTCTCCTCATATTCACAACCCAATCCTTTAAAATCAACGCAAATTCTTCCGCCGTCCGATTTCCATCTAATTGATACTTTCTATCGTTGCAAAAGTCAATAAATGCTTTCCATACAAATTTCTTACTGTAAACGGTGTTTTTTGGTATGTTCGATTCTATAATTTCATTAATATTATCGTCAGTATTACAACCAAATCGTGACATTTCGAAATATTCAATATTTGAAACTTCAAAATCGAAATAAAACAATATGTGTCCATAGCAACATGAAAACAGCCCATGGTCTGTTATCGATGAAATGTTGACATGATTGGGTTAAATTGTTCACATGATACAAAATGATGAAAGTTGATTGGTTCTTGGAACTGTCAAAAATTTTCGTAAGTAATTGCACAAGAGCATCAAAATTACCAATAAGTTTTTATGACAGCGAGATGTCAAAAGCCTGCACGAGTTCATTATTGGAGATAGTTTTTCCCCTCTTTTTCTATTTGACATGCTTCTTGTTTTTTTTTTTCAACGGATTTTCTATTTTTTCTGGTAAAACCTGAGCACTTAAAACACTGCACTGTTGTTCGTTGATAAAATAATTGTTTTCTGGCCGAAATGCTCAGGATTCTTCGGATGCGGCAATCTAATTAAGGTTATGTTAATGGCTCATAGAAGAGAGAACCCCTTAATAGCAGGACGCTATATCGACCTTCTTCGCTAACAGAAATTTATTGTATTGTATTGATGTCGATCCACAAGCATTCATCAGAGACATCTCGAACTTGGTTTCGATATAACATTTTCAATTTTCGTACAAAATGGTTATACAATCGTATCACCTGAAGAACAAGTGAGAAAAACCGCCTCAGCTCACGTTAGTGTCTTTTTACATCTGTGCATTAGATTGAGACCAAAGAAAAGATTTACAACATTGATTCAGAGAGCGTAATTTCATAGTTATTTCTTTCTGTTATTATATTTGAACCAATAGAAATTCAGGAGTTATTTTCAATTTGCCTATCCCAAAATTACTTTAAATTCGAATCCAAATTATATTTTCAAAATTCAGGTTTACCGATGGGATCACCTTTGAGCCCATTATTGTCAGATCTATTCATGAATCACCTTGAAAATTAATTCATAAAAACAAATGACCTATCAAAAAAACACGTCATTTTCTGGTTCCGGTATGTTGATGATATTATAGTAGGATTCAACGGAACAAATAGACAAATAAAAATGTTTCTTGACTTCCTCAACTCAATTCACCCCAAAATAAAATTTACATTGGAAATTGAATGCAACAAAGCGATTAACTTTCTGGATTTGACCATAAGTAGAGATAGAAACACATTCGACTTTAACATCTACCGAAAAGACACAAACTCAGAAGCCATAATACCATATGATTCCTTCAGTCCTGATAATCATAAACTAGCAGCTCTGAAATCTATGATCAACAGAGCATTCACCATACCTTTATCGAACGCTAACTTACAATCTGAAATTGATAAAATCAAAGAAATTGCAACTAATAATAATTTTCCGAGAATCCTAGTAAACAAACTAATTGAAAACAAAAGAAAGCTGAAAACCATTAATATGCTTTACACTACCACAGAAAAACCTACTAATAAATTCATACATATCACTTATTTCGGAGAATTATCAATCCAAATCCAAAATTATTTTTCTAAACTTGATTTCAAAACAACATTTTCAGGACGTCCAAACCTAGGTAAAATATTATATAATTCAAAATCCAAACTTAAACCCGAGAAAACTTCAGGTGTTTATAAAATCTGTTGTAAAAATTGCAACGCTACATATGTAGGTCAAACCGGTAGAAATTTTGAGACCAGATTAAAAGAACATCTGAAATCAGGTAAACAGTCCGCAGTTTATGATCATATCGAGACTGAAGAACATCATATGGATATCGTAAATTTTAAAATCCTTCACAAATGCGAGAAAGGCCTGAAATTAAATTTGCTGGAAGCGATGGAAATAACAAATCTGTACAATATTCCCAATGTGTCCCCACTTAACACCCAAATAGAAATAAACCATTCACCACTTTTGAATATCCCATAGATTTAAACCCACGAAATATTTTAGTCTGTACCTAACACCGGAAGATGGTTTAACAACCGAAACCGGTCGTGTAATAATATTAATAAAGTGAAAATTAGACAAAAATAATTGTTTTCTTTCAATATTCTATAGCTTTTCAGTTCAACGTTAATTAAAATCTCGAAATAAACCTTCGAATAGCAACCTGAAAAATTTTGCTAAGTATGATTTGCAAATTAATGAAACCATTATATATTTTTATAAGTAATTTATTCGATAAACTTATCCATTTGCTCTCTGCAGCGGATTATCGTCTTATTCAAATGTACATAATGTTCGAATATCGAACCGAAAATTCGCTCTGGTTCGCCTCGCCCATAAAGAATCCATTAACCACTTCGATTATGTCTGGGTGGGTTGGTAATACTGATGAAAGATTTTCAAGGAGTTTCGTTACAAAGGCACGTTATTCTATGAAAATATTCTGGCTTGAAAATTTCAAAATATCAATACTTTTCTTATTTTTCGTAATCCTAATTTTTTGAAATTTCAGCATCGTATCATCTTGACGTGAGAAGACAGACAAGTATTGTGATCACAAAATTTCTTGAAATGAACTGGATATAAATCCCATTCCATGTACTGTTGTCAGGTCAAGTCTCAATCTTCGCATAAATGGAACATTAATCATCAAAACTTTTACCAAATAGTGTTTCTCTCACATGAGATATCGTTCTGTCTGAATATACGTATGATACATCTTTTAACTTTGAAGCACATTTATATAAGTATTTCATTTCAGAGCATTAGTTTCCAGGTTGGTTCAACTTCAGCAATTAAAAGTGTCTTTGGTAGCGCTACCATACCGAACAATGACAAACTACAAGGTGTCCAGGAAGGGTAGCGGGTATTTGTTTTCGCGCCATGTTCGGAATGGGGCCGTCTGAAAGGAGCGGGGAGGGGTTCGTGGCGTCCGCCATTTTGTGGAGTTTTAGTCACGATGGAACAGTCAAAATATCGTCTTTACATTCAATTTTAAAGAAAGACTTACATCTAAGAGCCTAGAAAATTCAATTAGTCCAAGAATTGAAGGATGCGGACTATGCTAATCGACTAAATTTTGCGAACGGAACACTGCAGCGATTTAACGACTTCAACAAGATACTGTTTAGTGACGGAACAAATGTTCACCTGAATGGTTATGTTAATAAGCAGAATTGACAGTACTGGGCCGTGGAGAACCCGAGACGAAGGCATGAACTAACCCTGCATAGCCTAAAGGTAGTGGTTTGGAGCGCTATGTCTGTTAAAAACATAATTGGTCCTTATTTTCATAAAGATCAACGAGGCTGACCAATGAATGTGAATAGTGATCTCTATTTCGATATGTTGCGACATTTTTTAGTCCTAGAGTTGCAGAGTTTGAAGGTTTCAACTCAAGGGCGTGGTTCCAGCAGAATGGGGCCACCTTGTAGTATGAAAACTAGGTTTCCTGGAACGAAACTTGTCGCTGGCGGATATCTGGATATCGTTATGGAAATAACTTATGTTTAAAAGCACATAATATTAAAAAAATAATAAGTATTTAAATCAATTATTTTGTATTTGTCAATGTTAATATATAAAATTCAGTCGTTTAAATATGGAAATATAATTGTTTTCGAACAATGACGTTTCACAACTTTATTGTTCCTTCTTCATAGTTCTACAAGAAGTCACATCGATTATTGCAATGAATATGGTTTATTAGAAAAGTATATACAGGGTCTTTCACGAGGAACCTCACCCATATTTATACGGGAAACTACTGAACGTATTTTCCTGAAATTCAGCACTTATAAGTATTTCACGATGCTGATGAAATCTAAAATATTTTCAAGGCATGAGCACCTCCGGTTTTTCCGGAAATGACGTCAACTTCCGTTTTTCAAATTAGAACACCATTTTTTTATTGCAGAAATAGATTCCTTAGAAAATTTCAAGTTATTTTGATGTAACCTTTTTCAGTTTTAGTCGGAAAATTCTCTCTGGGCGGCAAAATTCGAAAAAAATCGAAAATAGAGCTCCGCTGAAACAAGAATAACTTCGAGGTTTTTAGATGAAGAATTTTCATTTTTGGTATTTTTCAAGATGTAAGATTGATGTATCCACTTTGAAAATCGAAATCGCGATTCATGATACAGGGGGTCAAAAAATCGCTTTCAAAGTTAGGGATGACAAAATCGTGAAAAATCAATTTTTTCAAATTAGAACCCCATTTTTTGGCGCTCTTGTTCACCCGAACAGAGTGCCTATCATTTTGCCCGAATGTCTGTAATTTTGGAATATCGAGCCGAAAATGGTCTCAATCGATTGGGTTCGACTCCCTGATGAAGAATTCGTGGCGAAAGTTGAGTCTGTCCGGCCGGCCAGCCGTATCCTCTCTAGCATCCAAAAGGAATCAGCTAGAGTTTTCATATTTTCAGAATAGGTTAATTGTCCAAATATCTCGGTCAAGTTCGTTATTGGGCCAAATCCGTCGGATGGTTCAGTAGTTATGAGCATCTGAAATTTTGTTTCCTCAATAACTACTAGAATATCCATCCGATCGAGTTGATACTTGGAATGTTATTGAGGAGGCTGAAACGAAACGGCTCACAAAATTTCGCAGAAATCGTCACGCTAGAAAATCTTTAAAAATTAAAAAAAAAATTTTTTCAATACGTATATATATTGAGGTTACCGATATCTTACTCATCCTCAAATTTCATTGTCATTGTCTGAAGATATGATCATTTTTTCATTTACTCAAGAGAAAAATAGAAATGTCATGAAGTCCGAGCTTTGTCATTGAAAGATTTGCCATTACAGATCGATATTCGTTTGACAACTTGCGGACCTAGATATCAGTGTCAGTTGGCGTAATATCAATCAAAATTTTCATAGAATTCATAGAGGTAGAATTCGATGCCGATGACGTTGTCAAAATTCAGAAAAGCACAGACGTAGTATTAATCAAAAAATTTTTATCATAGAGAAAGAATTTGATGGCGTCAAAACTCAGAAAAGCAATGACGTAAGTTTTTAGGAGAAGCATAGAACAAAATTTGGTGAAAATTATGAGTAGTTATTTTCAAATTGAGATAAAGGTTTGTTTATTCATTAGGCTTTCATATTTGCATCACATTGTCCCATAGTACGGAAAAAGACTATTGTTCACCCGATCAGAGAGCTTATAGATTTGTTAAGGTTTGAATATTTACTCGCAAGTAGCTCAACAAGAGCGCCAAAGCAATCTGACCTCGCGTCAGTGCTTTCTAAATTTTTTTATGGCAGATATTGAATCTACGTTAAAAAATGATGTGAGTGTATGCATCACACCCTTGCCCTAAAGTAGATATTTTCTGAGTTATTCACAAAAATCTGTTTTTCGTCTTGAATTTTCAGCTATTTCTTTTCCCTTCACGCCAAAAAGATGAAATTTTCAGGAACTGTTACTTAAACCATGTTTTAGATTTTACTACCCTAATATGCAAGAGAAAAAAGTTACAGGTTGTTCCTAAATAGATGGCGAATTTGGATTCGAATTTGTATCGGAAACCTCTTTATTTCAACTAATCGGCCATCGGTTTTCTCTCCACTGATAAATAAATAATTCCTTATGAACCATATGCAAAAACTTACAGCAAAATCTACAGCATGCTTCAAATAACAGTTCCTGAAAATTTCATCTTTTTGGCGTGAAGGGAAAAGAAACAGCTGAAAATTCAAGACGAAAAACAGTTTTTTGTGAAAACTCAGAAAATATCCACTTTAGGGCAAGGGTGTGATGCATATACTCACATTATTTTTTAACGTAGATTCAATATCTGCCATAAAAAAATGGGGGTCTAATTTGAAAAAATTTATTTTTCACGATTTTGTCATCCCTAACTTTGAAAGCGATTTTTTCACCCCCTGTATCATGAATCGCGATTTCGATTTTTAAAGTGGATACATCAATCTTACATCTTGAAAAATCCCAAAAATGAAAATTTTCCATCCAAAAACCTCGAAGTTATTCTTGTTTCAGCGGAGCTCTATTTTCGATTTTGTTTTCGAATTTTCCCGCTCAGAGAGAATTTTCCGACCAAAACTGAAAAATCAAAATAACTTGAAATTTTCTAAGGAATCTATTTCTGCAATAAAAAAATGGTGTTGTAATTTGAAAAACGGAAGTTGACGTCATTTTCGGAAAAACCGGAGGTGCTCATGCCTTGAAAATATTTTAGATTTCATCAGCATCGTGAAATACTTATAAGTGCTGAATTTCATGAAAATACGTCCAGTAGTTTGCCGTATAAATATGGGTGAGGTTCCTCGTGAAAGACCCTGTATAAATACCTAGCAATTGAGAAACGTCCATCCACTTTGCATTTAGAATTCATGAATTTAATGATTTTCTAATGACAAACATCAATTGACATAACAAATAATGAACTAAAGTTTCCGTGTTGTGCTAGCGTTTTGACCTCAATTTCAAGTCATAAATACAAATTGAAAACTTTTGTGAAATCATCAGCTTTTATAAAAGCTAATTTCACCTTGAAAACTACAAAATATGTGTGTTGAAACATCGGTTACCAGAACTATAATAGATTATGGTTATTGCCCAAATAATAACTCTATAAGAGTTCCATCATCAACAATTTCTTGCAAGCAATCAACTCACCTTGGAAGGAAAACCAAATATTCACCAAGAATGGATGTTCTAATCTGGTCAATATTTCAACTTCACGAAGGACATTCTTCAAAGCATCCCTTTCGATACACTGATGCTTATTCATATATTTCATTGCGAACATCTGTTTAGTATCTCTCTTTTGAACGATGCATACCTGCAAAATAAGGAATGATTATATTACTTTTGTATCTGATAAAATCATTCACATTGGAACTAGGTCGTTAACATATTTTTCCTTCTATTTTTTCGTTTAAACGGGCGAAATCGAAAACATTAAAGAATTGTATAAAGAAACGCAACAACCATTTAATTTCCTCAAAAATAGTTCGACTAAAGTTAAAATGAGGAGTCGGTGACATAAAAAGCCAGAGAAGTTTTCTATTTGATATAACAAAGCTGTTGCCAAATTTGTATACAACTGGCAACACTTGAAATTTGAAATATTTTCTATTAATAGTTTCCATAATAATTTATTAGTTCACCCTCCCTGGGACAGCCAATATGGTTCATGGAAAAACTTTTGGGTTGGAACTGTTACAATATATTTACACTCAACCTGAATTCACAACTCATGTTCAAGCCATACCTTGTACGCGTTTAACTTTCCAAATAACATTCCTGACCTTAGTCGGGATCCATGGGTCACTCGATGTGGATATTGATCAATGGAATTCAGCAATATGAGTGCATTTCTACGGTATCCAAATTCTCAACAGGACTTGCGAACAAGATCCAACCATATGCGAGTTTCCTTGTGGCATACAAACAATTCACAGATAAATTGAAATTTGTTGGATACTATTCTCCAGTGACGGCTCGTGCCCTCTAGGAGTGGGTCGGCCAGACCAAGCATATATATACATATATATATAATTTAGAAGCAATTTTCTTGGGATTAGAGCACTGGATTGAAATTAGGATTTCATCTTTTTTTATTAATACTTTACTACATATGTTTCGGCGTACATTGAGCCTTTTTCATGTTTACATGTTACAAATACAGTGACAATCATGTATAACTATAACTAAAATGTATAACTGTCCAACAATTCATCCTCAAACTTAATAAAATTAAAATCATATTCATCATGTTGTGAACGCTGTCAATTAGAATTATTCTAATAATGGAAAACCTGTTATCTACTAAAAAACTAATAAAATCACCGCAATTTGATACTTCCTCTCCTACACTTGCCATCTGGATCACTCACATTCAACTTGTAACCGAAAACGAACGAAAACTCGTACAACCCTAAGCCCTACACACTAACATTTTACTCCAAACTACTGACCTAGTGAACTGAACTTTGATAATCAAAGTGTAAACACACGCAATGCAATTCTCATATACCCCCTCCCCAAGGGTATCTTGGCCGACCTAGTCTTTGAAAAATGAACAGGTCGTGGGTTGCTGTTTTGCTATTTACAGTTACTAAGAATGAATTTTTATGTTCTCACAAAATTTATTCCATACAGTACGAATACACTTTTTTCTGAAATTGAAATTATATTCAAGTACTTATAATAATAGTCATTTGAGATTTGAGGGTGAAAATTTCAATTATTAACAGGATACGTGACAAAATTTTAAATACATAATGATTTCTCTTTCTATCTCAAATTTAGGATGAACATATGAAGATGTCGGATATTAAATTACAATTTTTAATTTGATATTTGCAATAAACATCGATAATAACAAACAATTTTACCCGCCTGCCGTTTCACATAGGGACGGCCAAGGGTTCTCGGCCGACCTCGCAAGTGTCACAGTCGAGGTATTGTAGAGTTCCATAATAGGAAGTTCGAGCGACGTATGTGTTAGATGAAATCATAAACTGAAAGCTATGGGTCGGCTGGCTGAGCTGCGTTATTACGTATAAGGACAGATGCGGGAACTTGGAATAAAAATTATTTGAGGTGTTTGACCGAAATAATGTGTACTTCGATGTGTTGAGTGGAAATATGAGATATATAGAGGGCAGAGGAAAAGATACTAAGGGAATTTCTCGAGATTTAAATATTGCTATTAATTTTTCAAATCAGTTCCGATTAAAAAAATATTTATTTTCACCTTCTCCTCCTTGGTTACGTTTGGGTCGGCCCGGCCGACCCTGCCTACCCTGACGAGCCGTCACTGCTATCCTCCAACCTATTTTCTGATAGAACGTCATTATGTTGGTCGAATACCAATTGTAATCGAAAAAAGGTTTTCGAAAAACATATTTTGTATAGTACGAATTCATTTGAATTTTTTAATGATTCAATTTATTATCCAGGAAGCGTATTTGCCTGACATGGCATCATGTGATTGCTGGCTTATCTCTAAACTCAAGAGACCGCTCCATGGACATCGATCTGAATCGATAGAAGATACAAACCGCAACAAAGAAGAGAATTAAGGCTGTACCAAAAGAGGAAAATTGAAGAAAACTTTGGCATATGCATATTGCATCCGGGGAGGACTGTTTGAAGGGGAATGATATCAATGAAGATTTTTTTGATTCATTGACCAATTCCCGGTAATATTGGCCCACAGTAGTATATTTATTCTCGAGCGATATGCACAGGTTTTATTCTACACATCTGATACTGTGTGGAAAGATGGCTTAATTTTCCAACTCTATACCCATCTGAAGTGAGGGATTGTTAGCAAATATGTTATCTGATAGAAGGTTTAGTGTTTTATGGACAATAAGAGGAGCAATTTCAAAACACAAAGATCAGTTCTAGCTCCTTTACTCTTCAATTTATATCGCAGTGATTCACTCACGACATCATCTCAGAAATTTGTTTGTGCTGATGACATTGCTATTGCATACCACCATACCGATTTCCGTACTCTGGAAAACATACTATTATTTGATTTGGACATTTTAAAGAATTATTTTATTGAGTGGTGATTATCGCAACATCTTCATTCATCTCTAAATTACAAGGCTCATTGAGATGATCTGAGTCTAAAACTGAAAACTAGGAATAATATTCTTCAGAAATCAGCTGGATCAGCTGAAGCTTCCACTCTTCGCACAGCATCTCTAGCCCTAGTCTTTTCTGCAGCTGCGTATTGTTGCTCTGTTTGGTTTAATAGTGGACATACACCAAAAATTGATGCACAATTGAATATATCCATGAGAATAATTACTGGCACCATAAGATCTACACCGGTTCATTGGTTACCAGTTTTGTCTAACATTGTCCCTCCCCATATTCGCAGACAGACTGCAGCTCTAAATTCTTGGAGCAAATATCATTCCTTTGCTAATTTTTTCATACATTCCAAAAAATAGAATTTCCGATTTACGTGTTGTAAACAATTCTAGTATAATACATTATTCAATATGAACATGAGTGATAAAGAATGATGGAAGATTGAGTAAGACTTTTATGAAATATTCAATGAAGATCTTATTTCTGATCCTTCTGAAAAAATTCCTGGTTTTGATCTTCCAAGAAAAATTGGTCAGATCTTAATCGTTTGAGAACAGGTTATGGTCTTACTAATGGCATGCTATTCAGATGGAGATGGAACTCAGTTCCAAAAGTAAGTTGTGAATGTGAATATGCAGAAGAAATAATACCTCATCTCATCTACAGAATACCAGAATAGCAGGTAATTAAAAATTACAGCTCTTTTTTGAAAACGCGTTAGTTTGTTTCATACATTATTACAAAATGTATATCTTCTAAATCAATAAATATTTCAATACATTGCTACAGAAATAGATGCTTTATTAAACACTGAAACCTTGCACCCTTTAGAAACAATCATCGTGTGTTGTCTAATGATAGTGAATAGAACATCGATTTTTGCAGCTTCGCTGGGCCAGCTCCTTTAAATATAGCCGCAGATACTACCTTTGTCGCTCTCACTCAAACATGCTCATTATCTGAATCATAACAGATCAAATATAGGAATGTTTTGCCTCCTACATAGATCACTAGCGATTCCGAATTTATCTTTTGTCCATTCAACAGTTTCAGTTTTCAATAGCCTGCACAACATATTATTTTCAATAGCTGTCTGTTCAGAGCCATCAATAGAAACGTAAAGCTTTGTTACATTTTTGAATAGATATGGCACAAAATGTTTTCAATGGAATGCTGGTGACAAGTTCTAAATGATATGAAATCCCTCCTCGAAATGTACTGATTACCAACATACAGAAGTCAACCCCGTAGGAAAGCTTTTCAGGTTAACAATGAGAGTTTGACCTTTGAACTCAATAGAGTAAATTAATGTGAAGAGGATCCAAAGAATAAACACGGAGGACAACTCGTTTCGTGTAACTGGATGCGATATCCACTCTTGTTTCGAGGTTGAAGGCTTTGTAGCTTGAAATGATATCGAATGACAAAAATAATTCAGACTGTATACGAGACACATTGCCAATCCAAATGAAATCCCACTCGCATTAACTGAAATCCGAGCAAATATCCGATCGGATTAGGCATTTGAAAAAAAAATCAGAAAATATTGGTAAATTGAAAGAGACTGGGAATTCCAATCGCCAATGACGATATTTATGAAGCTTGGGAGTTTATGGTTGAATTGAAATATAAATACAGTAGACGAAGATTAGCCCTGTATATGGTCCTTATAAAGCTTAGCAGTCTTGATCAACCGAATAGAGTGCCTATCATTTTGCCAAAATGTCTGTAATTTTGGAATATCGAGCCGAAAATGGTCTCAATCGATTGGGTTCGACTCCCTGATGAAGAATTCGTGGCGAAAGTTGGGTCTGGCCGGGCCGTATATTCTCTAGTATCCAAACGAGATCAGCTAGAGTTTTCATATTTTCAGAATATTCACTTATAATACCACAAGAGCTTCAAAATTATTGGGTATTTCCCGATAGGTTCGTTGCAAACAAATGAAAGAGTCAAGTTTTTCAGGTTAAAAAATCACGAGCGCGAAGCTCGTGTGGTATTCGGGGATTATTTTTCTGTCCCAAATGTCGGCCAATAGAATTGCACCATGAGACGACATGTACAGTTAACAAATAAGAATTTCATAATTAATAAAACAACATTTAATTAAGAATCAGGGTAGTGCAATTAAAAATACAATTGTTGTAAACATTGGTGCATGTTTTCTTCAAGTCAGAGTTATCGGTAATGGTCCCAGAAGAGGTAAATGGCATGAGGTTTATGCTGTTGATGGCATTTTCTGCAGTAGGCTCACTCCTTCGCAGTTTCTTGACAATTAATTCGTGGTGTTCCTGGTCGAGTTGGAGATACGGCTTGATGGAGTTACTGTTGGCATGTCCAGTTATTTTGATTATCTGCTGCTCTCCCAGGCCCGATTTCGCTAGATTGGAGACGGCTGTTGCACGACTGGAGTGATTGGTGATTTTTTGTTACCAAGGTCAAGCCCAGCTTTTTGTGCTGACTCCTTAACCCACTTTGAAATCGTGTTTTGGCCTACTGGGGAATCCTTGTACCACCTAGCGCCTGGAACTTTATTCCAGAATGGATTTTGGGTCAGGAATAGTCTGTCGCTCTTGATATTGACATCTCTCTTCTCTCAATTTCTGGAACAGTCTCACTGGGCACTTGTCAGGGATTTCCCGATTCTCCACCAGCCACTTGCTGTCTGATAATTTTTTATCACCACCTTGTGTGGTCTTGCTGAAAATTGGATTGTATTCAATTCTCCCAGTTGTTTCCCCGTCATTTCGCTGTTCTGCCTTGAAGTGATGTATTGACGCCATGCTGCCCTCACCACCTCTCCAAGCCAATTCCACTGATATTTTCATGAATAATTTTTTCTGAAGGCCATCAGGAGTTTCCTCGTCCCAAACAGTGGTCATTGCATCCCAATCTTTTTCCTCCAACGCTGCTGCACTTACCCTCCGTTTTTCCGGAATAGATTGTAAAGCCTTACGCTTGGCATCACGAGCTCCTCGAGCGGTCTTGAATGCAGCATCCGAAAATGGGTTGATTTTGATGTCGAAATCGTTCAAATACTTTTCTTGAAGTAATTTGGCAGTCTGATTCCACATTGTTTTTATAGTACCTTCCTTATAGTCTTCTCCATCCATTTTCTTCATATTGAAAGCGTAATCTTTCATAATATTTGCCAATTGCGCTTCACTCGTTTCAGCACTCAATGTGTATTCCCTCTCAGTACAAAAAGTAGTAAATTGGTTCCAAACTGTTTTTTTCTGCCTTCTCCGTATTAATGGGAACATTTCCTTTGACTTTTTTATCGATGGTGGACAGAGAACAAACTCCAAATCGACTCATTTTCATGCAAAATCTCCAATTTTACCAATTGAATTCAACCTGTCAGTTTGACGTGTGCTTAATTTGACTGGATCATGTTTTGTTTATATATAGCAACTACCAGAGAAAATTTTCCAAAAATTATCAGTATAATACCATGTTGTACCAGGTGACGTCGAATGGTGCAATTCTATTGGTCGATATTTGGGTCGGAAAAATAATCACAAAAATTGTCACGCTAGAAAATTTTTTTAAAATTCCCAAAAAAAACGAACTGGAGAGAAGATTGGAGCCAACTGAAACCCTGAGTAGAATGGATATAAATGAACTGAACAGGAAGATCACTAACGTCATACACGTTGCAACAAGAAAGATTTGCATGACACCGCAAAAGAAGAAGAGCCCAAAATTACAACCAGAGATCTTACAGCTGATCGAACAAAGAAAGAGAACTTCCAGAGATACATTAGGCTATCAGGAACTAAATAAGAAAATACACAAGGAAGTGAGAAAAAACATCCGATCCTATAACACCAAGATGATCGAAAATGCAATAGAGGATAACTCAAACATGAGAGTTCTCCACAGGCAAGCACGAAATCACCAAGATGAAGGATCAGCAGGGTACCATAATCTCGGACAGGACAATAATCGCGGAACACATCAAGCATTTTTACACTCACCTTTATACATCTACTAGACTAGACCCGAGAGCTACGAACAAAGTTATATGCAACATAGGCACCGAAGATATACCAGAAATATCTAAGGATAATGGGAATATAGAAAACTATCGGCCAATAAGCCTATTATCCCACATGTATAAACTCCTCACCAGAATAATAACCAATAGACTAACCAATAAAATGGATGCATACTAGCCAGCAGAACAAGCGGGTTTCCGCAAAGGTTTCAGCACCACTGACCACCTACAAGCCATAAGAATATTAATAGAAAAGACAACGGAATATAACATACCCCTTCATTTGGCATTTGTAGATTTTCACAAAGCGTTCGATTCTGTTGAACCCTGGGCCTTCTTACAAGCTATGGATGATGCTAGAATAGATTCAAGGTACACAAATCTCATAAAGGCCATATATAAGAACGCAACTTTTCACGTCAAAATTAACGAAGATCTGAAAACCGATAGGATCGAAGTAAAACGGGGTGTACGTCAGGGCGATATAATCTCTCCCAAGCTTTTTACTCTAGCACTAAAGAACGTTTTCAACACCTTACAGTGGGAAACAAAAGGAGTAAATATCGACGGATTAATTTTTGAGTCATTTCCGATTTGCCGACGATATCGTCATTATAAGCAGTATGCAAGAACTGAGCGAAATGATAAAACAACTAAACGAAGCTTCGAAGAGGATCGGTTTGAAGATGAACATCGCCAAAACTAAAATAATAAGTAACACCGAAGAAACGATACATGTAGAGGGCACGAAACTGGAAAACGTGAAGGAATGTGTATATTTGGGGCATACGATTAAAATAGGTAAAGAAAACCAGACGGCAGAAATGAAAAGGAGAATCAGATTGGCCTGGGAGGGGTTTGGGAAAATGAATTATATATTCAAAAATAAAAGCATCCCCATTAACCTCAAACGAAGAGCTTTTGACACCTGTATACTCCCAGTAGCAACCTACGGTTTGGAGACGATGGCAATGACCAAAAAGACAGCGAATCAAATGAGAATAATGCAAAGAGCAATGGAACGAGTTATGCTCGGGATTAGTCTCAGAGGCAGGAAGAGGAACGAGGATATCCGACAGAAAACTAGGGTGATGGATGTGATAGAGCGGATCGCGGAGCTAAAGTGGCAGTGGGTAGGACATGTGGCGCGGAAAGATGGAACACATTGGACTTATAGACTGGTACACTGGCGACCAAGGAGATCGAGGCGAAGCGCAGGAAGACCACAGAAAAGATGTCTCGATGACATCAAAAAGCAAGCAGGTATAGGGTGATTTCAAACAGCACAAGATAGGACAGCATGGAGAAATTTGAAAGAGGCCTACGTTCAGGAGTGGACAAGATGTGGCTGATAAAGAAGAAGAAGAAAAAGAGCTTAACAAGAGCGCCAAAGCAATCTGACCTCATGTCAGTGCTTTCTAAAATTTTTATACTTCCACTTTTATTAACGTTTCGGTTTCAAGCAAACTGCTCCGCTAAAACAATTTGTAATGGAGGAACATTAGTCATAAGCTCTGACGACTACCTCATCGATATCCTTTTCATCTGACTGAAATTTCTCGGCTCGATTTGCATTCATAACATTTTTCAATCCGAAGGTGAAATAGCATCCCATTTATATCACTATACGCCGAGTCTGTATGAAAAATATTCATATTTATGATTAATGTCCAGCCATCATTTTAAACGATCATGGGATTTCTGTATCATTGCGTGATCGCCTATGCGAAAAGGTGTTTTACCCTCTTGGTAATGTAATTTTCGTTTCATTCATTTCGAATCATTTATTATAATTTTATTCTTCTCCTCTCTCTTTAGTGGTGAATTTCGGTAATTTTGATGTATTTTACACATATTTGGTTTCATAGAATTATTAACTCATCATCTATTATTGTTCTTCTTCCAAACGTCTCAATAGACATCTACTGTCGTTTTCTAGATGGAATAAGCTCTTACAAAAGCTTTTGAATTCATACATTACCAAAAAAAGACTTATAATACTTCATATCAACAGAATTAAATATTGTGAGTGTTTCTCGAAAAATTTTTATTATGCGGAAATATTCCAAAAGATGTGGGTCCTTTTCTTCATTATTAATTATAACCATTTGAATTTTGCTCAATATAATATGATATGTTTCTGAAATCTTCATCATATGAGGGACCTAATTATGCCATTCAAACTATGAGAGTGGCTGTCATTTCGCAGTCTATCCGGAAGATGCAGAGGTCTGAAGATATTTTAGAGATAAAATTAATTATGCCAGAACCCAACGTACAAATTTTCAGAAAAAAATTTCTATTTGTTTTCCATAATTGTCTCATATGCAATCGCTGATAATCAGCTTGCATATGTTCATAAAAATGTGTAGACGGTATAGTTGAAGGTTTTATATCTTTTTATGGCATATTGGATGATAAGGTTTGTACCATTTGTTATATCATTCAATCAATGACAGTGTTTGCAAAAAGGTGGATATTTCTACAAGACACAGAATACGATTTTCTTCAATACGGTTTTTTGGGGAAGAAGGTTAAAATCTATTTATTTGTTCCTCATCTGTAAACTTCAGTTTCCAAAAACACAATATTAATCAAGAAAGTCACTAACTTGTAAAACTGACAGTCAACTTGCAAAATTTTTACAAGTTAGTGGTATTAATTACAGTAGAAAATTTTGTTTTATCGTCATATATGTTGAAAATCATGGTACAATTGTTATTTCCAGGAACACAGATTTTTTATGATGAAAGAGTTGATACTGATGATGATGAACCATCTGTTGACTCAGAAACTGCTGAACTCGAGGACTGCAGAACATTTCTACTCTCCTTACTACCAAATAATTTGCTAGACATTTCGATTTTTTTGTTGACCGAATCATCGACATAACTCATCGCAATTTCGGTGCTCTCCCACGCTCCTGCACGTTTTAGTGCTAAAATATCTCCACCCGAATTCGCAACCATAGTGGCTTCAGTTCAGCGAAAGGAGTAGCCGGTGTATAACTCAGGGGTCTTTTAAACCTCTATATTTCGCAATTTTCTTTGGGACACTACCAATAGTGTGCTGGCCAGCATTAAGGGAAATGCATTTTCTATACAGGGTGTCTCAAGTTCGAGTGCCTATTAGACGTTTCTGGACGTTTCAGGCCTTCAACGAGAAGTAATCCCATTTACCTTCCATGACGGAGAAGATCTTTAGAAAATATATTTCAAACTTTCGAAGTTTTGGATGTGTAAGAGCCCCTAAAGAATACAAAAGAAGGGTAGTTGTTGATGGGGAAAATGAAATTAGTGTTTTGACTTATTTCGAAGCGAATGAAAATGCATCTATTCGAAGTGCAGCTCATGAAATCGATTTAGACAGAAATTCAGTGCACCGAATTTTGAAAAAACACAACATGCATGACTGCAAATATGAGAAAGTTCATGCATTAGAACCAGGTGACTACATAAAGAAGGTTAAATTTTTGTAGAGAAATATTAGAAAAACTAGAAAATGATGAAAATTGTTTGAAAAAGATCATTTGGACAGACGAAGTAAAATTCAATAATGAAGGACTGTTTAATAAAAAGAATTGCCACATTTGGAGAAGTGAAAATCCTCATAGAAAAAAGACAAAGAAACCCCCAGAACAAATTTAGTTTTAATGTGTTTGCTCTTTTGATGAACAATAAAGTGCGGTACTACATTTATGAAGAAAATTTAAATACAGAAAAATTTTTGGAAATCCTGAGAAATTTTGTTTCTGAGTTTTTGGATAAACTGCCGTTGAGTATGTCGACTACCGCATATTATCAATTGGATGGGGCTCCGGCACATAGTTCGCACGAGGTGTGTGAAGAACTGAATGCAATGTTTGGTAATCGGTGGATCGGACGCCGTTCTTCACTGTTTTGGCCCCCACGATCTTTCGATCTCACTCCTTAAGATTTTTATTTATGGGGTAAAATAAAAACATAGTTTATGAATCTCTTATTGAAAGCAAAGAAGATTTGAAACGGCGTGTGGAGGATGCTTTCCACTCACTAAAGGGGAAGAAATTGAGCGAGCGACTAACCGAGGTTGTTGTTAAATTTTTTGTTTGCCGCAATGTCAGAATAACGTATTTTCTCATATCTTATACATCATTCATGTATAAGGAGAGAATTTCTTCACTTCGACAACATCTAAAAATCCCAAATATTGTTACAATTTTCGCCAGCAACCACTGGTCATCAGGAGCATGTAAAAGAAATTGTTCAGCTTCTTCTTTACTTAATACCTTGGTCTTTTTTGGCTTATAAGCCTCATTTTTTCGTTTCAGAAACGCTATTACCTTTTGAAATCTGCAAATGACAACTAAACATAATATTTTTCAATAAATTTTTTAAGGAAAACTAGCTTACGAACAGGGCATTTTCTTTCATTTCCAAGCAGCTTTTCAGCATAGACCATTTTGCCCATAAAGTATTAGGGCTGAATCTAGCTGATAGTTCATTTAAGTAGACCAACAAAATATCTTTTTGAAGTCGTCGTATTCTCGCTCGAACCTTGAAGCTGATTTTGCAGGTAATAAACTTGATGCTACACTGCTGGCTGCCTCAATAATTTCTTTTGGTACATTCATTTTCGCTTTTCCCAAAACAAATGTAAAGAAAAATAAACAGACATGTTTATGGCAACGCTTCCATAGCTTACGACATTTGCGACAATTAATTGAGATTTTTTTGGAATTTATCTAACTCTTTTACAAATGAGAAACAAATAAAATATAAAACAATACACGCAAGGTAACGGGTTTTACTGGCTCAAGGAGGTAACTGACGTGCCGCAGGCGAGTCAGTTATATCCTCTATTCGCCAGTAAAAACCTCTTACCTTGGTAGTAATGTTATATACTATTGATGAAAAATTTTCGTTCAAAAACCATCAATATATCTTATATTACGCAAGCTCAATTTGAATCCGCTTTAATCTCCAGAAGAGTCAGAGCAGTTGAATCCGAATCGAACATCAAAGGTATCTTTTTTTATGATGAAAATACTCGCCCTACCTCTGAAAATCCACAATAAAAATTCTGCCAAATTCGACTAAGTTCATCCAAAGTTGAATTGATATTAAATCTCTCTAGAGAGCAAGCAGAGGCATCGCAGAGTAAATGGTCCAAACTTAATGAAAGAATGGCTTTACGCTTGTGATTCGAGAAAAGGTGCCCTTCGAAATCAGATTATCTTATTTCCTCTTTTTTTCTGGATTTTCCTGCGAGCCTACTTCGTCTGTGAAAATTTGTCACCTTTTACTGCGATCGATATAAACTTCATTTTCCACGTCGGTTCGCCGAGCGTGCTGATTCGCAATTTGGACATGATTATCTGAATAATGCATAGATTCGACGAGAGATTCAGAAACTAGGCCTTACGCCTCAATGGAAACAACCGTTAAAATAATTGATTCAATGCTAAGTATACGGTTTGAATGAATACCATTTGTCGTGTAAAATAGGAAGGATAGAAAAGCAAATTGTTTATCATTTAATTAAGAATAACGTGGTATACAGACGATCTTCGTATTGAATGCATATTAATTATCTGGAAATATGATGAAGATAATCGAATTTTGAAGTTGCAGAATAGGGTTCTTTTCCATCACAAAGGGAAAATTGAGTTATAAATTTCAGATGATATTTGCCTTGTTTCAATCAAGTTTCGCGAAATTCTGTTGGAGATCAATGCAATATTCCTACACTGTAAAAAATAGTTCCTCATCTCAAACCATATTAATTTGTCTCAAGTACTCCGTACGTTTGAATACAGCCAAATGCATAAAGTACTTGACCCTACCGCCCTCTACGGTTGAGAATGGCGTTTACCTAAATAAAAGTTTCTTGAGCTAAGAAACTGATTAGTTTCAACCAAGCTCAGAGTTATTGACTCAGGTGGTAAAAAATTTGATCCAACGGCAATATTAATTAGTATGTAACTATTGATACTTTTCGTAGAATAAAAAGTTTGGTTTCATGTAAATAAATATTACATTTCACTGAAACTCGATTTGTAGTTGATTTAAAGGATCTTAGTTGAATGGGTCGAGAATTCAGTCGATAAAAATGATAGTATCTCTTATGTCAAGTGAAAGTTTCTTGGGTTAAGAAACTGATTGATTTGAGCTAAATTGAAGGGTTTTTGACACTAGCAAAGGAATAATTTGATAAAACAAAAAAAAACATTTGTATGTAATCATTATTTTTCTTCACAGAACAATAATTTCTCTTTTATATTAATAAATACCGGAATACCGCGGCAGACCATGAATATTGTACGGAATGGGAAAGGCGTCTAGAGTTTCGTTGGAAGTTGCAGAGAGGGAGCGAGTATACCTCAAGCGTCAACCGTCTGCTTTTCAAGACACGTCGTAAAGACAACCGTTCCCATCACGTCGGGGTCACCAATGTAGAATCGAAGGAATTTATCCCTACTTATGCGTTTCGTCCCTGGCGCACACATTTGGACTCATCAGTAAGGCTTGTGTGCGCCATGCCATAGACGCAGTGGTTAGAAGTTTTGAGGGAGCCGCCGGGAGTTGAACCCGGCACCTAGTACCTAATCGGTGTGAAACCGGCTACCGAAGCGCTGTGAACTAAGCTATGCGTGGCTATATAGAGTGCCGCCAAGAGATCCCTATACACTCCCCTGCCGCTACAATAGCTATAGTCCAGGCAGTGGGTTATCATCTCATCCCTGTCATCATCCAATACCAGATCACCCGGTTCTTCACCAACACAAAGATATTTGGTTTTCTCTAAGTTGACATTTAAGCCCCACTTCTCGTATTCTTTAATTAGCTTGCGCATCATGTATTCCATGTCATCTTTATCACCGAATACAACAATATTGTGAGTAAAATGCACAAATAATTGCATTTAAATGGGATATATTTAATATAAAAGAGATAGAGTTTTGATTTAATTGCAGCCAATATAAAAAAATTGCTACAATTAATTCGTTTTATTAAATCAATTACGCAATAATTTTTTACAAATGTCACTTCATATTGCAACAATTATATGTTCAATTTTATTCAAATATTTATAGTTTTCTTCAAGTAAATGAGGCGAATAATATAATCTCACGAGATTCTTGTCTCAAGAAACTGTAGTCGTTGCATCAACTGACAGAATTTACGACAACCGTACCTTCGTTCTATTGAACAAATAAAAATGAAACGAACGAATGGTTTCGTTAAAACCTATTTAGAATAATGTATTTGTATCAATCAATTATGGATATTGAGACAAGTGCATAAACAATTTCTTGTAAAATGTATGTTTATGTTGAATCAGTTGTTTCTTTCATTTCGCTGAAATGTGAAAAGTTTCAAGCGAATGTTTTAGCTGTTCTCTATAATCAACTAGGTTGTTTTAATCAAGAAAAATAGTTCATTTGGAGTAATCAATTTTAGATTAATTCAAATTAAAATGGTTTGATTGAAAAAAAAATTCTCAAACTCCTGAGGAGTTTGAGCGCAGAATTTTATTTTTTACAGTGTATATATATGTAATTAATATTGCAATTATATTTGCAAAAATCAATCATTCTCTATATAGAACAATTGATTAGTTGAGCTTTTCCAAAGTTCAATATTTTCTAACATACTACATATGTATATAACTTCTTTTAAATATTAGCAGGGGTTGGTTACGGGGTGTCATACAATTCGGTGTATGACATGAAAGCCTAAGAAAAAATTGTGTGCACAAAATAAGCCTTAATATATTTAAGGGACGTTTAAGAAATGAAACCTTTATTTTATTGAACATTTCATAAGAGTTCCATTCAATATTCCATAATTCTCTATCGCTTATGTTCATATTGAACAATGGTATCATACCAGAATGGTTTACGTGACTTCAATCTGGTAATTCTTTTTTACGGAATGTATGAAATAATTGGAAATAATATAGGAAAAGAAAGATATTTGCTCCAAGAATTCAGAGCTGCAGTCTGTCTGCGAATGTGGGGAGGGATAACGTTAGACAAAACTGGTAACCAATGAACCGGTGTAGATCTTATGGTGCCAGTAATTATTCCCATAGATGTGCATCAATTTTTTGTGTATGTGCACGATTAAACCAAACAGAGCAACAATATTCAACTGCAGTAAAGACTAAGGCTAAAGATACTGTGCGAATAGTGAAAGCATTAACACCCCAAGGTGATCCAGTTAATTTCTGAATAATATTATTCCTAGATTTCAATTTTAGGCTCAGATCATCTTAATGAGCCTCGTAATTGAGAGATGCATCTAATTTAAATCCAAACTATTCAGGATAGAAATTATATGATTACTCAGATGAAAACAAGATACCTCAATTTTGTTGGGATCGGGACATAAATGCCACTCAATTAAATAATTCTTTAATCTCCAAATCAGATGATAGTATGTTTTCCAGGGTATGGAAATCCGAATAGTGGTAAACATTAGCAATGTCAACAGCATAAACAAATTTCTGAAATAATGTCATGGGTAAATCACTGAAATATGAATTGAAAATTAAAGGAGCTGAAACTGATTCTGTTCGAAGATCGTTTTTCAATGTTTTGAAAATGATACCTTTATTTTCAACAAAAACATGAAACCTTCTAACAGATAACATATTTTTCAATAATCTTAGCATTTTTCTACACTTCAGATGGGTATAGAGTTTGAAAATTAATCCATCCTTCCACACAGTGTCATATGCCGAAGATAATGAAAGCAGCTTCTGCTTTCAACCTATTATCAAAGCCTGATTCAAAGAATGCCGCAGTATACCTGGATATACAATGAAAACAGACCTCTTCATTCGCCAACATTGACTTGACATCAGTATTTTGGCTAGCTGATATATGCTACTGCTGTAATGATTACCAGATTTCGTATTAATTCGAAACCCTAACGAACTTTCACAAATATACAATTTCAGATACCTCTATATCTTCCGAGTCCTCGCTCCAGTATATGTAATAGTCTCTTTGTTTCAATTCAATCTATATCACCTGAAACGGTCGGGGAAAATAATTAATCTTCCTTATACATTGAAACCCTTAGAATGAAATACCCATATCCGTGAATAAGGTTAACAAGTTTGAACCTAGTTTTATTGTAGTGGATGAGCATCTCGTGTTCTATTCAATTCTACATGGAGAAATAACACAACTTGGATGTTATATTATTATTATTTCAGCTATTTCATCTAGCGCGTGGATATCTTTTATCATTAAAACTTTCTGACAAAATCTCATCAGGTTTTGTCTCATTTGTACCATACAAAACGAGTATTATGCAACGTATGGGAAAAACTTCAGTAGATACCTTTCCTCCCTTCAGTGTTATGTCAATGTGGAACTTGTACACAAGATAAACATGTAAAAAGCACCAACATGAGGGCAGGAGCTTTTGACCGCTTGTTCTGAAGACTTCTCCCGGACTCTGGAATGGTGTGATACTAAAACAATCTTCCCATACATTCAGGTCCATGATCGCATCTTGTTATATTTCTATAGACGTTATTGATATCTCATATATTCTCTCCGTCTAAACAAATGATTATTTATTCATTTACTCAAGAGAAATGACAAGAAGTCCGTTAGAAGTATTTATGATCGATGCTATCACAGATACGTATGCGATTGACAAGTGTCGGACTTTTTAATTAGTGTCAGTTGGAAGAAAATTAATGGAAATCTTTCATTATGGTGAAATCATGTACGTTGTCAAAATTTTGAAGAGCACCGATGTAGGTTTTAAGGAGAAGGAAATTAAGGCTTCGAACAAAACATAGGGAAAACTCTTAATCTTTATTTTTAATTTCAGATATAGGTTTATTCATTCATCGTGGCGTTTGTATTTATATCATATTGTTTCAGAATAAGGAAAAAGACTCTTATTCACCCGAACAGAATGCTACTAGATTTGTTATAGTTTGAATATTTACTCGTAGAATTTTGGATCTGAAAGAAGCATTTCCTCAAACCTGAAAATGTGAAGTAGAATCAAAGAATCAACCGATTTATCGATATAAAATCTATGATTTTTATGGATTTCATCATTCATTCGCAGGGTCGATAAAATCGGGGTGTTTTAAGGATTTTGCGTTTTATCATCGGCGTCATCCAATCCAAAATCACATAGCTGAGTACTCAGCATTGAACCCTCCATTACACTCATTCCAAATTCTGCTTAATCAGACCATACCGTCTTCAAACTTCATTCCCTACTTGAATGACCTCATCGAACTGAGACGGTGGCTTTGAAAAGGTTCCGCCCAATTTAAGAACACGCCAACGATTCGGAATAACCCCAGCCTCGATATTAAGAAATTATGCTAAATGCTTTCGAATGCTCTGCCCAGGTCACAGATAATCCCTATAGGGCACTCGACTACCACCAATTCGTTCACTTCTTTATCATTCATCGCATGACTGACCGTTCCTCTAGATTCAAGAAGGTCGAGACTGAAACGAAACCAACCCTTTTGATTACTTTTAACTATACATGAAAGGATATTTTCACGTTTGCACTTGGATACTGCAATTACAGTAGAGACCTTTTGGAAATTGCCTCACTCGAACGAATACACGCACGTTTATAAAATTTTGCTTGGAAATCGTAGGAAATTCTTTTATTACATAAATTCATCTAAATGTTAGCATTTGAAATTGAATAGAAAAAATATGATTTTGTTTCCCAAATTCTTGACAATTTCTACACAGCAGAATAGAAAGGAAATAGAAGGAAACAAGTCAAAATACAAACATTGAATCAAAACCACAATATCTCATGATGAAAACCGAACATAATGATGCATCACAGTAATTCCTGAATCATTCTATATTCTTGAGAACCACCTGTAATTTGAAAAACAGATTTTGGCAGTCTCATATTTTCTATCTCCTATTTCCAATTCGCGAAGACATAAATTTTAGAAGTGAAAAGTGAGATAGCCGACGTTCGAGTACTACATGGGATGTGATGAATACGAAATCATATGGGTTTAACTGAATCATTGATACGTTCTACGAATTCAATATGTTCGACCTTATGCATAAAAGATTGTTGCGGAGCGAGCTGTTCGAAAAGTTCAATATGTGTATTCTCTTCGTACTAGAAGTAAAATAATATATTCCACTTTCTGTTCAGTCCTGAATCTATTACTTTTAAAAATCGCTGATACAGAGAATGAAAAATGTGCTCACACATCTGTGTAATAATTCATGTTGTCGCCTTTTGCGGAGATATTTGTCAATCGAGAACTGACGCCTGCATGAAAGATTGGTACACGAAATAAATCCGTATATCTCGAAATGAACGCAAGATTGAATGAAATCTGAAAGGAGAAATATGCGTGATCTCTTCAATATTCCGATATAACATCATTTGTCATTTATTTAAGAGGAAGAAATGTCAAAACATCCGTCAGAAATGTCACTGCTTGGTGGTCTCACAAATACGAGTTCAATTGACATCGATCGTACTTTCAATCATTGCATGATTCAATTAAACTCTTATCTAATAGATTAATTCTTATTATTTTGCCTTGTAATCGTTTAGCGTTATTGCTTTCATTAGAAAGAACCGAAATAAAGAACAGATAATCGCTTGGTTCTAACCATTGTGTTTTAGTTACCATCTATTAGGTATACCGGTATGAAATGAGCGTTTTTTCATGAAAAAAACACTAATCATTAATGTAAAAATGAAAGGCATTTCATTCAAAGTATTGGCCATTGTTTTTAACCACCATTATGGCAAGTTGTGGATACCACGCCAATAAAATTCTTCGTCTTTTAAAGCAAACCAACCAGATACCCAATTTTCGATCTCCTCGTAGGAATCAAAGTGCTGCTCAGCCAATGCGTGACCCATCGATGAAAACAAATAGTAGTCGGAAGGAGCCAAGTCTGTAAAATACGGCGGATGGGGTAGCAGCTCCCTGCCAAGTGTTTTTATTTTATCCTGAACCGGTTTTGCTTTGTATGCGCATGTGCATTGTCATGGAGCAAAATTGCCTTGCCGTGTCTTCTGGTCCATTCTGGTTGTTTCTCGATCAATGCATGGTTCAAATTTATCATTTTTTGGCAGCAGCGATCAGTATCAACGGTTTCCCCAGGTTTTAGGAGCTCGTATACCAGATCTTTCTGGTCCCACCAAACACACACTTCTTGCCGAATCGATCTGGTTTTGCAGTCGATGTTGATGGTTGTCCCGGATTGACCCGTGATTTTTTCCATATAGGCTTCATAAAATAATCGTAATTGATTCCTCGCTTATCCCATGGTGAAACATAGTTTGATATTAATTAACAAAAATTGAATAAAAACACTTGACTGTACGTTTCACAAATTTTATTTAGAGCATCGTTGACATGCATGTTTCGGGTTTCATACCATTTTCAAAACTGAATATAAAACAATATCGGTTAATAAAGTACACATTTACATAACATATCAAGTAACACATGTTAAAATTGGTGATAGACGGAAATCTAACTGATCATTTACAATGGGAAGATTTTGTTTAAAAGCTGATGTTATTTCTAAGTATTCTAAAAGGTCCATGCGTTTACCTTTATGGCATTTGTGCAATATTTTGGGTTTTTCAAAATCAATAAAATGGTTTGAGGTGATACAGTGACTAGAGAAACCAGTAGTGGGTTTGTTTTGGAGGATTGATTTTTGTGTTCATCAATTCTTTTTCCCAGCGAACGATTACCTATGTAAAATGCAGGGCATTCATTACAGTGAAGCTTATATACACCGCTTAATTGCGTGTTGTTTGCTCGCTCCTTACCATTAAAGAACATTGATCTCAGATTTTTCTTATTAGTACAACTAATGTTAATATTATAATGTCTGAGTCTTCTGCAAATTTTATCACTCAGGGATGGGATGTAGTCGATATATGCGTATTTTTTGGTTTCGATTTCATTATTTGGTGGATAAATTGAATGTAACAATTTCTTCTGCCGCTTTCAGAAAAGGAATTGATCTATTATATCCGGGAGTAGCCATTATTCACAGCTAAAAATTTCAGTGTGCGAACCTCCTTGTCATAGTTAATTTTTGACATTGGAATCGAGGCTAATCTATGAGTTAGTGAATGAAATGCTGACATTTTGATTTTATAAGGATGTGAACTACTATTTGGTATTAAAATATCAGAGAAGGTGGATTTTCTGTATATATCAAATTCAAGGTGTTCATTTTTTCTTTTAATCTGTATATCTAGGAAGTTCAGACATCTATTATCATTCTCTATTTCTAATGTGAATTTGATGGAATCATGGATGGAGTTCAACAATTCCAAAAATGCCGTCAATTCCGATATCGATCCTGTCCATACGCAAAAAACATCATCCACATATCGCTTCCAGAGTAGCACAAAACCCGTCAAGCGAATGTCTTCTGAGGAAAATATTTTTTTTTCAAGAGCTGTCATAAATATTTCGCTGAATAAATTAGATGATGGGGATCCCATAGGTAAGCCATTTAGTTGTTGGTAGATTTTATCATTGAATCTGAAGTAGCTCTGTCCCAGACATATCTTAAGAAGTCTCATTACCTCTTCTTTCGTTTCAATGGTGACTGAGGGGTTTTCATCAAGTTGTTGTTCCACTAGTGATTCGACTACTGTGGTTGGAATGGACGGAAATAAATTTACTACATCGAACGAAACCATTAATGCATTGGTTGGAACTTTGAGTGCCTTTAATTCATTAGTTAGTGTAGTGGTATTTTTGATAGAATATTTAGCATTATGTTGAATCAATTCCGGTAGTATGGAGTTCAGATATTTACACAATTTTGAAGCTGGTGCATTGGTGTAGGAGACAATAGGTCTCATTGGACAATTTTCCTAATGTATTTTTGGGAGTGAGTATAAAGAAGGTATTGTGGGATTCATCACGGTCAGAGAAATATTTACCTGATACAATAGGTTAGGGCAGTTTTTTATTGCTTTTTTGACTTCACCTTGAAATTTTGATGTTGGGTCGGATTTTAATTTTTTGAAATCGTTGGGGTTCAGAAGAATTTCCGTTTTTGTTAAATAGTCATTTTTATATAAAATGGTTACAGTATTGCCTTTGTCAGCTTACGTTATTATCAAGTCATTATCTGCGACTTTTTTCTTTATTTGATTCACTAATTTCATTTCTTTGCTATTATTATTAAAAGTCGAATTGGAGATAATTTCTGCACATAATGCTTTCTCCATATTCCGTTCATTTGGGGACTCGATTTTATTTAATTCTACGTTCACGGCTAGGTGTTTACGGTCAGATAAATTAAAATTATTCGGGCTATACTTCAAACCTTTACACAATAAGTTCAATTCTTGTTCTTGAAATTGTACATTTGTGAAATTTTTTACCTTTTCATTTCGCAGGTGTTTCACTCACTGATGTCAGGTTATTCTCACTTATTCGTCTATTATTAAAAAGTTTATCAAGTTTTCTAAGATGAATCAGATATTGATTGTGGCCTGAATACCTCACTTCCTCTCTGATGGCAGAAACCAAATAGTCAAATTCAATGGGGTTGAGTCGATAGGTTAATTCACTATGTATTATTTTAAGGTATAGTTTATTGTTGTCTCTTATCCTGTACCACTTTTTCGTTTCCAGCTTGATCCATGTTCTTATCGCAGTGTTTATCGCTGATTTCGCCTCGGATGAATTATGTTTACAATTGATTTTCATGTATTTCGGTTTTAATCCATTGAATAGGCACTGTTTGTTGGACCATAAATGGTTATTACACTTCGTGAGCTTCAAAAGTACCTTTCTATAAAGTATTGCGAGTCGTGAAATATTTGCATTCTTGATAATCGTAATTGATTCCTCGCTTATCCCATGGTGAAACATAGTTTGATATTAATTAACAAAAATTGAATAAAAACACTTGACTGTACATTTCACAAATTTTATTTAAAGCATCGTTGACATGCATGTTTCGGGTTTCATCCCATTTTCAAAATTGAATATAAAACAATATCGGTTGATACAGTACACATTTACATAACATATCAAGAAACACATGTTAAAATTGGTGATAGACGGAAATCTAACTGATCATTTACAATGGGAAGATTTTGTTTAAAAGCTGATGTTATTTCTAAGTATTCTAAAAGGTCCATGCGTTTTAAAATGGGATGACACCCGAAACATGCATGTCAACGATGCTTTAAATTAAATTTGTGAAACGTACAATCAAGTGTTTTTATTCAATTTTTGTTAATTAATTTCATAAAATAAATCCATTTTTCATCGCCAGTAACAATCCGATTCAAAACCGATTTTCTTTCGTGTCTTTGAAGCAAAATTTTACAAAAATTTCAAGGTTCTCCATCGGCTTTCCAATCAATTCATGTGGTACTATCTTTCCCATCGCTTTCAAACGGTCAGAAATTGTTTGATGTATAGCATTTAACATAATAATGCCAGTTATAACATATGCTGGATAATATATGCAGGTTGGCCCTACGCTATAGAAATAGAATAATCTCCATGCCATACCATATTCCTAACGTAAGGGATAGAATAACAACCAGTCCTCTCGCTCCAATTATTATATTATTATTAAAGCTATTCTGAATACATCATCGTCCATGTAAATTGGAATTGGCCTGAAGTCCTAGAACTTGTCATCACAAGAAATGTCTCCTGCAGATCCTCCTTGGGTATCATCCCAATATTAAGCTTTAAGATATCCTAAAACAGCACCCTTAAGTCATTCCGAATTTCCTCAAACCATTTATGGACATCTACATTCGAATTAATAGGATGAAATTGTATTCAATTATATAATTGTAATCGAGGTTGGTGAAGGAGCTCGAGCATGCTTCTGATAATCAAAGCCTGAGACAATAGGGTGCTATTCCAAGTATTCCTCCCTACGATGAAGTAAATGAAAGGTGTATTCGACATGATATTTATCACACTGAACTGAAAAACGGGTCGTTTTTTCGTCTGTCTGTCCATCTTTCGAGGGACCTACCAATCGCCGAAGATTTTTTTTTTTTTTTTTTTTTTCTGCAGAGTTAATTCTGGGTTACCAGAGGACGGCGAACGAATTTTCGCATCCAAAATTGGTCTGAAAATTGGTTGAGGACAGGATGTCCCAAGTTCGATTACCCATCAGACTTCACTAAAGATCTGAAATGATTTGAGATCTCAAAATAAGTGTTATGTTGTTATCGTTCTTCAAGGATTAAAAATATTCTTGAAACATGAGCATAAAGCGAAATTAATTTTCCAAAAATATTTGTTTCCGATCATTCTTTTCTCTGATTATTGAGTAATCAATCAGGATATTCTTGCAGATTTACTATTCCAGCAATTTATATGTATTACGATATTCAACTATTTAATCGTTATCACTTGGTAACAGTCCACTTCAAAGCCTCAACACCAAGTTTGATGAAATCCATAAATAATTCGGGATTCACATCTTTCTGAAAAGAAGGTTCCAAAGTAGAAGGCTTTCGACCGCAGCAAGAGTTTTATACAAGTATAAACTCTTTTTCGTGCCATGAATGAAACGCATAATTATGTAAACAGAAACATTCTCATAAAAATGTTTACTCGAAAGCTTTGAAATAGAGGTCTTTATGCCGAGCGCCCACAACATAGATAATCCGCTATTCAGAGTTGACGTGCATTGTGAGGAGACCGAGTATGAGACTAGAAGTTCCATTTCAGAGGAAGCTATAATTAAAGCATTGATAGCGAGCATACCAAGAACCTCATTTCAGAGAATCGTATCGAATATTATCGAGAAACTAAGATCTTATGAAATTTAATCCAACAATATAATTCAAGTATTTCCGACCGAGGAAAATTAGCCAGAGTTGATTCCCAATTACACAAAACATACATAAATTGTTAGGTGAAGTTGATTTTATGCGATAACACTACACTCCCCATATTTATACTTGCTTGATGTACAATGGTAGTTGAAACGATATTTAGGACTGCCAATTAATTTCTAGTGTAGGATTTCCATTCTGTTAGCACGCAGTTTGTTAGAACACAAATCGGTTGGATCTAATATGTCCTTTGTTAATAATAATTGGGGAGCAGCACCACTTTCGTTTCCATTTCGGTGGAGCAATAAGAATACTTCTCAAATAATGCATTATAATTGGATGGATAACAAACGAAGAACTCAATATCATCTATTAGCGAGTTTCGAAACCTGATCTTTAATGGCCAACCCTAATTCCTACCCAAATGTATGTTTTCCATAAATGAATATTTCATTACGTCAGATAAATCCATATTTTATTGAATACTCAAATCTTGTAGGAAACACACTCAGTTATGTGATGCTGAAAAAACTTCAACTGATTCATTAGGTACTCGTTAATAGGTCCGAAAAACTTCGGTTTAAAATGGTTTTATGGAGGCACTTTCTAACCTACATGTTTTATGGTAAAACCAAAAAATTGAAACTCACCTTCCCGAAACTCCCTTTTCCAATGGCTCTCAGTATTTGGAAATGGTCAAAATTCACTGAAAACAAAATATTTCGTTACTTTTTGCAGGTAATGAATATTTTAATCGACATCACATAATCAATTTTATATGGAAAGTTAGACGATGCGTGTTTAATTACGCAGCGGCACAAGAAAAGTCTCCAAGGCATCGCTGAAACTCAATAATGAATATTCAGGAATTGAGTGGAGGAACCAAGGACGGGCTTGCCAAATAATTCATTTTTCAATAAAGGTTCTGGTAGGATTCAGTTTTACAGTGTAAATAACTCTAATGTTGAGATAAAATAATTGATCATTTGGAATTTTCTTAACCTAATTTATTCGAGTTAAAACATATAAGACGTTTCGGGTTCGGGCCCTTTTTCAATCTAAAAACAATCATCATAAACACAGTTACATATACAATTCTTTTTGATAGAGATCTGTTACCTTTGTTTTAATAATTTCCAAACTTCTGCGTATAGTGCATGTGTCCTCATTCTTCATCCATAATATAATGTGGCACCAAGTTATTGAAATGTCAAGTTGGTGTCAATGTCACTCTTCTTCTTCTTTTGTTGTCGTTCTCCGCTGTTTTCTTTATAAGCATTGAATATATCTTGCTCAGACCATTCACGTCTGCTCTGTCGTTGATAGAGTTAGGGTTTCGTTTTATATAAATCATCTCCAAAAATTCTCTAGTTTTTATTCTTTTCCCTATCTAATATTCTTGTATTTTCGAAATTGAAAGTGTGGTTGTTTTCTATCGTATGTTTGTAGAGGGCTGTTTGAGTTTTAGAATATTTGTGTCCTTTTATCCTGTTGTTCAGATTTTGTTCCGTTTGTCCTATGTACACTCCATTACATTGGTTGCATGGTATCTCGTAGACGATATGTGATTTTTGACCTTTCAGGACTATTGCCTTCAATCTTGAAAATAATTGATTAATCTGTATGAATGGTTTGTGTGCAATCTTTATATTGGGGTATGGTCTTATTATATTCTCTATTTTCTCAGACAGTGTTGGGATGTATGGTAGGGGTATATAAACTATTGGTTCAGTTTTGGATTTTGGAAACTTGATGAGTTGTAAAATTTATGAGTGCGTTGTTTTATTGTTTTCTTTATCATTTCTTGGGGTAATTGTTTGTGGCAAGTAGGAAGGAGATCTGATTTAGTATCTCCGGTCTATAACGTGGTGAAGTTAATTTGATTGCTCGATCTATATAATTGGTTACTATTGCTTTTTTTGTTGATGTTATGTGTTGAGTTATAATCAAGTATCCGGTCTGAGTTAATGGTTTTCTTAGCATTTTAGTTTCTATTTTGTTATTTTCTCTAATGATGGTCATGTCCAAAAGTTGATTCTATTGTCCAGTTCTGTTTCTAGAGTAAACTTTAGTTTATTGTTAAAATTATTTAAAACTTCCATTATTTCTTCAATTTGATCTTCTGTTGTTATAATCAAACAATCATCCACGTACCTCTTGTTTGATTATAACAACAGAAGATCAAATTGAAGAAATAATGGAAGTTTTAAATAATTTTAACAATAAACTAAAGTTTACTCTAGAAACAGAACTGAACAATAGAATCAACTTTTGGACATGACCATCATTAGAGAAAATAACAAAATAGAAACTAAAATGCTAAGAAAACCATTAACTCAGACCGGATACTTGATTATAACTCAACACATAACATCAAACAAAAAAAGCAATAATAGTAACCAATTATATAGATCGAGCAATCAAATTAACTTCACCACGTTATAGACCGGAGATACTAAATCAGATCTCCTTCCTACTTGCCACAAACAATTACCCCAAAGAAATGATAAAGAAAACAATAAAACAACGCACTCATAAATTTTACAACTCATCAAGTTTCCAAAATCCAAAACCGAACCAATAGTTTATATACCCTACCATACATCCCAACACTGTCTGAGAAAATAGAGAATATAATAAGACCATACCCCAATATAAAGATTGCACACAAACCATTCATACAGATTAATCAATTATTTTCAAGATTGAAGGCAATAGTCCTGAAAGGTCAAAATCACATATCGTCTACGAGATACCATGCAACCAATGTAATGGAGTGTACATTGGACAAACGGAACAAAATCTGAACAACAGGATAAAAGGACACAAATATTCTAAAACTCAAACAGCCTCTACAAACATACGATAGAAAACAACCACACTTTCAATTTCGAAAATACAAGAATATTAGATAGGGAAAAGAATAAAAAACTAGAGAATTTTTGGAGATGATTTATATAAAACGAAACCCTAACTCTATCAACGACAGAGCAGACGTGAATGGTCTGAGCAAGATATATTCAATGCTTATAAAGAAAACAGCGGAGAACGACAACAAAAGAAGAAGAAGAGTGACATTGACACCAACTTGACATTTCAATAACTTGGTGCCACATTATATTATGGATGAAGAATGAGGACACATGCACTATACGCAGAAGTTTGGAAATTATTAAAACAAAGGTAACAGATCTCTATCAAAAAGAATTGTATATGTAACTGTGTTTATGATGATTGTTTTTAGATTGAAAAAGGCCCGAACCCGAAACGTCTTATATGTTTTAACTCGAATAAATTAGGTTAAGAAAATTCCAAATGATCAATTATTTTATCTCAACAATAACTGATGGAATAAATATACCAACAAACAAAAATAACTCTAATGTATTGAGATTGATTTAATGTTTAATTCAAACCTTGACGCAAGGGTTGATAATTGTTACCACCTTGTTCGAAATTTGTTTCGAAGACTGAAAAAAAGTTTTGTTTCATTGCCTTTTTAGGATGTCATTTATAGCGCTGGTGAAAAACTCAACTGTTGGTACTATTGATCTGTTCCAAAATCTGTTATTCCAGAATATCGAACATCAAACCGCATATGATGTGTCCTGTAAATGAAATTCTGCATATGCACACCAATGAATTAAACTCGGAATATTCGATTGGGATTGCGTATATTAAGTGCTCTTCTTTCTTTTGTCTTTGAAGGTCAAGAGATGCCTTATTTTTTTCTTACGTGAATTTTATGATAACTTTAATCCAAACACTTCATTATCGTCTCAACTCCATCATAAAAAAATTGTTCAATTACTAGATCAAAACCGATGCTTTCGCCATTTGACTTCTCACTTCATTTTCCAAGGTGGAGACACTTATTTCATTAGATTACTTACATAAATATGATAATTGAAGTACTTAATCATCGCCTAAAGAATTTTTGGGACAAAGTATTGATCACTGAAAAAAAAACAATTTCTTGTTCAACAACATCGATACCGATTCATCCGCCATTTCGCTCCTTATAAGCATAAAAAAGGTGAAGATCATTCTTTCATTAAATGAATTTTATGATTGAAATAATAATAGAATTCAACCATTGTAAGCTATCTTCTCGAAAATGGGTGCAATTACAAGAAAAACATATTTTTACACCCACACCGCAACCGATGCTTTCGCCATTTCGCTGATCACGTCCAAAGGTATTTTTCGAGAGGAAAAAACTTTTTTGCTTCCAATGCTTACTTTAATTAAATGAATTTCGCAATTAAAACTATTCAGAATTTTCATTAATGCGACCAATATTTCTTTGAAAGGGGTCATAAAATGTAAAAAAAAACAATTTGGTACGACAACATCAATACCCATGCTTTCGCCATTTCGTATCTCCAAGCCTAAGCCACTTTTCAGGTTGATGAGATTTTTGGATTGTCATTTCGCTCATTACATAAATTTCGTGATTATGAATTCAATAACTTCAATATCGCCTGAATTAGTTTTCCGATATTCAAAAAATATATTTTTCTACGACAAAATTAAATTCATTAAGGTTTTCTCAGTTCGTGACGATGATAATTCAGGAATTTCATTATCGCAATCAAGTTTCATGCAAAATGTGTATCATTTTGTGTTCGTTAGATTATACTATGTTCTATTTCGTTCTCAAAGAAAACTGGAAAGAGAAATATTGGTGCATGGGTAATAATAAAACTGTATGTTTCACACGAAAATGTGATATTTCCTGAAATGAAATAGAGATATGGAAATCAGTACAAAATTCCCGTCGCGTCGTTTTATATATGTGGCGATGCGAACAAGTCCAGCTATTCAGACAAAGAATGACTCTCGGAATAAGGATAAAATAGATAAAGCTCACATTGCCAAACGTGAGTAAAAGTACCCTACGTGAAGAGCGCTACGTGTCTTGGCTGGTTAACAACAGCGTATAATAAAAATGTTACGGAGAATAACATAATAGTTGGATATTCAACTAGTAGAGTAGTGTGCATACATATTAGTTGCTATCCAAGAATAAAAACCCTTAGGTTCAGTATAATCTCTCATTTAAGCAACTACCTGAGAAATTATATGGATATATCAAATGCATGGCAAATTGCACACCAACTGGTGTTAACTTTCGCGAATATGGATTTTCTGAAAATAAACCTTATCTATAAATCCTTTTTAAGCAATGGAAAAATTGAAATTATCAACCATGAGAAGAAAAATCAATAATGCTCGTGAAACATTCTTGTTCAAGATAAATCTTTCTTTTATATGTTTTCCTAATACATTTCACTCTATATTCTTTGGAATTGCACTCTGAAATTCATACAGTTGATTTGATATTAAAGTAAAGCACTCTGGGTAGAGGCTCTGAATATTTAATTATCGGATCTCTCAGGATTCATGAAATTTGAATAGCATATTAGTGTTAAAGGGTTTTGAGGCAAATGAGTTCGAGCAGGGCGTTTCAGTAAATTAATTATATCAAATATAATTCACTGGTTGATGAACTTTGTCTGGTTGGTTATTTCATGCTAGAAAATGTATTTGATGACGAGATATTGTTGATGATGGAGCTCGTGTTGAATGATTGTTTGGGCTATTACCATCATCTATTGTGGATGTAATGATTTCCGACGTTTCGATAGACATCTTCTATTTTTATCAAGGAGAAAAGTAAGAAACCTTTTGAGAATTATCAATTTTCAAAAAGTCAATTGACAGAAGTCATGAAAGAAAATGAACGATGTTATATACTCATCTGTGATATGATGATCTTTTTAAGTTGGATCGAACTATCGGCGTCCAAACTTCTGGCAGATCTATAGATGGAGCGCTTATGGAATCAGGTGTTATTTTCATAAATGCTGCTTCTTTGATTTTTTCTTCTTGCAAGTTTTTCTTCTTTGGATATTATTGATGCTTCATCCCACTTTATACGATGATTCTCATCTACAGCATGTTGGACCAACCTGGATTTGTCGCTGTCTAGTACTCGTAGAAGCTTGTGATGTTCTTTTATTCGTACATTCAGAAGGCGTTTATTTTCTCCGATGTAAGATCTTCCGCACTCGCAAGGTAATTCATATATGCAGTTCTTTGTCCTTTGTGTCTCATTATTAGGCTTAACTTTTGTAAGTTTAGCTCTGATAGTGTCTTGAGTTTTGAATGCAGTCGTTATGTTGTTACAACATAAGAGAAACTAAACGCCCTCTGAATGTACGAATAAAAGAACATCAGAAGCTTCTACGAGTACTAGACAGCGACAAATCCAGGTTGGTCCAACATGCTGTAGATGAGAATCATCGTATAAAGTGGGATGAAGCATCAATAATATCCAAAGAAGAAAAACTTGCAAGAAGAAAAATCAAAGAAGCAGCATTTATGAAAATAACACCTGATTCCATAAGCGCTCCATCTATAGATCTGCCAGAAGTTTGGACGCCGATAGTTCGATCCAACTTAAAAAGATCATCATATCACAGATGAGTATATAACATCGTTCATTTTCTTTCATGACTTCTGTCAATTGACTTTTTGAAAATTGATAATTCTCAAAAGGTTTCTTACTTTTCTCCTTGATAAAGATAGAAGATGTCTATCGAAACGTCGGAAATCATTACATCCACAATAGATGATGGTAATAGCCCAAACAATCATTCAACTAGAAAATGTATAGTTCCTGATCATATCAAAAATTAAATTTGGTTTTTATTTTATTTTCCGTGCAAATCAATAAGTATCGCTTAAAAATCCAGAAATAAGTTTTGTACCATATAGATAATAAAAACTGATTTGATTGCTCGCCTCTTTTCAGAACATCGTTATTGGTATTTCAATGTATTCGTCGAATTGCAATATGTGTCAAGAATTTTCTTCCTCCTTGATAAGATATCTTATCTTTGGATTTGAATGAATGAGGAACCAAGTCTGTTATCCTCTGTCTTGCAAGGATTTCAATCTGCATCAACTCATTACGTCAGTTTGATTAAGTATTTCGTGAAACCTATCTTCGATTTTTTTGAGAGCTATTGATTGTCTATCTCTCGTAAAAAAATGTTCTCTCCAATTCGGAAACGTGTTGGGCTATCTTCAATCAAACAACAGAAGTTAAGTGGCGCAAATAGCAGTGGATTTAATCGAAGGCTGAATTATGTCGAATCATGTTATTCTAACAGACCCTATATTTTCACTAATTAACGAGTCCCCTTTCACTTTTTGTAATATTCTCCTACCGGATTCGCTGATTTGTAAAAATTTGCATGCGCTGGTAAAACGAAGATAAAATTTGAATGAATGTATTCTGCTTGAGCAAATTCACTTTAACAGTTCAGGGGACTTTTCATATGTGAATTCGTTTTCACCGAGAGTTATATCATTTCGGCATACCGAGGTCAAATTTAATTATGTATGTTCGTCCGTTTACCCCCCTATGAACCGATTGAATATTTCAAATTTACTGGACATATTTTCACTCTGAATGACACGCCAAAATTCGTTCGCTGACAAAATTTGGATGTTCTATATAATTTTTAGAATATCTTGTGAACGAAAATGTATAAGAAAAAGTTCATTATAGTTCCAAAAATCGATAAAAATTTTTAGTTTTGTGTGTGGAAATTATGTAACTCTCGGTGAAAAGTCTTCAGAAGTCTCTAAAATTGTAAGGTAAATTTGCTTAAGCAGAACATTTTTATTCCATTGTTAAATAAGCTTCACCGGAGTATGGAAATTTTTACAAATCAGTGAATCCGGAAGAACATTTCAAAAAGGGAAAAGGGACTCGTCAATTAGTGAAAATATAGAGTCTACTGGGATAACATGATTCGACAGAATTCAGCCTTTGATGGAATCTACTGCTTTTGCACTTTACTTCTTTTGTTCATTTTTTATTTGTAACTCATAATAACTTCTGCATCATTCTAATGAGAATTGCACTCCTTTCGTTGGCAAAGAGAATGGTACTCTAGTACACATATTTTGTTTTGCGTTTATTGATAGCAGAATATTTCATTGTTCTTACAAGGTCAGAACTACCTTTCCGTAAGAACATGCAATCGATTGACTTCTTGTGGTATTAGATAATAAAATTTCGAATTTGAGAAAATATTTCGTGTACAGGAGATAGACAATCGAAAGCTCAAAAATTGATATAATGAGATAAGACGCACAACATCAAAACTCTCTTATAGGTAATATATCTGACGAAAAGAGTAGATGCTGATTAAAAACCATGCAGGAAGGGAGCCACCACACTAGGTGTTCCATTATAAACTAGAAAAATTTCACTGAAACATCTCAGCTTTACACTGATACTTGCATTCAAAAAATCCTCTAGCCTAATGAAAGCAGTGGTTAATGTTATGAAGTCTGTGGGAGACTGGTTTTCAAACCACAATCTCATCTTAAATATTGAGAAGACGCAATGTAGTTTTTTCACAGTGTAATGATATCGTTGAATTCATTCTAGAAGATTGTTCATTCATTGTGGCAGTTGTATTCCATAATATTAGAAAATAGTTTAGACCAAGCGTGAAAGTTCTTGAACTCAAGTCAGTGCGTTTTTAGATTTTTACTTCATGTATCGCTATCCTGTTCGAATAGCGAGATTGGCTATCTGAAAGGACCAGGTTTAGTCGTTATGGATGAATCCGAACCTGAATAGGAAAAAACTTATTGTGATAAACCTGTTGCTGAATTATTCATCGAATAGAGAGACCTGAAAATGGGAGAACAACACCGGCTACACTTCATGAATATTTTCAACTTAACGAGTTTCTCTGTCTAAAATAAGTATGCCTCGCTAACGTGATCAGAATGAAATATTCAGGAATAAATAATGTTCCCATATTGTTTTCCACGTGTTGCAGTGAATTCTGATGAATCATGAAACATTCGATTCCGAACTCCCAAGCCATAAAACTCAATTTGCATGATGTCAATCCAAAAGCCATGATCGATATATGAAAATTTGGGATAACATTTCATCACACGCATAGGCGATTCGTTTATAAAGCTATGCTATGTTATTGCGCGCTTGTTCCAAACAAAAAAACGTTCTTTAAATGCCGAAAATTGTCTCGATCAATTAGATTCTACTGCCCGATGAAAAAAAACCTAGTGTGTACCGCCTGTTTACCGTATACACTTTATCTTCCGATGGAAATGAATTAACAAGATATTTCAGAAGACAAGAGCTTACTGGAAGGAAGATATCTATGTTTATAGAAAAGACAAACAGTCTTTAGGTTGATTTCAAGAGAAGGGAAATTAAGCTTTGAACAAAACTGAAGAAAAACACTCGATGTTCATTTTTAATTTAAGATATAGTTTTGTTTATTGTTTCACATTGTCTATCTCCATCTTTTTAGTATCATACTATTCCTGAGTGCAAGAAAAAACCTATGTACGAGAGCGAAAAAATCTCTGACCTCGAAACAGTGTTTTATTACATTTGTTATGCTTTCTTCTTCGAAAAAAGGTAATTACGCTGCATGCAATCAATATTGATAAATTTGAGAATTCGCGATAGTTTTCATTAACCCTGTTTATTGAAAAATTAACCAATTTTTAACGATGAAGCTCCATCAAGTACCAGTGTTTATCGATGGTATGTTGAATTCAACCAAGGTTGTAGTTCACTCCAAGAAGAATTTCGTGAAGATCAGAAGTAAACAGCAGTCGAATATTATTGCTGTGGTTGGCAGTGACGTAGATCTCTTACAACAGATCACAGCAATATATTTTTCTACAAAGTTGTTCCAGGATGATGAATACTTTGTATTCAACATATCAGGGCCGTGAATTGAAGCCATTTATTTTATTCGCCCATGCATTTTCTGGATGTGATTCTACTAGTGCTATGTACACTCAAGGAAAGAATAAAATAATACGTTTACTAGAGAGAAATCCCGATCTTCAGGAATCAGTGCAGATATTCTATCAAGAAGATGAAAGTATTAGAGAGCTTTATGCTATTGCTGAAAAAATAGTGGGATATCTGTACAACACAAGTGGGGAAAATTTGAGCATCGGCGAACTGGGATATAAAATATTCAGAACCCCAGTTTTAGGAACCAGGAAAATATCACCCCTAGTCCTCCAACAGAGTCAGCATTGATTGAACACACACGACGAGGTTATTATCAAATTCAGGTTTGGCTAGGACGACCTAGGCTAGGACGTCGTTGAAACCTGAACATTGGGGTTGGCATAGATCACATTGTATGCTACTTCCTAAAATGATGACCAAAGCAGTAGCTCCACAGGAATTATTGAATAATGTGATCAAATTCATTCACACCATAGTTTTATTAGTTTCAGAAATTCACTTTTATTCTTGTTTTTATTGATTCACATTCGTTAAAGGTATTCTGCAGCTGCAATGGAAAATGTGATACTTCTCGCTACAGTTGCAAAAAAAGCAGGACTGAAATGTAAAAGATTTTGCAAAATGTGTAACGGCATAACTTGTGAAAATGTCTCTGGCCTGATAAACAGAATATAAATGAACTCTGATGTCGATGAAGACGAATGGAATCTATATGATGTTGAGGGAGATGATATTGATGCATTTAATTGAAGAATTATTGGTAAAAATGAAAAAACAGTTTTTCCTGATATTATTCGATGCAGAAAGTTTAATTATTATTCATTAATGCTATTGCTCTTCAAATAATGACTACAGTTTTTTAATTCAACTCTTTTGTCCCATTACTCTGAATAAATTTCTTTCGAAGAATTACTATTATTTTACTATCAGAAACATACCTACCTACGTCTAAATTATTATTCGTATATCGTATGCATCTTAAGGAAATTCAGCTAGGAAGTTGTTCATAATTGCGGCTGAATACTATTTTAGTTTTTGAATTAAAAAAATTTCAATTTCAATTTCGTCAAATTACAAAATTTCCTTTTCAAAATTTATCCAATTTTTGACTTTTCTTTACTTTCATATTACTTCTACCCTCCATTATATCGCCTTCGCTAGCACATCAGATTAAAAAACCGAACATCGTTTTACCCAAACTGTCCATTTCCAACCAACTCAACATTATATGCTAGGGTTCGATGTAATAAATGCAATACAATAACAAATCGAGTAGGAGTCCAACTCTGGCGAATATCTGCCAGATGTTTGGTTCAGCTTTCAGGTAGGCATTTCATCGAGCGCCAAATTTTAAATTCGTTTGTATTGCACTACTAAAGAAATAAGCTGTTTATCAGTAAACAAATTCACTTTCGACAACGATAAAGTACATAAATTGGATTAGAATTTTCCGCTCTACAACTTTTGTTTAAAACTTCTTCTTACTAAACCTTCTAATTCGCGAAAATACCAGAAAAACCGTATTTTTCTCTATATTTTCAAGAATTTTTGAAAGTTCCTGAAAATGTTAACTCTTGCATTTTAGACCATATGTTTTTCTCATTGTAACAATAAACATAAAAATGCAGCTCTTTCCGAGAAAAAGTGATTTCAGCCCTTCCTTTACTGGACTATATATGGGTGGTCCAAGATGAGCCAAATCCAACAAAAGTTGCTCGCCCACGAAGCATTTCCAAGTGAATGGTCACCTGTTTTTTCGGAAAACTGGACATGTCGCAATCGTACCACTAGAACGACGCAGAACAGTCTAAACCATTTATTTGCCAATTGTCTTCAAGAAATCAGGAAAACCAACCGCCGAAGACGGATCATCATACACCACGACAATGCGAGTTCTTACGTAACTGCATTTTGAGCACTCAAAACATCGATTTAAATAATCATCCACCTTATAGTCAATACTTGGCACCTAATGACTTTTTTTCATTCCCGTCAACGTTTTTCCACACCTGAACAAGCGGTTGATGCGTACAGAATGTATGTACCTGAATCAGAGTGGCAAAAGTGCTTCAAAAATTAGTTCAAACTCATGCAAAAGTGTATAGATCTCAATGGGGAATATTTTGAAAAACAGTAAAGCGATTTCGATCATTAATATTTGTTTTTGTTATCAAATCTCGAAATATAAAAGGCAACCCTTGTATGAGTCCTTATAAATGCATTTCCAACTTCTAGGCATCATCACTGTGTACACTAGAGACCCATATTAAAATAGCAACTTTGGAATCTGAGACCTGCGAGCCCGAGTATTCCTCCAGCCTCGTACAAACCAACTTTACGACCTTGGACTCGAAAGCAATTGAATTCTCTCTCCTAGGAGATACAGAGTATATTTTGCGACTTCGCTATGAAATTTTAAAATCTCCAGTTCCGACGGCTCAGGAAGTACCTCAATAAATCTCAATCTTCTCGCAATTTATATCGGTTAATTTAAGTGCTCTACCTTTTTGCAGGATACAGGTGTATAAAAGCATTCTCTCGAAGTCGTTATCTGAAAATTTCATGGACGAATGCTAGTGGGATCAGTAATCACACAAGTTTTACGAGCATGGTTTTGTCATTGTCACCTTACATAGGATGCTCAGAATTATATTAGATAAACAGGAACCTTGAGCTGAGATCCTGAAAGTACACTCACCAAAAATTTCAATGTCCTGAAAGCCTTTGTTGTATATGTCAAACTTAATTCACTTGAAACACACTATATTCGTCGTGGTGGTTAAATATATGTAGAAAAAAGTATATCGGGTGAATCCACAGGTAGCAGAAGGAAATTAAGATAGTACTTGCCGACACGTGTTTCTGCAGATTTGCTCCGCCAGGGCCTTATTCCTAAGGTTACCTCGCTCTCATGAAGCCAATCAGCAGAAACACGTATCGGGAAGTACTATCTTCGATCATTTCCTTCTGTTACTTGTGGATTCACCCGATATACCTTTTCTACTTAATTCACTTAGTTATTTTTTGCGATCGTCTAAGATGCGGATATTTTGATTTCTTCTTCATGAAGACATTTGGCAACAACTAATTTTCAGCGGATACTCAGATGCACTGGTTCACAAAGTCTACCAAAATCCAACAAACATCTTCACCTCGAACCAAAGAATGTATTCTGATATTGTGAAAAAGAATAACCCAAGAATTCATATGTAATCTAATATTTGGAGATATTTTGACTATAAACCGAATAATTCTTGTTTTCAAAATGTAATCACTACAGAGATCCAAAAACTCGAGGGAACAATTCACGTGCTGTTGTTTTCGAGGCAGCCTGGGCATTCTAGGCACCCATCTTGCACTCATTTTTGTCATGCTAAGATGAAACAACTCGCTGCGCAAGGTTTGAATCATCCAAATTCAATATAGAATGAATCATGTGGTTCCTCAAAGAATGTCTTCTGATTTTGTGAATTTCGTTTTCCACACTGTAAATTTATTTTTTTGTTACTCATTTGTAAACGTCAGTTTTCAAAAGCACAATAATAATCAAGAAAGTTTATTTTATCAAGTCACTAACTTGTAAAACTTTCCAGTAACACAGATTTTTGATGATGAAAGCGTTGATACTGATGATGATGAACTATCTGTTGACTCAGAAACTGCTGAACATGAGGACTGCAGAACATTTGTACTCTCCTTACTACCATATAATTTGCTAGACATTTCTATTTTTTTGTTGACCGAGTCATCGACATAACTCATCGCAATTTCGGTGCTCTTCCACCCTCCAGCACGCTTTAGTGCTAAAATATCTGCACCCGAATTCGCAACTATAGTGGCTCCAGTTCTGCGAAAAGAGTGGCCAGTGTATAACTCTTGGTCTTTTAACCCTAAATATTTCGCTATTTAATTTTGGACACCACCAATTGTGTGCTGGCCAGCATTAAGGGAAATGCACTTTCCTACATGTCGGCATGTCAAAAAAAATCTTAAGCTTTCTGTTCCAGGAGGCCGAAGATTTACATATTTTCTGTATAACATGCAGGGCTTGAAGCTGCAGCCATCATCGGTTATGGTGAATCTTCTTGTTGTTAAATTTTTTGTTTGCCGCAATGTCACTATAACTTATTTTTCCATATCTTCTACATCATTCATGTTTAAGGAAAGAATTTCCTCACATCGACAACATCTAAAAATCCCAAATATAGTTACAATTTTCGCCAGCAACCACTGATCATCAGGAGCATGTAAAAAAATTGTTCAGCCTCTTCTTTACTTAATGCCTTGGCCTTTTTTGGTGTACAACGTTCATTTTTTCGTTTCAGAAACTCTGTTACCTTTGGAAATCTGCAAATGACAACTTAACGTCATATTTTCCAATAAATTTTTTAAGGAAATAAAACCTGCGAACAGGGGCATTTTCTTTCATTTCCAAGCAGCTTTTCAGCATAGACCATTTTGCCCATAAAGTATTAGGGCTGAATCTAGTTGATAAATAATTCAAGTAGACCAATAGAACATCTTCAGTTACCCCAATCACACTATTTTTGTTTTGCCACTTTTTGAAGTCGTCGTATTCTTGCTTGTACCTTGAAGCTGATTTTTCAGGTAATAAACTTGAAGCTACACTTCTGGCTGCCTCAATAATTTCTTTTGGTACATTCATTTTCGCTTTCGCCAAAACAAATGTAAAGAAAAATAAACAGACATGTTCATGGCAACGCTTCCATAGCTTACGATTATTGAGATTTTTTTGGAATTTATCTAACCTTTTTACAAATGAGAAACAAATAAAATATAAAACAATACAAGCAAGGTAACGGGTTTTACTGGCTCAAGGAGGTAACTGACGTCAGTTTTGTCCCCCATTCGCCAGTAAAAGCCCTCTTACCTTGCTAGTAATGTTATATACTATATTCGCACGATTCCAAACGTAATAGAGTAGATAAATTTATCCTCAATCAAAGCAGAAAACACCTCGTTATAGTAACCATATCATTTGGGAGAAAATGATGTAATCGAATACAAGCAGAGTATCTGTTGAGAAATTTTGACTCCTACAACCGTTTAATTTTCGCTTTGAACTCGACATTTCGGGAAGCTCTAAAATGCGACTAGCGAAACGAGAAAACTTCAAAGATTTCACAGTAGGAGGACCAACAAAAGGAGCTCTATTGGAGAGTGAATTAGGAAAGCGGAGCGTCCTGTTTCCTGGCAGATTATTTTCAGGGAGAATAACGTCTTTTACGGGAAGATGTATTGAAAATAAAACCGTGTAGCTCCGAAACCACATATTTCTTCAATGGATCAATAGGAATGTCTCATGAAACCCAGCTATTTCTGGCCAATTGTAGATGGAAAATATTCTAATAAGAAAGGAACGGAATATCGAAAACTGGAGGAACCTCAAGAGTGGGTTATCAATGTAGGATTCGGCATCAGAACAACGAAATCAGAAATAACACATTACTCTGAGATAGAATTCGAGTAGGTAAAGCTCGTGAACCAAAATAAATTCAATCATTTCCTCCCAATCCAATATCTCGACGAGAAAAAAACAACCAGATGGCTACAGTGTCTCATTTTTTCAAGATTTCCTCTCAAAAATTTAGCGACTGAAAGCTTAGAGGCAACTAAGGTAGAATACAGAGATCAGTTGGTTGTATGTTGCTGTAAAACCCTCAGCAATGATATATTCTAAAACAAGTTGCAGAATGGGCACCTATTCCAACACGAATGCGAAATTCGATAACGAGCGACGAAGGAGCGAGTTTTTGAATGCATGAGTGTTGGAATTGCCTTCTTCAACGAGTATTAGACGATATTTTCTCTATTTCAGTCAAGAATTGTGAGAAATTTATTGGAATTCAATGAAAAATTCAGATTATACCTCCTAGTGTCTTTTGTATTTTATTTTCGCAGTTGGCGTGACTGATACGAAATTTGACAAATTATAGAATTTGAATAGTGCGATCAAAGCTCTGCATGGTTTGATATTGACAATTGACATGCAATGGACGCGTGTTGACATTCGATAGGATAGGATGTCAGTGTTATCAACCACAAAACGAAAAATGTAGCTAAAAACAATGCTGTAATGAGTTCATTACAGCACTGATTTTAGTTCTGTAATGAACTCATTACTACACTGAAATAGAGAAATACGTTTGAAGTTTTATTCCCTTTTTAAATGCATCATCTAACCAATTTTTTATCGACTTACTGCTAAACGATTCTTTATTCATCAGAGCAGTACATTAACAATCAGCTGAAAAATGTCAATCAGGCAGAAAATAAATGCATTACTTTTTTATTTCGGGATTAGGCAACCAACTCTAATTTTAATCATCGGAAATCGATTTATTGTTTTTCAAAATATTTCCATTCCCATAAACATTAGTCCTTGATGGAGCTTCATCGCCAAAAATTAAATTAAGTTCATCGATGCACCGTTGTTTAGTTAATTCACGTCGAAAGTTGTAAAACATTTAACACGATTTAATTCCATAACTTTAACGTTTCTCATTTAATTCCTGCATTTCATGAATCAATGTTGATGTTATCAAAACTCAAAATCTGAGGTTCATGAATGTTTTCATTTTACATTCACTGCTACGCCCAATCAAAACCTTCAAACCGAGAAATACATAACGAAGATGAAAGAGGTGCAAATGAGTAGTTCCTTCTCATGATTTTCTGACGAATGACCCGCTTCATGGAGCTGATGCAACCATATTTCCCAAAGCGAATTCACAACGCTGTGAAGAATTCCACACTTCAACAGTGAAATATCTTCACATGTAAATTCCTTCTGATATGTCATATTGAAGTTGTCATTCGGCTCCTTCTTTCATGCATTCGTGGTAATAAAAAGATATACATATACGATTGAGGGGGAATTTCGACAAAATATGATATAACATGATTCTGTGGCAAACTTGAGATATTTATTTCGTTAGTGTTAGTGTTTGTTTAAACACAGATGTCGAAACACATGTGTTGTATTCAATTTCATTTTTTAATTAATTTTTTTGTAGTTTTTTCGAATTCTTTAATATTATGATAAGAATGAGAAATTCTCTCTTATTCATCAAAGAAAACAGTGTTTTTTAGAATAATTAAAGGGAAGATTGATACTTTAATCTAAAAGTGAAAGACTTTAATTGACATCTTTAAATAATTTTTAATTTATTTGCTCTTTCAAGAAAAGACTTGTTCAGTTAAAAAGACAAAGAAATGGGAACTAGGTATTATACTTGGAAATTCCATTTTTGGCGCTCTTGTTCACCTGAACAGAGTGCTTATCAATTTGCCCAAATGTCTGTGACTTTCGAATTTTTGGGCAAAAGTGGTATCAATCGTTTTGTTTGGACCTACTGATGAATAATCCGTGGTTAAAATCGATTCTGTCCGTCCGTCCGTCCGTTCCGTGAACACGATAACTCTCGAACGGATGAAGTTAGAGAGTTGAAACTTTCAGAATAGGTTTGAGGTATAAATATCTCGGCTAAGTTCGTTATTCGGTCAAATCGGCCGAATAGGTTCGGAGTAACAAAAAAAAAAATTTTTTTTCAGATGACACTGTTCAAATAAAAATTTTTTTATGGTGCAGTTTTATCAGACGTATACAAAAATACCACTCTCGACTACGACAAGCTAATAGTTCTGGAGATATGATTTTTCAAAATTTAAATAATTGTAAGTGGTTTACAAGAGCGCCTAAGCCAACTGACCTCACGTCAGTGCTTTCTAAATTTTTATATTTGAATTCAATTAATGCCCAAACTTCTGATAATTCAATTCACTTTCAATAAATTCACTTCAATGAAATTATATAACTACTAAGTATATATTTCAAATAATATAGAAAGCACTGACGTGAGGTCAGATTGCTTTGGCGCTCTTATTGAGCTACTTGCGAGTAAATATTCAAACCATAACAAATCTATAAGCACTCTGATCAGGTGAACAATAGTTTTTTCTCGTACTATGGGACAATGTGATGCAAATATGAACGCCTAAGGAATGAACAAACCTATATCTGAAATTAAAAATAACTACTCATAATTTTCCCCAAGTTTTGTTCGAAGCTGTAATTCCCTTCCCCTAAAAACTTACGTCAGTGCTTTTCTGAATTTTGACAACGTATATTATTTCTACCATCGAAATTGAATTATATCTCTATGATTTCCCGTTATGAAAAATTTTGATTAATATTACGCCAACTGACACTGATTAATGAGCCCGGCATTTGTCAATCGAATATCGATCTGTGATGGTCATCGTTCAGAGAAAATCTCCGGGACTTGCAATTTCTCTTTTCTCTTGAGTAAATGAAAAAAATGATCATATCTTTAGATGGAAAAGAGCTACGACAATGAAATTTGAGGATAAGTAAGATATCGACCACCTCAATATATTCACGAATTTTTATCGAAATCCGAAAAATATCTTATGAGATAGTGAGTTTGAACAAATTTTTTTGGGGAATTTTGAAAAAATTTTCTAGCGTGACGATTTCTGCGAAATTTTGAGGGCCGTTTTGTTTCAGCCTCCCTCGACGATATTTCAAGTATCAACTTGATGGGATGGATATTCTAGTAGTTATCGAGGAAACAAAATTTCAGATGCTCATAACTACTGAACCATCCGACGGATTTCGCCCAATAACGAACTTGACCGAGATATTTGGACAATTAACCTATTCTGAAAATATGAAAACTCTAGCTCATCTCTTCTGGACGCTAGAGAGGATACGGCCGGCCGGACAGACTCAACTTTCGCCACAGATTCTTCATCAGAGAGTCGAACCCAATCGATTGATACCATTTTCGGCTCGATATTACAAAATTACAGACATTTGGGCAAAATGATAGGCACTCTGTTCGGGTGAACAAGAGCGCCAAAAATATAAGTTCCCGTTGAATTCTTTTCAATCTTGTTCAGTGTCATTGGAATACAGATATTCAAAAAAAAAGTTGATGTTATAACTAAGCATTTCAAATAAATCCCGTAAGAAGTATTGAAGGGAGTTGCTTGAATTGTTGTTTGAAATCCAAGTTACACAATAATTTTGTTTGAAAAAAAATATACGTTAAATGGGATGGAGAAAAGGCAGTCTTCTGCTCAAAATGCCTTATTTTTTTTTTACATATAATCCCCCATTTTTCTCTCAAGTTCAAGAGTTATGGAAACAGAAATAGTCAAAAAATCATTTCACAGTAAGATGAATGAGGTGCAAATATGAATTTTATTTTAATAATTTCCAGACGACTACCTCTTTTCAGGCTTCCTCCATGCATAATGTAACCATATTTTCCCAACCGAGTATAGAACGATATGCAAGAAGTCCGTGGATTTCCAGTGAAATATTTTCACACATGAATTCCTTCTGATATACTATATCTTGTTGAAGTTATTATATGGCCCCTTCATACATATATTCGTGGAAATATAAAAGTATACGTATTTCATTGAGAGGAAATATATCTGAAATACGTTATAAAATTTTGGAGCTGACTGGTGATCATTTTTCTCAAATTCAGATTTAACGAAGATGCAAGTTTCAGAGATATTATACATGTATCTGAAAGAAAATATTCAAATGGATCTATACAATGTAAGTTCTCGTTTCGAAAAATAAACTTGCTGTACAGTTATGGGTAAAGAAACCGATAAATGTCTTCGTTCGAATTTCATCATCTTCTTCAGGCTAAAATACATAAAATACTTATTAACTCAATAAACAAAGGTTGGCAAAGTATAAAGAACAGACCGATTTAAAAAAACAATTCAACTAATACAGAGAAAATATAGATCTGGAACTATTCTACTACATATTCAAAAGAAAAACTGACAGCTGATGAATCCAACCACGTTAAAATTTTCATTATGTAAAAGAACATCCAACAATAAACAATCTACGAATATATCGGAAGGCAACATCGATGATATCCATCATTTGTTAAATCAAGTAGGCGACTGATACCGAAGAATCGAGAACCCGACGCAATCTCTTATCAGTTGGCTCGCAACCTGTTCTTTTATGAAAACCATCTTTTTAAAAGGGCACGTGGATAGATTACTTTCACGACATAATGTACGAGGGTTGTCCAAATCGAAACGGTGACCACTCTGAACACAATGCGCTGAGAGCCCGTTGTGAGCCTCATATTGACACAGTCTTATTGTGTTGTTTCATCCTTGTCTCATGATATTGTTTAGTCTGACCTACTTATTTAGATGAACAATCCCTACAATCAACACAATAGACCAAACCGGACTCCTTACCCTGCTGTCCCTAACTTTTGAAAATAATTTTTTTCAAGGTATTGCATCGGGAAGTGACAACTGCAGCACCCAAGATTCTCATGATATTTTTAATACATACTGACGAACCCTTAACATATAGGATCTTAAAGTATCTCACCACAATTTCAACTTAACAACGCTACCTTTTTAGCTCTGAACGTACATTGTCCAGTGATGTCTTTATTTTATTCAATAAGGGATACCCAACCACATCGAATAATTTCTTCAACTTATCTGCAAACAAAACCGTATCGGCTGTTGAGTTGGTTTTCAAACTATTTTTGGCGCTCTTGTTCGCCCGAACAGATTGCTTATCATTTTGCTCGAATGTATGTAATTTTGGAATATCGAGCCGAAAATGGTCTCAATCGATTGGGTTCGACTCCCTGATGAAGAATTCGTGGCGAAAGTTGAGCCTGTCCAGCCGGCCAGCCGACCGTATCCTCTCTAGCATGCAAAAGAGATGAGCTAGAGTTTTCATATTTTCAGAATAGGTTAATTGTCCAAATATCTCGGTCAAGTTCGTTATTGGGCGAAATCCGTCGGATGGTTCAGTAGTTATGAGCATCTGAAATTTTGTTTCCTCAATAACTACTAGAATATCCATCCGATCAAGTTGATACTTAAAATATTGTTAGACCAGGGTAGATAATTTTTGAAACCAAAAAAATTACAGTAGGATGAAACCCATTAGAAAAGAAGGGGAATATGATCAAATTGAAAGGAAAAATAAATTACGGTCGATCCGAGTTCGGGAAGTGGGAGGGGGTGAGTTTTTAAGGGTAAAAAATGGTTTATCTTGATTTCCGGCAAAACTACGAGTCCTATGGAAAAAAGTTAAATGGCAAAGTTGTAGGCAATAAAAAGATCTACAACTTTTGCATTTGCAGATTTTTCACATAACCTCAAAATTTAGGTGAAAAATTCAAAAAACCAAGTTTTTGGTTTTTTATTTATATCTTTTTCAAAAAAAATTTTTTTTCTACGAAATTTGGTGAAAACTTACCTCATTATGTCCCAAATACACTGTAATTTATTTGATTAAAAATATTTAGTTTTTCGCTTCATTTTAATTTAATATCAAAAAAGCACCCTAATTTTCAATTGAAAATTCTGACGTCAAAATATCAGCTTTTTTCAAAAAGTTTGGGGGCTTTTTGTTCGTTGAAATATCTTCTTTCTGATGGTGTAAAGAAAAATATACATTACTATAGGAAATATCCTTAGAAAATGCAAAAAATTGAAAAAACCTCAAATTCGAAATTTTTTTTTCAATCATTATGTACAATTTCATCAAAAAAATGTGATTGCTGCAATTTTTTTAGTTAAAAAGTTTATTTATTTTACTCGAATTACATTCATGTCATAGAAAATCTCATACAAAATAAATATAGATGTAAATCGTACTATTGAATTTAGAAATTTAATTCTGATTACGCTATTCATTAAATTTTTTTTAAAAAACGTTAATGTTGTTATTTATAAATACGTTATTTGAAATTCTAATCAGTTACTCATTCCTTTTTGTCTCTTTGGAGGCATTTCTTCATAGTCAGATTCGACAAATCTTTCCAATTCTAGTTGATCGTCGAAATCTTCAAGACCATGTTATTTCCAGTCTGCATTGGTTCTTCATCAATAATTTCATCTGAATCATTTACTTCCTCGTAGATTTTTTCGTCCATATTGGAGCAATTCTCAGAACCATGACAATTAGTGCATTTTAAACCATGTTTTCGGCAGCCACATTTTAAACTGATACATCCAGTTTCACAGCTGCAGCAAATAGTTTTGAGCAATAATTCCGGAATTAAATCCTTTTCTGTAAATTTGGGCATAATGCCATGCTGATGTTGCTTCCAGCCCCAATCTGTTGCTGTCAATTCGTTACCCAACCAAGTTTGAAGCTGATAAAATGCTCTGTAACAATGTTGTTCTGCTGCTCCTTCTGTGGGTGGGAGGTTTGCCAAAATAAAGTTTGATTTAATTTTTGCCAATTGATATTTTTTAAACCTTAATTGATTCAGTGTTATTTTTTCCTTTTTACATTTATAAATAGATTTGATTAATTGTAATTCATTTTTTTTTTAATTTTCTTTACTTTCATCTTTTTTGTAAAAAACATTGGCCAAATTTGACAAATTTTTCGCGTCTAATATAAAATTAACGATACTTTACTTTCCTTTTCCGGCAAATCCAGATGTTGTATCGCAACCAGAAAAACAATGCAGAAATGCAACAACATTTTTGAAGGATTCGTGTTTGAAACTATTAGACGTGAAAAATAGATCCTTTCCATTTCCAAAGCCTGGTTTGAGAAAATAAATGTCATGATTATTTGAATTTAATTGATTTAAAAGAACCAAAAGATCAATATCTTGACCCACAATTATAACAGTTTTATTGGTATCTCAGGCAACTTCTATCGAGGTCTTAATTATGTCGGCATCAGCATCTTCTTCAACTTGTTTACAGAAAAATCCTTGTGACTGTTTTCATTAAACTTTTAATTATTTTGTCCTTGTTTTTCTCATTAGATAAAAATACACTACTCTGTATCTCGAATACTGACTAACGGTCCTTACAGCTGCTACGAAATAGCAGGTATGTAGTAAGGCCCAGACCCTCCTAGGTCCGTCCCCACTTCTCAATAAAATAACTTACAATGGGCTTAAATTCACCGAAGGTCACTCAGGTATATAAATCATTTTTGAAACAGCAATGAATAGGCATCTACAAATATTATTTAAAGAAGATTCTACTACTTTTTCAAAATATTGTAGATGTCTTATTAAATATTAACTTTATTAACTTATTTGTTTGTTAATTATAGAAGTATATTTTAATTTGTAATTTTTTCGTTTATCAATAAAACATGAAATCTTACATTTTTTGAGTTATTAAAGTGTAAATTTCAATAAATACCTCAAAATTGTACATAATGGTTAAAAAATTTTTTAATTTGAGGTTTTTTCAATTTTGTGCATTTTCTAAGAATATTTCCTATAATAATGTATATTTTTCTTTACACCATCAGAAAGTAGATATTTCAACGAACAAAAAGCCCCAAACTTTTTGAAAAAAGCTGATATTTTGACGTCAGAATTGTCGATTGAAAATTAGGGTGCTTTTTTGATATTAAATTAAAATGGAGCTAAAACAGGAATATTTTTAATCAAATAAATTACAGTGTATTTGGGACATAATAAGGTAAGTTTTCACTAAATTTCGTAGAAAAAAAATTTTTTTTTAAAAAGATATAAATAAAAAACCAAAAACTTGGTTTTTTGAATTTTTCACCTAAATTTTGAGGTTATGTGAAAAATCTGCATATACAAAAGTTGTAGATCTTTTTATTGCCTACAACTTTGCCATTTAACTTTTTTCCATAGGACTTGTAGTTTTGCCGGAAATCAAGATAAACCATTTTTTACCCTTAAAAACTCACCCCTTCCACTTCCCGAACTAGGATCGACCGTAATTTATTTTTCCTTTCATTTTGATCATATTCCCTTGCTTTTCTAATGGGTTTCATCCTACTGTAATTTTTTTTCATTTATGTAGGCTTTGACCCTGGTCTATGTTAAGTGAGACTGAAACAAAACGGTTCTCAAAATGTCGCAGAAATTCCAAAAAAAAAATTTTTTAATAATCCATATCACATTTTTCGGATTTCAATAAAAATTTGGAATATGTCGAGGTGATCGATATCTTACTTATCCTCAAATTTCATCGCCGTTGCTCTTTTCCATCTAAAGGTATGATCATTTTTTTCATTTACTCAAGAGAAATGACATACGTCCCGATGAATTTCTTTGAACGATGGCCATCACAGATCGATATTCGATTGACAAATGTCGGGCTAATTAATCAGTGTCAGTTGGCGTAATATTAATCAAAATTTTTCATAACTGGAAATCATAGAGATAGAATTCATTCTCGATGGCTGAAACAAAATACGTTGTCAAAATTTAGAAAAGCACTGACGTAAGTTTTTAGAAGGGAATTCAGCTTCGAACAAAACTTTGGGAAAATTATGAGTAGTTATTGGCGCTCTTGTTTTTAATTTGAGACATAGGTTTGTTCATTCATTAAGCGTTCGTATTTGCAACACATTGTTCCATAGTAAGAGAAAAGACTGATGTTCAACTGATCAGAGTGCTTATAGATTTGTTATGGTTTGAATATTTACTCGCAAGTACCTCAACAAGAGCGCCAAAGCAATCTGACCTCACGTCAGTGCTTTCTAATTTTTTTTTATTATTATCATTATATTATAAGACCGGATGGCCGGACATAGTCAAGTTTGTCACGTACCACTGTCTGATTTTGAAGTAACCAGCTATAAGGTATTGCTATGCATTACACCACACATGTATTCCGGGCAGAACCTGTACTTTAAACGGTTTTTCAATCACAAAAACAATTCTTGAAAGACTCGCAAACCTAACGTTCAAGGAACATCGAAAAAGTGGAATAATTTCACTTGCAAACATTTCATTATTTTCCACGATTCACATATTGACATAAAGGTAGTTGAACAGCATGTGTCAATAAAAGAAAGGGAACGAAAACATTGATGTATCGAATGAATAGCATTTGCTCGTATCCGTCTGAAATGACGATGCTTTCAATCCCCTAATCTCCTTAATACTTATCGCTGAATAAAATTTGAATTTCAAATATCCTGAGTGCTGGTACGTATCTGTGCGTAATCAAGTTTTGAATTCGCTCGAGGTTTACCTAATGCCTACATTAGGGGATGCATCTCTTAAAATCATTCGCAGGAATTCTGTGAACGGAACACCACTTTATCGAAAAAGTACCAGGAATTGGTCAATTGAACACTGGCTACTTATTATTGCTCCAAATTCATTTTAACGTCTTCAAACTTAGCTACTTTCGAAATAATGCAGTTACGCCGAGTTATCCAATATTATTTTTCAGAAGCAATGAACTTCAATTTTTGCAACAAATTTTCTTTTATCGTCTCTTCAGTTTCCATTAAATTCAATTGAAAGAATATAGAAATTCTTCTATAGGTAATTGTTATTATATATATTGGGGTCTCTACTTACACGATTCTTTTCTAGATCTCAACTAACTCTTTATTCATCACTTCTGTAAAATCATGTCCGTATACTCACTATTTACACTAAGATGTGCATAGTACATATATGATATCTTCCCATTCAACAAAATAATCATAAAAAAATTTATGTACAAAGGTAATCATCACATTACTATTTACATTAAAATTTGCAATCATATTTTAGATTATTTAATTTATGTATACAATAAAGTATAAGGCTCTTTCATCTTCCTGCCATATCTTCTTTGATTTGATTTTTGCTCTATTTCTGAAGGTGTTTCATCAGATGATATGTAACTCTTTTCAGTATTCGCTGATTCAGCATCACTTTCATCTTTCTCTACCCTTATAATTTCTTCAGATTCTTTACTATAAACACCTGAAGTGCTTGGTACAGGTTCAGTGTCTAACTTAATTTTAGACCAATCACGGTCGCTATCAAAATCATATAATTTCATATTCTCATACATTGGTTTCAAATAATATCGATTTCTAGGTTTGTGAACCTTCTTCCAATACAATATAAGAATTAGAATTCTATTTACTAACTACTACAACAGGGTTTATTATCTCTGCAGAAAAAAGATTCAAACTCCCCACGATCAATCTAAAGACAGCATTCCCATATTTGCCAAAAAACTTCACAGACTAAAATTCGGAGAAACCTTCAACTTACCTTCTTCCCCGCAAAAGTTCTTCTCACTTCTTGCAGATTGATTGGCTCCCATCTTGTAGACGTAGTCAATTAAACTTCTGATCAACGATGTCCATTATTTTCTCCTGAGGTGCAGCTAGTCCTTCGGAAAATCTGGAAAAAATCGGTTTATTTTAAATGTGACAATAACAAGCATGGTCTTATTCTGTACAATCGGATTGAGTGGATGTTTAGGTATCAAACATCACCAGAAATATAGAAAATCCGATTTGCTCTTTGATTTCATAGAAAAATTCATGGTCAATACCATTCTTGTATCCTTCGATACAAATCATTTGTACACATCAATTCCTTCAAAAGATGCAATCAAGGTGATAGAAAAACAACAAATACTGACGAATTTTTAGTAGAGGATTCAATAAGACTACTCAATATAACATTGGAACATAATTTCTTCCTTTTTGAACAAAATTACTATAGATTAGATGAGGATCTCCGTTGTGTCCTATGATGGCAGAATTTTTATGGATAAATTAGAAATGGACTTGTTCACTATTGATCGTTTGATTATAAAGTACATTCACAAATATTTCAGATATGTGAAAGATATTTTCATAATTTTCACAGAAGCAGCCGACCTAAAACATGTGTTATTGGACATACTAAATGCCCTACATCCGTCCAGATATTTCACCTTGGAAATAGGGGATGAAAATATAAAAATCTTTGGACCAAATATCATTAGAAGTTTATAGAAAACCAAGTCAGACAGTAAACACAATAAATTCTGACAGAACAGAAGAAGTGAACAAAAAAAGTAGTGAGGTAAGATATTCCCTCACTTTTTACAACAAAATTCCATACCAGATAGCAAAAATATTTTGACGTTTTCACGTTAATATTGCCTTCAAATCTTGTAATTGTTGGAGCAGGATCCTTTTAAGTCATTAACAAAAAACACCCGTACAACAGAACAATGGCGTTTACCAACTGACCTACAAGACTTGTGATGCTACATATATAGGCAGAACATATATGTCCTTAGATGTTTTCAGAACACATAACAAACTGCAAATCCACGAGCGCTTTTGGCAACCACTTTAGAAAGAGAGAACATTAATTTGAAAAAACGACGATGTAAAACTCCTACACAAAGCAAATAAAGGTAACAAATTAGACCTACTTCGAATGGAATTGTTAAAAAAATCACATAAAATTAACCTCGTTTGATTTCGATTTATATCTTACTCACTGTTGAAGTTTTTTTTTGAACAGACAACATAACCCGACAGAGAGAAAATTATTAGCCCCAGGAACATAAACAAGAATGTGTATTCAGTAACCACAAAAACTTTATGTTTGAGTCGAGATTCCAGAAAATTACACCGCAGAGTCGTTCTTTGTAGACAGTAACCGCACCGCTGCCAAATATCGAGTTTTGCTAGAGAAATAAATTAATCTGACAATTCCCGGTCCATTTAAATGGTTTAAATATCCAGACGATGTTTTCGAAGTAACAATTAACAAGCAAATGAAATAATTCTGAACCACTTGTGCAAATCATTTCATTTATGCAAAAGCCGATGAATTCACAATTATACATGAATATATATCCGAAATTAATAAATTTTTCACATGATTTAGATGAAAGGATGTTCAATGGGTTGTTGGCCTTGGCCTCCATATCCAAGGCAAGAAGGAAAGTTTGTTGTTTCGTATCTTAGGGCCATTAGTTTCAATAGTACGGGTAAACAATGGCCTTAACTTGCAATAGCCACGGTTGTGCCAAGGGAATAGGAGCCAGACGAATTTATCTTTTATGTTATGTTTCTCAAAATGTTTTACTGTTTTTATAACGTTGGAGATATTCATTATATTTTCTGAAATTCTGTTGAACTGAAGCAATGTTTCCTTTGAGTGTGCTTGAAACAGTGCTTAAAAGTATGTATCTATCACGAGGCGATGAATTCCTTTGGAATGACATACGCATTCAGATTCGAATGAGAGTATTCTTAGAAAGCACTGACGTGAAGTTTTTAACGCTTTTGTAAAGTTACTTGCGAGTGATTATTGAAACACTCAAAAATCATATCCCAGCTATATACGTCCCAATTAAAACTAATAAGGATAATAATTAAGTTCATTTCGATGAATAAACGAATTACATCACTGAGTTATAACTTAATTATCACAAACAAGCGAACACCATAAATCCTATACAGCAAATCACAGGAACAAAATAAAAATTGTGAAAGAAAAGAACGCAAAACAAAATTCAAAATTCAAAAATTTTTGTCCAAAAATGGACAAAAAAAATTTGAACAGTCACGAAGTGAAACAGCAAGCAGTTTCAAAAACGAGAAAGACACAGCCAAAGTTGTCTGCACAAACACATCTATACTGTAAAGTATATATATATTCTTTTGAACTTTTGGCTTACAATATTTCGTTAGCAAACAATAAAGCATACAGATACTGTAAAGTGAGTCCATTTCATACAGGCTCGTCTTTTATATTTCGGGTTTGGACAATCCTAGTGTTGCAATCTGCCAACTGACAGCTCTGTCGTAAAGCTTGACATTTCTGAGGTAGACAAAACTAATTGAGATAGTTTCTTGGAACCCCGCTGGTACAAAGTCTTTCAGTTATCTTATATAGAAGAGAATTAATTGGTTTCCAGAAGGATAAAAAATCGGATGACGAATCCGACTCAGACTCCAAAATGTAACAAAGAATTCGTCATTTATTCTATTCATGATTTGGTGATAACCGTAATAATATAATCAAAATGAATTTCATACAAACATTACTTATTATTTTACTTTTTCACATAACCTATTCAAAACCGCAGAACTTTAGCGCTTAGACGTTCTTCTTAAAAGGTCCACGTAACAATAAAATTATATTTTTCAATAAGGTATTCATATTGTATTACGTTCACCTTTTTTCAGGGCAGATATGCCATGAAAAAATCAATTTGAAAGGGCCCAACAAATTCAATCCAACAAGCGGAATATTAGTTCCAATATAAAATATCTGTCATTTTTGCCTGATTCAATTTTTGCCGATGGAATTTTTTTTATAAATATTCATGAAACGTAGCATAACAAGCCACTTCTTCCATATTTAATATTTCAACTCGAAAGAAATGTCTTGGACTTCCGTTGGTTATAAATTCAAGGGGGAAGGATTTCCCCTTACTGAGTTAAGAAAATGGGGACATTAACTAAAGCTGGAATAGCGTAGCCTTAATTGGGATTCAGATACTAATATTTTATAGTTAACGAACACGTTCGGTTGGTTCAAACGGGATTTTCGAGAAATTTATGGGCATAGAATATAGATTTCCATCTTAATTTATGATCGCCGATTTCTATATTTAAGAACAGATATTATGCTCGTAATAATAGACTGGAAAAATCAAAAGAATGGGAATTGTGTCGTTCGAAGTATTTCTCCTGAGCTCAATAAAGAGCATAATATGTGCCTATTACACGGGTGGTTATTGAAAATAAAATCGAGACATTTAGGGAAAGATTCGTTGGAAATGCCAAGTTAGGTAGATTTTGTTTGAAGGGGGACTATTTTTGGCGCTCTTGTTCACCCGAACAGAGTGCCTATCATTTTGCCCGAATGTCTGTAATTTTGGAATATCGAGCCGAAAATGGTCTCGATCGATTGGGTAGCATCCAAAAGGAATCAGCTAGAGTTTTCATCTTTTCAGAATAGGTTAATTGTCCAAATATCTCGGTCAAGTTCGTTACTGGGCCAAATCCGTCGGATGGTTCAGTAGTTATGAGCATCTGAAATTTTGTTTCCTCAATAACTACTAGAACATCCATCCGATCAAGTTGATACTTGGAATGTTATTGAGGGAGGCTGAAACCCAAATGCAGCAATTTTGTTTGTTGACGTACACTGTCAAGTGAAATTGGGCTTCGTCTGAAAAAATGATTTTTTCAGAAGAACCAGCGGGTTGTACCTGAATAAATTGAGCTAATCCACGATGATGTGAATGGTCGGTCGGCTTCAATTCCTGGACTAGTCGAATCTTGTAAGGCTTCAAAATCAAATCCATATTCAAAATTCGTCATGTGGTGGGTTTGAATAACCCCAGTTGTTGATCGCATAAGAAATTGACAAATTGGGATCTTCTTCAACACTGTGGCTCACGGCTGCGATGTTTTCAGTTGAACGGCCCGTTCGAACACGCGTTGGTGTTGGCACATTTTGTACCAAGCCCGTCGACTCAAATTTAGCAACACAATTCTTAATAGCGGTCTCAGAAGATCGATTATGTTGTCCGAAGATATCTCGAATTTTACGTAATGTTATTTTAAGAGAATCATCATTTTCATAGTGAGTTTGAATTATTTTCACACGATTTTCAAGCGAAATTGAATCCATTGTAACAATTGCCAAAGCATCTATTACGAATGTGTCAAAAAAACTAACTGTCAATATTGTCATGTGATAGGTGAGCTACTATTAAAAAACGAAGTTCTTGTCGAAAGACCTTTCACAATTCATATTTCCCAATTATATACTATAATCTACGTTTTCGAACAAATTAGGACGAAACCCTTGAAGCAAAATATCCCTTTATTGGTATGCGTCTCAAGAACTTCAATCCATATATTGATCGAAGATGACAGAGGTTTTACAAAAGCTCTGAAAACTTCAGGAAATTACCCTCCATAATTCGCTCAGCTCTTCACCACATCCAACCTCGAGTAACACGAAATCATTTCTGTCATATTAAGCACAATCTCAGGAAGCTATTTCAGTTTCCTGTCGCTTTCGAGTTTAATAATGCGAACTTCCATGGATTCAAATCTTTTGCCGTACCCACTGCCGCAAGATGTTTTAATGAGGTGATAGCAAATCTTAAGATCTTTAATACTAAGTATATATGTATTCTAGTTCGACTTGAATAGTATACTTGTATAATGTAGAATACGTAGCAAGAAATTATCCATATCATTCCACCTGCCTTACATTGTGATATGAACAGTATTACTTTTTGTTTACCACACAGTGACGTAACAATAGGGTGGCAGGGGCCCCAGACCAAACAGGGGCCCCCGGCCTAAAAGCGTGGGGCGCAGGATTTTATTATATTATCTTCAAATAATATGTTCTGCTTAGAAAATATATTTTTCAAGTTCCGCTCAAGAGCCAAGACAATTAAAGATCATAATATAATATAAAATTAAGAGCTTAGTTAGAAAAATATGTAGGAAAGCACTACTTTAGGTTAAATTCTGCACGCTTGTTCTGAAGGATTTTTCCGGAATTCGAAACAAGGCTCACAAAGATTTTAAAAGAATCAAAGTCCTATATTTTGAATTAAAAATAAGTACTCTAGCTTTCCATTTATAATTATTAGGATTATTTGCTCGAGATATATTGTTTCGGGAATCCACTTGAGGAATTATGTCAACTCCTGAAGTTATTCATACGAGGTCCAAAATTCAAATTGATCAGATAGATATTGTAGCAGATATTGAGACATCCATATTTCAGTTGCGCAAAGCTGGTGAACTATTCGATGAACTATTCCTTTGAAAAATTGACACGAGGCATCATCACTGTTGACGTGTAATTTTGCCTTTCGTGGCCACAAAGATAGTGCAGATAGCAGAGATCCAAGCTCCAAAGAAAACTTCTTGAAGAAGATTAAGTTATTAGGAAAATACAACCCGATTTTACAAGAATTATTTAGGCCAGATGAAGTATTTATGTCCAAATATCCAAAATGAGTTCATTTCTGTCTAGGTCATAGAAAGTAAAAATTGCACTGACAAATGAAATAAATGCCGCCCCATTCTTTTATATTATATTCGATACCGCTCATTCAAAAAATTGGTCAAATGTGTGAACTTAACCGTTATTGTATGATCGAAAAGCGGTAATGGGATCCCGACGGCACTTGCCATTAATGATACATTGTTAGGATTTCATTGAGTTACAATGTTCAAGCTGCTTTAGCTGTCCAAGAAAATTATCAAATCCGTAAATGACAAAAATATTCCTCATAATTAAAACTAGTCAAAGGGAAAAAAGAGGTTATTGTTAGGCAAACTTGTTTGGAAACATTACATCATAACGAATTTTATCTATAGGGGCCCCCTCAAAAGAATTTGCCACTGGGCCCAGATGGTATAGCTACGCCACTATTACCACATTTAGTTTACTTAAGCTATTCATGAGTGTATCAATCTTCGATTAATTCAACTTTTATGTGTATCTTTGAAACACACAGGTATGTGTGGATATCAAAATGTTGTATCGAATATTCACTCGATACTTCTGGATTATCTTAAAGTAAGACAATATTGAACAACAACAGTATAGTGACTTGATTCTCTCATCAGTCTTCTGTTGCTAAGCGCAAGTTAGATTAGTACCGTTCGGCGGTTTGTATGATTTTTTCTAGTTTTTATGTTCTCAACTCTCTGGCGCAAAATATATAGGGTTATGATAAAGTAATGCACAAAATTCATGAAAAATGCAAAAACACGTTAAACGTTGTTTCATATTCAGCATCTTTTGACATAGATTACAAAAATAACAAGTCAAATTTGTCAAAATTATGACGTCATCAACATATTTTTTTAATGGGAAGCTAAGATTTTTATTACATTATGTGATAAAGCTTGTTTTTTTTTACACTAGGGAAAAATAGTTGTAGTAGAGCTAACATAAGAGAAAAACGAGAAAATGAATAAAAAACTAAATAAACGTAAGTTTCATAATAACTTTTCAATTAACTAAACAGTCCATTAAACCAAAACTATTTCTTATACGAATTGTTCAAACGGTGTCCCGTTTACTAACTGACATAGGCCAAGACGATGATATACCGAATTTACAGAGTTTTTGTTCATCTGCGGAGTTATAAGAGTCATTTCGACCCCCGACTTTTCAAATGTCCTCACAGAAAAAAATCAAGGGGGGGTAAGATCAGGTGACCTAGGTGGCCACTCCATTGGTCCACGTCTTCCAATCCACCGTTTTTCAAACTGGTTATCCAGAAATCTTCGAACAGTAAGACCATAATGTGGTGGTGCGCCATCTTGTTGAACCAAATACTGGGATCCAAGTTTTCCCCCTTATTTGGATTCGAAAATGTCACAAGTAGGTCCGGAAGCACTGCCATACGAAGATGTTCCAAATATCGTTCAGCTGTTAAATTCCCGCGAAAGTAATGAGGACCAATAAATCTTCCCCTGACGATTCCTACCCAAACATTAATTTTTTGGGGGCGCTGGGCGTGTTTTGTCTGTATCTAATGGGGATTTTCCCGAGCTCAGTAGCCACAATTGTGTCGATTTACAGAACCACTAAGACAAAACGTTGCCTCATCGGAAAATACTACACTATAAAGAAAATTTGGATTTTCGTCACAATGCCGCATGAAGATTTCACAAAATTCCAAACGTCTATCCGGATCATCTTCTGAGAGTTCGTGAAGAAGTTGATCTTTGTATGGGTGTAGTTTTTCTTTTTTCAACATCTTTACTACAAACGACTGACTAACATTTTCTTGTGAGGCAGTTTTTGTTGTAGTTGCGTGAGGGTTGTCTTCTACTGACAGCAAAATATCTAACTTCACATCGTCGCTTATTCCTGGTCGTCCAGATTTTGGAGCATCCCTCACGCTTCCCGTTGCATTAAATTTTGCAACAATTCTGCTTACTGTGCTTCTAGCAATTGGTGGTCTTTCCAAATGTGTTGCGTTAAATAAAGCACATGCTACTTCATGACATCATTAGAATTTCTGTCCTTTCTCTTTCGTTTAAACGAGCCATAATAATAAAACTGGTGTCACACTAATTGTACGACTGACACTGACACACTGTTGTTTTAGTAAATAAATCGATAAAATTGATAAGAACAGATGTTTTTACTAGATAAGTTTAAGTTTGACCTCTTTTTATAATTGGTTTTGTTATTTCGTTTTTTATTCATTTTCACGTTTTTTTCTTATGTTAGCCCTACTACAACTATTTTTCCCTAGTATAAAAAAACAAGCTTTATCACATAAGGTAATAAAAATCTTGGCTTCCCGTTAAAAAAATATGTTGATGACGTCATATCTTTGACAAATTTGACTTGTTATGTCAAGAGATGCGGAATATAAAACACCGTTTGACGTGTTTTTGCATTTTTTTCAAAAGTGATCGTTGTACGTTTTATGAATTTTGTGCATTACTTTATCATAACCCTGTATAACAACGATATAAGAGAAGCATCCATAGGTTCTCCAGAACCGTCTAGGAAGGAACAATACTGGAGTATATACAGTGCGCGTCGAAATTTTGGAACAAACTCATTTTGTCAGAAAAATAATATTCGACCTGAAACAGGCCAATAGTCTTTTCACTTTCACTAATTTAATATATCTATGTGCCACCCCCATCAACCCTCTAAATTTTTCTGAATACGAGAAGGTGGTCATGCGGTACTTTTTGGCAAGGTATTTGCTTCACAGGCCTGTAGAAATTTGTCCATTCAATACTACTACAAGGGTTGCTTTTTATATTTCGGGATTAAAAAACAAAAACAACCATTTATCATCGAAAATGGCTTTATTGCTTTTCAAAATATTCCCTATTGAAATCTATACACATTTACATGCGTTTGAACCAATCGTCGAAGCACTTTTGCCACTGTGATTGAGGAATCCAAAACATGTATTCTGAACGCATCAACCACTTCTTCAGGTGTCGAAAAACGTTGACCTCTCATTTTATTTTTTACGTACAGGAATAAAAAGAAGTCATTCGGTATCAAGTCAGGACTACAAGGCGGATGACTCATCAAATCGATGTTTTGAGTGCTCAAAAATACAGTTGTTGTGATCCGTTTTTGGCGGTTGCAAACAAATGCTTGTGTACTACTCAGAATTGACTTTTCTGCGTTGTCCTAGTGGTACGATTGCGACATGTCCAGTTTTTCCGAAAAAACAAGGGACCATTTGGTTGAGTGCTTCGTGCGCGAGCAACTTTTGTTGGATTTGGCTCATCTTGAAACACCCATACAGTCGACTGCTGTTTAATTTCAGGCTCATATGCGTAAATCCACGATGTCATAGACGTGCTTCGAAGCACCGCGATCGTGTTTTTGTAGCATTTCTTTCGTCCAATCGACACGAGCCTTTTTTGAGCGATTGACAACAAATTTTTAGACGGTCAAATACATATTTACCTCCATTTTCTCGTAAGATTGCTAGTATCAGAAGATAGTTTCATGCAACGCCACTCGATATGAAGCAACTATTGAACTTGGTTTTTCTTTCTTGCTGTCAACCATACCATTAAACATAATCCTCTCAAGTTTAGTTTCATTCAGTTTTAACGACTAGTCGAGGCAATAAGGAGCGAACATTTCCCGATAGTAAGCAATAAAAATGGAAATAGAAATGTCATTACTCTAAATGACGTTGCAAAAAACTGCTCAGAGCAAATCAATAGTTTTATCAGAGTTAGGAAGTTGCCATTTTTATTATATGAATTAAGAATTTATGATTGAATTGAGCATTCCTGAATTCATATTAGGTTGGGGGAAAAGAAATCCATTATTCTTACTTTAATTTTGGGGCTTTATTTAACATAGCTACAAGCATTCTTTAATCCTCAAATATGCTCCCATTTTTTCAGTTACTTGTTGCCATTTAGAAGGTAGTTTCATTTTACCTCATTCCCAAAACGTCTTGTCTCTATTAGCACAAATATGAGATAACCATTTTTCACAATCTTCTCTTGAGGACTATTTTATTCCAACAAGAGTGTCAGACATAAACAAAAAAATGACGCCGGCCTAATTCAATTATTTCCAATATTTTATCGAAATTCATGACGATAAGCCTTCCACTGCGTGTTACATAGTTCACCTCAAAATTACCGGAACGGAATCGGTGAAACCAGAGTGCGACAAAAGTCAGTTTACACTGTCTGATATTCAAGCATACACATATTCTCGGCCAGTATCGTACCTAGGGCGGAAGGAGGCAAGCGAGTTGAGTTGTCCGCGGGTAGTAGTGTTGTTATGTACGTTTACAATGCGTTCGTTGTCATGGCTGCGCGTGTAAAGTACAAGAAAAAAGAAAGTGTTTATTTGCTCATTTGACGGAGCGCTTTCCAAAGGAGCAGGTTCCCACCAGACAAATGGTGCATAAACTGTTTCGTAAATTCGTAAGTACTGGCTCAGTAGTCGACGCGCCGCGTTCAGGACGCCCTGTTAACTTTTTTGTAAAATTTGTTTTACCGTGACTAAACGGGGCCGCATGTGTGTTGAAGAGGGGGGAAACATCTCGAACATAAAATTTGAGGCCACAAGTAATTATTGATGTTATAGTTTTCTCGAAAATAAATTTAGTTGCAATTATTTTTGCTTTTTTCCTCTATATGCAAAACGGTGAACTGACTTTTGCCGCACCCTGTATATATTTTTTTCGTTTACGCAAAGGCAAGCAATCATAAAAGTTGAAGCCAAAATCGTTCTCTGAAAGTGATTAATGTTATTCTCGTACAAGCCATGCAGAGGTTTCAGAAGATTCGATTCCGAGGAATTATCACTTTTGTGTAATTTGGATTTGATTTATCAAGCTGTTTGCTCAACCGAAATTCAGGTTATCATAATGAAAAAAGACCTTGTTTATCAATAGATCAAATTTCTTGATTTAGTTGCCATATGGATTGGTTGAATAAAGTTAATAAATGAAGTAAAAGTGAATATTTTTGAATCTATCAAGTAAAGGTATGTCAAGTGACTGCTACGAGAAAATTTCAATGAAAACCTCTAGTCAAGAACAAAAACATAGATGTGTCAAAACTGGAAATCTCGTACTATTCATTCTCAAAACACCCAGTAATTGGCTACGCAACACTCAAAAGCAACCAGAACATAAGATAGTGCAGTTTTAAGTGAACCGTTCTGTGACTTTACGATAGAGCTGTCAGTTGGCAGATTGCAACACTAGGGTTGTCCAATCCCGAAATATAAAAGGCAACCCTCGTATAATTTTAGTGACCATTAATTTTGATATGAAAAAAAGTTCCAAAAATACAATAAAAAAGATTTGAAAGCAATTATCGAATAGACTTTCGTCGCAATATGAATTAGGTTAAACTTTTTATTTGTTTCTCATTTGTAAACGTCCGTTTACAAAAACACAATATTAATCAAGAAAATTTATTTTATCAAGTAACTAACTTGTAAAACTGACAGTTAACTTGCAAAATTTTTACAAGTTAGTAGTATTACTTACATTAGAAAATTTTGTTTTATCGTCATATATGTTGAAAGTCATAGTACGATTGTTATTTCCAGTAACACATATTTTTGATGATGGAAGAGTTGATACTGATGATGATGGACCATCTGTTGACTCAGAAACTGCTGAACTCGAGGATTGCAGAACATTTGTACTCTCCTTACTACCAAATAATTTGCTAGACATTTCGATTTTTTTGTTGACCGAATCATCGACATAACTCATGGTAATTTCGGTGCTCTTCCACCCTCCTGCACGCTTTAGTGCTAAAATATCTCCACCCGAAGTGGCGGGTGTGTAACTCCGGGTTTTTTAAACCTAAATATTTCGCTATTTGCTTTGGGACACCACCAATAGTGTGCTGGTCAGCATTAAGGGAAACGTCCGAAGATTTACATACTTTCTGTATTACATGCAGGGCTTGAAGCTGTAGCCATCATCGGTTATGGTGAATCTTCTTGTTGTTAAATTTTTTGTTTGCCGCAATGTCACAATAACATATTTTCCTATATCTTCTACATCATTTATGTTTAGGGAGAGAATTTCGTCACATCGACAGCATCCAAAAATCCCAAATATTGTTACAATTTTCGCCAGCAACCACTGGTCATCAGGAACATGTAAAAGAATCTGTTCAACCTCTTCTTTACTTTACCTTGGCCTTTCTTGGCATATAACTCTCATTTTTTCGTTTCAGAAACTCTATTACCTTTTGAAATCTGCAAATGACAACTTAACGTCATATTTATCAATAAATTTTTTAAGGAAAACAAACCTGCGAACAGGGGCATTTTATTTCATTTCCAAGCAGCTTCTCAGCATAGACCATTTTGCCCATAAAGTATTGAAGCTGAATCTAGCTGATAGTTGATTCAAGTAGACCAACAAAACATCTTCACTTACCCCAATCACACTATTTTTGTTTTTCCACTTTTTCCCGCTCGTACTGTTGCGATATTCTCGCAACAAAGGACCGTTCTTGGAATTTGGGGTAGCGGCCGTTACTTCCAAGAATGCCTTCCGTCTGACGGAATTTTGGAAATCCCTAAACTTAGCTACCTGTTCGACCTCTCTCAATTATTCAAATTCATTCTCTCGCTAGACTCTCTCGTGTACAGTACTACAAGTAAGTTCTCTTTTACCAATTTACTTTCACCAGTCTATTACGGCACTCAGAACTACAAGTTCCTCTAAACATCTCTCAAAATAATCTGTTTTCGGGTCAGTTAGCTACCCTAGTTCATTGTGTATGTGAATTACTCAGTTGAAATTCTCTATGTAAAAGTAAAAGGTTGTGAATTGTGAACCTGTGACGCAATTACATATCACCAAGGCACAATTCATCAGTGGAAGTTTGAGAAGCTTTATCCAAAGTGCCTGCACCTTATTCTGAGAAATCTACCCTCGACGATTGAAGCAGAGCTGTGGTGAACTCCAAACAACAAATAAGGTCAGATCTCTTTATCATTTAATATTACCAGAAGTGCTCAAGATTGAGCAAAGAGGTTCAAATCCTTGGATATTATAGACACCTAAAAACTCTTTCTGTGAGTGTAAACTCAAGTGCCGAACATTGTGTAACTATTCTTATCTGTGAATACATAATTCTATTATAACTAAAAACTTGTTTTTATTCACCTTGCAAACATCTTTTCTACCAAAGATAATTTTTGGATCTACTGTTATAGTATAACCAGCGACTCAGGAAGTGCGCTGCCCTTCATTAAGCGGGTGATTATTATTATTTCTAATTTTGTACCCGCACACGTACCTTGAAGCTGATTTTGCAGGTAATAAACTTGAAGCTACACTGCTGGCTGCCTCAATAATTTCTTTTGGTACATTCATTTTCGCTTTCGCCAAAACAAATGTAAAGAAAAATAAACAGACATGTTCATGGCAACGCTTCCATAGCTTACGACTTTTGCGAAAAATTATTGAGATTTTTTTGGAATTTATCTAACCTGTTTACAAATGAAAAACAAATAAAATATAAAACAATACACTCAAGGTAACGGGTTTTACTGGCTCAAGGAGGTAACTGACTCGCCTGCGACTCGTCAGTTACCTATATCCTCCATTCGCCAGTAAAAACCCTCCTACCTTGCTAGTAATGTTATATACTATTTTACTTACTTAACTGTTCATTTGAATCGAAAGTCTTCTTTATTTTTCTCTTATACAATTTTTTTTTATTGAAATTTGTTTTTCAATTAAAATTTACATTTTTGAGTAAGTAATTGTTGTTTCCTCAAATCACCTAATACAATTCATCATTTTATCAACTCTTACGGTTGAGATGAGGAAAATTGCTTCTCGTTTCGAGAAAAAAGTGTCTGGCTAGAACTATGATATATTTATTGAAGGTATTACTATGATGCATAGAATTCTAAATATCAATAAATGGAATGTTTTAATTTGGAGAAACAGAAGTAATTTCAATATTAACCTTAAGTTGCACATTCAGTTGGTCATTAAATGTTGAAAATAAAAATTCATTTCAAATTCGAGCCGAATTAATCGCGATTTTTTTTTAAAGAGTTTCTCACATCAAAAGATAACGAAATCGATCATTCGAATATGTATATACTACAGCGACGGGTTTCCATATTCTGTTGTCACTCTGTGTGTATATCCATCATCGGAGGGTGAAGCATAATATAAAATCGTAAACCCGATATAAAATGGCAAAAACATATCGAATATCAAGGGCGTGTATTGCCATCGTGTAAAATAAAGAGAAACAATAATGACTCACCTGTTCTCACAAGAACACGTGTGCGCCAGTGGACGGGACGTGCAACTTCCTCTTGCTTTCGCGAAGACAAACTGAAACAGGAAAACAAACTGACTTCTCTCGACGCTTCCCGTCGCGACGTCACGTGTTAGGCGTCAAGTAATCGGTTTTCATCGTGGACGTACGAACATGGCCTTCGTTCAGGTTCTATTGTTTACATGGATAAGGAAGGGAAAGATAATCATTTTCGAAATGGACGTGAGTTTATGTAGCGAAATTTTCAAATATATCGCCTAAGCCTGAGGCTGTTTATCAGATTAAACCTTCAAGGGATGGTTTTGGTAGATAATGGTGCTTTGAAATATGAGGATTCGTATTCCGAAGTAAGTTTAATGTACTGATTTTTCAAGTCATAGTTATATAACTTAGCACTTCGGTAGAGAATAGGAATTGAAATAAAATAAATATATTAGCAATTATTTTTGCTTTTTTTCTCTCATATGCAAAACGGTAAACTGACTTTTGCCACACCCTGCATCTTTTTCTATTTAGAGCCGCCGATGGAACTCCATGTCCTTACCTTTGCTCCTCTTTTCTTGGCTCACACGATATTTATAGGTGGCCAAATGTTCCTGTCTGGAGTCACTCTGACTCCAGGGTTATTCATAATATTTCGTCACATGCATATGTGACTTTTATTTTATGATTCTATGATGAATTTTATTGAAATTTATGAGGATATTTCCTCAATTATGCCCAGTGTTGCAACCTGAGGTCTTAATCCAGCACAAAAAAATTTTATGACTAATTGTATTTATTTACACAAGCATGATTTATAATCTTTCGGATCTTTATGTTCATGGCCTTCCCAAACATATTCTGCCAACACGTTTTCAACTTTGGCTGGCTGATAAGCATAAAAATAATGATTTAAATAACGAGGATTGGGATACTGATAAGCTGAAATGGTAGAATAGAATTCTCTGGCGTAATCTACCATGTTTTTTCGAACTTCATTGTAGAACTTCTGCTTCGTATCTTTAACCTAGAAATGAAAACAAATTAGGTTTCGAATTCTTCAACCATCATAGTTCTCACAATTTTTCTGACTTTGTCTGCATCATTCCATGTTTGATTTACTGCTTCGCAATGACAATGAACAGGAAGTTTAGGAAATGGTATATTTCTTTTACATAATGAAATATGGGACCAAAGAGTTTGGCATCTTTCGAGATTCTTGACTAGAAAAAAAAGATTTTACAGGCGATTATCCAAGGTTTATTGTGACAATTCGTTGAGAATAGATCGCTGAAACCAAATATTAATTTGTCGTTTGATGGCATTAGGAGGACTAACGTTGGAAATTGTGTGTGATTTCCCCATGTGAAAACATAATCAAAAACTATTTCGCATCTGTTGACACAATATCATTTAGTCACCTGCGTCATTGTGATTCCACGTTTTCCTTATCCTGAACTGCATCCATAACCAAAAATAGGGAAGTCTGTGGCATTCCGGGAGTTGGGCTAAGGGATAACCATCAATGGCTAAGCTTCTCAAGAGTTTCTGTAAGGAAAAAGTACGATTTGAATCAATTCCTCCATGAAAGTGCAAATATATATATCAGGGGATGAAACTTATACGTTCTATGCTCTACCAAATATGGCTACCAGAAACATTAAATATGACGGATGACAAGAGAAATATTTTGGTAGATTGAACAGATTTTTTTTTAATAATCATTTAGCATATGCCTGAATTTCACATGTGCGGCTTAATTCAGTGCATGTTTACCATTCATGTTTGAAAAAATTGCTTTGGTAATTCAAATTTCCCGCCGCTTCGTTCCTGTACTACCAAATATGGCGGCCGATTTGTGTTACCAAAAATTAATTAGGAGTTTACATTTCTTATATATTAGTGTTCTGTGATACAGATGTTGAATACGTTCAAGTATATATGCTCCAATAAGCGATTTCAGACATTTGAGTGCAAATATTCTTTAAGCAGTAAGTATAGGCAGAAATGTTTTCGGATTTTTTTTTGCGAAAATATTTGAAAAAAACGAGTTCTCCTCTTAGCCATTATTTTCAATAAGAGATTGGCGATAACACATTGACACAGCTTTTGATATTGCTGCCATTTCTGGCCTGATGTTTTGCTTCAACTGGGTAGATTCGTCGGATTATTTTGATAAACCTTACTTTTAAGGTATCCCCATGCAAAGTAGTCAAGCGGGCTAAGATCGGCGCTTCTGGGAGGCCAGTTAATGTTACCCCTTCGCAAAATGACTTTATTAGGGAATGATTTGTTAACAACTTCCATTGAATCATTTGGGGTATGGCAAGTGGCCCCATCTTGCTGCAACCACGTTCTTGAGTTGAAACCTGCAAACTCCTGTAACTCTAGGGCCAAAAATTTCGCAAGGTATCGCAATAACGGTCACTATTCACATTAATTGCTCGGCCTCGTTTATCTTCATGGAAATAAGGACTTATTACGCCTTTAGCAATCATAGCGGCCCAAACCACGACCTTTGGGCTCTGCAGGTGTCGTTCATGCTTTCATCTCGGATTTTCCGCTTCCCAGTACCGACAATTCTGCTTATTAACATGACCCTTCACGTGAAAACTTGCTTCGTCACTAAACAGTATGTTGTTAAAAAAGTTGTTAAATCGCTGCAACGTTTCGTGCGCAAAATCGTCGATTAGCATAGGCCGCATCCTTCAATTCTTGAATCAATTGAATTTTATAAGCTTTCAGATGTAAGTCGTTCTTTAAAATCGAATCTAAAGACGATTTTTTGATGTTCAACGCTTGCCTTCGCTTTCGGATGGATAAAGACGGATTTTGACGAACCGACGCCTCAACTTCTGTCCAGTGCGTGACTCGGGCTCAAGTGTCCGTAGAAGATCTGACGGTGGTTGTGACGATCGGATGCCAGAAGTTCTTGTTTGTGACAGCTTATATACCTCCTCAGATGCCCCTGTCTTACTATGAAAATCACTGCGAGAACGTCGAAGCTGCGGTTGAACAGTTTGAACCGGACGGAGCAATCTTTATTAGTGACTATAATTTGCCACAGTGTGTGGTCCAACGACCAATCCAGTTTGTCTGTTGAGTCGGGTTTGTGTCAGCGTTCTCGGGTTTTGCTTGAGTCATTCAGTTTTCTTAATCTCTACCAGAACAATTCTGTATTAAAGGGGGTAGAATGTTAGATTTAGTATTTTCAAGCTATGAATCACTGAGGGTCGATGCTGCGGTTGATCTCCTGTCGGGGCTGGACTTTCATCATCCAGCGCTGTTCATTGATGTTCCTACTAGTCAAAACCTCGGGCAAATTCAAGAAATTATTACTTTTAATTTTAAGACCGAAGATTATGGAGGTCTGAATAAGCGTTTGTCGGGCATAGATTGGACTGCGGAGCTTAGGGCGGCTGGCCAAAGCATCGATTCTCAGGTTGATGTTTTCTACACGATATTAAATGATGCCATTGAAAGATTTGTTCCAAAAATTGCAATCAGACACTCAAACTTCCCGAGATGGTTTTCGAGAGAATTGAAAAATCTTGTTTTCAGAAAGAAATTAGCACATAAAAAATATAAGTTTTCTAATACATGGGAGGATTATCTGCAATTTTGTAACTTCAGGTAATCCTAAAAAATTCTGGAATTTTGTGAATTCTAGGAAAAGGGATAATGATCTACCCAGTGTTATGTGGTACGAGGGTAGCGAATGTAGTACCGAGAGAGAGATAGCCGATGCTTTCGCGGGATTTTTTCAATCAGTTTATAAACCGGACAATGACAACATTTCCTATGACGCCTCTGATAGTCTGTTTCGTGTTAGTGGTGACACCATTTCTTTATCGACGATTCATGTTGACCAGGTATTGAATCTCTAGACATAAATAAGGGTCCTGGACCTGATAACTTTCCCGTTTCGTTTTTAAAGAAATGCAAAGAATTCATTGCTCTCCCACTTCATATCCTATTCAATAAGTCCTTAAATGATGGTGTTTTCCCAAATACCTGGAAGACTAGGTTCATCAAGCCTATTTTTAAATCAGGTTCCAAACAGGACGTTTCCCATTACAGACCGATAACTGTGCTTAGCATAATGCCCAAATTGTTTGAATCCATCATTCATGAGCAAGTGAAATCGAGAATTTATGAAGGGATCATTCGTGAGCAGCATGGATTTTTCCGGTGTAGAGGCGTTGAAACCAATCTTCTGGTTTTCACTCAGTATGTTCTTGAAGCTTTAGAAGATCACAAGCAGGTCGATGTTATTTACACTGAACTTGCTAAGGCCTTTGACAGTGTGTCCCATAAAATTTTGGGTATAAAGCTTGGGATGTTTGGTCTCCATGATAATCATTGTCGGTGGTTGATGTCTTATAGTTCAGGCAGATACCAAACCGTTAAAATTGGTGGAACATCATCATTTTCGATACCGGTAACCGGGAGTTCCTCAGGGTAGTCATCTTGGTTCATTATTATTTTTGATTTTTATCAATGACTCAAGTCATGTTATCCGATTTGTTAAGTACTTGCTGTTTGCGGATGATTTAAAACTTTTCTTCTCATTAGAATCGTTATTCGATGTTAACCGGTTGAGATCGGATTTACAGGCGGTTGAAGAGTGGTGTCTTGCCAATTGCCTGACTATCAACATCAATAAGTGTAAGTTCATGACGATTTCCCGTCTGGAGCACCCTATTACGATCGATTATTGTATTGTTGGTAAGCCTATAGATAGAGTATTTGTTTACAAAGACCTGGGACAGCACGTTGTCTTTTAGGGAACATATTCGGGACGTTTCTGCGTCATCTCTCAGGGCTCTGGGGTTCATAATATGGAATACTAGGGACTTCAACATCGAGACTCTTCACCATCTTTACATCTCGTTGTTTAGACGTTTAGACCAATGTTGGAGTTCTCTTCTGTAGTGTGGTCTCCATACTTATCGGTCGACGTTTCCTTGCTAGAGAGGGTCCAAAACAGATTTCTAAAGTATGCTGCTCTTAGAACGGGTACGTTTTCAGTTTATACTTTCTCCGCCAGTCGAATGCGGGAACGCCTTGGACTATCCTCCTTGAGGACGAGAAGATTTCATGCGGATGTGATATTCATTGCTAAGCTCTTTCAAGGTCTTCTGTACTCTCCAGACTTGTTGCCACAATTCAACATATATGTTATACCTCGACCCATCCGAAGGTTTGATTTATTTCAACTCGCCCAATCAAGAACCAATTATTGTTTTCGTTCCCCGGTTTTGAGATTAATACGAAACGCTAATGTCGACTCATTAGGAGTTGACATATTTCATGTATCTACTTCGAGGTTGAGGAGAGAATTGAAGTACCTGATAAGACTGTGATATTTAAGATTAATTTTTATTCGTGCTATTGTTTTTCTGTTTCATATTACATATATATTTGTACTTATACTTGCTTTACCTCTACATCTACTCTTTTTCGTGTTATACTACTTAGATTTTATTATTTTGTGTTTTATTTTACATACAAAGGTCATGTACCGTTAATTAATAAATAAATAAAACTTCTTTAATTGTTTCTTCATCGCGAACTGAACGAGGGCGACCAGAGTTTTGAATTTAAACTGTCGCACCTGTATTGTCGAACATCCTGATCCATTTCCTAATGCTATCGTCACTTGGCGCGTGGAGTGTACTATATTCCTCACGATAGAGACGTTGAGCAGTCACTATTGAATGACCATTACGATAATACGCTCATAAGCAAAATGCGCGATGCGTTTTCAATTACTGTTTCATCGTGACTAAAACTCCACGAAATGGCGGGTGCCACGAAGCCCTCACCACTCCTTTAAGTTCCGAATATGGCGCGAAAACAAACACCCGATACCCTTTCTTGACACCTTGTATTATTGATATTCAGTTGAATAATTTGAATATCTGATAAATAGGGAATTAATACGGTAATTTCTTGACTAGAATCAGTTTGTTATTCACAGCATTTTAGTTTTGTTATTGCAGCTGAACTAAGTCTCGATTACGGACAAGTGGATAGCACAAGTAATGTTAAATTGAAATATTGAGAGTGGTCGAAGGAGGCTGGGCATTCCAAGGATTTCCATTAGGAACTCAATTCATGTCATTTTCAGTTGAAAGTTCTCTGTAAAGCCATCATACCTCCAGTGGATTCCCATTTGAGATTGGTTCCTTTCTTCACAGGATGGAAATTAAACCACAACGGATGCTGTCCTTTCCATGTACATATAAAGCTGACATTTCCCAATCAAAAACCTGGAGTTTCGTATAAAATATTGTTTTTGAGTGATACTTTGCTAAAAAAAAAACGAGCACAGAGGAATTTGTCTCCTGAATACCTGCAGGAAAAAACAGAATAGTAGGGATTGAAATATCCAAAAACAATACCCTTTTTTCACAGTCTAATAGCGCCTTTTAAAATACAAATAATGGTTCGCAGTTCGTAACTTATTAAGAAAATTTTCAAAGGATAATGTTGATTTCCGCATGATGTCCATCCGTCTCTGTCGCGAACTACTTCCTGCTAGATCCCCTTTTAAATTTTTTCAACTGTTTCTTCAGATCCAAAATTGGACCAAAAGTTCGAATGCATATTAGACGCTTTAGAAGATATTTACCTATTTGAGATCATAAAATTGAAGAATATTTTTAAAACCTGATCCATTCCGGTTATACCTTGAACACAAAGTCGGACAACTAATGCTGTTTCTAAAATTATATTAATTCGTAAAAATAAATAGTGATCAAGCATAACTCCGCTTTGTTTTCTCACCTGTATGAGTTGTCGTTGAAATTTGGCAGATGTAGGCAATTTTCTCAGAATGACGTATCTTTTAGACGGTCCACCATACGTTGTCACCAATTCTGACAAGCGTTCTTCGCTCAAATTCTCCTTGGTATCTTCTTTTTTATCTTTTTCCATCGCCAGCCGATCAGAGCTGGTCCACCATGCCTCCATCGGACCGTAGAAGCACTCTTTCACGCATACATCACCCACCTGACAGCCACAATTCTTTAAATGGCACAAACAAGGATCAGATACAGTGCCGGAGCTTTCCGGTTCTATGTAACCGCAAGTACACCCGTCAGGCGTTTTAATTTCTTCTTCCTCGTCTTCCACATCGGCACAAAAACAGGATTCTTCACTCTGTTTTTTAGGTATTGCGCAGGAGCAGTCGTCCGGTTTCTTTATTTCAACGCCGCAAGGACATTCGCATGCACAGCCATCATCTTCTTCTTCTTCCTAAAAATTAATAAATTAATTAGTCGCCTGCAGTATCGTCGGGTGGATTGAGTAACTCGATGGTACTGTTGCCGGTCCCAAGCCCGGATAAAGGAGGAGGGTTGTAGCAGCAGGCTAGCTCCCTGCTATATGTGAAAAACTCAACTTGCTAAAAAGCCTAAACATCGCCTCGGAAACATGGACGGATTCACTGGTAAACGACAAAAGCAGAAAAAAAGGATAATGAGTATGGGAACATGGAACGTACAGGGAGTAAAACACAAAATCGACATGGTTGTATCAGAAGCGGAAAAACTTGGATTGGATGTGGTTACTCTCACTGAGACAAAGAAAAAAGGCAGTGGTACAGAGCGAATTGGTAAATACCTTCATGTTTACAGCGGTGTACCGAAAGAAGAACGAGCCAAGAGAGGAGTATCCGTTCTATTAAAGGCAACACTTAAGAACAAAGTAACCAACTACGAAATGATCAATGAGAATATATTGACGGTAAACATCAGGATTCATCAACGCGATCTTACCCTGATTGCGGTATACGCTCCTTCCGATGATGAATCTATCGCTAACAAAGATTCATTTTTCGAGATCCTCAATGAAGTTATCAACAGGATTGGGAATTCAAGAGAAATTATTATGATGGGTGATTTCAACAGCCGAACAGGACGAGTATTCAACAGTGATATTGTAGGCCCATTCGGAGAAGATCAAATGAACGATAATGGACATAGACTCATACAATTATGTGAAACTAACAACATGAAAATTACCAACGGCTTTTTTCAACATAAACATATACATCGGTACACCTGGGAACAACCTACACGTAATCTTAAGTCGATAATCGATTACTTTATCATCAAACAAAATTCAAACATACAGATGAATGACGTCAGAGTACTAAGGGGAGCTTTTGGTGGCGGATCAGATCACTTTTTAGTACGGGCCAAAGTATTTTTTCCAGCAAGGCGTCAGGTAAGGAGTAGAGATGATGAATTTATTGGCTTACATAAACTGTCACATACCGAATATAATCTCGATAGCTTTATGCACGACAGCACAGTGTTATTATACCAACAACGACTAAATAGTAAGCTAGTAACAGACATTCAAGAACGAACATTCCGCGAAACCTATGATAATATCATTTCAAGTATACACGAAGCTGCTCAAGAATCGCTAGGAACAAGAAAACAATATGAAAGCAATAAATTATGGTGGAATGAAAAAATTGCCAATTTAGTAAAACTAAAAAAAGACTTATATCTGAAATGGTTAACAACAAAAAACCCTAATGATCTCGAACAGTACAGGATAATAAAACGTGAAGCAAGAAAATTAATACAAAAAGAAAAAAATCAGCTTTGGGATAAAAAATGTAATGATGTCAATGCTTACATTGGAGGACGGAAAAATGCGGAAGCTTGGAGATTTTTAAAGTCGGTTCGAACATCACATAAAGAAAAAGCCCCTCTGCAGGTAATAAAGACTGAAGCTTGGGTAAATCACTATAAAAGGTTGCTGACCGAGGACAGACAGGAATATTTGAGCAGATCAACCCCTGAAGAAATATCTATACAGGGTGAAACGATTGAAATCACGGAGGATATGGTCAAAAAGGCCATCAAAGGTTTGAAAAATGGGAGAGCTTGTGGACCTGAAGGCATATACACTGAACTCCTTAAGAAGGGAACAGAGAAGTTATTCAGAATGATAACATATATATTCAACTTATGCATTAATGGACATCCTGTACCTGAGCAATGGAAATCGGCCTATATAACATCCATATATAAGAAAGGTGATAGAAAACGATGCGAAAACTACAGAGGACTATCAGTAACTAGCACATTCAGTAGACTGTACGGAAAAGTATTACGAGATCTAATAGAGGAGGAATTTAAGGATGAGGAGGAAGAAGAGCAAAGTGGATTTCGTGCAGGAAGAACATGTAATGATAATATATTCTGCCTCAAGCAGATTATTGAGAAGAAAACAGGAACTAACAGAGAAGTACACATTACATTCGTAGATTTACACCAAGCCTACGATACAATTCCAACAGAAAAACTTTGGGAAGTACTGAAAAGCACAAACATCAACCACACTCTGATTACAGCTCTACAGAATCTATACAATGGTATAAAATCGTGCATAAAAATGGGAAGATATGTTACTGATGAATTCACTGTCACTAAAGGTTTGAGGCAGGGTTGTTGTATATCACAGACATTATTCAAAGTATATGTGGCAGCGGCCTTGAAACAATGGAAAAGAAAAGTTCATAGCATGGGAATAGAACTTAACAACACAACCCTCTATACCCTGCAGTTTGCCGATGATCAGGCAATAATATCCAATGATAAGGAAGATATGGAATATATGGTACGCAAACTAATTGAAGAGTACGAGATTTGGGGTTTGAAGGTCAACATTCAAAAACCAAATATCTGTGTGTCGGCGGAGAAGCAAGTGATCTCACGATGAATGATGGAAAAATAATAACACACTGCCAGAACTACAACTATCTGGGAGTTATTTTTGACTCGACCGGAACGGACAGTCATGAAATAGAGAGAAGAATAACCACAGCAAAAAGGCAATATCCTGTCTCAACGGCATATTATGGAATAAAAATATAACTAAAAGAAGAAAGTTCAACATTTATGAAACCTTAGTGAAAAGCAGTCTATTGTATGGGTCAGAGAATTGAGACTAACTGAAAAATATAAGAGAAAATTGGAAGCAGTTGAAATGGATGCAATGAGAAGATCGCTCAGGATATCAAGGAGGGAAAGAATCAGAAATGAGACCGTTAAAGAAATGATGGGTATTGAAGGAACCCTAATGGATGACATCGAGAAAAGACAGCTGATATGGTACGGCCACATACAACGTATGTCAGAAACGAGACTCCCAAAGCAAGTAATGAACTGGCAGCCCGCAGAACGTAGGAAGAGAGGAAGACCAAAGACCAGTTGGAAACAGGGCGTCGTTAAAGCTATGAGCACAAGAAACTTGCAAGAACTGGACTGGGAAGATAGAAGAAGATGGAGGCAAGGCGTCGGACAACGTCGGAAGACGTTCTGAACCGGCATATATATATATATATTAGTCGGCATCTCAGAAAAAAAAACCTGATATTATTTTCAACTAAGATTAATGTCATTCAGACGAAATTTGACTTTTGAAATTCCGGAAAAAAATGCATCCTCAGACGGGACTCGAACCCGCATATCCAAGTTGTCGGTCTGGCGCTTATCCAATTCAGCTACCAATGAGATACGTTATTTAACCGGATCGAGGATCCACTTCTCCCAGATATCAAATATTAATTGACAAAAAACGAGTTTAGGGGTGAATTTAACCCCCTCATCCCCTCGCTAAGAAGTTCAGAGTAGTATCAAATGGAAGCTTATAAAAAAGCAGAGATTTCGTCGAAAATCCGAACTTGATACAAGAAGTCCTTCATAGCTAAATTGACTAAAAACAGGTTTAGGGGTGAATTTAACCCCCTCATCCCCTCGCTAAGGAGTTCAGAGTAGTATCAAATGGAAGCTTATAAAAAAGCAGAGATTTCGTCGAAAATCCGAACTTGATACAAGAAGTCCTTCATAGCTAAATTGACTAAAAACAGGTTTAGGGGTGAATTTAACAACCTCATCCCCTCCCTAAGGAGTTCGGAGCAATATCCAATGGAATCTTATAAATAAGCATAATAATATAAGTTAATACGTTGATAATTTAGTGAAGATTGAATATCCTGGTAAATTTAATTTTAATTTCTTTTTAATAAAAATAAAACATTAATTCTTTTAAATTTTTTTCTCAAAATAGTTATTTTTATCGACAATGAACAAGAGTACCTTTTCTAAATTTCTCAATGTTCAAAGTATTCAAATTCATTTTTTTAACTCCTTATCATACAGGGTGTTCAAAATGTAAGCAATAAAATGAACATCCTAGTCCGCTCCTAATACAAGCTAATTATATTTTAAGGGCACTATTTTGAGAGATCCTTACTACTGTTTATCGTATTAGTTTTCATTAAATAATATTAAGTAGTTTAAAAGTTATTCAAGAAAAATTGATTACCAGGAAGGATTCTTCAGGAAGTCGTACCTCCGTAGGGAGGGCCGCTAGGAAAAAATTTTATAGGAACTTGTCATCTTATTTTCTAATGTTCGAGATGAATCCGAGAGATCTTCCACATTCTCCCGGACACCATGTATATTGTAATAAATTGAAAATGGGTTACCTCTTCTTCAGATTTTTCGCTTTCTATTCTCTCGTAAGAAATACATCGACACAAAACTTCTTCACTGCTGTTTTTAATATAAATATCTTTCTTGGGCGAAAATGGATTTCCGCAATTCTTTCCAAAAGTCATGTAATTACATAGGAATAGTCTCTGGCATTTAGTGGAAGCTAAAATATAAAACATTTTATATAGAACATACTACCCATCTGAATTCTTCCTAATTCCAAACATATAAGTATATTAAGAGCAGAATTTTTAGCTGAAAAATTGAGATTGAGGGAATGGTCTTTTGAGTTGTTCGTTCACTGTTGTTATTCTTCACATCGGTTACTTGTCTTCAACACCTAAAATTTTTCAATCAATTCCTTTGCGGTCCGAAAAGGTGTTTCACAACGATCTTAAAAGATATAAGTTTACGAATAAATTCCAAACTTTTAGACTCAAAAAGTGAATTTCTGTTATTTTGGTGCGTTTTTAAAATGAAAAAAATAAAATGAGAGGTCAACGTTTTTCTAACTTCAACTGAGTTTATAACGTCCAAATATCTCAAGACACATTTCTTAAATATTGCAGCATAAATACTAAATAGATCATAAAATTTCATGTTGAATGATTGTTTGGGCTATTACCATCATCTATTGTGGATGTAATGATTTCCGACGTTTCGATAGACATCTTCTATCTTTATCAAGGAGAAAAGTAAGAAACCTTTTGAAAATTATCAATTTTCAGAAAGTCAATTGACAGAAGTCATGAAAGAAAATGAACGATGTTATATACTCATCTGTGATATGATCTTTTTAAGTTGGATCGAACTATCGGCGTCCAAACTTCTGGCAGATCTATAGATGGAGCACTTATGGAATCAGGTGTTATTTTCATAAATGCTGCTTCTTTGATTTTTCTTCTTGCAAGTTTTTCTTCTTTGGATATTATTGATGCTTCATCCCACTTTATACGATGATTCTCATCTACAGCATGTTGGACCAACCTGGATTTGTCGCTGTCTAGTACTCGTAGAAGCTTCTGATGTTCTTTTATTCGTACATTCAGAGGGCGTTTAGTTTCTCCGATGTAAGATCTTCCGCACTCACAAGGTAATTCATATAAGCAGTTCTTTGTCATTTGTGTCTCATTATTAGGCTTAACTTTTGTAAGTTTAGCTCTGATAGTGTCTTGAGTTTTGAATGCAGTCGGTATGTTGTATCTATTTCCAATTCTTCTCATTTTCTCCGACAAACCTTTTACATAAGGAATTACGGTTTTAATGGTCTGATTTATATCTGTTGGTTCAGGTTGACTTTCTCTTGTTTGTCTAGCTTTTTCTAATATCTTTTTGGGGTAGCCATTGCTTTTAAGAGTTTTCGAGATGTTATTTATTTCTTCATTTTGGTCTTCTTCAGTGCAACAAATATTTATTGCTCTATCAAATAAACATTTTGCTACTCCCAATTTAGTGTTTATTTGGTGGTTTGAATCAAAATGTAGATATTGTCCTGTGTTCGTTGGCTTTTTATACACAGTGGTTCTTGGGATTCCATTTTGTTTATGTACGAGTACATCTAAGAATGGAAGTTGTCTGTCTTTCTCTATTTCAATTGTGAATTTAATTGATTCCTCTTGATTGTTTAGATATTGAAGGAATCCATCTATAGTGTCTCTTCCATGTTGCCAAATAATGAAAGTATCATCTACATATCTTTTCCACAGTTTGGGTTTAAGTGCATATTTTTCTAATGCCTTCTGTTCGAAAATTTCTATATATAAATCAGCTAAAATTGGTGATAGTGGTGAACCCATGGCCATTTCAAATTCTTGTTGATAAAAGATGTCTTCAAATTGGAAATATGTTGTTTCAATACAAATAGAAAGCATTTCCATAATTGCATTCACGCTTAGTGTAGTTCTTTCACTAAGGGTTTGATCTTCTTCAAGCTTTTTCCTAACTATGATAAGTGTTTTATCTGTCGGAATATTAGTGAACAAACTGGTAATGTCGAAGCTGACCATAACGTCTTCTTCCATGATTTCTTGATGTTTCATTATTTCTATGAAGTGTTTCGTGTTTCTTATCATCGATGTTGAATTACTTTTTAATGGTGATATAATTTTCAGCAGAAATTTAGCCAATTGGTGGTATGCCGAATTTCTTGAACTCACAATTGGTCTTAGAGGAATATTTGCTTTGTGTATTTTTGGTAGACCATATAAATGTGGTGGTTTACTGAAGTGAGGTGTAAGTCTTGATCTAATGAATGGAAATTCATTTCGATATTTATAAAGGATTTTGTAAATCTTGTTTTCAACTATGGTGGTAGGGTCCTTTTTAGTTTTTTGTATTTTCCTGCTTCTAATAATTCATTGATTTTTTGATTATAAGAGCTAACATCTAGAATTACAGTGGCGTTTCCTTTGTCTGCTGGAAGTATCTTTATGGAACTATCCGAGTTAAGATCTTTTAATGCCCTCTGTTCAGCTTTATTTATATTGGGTAGAGGTGTTTTGTTATTCCTGTCTAACAAGGTTCTGATTTCCATCTGTACTCTTCGGCTTTTTCAGGTTCTCGAATTTTTTGTGCAGTTTCTTCTGCCGCCAACATGATTTCAATTTTTGGTATCGTCTTAGGGGCTATAGAGAACTTGAGACCCTTGTTGAGGAGAGATATCTGATCTTCACTTAAGTTCTTATTAGATAAATTGATCACGGTTTCGATAGACATCTTCTATCTTTATCAAGGAGAAAAGTCAGAAACCTTTTGAAAATTATCAATTTTCAAAAAGTCAATTGACAGAAGTCATGAAAGAAAATGAACGATGTTATATACTCATCTGTGATATGATCTTTTTAAGTTGGATCGAACTATCGGCGTCCAAACTTCTGGCAGATCTATAGATGGAGCACTTATGGAATCAGGTGTTATTTTCATAAATGCTGCTTCTTTGATTTTTCTTCTTGCAAGTTTTTCTTCTTTGGATATTATTGATGCTTCATCCCACTTTATACATATATATACTTTATACTCCATCTATAGATCTGCCAGAAGTTTGGACGCCGATAGTTCGATCCAACTTAAAAAGATCATATCACAGATGAGTATATAACATCGTTCATTTTCTTTCATGACTTCTGTCAATTGACTTTTTGAAAATTGATAATTTTCAAAAGGTTTCTTACTTTTCTCCTTGATAAAGATAGAAGATGTCTATCGAAACGTCGGAAATCATTACATCCACAATAGATGATGGTAATAGCCCAAACAATCATTCAACACGAGCTCCATCATCAACAATATCTCGTCATCAAATAAAATTTCATATCATAAAATCCCTTGAAAACTTCCTACCAAACATGCCTAGTGACTTCGCGCTGTGTTTGTTGTAACGGATAAATTGAAGAGCGGTTGTGGTTTTCGAACAAAGTAATATCAAACTTTAACATACCTTTCGTGTCTGGATTATGAGTATAAGTCTCTACCGCAACCGTAAGCTCCTCGCTATCTCGTCGTTTCAGGGGCAAACCTCCGAGTATGAAATTCTTGCCTACTTCGCTCGCCTGAACGCCCGAAATTAAAAACTCCGACTTTCCATCCGGTAGCGGAAGTCCCGGAGCCCCAGTCATCCTTTTTATCTCCTTTCCTATCAGTTTCTGGACAGTCACAGGAGGATCCTTGTACCTTTCCTGCATATCCTTCATATACTCTTGAACTTCTTTTTCCATATAGTTCAAATATCTCTCGTAATTCACCAAACACTCATTATGTTCTTTCATGAACTTTCCGTAAACTTCAGCGCACTCGCATTCTTTTATCGCCCCGCCTATAATATATTCACCATCTTTCACTCCTGCAATGATGTGTTTGAAACCTGGTTTAAGGGATGTGCTCAACTTTTCTCCTTTCTGTTTTTCAGCGAGGATATCTTCTTCGGTTTTGCAAATACAAGGTTTTGTCGGAATAACGCCACCAAGGTTGTATATTGGACCTTGAAGCGTTTGATGAACACCGGATATGACATATTTATGTTCCTGAGATTTCAGGTCAACTTTTGCTTTCAATCTATCTTTATAATCCTTCACGCCCTTCACGCGTTCTTCAAATTTTTCTAGACAATCGCACTCTATTTCCGCCCCGTGAACTCCACCTATTACCGGTAGTAACCCACCACATCCATCTCTGGTTCCTGCTTGAATGTATGTAGCTCTATACTTCCTTCTAATATCCTTACATTCCGGACATTCACACTTAAGACTATTCAGCAATTTTTCAGTTTCCCTCCTGCAACGATCGAATTCTAATATTTTTCCACGTTCTACTGAACATTTTATTTCTTCTTTGTTAGTTCTTTGTACCACCCCGATGTCTGATTTCTTTTTTGCTTTCCCATTATCATTTTTCTTTTCGTTCTTATTTTTATGTTTCAATGTTGTTGCCTTTCCATTTTTTACTTCAGCTCTCGCCTGAGATTGCAGGGAATGCCTACAAGCACAATCGGTCATCTTACTCTCATTGGATGATTGATTCGGAAGCTGATTATCAACGAAGACATATGCCACAGTCATTTCTTTTTCTTTCGCATTGCATTCACATTCTTTTTCAGTTTCGCCCTCCAGAAGTGGAAATTTCAGTGGAGGTTGCTTCACACAATTTCCGCATGCTTCCAATATTTTAGTACACCCGCACACACCACGTGCTTCAAGTTCTTCTTCTGTTTTTTCTCTAGGTTGTCCGCATTTCGCACATTTTTCCAAAGCTTTTTCTCTTGCTTTCTGTTTACAGTCGCACTTATCCTCTTTGGCGGGTTCGTATATGTATTCGTCTTCTGCAATCGTCGGGGCACATTCGCAAGGTTCTTTCAGTGCTGTTGATTTTGGAGGTGTTGGTATGTTCCATACTGCGCAAGTGCAGTCCATTTCAGGGTCAAATTTCGATTTATCTCTGGTACGTCCTGGACAAACGCAAGTCTTCGTTTCTAACCTCAATTTTTCTAGACGAGCTATATTGGCAAATAAATAATTCCAACTCTCTATGTACCTCTTATTTTCTTCGATCAGTTTTTTTGCTTCTCTATCAAGCCTTACCATTTCTGGTCTTTTCCTATTCAAATCCAAAAAGTCAGATATGTTAGTATGTACAATCTCTCGTTTTTTTTTCTTCGGTCGTATTCTTTTGATCCAACTCTTTTGTTTGATAGATTTCACCTCAGGTAGATTTTCTTTTCCTTCTGGACCTCCACATACGGAGCAAGGATAGTCACCTCCGCCTTCAGAAAGTTCATCTAATTTACCCCTTTGTGCAATGTACTCTCCTATATTCATAATATGAACATACTTGGCAACGAGGCTATATAACTGTCCAGGTCTTCCCAAAGTTACTGGTCTAACTTCGCAAATTGTTCTTATAACCTTTCGTTTCTTCTGGTTTGTAGGATTCAATTCATCGTAGATTTTAACGTCGAAATGAAGTTTAAATCGAGGTGGATTCTGTTTAGGCTGCATGAATTTTGGAAGGATTCCAGGATATGTTTTGGGTACGGTGGTTCCATATTGCTTCGGGCGCACAAGTATATATTTTGTGGAATCCGGAGGTTTGAACAGCAGATTGAAGTAATCTTCGGCAACAAGATGATCTTCGAACAGTTCGCAAGAAACTTTTAAGTCTTCATCTAAGACAAATACAAATTTTATAATATTTATGAAATATTAATAATATAAAATATATATAACTCTGCCTGGTGGGTGGATTGAGTAGCTCACCAGTGGTCACTGCCGGTCCCAAGCCCGGGCAAAGGAGGAGTGCCAGGGCGATAGGCAAGCTACCTATCACTTTGTGAGAAGAAATAGTAGCTAAAAATTTCGACAATTCGCCTCGGAACCAGGATGGGATTAAACGACGACGACAATTGCATGGAAAACGGACATTGCGATTCGGTACATGGAACGTATAAGGTTTGAGAACAAAACACACTGAAGTCTTCCTAGAACTACTAAGAAACAAAATGGATGTCTGTGCCCTAACAGAGACAAAGAAAAAGGCAAAGGAAATGAAATAGTAAGAGACTACATCATCCACTTCTACAGTGGGGTAGAAAAACATGTTAGGGCTAAAAGAGGGGTATCTATAGCAGTACACAAACAACTTGGAAAAAATATCAAGAAATGCGAAGAAATAGACGAGCAGATATTAAGATTAGAATTGCAAATTGCACTACATAGTGATCCTCGCAGTATATGCCCCAAGTGAAGATGCTGATGTGCAAAGTAAGGATGCTTTCTATGAAAAACTTAATGACACATTGATGAACTTCAGGGGAGATAATGAAGTGGTCATTATGGGAAATCTAAATGCGCGTACAGGAAGCAAGGATAACGATACAATAGTGGGAAAATATGGCGAAGAAATAACAAATACTAAGGTACAACGTCTGGTAGACCTGTGCCATGGGTTATCGTTGGTGATTATGAATGGCTTTTTCCCTCATAAAAATATTCACAAGTTCACATGGACGTAACCCACTAGAAAATTCTCCTCAATAATTGATTACATAATTATGAAACAAAAATCCAGAATAAATAAGTTAGACGTAAGGGTATACCGGGGATCGGAATGCGGCTCTGACCATCACAGTACTAACGAGACTAGTAGTAAACTATAGAAGAAAAATAAATAGATATGATGAAGGAAATAATGACACACTAGTCGAAAAAATATAACTTGGACAGCTTTCAGGGAAGAATCGACGCAGTTCTTATACAAATTAAGGTTAGCCACCAAACTACAACAAGTACAAAAGGAACAATCTGCGAGAGAACTATATAACGAAATAAAAACATGTACTCACGAAACAGCCGAAGAAGCCTTGGGCCGGAAAAGGAAAATGCAAAATAACTCAGAATGGTGGACAAAGCAAGTTGAGGAAGATGTTAGAGAGAAAAAGAGGGCATATGATCACTGGTTGAGTACAAAAAAGATGAAGACAAAAAAATATATGATGAACTAAATAGGAAAGCAAAAAGACAAGTTGAAAGAAGCAAAAATGAACGCTGGGAAAAGACATGCCAAGAAGTGGGTAGGTTCATGGGTGGTACACGAGTATCAGAAGTATGGAAAATAATAAAAAGAGGAAAGATACAAAAGAAAGTAGCAAAATAAACCTAATAGGAATGGAAACATGGCGAAAGTATAATAAAACGTTATTAACAGAAGATAGGATGGAATTTCAAATGCAAGATATAAACATAATTTTAGGCGACCATGTACATAACATAACAAAAACAGAAATAAAAAAAAGCCCTAAAGGAATCGAAAAATAAGAAAACCGCTGAGACATCCCCATAGAGCTGATAAAGAATGCACCAGAAATACTTCTCGAACTAATAAAATAATTATTCAATGAATGCATACACGGGGATTAAGTTCCTGAAGACTGGAATCTAGGGTATATTAGTTCTATATACAAAAAAGGAGACAAAAAGCTATGTCAGAACTACAGAGGCATAACCGTAATTACTGCTTAGGGAGGTTGTACGGTTGAATACTCAAAAAGAGATTAAAGAACAACTTCCAAGAAATAGAGGAACAAAGCGGTTTTCGAATGGGGAGACCTTGTATAGATAATATATTTGTCTTACAACAGGTCATAGAAAAACGTAAAGCCCACAACCTAACTACCCACTTGGTATTCATTGATCTTGAAAAGGCATACGACACGGTACCTTTGAAGAAACTGTTTGAAGTACAGAACAAAACCGGGATCAGCAGTGTATATGTCAGGGCAATCTGGAATATATATAAAGATGCGACGAGTGTAATCAAGATGGGAGCAACTAGATCGGAACCATTTCCAATTAATAAGGGTTTAAAACAGGGTTGTAGCATGTCTCCTACTCTATTCAAGATATATATTCAGGAAGCCCTGAGTGAGTGGAGGAAAAAAATAAAAATGATAAATGTTTGACCAGCCTCTTTTTCGTCGACGATCAAGTAATTGTGATGAGGACGACGCAGATTACATGCTGAGGAAGTTGATGAAACAGTACAAAGATTGGGGGCTGAAAATGAACATGCAGAAAACTGAATATTTGAAAGTAGGAGGAAAATATGAAGCGGAAGATCCAGAATTACAAATTAGAGGAATAAAAAGAGCTACAAACTATAAGTACCTGGGAAGCGTCCTAACCGAGGAAGGCAGTTCAAAAACAGATATCCAAATCAGAGCTCAGCAGGGAAGAAGAGCAACTCAAGCTCTCAATTCTTTATTATGGTCCAAAGCCATTCACACAGGCACGAAAATAAAATTATATGAAACAGTAGTAGAACCCATTCTAACTTACGGCGCAGAATGCTGGCAATTGACGAAAAACGATAGGAAAGCTATCGACACAGTGGAGATGGATTTCTTAAGAAGAGCATGCCAGGTGTTGAGAATGCAACACATCCCGAATGAGGAGATATGGAGAAGAACAGGAAGAACATATAGCAGCACTGACCGAATAGAAAGTAGACAACTCATATGGTATGCGCATGTACAGAGAATGAACGACGAGAAATGGCCGAAAAGGGCGCTAAAATATATATAATATTCAGAAGAAAAAGAGGAAGACCCAGTATCTCATGGAACGATGGCATTAGGGAGGTAATGGGGGACAGAGCAATCAAGGAAGAGGAGTGGAGAAATAAGAATGAATGGCGGTCGAAATGTGGGATGCGGCAGAGGCTGTAGGAACCCCACCGTATATATATATATATATAAAATATATATAAAGTATTTATGTCTAATTGTTCTATCCAGAGATTGATTGGTCATTCAATAATTACACCATTTATTGCAAATGTTTAGCTTTCGCAATGTTTCAAGGTCTAAAAAAAGACACAGAGTTAAGAATCTAAGTAATATAAAATAAAAAAAGTAAGTAATATAAAAAAAAGTTATGTTTCATATAAACGAGTCTACGAAAATTACAATATCATATACCAGATTTTTTGACAGGAACTCAATTGATGATTTCAAACCACAAATTGAAGTCAACAATACAGAAGCTCATAAGGTAGATGAGCAATGGGAAGATTTTATGCCTACTTTCAGACTTTAATGAATGTTTTTCGAATAAGTTAATACGAACTCCTAATAGAACTTATACACCTTTCACAAGTAAGGAACTAGAGGTATGCAAGAGGAAACTGGATATTCTGCTAACATTGAAACAATGCGGTCCAAAATATAAGACCCAGTATTATACAGTGAAAAGGAAATATGATAATCTACTTATGAAGGCAAAGTCTACTTCATATGAAAAAAAAATAAATAAACTCGGACAACAAACATAGGACGATGTGCGCTATCTATAATAAGATAAGATGGTTAAAAACGAGCATAGGAGATTTCCGTAAGAAAGGTAATCCTCTTGAACTAGCAAATGCATACAACAACTACATGTCAGAGATAATTCCAAAGCTTCTTGAGGATGTTCAGGATATTAATTTTGAGTGCCACATGCAGGACAATGATAGGTCAATGTGGCTTCGGCCAACAACTGAAGAAGAAATATCTCAAACAATTAAAAAATTGAAAAACAAATTGCACTTAATAAAGTCATAGAATGAAGTTGTAATTTTCTGTGTTGATTTGTTGAACGAGATTATACTCTATGCTTATATTTGAGGTTACTTTTTAGAATACTAACCGATTTCAAAGTAGCATTTTAAGTTGTCGGTATGTCACAAGTAAGTTGTAACCAAGAATTGTTTAAATTATTGTTAATCGAATATGAATGCCTGAGGAGAGAAAAGTGTTATACACAAATCTCGAAACACATGTGTCGTATTCTATTTTATTTTTTGATGAATTTTTCTGTAGTTTATTTTAATTGTTTGATGTTATGATAAGAATGAAAAATTCTTTCTTATTCTTTTTTTTTCTCTCTTAGTCATCAAAGAAAACAGTGTTTCCTAGAATAAATAAAGGTATCATTGATACTTTCAAGAAGTGTAAGACTATAATTGTCAATTTCAGATATTTTTAGAATTGGTATTGGTTTGTCAATTCCTTCTGCTTTCGATTATTTCAAGATATTCTTAATTTTATAATAAACCATAAGAGGAGTATGAAAAAACTATATCAAAAGACTCATTTCTCACCAGTTCTGTCATCTTGATGTAGGTCGTCGAAAGTTCTCAGTCTAACTGGTTCCTGTGGAAATAAATTAACTTAAAACTTAAATTAACTTTTAACTCAGAAAAGTTGGAAGCCTTAATCCTGAAGCTATGTCAAATATTTAATGCTTAATTATTGCCTATTGGTGCTTCATCGATTAAGATTTCGAAAATTCAAGTGTTTGGTGTTGACTTCACGCTCAGCGCCAACATATTAAAATTTCGTGAAAACTTTAATTAGTGCCTAATTAGCAACTTTAAGTGCATCAAGAACGGCTTCAAGATTATTTTTAGTTTCACTATAACAGGAAGTGCTTTTTGTCAAGCGTGAAGTAGGTAAGTGAAAAGTTGGAAGCACTAATTATGAAACATTTTTTTTAGTACCTGATTAGTTGCGTTAATCTCAAAAAACATAATGGTTCATGGAAAGTTTTATGAATCACCAATTTGCACCAACCAGGCACTAAATACGTTGTTTCATTATAAGTGCGACTTTTCGCTAACTTCGCGTGGTAAGAAACAAGTGAAACTAAAAATAACCTTGGAGTGCCTTTTATAAAACAAAATTCATGAATTTTTTTACTCACGTAGTCACAAATATACGAAAAATATGGACACGTGGGGCGCTGGATCGAAGGGTTTTTATATTTATCAGATTTCCTCTGAGGCCATTGATAAGTGAAAGGTACAAGGTAAACGCTGCTGTACTGTTTTTTCTTCTGCTTTGGCTTCGGAGCAGGGGGCGGTTTCTCTATTTTCGGAGGAGACGGTGATCGAACATGCATCTCCCTCAAAGTATCTCTCAAACATAAGTGGGCCACGCCAGAAAGAAGAAGTCTGTCGTTGATGGAATAAAATTTGAGGTGTGGTTGGATGAGCTGATACAACTCCTACAAAAAAGCAGGTGCATAATTAATTTCACAATTATTTCCAACTACCAACAAAGTTTTAGGACGAGAGCAATAATTATAGCAGTTCGAATTATAATAATTATAAAGATTATTGAAGAAAATAAAAGTATATGTAGGATTTAGCATTTTTGGATGGAGTTGGGTGCCAGTGCGGACCTGTGCTTCGCAGTCGAAAATATGAAATCAGATATTTACTTAGTGCATCTTCGTGTATCGATAGTCTTAAGATAACAAACTATTCCCGTTTATTTATTGGACGCCGTCTAGACGAGCCAATTGAACGGATATGTTCGAGATGTCGTTTTCGACTATTTATTAAAGGACCAAGTGCGACTCGGATTTATTATGTTAAACCGTTGACATGTGCATCTCAAGAGTTAAGAGTTATGACCCAAGTGCAGTGGTGGGAACTATGTTAAACCCCATTCGTTTAAAGTCGACCAATAGGCAGTTGGGGGTGTAATCTTAAAATGACGAAAGGAACTCGAGATCGAATGGTCCCATCGAAGGGAGACATTTGAACTCTAGACGCCAACTCTAACTCTAGACTCAAAAGACGATTAAGACGAAAGTGTTGACGGTAGGCGTTTCGCGAGTTTGAGAACTATTACTATTAGCCAAAGTAAGAACTAAACGATCGTTATAGAACTTTGACGAAAACTCAGTATCGGCCTTTTGTGTTTATATATTAGACGATAATTCTATTTATCCTTTGCTGTAAATAAACTTGTAAATACGAAAGCCGTGTTTATTTCGAAGTTAGACGTTATCTGTAGGCGGAAATCTATCATAGCCCCTAGACCATTGATAAAAAGCCTACATATATATAGTTCACGCGAAATAAAAATGAATTTTTGCGTTGGTACATCACAATAGATTAAACATGGATTCTCCTATACACTTCGGAATCAAAGAGACAGTCTGGTGAGTGGCGTGCAGACGAAGAACACCGTCCAAAGCTTCTAAAAGAGTCAAACGTCGGCTGTGAATAGAACGGGTTATGCGTTTGATATGCGCATAAAACTTTATTCAGTTACTCGCAACATGGAAAAACAATCAACAGCTACTATTAAGGCGGTCTGTTAGAGACCGAGATTGGTTAGAAAAATACTCATTTTAAAAAGGTGCTTTTTCACCAAGATTAACGCACCGTGTCACAAGTAAATAAAATCAGCCGTAAAATGGTAAAACTGGGTTTCGAATTGCTATCACACCCACCGTATACTCCAGCTCTTACCCCCAGCTACTTCTTGCCCTCGTAGAATTCAAAAAGATGCTCCATGGAAAGATATTTGATTTCCAAAACTGGAGCATACGAGGTATGTACATTAAGTAATGAGACTGGCAACGTTGCGTTTGATCTGGCAACACTGGAAGCGTGGGGCTTAGTGCTAGCGATTTTTTTTGTGAAACAGTTTTCTCTATTGTGTTCTAAAAATGATTTACATCAATTTCGAGCAACGGTGTGCTATCAGGTGCTATCAGACTAAGTCACAGTACAACTGAAACTCTTCTTAAACTTCAGCAGGTCTACGAAGATAGTGTTTTGTTACGGCTCAGGTTTTTCGGTGGCATTTTCAGAAGGAAGAAAGTCGATTGAAGATGAACCACGAAGCGGAAAGCCTTCATCTTCAAGAACCGATGAAAATGTCGACAGAACCCGGGATCTTGTGCTTCCAGATCGTCGAATGACAGTCAGAATGATAGGGGAATAGTTAAATTTGACTCACACCACCGTTCATCAAATTTTGACCAATGAATTGGGAATGAGAAAAATCTGCGCAAAATGGCAATTTCAATAAACGAGTTTTTGGCCAGTAAGAACATTCCTGTGTCTCCTCAGCCTCCTTATTCGCCCGACTTGAGTCCTTGTAACTTTTTTCTCTTCCCAAAGTTGAAAAATTACCTCAAGGGAAATCATTTTGGGACAGTTGAAAAAATTCAAACGTCTGAACCGACCAGCTGAAGGTTATTTTAGTAACGGAGTTCCAGCACTGCTATAAGGAGTGGAAGAAACATCTCCAGCACTGTGTAGCCTCAGAAGGAAGTTATTTTGAAGGTGACAATATTGAAAAGCTAAGAAATGTTACAATGATTGTATCACTCTAGAAGATTATATTGATGAATAAAAATAAATCTAGGCAAAAAATTTTGTTTTAATAGCCATGCCCGGCTCTTGTTGACCGATGTGTTACACTGAGAAACACTTCATGAGGTCGAAGAATTTGGATCCTCAATTGGAAAAATTTGGACCCTTTGATCGCCTTTAATTTTTCTATGACCAAGAAAACCATATTTCTTTTATTGCTCACACAGATTTCCACATATTTAACAAAAAATTTATGTGAAAAATCATAAGATGAGCAGAAAATTATATCTCATTCACTGGAAGGTACGACCAAATTCTACCTAATCAACAGCAGGAGCCATCTGAAAAGCGAAACATGGATGATTTTGGAAGTACATCATATATTTTAGTGAAGAAGAGCGTTCGGATAGTTATCGAAAATACTTATTAATGAAAACAAAAATAATACCATAAGGAATTGAACTGGGCAACCAAAACTTTTCGTCAAGGCCCTCCAAAGTTGGCTGTCGTTTGGGAGAGGTCGCATTCCCAAAAGAGATAGACTTGATCGAGTTGCTTTGGTTAGATGACTATCTAAATCTTTTTTCATTGTGGTTCTCAAATTATCTACAATTTCTTTTTGCTGAGGAGATAACTCTTGATACCATTCTGGACCAGTGAAACACATTAACATATTATGAGCATTTTGATCTACAAAATTAAAAAGCGTCCATTTCGGGTTTTAACGTAGAGCTCTGGATTAACATACGTATTCCAACATTTTCTTTTTTTCTTCTTCTAGCAATCCCTCTCAATCTTTTTTTATATTTAATCTGTTTCTTTTCCCATTTTTCGAAATACTTCTCCTCGAGGGATTTCCATTGAGGATGAATTCCGTGAAAGAACTCGCTTCCTTCAAAAGATAATCTTTCCGTTTTGACCACTTTCTTGACTTTTTTCTCTTCGTGCTGAAACCAAATATCGTAAATGAATGAAAAAAAGAGGGCTTATTTCACAGAAACCTGTAACGCTCCTACGCTTATATCCATTCCCAAACATACTCCTTGAGCCATTATAACGATCGATTTTCAATATTTCTTCAAACTAAAAACCGGTACAGTGTACAGTCAATTTCGACAAATCGTGACAGAAGAAGAGTTACCCATAGGGTGGGTTTCATAAATTTTGATCGGGCGATTCTATGACCAAAATTGCGTAAATTGGACATTCCATCAGTCAATCTGACAATGACGTTGAAATCATTTTGTAAATCATTAAGATACCTCAAATCACAGAAAAACTGTGTTTTCAGATATTTTGGGTTTCATAAGAACCATTGAACGAATGATTGTACGCGTTTCGTGCCTGACGCACACATCGGAGTCATCAGTAAAGCTTGTGTTCGCCACTTAGAATATATAAGATAGACAAAGCATTTCTTTGTAAAATGTTGATTTGTTTTGACTCCCTCATTGAAAGTCTTAGCTCATTGAATGTCTCTTGTGAAACCTCACCCGACAACACCGCATAAAATCTTTTTCCATTTACTCGGGTCACAATATCTTCAGGGTCAAAATGACCTGAAAAATGAAAATTGCTTTCTTATGTCTTATGTGTCGGGCACCTTGTAACATCTCATTGTAAATCTATACTATAAACCTGTTAATATAAGGTTCAGACCATTTTCGCCTCCAAGTTCGAAAATTCCAAAAGAATCATGCAAGAAAACAGCTCACTGTTTCATTAAGAACAAGGCGGCAAAAAACTTTCAAAGAAAAAGTTTTATTGAAGAATCCATAGTAATATCGGACTCGTGGCACAATTCCGGTCAAGACGGAATTCGTGAGGCCGTATTTCAAAGTTTACCACCTCGATTCCTAAAACTTAGTCGGAATCCACCACAGAATTGACTTAATTGGCGTTCGGTTCACCAGATCACAGCTGAATCTCCTTGGGCCTGGAGTTCCTGTTTGACTTCCGCAAATGCAAACTTCATTACGTGCCGGAGATTCGAGCTTTGGTCGATAGAAATCGAAAATTATCTCTGCCGCGGGCATAACACGATTGTAGGGATGTTTCCTGTTATGCAAGTTGACGTCAACGCTTGTAATTACGGTGAGGACTTGGTGGATTTCGGAAGCCGAAGGGGAACCAATAAATTAAGGATAAAGGAAACTCTCTCAAAGGTGAAGTCACATTTGTCCGAGAATAACTCGTTGAACAAAACGATTCTGTGTATGAAATTTTATAATCAACAAGTGCATTCATAAGATGACTATGATTAACAGCAAGACGTTTCAAGGACTTTATGCATGTAAAAGATTTTCGTAATACCTCCCTGAATGGGGTAATAAATATCAAAGCGTGATGGGTTTTCCCTTAGACTATATAAGAGAGACTGAGCATTCCTTTGAACAATGTGGATTTGTTATGGCTCTCTCATTGAAAGTCTTAACCTCATTGAAAGTCTCTTGTGAAACCTCACCCGGCAACACCGCATAAAATCTTTTTCCATTTACTCGGGTCACAATAACTTCAGGATCAAAATGATCTGAACAAATGAAAATTGCTTTCTTTGGGCAAATACTTGACCATCCCAACAGCGAAGCCCAAATTTTTTTCATCGTCATCTGGTAACCTTAATTCAAGAAAATCTCATTTTATCTTATAATAATCTCATTGAAAACTTCCCAATTAAAACTTTCTACGCTACTGAACATGTAAATAACTAAATACTTCGGTCCTAATAATAGACTTATCTACGGAACGATAAATTCGGATTAAAATTCCTGTCTTTACTACAACTTTCACACTTACGAACTATTTTTAGTGAGATGAAAAGTAATAAACAATAAAAAATATGAAAAACCTAATACCTACTGACTCTCACAAAATTTCTTCACTTTGCGTATTTATTTTCGATACAGAGGTGGCAACGTGTGTCTTTTAGAACATGTGACCTTCAAACTGTCAAGGAGAGAATGAAGATAAGAAGATAAGACAGTTTCAATTCAAAATATAAAATTTTATACAATCATTTGAATGCAAATTGAAGAAAAAGTTTTTATTCACAATTATAAAGGAATAGAGAAACCTACTATTTGCTCAGTGTGGCAACATAAACATTTTTTATGACCTGAGTGGACCAGCTTAATACGTTACAATCGACCAGCTCTAAGTTTCAGATGCGACAGTTTTCAATGTAAATAAAAGGGCTAAGGCTAAGGTTCTTGTCAATAAATTGAACAAATCTAAGAAAAATTTTGTTTTATTCATCTAGCAAATTGCACAGAACTAAAGTGAGAAACAAAAGCAATACCCTAAATGAAATTCAATAAATATTAAATAAATTATTATTTTCGCTGGATGAAGCCATTAATTCAATAAATTATAAGTGTTTATTTTCAGTCAACTTATGTATCACTACTCCGTTTCACTCAGAGAAACACACGCATTCCCAGAGCCAATCGTGTTCCATTTAAAAGCAGACGCCAAACAAGTCTAAACCACTCAACCAACCACCTTTGTAACTAACTACTAACTAACCACGCCTCTTCTGAGACGCCACTAACTCAACAGTAACGGATATCTCTATGCGCAAATGCGTCTATATCGTCAACCAATCAGAATCAAGAATTGTTCGTCATGATTACACAGTATAGATACCAACCAGTAGTCGCACTCCGTGGATTTTCTTACACCAAGTCTGACTCGCGCATATCGCAGGGATTCTAACCTCATATTTTGGTCCTTGTTCATTGTTTTCATCAATAATTCTAAGATGTCTGGAATAAAGTCATTATTATTATTTTAGACATCTTAAATAATTCCTTTGTATATTTAATTCGTTTAATATGTAGAAGAATATAATATTCTTGAAATCTATTTAAAATTTGAAGAAGTTGAAGAAAAAAATACAACCTAACCTTTGATTCAGTGGAATTTGTTTGAGTCAAAAACTACCATGAACCAGCAAAGCTCATTTAATTAATCATTCATTTTCATTCCAGTAAGTATTCTGTTTCAATTTTGGGTTATTTTCAAGTTAATTCCAAAATTATTAACAATTGTAGCGTATACAACTGCAAAAACAAAAGTTTCAATAATCCTAAACTTTCTTTTTTCTCAATACCATTACACACCGACAGATGAGTGATACATACTGTATTGTAGAAAATGTTTGTTTATTAAAAGCTCCGTTATTTGAGTAGTGCTTCATTCAATTAGTTGAGATATCAGGAACCAATGGAATTTCGGGAGGTTTTCGCCTACTGTCCTCATTTCTTTACGATTAGTTGAGATATCAAGAACCAATGGAATTTCAGGAGGTTTACGCCTACTGTCGTCATTTCTTTACGATTAGTTGAGATATCATCGCCTTACCTGAGAAGGACTTTACTAATTTTATTGAATAAAAACAAAATATATATTTTCATAATAGCGTTTATTGCATACGGTTCAATAATTTCACTTAAATTCATACAAATCGCTATTGAACAACTTGGCATTTTGAAGTAAACACTGAGCTCAACACCACGCGCGCTTTAGAAAGCAACTAATAGCCTCTATACGCTTCACTGGGAACCAATGGAATTTCAAGAGGTTTACGCCTACTGTCGTCATTTCTTTACGATTAGGTGAGATATCAAGAACCAATGGAATTTTATGAGGTTTACGCCTACTGTCGTCATTTCTTTACGATTAGTTGAGATATCAGAAACCAATGGAATTTCAGGAGGTTTACGCTTACTGTCGTCATTTCTTTATGATTAGTTGAGATATCAGGAACCAATGGAATTTTAGCAGATTTACGCCTACAGCAGGCTTAGTATAGTCGTCATTTCTTTACGATTAGTTGAGATATCAGGAACCAATGGAATTTCAGGAGGTTTACGCCTACTGCATGCGTATGCAGAAGAGTGAAATTTTAGATAAATATTTCAGTGTGTATCCATATCGTTTTCAATTTGATAAATAGAAATAACAATAATATAATATATATATAACAATAATTCAATAGATTTTTAATTTTTTCCCACCATAATGAGGAAACCCTTTCTAGAGAACACTCAGCATATTTAGCGTTGGGGAGTTTTTACGGAGGGGTTGTACTGGGAGTAATTAACCCCTTCCAGTTTTTCACGCTAAATCTTCGAATGGAAACGATCCAAACCTCCCCTTTACCCGCTTTTCACTCAAGATCAGTTCAGGTCCCTCGCTAAAACTTGCCTCAATTCTAGAATTCCATAATCAAATTCCTCTTTTCATAAATTGAATATAGTAAAAAATAGTATCAGTTCAAACTAAATCATCAGAGAATTCATTGAAAAAATTGTTCAAAACAATTCAATATAAAAAGAAAGTTATTTTCATGGACTCAAAGAATAATGTTTCAGTGAAATTTAAGTATTGAGGATTTGATATTAAACACATTCGATGCTTTCAACTACCAACTACTTATTAGTACGATTAGTTAAGATATCAGGAACCAATGGAATTTCAGGAGGTTTACGCCTACTGTCGTCATTTCTTTACGATAAGTTGAGATATCAGGAACCAATGGAATTTTAGCAGATTTACGCCTACTGTCGTTATTTCTTTACGATTAGTTGAGATATCAGGAACCAATGGAATTTCAGGAGGTTTAATGAGTCATTTCACTTACAAACCTAAGGTACCTATGATTTTTAACATATTTCAAAAAGTTTCAGAGGCTGTTCCTGAGTAAATTTCATCACTGATTACTGTTTCTTTCAAAGTGATATTAAAACCACAATAAAACAATATATCTTTTATTGAATGCGTTGTGTTAATGAGGAAATGTGATTACATTTACGGTTACATTATGAGCGAAGACATAATTTTTATATGAATACAGACTAAACAATGGTCCATACACTCTAAATATCACTGTGAAAACTTATTACCAGCTTAAATCAAAATATTTAAGTTTTCAGATAACGCAAATAAACTTTTCTAATCATTTTTTTAATTCGAGGTCGATTAGATTAGATGCGCAGGGAGGAATGCGCGAGTTCCCTTTGGTGTAAGCGATTTCAGTTCAAAATCCACGGCGACTACTACTTGGTCCCTATACTGTGATGATTATGAAAAGCGACGTTACATTCAAACGTTTGCGGTATGTTTCTGAAACATTACTTTTATTTCATTACCGTTACAGTATATCTCGATATAACATATCTGATACGTTACAATGTCTCATAAGTGATGAAAAATTTGAATCACCGATGCTTCAAAGAAACACTTTATATTTTTAGAAGTTTATTTCAACGACAGATTACACCGTACACCGTAATACATTCATCCATAACTGTCCTCTATCAACCATAGACATATATAACCTATACTTCATCTGACAGACAGCATCCATAGAACATATTATAAGTGTTTAGAGTTTTTAGATTGGTCTCAACACTCCTTCTCAATCCAAAAACTCAAATATCCATACTTAAGTTTACAATATCAAACCCAGACTATTCCTATGTTTAGTAAATAAAACAGTTCCGAGGTTTTTTTGTTAAAATGTCAGCAACTTGTTCATTAGTACAAATATACTCAACAGATACAATGTTCTTACCAATAATATCTTTGATAAAGTTATATTTAACATCAATATGTTTGAGTTTTTGTGATCAAACCTTTTTGTTAACTTGATACAGGACTGGTTATCCTCATATATGATAAAGGTTTCTTTTGAGTAACCAAAATCAACTAATAAATTTGACAACCATATCCCTTCTTTAATTGCTTCGGCAAGAGATATATATTCCGCTTCTGTAGACGAGGTGGAAACTGTTGTTTGTTTTCTAGTGGTCCAACAGACTGTGGAACCAAAAATCTTGAAGAAATATCCGGATGTTGATTTCCGATCGACTTCATCGCCAGCCCAATCAGCATCACAAAATCCTATGAGCTTTGTCTCATCATTTTTTGGGAAATGCAATGTTGCATTAATAGTCCCCTTCAGATATCTCAATATTCTCTTCAAATATTTCCATAATTGCTCAGAGGATTGCTTTGGTATCTGCTACAAAGATTTACAGATATGCTTAGGTCGGGTCTAGTTCCCAGCATCAAATACATTAGGCAGCCAATTAATTCTCTTACAGGTTTATTGCTGACTTCTTCCAAATCTTTGTCTAGTTCAAATTTTAAATTTCCTGTTTCTAGTGGTGTTTTGACTTCTTTACACTCATTCATGTGAAATTTCATCAGCATATTATTTATGTAGTTCTTTTGACTGAGATAAATTCCATCTTCATTGCTTTCAAATTCAATTCCAAGAAAAGTTTTCAAAAATCCTAGATCCTGCATTTCAATTCCTGTTTCAGCTTGTCTTTCAGCATCTCAATTTCTTCTTCTTTATTCCCTGCGATAAGAATGTCATCAACATACAATAATAGATAAATCAGGTAGGAATCAGTGATCTTCAAATACAGGCATGGATCATTTTTCGACTTTATAAATTTTTCCTTTTTAATGAATTCATCAAATTTTTATTCCAGCAATATGGTGCCTGCTTGAGTCCATAAAGTGCTTTGTTGAGCTTACATACCCTTCCATCATCTTCATACCCTTCTGGAATCCTCATGTAGATTTCCTCCTCTAGCGTTCCATGAAGAAAGGCAGATTTGACATCCATTTGTTGAATGATTAGATTTTCATGGTTAGCTTCACAGCTAACAGTGCCCTGACAGTAGTCAGCCGGGCTACTGGTGCATAAGTTTCTTCATAGTCAAATCCTTGTTTTTGCATAAATCCCTTGGCAACAAGTCTAGCTTTATATTTGACTCCATTTTTGTTACAGAATTTGATACTGAAATACCCATTTGCAGTCTATCAATTTTGCATTTTCTGGCTTATCGATCAATGTCCATGTTTTATTCTTTTCTAGTACTTTCTTTTCCTCCTCAATAGCTTTCCTCCAAAAATCATAATTTGGTGAATTTCGTGCACTTTCTAGGTTTTCTGGAATGTTATCAACATATGCCGTTGCATGTAGAGCTAAATGCTCCAAGTCTTCTCCCGTAATAAAATCATTATAGTAGTTTGGTCTTTTAGTTCTCCTTCTATTGTTTCTAAACTCTTCATTGGTGTTTCTTTCATCATCTTGAACTTCTTCCTCCATATCACCTTCAGTCTCAGTGTAACTATGAATTGATTCTTTTTCATCTATAATATCTAGAGCAGAAGTACCATCTACAGCAGTAGCATTCAACTTCAAATCTGTGATATTTTTGTATTCATCAAAAACAACATTTCGAACAACAGATACTTTTTGCTTAATAGGATCCCAAACTCTATAGCCATTACCTGCATAGCCTATCATGATGTTTATTTCACTTCTTGAATCAAGCTTCGATATCTGTTTTTCTTTAGGTATATGACAATAAACTAAACTTCCAAATATCTTTAGATTTTCTACATTTGGTTTCCTATTATAAAATAGTTCAGCTGGTGTCTTACCCTTTATTACTGCAGTGGGACTTCTATTCAACAGGTAAGTTGAGCAAAGTATTGCTTCACCCCACATTGTTTTGGGTAGCTTCGACTGCAGAAGAATCGCTCTTCCTTTTTCCAACAATGTCCTATTTAATCGTTCTGCTGATCCGTTCATTTCAGGATTGTACGGGACAGAGTGTCTTATTTTAATACCTTTCATTCTGCAAAAATTATTGAATTGATTTGAACAATATTCACTACCATTATCACATTGAATTGAACCAATCCTGTAACCAGTTTCATTAGTAACTAATGCTTCATATTCCTTAAAACATTCAAAAAGTTCACTCTTATTTTTTATAAGATATACAATACTGAAGTGTGTATAGTCATCAAGAAATGTAACAAAATAATTTTTATCATCATAGGTACCAGGAGAAATTGGACCACATATATCACTATGCACAATTTCAAGTGGTCTTTTAGAATATTTCTTATTCGCTCTATTAAATGGTAACCTGGTTTGTTTAGATTGTATGCATATTGAACACATTTCAAAATTATTTTCATCAAAGACTTCATCAATACCTTCAACTATATTATTCTTTTTCATGATTTTCAAATTTGTATTGCCAATATGACCTAACCGACAGTGCCATAGATTAAAATTCTTTGAGCTAGAACTAAATTGAGCTTGTACTCTTTTCAGAGATATAAATTCAATAACATACAGATTATTCTCCTTCTTACCACTAGCAAGTAATTTATCTCCTTTGAAGATACTAACAGAACTATGCTCGAATACAACTTTAAGTCTAACAGTTTCTAGCTTTTGAACAGATAATAAATTTTGTCTGAGATTTTCAACATAAAGTACATTTTTATTTCAGCTTTACAATTTATCCCTTCATTTAAATTTACTTTAATAGTACCTACTTTAGTAGCCTTTATATTTTCATTATTTTTGGCAACAGCAATATTAACTTTATCTTTTAGCTCTTCAAAATGACAAAAATATTTAACATTATTCACCATGTGATCAGTTGCACCTGAATCCACTACAAATTTTATCAAATTACCTTCTTTTTCCGTGCACTTGATCTTGTTTACTGAAGCTGCGAAGGTGATTCGGCTTTTTAGTCAGCTGTGGCTTCATTTGCTCCCTTTCGACCATACCAGCATTCCTTTCTGATATGACCAATCTTTCCGCAGTTGTGGCACTTCAGTCCTCTTCTTTGTTCCTGGTTTCTGCTCGTAAGTCTCTTCTGGTAGTCCTTGTTGTCAGAACCTCTAGTCCACTTTTTGTTTCCATAAAACGCAGAAGTTCCTTGTATACTTTCTGGTGCAGAGGTGTTTTTCTTCTTCATTTCATAGTCAAGAAGTTTTCCTTTTACAAATTCCAATGTAAGCTTTTGTGGCTCTAGTGTTTCCAAGGCAGTTACAATATTGTCGTAAGATTCGGGTAGAGTAAGCAGAAGATGGCAAACTATATCTACTTCCTCTAATTTGGCCCCAACAGATTTGATCTGCCTAATTATTGATTCAAATTTTATGAAATGTTCTTCTAGACTTTCTGTTTTTAGTTTCAGGCTTAATAATTTCCTTCGTAGATAGAGTTGATTAGCAATACCTTTTCTTTGGAAAACTTTCTCCAATGATGTCCACATTTCAAATGAGGTTTGTTTGTCTTTTATATATTCAAGATGCGAGTTTGCAACGCATTGAACAATTATTGACTTGCACTTTTTGTCGAGTTTTTGTTGGTCCTCAGTGGGCGTCAGAATGTGATCTTTGATGCAACTTGCAACTCCATTCTGATCCAAAACTGTCTCCATCCTGAATTTCCAGTGATCGTAGTCCCTTCCTTCGAACTGGTGAATTCCATATTTTTCCATTGTGAAATTGGCCATTTCGACAACGTGGTAATTTTTAATTCCAACCTCAACTTCTCTGAATTGCGGGTTCTGGGCCCAGAACCTGATGAAAAATTTGAATCACCGATGCTTCAAAGAAACACTTTATATTTTTAGAAGTTTATTTCAACGACAGATTACACCGTACACCGTAATACATTCATCCATAACTGTCCTCTATCAACCATAGACATATATAACCTATACTTCATCTGACAGACAGCATCCATAGAACATATTATAAGTGTTTAGAGTTTTTAGATTGGTCTCAACAATAAGTCGCTTTAAGTTAGGTGCGTGTGACCCCGGGGCTTGAACTTCTGTTGCTGCTCGCCCTGTTTATGAAGGAAAACGAGTTTACTGGAAGGGGTTAAGTAGATCCAAGAGGGGCGCCTTATTTGGTAAGTGGAAAGCAAGTATAGCTGACACAAATATTCTGCTAAACTACAGGTATAAACAAATATCCAAGAGGCGTGACCCTATAGGTGACAGTTGATACAAAGTTAACCTATTCTTACGAATTTAACGATATTTCGTCATTCCAGGATACAATTTATGAATAAGACAATATCACACTAATTTGAAAACCGCATCGAAGGACTATATGAACAATTGATACTACGGAATATGATCCTTCGAATTCTGTCACACTCATAGATTCTTATTCTTCTATGGTCACAGTACAAGAGAACAGAAATTTGAGATCATTTTCTGTCTGGTTAAAATTTCCAGAACTTTTTTATGATATAGCAATAAATATTTAAAATTTGTTGAATTTAAAATAACAAAACTGGAAAACCCTTTTGTTATCTTTCTTCATAATTTAGACCAATGTTTTCATAGTTGTTTCATTTCTCAATTCGCAGACAAGCCAAATACAGGCGAGGATCCCATATAATTGGCAACTGCATAAATAGACAAATTCAATGTTTGTTTCCAGTAATTATGAACATTCCGTACTTTCATTTTATTAGTCCATAGGAAACGTTACCTTTTTCTAATTGTTGGTCAACGGTAACGTAGTCGTCTTGTGCTATAGAAGTGGAAACATTCAGTCACGAAGTCATTCCACTTCAACCAAAAATTAATATAACATGTATTCATCCACTTTTTAGTTATTTAAATGACTACCCAACTAGTACATGAAAATGTGGTCTGAAAAAAGTAGATTCATAAGAAAAGCCAGAGCGAAATGTTGACTGTGAATATTGTCTGTTAATGCCCTGAAAAAAAGGATGGGTTTCGATGAACGAAAAAACACACTAGCTTTTGAAAACATTTACTATCAATATACATAATTATATTTCATGAAAATTATCAATATATGTATAAAATATCTATATACAATATAAATCTCCAATACTTTATTGTAATCCTAATACTTTGAATTTTAAATCTGAATCAATTCAATCTTTCATATTGTCTATAATCAGCTAAACTGTTAGGAAGTCCATAGAAGGCATACAAGGAAAAACCTGTAAAGAAGCAAATGAAAATTCCCAATGACACAGACAAACATTCAAACGAAACATTGATGAAGACAAGCTAGTGTTAAAAAACACAGAGATTCCAACTGCATTGTAAACATTTACAAAAGACACATACAGAAGTGAGTTCTTTATTTTATGGATAATATAAAGGTTTATTAATGAATAACAACCACTAACGGACAACATATAATTCAAATGATGCATGTAAAATTTTAACCAAAACTTAATTCATTGAATTAATTCGACATTCAAAAGTCGGCTCACAATATCAACATATAGAAGTACACCTTACATCTCATTGTCATTCATTCCAACAGTTTTATCTTCACCCAAGTCATCAGCTGATTGTTCTGCTTCCGAATATTGATTTGAATCAAGGGTGCTTATATTATTCAGATACTTCAATTTTTTTTCAACTTCATTCTCCATGGTAACTCTTGCTTTGGGTAAGTCCAAATGATCTTGTATAACATCATCTCTACTAATTCTTATTTCAGGCTTTTTCGGAGCAGATTTAGAATCTAGAAATGATGGCTCCCTTAATATTTTTACAGGTTCTCTCAGCTTTTTGCTCAATTTGTCTTTGAACTCTTCGAATTCCAATGTTCCGAATTTAAGGGAATCAGGTAGGTCAGATTTTACTTCTTGGTTTCGATTAAGTGGCGAACGAACAACAGGTTTCAATTTTACAGAATTCAAAGCGTCTTTGGATAATTCCATTCTTTTGAGAGTATTACTTGTGTTTTCATCTTTTTTCATATTATTTTTCATCTCAAGTTCACTGACAGATTTACTCTTCAAATATCTCCCTGGCTTGGAAATTTGGGAAACATTTTCGCGAGGATTAGTGTTGGCAATGTCATCCTTCTTTATCATGTCAGGTTTTTTGGAATACATCAAGTTGGTAGATGATGATGCATCAGAATCCTTCTTCGCTTTCTGTTCAGTATTTGGTTCATCTGTACTTCGCAAGCTTTGTTTACTTGTAATATCATCTTGTGAGTGAGCTCTATCCATACTAGGTCTATGAACATGTCGCAGTTTGACAGAATTGAGAGAATTTTTATTGATGAGCATTGGAAATTCTCTATCTTTACCAATAGTTTTCACAGAATGTTTTGGTTCACCAATTGGAGTGTGTGTATTTTCAATATCAGAATAAACCTTTTTGAGGGTGAAATTCATGAGATTTTCCATAGGTGGGGGTGGAGGTGGAGGAGGTGATGATACTTGATAATTGTCAGCAGATGATTTGATCTGTGATGTTCCTTCTTGACCAGTGTCAATAAACGAAGCAGCACTCACATAAGAAATCTCACTGCTTGAAGAAGAATTACGACTTTCATTCTCTGTTTCAGTTGTATTGATAAGAGTATCTTTATTTAATTCCTCCACTTCAGGAATTTCTTCATGCAGTGAAGCAGATTTCACCTCATGGTCATCCTCTGAATCATGAATCGCATTTTCTGATGTAATATCACTCTTCAAACTATTCAAAAGGACAGTACGCAAAGCCCTATTTGGTGTATCTCTGAAATCACCATTCAAAGGTTTATTCGACAGCACAGAAGCAGGATGAGTGTCAGATGCTGACGCAACAAATGGGATAGCATAGTGATCAGCATAACTATCTATAACTAGATCTAAAGATTCTAAAACTATACTAGGACTAGGTGTTTGAACAATTTGATCGTTTGAATTTCTAACAATTTTTAAGGGAGCAATCATTTTATCCTCAATTATAATTGGATCATCTCGATTTAGCTCGTCTGCTTTTGAATAAACCAAGTTATCTTCGTAAAACCCATTGTTTATATAACCTTGACTGGGAATGTCATTTGTGCCAGATTGGTTGGATAAATGTCGTCGGGTAAAATAAAAGGTAGGAATACCTAGGAACGAATCAATCTCAACTTTAAAATTTAAACAAAAAAATACTTCTATGAACATCCGATTAATTCAATGATGTGTATGAAATAAGAGCTACGAACTTGATAAGTCAAGTCAAATAACGTTGAAAGAGGTTTGAATACATTTATAAGTCCAAAAACATTAAACAGAATATAAAATTCGTGTAATTCATATGAAAAAATAATCAGCTTTTCAACAAAACACAGAGTTTACAATTTGGAATCTCGTGGATAAAATATATAAGCTGTTTGTTCATATGTAAGAGCATGACCTATAACAAAGGACTTCTGCTAAGGAATCAGGGTTGCCATCATCAAACTTGCATTGCACTGAATATCACTACATTTATTTTGGATCATAATTTGATAAAAAAACAACGAAAAAAAAAACATAATTTGGCGTCTCATATCATAAATACACCTGCAGCCTGTCACTAATAATTAGAGGTGGGCGATTATGAGATATACTAACGAAATCATTCGATTATAGAAATGTCTCGAGATATCTCGATTATAAATAACGGTTAATAGTTACTAATACTAATCTGTACAGTACAACTGCGTGGGGAGTGGGGACGAGACATAGACGACAACACGATCTTTCGCTCGTATAATCGAGTGCTGCATAATCGTCTCTCGGCTTATCTCTCGATTATGCAACACTCGATTATACGAGCGAGAGACGATTATGCAGTCTCTCGTATCTCGTCTAAGCCGAGAGACGATTATGCAGCACTCGGCTTATCTCTCGATTATGCATCACTCGATTATACGAGCGAGAGACGATTATGCAGCACTCGATTATACGAGTCGTCTCCCGTCAGCCACACTAATAGTGTACTCCATGTTTTGAAATTTGGATATAAGTTATTTATTAGATAAGCATATTATAATAATTTGGAGATTATACCATCGAACTATTGTGAAATTTGCAGATTGGCAAATATTCAGGTGATAAAAATTGAATGTAAATAATAAAATTATTATTATTGAGCGTAATCACATTGAAATTAAAACGTATTCGCTTCACAGCATCGGATTGTACGCTATATTATCATAAAACGCCATAGGTTGTTCTTACTACTAATATCATTCGATTATGAAAACCTATTAGTTACTAATTCCATAATCGATTATTAAAATTAGTAGTACTGAAATAATCCATTATGCCGATTATTCGTAATCGCCCACCTCTACTAATAATAGAGGAGTGGAAATAGCGGACATATTTTCATAAGTTTCAGAATAATTCGTTTGATATTCTCATTTATTGGCAAGAATTATTTTTTCCTGAAACGCATATTATGGAACACAAAATTTGAATTAAACTGCCCTTGAAGAAAAAATCAATGTCAGCAAAGCAAACATCAGAAATTTTTCAATGATGACTAGGAAATCAAGCTTAGTGGTGAATGAAGTAAGTATTGATAGTTTGCTACTGGCAACCCTGGCTCCTCCTCCGAAGTCATGTATTGGAATGAAGAACTTTATAGTACTCTTATTTTTATCATGAAAAAAAGGAATCATGTTTTCATTACCGATGGTAAGGATTATGAGTCACAAGTTAACAGTTATTACCTAATTTATTAAATGGCAACGTTTCTGGGCAATTAACTCCTTCATCAGGGTAAAACAAGAACAAAATTATGAAAACAGACTAGATAATACGTTGGTGTAACAGTATAAATAAAATTTCATCATTGTTCGATAAAGATATGGAATGAATTAAATGACAATTATGAATACTTTACAAAACAAAAAACGTTAACATTGAATAAATCATTATACAACTTATAACAACTGCTCCATATTTTTTATTGTATAATAATCCGTGATGAAGGAGCCAAATGCTAAGTAAGCATTTACTGTAAGGTTTGTCCCAGCGAGAAGTGTCCCGGCGGTTGAATGTTTCGCAAAGTGTCGTGAGTCGGGCTTGGAATAGGTTCATCCAAAACGACTCAGTAGCTTATAGTATGTTCATGGGGGAGGTCAGCAGCGCAGTACAACAGCTGCCCAAGATCGTCTTTTGATCCTCAATGCTAGGAGAAATCCCACTTACCAAGCGTCGCGGCGCAATAGATCACTGAGATTTGCAACAGGAGTTCTAATTTCGAACCAGACTGTAAGACGACTACATGTTGGTGGTTTGAGAGCACCTAGGAGGGTACAACATCCCCGTTTGAATAGGGAACACCGGGTTCATCGGCGGCAATGGGCTGAGGAGCACCGCAATTGGACAGTTGAAGATTGGAGTCGATGTTTATTTACGGAGTCTAGATTTCGTTTGGTCAACTCCGATGGACGTATTCTTGCTTGGAGGGAAAGAGGTCGAAGGTATGCGGAACAGTTTATGGTACCCACAACAGCTTTTGGCGGAGGTTCTATATGTGTATGGGGAAGCATTTGTTTGAACCAACGCACAAAGTTGGTTGTTCTGCAGAACACCACAATGACCAGCCAGAGATATCACGATATGATTATTGAACCCATAATTGTTCCGTTTGCGGCTGCCTTGGGCGAGAATTTCATTTTAATTGACGATAAGGCCCGTCCACACCGTAGTCGTCTGGTTAATGAAGCGCTAGAAACTCATGCTATTGATAGGATGGACTGGCCAGCTCACTCTACAGACATGAATTGCATCGAACATGTCTGGTCTGAGATGTCTAGACAATTGTCAACCTTAGAACAACCGATCAATAACCTGAAGGACCTTTCTAACGCTTTACGGAATATTTGGACGAATTTGCGCCAAAATGTTATAAATCGTTTGATTGAAAGTATGCCTCGTAGGGTGGTTTCGTCATAAAATTTTTATGTTATTCAAACACAGAATTTTGAGTGTTCCTAATAAAGTCTTTTTTTCTCTCCAACTTTCCATTTTTTCATTCTTTTCTCAAGTGAACCATATTATCAACTGAAAATACTCTGATATCTGACTAAATTTATAATCTTGGATCTTTTAGAAAAAGTAAGTGATCCCTATCAATTGTTGAGCAGTGTATTTTGAAAAACAATCAAGCGATTTTCGATGATTAATATTTGTTTTTGTTCTTTAATCCCGAAATATAGAAGGCAACCCTCGTAATACTACAAGGAGAGCAAAAATGATTACCAAATTTTTTTGGTGTTGAGGGAAGTATCTGTAACCACTATTGATATTCATTTGAAATTGTTGTCAGAATTATTGCCATTCCATATTAAAATTTTAATGAGGCTCTTTGGTGGGTAGTTCCTGATTAAGATGTCTAAAATACTGGTGTGTGCACTCCTCCGATTTTGTTTTACAGGTTTGGCGACATGGGGATTCTTTCATTTTCTCTCCGCCAGGTAGCGCCACTCAAATTTATTCGAATGTCAGTTTCTGATTAGAATAATTATTTATTGCGTTATTCGGAATTTTTGTATAAAAGTGTGTGAAAAGCGATTATCCATTTTTTATAATGCGTTTTTGTATTTTATGTGGACAGTCTAGTGCTGCGGATGAAAATTCACGAACTTTCAGTGTGCCAAATGTGAGTAGAAATGATGTTTTTAATGACTCAAGTGAAATTTTTCTATATCAAGTAACAACTAAATATTATGCGTGCGTTTCAAGAATTCTCAAAAGATATACGCATGTCAAACACTTATTTTCATAGATATAATTGATCAAATCAGTTCTTTTTTCTGCTTTTGTCTTTTTATTTCCAGATTCGATGTGGACAAATTGAAGAAGCCTCTGTGTCCATCAATAGAAGACCACTCTTGAAGAAAGAGGTCCCTCAATTATATTTCAGCTTATTTTTGTACTTTCACACTTTGGCGGGAGCCAGGTTTTTTTACTGAGGTTTTTTCCGTAGGCTTTTATGTCATACGCCGAATTGTATGGCACCCCGTCACTAATCCTTGCGCTATATGCTTTATTGTTTGCTAACCAAATATTGTGAGCCAAAAGTTCAAAAGAATATTATATATACATATATTGAATTTATTTACTTTATATGTTGAATTAAAACTTTTTGAGAATGAGAATACATATTTTTTCATCATTACAGAAAGAGAGCTCCCAAATCACCCATGCCATCCTGTAGTAACTACTTTGAACCGGACCTCCCATATAATTTATTTCCAAGTCCAATAGAAAACATTCCTACTGATGTTACAAACCTTATCCAAAATGATGAGATCAGAAATTAATAAAACATACATAAATGAGCATAAACTAACCATAAATCAGGCTTGTAAAATCTTTATAGAATAATACTGAAAACATTTATGTTTGAGCAAGAGACCATGTATTAGTGAAAAAATCATACTTCAATGTATTAGAAAAAAAATGGATAAACCTTACTAATTGAAAGCATTACGTGTTCAGAACTCGCATTACAAGAATCTTTATTTGAAAGCCAGTTAATCGGTGAAATCCATGAAATATTTGTCTAGTTAATTTTTCAGGGGAATGAAATAAATTTCTTTCATTTTTGAGGTTAATTAATTTGATTTAAAATTTCAACAAATGTCAAGCGTTTGTAATGTAAATTTATGAATGAATTGCCTTGTGGTTCCCTCATGTGAGTATAAAACTAAACAGTCGCCATGTCCCAAAAAGTAAAATGACGTTTCCATTCAAAATTCGACAAGTGCACACACCAGTATTTTAGACATCTTATTCCTGATGAAATAGTGTTCTATGGTTCCTTGTTGTTTTATTGGTGTTATTGAGAGTTCCTGTGTATTATGTCCATTCTACAAAAACTATGCAAAGAGTTCAAGGACAATTTCAATAATTTGAAATCATTCAATTTGATATGACTTAAGAATGATCAGGAAATACATTCCAATCTTTCTTGTCAACCATATACTCGTACATACACACTGCATTGGATTGAATTTTACGAATATTGAAAGAAAAAAGTATTTTATCTAATTTTCACTTCACTGCTCTTACAGTGCATGCATATAATAACTGTTCCTGGTGACTGATACTCCTTACCATTGATTTAAATCTTCAAAACGATGATATGATCTATTTTCATTATCTCTCAATTCAGTCTCGAACTCAGAAAGGCATTCTTGTTTGAGGCCTGTACAACCTTAATTTTGTAGAATGTAACTCACCTATAATCATCCACACAACGAATCTTATCCATGTAGCGATATCGAGCATAACCATAAGATAAATATTGCAGAAAATACTGAGGGCAGGTATAAGAGGAACCCATGGCACCTGAAATTAAGAATATTTGAGATACCTTTCATGTCAAACATTGATTACGTACCTGAAATGATAATGTCGTCCTAGATACCGGCTGGCTCGAAATGGACAACATGGATAAGGCCATTAAAATTAATATCACAGTAACTGTAGTCACAGATATAGGCTCGCCACTGGCAATTTCATGCCTGAGATGTAAAGAACATAGGCCAAGTAATAAGCATAGGATACCTGGAATATATGAATTTAGAAACCAATAATAGCAATATGCCGTACAGACGTTGCCAGTTCTACATGTACAATTCTAAGAGCCCGTAGGTATAATTATTCATGTATGTATATGTGCAAATATTCATTACTAATTTTCTAAACTGATGAAAAATTTAAAAGCCAGTTTCGGAGATCTATCGCATATATTTATCGCTGCATTAGTTAATTACCCAAAAAAATGATTGATTATTAAATCCCCATTTTCTGTACTGATGAAAAGAAAGCTCTCCGACACTGACTCTCCTCCTAGAAGAGTTAACCCAGAACTGGCAACGTCGGTACGGCGTACGGGCTTCTTATGAATTGGACATTCATAGTAAATTGAAGTGAAACATTGCGTGCTCATTCATTAATTTTATAACAATGTTTTCATTACCATTGGGATACGTTTACAATCTTTTGCGACCAGACCTCTTTTTGATAATGGAGTAACTCTAGATAATAATAATATAATAATAACTGTCATTTATTGATCACAGTCAAAGGTCATCGACCAAAGTCCTTCAGCCTTGTACATTTAGATACATCGATGTAGCAAAAAAAAAGGGTTAGTCTATTATATATTAAATTAGGTTAATTTTTTTATTGATCTAAATAGCCATGGACGTGAGACTGTCCATGATTGTTTGGTCTGGAAATTTTCTGAGTAGGTTGCTCGCTGTATCTCTGTGGAACATGCCATATATATCCTTCAGTTCTTGAACCCGATCAAAAAATCTGCCATTTAAAATTTTCAGTCTTTCTGTTATTGGGTGTATTTTGGTCTTTCTGTAGAGTAGTTCATTGGATGGATTGTGTAATTTATTGAGGGGGTGTCTCATTCGTGTTATTGCTCTCAGAGATGTTCTCTCCCCTACCTCTAGATTTTTTACTACCGAATTTGTGGCATTTGCATATAATGTATGCCTGTACTCCAGAATTGGTCTGCAAACTCTGTTTTGTATATTTTTGAGGCATTTTCAATGCTTATTCCTTCGTTCTTGTAGGTGAGACATTTGACTCTAGATATTGATCCGATCATACATCAGGTAAACCGGTATGAAATGAGCGTTTTTTTGTGAAAATATGACACTAATTATTAATGGGAAAGTAGAAAGCATTTCATTTAAAGTATTGGCTGTTATTTTCTACATATTTTGACCACCTTTTTGGCAATTTTTGGATACCACGCTAATAAAATTGTTCGTCTTTTAAAGCAAACCAACCAGACACGCAATTCGATGCGTGTCCCATCGATGAAAACAAATGGTAGTCGGAAAGATTAAGTCTGGTGAATACGGCGGGTGGGGTAGCAGTTCCCAGCCAAGTGTTTTGATGGTATCCTGAACCGGTTTTGCTTTGTGTACAGGTTCATTGTCATGGAACAAAATTACTTTGCCATGTCTTCTGGCCCATTCTGGTCGTTTATCGATCGATGCATGATTCAAATGTATCATTTGTTGTCGGTAGCGATCAGTATATTTATATAAGTTTTAGAAGCTCGTGGTACACCAAACACACAGCATTGTCTTCTTGCCGAATCGATCTGGTTTTGCAGTCGATGTTGATGGTTGTCCCGGATTATCCCACGATTTTTTCCGTCTAGGCTTCTTAAAATAAATCAATTTTTCATCGCCAGTAACAATTCGATGCAAAACCGATTTTCTTTCGTGTCTTTGAAGCAAAGTTTCACAAGTGTTTTTTCGGTTTTATATCTGTCTTTCATCCAATTCATGTGGCACCTTTTTTCCACACTTTTGAATCTTTCCCATAGCTTTTAAACGGTCAGAAATTGTTTGTTGTGCAATATTTAACATTTCTGCCATTTGCTTTTGATTCAAAGTATCATCTCCATCCAATATCGTTTGCAATTCGGCGTCTTCAAACTTTTTTGGTGGTCTTCCATGTTCTTCATTTCTCACATCAAAATCATTATTTTTCAACCGTTGAAACCATTCTTTGCATGTTGCTTCTGATCACCATATGCCTCGACAAGCATTTGCTGCGACTCGGCAGTACTTTTCTTTAAATGAAAATAAAAAATTAATGCTTTCAGCAAATCATCACTTTCTGGTACTAAATTCGACATTTTTAACACGATGAAAAAATATGATGTTGTTTGTTCAATGACTTGATGTATACTAAATATGTTTCACAGATGTCATAGCAAACAAACAAAAAAAAATACAGGCTCATTCACAACAAATGGTTCCTATCGAGACATTTGTATCTCCTCGCTCACTTCATACCTGTATACCTGGTAAAATGTACTGTCAAATATACCTACAGCTGCCTCTGAAGCCCGGTCAAGCATATGAACTGCTTGTATGGAGTGGAGATCAGCATATCTCTCTGACCCCATCGCGGATCTACTTGAGAAGTAAATTTGAGAACGCACCCTGTTTTATTACAATAGCAGCAATTGGCTAAAGAAAAGACAATTTTGAAAGTAATACTTACTAAAAAAACAAATATCAACGGAAACTATAGTCTGTGAGATTTTGTTAGGAAATTTTATTCTGCCAAAATTGAAAATTTGCTTCATCACACTGATATTTTCTTCAGTTGTATCAGTTAAATTTGTTTCTTCACTTGCATTTATTGGTTCTGTATGGTGGTGCTCTTCCACATATCTAAAATACAATTGAAAGTTAATTCAATCATTGCATTAACAGTTGAAGAAGGAAATATTGAAATTTTAAGTAATGTAGTATTTACTTTTCATAAAAAAATTTAACTATTGTTCTGAATGGTCTTTCAATTTAAGCTTTCAAAAATAAACAGTTAAAATAGAAATGATTTTAATTCCATCTGAAAATATTTTCATTTATACATGAAGTATCATGTTTGTCATCCAATCTCCAAAAATGATATATTCCATGTATTTACCTACATACTAGAAGTTCTATCCCATTGGTAACTTGAATAACAATTGGTGTCAAAAATTTAACTTTCAAGATTAAAGTCCAACAGGCTCAAATCGCAGGGTTGCAAGGAAGAATCAATAAATGTCACAGAATCCAGAAATCACATAACCCCAGTATGACATAATGATATAAAACGATTAAGCTATCAATCATCGGAATGACATAAGATAATAATAATATATGATATAATATAACGAATGTAAAAATAAAATATGCATTTGACATGTTTGGTATAAAAAAACTTACTTCTGATGATTTAAACAGAAAGACCCTTCATGAAGAACATTGATATATTTTTTTTCCAAAATAACGACATAGTAAATATCTCTTTAATTTACTGTAAGATAGCATAATCATACCTATCTTCCTGGGCATCTGATGATCCAGGTATTGGCATATAACCGTCTTCATCTACAGAATACCTGATAAGAAACATCACACCAAGCACATTCAGTTTCGCCAAAATGCAGACACATAACACCAATTGAGAATTAAAATTGCAAATGTATAAATTTTTACCTCAAGAGAAGGACACAAGCTGCCACAATGGTATATGCTAGGAGAGTTCCTATTGACATCATATTCACCAAAGAATCCAAAGCAAATATACCAGCCATTGCGCCTGAAATGTACAACATACAATTATTTATTCAACTAAACAATTGACCACCGTCGACACTTACCAGTGAATAAACCCGCCAGAAGAGTGCCAATGACAGGTGTCTTGAATCTTTGATTGACTTTTCCTAAAAATTTAAAGATTAAACCATCTGATGCCATTGCATATAAGATTCTTGGCAAAGGGAACATGGCTCCAAACAAACTAAAACAAAAATGAAAACATAAAAATATAAGTGAAAAAGTAAATGATTGGTGCTCTTCATTTGGTACTTGCAGCAAAAAATAAGACACAAAAAATTTAGAAAGAATAAATAATAATATAAATATAATAAAATAAATAATTAGGTTGTTTATATGAATTTATTACAATGAGTCATGCATTCCTAATTGCCAAATTCAAATAGTATAACTTCACAATTTACCAAAAATTCAGAGAGAAAAATATCTGAGATATAAATCGATAATTATTCAAGATAATTCAGGATATATATAAAACATTTTCTTAACTCTGGTTGAAACTTATCAATATCATGAATAATTTTTTTACAGGAAATGGTTCACCTACTTATCTGTCACCAAACTCCAAAGAAATGTAGATATACGAGGGTTGCCTTTTTATATTTTGGGGTTGGACAACCCTATTGTTGCAATCTGCCAACTGACAGCTCTATCATAAAGCTTGACATTTTGAGGTTATACGTAGTCAGAACTTTTTGACATACGAGCGCTATTGGTTTTGTTTACAGTAATTTAAAAGATTCATCTCGCCAAAGAATGGAATTAAATCGTGAACATTGTCGTGCGATCATTTTTTACAACTTTCGACGTGGATTAACTCAACAACAGTGCATCGATAAACTTAATTAAATTTTTGGCGATGAAGCTCCATCAAATCCCAGTGTTTATCGATGGTATGGTGAATTCAACCGAGGTCATAGTTCACTCCAATACGAATTTCGTGAAGGTCGTCGAAAATTAGTTGTTGTTAGAAAACCATTGATGCTGTGCGCCAACTGATATTGCAAAATCGTCATGTGACCCATCGTGAGATTGAGACAACCTTAGGTATTAGTGGGACCAGCATACATCCAATATTGCATGAACATTTGACCGTCAAAAAAATTTGTCGCGTTGGATCTCACACAATTTGACAAAAGAGGCTCGTGTCGATTGGTGAAAGAAATGCTCCAAAAATACGATCGCGGTGCTTCGAAGCACGTTCATAATTGGGGATTTTTTATATTTTTTTAAATTTTTGTAGATCTTTTGACTGGATCAACACCTGTATAGTTACGATTTAATAAATTAATATTATTATTAATATTGTTATTATTATGACATCGTGTATCAACTACGACAACCTTCATGGCGTCAACAATGAAATTTAAATATTGAGGATTCCTTATGTTATTTTCTTGAATGTTTCATAATGGCAACTCTTTAACTAAAAAAGATAGACTTTTAGAACCTCAATTATTTTTTTTTTACAGGTGAATGGAACAATACAATGTAAGAACAATCCTATAATCAAACTTTTTTACTGTACTCACCTAGCATAAAGTCCGAATATGGCGCCAAAAGTAACAATATAAGCTGCAGTATACCAATGAATTTCTTGAAAAGCGAATGGTATAGGTGCACTAGGATCCTAGAATAAATAAAGTGTCCAGTTTGCAATAAATATTTGATAAAATGAAACATCTATCATATCGAAAAAGAGTCTTCAAACCACACTAATTTTGATCTAGGTTTCAGAGTTCTTTCAAACTTGACACTTAGAGAAAACTGAAGAATTTTTAAATATTGTCAGCTTTTTAAAAGCTAATTTTTCACCTTAAAAACGACAGAATATGTCTGTCGTAACGGTTGTAGTAAAAACAATAAGAGATGGTGGATATTGCCAAATAATAATTATTCACGAATTCCATTATCAGAAATTTCTGATCAACAACTGAAAGTAGATTTCATAATCATTTCAGATAAGAAGTAACAATTTTCAATTATTCATCACAATTTATATAGTTTGAAATGGTAAAAATATGATAAATTTGAAAATATGACAAAAAAAATTACAACAAACTGTTCTTGGGACTCATCAGATTTTACTGATGGGTGCCAAAAAAAAACACGATGTTGCAACTGGTTTTTTCATATTTTTCAACTGTTTCTTTAGTTTCCTGAATTGTAGAAATTGTGATAATGAAATTCATTTTGTTCTTCATTATACTGTTTTTTAATGAACATTAAATAAAGGTATCAAAGATATGTTAAGTGATTTGACTTATACATAAGTAATTTTTTTGATAATTCGAGATATTTTGCAAGAACTGTCAGTGGCTCACCTGTTCATAGTAAGGTACCATCAATGTTAAAACTGTGGAAGTTCCAAAATATGCCAAGAATATGATGAGCAGTGAAGTAATAATTGCTATTGGTATGGCCTTTTTGGGATTTTTCACTTCTTCGCCTGTTGTTGCAATACAGTCAAATCCTACAAAACCGTAGAAACATGTGGCAGCACCCTTAATAACACCTTGGATACCAAAAGGAAAGAAACCTCCATGTCCAATTACTGTTGTGTTTGTGATATTTTTAACTTCATCGGGCTTAATAGACCAGTTACTCAGATGAGCTGTATACAATAATTATTATTAACATTCCAATACAAACTCTTTCAATTGCTTCAATAACTAACAACCAGAAATAATATTCTTCGATTTTATATGCTGAAAAATATTTGTAATGGCTAATGTCAATACACAGTGATTTGGAGGTCTATGTATATGTTATAACTTCTTCAATTTATGGAATATTTAAGTATTCATGTAAATTTTGGTGTATTGTATATCAAGAGGCGTTGAACATCATCTAACCTAACGGTTTCCTGATGGACTGTTCCACTTAAATATATAATATTCAGTTTCCTTCAGTTATTGTACCAAACTTCTGCTACCATAACCAGTTACTCAGATGAGCTTAAGATAATAATTCATTAAAAACCCTCCGACATTAACTTACTGCTTTCTTTAAGAATTGATATATTTTTTTATTGGCTTAATTAGCCATTCCAAGGAACTGCTAATTGGAACTTGTAAAATAAACATACATGCACTTAGATGAAAACCTCAGCATCAGATAATATCAATTTGTCATTGTATATAACTTCAGCTTGGATTTTTTGAGATAACACATAAAGGTTATGGAAAAAATTGTTTCTTGAAAAAATATTAACCCAAACAGTAGTTGGAATAACTTATCTCAAATCCAATAATTTTATGATCTGCATACAGATAAAAAAATTCCAAAATTGCAATAAACTATTCAACACAATTAATCAATGTTTATTCAACCCAGATATTAGGCAAGAATCAGAACCTATCTGCATGATGTTTACACAACATTAGATACAGTCTGACTTCCCTGTACTGATAACATGTGACATAATGCATCTAGGTCAACGAAACATCCGCACAAGAAAGACATCAACAATTATACACATCTCCTTTTTGATAGAGGTTGTAAAAAAATTATTCAAGTTAGGTTGTATCATGATAAATTATCAAGAACGCATAACATGATAATACTATTCCATAACTTACATCGAAAACAGATTTTCCTATAAACTTGCACTTTCAAATTTATAAAAGTAAGCACTAACTTATTTGTAATGACTGAATTAATTTTATTATTTTATTTTGTTACGAAGTTCTTGAAACAAATGACGAAAACTCTCTATTACTCACCATTCAACGCGCCAGCAATAATCACAAATAACACAACTCCAATATTACATGTTGTGAAGATGTTATTCAACAAACTGCTTTCTTTCATTCCAAAAGCAAGAGCAACTGAAAAAAATCAATTAACGCAAAGAAATCAGTTTAACTTCGAACAACTTACTTGATAGGATTATTGGAACACTGAAGGCGAATATGTCAAAATACCGGGATAAGTAGGGCACATTCAGAGGTGCCAACTGTTCAAATGTATTGCTCAATGATCCATTACATAGATTGTCAATATAAGAGCTCAGACCCTTTGCTACACTAGCTGACCCTGAAAAATTCTTCATTTAAGATAGAAAAAAACCTGAGTTTATGTAAATTCAAAATTCTCCAACATACTGAACCAAACTTAAATAAATTGAGAATATTTTATCCGAGTTAATTAGAGGAAAACATCATATGGACATATTGCTAAAAGCTCTTCACTCTTTAACTGAATACTCTGAAGATATTGTGAATACATTAGTGTCGTCTGGTCAAAGAAATATTGATTAAATTTTTAGGAAAGTTGATGTGAAGACTACTGGAACATCAATAAAAAAAATTAATAAATGTGTTCCGATAACTATTAGAAGAAATAACAAGGGTACTGATAGACCTGAACAAGAAGATTTAATGGACATATATCTCAATGGATGTTGATGACCTAATCACAACAACAAATATGGGGCAGGATTCTACTATATAGCTTTCCATTCCATTTTCTATCATGAAATTCCATTGTCACAATTTTGCATGGCAGTTATAAAGGCCAAGAGCCCAAAACAGGTTGCTGTTATACAAACAATCCATGAGGGATAAGTCCTTTAAATGTTTTTCTCTATTTCAGTGTCGTAATGAGTTCATAAAAACAGTGCTGTAATGAACCCATTACAACATTTTTTTTTAGTTATATTTTTGCGTTTTGTGGTTGACAACACTGACATCCTATCCTTTCGAATGTCAACACGCGTCCATTGCATGTCAATTGTCGATATTAAGCCATGTAGAGATTTGAACGCACTATTCAAATTCTATAATCTGTCAATTTTCGTATCAGCCACACTGCGAAATAAAAATACAAAAGGCACTAGGAGGTATAATCTGAATTTTTCATTGAATTACAATAAATTTCTCACAATTCTTGACTAAAATAGAGAAAATATCGTCTAATACTCGTTGCAGAAGGCAATTCCAACACTCATGTCATAATAATTTCGCATTCGTGTTGGAATAGGTGCCCATTCTGCAACTTGTTTTAGAATATACTATTGTCCATATATTCAGATAAGTACATCTAAGCACCTTTGATTCTTAGGCAAATAATTATTGATTTATTTGTCATACTTAATCAAATATATAAAATTTTCATTTTATTGTTTTCTCAATTTTTTTATTGAATTTTTGAAAACCTGGAAATCTTGTAAATTGATCAATGAGTACAAAAATTATAAGTATGTTGATTCCAAGTTTTCTTATGTATCAAAATTATTTCAAGAAAGTTGTTTACAAATATAGTTAAAAAATATTTTGACCCGTTTGTGCATTTCTATTTGGTTCCGTGTTACAGAATAGAGCGAATGTTTGTGAAATTACAAAAAATAAATAGGTAATATATGAAGTACTTGCCTATTATGTATTCCAAAATTAAATTCCAACCAATTACGAAGGCAATGAATTCCCCAACACATACATAACTATATATGTATGCAGAACCAGCTTTTGGTGTTCTTGCTCCAAATTCAGCATAGCATAAACCTGCACAAAATTGCACATGTAATAAATAGAGAAATTCCATGAAAATTTGTTGAAACTCACCTGCAAAGACTGAAGCAATAGCAGCTATTAGAAACGATATGATTACTGCGGGTCCAGCCGTATTTCTTGCTACTTGACCAGCAAGTACATACACACCAACCCCAAGAGTACTTCCAACACCTAACGCCGTAAGATCAAATGTATTCAAAACCCTTGCTAAGGGTGTTTCATTGCCCAGATCAGGTCCTAACACTTTTCTTCTGGTCAAAACTTTCCATAGTGTAGTCATTGTTAACACGTAAAGACGAAAATTGGCATACAGGATAATCACTTGATCATTTCAGGAAGCTCGACGTTAAATAGATAAAAGAATATTGACACAATAGATACCTTGCGAATCGCAGAATATTATTGATAAATTCCTTTCAACTTATGTTGAAATAGCAGCATTCAGTGATATCTATCAGTGTTATCAAAAAGGAACATATGACCACAAATTTACTGGATTCTGAAACATTTTGGCATTCAGTCAGGTAACTCCTATGACTTGAAATAAAATTAATTGAAGTCAACTGAAATAAATAATGTAACAAAGGAAATAAATTTTTAGATCATACCAAATTGTGAATCATTTTGTTACAGTGAAAACAATATGCCTGTTAGATAAGGAAATGTATCTCCCATTTCAGATTGAATGATAATTGTTTCGTTATCTGAATTCCTTTGATAATGACTAACAATTTAATATAAGCTCTAATGAGAATGACACCTCTCCTATTCTATCAAGAGAGGTTGAGGTTATGTTTATGAATGAGAAAGGTGAAGATCTTTCAAAGATACCTATTTACCACAAAAAACCAAAGATAACCGGTTACTCTTGGTTATTCGCTTGAAATACCTTCTATTTTACAATGAAACTGGTTATCACGCAAAAGGAACACTTTTGTGTTTTATTTTTTAATTTTATTAAACCTCACCCGCTATTAACAACTCATTTCTTAGTGATATATTGAGTTGTTTTTGCGTCCTTCTTGTCGAGAGAGACTAATTTTTCTCTAAAAAAGTTCTAGATGAGAGTAGAAGGCAGACATCGGTTGTCTACTTCTGTCGTAGTCCCCTATCTTATATTTTTCCATGTCATTGCCCTCAAGGTTGCCTTACCCTGAGGAAGCTAAATAGCAGAAACACGTTTTGTTGAAGACGATCTCCTGTTCATTACCGTTTCTATTGTGGAATTACTCGTAACACATTTCCCATTATAAATTACTCATCCGCAATAAACAACAAACATTTTAGAATGTTGTAAAATGATATTTTACGTCTCGTATATTTAGTGGGGTATCAAATAGTCTGGAGTATCGGTATGGATATTTAGATTACCCAATTAATTCAATATTGTTCAGTGCAGATATTTTATTAAAAAGTAAGTTGAAAGCACTGACGTGAGGGCAGGTTTGCCATATCATGAAAAAAAAACAAATATTTAAATACCCTTTCAAATATCTCCTAAAAATCTAACCTCTTCTTCATCTTTACAAAATAGAATTTTTTGTGTTAGTGTGGGTGCTTTCAGTTTTGTGTTATGTAAGGGCACGAGACATTTCAATTGACTTTCCTAATTTGAACAGATAGGTATCCATAAATGTTTTTGAGGTTCTCTTTTCCATTAAGTGAATTTTCAGAAATAGTGAGATGAAATTCTCGTCCAATGTCCACCTAACATTCAGTGTTTTATTCACAAAACTTGAACTATGATTGCATAGAAATAGTGATTTCACCAATTTCACAATTAATTGAATTTCATGACTGACATTAAAAATAAGTATTTTCGTTCCACTATATGCCACAAACAGTATTTGTCTGAAAGTATACATGATATGCGAGGGTTCGTTCTTAAATCCCATTTAATAGCAGAGATTTTTTGTGTGCTTATTTGGAGTGTATCCTCATCTTCAGGTGATGTTCATTGTTATGTTTCTTTAATTCATTCATTAATTAAATTAAAATGGATATTGAAATGAATAAGATAAAAGGCCTATAATTTCTTGTTCGATCATGTGTCCTTTTAATCATCCTTCGTGAAAACCATTTCTTTTGTGGCAACCCCTTACAAGGGCACATTTAAGAGCAGCAAGTTATGTATTTCAGGTGGCCTATAGGCTTGACACTTCTAATACCTATTATAGGGTATGACACAGGTATGAAGTTCAAATCCTAGCGGCTCTAAAAAATCGGAAACCAACACTATATTAAATATTATATTTAATTATTCTTCCATTCACATATTTTAAATGCCGACATAATTTTATCTTATTTGGTTAGGTGGCAAGTCTTACTCGAAAATTTTCAAGAAAAAAGATAAAAGGCCCTGTGATGAAGAAACCCTGGTGAATTTATTAGCTGAAATACAAGTTATCAATCCGGAAACGATAATTAATCTGAGCACAACGAATAAATTGAAACCTCTTTGCGAGTAAGAAACTTTTTCTTTACTTAATCAATGTTATTTCGCATTTCAACTTAATTTTTTTATATAAATTCATTCATTCATATTCATATTCGTATAAAATATGAAGGGTAGCCAACGCAACGCGGCTCTTGTGTACTAGTGTTTTGTCCTGCAGAAGAACAATTTTTTTCCAAGTATTTTCTCTTCAATTTCTTTTTTTAATGGCTCTTATATCAAATCATAGTATTGATCCATCATAGCAACACCGGTATCTTGATAACCGATCAAGATTTCGAAAAATTTCTTCAGAGTCGCAAAAAAACCGTTGGCATGAGTTTCCCATCTGAACTAGTGAGATGCTGTGCACTTTTAATGCCACTTTGGGGTCTTGTTTCGACTCACGTCCATAATGATGAACCATAGTTCACAAATTCATAACTTTGAATAAACCTAAAGGCACCACTGCTGCTGACGCTGCTAACAGAAGTTCAACAATAAGAATAATTTCAGAAAAGTGTCCCAAAATTTAGAGAAAATGGAAGATCTTTTATCAGAGTGCGAGCCGCCCCATCAGCCCGATCTCTACCTACAACTCGTCAAAGGTGTAGAAATTCTCTATAGAAAATTATGTACTGAGTCCCCTTTCAGGAAACGTAAGTATAACTCAATTCCACACACTTCAAAAATATCAATAATTGTAACTACATCATATTATACCAATAATTTTATTGGCCTTTTAGTACATAGTCTAATATAAGGTATTCATTTCGTTTTATTAAGGAGAAGAAATGCTTTCCTACATTTTTTAAAATCTGAAGTTATTCAATATATCATTTTCAGAGTTTGAGGATCATTTTCAATGCCTCCATAAATTTCGCAAAGATTTCGAAAAATGTAACGGCGCACCAGATTGGATGGAAAATTCTGATGCAGACGTAATTTGTGCGTAAGTAAGTACCTATGTCACACCCTCAATGAATTCTCGAAATTCGGCTATGTTCAATATGACTTGTAAGCTTATTAAATATAGTTCAATAATTGATGATTGTTGATTAAATCACTTGAAAAATTATTTTAGTATGGGTAATGCTAAAACAATTCCACCTTTTCTTCTTTTATCAGAGAAAAATGATTATGGATATTTGCAACAGGTTCCAAATGAGTTTTTCACTGAGCTTATTAAAAGATTCCTATCAAATAAAATAATACAGGAAATTCCGAGAAATTAAAATGATCAAAAGTAAGGGAAAAACCAATAACTGAAAGTAGGGAACAGTTATTAAAGTTGAGTTGATTTATCTTCCAAAATGTTAGTTATATGCACTGAGGCCTCAGAAATTAACTACAAGAGCCAGACATCTTGTATTTATTATGATGATAACGCATTTTCTTGAACTTTCTTTCGCCTTCCGGAGTATTCGTTATTTATAATTCAATTTATTGCTGCTTCATCCTTTGTCGGCGCACGCAAGCAAAATCCTACTCGGTATTGTTACACTATCAAGCGGCTTGATTAAATGCTTGAAACTCCGATTGATGAGAGTTTCAAGCGTACTTCAATTAACTCTTCGATTTTTTGATCAAAACTCTCTCGTCACTGACGAGTCGTCAGCCGACGGGGAAGTAAATATAGTCAGAACATCTGCGCTTTCATTAAAAAAGTTTGTTTAACAGACCTGTCACGGTTGCCATTATGTAAAAGTCTACATTTAAGTTTAATCACTACCCATCTCGAAAAGTTAACTATAATAAGTTCATATCTTTAGTATTATAGGTTATATTGAATGTATATAACCACTTCTTTCTATTTTTGTTCATTCTAGAAGTGAATAAATTTGGTATCCCAGATATTATTTCTATATAACTCTTCAAATATTTTTCATCAGATATCTTGTTAATCTCTCTATTTCAGAGAGTATAAAAGAATTGCAAATTGTTATTATGATGTAGCAGGTAGTCGTTGTGGCCAAGATGCAGCTGATGTCATGAAGGATCTAGTTATTTCCATAATAAACAGTATACTAACCGTAAAATGTGATATGAATGAGATAGGAGCGAACCCTGAAGATGCCTTAGATATGGCTGTTGGAACTGTACCTGAGAAATCAAAGAAACAGAAGACTGCAGCCAAACATAAGGTTACGTATATTTTCTAAATGTTAACTGTTCTTAAATCATCTTCATTGTTTCTATCGCCTAAAGGTTTTTAGTTTTCGAATATTTAGCCCAAATTGGTCTCAATTGATTGGGTGCGACTCTCCTATGAACCACATCAGTGGGTGAAAGGCGAAATTAAACAGGAAACAAAGGAGACGAGAAACATAAAATAGGCTGAAATTTAAGGCCAAACTCACAACAAAGACAGAAAATATACTGACCAAGACTGAAGGAGATAGCTCCTATAGCTAGATAGATAGATAATTGAAATTATAGGGAGTAGCTAGAAACATGTCACCTATAGAAATGACGAGAACAATGCAAAAAACAGGAACAGATATACTGAAATTGACATTAAAAGTTACACATCTGGCTCCTGGACATGGGAACATAAGGGGGTGGAGACACCATATCAAACTGACCAACACAGACTGATCATTTGAGTGTGACAGAAAGGTATAGATAGAAGAAGCCAGATATATAAAAAAAGATTACCCACTAATACATAAAAACGAAACAAAGCTGAAAATCATCAAAAAATATAGAAACACAGCATTGGACTTAAGATGTGACAGAAAACCGAATTAAACAGACATAAAAAAACTGAACAAATGATAGATATATAATAGATAACTAACAGACAATGGACAAACCAATACAGACATTTTAAGTGCAGCACAACATATATGTAGTTGCAGAAGGGCCAGGAGACTTAAAACTAAAGGCAGGGAGATTCAAAAGCAAAGTCCCTCTCTGATGAAGAATCCATAGTCGAAGTTTAGTATGTCCGATATTATATGAGCAAAAGAGAAATAATGTTTTAGAGTATATTAATTGTCCAAATATCCTGGTTGATTTCCCTACTGGGTTAAATCCATCCAGTGGTTTGGCAGTAATTATCATTTCTAATTTGGTTTCCTCAATATCTCCTGAAGTATACACCTGATCGATTCGTTACATGGAAATTGTTAAAACAAAGTAGTTTGCAAACTTTCTTGAAGCAAATTAAACAAAATTTCCAAAAAATATTTTTCAATAGTATATATTTCATAAAATATTTGTTACATGTTGAACATATTTTGTGTGTCGGTTATTGATATTCTGAATATTTATAAATTCCGTTTTCACATCATTTAAGCATTAGTAGAGATGTTTTTTATGCTTATTTGATGAGATCACTGAATTAGAAATTGCTCCGGTCAATAATTTCTCACAGATAAACGTAGGTATATGAATATAATTTGTAAATTTTTCTGTGACAGCGATTCTTCAAATGGCAATCTAATAATATTAATTTGTTGGTGATGAAATCTTGACTATGTTATTATTTAATGTCAATGGTAAAAACCATCTCACTTCAGGAACAAGCTCTCAAAAGCTTGCTAGTTCTTTCCTATAGTTTTAAATCGAATGGCTTGAAAAAAAATTTAGTATTTACATCAAACAAAAATGAATTTCATTAAAAAAAAATCTCAGAGATATTGAACATTGAGGGCGAATATCATAACTGAATTGTCAAAATGAGAAAACATGTTACATATTGTAACATCAAAATTTGGAATTTTGGGAATATTTACCACTAAATTTATATACATATTTTACAGGGACGGAAAGGAAATGAGTCTCCGGGAAATATCTTGAACTTACAAACGAATCTCTTGTTATTACCACTAGTATTGATATGTATTCCTGAGATGTAATAAAAATAATAAAGATGAATTATAATTAATTTTATTTTCATTACTAGCATGAACCTTAATATTCTTTTCACTTCTTTTTCAAGGAACCAAATCCTGAAAATCCCATCATACTAACTAATTCATCTGGAACTTGATCCTCTTCTTCAATTTCTTCAGCTTTTCTTTTTTCTCTCCTCTTTTCTCTCCTATATTCTTTCAGTTTCTCTTCCTCTTCGGCTATTTCTTGCATTCTTGTTGCCATATCATAATCTTTTTTCTTTTCTTCAATTTTCTTTTTATTCATTTCGAATCGCTTTTTCACAGAATCCAAGCTACTTCTTTCTATTTTCATTGACATTCCCAAATTTCTCTGATGTTTTTTTCCGTTTATATGGTCCAAGAAGTTAATCGAGTCTTTAACAACACAATCACAGACATTGCAATAATAGCCTCCTGATTGAGAGGTTGGTGTATTCTTGTTTATAACAATGGTTTTTCCTAGTTTGGAATCCAAATCTACCTTATAATCTCTTGTCTTTAGTAATTCCCTTTTAATAGGTGGGCCCTTCACTTTCGACTCATCGTCCGAATCTTTATCACCTTGTCGTCTTTCTTCTGCTAGTTTTTCATATTCGTCCCTGTCCCATTTCCTCCTATGATCATCTGGTCTCATAGACATAATGATCAATTTATATTGATATATCTTATAATATATTCGAAAATACTCAAAAATTAAGTTTTTAAACCTTAACTTGACAAGTAAACATAACCTTAGTGAAATGTCTGCTAAAGAAAAATCAACTATCCTCTCAGACTGTCAATTAGCTTTGGCAACACAGCGTTACAATTACCCTCTATCCTGACGTTACGAACGTCATGAAAATGTTCAAAAGAACTAATAACTGGTCGACTGGTAGTAGATCTATCCACATATTCTTTTCCACTGAGACAGATAACCTATCTGTGATTAAGATAACAAAAATGTAGAAATGTTTTTCAGAAGAAAACTCTGTTTTTCCTAAAATTTAACTTAAACATCTTTATTTCGATTCAATATTCAAGAGATGTATTCCCTTTTTTACGGGTTTTATAAATATTTGGTTCAGAAAGATGAGTACTGTGTACTTATACTTGGACTGGACAATGCAGGAAAAACAGTTTGTATCTTAAAATTTTATTATCTAAACCTTATTCAATTTACCTGCTTTCAGACATACCTAGAAGCTGCAAAAATGAAGCTAACCAAAAATTATTCTGCAATCAATCCACTTAAAATTACAACCACTGTTGGCCTCAATATTGGAAGAATTGAAGTAAACGGTATAAGTCTTAATTTTTGGGATCTTGGGGGACAAGCAGAGCTCCAGTCCCTTTGGGATAAGGTGATTGAATTAATTCAAACTAATTATCTATTCTCACCAAGGCTTTTTAGTATTATGCAGAATCACATGCCATCATATACATTGTTGACTCCTCAGATAGAGAAAGAATTGATGAATCTAAAGAAACTTTTGGTGAGGATTCTGATTGTTTAATGATGTGAGCATTGTTGCTATTCTGTATTTTCAGATAAAGTAATAGCTAGTGAAAATTTGCAAGGTGTTCCTCTACTTGTATTAGCAAATAAGCAGGATATTCCCGAATGTATGGGTGTCAGAGAAGTAAAACCAATTTTTAATAAGAATGCTCAACTAATCGGAAAAAGGGATTGTATGGTTATGCCAGTTTCTGCTCTCACAGGGTAACTTATTTGCAATTGTTATTAAAAAGATTTCAGTTGATTTTGAATCAGTTAAGTTTTGGTCTTCCTCTCAATCATTACCTTTTTTTTCAAGGGAGGGTGTTGATGAGGGAATAAGATGGTTAGTAGACTGTATTAAACGAAATAGCTTCCTAAGGCCTCCAAGAAATCTGGAAGAAACCTGAGAATAACCAGATAATAAATGAGTACTTGTAAATATTTATTCAAATTTATAGTAACAAATATGGAATTATATTATTTCTACATAATTATTGAAATTGTTTTTTTATTTGATATTTGTTTCCCTGGTTATTGAATAATGTGTAGCTTTGTACACTATTGCGCAAAAGTAATTTACGATATTGACAAGGAGAAATAATCAATCAATCAATTTCAAGTATATACAATTTATTTTTTATATATCTATATAATGGACGCAAATAACCTTCTCTTCAACAAAACAAGCATAGTGTAAGAAATACATTCAGTAGTATAGTCACCAGAACATAATAAATATATCAAACAAATATTCTACAAAATGATTGGAATTTTGAAATAGAATAAGTTAACAATAATTCAATATAATAACTAAAAAGAATAATGAATAATTTGAAATTAGAATATTAAGTACATTAAATCGGGATTCAATCAACAATTATTTACATCTTTCAGATAATCAAAACTTGACATAAAATTATTAGAAATAGAGAAGTCCAACATAGGCTTTACAGTTAACACGATGCAGATTGGAGTCTGATTTTTAAATGGGGATGGCATGTGGAACTAGGAACTGTTAATAAAGAATGATTATACAGAAATAGTATGTATTTGTATCAAATTGTGTAGAAAATTAAATTAACCTTCCAATCTACATCTAGCCATAATTAACAATTTATCAAATATATATTAAGATCGAGAGCATTTTTGTCAAACCCAGATATCTGATGGGAAGTTGTTTACCTCTGCATGATCTTGAACTGGCTTTCCATCGCTGGTGTAACTCAACCGAATCCTCATTCTTAAAACAGCCTATATGAAGAGAAGAAATCAGAAAATTCATTATGAATTCTTTAGATTTAATAGTTAGATCAAAGAATTCAATATACAAAACACAATTTTTAACTGGAAAATAGAAATTAAAATTTCATTAAAATTGATCAAATTTTTTTTATTTTAGTGTATGAAAAATCTAGAATGTTTATTTTCCCTTGTAATTATCTAAATTTACCTGATTTGGATTGGTAACCTTCAAGACCTGAGTAATCTGACCATTTGGTTGCATCACAGTACCCGAAGGAGGTAAAATGTTGAAACGGAATGTCTGCAAGCAAAAAATGTTTTAATTATTTATTATTTCAAAGGCCATCTATCAACCCATCTTACCTTAGGAACAGCTGCTTCAAATAGAAATTCAGTCATTGTTGATAATGTGTTATTTGACGCTGTTACATTTACAGTCAGCATTTCATTATCTGGTATTTTCTCTAATGTAAATACTATTTTTAGACCATCTTTTTCATAAGCTACTAAGGTAGGCACATCATTTTCTAAAAAGAAAAAATATTTAGCACAATTCAATTATATCACTCGTTTGCAAAATCTCAAAAAATATGGAATATATTTTAATATCCGAGTAATGGTAAAATCTACCAGATCGTTCAATTACGAAAGTTCATTCAAATTATTTTTCAGAATCTTGATAAATAAAACAAGTGGTGTGCTTTCCAACACAAAACTTAAAAAAGCTGAATGAGTTTCAATAAATGCAGATTAGCTGTAATTTTCCTTGTTTCTAATGGAAGAATAACTGACAAAATATTGGAAAACAATGAAATAAGAAAAACTTTCTTGCATGAAAATGTCAGGCATTTAATATTCATTTATGCACCTTTGAAGGAAAAGATAAGAACTAAAATGAGAAGAACAGAGAAATTATGGAGAATAAGAAAAACAGGGGACAAGGAAAAAAAATGAATAACAAAAAATAAAGGACAAGAGAAATACGGACTTGAGGTTTGACTTCTTTTTTTCAATGATATCCTTACCATTAACCCTATTATTACTTAGAAGGTCCTCATTGAGGAAATTGGAATTCTGATTGTTCAAGATTGGTAAAGAACTGGTGTTGTTATTTTCTAATATGAAGTTGATGCCAGGATCTGGAGTCGTAATAGGAGGTGCCACTGTATCCAAACCTCCTAGTAGATCCAGAAGATCTTGGTTATTTGAAGTTGAAACCGGTAATGTGTTCAACACATTAGATTGAACGTCTGTTACCGGATCTGAGACTCCAAGAAGATCCAACAAAATATTCTGAAATAATATGAATTTCAATAATATACAAAAATATGCTTCAGTAAATCTTACCGATTCATTTTTCATGTTATGTTGAGGACTGGGTTCTTCAGATCTTGATTCTTCGTCTATATCACCATTTGTTCGGTTATCATTTTGCCTCAATAGTTCCATTGGTGGCATTCTTTCCAAAAGTGAGGCTCTTAAATGTGTATACTTTCCGAAGAGTTGGGAATATTCAACACCTCTCTGCTGCAGTTCGATATGTAAACTCGAACAAAAAGAACTTATTATCTGCTGAATTTTACTGGAAATAGACCATAAATATTATCAAGAAAAAGAAATGGCACTAGACCTACTCTGTGGTACTCTGAAAACGTGTACTGAGTTTGGTCAAGGACATCAATGCATACTGTTTTGTAGTGGGTGTACTTTGAGGAGACCACAACACTCTTTGGTAAATTTCAATAACATCTTCTTCAGCCGGAGAAGTGGATCCTTCTTCATCAGCCTCCGCTTGCAGAAGAAGGTCTCCATACTCCCCAATAGCCCAAAGAGCAACTTGAGTCAGTGGCTGTTTATCCATAAGGTCTTGTGATACTGCTTTGTACAACTGGAGGGACATATATGATTGTTGGTTCGTACTTTCAGATATAAGTTGAATTGTAGACGTAATGACATCATCTCTTATGTAGTTTCCTGCCTAAAAGATGAAGCTCCCATTAATTCTCTTAGAAAAACAGACAATTTTATAGCTCTATAATGGTTTGGTTTTATTCCAAACAAATTTACTACATGGATCAATAAGTCCCGAGACTAACCCAGAGATGGCGGTCGTAGTAAACCAGTAATCACGTCTTTCTAGAGTATTAACCTTTGCTTGAAACGTGTCAAAATTTTAAGTCGATCGAACAAAAAACCGAGTTTCGTGTTCTGATAAAACATTGTTTTTAATGGGTAAAAACACTGTGCAAGCGAAACAATGGATTGAAAAATGTTACCCGGACTCTTGTCCATCAAAAGCAACGATTTGTTGGTGGTTTGCCGAGTTTAAACGTGATCGTACCGACACAAATGACGCGGAACGCTCGGGTAGACCTGTGGAAGCCGTTACACCGGAAAATGTGAGTGAAGTGACAAAAATTATAATGAAAGATCGTAGTGAAGCTCCGTGAGATTTCTGAGATGACACAGATATCATATGGAAGTGTATTTACTATCCTTCATGAAAAATTGAGCATGAAAATGGTTTTTCCAAGTAGGTGCCGCGATTGCTTTCGATAAAACAAAAACAGCAACGAGTCGATGATTCAGAAAGCTGTTTATCGCTATTCACTCGCAACAAAAAAGATTTTTTGCGTCGTTACGTGACCATGAACTAAACATGGATACATCACTATACTCCAGAGTCGAAGTGGCATTCATCTGACTGGCGCACAGCTTGCGAAAGCCATCTGAAGCGCCCGACCCCCATACTCGCCAGATTTAGCCCCCAGTGACTACTGGCTCTTTGCTGATCTTAAAAAAATGCTCCAGGGAAAAAGATTTGGCTCAAATGAGGAGGTCATCGCTGAAACTGAAGCTTATTTTGAAGCGAAAGATAACTTTTTTTAATAAACATGGTATTGAAAAATTGGAAAAGCGTTGGAACGATTGTATCACCCTAGAAGATGTTTGTTTTCTTTGTTAGTCTCGGAACTTATTGATACATGTGTTAATGCAGCAATACATGTTTAGATTTTGATTTGATAAATTAATAAATATGAACTTTACTGTATTCATCAAAAATAACATGTGCTTTTCAAGATTATAAAAAAAATTGGTGAAAAATTCATTCATAAGAATAAAACAAAGAATATCAACCTATTAAAAGGAAGGATACTATAATGAATGGATGTAAATCTTAGATATTCTAATAAAAATCACAACTTACACCACATAAAACTTTCAGGAGAGTATCAAGATGCCACCTTTTATTTGGAGAAAACCTCTCCGCTGCTAGAACAATATTCGAGGAACATGGCGCCTTGAATTCGGGATCAGCTTTTTCAAGAAACGTTATCAACTCTTTCATCATTGTTTTGATATTTTGAGAATTTACAAGAGCAAAAGAAAGTTCCATAGCTCTTCGCCTGATTGAGACATCTGGGTCTTTTAAACATTCTAATATTGTAGTTCGATGCCTTTGTACTGCAGAAGTGTCAACATGCACTGTTCTTAGGAGAGTGTTCAAGGCGACATAACGTATATTTTTGTCGTTATTCAAAAGGAAACGACCCAATATATTTACAGCCAAGACCTGAAATGGAGAAAGGTCAAGATTTCATTATTCTTTTTATAGTTGATAGAATTTGTATGATCTGTTGAATTTGTTCATGAGAATTGTTGGTGACTTGAATTAATTCAAGTCACAGATAATACCTGATATTATAAAAAAGGTTTTAGATTTGAATATATCAGGTAAAATAAAGGTATGTATTGAATTTTTCAACTCATTTCCACAAGGAGAATTGTTCAGAGCTAACAAAAATTGCTCCCTCACGTAAACCTTCCAACTCACCCTTAGGCCACTTTCTGATTTTATATCCATTATTGATAAAACAGTCTCATATAAAATAGTGTTTCCCACATTTTTACTAGTTTCTGTATTAGTGGCAACCTGGGCTAATATATCATTCATAGCTTCTGAGGCGTCAACATCATTTCGGCCCAATACTCTCAGAAGTTTCAATATTTTTACCTAAAATAATAGAATAAATACCTTATCCAATAAATGAAAAACTTGCATTATTACCTGTAAAAATGGATCACTGATTCCAGAAACATCATGATCTGGGGAATAACCAGCTAATATGAGGTTTTTCAATATCCTTACTAAATTTGGGACCACCTGAAAATAGTTCACTCATCATATGTCTAGGACTATATCAAATAAACTTACCTTTCTAAAATGATTCAAAGTGTCTGGACTGTATTCACACATTTCGGTGATTAACGTTACCCCTGTTATCAAAACTCCTGAAAACAAAAATAGCTATTTCAAGTAAGTGTGTGAACTCTAAAATTTTTAAAGTTCATAACTACAGGTAAAGTAGAAACACTCCATCAAAATTTTAGACATGAGACATCTTCGAATAGAGAGATCCAGAAAACTCTAATGAAAAATACTTCACATGATCTAACGGAATTCGAAATTTCATTATTCTTACTGTATTTCAATGAATTAACTGCATGAAACTTCAATATATTGCTTTTATCATTCAAACAAAACCAGCTAAAGATGTAAGTCACGACAGCAAAATTTAAAACAATATTACCGTGGTTTTTTTCAGATAGCAAACTTCTAGTAGCTGGAAGAAATATTTCCATAAGCTCTGGAACACGCTTAATTATTCTGAAAGCACATAAAGCAGCTTTCTTCCTCACATAGGCATTAGGTGATTTCATCAGTCGCTCTATCTCTCCTGCCAAATCTCTAGCCATTTCAGGAGACGCTATAGCTCCTAACGTACATAATGCCAAACCAACGACAAACTGAGTAGTTGAATTCAAGTCGCTGGAATTGAAGTATTGTTAAGTAACTTCATCTAACCGTATTTTTGTTACATATACTTACTTCTTCAAACAGTTAGTAATTAAAAGGTGTACATCTTGTCTTTCATCCAATAATAACATTGCTCCTAAATAACCTATTCTTTTGTCTGTGAACCTCGAACTGGCAATCAATTTCAAACATTCTAGTTGGCCAAAATGGGCTGGGTAGCCCAGCATATGTATGTATAAAAGTTTTGCAATGTTTCTGCATCTAAAGTAATGAGATATTAAATATGGAAACATAATCAGAAATAACAATATACAAATCGTAGGACTAGTAGTAACAATAGAAATTAAATGGATGAGTTGAAACTGTATCTCTAGGCATAATTTTCCTCGATTGATGGTGGCATGTTAATATGCTTTAGGTAACAAATTCAACTAGTCCATTCCTTTTGAATTATCAGGAATTATTTACTGTATGTTTAAAAAAAAATTTATTATATGTATTGAGAAAAGCAAAACATACCTCCATACTGTATCTTCTTCTCTAAAAGTTGATCTGATATAAGCACACTCTTTGTTGACTACACTTCTTTCTTCTGCAGCAGTCCTAGCAGCCCTAATTTGTCTTATGAGATCTCTTAATCTCATAGGAGTAGGCATACGAACTAAAAATTTTTTTGATTAGAACATATAATAGAATATTATAGAATACAATTAACAAATGCATAGAATAAAATCAGACAGACTAGAAAATGTGTAAGAATCACTGATTCAAAAAAACTCACAACCACTTCACTAATTGAAAATAAATTGAAATGGATTTATGCAACATCCTGGAATATAAAGGAATATCTAAAAAAAAATTTGAATTGTCTGACAATCATTGATTGCTGAGGACTCGATAAATCATTTAAGTTTTTCTCCATAAAAGAAAATCCTACAATTCATCTGGAAGCACTTTTCTGTCAACTTGGCATGCATAAATTAACATAGTGTGGTATCTGTGATTATCTGCCCGATTCTAAAGAGCAATTGTTCTAATTTTGTGCTCATATCTAAAAACTGAAAGTGCAGAAAATAGGAAGTCTCACCTCTTTCGAAGGCTTCATTGACCACTTGCTTAATTGTAGCCATATTGAAGGCAGGATTAAATCTGCAATGAACGACTTATTAATTCATGTTCAACGAATATCAGGTTCTCAATTACCCATGATCAGAGGCATTCATATCTGAATTTCGATATCGCCACAGCAGAACAGCACAGCAAAATGTACAGGTTAAAAAAAAATCTGGTAAGCAAACAAATCACACGTCAGCTAGCCAGAATCACAACAATTAACACACTGCAATAATTTTTCGATCTTTAATTGAAAAACAAAGCCACAACTTCCAAAAGTACCAACGAATCACCTGAGAGATTTCGTCAGGTGTCATAAGTGCTAGAAATTGAACGTTTAATTATCGACCTGCAAATCTGACACCTCCTCATAAATATGATAGTAATTGTGAGTTTTGCTTAAGTGGAATCTAACTGATAAATTTCATAAAATTCTTGTTATAAACCTTAAACAATTATTTATTTTTTGACCACCCCTACATTTGACAGTGATTTGACTTTGTTAATAAAGGTTGGTTGTTCGGCAAACATGGCCGATCGTGACGTCATCTGTTATGTTACATTTGAGACTAGTGATTAGCGGATTTGAAAGAATTCAATACATCATGAATTGTTACGAGCGATTAATATTCAATAGCAATTATCCAATGATTAGTCAGTATTTGTTCTGCATTCCATTGCTAGGAATCGAAAGCAAACGATGTACGAAGTTGATGCGTGAACACAATAAAGCAGTATGAAAAAAATCATTCTAATTTGCTTTTAATTTTTACCTCCTATTTAATTCCGGTGGAAGCACACTCCAATCCGTTTCATAGTAGGGGTACATATTTTAATTGAGCGTTTTTATTAGGCTCAAAAAAGGCACATATATAGGATACCTACATTATTTTGATCGCTCAAATTATTACTTTTTTATAAGAGTACCTCCTCACCGCAATAGTTTGATAAGAGACAGATAAGGAGTGTAAATACGTCAGATTATTCCTTGCCTGATATGTTCAGAGCTTCGAAAAAAATGATAGATATGCGTTGTAAATCATTCTAGAAATTTAAATTATCTAGCAGGTGAATTCAGGATATGCACCTGATTAATGCACTTCCGTAGAATACCTGTGGATACTTGTTCAAGCAATGAGCTCTTCTGAAGTCCTTATTTCAAGGAGATTCGGTTCATAATTTTTTCACCAAATTTGAGAGGAAACTATCCACCTGATTCCTAGTATTGCAGGATATTTTTACTTCCCTACTTTTACGTTTTGTCGTCAATGGTTTCGTCCCTGGCATACAGAGGACTCGTTAGATTGACTTCGGTGTATGCGCTATGCCACATACAGTGATTTAGTTATATTTGAGAATAGAAGCCGCTGGGATTAAGACCTGGGACCTGTTGTGTCCTTTGTAGACGTGTTAAACGTATAGATTACTTGAAATTCCGTACATGTTATCGTTAAAGTGTGTCCAAACACAGCGCGCAAAGTGCGCGGCATTCGCTCGGCGCAAATTTGCCGCGTAACTAGTTTAGACCTTTTGCGCGGCAGTACTGAGCGGCACGTCCGAGACACGCCGCGCTCTTTATTTCGTATTGAAGACACAATGAAAGAGGCCGCGTGTGTTGTAACTGCTTATTATTCGTAAATTACGTAGAAGGAAGAGAACAAATTGCATTAAAACAAGGCAATGTTGGATGCGACCACTCTATCAACAGAGGATACAGAATCTGGAAGTGATTAATTACGAAATCAACTACCATACGACACATTTTTTAAGATTAACTTTGGAAGAATTCTAACACATACATACTTTGGTAGAACCATTTATTAAAAAAATGGATACTCATTGGCGCACAGCAATAACGAATTTCTCTCCCTTCTGTAGGAACTTAGAAGATTTTTCATTTTCGTTTTTAAAACAGCCTTTGGTTGTAAGAATTTTTTTGCAATTTCGTCCCATATAACATTGTTTTATATTATTATTGATATTCTTTGCACCTAGTGTCCCATAATGGACCATGGGAGCCATATATTTCAATTAACCGAACAGCAGTTCCGTTATCTATGTTACTTGATAAAATACGTCCACACACAATTACCGACGAACGAACAATAAAAACATTCACGCGCGGCTGGTAACAGACACTGCCGTGCGCGGCAGTCGGCACCTTTATGTGGAGCATCTAAGCGTGAAGCGATACGAATAAATTGATGACCAATGAAAAGCGTACCCAATCAAGATAAAATATACCGAAAATTCGAGGACCAATCAGAGAATGTCTATTTACGCTACTCTCTTTTTAGTCACCGTACGCGAAAGTGATTCAAACAAATCCATGACAATTGAACCTTAAGCCCCGCCCATCTGACATCTTGGTAAATTCGTATGGAGGAACAGAAATGAATTAACATTTCATTAAGGAAATTTCTTTTACTTTCTGTATCATTTTACAGAATTTGAATTATCTCGAATAGTTTCTGAGATATTTGTAAAAAATAAAACCACTCTTTGTAACACACAATTGTTGAAAACTAAAGAAATTTTTTAAGTAGTTTTTTCAGAAATTATCTACATGCCATTCTGGATTGAATGACACTTCGATCATAACTTTTGGAGAATACGCAAAAATTTTGATTGTACTAGATAAGACCATAAAGAAAATTTGATCTTCAATATTCGTGGTTTTGAATACTTTTTTGAATCATGGTAACTTCAACATTACTTCAAAAAAACTTGAAATCTCAGCAAGAAAAGTTTTATTTGCTTGTTAATTAAATTAATAAAAATTCCATTATTTACTTCCATAACTTCTTAATCGACATATTCTTTTCTGAATCTTTTTGCATAACTTTCGCTACAGCCATCTCGAAATCCTCTTGTGTCACATGTACTCTTCTTTCTCTTAGAGCATACATTCCAGCTTCTGTGCAAACCCCTTTCACTTCAGCTCCGCTGGCTCCAGGCATCAATTCAGCAATTTTTCTCAAGTAGATACCTCTTGTTAAATTCATTTTTCTAGAATGAATTTTGAGAATATCAAGCCTAGCTTCTTCGTTCGGTGGGGGAAACTCAATTTTACGATCTATCCTTCCAGGTCTTAGAAGAGCGGGGTCCAGAATATCAATTCTATTGGTAGCCATAATCACCTGGAATATTCATATGAAACACCGATTAAATTTGAAGCAACTATAAATAATCAAATTTCCTATAATATTTTTCCAATCACAAACCTTAATATTTTTAGTTGCTTCAAAACCATCCAACTGGTTCAACAACTCCAACATTGTCCTCTGTACTTCAGAGTCACCACCTGAACCAGATTCTATTCTAGATGACCCAATAGAGTCAATTTCATCCATGAAAATAATTGATGGGGCATGCTCTCTTGCCATAACGAATAGTTCTCTAACCATACGAGATCCTTCACCAATGAACTTCTGGACAAGTTCTGAACCAGATACTCGAATGAAGGTACATTCTGTATGATGTGCTACTGCTCTAGCTAATAAAGTTTTCCCAGTACCTTTGAAAATAAAAAATATGTGAAATCAATTGCAATTTCAGAATTTAATAAAAATTGAAAATAGATTTATTTTTAAATTTGGTTTTTTAGACTAATTAGGATAGAGGATTTCTTATGAAAATGATGGAGACACTGTAATTAGGTTGCAGCTCTTGTACGAGTACTTGCAAGCAATTTTCAAACTTTGAAAAATAATATTTCTGAAAGTAGGAGTAACTTACATCTTTCCTTTATAAACCTTTAGTTCTGAATATTTGAAGGCATATAATCAAGTATATAGATTTGATTTTTATGTTAAAAATCTTATATATGTAAACTGAACTTCAGATTGAAGAATAAATCAAGATGAACATTATTCTTTTTGTTGAAATTACCTGGAGGTCCATAAAGCAGAACACCTTTTGGCTGGGCAATACCAAGAGCATCAAATAATTCAGGATGTTTAACTGGGAGCTCAATAACCTCTTTGATTTCTTTTATTTGCTTATCGAGACCTCCAACCATTTCATAGGTAGAGTCTGGTACTTTTTCAACCATCATAAGTGAAACGAGAGGATCGACCTAAGGATAATTAATGATAAATATACTTCAACAACATAGAATTTCTCCAGCAAAGTATCACCTTATTAGGAAGAATTTTATGAAGAGTATAACTTTCATTACGAAGGGCAACACGGCAATTAGGAGTGACATCATTGATGTCAATGTTTTTATCTATATCAACTACGAATTTGCCTTCAGGGTGAACTTTAACTAGAACTTTCTTTTTATCCATAGGCTTCACGACTTCTCCTACATAACTCCCTTGTTCCTGCAGAAGCATTAGTTCTTCTCTCAACATCCGAACTGGAATAACAAATAAAAATGAATCAGAGCAATTAAGACGATTTAGAATTACACCAAACCTTTGGCATTCAATTCATTCCGTTGTGCTTGAAGACGTCTGAGATTTTGACTTTTTTCAGCAACAACCAGTTGTAATTCTTCAATTTTAGTGATATAATAAGATCTAAAACCTTCTCCCTTCAACCCCCCACTGTCGATCTCCATCTAAAAATTAAATAAATATATTATAGCCCATTATTTATCATTGTCCTGAACACTTTAATTTCTGAAGTTGTAGGTATTTGAACGTCATTTTCTTCTTCACATTTATCCCTTTTTGTGCATTCATCAATCTTAACTCTACTAGGGCTCGGTACGGATACTTCAGAGCCCATAGTACGTATGAGAAAAGGTGAATATTAAATTTTGACAAAGCGTTGTCAATAGAAAAACAAATGCAATAATATGAATACAATGACTTACCTTATTAATAACAGTCATAATGGCAGAAAGTTTATTCAACTTTTTTGCTAAATGAGATTATAATTTAAAAAATCTTTAAAATTCACGAAACAACATTCCACTGCCGATGCAAGAAATCAAACTCATCGGATTTGACAGCATTGCCTGTTTGACATTCATGAACCAACCAGAGAAACAGTGGAATTTAATTTTGACTAGAGAGTTCTATGTTGTGAGAATAAAATTTAGAAGACAGGTTTTGATAATATAGAAAACAAAGTATTTCTTATAAGGCAATCATTCAATGATTCAACTATGAACTGAATCTTGACTTTCCTTTGCTGCTTTGGACAAGCCTTCCCTAGCTGATAAGCTGATCGTCCTATCTGGCAACGTTGTGTCTTCTGTCAGGACTGCCCCTAGGTAAGAGTTTTGAAGTTGACTGTACTGTCATAGAATATCAGTTTTATTAATCGTATCTCTATAACAAAATCCTTTGACGTTGTTTACAAACAAAAAATTTCCCACACGTCATCCTCCTCATTGCTTTGGTCTGATGAAATGGTTGAATTGCCAGATGATATTGAATTTTATTTTCTTAAAAAGCATATTTCGAATATTCTTGTTGCTTACAATCGCCTAATTTATAGTCAAAATGTTGCCATTGATTCTCATTCCTAGGGTATTGCAACGAAAGTGATTAATACTTTTCCTCAATTAATTCTTCAACGCCGACGTAAGGAATCATTTTCAAGCTTACTTTGTACGGATGATACAAACAAATATTGAGTTCTTTATCCTTGATATTGGTTAGATTTCAGTATTCCGTGAGGAAAGTACCAATTGGTTGCTTTAAGATCATCAATTCTTTGTGCCAAAAATGGTGTCTTTGAGAGTGAAAGAGGTTTTTTGTATCATTTATTCAATAATTCTTTTAGTAAGTCGAAAAAAAAGTGTGCATAAAGAATATGAATAAATTATTTTTCAGTCTTCGGGTCTTCTTCTGATTGGATTTGCGATAGTCGATTCTTACAATATTTTTTATAATTTCAAATTTTTTCCTTCAACTAATGTGTGTCCGTTTATATTACTGATTTTGTTGGGAATCGTACATTTTTTACTCACTTGGTTGGCATTCAAAGGACCTATACTCAAACATGATTTTCACATAATTCTGGTAATTCTTGTTTCTCTCGAAAAAACATTGAATATTTAGAAAATATGTGATTTCAGTTTTTAGTTATAACAGCTGTGTTATTCTTCATCGAATGTGGAGTTGGTGTGTGGAATGTTGTATTATGGAGCAGTGTTAATCTGGAGTCAGTCATTTTATTAACAGAATCATTCAATACGATACCTAAAAATGATTTTGCCAAAAATTCTGCTTGGAATAGATTACAAAGGAAGGTGAGTCTGTTGATAAAACAAACCTCCGTATGCATAAGGCAGCGTGGCCGAGCGGTCTAAGGCGCTGGTTTTAGGCACCAGTCCGAAAGGGCGTGGGTTCGAATCCCACCGCTGTCATATTTTTTAAAAAGTTGTTATTTTAACAATATGCAGAATCTTCCCAATATTTAATTTGTATTTATGCACCAAATATAATATTTGCAGATTCTCATAATCTTCTCTGTAATAATTTATGTTGTATTAATAGAGATTCGTCATGCTCATATCTTTCGATATCAATTTACCGTTATATCATCCATGAAATGATTGATGTATATTACTGCGAAAGTGCAGCAATCTAAATTTGAATGAGTCACGAAATCTTGATTGAAGAATGTTGGGTTTTTTTGTCCTTGTGATGTTTAAGATTGGGAGCTCCTGCGATTCGAACCCGGCATATGTCGCATCACAAGTATGAATATATTGACCACCTGACCTTACAATACTTGAAATTCACATGTCGTTATATGAGGCCCTTTGGACTGTCGCTCCCCAGTGATATTGTGGATATACAGGGTCCGTCAGAAAGAATGCATGTTTTTTTTAATTGGTAGAACAGTCGAAATAAGTGCGTAAAATTACCCATCTTTGTATTTTTGCAAAAAGTCTAATTACAATAATTATCAAATTTTCAGCTGAAATGCTGTGGTTTGATTGGGCCTCAAGATTTTCAACTCTATACTGAATTTCAGCCTAAGTTTTGTTGTAACAGTAAACAAGAATTGAATATAACCTGTTTTGATATCGGCTGTAGACAACCTTTGGCAGATTATGCAAAAGGCATAATGCTAGATGGAGTTTTGATGAGTTTCTTGTGTTGCTTCCTACAGGTGAGTAACATTCTGTAATATTGAGAGCAAAATAAACACAAATAATCTTAATATCGAGTTGGTGACTGATAATGGGATCATAGTATTTGTATTTCAACATTGCTGCTTCATCACTTCTCTTCTTCGGTCTTATTGTAGCAGTTGTTTCGCAGTCTATTATTGATAATTCTACCTAGGTGCATTCAAGGATTACCAAATATGAAGGTGCGCTTATAAAGGGTGATTCATTTAGGCCCGTTTGCACCAACCACACTTAGCGTTAAGCGTCCCTTTAAATGAATCCTCAACTTAAATGTCGTTCCCCCAACTGTTAAGCGGCACTTAAATCCCTTAAGCGAGCCTTAAATTTAAGTGCTCATTCATGGCCACTTAACTATTTAAGGGCAGATTCTTCCCATAGATCAAAGGTAAATGTATATTAATTTTGGTATTTATCTATGATTCTAACCTAAAATAATTTGATTTATTTGGTTTTCCACTCAGATTAAAGCCTATTTCTATAGTCTTAGGTTTTCCAAATATTTGTCTAGTATTTCTTTGTGATTTTCGAACAAATGTGATGTGACTAAAATAATATTAATTGTAATTGTAATATATACTTCGAACAACGCTATCAACTTGTATGATGGACTTCTTTAATGAATTTGATGCATTTCATGACGACTTGGAAATAGTAGAAATTGTGGAAAGAGAATTTCCTAGGCGTCTATAGGGGAGACCGGGTACAAAAGTAACACTTTGTACTTTTACCTCGATTTCTGGCTGGGTGTTACTATAACCATTCATTTAATATAACTATATAAAAATTCAGTTTATGTTCTTCACTCTAGCAACTCGAATTATCACATTATAGTGAGTTTTATATGAATTATAGAAATTTAAAAAAAAATCGCCACTTGTTACTTTCGACCACGTAGGCAGGTCGAAAGTAACACGTTGTGGGTCGAAAGTAACAAGCCGAAGGGGTGGGTAATGAGTACAATATTATACATGGTAAATTAACAAATGATTTATTTAAAATCTTTATCATATACTAATAACACAAATAAACATCCACTAGAATTGCCCGCTCCAGTACATCCAACAGGACCCTCACGGATCATGTGGTCTTGGAATCGTTTCAGTGGGAATACGAAAAAGGGTGGGATGTGTCCGCCTTGAGCATTGATGGCAACAGCAACAGTTACCAATCTTCCTCGTTCTGCCGATGTTACTGCACCTACTTGTTTAATTCCTTTTTGGGCTACAATTTTGTTGGTTTTTGGACAGTGGTCACCCCTGTTTCGTCCATGTTCCAGATATCTTTTGGCTCAAATTGGTACCTATCCATAACATCAGCAAGGTTGTCAAAAAATTTACTCACATTATGCTCGTTGCTTGAGGACATCTTAAAGACAGGCTCGGGTGTCGTTTTAAAAAAACCAGGCAACCATTCGAGTATCGTGTTTGTAGGAAATGATTTTTCATTCTTAAGCGCTAACTCGTATGCCAGTTTACGTACTTCAGTTGGGGATAACCCAAAATAAACTGCTGAGCACTCGATTAAGTAGTCGCGTAGATTAAATTCTTCGTCGTTGGTAAAAACACGGTTGACGGAACGATAGCCCACAACAGCAGTAGCATTTTTCCTGCTTTTATTTTTTTATAAATCTATATAATGTGACATGGCAAACATTATATTTTTTGCCAGGCCTCTAATGGTTGCAGCATCTTTAAAATGCTCTTCGGCCGCTTTTTGATATACTCCCGTGTCCGTGGTTTCTCGTTCAGTTTTTCTAATGCGTTGACGGGGCATTCTGTGGAAAAAAAACAAAAAAATTATAAATAATTAAATCACCACGAGGACAACAGTAACATGTTACTTTTGTACCCATAGGGCTATGTTACTTTTGTACCCGTTCACACTTTTGTCAAAACGTACAACATAACCTTAAATCGGAACATGCTACACAAAAATGAAATTACGCAATGTGTAATCACTTTAATACAGAATAGATTAACAAAAACATTCAGATTCCTACTTACTTTTAAGACTATCTAAACTTTGAATGAGAAAACATCAAAAACTTACTTTTGATGTGTAAATTCTCGTAGTGTCCTGTTTCACAGCCTAATTACGCGTGGCGTACGTGGCAACTAAATGCAATTGAGGGCACTCCCGGCTGTCACCTGACAGCAGCAAAGCGGTGTTCGCCTAAGGGATAAATCTAGAGAGCATTTGTTACTTTCAACCCGCCGTTACTTTTGTACCTGGTCTCCCCTACGTATAAAGTCTTTAATTAAAACCATATCGGGCTTGTTTATTTATATATTAATTTATGAACAAATATTTCTGCCATAGAATAGACGAAATATTTAAAACTTCTTTAACCACAGAACATCAAATATTGCGTGTAGCCAATGAAATCGCTTTATTGATCTAGGGAGAAATGAAATACTGAAATGCCACTAGATTGAGGAAGTTAAGCGTCGCTTAGTTAAGTTTCTGTTAAGTGACAGTCGTGTAACTGGAGATGAATTTAAGTGACCCCTAACTTCAAGCGGCACTTAGCTAAGCGACATTTTAAAGGGGAGTTGGTGCAAACGGGCCTTAGAGGTACTCTTTGTGGTGAGGATTTAGTTGCAGATCGCGCATGCATCGTTAAACTGAAGTGGTATTTTTTAGCGGTGTGCGATTACGAATGATCGGCATAATCGATTATTTCTGTACTACTAATTTTAATAATCGATTATGGAATTAGTAACTAACAGGTTTCCATAATCGAATGATTCCATAATCGAATGATATTAGTAGTTAGAACAACTTATGGCGTTTTATGATAATATAGCGTACGATATAATCGAGTGCTGCATAATCATTTGTCGCATCTCGTATAATCGTATCTCATCTAAGCCGAGAGACGATTATGCAGTGCGTGGGGACGAGACATAGACGACAACACGATCTTTCGCTCGTATAATCGAGTGCTGCATAGTCGTCTCTCGGCTTAGATGAGATACGATTATACGAGATGCGACAAATGATTATGCAGCACTCGATTATACGAGCGAAAGATCGTGTTGTCGTCTATGTCTCGTCCCCACGCACTGCATAATCGACTCTCGGCTTAGATGAGATACGATTATACGAGATGCGAGAGATGATTATGCAGCACTCGATTATACGAGCGAAAGATCGTGTTGTCGTCTATGTCTCGTCCCCACGCAGCTGTACTGTATAGATTAGTGTTAGTAACTACTAACCGTTATTTATAATCGAGATATCTCGAGGCATTTCTATAATCGAATGATTTCGTTATTCGTTAGTATATCTCATAATCGCCCACCTCTAGTATTCTTGTTCAGTAGCGTCTGACATTTCACAATGGAACGACTTAGCCCGGCACAGTGTCTGCAAATTGTTCAGCTTTATTACGAAAATGGGCGTTCTCCGATTAATGTGTGTCGATAATTTTGAGACACTATTTATTTGGCCGTTTTGTCACCTAAAATATCTTGATGATGAACAAACGTATCAGCTTATCTTTCTAATGATAAATCAGTTCATAATTGTTGTTACTTGTCATTTAGTACGAACTAGTCAGATGTTATTTAAGAATTATTTTTTCCAGGCATTTGGTGTTTTTGTTTTCTACTCCTTTTTTAGAACACTGAGAAAAGAAAGAGATGTCAAATCGGCAAGAAGGTTAGCGCTACAGAAAGAGCTGGCCGAACATTCTGAACATACTACCCCTCTTACATATTCTCCACCCTCTTCTGCTCCGGTGATGTACTCACCTCAGAAGAGCAATACACCGAAATCTTCTAAGAAGAGGAGCAGTAAGGCTGCAGCACCATTAACACCTCCTGTTCATGAGAATGCATGAATTTGTTATGATCTGCAGTTACAGTTGCTACGACTAATAGTCGCTTTCTAGTAAGGTGCCTTCTACTTCTTGGCTTGAAGCGTCCAATTAAACCGACGCATCCTCGTCTAAATACAGGTCGTGTATTTACCCTCATATACTACTTAACATACATACATTTTTGGACTGGCCATTTTTCCATTCAGAATATCATCAAAACAAAACAGTAAATTCAGTATAGAACGAATTTTAACATCTCTGAAATACACCAAGAATAATGTTTCATAGCATTTAGATGAAAATCGAAATTCCGAAAAAAAACCCTCTCCAGTTGGGACTCGAATCCGCGCATCCAGATTTCCGGTCTGGAACATCAATTAGACCGGAAATCTGGATAGGCGGGTTCCAGTCCCGCCCGGGGAAGTATTTTTTGCGATGTCGATATTCGTCTGCATGACTTGAAACATAATTCTCCAAAAAGTTGAAAAAACGTGAACGTTTGAATATGACGTATGTCAGCTGTGAAGGCATCAAGCCTTGCAAAGTATAGTGCTTCAGAAAAAATGGAAGAAATCGCTAAACCTTGACTGGAAAGGGTTAGAGCAGATGGGAGAGCATCAGGGGCGTACCCGGGGCGCCTGAGTTGGCTACTGGAAAGCGACTATTTCATATTGATTCAGCAGCAATGGCGTTATCATTAATCATTCATTTATACTATATAATGCTACACATATCGGGATGGGGTGAATATTTTATTCAAGAGGCAGCCGTTTTTATTCGTGGGGTTGTAGCTAACACTTAGTGGTCACATTAAATCACATTTATTTGTCGTCTATAATAAGGAAACTAGCTAGTTTCCTGTACCATCGATCGTTAGATAACGTACACATGAATGTAACTCAAAATAGTGAAAGTTACTCAATATCATACCATTTATTTTCACAAAATCTGACTCGAAATGATTGTAAACTTACATTGTTAATTTTTTTTATGAACTTAACTACAAATAATTTTTTAATCACCTAGTGCATACAATTTTTTCTACTCTCAGCTACTATTGAGTAATTTTAAAAACAATACGAATTATTTGAAAACAATTGAAATTGAGAAATTAAGGACTTCAAAGAACGCAATGAAAAGACTTCAATTTTGAAACAATTGTCTCTATAATCACTTTATTCATCATTATTATTATGGAGTACCTTATTAACATATTATAATTTTTTTTATTTATTTGTGATATGTTACCATTTCATATATTTTTTTATGACTAGGCTGGAGTATTAGGTGCTTCGATATATTGATTGTATACATGGTATTATGTTATAGAATTCTTTTTTACTTTTGCAGTACATAACAAAATCTATTCACTGATTTTAATCTTTTATATCTCATCTTCGAATATTTTTTATAAATATTTACAAGTATTTGTACATATTGATATCAAATTTTCAATTGATATTTTCAGTTATGCTCTCTCTTATTATGATGATCTATAAGCAGATTTAAAGAAAATAACATTCTTGAATATTGTGCCTTGATATTTACTACAATTCTTAATGAGGAATAAAACTTGATATCTTATTATGATTTTGTTTCATTTGTATACGTAATTAATCATAGGATTTGAAAATTGTCAGAATAACAAACTTGATACTATTACAAAAAAAAATGGATCCAAAAATATTCGAGATTCTCACATCATATCAAAGAATTAATAATGATTTTATATTTTAAAAAAATTAACAGATGAATTTACCTATCAGATAAATGAGATAGCACACAAAATATTGAATTTGCGAGTGATCTGGCATTCTATCTGACCTTGGCAACCAAATACTTTTTTTTTGTTCACATAAAAATTAATTAAAACGTTTTACCATGCCTAAAGAAATGGTTCATGAAGGGTCTTTCAACAAGAACTTTATTTTTAAAACAAAAATTGTTGGTGACGATGATTCAAATTTTTATTGTATTACGAAAAGAAAAGTTCGGCGATTATGAATGAAAAATGATATCTGGCAAATGTCCACCACGACCACGCTGACAGAAGTAGTCTTCAATCGAAATTTTTAATCACATTTTGGCGAAATTTCGGGTCACATCACAGATTTTGAATGTTAAACCTGCAATCGATTTGATTGGTTCCGTATAGACTCGGTCATTAAGATAGCCCCGCAAAAAATAATCCAGTGGTGTTAAATCACACGATCTGGCCGGTCATTTAACAGCTGAATTTCGTGAAATCATGCGATCAGCAAATTTGGTTTGAAATAAATTGATCATCTCATTGGCTGTGTGACAAGTTTACCGTCTTGTTGAAACCACATGTCAGTGATATCGATGTCATCAATGATAGGCTAAAATTAAGATGCTAACATCTCGCGACAGCGTGACCCATTAACCGTTACCGCATTTCCAGCCGCATCTTCGAAAAAGAACGGACGCCCAATCACGCCTCCAGATCACATAGCGTACCATACAGTGACACGTTGAGCATACAAAGGCTTCTCAATCAATCGCTCAAGGATTTTTAAAACCCCATTTGCGGTAATTTTGCTTCTTGATGTACCCTGACAAGTGAAAATGGGCTTCGTCTGAAAAAATGATTCTTTCAGAAAAACCAGCGGGTAGTTCCAGAGTGGATTGAGCGAATCTACGGCGATATGATCGTCGGTCAGCTTCAATTCCTGCACTGGCCGAATCTTGTTAGGCTTCAAAGCCAAATCCTTATGCAAAATTCGCCAAGTGGTGGTTTGTGATGAGCCCAGTTGTTGAGAACGTCGAGAAATTGACAAATTTGGATGTTCTTCAACACCGTGGCTCACGGCTGCGATGTTTTCAGTTGCACGGCTCGGTCGAACGCGCGTTGATGTTGGCACTTTTTGTACCGAGTCCGTCAACTCAAATTTAGCAGTCTCAGAAGGTCGATTATGTTGTCACGAATTTTACGGAATGTAATTTTAACCGAACCATCATTGTCACAGCGGGTTTTCAATTATTTTAATGCGATTTTCGAGCAAAATTGAATTAATTGTAACAATTGTCAAATCATCTACTACGAATATGTCAAAAAAACTAACTGTCAATGCTGTTATGTAGTAGGTGTGGCAACAATTAAAAATCAAAGTCCTTGTTGAAAGACCCTTTACATTCAAAACGTTGATGATTTTTGAGTAATATTCCGAAAATAATGACGCAATTTTCAATATAAAAAGAAGCCCTTGTAACAAATTCATAGACAATTAGTTTGTTGATTTATTTGGTACCTAGTTATAATAATTTTACCGACGTAAATTTATAGGACAACGCATGCATAAGGGAAAGAGAAAAAAATGAAAGCTCACTATTGGAGGTATTTAATTTATATTTCATTAATGTTACAAGATCGTTTTTCAGCTTGAATTACACTTTTACAGTCATTCCTTTGGCACTCCTTTACATCCTACTTATATATAAATATTATATACAAATATTTACATCCAGAATAAGTAACCGTTACAGATTACTTTGGGTTGTTTGTGGCAGTATGTCCTCTAGAAAAACTTCCGAGCAGTTTCTTGACGCAAACCAGGACGATGTTCTTCGTCCAAACTTTCCCAGTCATACTTTTTCTCCATTAGGCCCATAGTTTGATCTCACAAACTGAAAATTTGCATTAATTATTAAAACATAATAATAATTTGAATTTTTTGAAATCATGGTAAAGAACGAAAATATAAAGTCTCTCCTTTGTTCATTTTGCAAGTATTTCTGCTATGAAAATATGTAGATAACAAAGATCCTTCATAGAGTAAACAGATTTAATAAGTTTGATCAAAAGCAGATACGAATTGAGAGCAGCCTGAAGAATCTCACTAATACTGTCTACAACGTGATGAATTATCAGATGTTCGATCAAGTAGGAACCCTTAATTCATTATTCCATCAGTTTCTGATCGAAATTAGACATGATAAAACGATACAATTCATGTCAATGCACCTGGGGTAGAACTCCAATTTATCTAGATATTGATTTATGATTATGAGAATAAACCCTACGGTTACGCAAGATTGACAAAAAACTTTGCTTTAAATTTGATGGACTTCCAGAGTTGAATCGATTGATTTCAAACAGCATTCTATCGAAAGTTTTGTAATTAATGAGACGTAGTAAGATGAGATCGAAGAACCAGGTTTGCTACAAATGTATCCGAGCGAAATTCTTGGAGTTGTGAAATCCAAAACAGCTTCAAGTGTAATTTTCCTCCCGATTGATGTCTCGATTCTAGACCCCGGCGCGCTCGCCATTTTGTTAGAATACTTCTACAGTACAGTACTTCTACAAATATATATTAAGACCAAAATCATCCAAATCGGACACGCTGTTCTCGAGTTTTAGCGAGATTAACGAACAGCAATTTTATATATTAAAAAGAAGATATGTAACATTCAACATTTGGATTTGATTAGTTGTTAAGTACCAATCGAATGAACCAGAAATAAAAGTTTTAGAATAAATTTCAATTTGCTAAGTTATTTTGGAAAAACCACTAATTACCTGGCTGATTTGTAAAGTTGTTGTTGTTGCCGTACAGGAGCTTTCTCTTGGTCTGAATGTAACAGTCGCCCATCTCCTTTTCATTTGGGCAATGACCTGGTTAAAAATTGAAAGTTTAGAGATTGAAATTTATGTGAAGCATTTCATGTCATTTTTCGATTCAATCAACATATTTGAAATTGTTATTTTAAATTGATTTTGAGATCGAAAGAATTTATCTGTAAAAGGTGTTTGTAAACCAATGAGATTAGATTGATAGTATGTCAACTCACCTCACCATTGAAGAAGCAGAATAAGATAGATACACACAGTCCCTAACGAAAAAAACATATAAACATTCAGTATAAGAAATACATATAATTAAAAAATGGTGAAAGCACTAACATGAGGTCAGTTTGGTTTGGCGTTTTAGTCAAACCCTAAATTCACTTAAACTTTCAGAAACAGAGGAGCGGAATAATCTATTTAAGTGAACAAGCGTGCCAAAGAAGTTGATTTTATAATGGTTATAACTAATATCATCCAATTTCAGAATTGATCAGAAAATTTATGGGTCGAATATAACACATATCAACCGAATGGCATGATTGCAAAAACTATCATAGAAAAGATACCTATAAACCAAATTGTTTACAATAATTTTTGAGGTCTTTTTGAGACTTCTTATTCAATCTATTGAAAAGTAACATCTCAATAAGTATCATATTTTTAAGATGACAACTATTCAACTGTCATTCGCCATTTTATCGTCAATTGAGCAGGAAACTCTAGTTTTAGTTTTGTTGTGCTAGACCACATCATTATGAACATTTATTGTAACTATAGTTTAGTAATTGGGGGGTTACCCGTATGTGTCCATTCATATTATAAATATTGTATGCGATAAATAAATGATCAAGAAAATGTTTGTGATTATATAAGGTGAAAATTTTCAGAAACGTGGTATTTTATGTGATTATATATACGTAGGTAAAATCTTCGACCTTCAAACAAAATTTCACTAGGCTAGGATGTTGTAGAATAAACTCTCAAAAACTGTTGACCTCATGTCAGCGCCTTCCTATATTTTAGTCTTCCTACTGGCTTTAACAAAACCTTACCTGCATTGAGGCTGTAATGGCTGAAACAATTTCATGGGCATATTCCCATGGATGGTTGGGTTCTGGCCTGAACGGAACTATGAGGTAATTGAGTCCCAAAAGAGGCACCAATAACATTGTGGCCCTGAAATAACATATGTAAATCAATTCAAATAATAGACAAATATTGGCTTAGTTAACATATTATAATAGAAACGACACTCCACAGTAGTGGAAAATATAGTTTACAGTAACAACTTTACAGCCAAATCATAAGAAACAAATATTTCTATCAGACAGCGACATTAGAGCAAAGAGGAACCTTTTTCATGGATTTTTAACTTTTTCTGGATGCAAACTCAAGACGTTCAGCTTGTGAGACACATCTTCTTTCAAAGAAGGCAATTCACATTTCAAAATAGCACAGAACTGCCTGCCTGGCAATAGTAAAGTTCATAGATTTGATTGAAACACATAATAAAATCGAGAACACCTTACCAAAGTTGAACTTATATTTCCACACAGAAGGTCTTAATGCTAAGCTATGCTAAGCATATTGGAAAAGACCACATATAGAAAATTAGGAAAATATTGTCTGAATATTGGAGATAAATTATAGATCATCAAAACACAAAGTTAAGAACGAAATGAACTTATCAGTTTCGGCATACTCATTGAAAGTGACACATAGTGTTTAGATGATCTATATTTTGCCTCGAATATTTAGATATTCCAATATGCTCAACAAGTTAATATTAAGACATTTTGTATGGAAAACATAAATTCAACTTTGGTGAAGTGCTCCTTCAACTTTGGTAAGGTTTTGTGTATATTTGAAGTTTATTATGAAATCTTTGTAATCGATTATTCATTATTAATGGTACCGATATTTGTAACATATTTAATCTCCATAAATTTCTTTTTTAGCCCTGAAGAACAGGAAATTTATCTACGAAACGTTGGCATTAGTTGAATGTAGTTTTTTGACTAACCACTTTCCTAATATTGTTATGAAATTCAATTATATTAATTGATGATGTAAAATTTTCCTGCTACTCACCTCAATGCTTGCAAAGAAGCTCTAGACGCACCGGATCCAGCTCCTGTTGCTGTACCTCGCTTGAGTTTGACAAGAAGAACTCTGAGTATATTAATTAGGAACACAGCATTGAGTATAATTGTAATGGCAACTGGAATCTGGAGAATTCTCGAGAAACTACAGTCATCCATCCAACATCTGAAATATAAAGGTCAATGTTGTGAGGAAAAATTATCCCAATTGAAGCTATTGGAATTTTTCTGATATTAATTTTTTCAACTGCAAATTTCAACCTTTTTCACCTCATAAATGCTCAATGTTCTTTCATATTTTTCTGTCTGTATTAATAAAAGTGAAATACACTGCTCAACAATTGATAGGGATCACTTACTTTTTCAAAATTTATTTCTGAAATATTCGCTCCAACATTATAAAGTCAGATATCAGAGTATTTTCAGTTGATAATATGATTCACTTGAGAAAAGAATGAAAAAATGGAAAGTTAGAGAGAAAAAAAGACTTTATTAGGAACATTCAAAATTCTGTGTTTGAATAACATAAAAATTTTATGATGAAACTGCAAGAAGGCTGAAGTTTCGGTTAAGCTAGTACCTAGTTGGTCCCCCACGAGCTCGTCTCAAGCAGTCTACCCTACGAGGCATACTTTCAATCAAACGATTTAAAAAATTTTGGGGCAAATTCGTCCAAATATCCCGTAAAGCGTTAGAAAGGTCCTCCAGGTTATTGATCGGTTGTTCTAAGGTTGTCAATTGTCTAGACATCTCAGACCAGACATGTTCGATGCAATTCATGTCTGGAGAGCGAGCTGGTCACTCCATCTTATCAATAGCATGAGTTTCTAGCGCTTCATTAACCAGACGACTACGGTGTGGACGGTCATTATCGTCAATTAAAATGAAAATCTCGCCCAAGGCAGCCGCAAACGGAACAATTATGGGTTCAATAATCATATCGTGATATCTCTGGCTGGTCATTGTGGTGTTCTGCAGAACAACCAACTCTCTGCGTTGATTCAAACAAATGCCTCCCCATACACATATACAACCTCCGCCAAAAGCTGTTGTGGGTACCATAAACTGTTCTGCATACCTTCGACCTCTTTCCCTCCAAGCAAGAATACGTCCATCGGAGTTGACCTAACGAAATCTAGACTAATCATTAAATAAACATCGGCTCCAATCTTCAACTGTCCAATTGCGGTGCTCCTCAGCCCATCGCCGTCGATGAACCCGGTGTTCCCTATTCAAACGGGGATGTTGTACCCTCCCACGTGCTCTCAAACCACCAACATGTAGTCGTCTTACAGTCTGGTTCGAAATTAGAACTCCTGTTGCAACTCTCAGTGATCTATTGAGCCGCGACGCCGGGTAAGTGGGATTTCTCCTAGTATTGAGGATCAAAAGACGATCTTGGGCAGCTATTCCAAGCCCGACTCACGACACTTTGCGAAACATTCAACCGCCGGGACACTTCTCGCTGGGACAAACCTTTCTGTATCCACCGTATGATTTGGTCCAGTTGCACAGGAGCCAAACGTCTCCTCGGCATGACTGATAAGCTGATATTGTTCTCATTTCTTCAATAATTGTCACCTTATGTGTTTGAACGAGAGAAAAAATAGATTTAATAACAAATACCACATTGCTTTTCACTCCAGCTGTAACAGCCTACAGATAATAATAGATTTTGTGAACAAGAGCCGATGAAGTGAGGAAAAATTTGATATAATCAACTCAAAACATCTTAATTTTTCCTTAGAGAACATATAATGTACAGATATTCACGAGATAACTTGAAAAAAATACAAATGAAGAGAAGTTCAAAAGTGATCCCTAGCAATTGTTGATCAGTGTATTTGAGGGATACGTTCGGAGAATATTGAAAATGTTATTTAACAGTTTTTTAATATCGATAAACTTATTTATCATTGATGGAAATGATCTCCTATTATTGAATGCCTGGGAAACCTATAGGACAGTGAAATAAAATATTTCGAGAAGCCATCTGTCATCTGATATTTGTTGTGAAATATTTGGAAATATCTTCACTAGAAACTGAATAGTATTTGTTTTCAAGATGCCAAAAATAATATCTGAAGACCAGTAACTCAGTTTTGAAATATGCCATTTGGAGTGAAGTTTGCTCATGATAATGGAGTTCACTATTTATATAATAGTGAGGAAGTTTCACACAGGATATGTGAGGAGAAGAAAATTTCATAATTTAATGATTTTTCATGAAGGAGCGTTTCCTTGTGAAACCCGCACTTCTGATTCATTTCTGTCTGACTTGGGCATCCTTTTATATTGAGGTGAATTGATTGTCTAGGGTGAATGAAATTAATTTGCGGAATCCTTGCGATGACCTATGGGGTGATGGGGACCCATTGTAGGGAGAAAATAATCATTTCACAGTTTTCTTGCTTAACCCGCCGTGATCTTTGTTTTGTTTCTTATTTATTCTTAATTTTGAATTTAATTTCTTTGTCACGTCTTTTTTACATATTGTACTGTGTGATAATGATATTCCAGTAGTTTATATGAATGTTATTCAACTTTTTATCGTTTACATGTCACTGATTATAAAATTTCCATTTTTAGCCTGATAGGCCTACTAATGTGCCGAAACGACGTGGAAGAATAGTTAGTTAAGTTGTTTCTTGGACCGACAATACAAACAATATAAATATTCTTACTATCTACATAATTTGGCTCAGAAAAAAAATAAGGTTTTCAGTAATTCAAGGTCCCAATACCATATTATACTACACATATTCAGGAGATCAGCTCCTACTTTAGAACATGTGTCGCATCCATTCAATATAGATGTTTGAGGGCTGCAATTAAGTCTACCAAATCTCGGAAAGCAGCAGGTTTTGAAGGAATTTATCCTGAATTTTTCAAACATTTAGGAAAAAAGGCCTTGTCTTGGTTATTGTCTTTCTACAACAATATTCTGAATTCAGGAAACTTTCTTTCTGAATTCCGTGAGGCTAAAGTAATAGGTATTTTGACACGAGAAAAAATCCTTGTGATCCTAATAGTTATCGACCAATCAGTTTATTGAGTGTTCCTTTCAAGATATTAGAAAGGTTAATTCTTTTTAGAATTGAATCTTCTATATGAAATGCAGTACCAAACTTCCAGGGAGGCTTTATTATAAATGGAAATTGTTCAGGGTTACAACTTTAATAGAATCAGGCTTCAATGATACGTTGACATCAGGAGCTGCTTTCATTAATTTATCTTCGGCATATGACGCTGTGTGGAAAGATGGTAAGACCATTAGAATGTTATCTGATGGAAGGTTTTGTGTTTTTGTTGACAATAAGAGTAGCAATTTCAAAACATTGAAAAATGGTCTTCCACAAGAATCAGTTCCAGCTCCTTTACAATTTATATCTCAATGATTTGCCCACGACATCATCTCAGAAATTTGTTTATGCTGATGACATTGCTATTGCTCACCACCATTCGAATTTTCATTATTTTTTTGAGTGGAGATTATATCCTAATTCTAACAAAACAGAGGTCTCTTGTTTCCATCTGAATAATCTTGAGTAATATAGGAAATTAGCTGTAACTTTCAATGATTCTCCTATCGAACACGATTTCTATCTTAAATACTTTGGAGTTAAATTAGATTCATCTCTCAATTACGAGGCTCATTTAGATGATCTGAGCTTGACACTGAAAACTAGGAATAATATTCTTCAGAAATTAGCTAGATCATCTTGGGGTGCTGATGCATCTACTCTTGGCACATCATCTCTACCCTGAGTCTTTTCTGCAGCTGAGTATTGTTGCTCTGTTTGGTTTAATAATGTACAAACACAAAAAATCTATGCACAATTGAATACATCCATGAGAATAATTACTGGCACCATAAGATCTACACTGGTTCATTGGTTACATTGTCTAACATTGTCCCTTCCCATATTCGCAGACAGACTGCAGTTCTGTGTTCATATATAGAAGAGCACCAACAGTTCAAAATGACGCTGCTTTTATGTCCTTTCTTTTTACTCCATCACTTGGTCATTACCAATACGTCGTTTCGCATGACTTTCTTTCTGTAGACAGCGTATAAATCGGCGATAATCTGGCAAACCCACAAAATCACTTTCCGATACGATGAAACCTACCCTGAGATGGAAATCTTCATGTTTTACGACGTAACACGCATAAATCAGTACTTACTGCTGAGTGTCCGAAACAGTCGTGCCATAAAAATACCGGGTCAGACCATATATTATAGTGGTTTTTGTTGGAATACCCCATCCCAGCAATAACATGTATCGAACCAATCTTGTTTCCGAGACGAAGGCAGAAACTAACACCGTGTGAAGATACAGGCCCTCGCACAGCATCCAGGAATAGGTGGATATCAAAAAGTAGCATAGGAGGATGTGGAGTACGATACACCACCACTGGAAATAAAAGAAACATGTTAGTCAACATACAACCTCCATTTCTTTCTGGAAATACAATCATTTAATATATTTCGATTATAATTACTATATTAGTAATATTAATGCAAAGTTAAAGGTGCTAAAGATGAGGATAAGTTGAGGTATAGGCAAGAAACTTCAGTTTATCTACCCTGATACCGCATACTCTATCTTTGAAGAAGTTAAACGCTCCATTTCAAGAAGACAAAGGTGCTCTTTCACCAAGACAATACACCGTTTTATAATGTTAGAAGTAAATAAAAAGGACCCAATAATGACTGAATTGAGTTTCGAATTGCTTGTGAAACTTTGGATTGATTGTATAACTCTGAAAAGAGATTATATTGATGATTATAGTTATTTAATCAGCTATATTACTCGTAATTTGATAGATCGATTATAATTGGGTTTATTTCATTATTTCTTTTCTTTATGGAATAATAATGGAACCAGAGATAAATACGCGACTATTCTGCGATTGAAGAGTGAGAGTCAAAGGCCTCATACATAAAGGTGAGATATCAGTCGAGTTGTGACGTTACTCATATTACTTCTGAATACTCTATGTTCGGTTGCCCATGACAATCATGCATTAAAATAGAAAGAAATCGTGCATTAAAATGGGTCATTAATGCATTATTTTGTGAAAGTTAAACAGAGCTTTTATTGGGAAGTCGACGGAAAAAACAAATTTTGGCAATAACATCTTGTTTTTATACTTAGTCCCTTGACTTATTGACCGATGTGTTACATCTCAGCTCTCCATATCACATTGAGCAGATATACTGTCAAGTTTCGACTCTTCACAAAATACTTCACGATCTGATTTCTCTAGCGGATAAAAAAGTCTCTGGAAATCAGCATTTTACATCAGCCTCAATAAATTGTTCGAACTCCAGACTCTTGAAAGAATATTCCGCATACATCAACACCAAAATAACATTTTATCGACAGACTTCGCTAGAATTGGGTCCAAGATGGGCTTGTGCACTGAAGGAATCTCGTTCACCGGCCTGGAAAATTCCAATTTGATTCCAGCTTGAATATAGGGTGATTGAATGGGACTGAATGGAATCAGTTTCGGCTACAAGTATTAACAAAATGAATCCGGGAAAAAACGCTACGTCATTTTGAAAAAAAACATTGAGTTGGATACACCAGAGCAGCATTTGATTTATCGACTTGAGGTAGCCAGCAACTGGGAATGGAATTCCCAGAGGTATTTAAACAGTTGGTTCATCCCCATGAACACCCTGAATTTATAGCCAACATTCCGTTGAAAATGAACTTAACCAGTTAGATCACCTCATTTATTACATGAAAACTTTTTGAGAAAATTCGGAAGAATTATTGAGGCAGCTTAAGGTCTTTTAACATAATGTGGAGATAGCTCAATTATGAAAAAAATTAATAAAAGGATCGACGCGACGTCAGTAGCTTTTACTCGCGTGTTTTAAAGTATTTTCATGGACTCTTGTACAGTGTGGAACTAATATAACCACTGCGCAAAAGTGAAAGCATGAACAATTGGGAAATTGTTCCCTAAATTTGTACACCAGGTTCGCAATACTTTTCAGAGTTATTCTCAATTGGTTCATCAAGATTTTATGAGGAAAAGTGGTAAATATATTTTTTTTAAGCCCATCAGAACTTAACTGTCTGTTTTACCGCACCCTGTACCATTGACAAGGTTACCCCGGAGAAGCATTCGATTCATTGACTTGAGGTAGCGGACAACTGGGAATAGAATCCTCAGAGGTAGTTAAAGAGGCGGTTCATCCTCATTAACACCCTGAATTTATAACGCTTTCCGTTGAAAATGAACTCAACTAAATAAATTACCTCGTTTATTACTTGAAAACCCGTTGAGAACATTCCCAAGAATTATTGAAGCAGTTCAAGTTCTTCTGACACAATGTGGAAGCCATCAATTTCTGGAAATAGCTCAATTATGAGATAGCTTCCCTTGAGTTTATGAGTTCAATATGCATCTCTGCTTCTCAGGGAGAAAATTATATCAATTTCGAATATTTTGATAATATTCTGGCCTAATAATTGGAACTAAAAGTGCCACGTGAATAATATTGTCACATAACATATTATGAATTGAGAAAATTTGAAAAGTTTGTAACCTACTGTAGCATATCTACAGAGTCCGGCAGAAAAACTGGGTCCAGCAGAAACACCTCCCCTATAAGGGAAGCTAACAAAAACAAAACCAAATAAGGAAGGACATTTCATTTATACCAAGAAAAAGTACACATTCTGCTGTTTTATAAAATGTACGACGCCTACCTCAGGTCAGTCCCTTTCAGAATTTTTCGAATCTAGGGAAGGGTTATATTTATTCTCCATAGAATTCTGAATTGCCTCTGTAGTCCAGAATATATTACTCATGGATTCGTTTTGTTAAATGAACCTCATGAATGTCAATCAATAAATTGAATTATATAGTGTGGTCCAATTAGTGACGTTAGCTGGTTTTTTGATAATGATCTGAAAATGATCTTAATAGTTTTACACTTTCTATTTTTTTAAATTCTAGAAAACACTGCTTTCTTGATGAATTAAAGAGAATATTTTCATATTATCATAATATCGAACAAAAAAAAACTACAGAAAAATTAATTAAAAAATGAAACTGAACACGACGCATGTTTCCGACTTTTGCCCCTTCAGTTTTAGTCTCTCCAGGTATTCATATTCGATTTTGAATAATTCAAATAATTCTTGTTCATAACTTACTACGTAAAAATTTATTGACGTCACTAATTGGACTACCCTGTATCTATATTAATGATGATAGTTTCAAAGTAACCTTCACAGACGAGGATATTACTAAAATGCTCCCTGTAGATACATTCATTTTCCCCAGACGTTCATTCATTTCGAAATTGACCATTTCGCACCATTTGATGACAAGATAATAAAACTGCTGAGTATTTACTTTCACCCTTGAAAAAAAATTCACACTTTCTCGCACATAAATTAGTTTCCCAAGTTTCCAAGAGTTCTTCATACTCTGGAATAGAATTCATCCAATTACCCCAAAGTTAATCCAATTTGAAACGTTGGTGCCGAGAGAAATCAGCTCAGTGGATCGATCTTCTAAAATTAAATGGTTGATGAAATCATGAGAACATAACTTTTAGTTAAATAAATCCGGAATTTTGCTGGGGTTTCAGAAAGTATATGTTGTGCTTATATTGACGAAATTGTATGCGAAATAATGAGATTCATGGAATTCCAGTACTTTCAAAGTCTGATATAAAGTATATGTAAGTTAAGTACGCTCATAACATTTGAACGAGATTCATGCAGGACTTTTAGGGTTATGGTATCTGAAAGTTCTAATGAAATACTTAAAACATTCTGTACCTCCTGAATCGATATAGTTATAACACATTTCGAACGCCGACTCAAATATCCTGCATCATTCGTAAAACACCTTATATAAGTCCTAACTCCTTGGATGTCCATAAGATGACGAAAATATGACATGTATTTTTATTCTAGTCTTTAAGGTTCGAGTCTTGTACGAGGATTGCCTCTTATATTTCGGGATTAGAGATGAAAAACAAATATTAATAATCGAAAATCGCTTTATATTATTACCTATACAGTCGACTGCTGTTTACTTTCGAGCTCATACGCGTAAATGCACGATTCATCACCTGTCACGATGTCATAGATGTGCTTCGAAGCACTGCGATCGTATTTTTGGAGCATTTCTTTCGACTACTCCACACGTGCCTTTTTTTGAACGATTGACAAATTGTGTGGGATTGCTACACTAGGGTGGTCCAATCCCGAAATATCAAAGGTAACCCTCGTAATTTGAATCATGTTTAGCAGCAACATCTATTGCTCCAATTACTTAATCATTTCAATATATTTAATTTGTTAGACTGTCCCAATTATTATGTCATTACGGTAATCGGGTTTACTACAAAGTGCAGCCATTAATCTATGATTTGGCAAAATTGGTTAAGCAGAATAAACAACAGATATTAATTCAAAACAGTTTGGTAAACACCGTTACCCATGGGATGGTAATGGTGAGATGTGCAAGAAGAGGGGAATGGCTGAGAGCAAGTGTGAATATCGATTAAGAGTTCATCGTCTTCAGATTCCATTAATATGAGGTATGTTATAACCTAATCCACTTTGACAAGGTTGAAGTCGGGAATATGGAATCGAATTCCTGCCTTAATATGCGGAATCCTTCAGTCGATTGGATTAGGGCTTCGATATCATCTCAGGTAGTTTGAAAGACATTCGAGGACTATCAATCCTTACGAGGGGTAAAATTTGATTGCAGATTCTGAGCATAGTAGTACTTAATCCGAATCAAGATTGAATTTGTGATAACAACTTGTTTGTTCTATGGAGACTCTGGTTTGAAGTTCTACGATGGCCATAACTTCATTGTCAATTGATTGGAGGTCATGTCACTTATAGTTAATCTGAGATAATCCAGAGAATCAGAATAATTATCTAAATGAAAATCATAATTTCAACTGAAATTGTGTGAGAGCACTAACAGGATGTCATGTACTCTTTTTACTTATAATACTTATTCTCCTAACTAATCTGATTGAACATTGAAGAAGCTATATCACAACCAATCCCCAGATTTCAGTCTTAAAATATCCTAATAGTGATGTACTGGGATCATTACAATCATGAATCATAATATAGTACAAATTCTGTTCATATAGATGGATTTATTAGTAAGTGGTAGTCCCTTGTCTTTAGATTAAATAATAAATGAAGATACTCTTAAGAAAATTATCCTATATGAAACACAGTCTGAAAAATCCTGTCTGCACCTTATGCAGGGTGATTCCGGAGGAGACCGTCAGATTTTAGGAGAAGTATACAGTAGTCAATATAGTTTCGGAACAATGTTGGGTTTATGGTTCTGGGCCTTCATTGAGAGTCTACAGGGTGATTTGTCCGATTCGACCGATTTTTCTTTTATTCATAACTTTGGTATGGCTTGATCAATCTTGATGAAATTTTCAGTGTAGAACAATATGATTATCTTCTTTCAATAATTCCAAAATTTTTTCAAAAATACAGAATGGGACTTATGATAAGTTCAGATTAAGTAAGCAGGTTGAAAAAACATCCTGTACATTCCGTTTTCAGAAATTTTCTACTTGCTTCAGATTCCACCATAAGTTTACATTATTGGAGCATTTTTATTTTTTTTGACACACGTCCATTTTTCCTAGAAAAATTTTTCAAAGATGAACAATATCGTTTTTTCGCTCCAAGGCATTGAGAATATTCTGAACTAGATGGTAAAGCTGTATCGTCCAATAATACAAAGCTCTCCCTGAGTCCTAAAAGAAATTTTCCAAATTCGAAATTCATTTTTGATCGCTCATATTCAGATGTATAAAATCATTTAATTCAAAAAATTTCTTTATACGTACGTGAATCAAAAATATCTACATACTACTACTACAAATACAGAATAAACATTCGAAACATATGAAAGGCAAAATTATGGATTATCATAAAATTGCGTCATTATTCAGGTGATTTTCGGCACACTTCCGGTTTTCTATGAAGCGAATATTCCTAAAACATAGTAGTTTCGTTCAAAAATGTGCTCACTTATGGTCTTATGGTATGTAAAATATTGAATAACGAATGTATGATAAATAGTTTTAATGAAATTGAAAATTCTCCATGAAAATTAAATCTCTATTTAAATCAAGTTCTTTAAGTTCCATGGTTTCCATCACAGTGATCTACAGAATGAGAATATTTAATAAATAATCTGTCACAAGAAGTGTATTTCTTCTGTATTTATATGCGGATATGATTTTTGTTTATGGTTTTTGTAACGGAAATGGAAATGAAGCCAAAATGGAATACCATAGACGATTTCCCAACCGACGTCAACTAAATAAATGTACTTTCGGACGAGTATTCCATTATTCTAAAGAACATGGGCAATATCCTAGTAAGGCAGAGCATGTTGATAGGCCTACTTAAAATGAAATTTCGATTCAAATTGTTGAACGGATGGAGGAGGAACCGTCTATTAGTACTCGTCAAATTAGTACCGAATTAGGAATTTCGCAGAGCAAGGTGAGCAAGACTTTGAAGAAAGAACAATTCCACCCATACCACTACCAAAAGGTGCAAGAACTGTTGCCACAAGATCTGCCTCAAAGATTACAATTTTGTCGCTGGGTTATTAGTCACCAACGAACTATTTTTCGTATTATATTCAGCGACGAGGCTATGTTCACCAAGAATGGAATTTTTAATATCCACAATTCCCACGAATGGGCAAGAGACAACCCGCATTTGAAGAAGAGTCATAATACATAACACAGATTTTCTGCCAATATTTGGCTTGGAACAATAGACGGAAATTTAGTCGATCCTCACATTTTTGCGGAAAGATTAAATGGTGAAATTTACCTAGATTTTTTGGAAAATATTTTACCAAATCTATTGGAAACTGTACATATCCGCTCTATGTACTTTCAGCATGGCGGAGATCCACCTCACTTTGCATTGAATGTGAGAAATCACCTGGATGTAAATTATCCGAACAGATGGATTGGTCGTGGAGGCCCTATTGCTTGGCCACAAAGATCGCCTTATTTGAACCCTTTAGACTATTTTGTGTGGGGATATCTGAAAACAAGAGTTTATAAGATTGAAATTAGAAGTAGAGAACACCTAGTTGAAAGGATTTTCGAGGAATGTAATATCTTGAAGCAAAATCAATCCCTCATTAGAAGGTCAATTGGAAATTTAATAAAAAGGTCTCGAATATGTATTCAAAAAAGGGGAAATCATTTTGGACATTCTATGTAAATTTTGTGTTAATCCTTAGTTTTGCCGTTCATGATATGTTTCGAATGTTTATTCTGTATAAGTTGTAGATTTTTTGGTTTAGGTAGGTAGGTATAAAGATATTTTCTGGATTAAATGATTTTATACATCAGAATATGAGTGATTAAATATGAATTTCGTATTTGGAAGAAGTACTTTAGGACTCAGGAAGAGCTTTGTATCATTGGACGACACCGGTTTACATTCTAGTTCAGAATATCCTCGCTGCCTTGGAGCGGAATAACGATATTGTTCATCCATGAAAATTTTTTCTAGGAAAAATGGACGTGTGCCAAAAAAAAATAAAAATGCTCCAGTAATGTAAACTTATGATGGAATCTGAGCATGTTGAAAATTTTTGAAAACGGAAAGTACAGGGTGTTTTTTAAACCTGCAAACTTAATCTGAACTTATCATAATTCTCACCCTGTATTTTTGAGTAGGTGTTGGAATTATTGAAAGAGGATAAACGTATTGTTCTACACTGAAAATTTCATTAAGATTGATCAAGCCATACCAAAGTTATGAATAAAAGTAAAATCGGTCGAATCGGACAAATCACATTATAGACTCTCATTAAAGGCCCCCAACCATAAATCAAACATTGTTTCGAAACTGCCTTGAATAGTGTATGCTTCACCTAAAATCTGACGTTCTCCTCCGGAATCACCCTGTATATGAGTGCCAATGTCATATTAGTGAACAAAACCAGAGAGGCAATTACTTGAGGTCAGTAGCTTCTGCGGGCTTGCTCTAAAGTCTTTTTCTTTACTTTGGAAGAGTATGATCCTAATACAACCGCCACAATGAAATGAATGAACTCAAATTAAAAATGACCACACACAATTTTGCTTCAGTTTTGTTTGGAGCACTTAAAAACCAACCAAAAGTAGGCATATCGATTCGATCGAAGATAATGTAGATGACTTTTCTTCTAGTATTGAGATTGAGAGACTATTGGAACGATATTGTGCTACTAGTTTGTTAAACTAGAACAAGCGAGTGAAAATGATAATTTTTCTGTGACGGGAAAAAATTTGACATTTCATATCAGTTAATAGGTAACAAAATATAACTTTTTACGAAATTACTTTTATCCAATGTGCATTGCATGAATGACATGTTCCTTGAACTATTTGGTACAACAGATGAATTTTCTTGTGTTGAAATAATATTCTCTGACATGGACACAACTGCTGTTGATGTACCTGGTTGCAAATCGGGTGTTATTTCAGAACTGCCACACGTTCTGAACACTTTATCAGCAATTTCTGTTCTGTGTGCCACCGATTCATCAACATACCCTTCAGCGACCGTTGATGACTCTTTAGTGTCATCAAGTCTCCCCCAGATTCAACTAAAAGTGTAGCAGATGATCTTCCAAATGAATGACCTTTATATGAGTTAGCATTTTCAAGTTGAAGAAAATTAGCTGCTGTTTCAGGTACCTTATGAAACTGATTTTTACACACAAACTGATTGATACATTTTCCATTGCGATATGCATAAAACAGGCGACGATCTTTTGCACCTGCTGGACGGAGGGTTATGTACATTCTGTAATATTTAATATATTCTTCAGTAACTATAAATCTCTTGTTTACATCATTCTTTGTTTGCTTCAGTTTCACAATTAATAACTTTGCCGAATCTTCAATATCTTCTAATGTTACCTGGCTGATTTCACAAATTCGACAAGCTCCTGCAAACCTAAATACAACAACAACCTTGGCCATTATATAAACTTCATCGGGTGCATTATTTAAAAAATTACTAATTTGTGTGCTCGTAAAAATCGCAGCTTTCTGGATCGTGTAACCTTTCCCATTTTGTTTCAGAAATGTAATTAGTTTGAAATATTTTTAAATGTCTACATTATTATTGGATCGTAACATATTTTTAAACATTGAATAATTCGACCACACTGTTGATGGCTTTTGTTGTTGTGCCAGTTCCGAAAAATAAGCCAATAACACTGTCTCCGAGAAAGAACTGCATGTTTTCTTCATTTTCCATTCCATAAATCTTGAATACGCGGTTTCGTCAATTTTCCGCGATTTAGCTGGCAATAATTTTCGTGACGCTACTTGCGCTGCTTCTATCAACTCTGGTGGAGTCAGAGAAAACTCAGAATCAAGTATTTTCAACTTTATAGTATTCAAAATAACTACTAAGCAATTACTGAGTTCGCAGTTTTTGAATAAAATGACAAAATTAAATTGACAAATATTTGATTCCACTGAAGTTTTCATTAGCAACGCAGGTCTAATAGCTTACTAGCTTAAATGTTGTTATAACCTCGAGCTAAAATCTAATACTTTTTCCCTTGTATAATAAACAACTATCAATTGTAAAAGTAAAAAAAAAACGATGGTTTTTTGAAGAAGCTAAAATCAATGATTGGGAGTGAGCTTCGAATAATTCTGAAAGGAACACTGAATGCTCAAATGATAGATTGAAATAAGTATCAAATTATTTTATCGATCTCTTATGTTGAAACTCATTTTCACCTCCCAATCCCTTCATTATTGAACTCAACCCTAGGAATAATTTCGGAATCTTTTCATCTCATCATCCATTTCAAGGCGGTGCTTTCATTGAACGAACGTGGATTTAAACTGTTCCAATTTAATATGAAATTGGGTGGTTACAAATTGAAAATTCGGGAGCAGTATCCCATTCCATCCTCCTGTGTTGCTTTTCACAGCTGGAACGACTCTGGAAATTGGCTCGTTTTATCCGTCAAATGAACCATTGGTTCCTGTGGTTTAATTCAGATGGACCTTCATTGAGTGAAGAAAATTCGATACTTCCTAGATGTTTGAGTATGATTTTGATGATCATTCAACACTATATTACATCGTCCAATGAAATCGCTCAATTTTTGAAAACGGACCAATAGAAACAAACTGTATCTGAAAACACCGAACCTCACAGTGTTTTCACTTTTAGAAATTTGTTTTTATCAAATGCCTATTATGAATATTAATACGTCCGGATAGCTTTGGCCGTTGGTGGAAGTAGCGGTCGTCATGGTTACGATAAACAAGCAAGTTATCGCTAACATATCTTCAACAGCACATTTGGCAGTTCTGTCAGTTTATTTTCCTATTTTACCATAGAGTAGATAAAAAGGAAACATTTTGGGAATTGTAATATTACTTCAATTGAGGAAAGTGTGAAGAAAAGTGTGCCGCTTAATACAGTGAAGTCAAGATCCTACATTTGGAATTTAAATTTGAAATTTAAACGCATAATTCCCAAAAAACAAGAGTGTTCTCAAAAAATTCTCACCTCTAGTGGTATTACCCTTGAAAACATATGGCTCTATGGATGTTTTCAGTAATATTTAATATTCACCCTAAATTTACACTAAAATATCCTTATATTTTTATATTTTCATTACAGAAAGACAGTTCTATGATGAACCAAGTTGAATATTTTTTTTTCATTTGTCATAACTTTAAAACATTCGAATACTACAAAAGCAGTTAATCGAACAAAATGAAAGAATAGAATAAGATATTTCTTTCGGATGTTGTCCCAACGAGAAATGTTTCATTTCTTAGATTAAGTTTTCCTCTAAATTAGAATCATTTTATAAAAACAATTTTTCCATCTTTGAATAGCACTTAATACCATATTATTTTTTCTGAAATGATCCCCATTTTTCATGAAGTCACTCGTTTTCTCTTATAGAATTTCAAATGAAAACATTTAATAAATTTCAAGATTTTCCAAAGAAAGTGGAACATAATTTCACGTTGGAGTTCATGATTGTTGTTTTTTTTTGAGAAATTCAAAGAAAAATTTTCTTCGAGTCGATTTAAACCAAAACATACGCCATTCAGCTCGCTATTCAGTGAGCATCATGAGAATAAATCATCGACTATTTCCTTATTTTTATCTCATCTTAGAAGAAACATTACTTACAGGATTATTGTCTAATACTTCCATGGAATGTAGCACACAGGTATACCATAATATCCAAAGAACGCTGTTGATTGCGAAGGCAGCAAACAAATTCATATGAATTGTTATTCTCGCACATCTCAGGGATCTGGAAAGGAAAATCTAGGATGAAAGTAATTAATGAACTTTCATTATTGCGTGACATCCTCAGAATAGTTTAGACAATAATGAAGTGGTAACAAATAATTTTGTCATCTCATTCTTTTCTTTTAACGTTTCAGGCGATGTCATCTATAAAACCAATGTATGAATTAACAAAGTTCTTAAAATTTCTTCAATATATGCTTTTCCTTTGTCTGAATACCCAATTTTTTCAGGGTGTTCGGCAAGATCGGCCCAGTATTTTCAGAGTAATGAAAAAAATTTTTTTTTCAAATGAATTTTTATTGTGATGCAGGTCTTACATCTTACAAATTCACTGATTTTAATTCTCGACAAACTAATACTTCTGGAGATATGATCTTTCGGGGTTGAATAGTTATTATTCGCTAGGATCTGCATCAGTAAGGCCCATGATTAATGTTCTTACTAAGGCTCCTGGCTCTCCCTCTGAGGTCCTCGATTAGATACTGGACAGTACCAAAGTAAAGTTCTAGCGATATGTAGGTGATATTCAGTTGGTGTATTATGCAGATCCGGTCAAGACAGGGTACAATTACTTTCCTAGATGCCGATTTCGATCATTAAAAGAGAAAAATAGTGTCAGATTTTGTTTACAAAAATATAGCAGAATTTGACATATTCAAAAGAAACCAGAGCAAGACCTCCACAACCAGTAAATCCGATGATCCCTAAAGGGACCAATGACAGTTGGCCTGTTGTAGTTTTATGTCATCTATACAGGGTCTTTCACGAGGAACCTCACCCATATTTATACGGGAAACTACTGAACGTATTTTCATGAAATTCATCACTTATAAGTATTTCACGATGCTGATGAAATCTAAAATATTTTCAAGGCATGAACACCTCCGGTTTTTCCGGAAATGACGTCAACTTCCGTTTTTCAAATTAGAACACCATTTGTTTATTGCAGAAATAGATTCCTTAGAAAATTTCAAGTTATTTTGATGTAACATTTTTCAGTTTTGGTTGGACAATTCTCTCTGAGCGGGAAAATTCGAAAAAAACTCGAAAATAGAGCTCCGCTGAAACAAGAATAACTTCGAGGTTTTTGGATGGAAAATTTTCATTTTTGAGTTTTTTCAAGATGTAAGATTGATGTATCCACTTTAAAAATCGAAATCGCGATTCATGATACAGGGGGTGAAAAAATCGCTTTCAAAGTTAGGGATGACAAAATCGTGAAAAATCAATTTTTTCAAATTAGAACCCCATTTTTTTATGGCAGATATTGAATCTACGTTAAAAAATAATGTGAGTGTATGCATCACACCCTTGCCCTAAAGTGGATATTTTCTGAGTTATTCACAAAAAACTGTTTTTCGTCTTGAATTTTCAGCTATTTCTTTTCCCTTCACGCCAAAAAGATGAAATTGTCAGGAACTGTTGCTTAAATCATGTTTTAGTTTTTACTACCCTAATATGCAAGAGAAAAAAGTTACAGGTTGTTCCTAAATAGATGGCGAATTTGGATTCGAATTTGTATCGGAAACCTCTTTATTTTAACTAATCGGCCATCGGTTTTCTCTCCAGTGATAAATAAATAATTCCTTATGAACCATATGCAAAAACTTACCATGTTTTAAATTCTTTTATTTTAATGATAGATATCATTAATTACATCTGCCAAATTCCTCTTTATTCAGTAGCATTTGTGTTTACTATTAATTTGGTGAAAATTGGTATCAAGTTATAAAATCGGTCACTATGCCTAATTTTACCAATGAAGATTATTTAAATCTCATTCTACTTCATGGAGAATGTAATAAAGTTGTAGATAGAACGATTCGACTGTTCATTGAGAGGTTTCCTGACCGACCCCGACCAACGAGAGATACCATTAACAGAACCATGACAAACTTGAGAAATGTCGGATCTTTCGTTAAGAAAACTATACAGAGAGAAAAAAATGTAGTAGAAGATGAGAACAACGAAATTACAGTTCTTGCATATTTTCGTGTGAATCCTCAAAATTCTCTCGAAGATGCCGAGATTGCTCTGGGATTATCTCAATCGAGTGTTTGGAGAATATTAAAAAAACATAAAATGCACCCATATAAATTCAATATGGTACAGCATTTGAAGGAAACTGATTTCGTCAGGAGAACAGAGTTTTGCGAAGCTATGATGATTCGATTTCAAGAGAATGAAAACTTTTTGGACTGTATAATTTGGACAGATGAATCTAAATTCACAAAGAATTGTTCTTTCAATAGGCATAACAGTCATTATTGGGATGAAGAGAACAACCAGCACTTCAGACAATGGGGCTTTCAAGAGACCTGGAGTTTCAATGTTTTTCGCGCCCTAAAAATAATGCAATTCTCGATGTTCACATTTATGATGGGAATTTAACTGGTAAGATAGAACACTACACATGTTTGCATTATATAAAGAATGTTCTCCCTTAGGAGATAGATATTCCGACATATTGACTCAAATAATTGAGCCGCTAGTACAGAACCATAATAACTTATGGTATCAACAAGATGGCGCGTCTTCACACAATTCACTCAATGTGTCAAATATCCTAAACAGTCTATTTGAAGATCGATGGTTGGCGGACAATGGTCCACATCTTTGGCCACCACGTTCTCCCGATTTAACTCCTTTAGACTATTATGTTTGGGGAAGGATAAAAAATAATGTCTACTCAACTCCTCTGACTGATAAAGAGGACTACATAGAACGAGTCAGAAATGCGTTCAGGTGTGTTTAGATTTTTAGATTCATATTTTTGAAACTCAATTTGGTTTTTAAACACTTCTGCAGATCTCTTTCTCCCGATAAAATAAGAAGAGCAACGCACGAAGCATTCCTGAGACGTATAAATAAATGTCTAGAAATTAACGGTCAAAACTTTGAGCATCTTCTCTAGTTATAACTGCGGGAGTTTGCCATGGTTCTCCTAATGGTAACTTGAAGTCGGTTTCAAGAAGGGGTGAAAAATCTACAGCATGGTTCAAATAACAGTTCCTGAAAATTTCATCTTTTTGGAGTGAAGGGAAAAGAAATAGCTGAAAATTCAAGACGAAAAACAGTTTTTTGTGAATAACTCAGAAAATATCCACTTTAGGGCAAGGGTGTGATGCATGATGAATTTTCCAACCAAAACTGAAAATTGTTACATCAAAATAACTTTTTAAATCTATTTCTGCAATAAAAAAATGGTGTTCTAATTTGAAAAACGGAAGTTGACGTCATTTCCGGAAAAACCGGAAGTGCTCATGCCTTGAAAATATTCTAGATTTCATCAGCATCGTGAAATACTTATAGGTGCTCAATTTCATGAAAATACGTTCAGTAGTTTCCCGTATAAATATGGGTGAGTTTACTCGTGAAAGACTCTGTATAAGAGGTTGAGGAATTGTTTAACACAACTGAGCAGTAGTAGTAGATCAGTATACGAGGGTTCTTAGAACTCTCGACGTGTACTTTTTCAAGAAAAGTGTAGAAGTTGCCAGGTACTTCTTCCGCGAAAATTTATTTTCTAAGATGTTACTCATTTTAAATGATTAAAGATATAAATATTTAAATGATAATAATTTGGCGCGATCTGGCATTTTTCGGAAGTTCCTTTTTTCTGATTATCATATCGGAATCCTTTGGAAAGGTACAAGCTGTATATTTCTCGGATTGTTACAAGAATACTAATAGATATCCCCATAGACTACTCCTGTTCACTAGAACAGTGAATCATTCAACAAATCGAAAGTTCACAGTGCAAAACAGTTATCCCGTAAGTCAAATAACTCACCGCTATCTTATCTACATCCTAATATATTCACCTACTTCACCCACATTCAATAAACTCGGAATTTGCTAAGCTGAAACCAAATAAATTTCGCTTCTTATACAAATTCAATTCCAACACATCTTACACCGCCTTGAACAGAAAGTGTTTGAAATGGACAGGAGAAATACATTCGTAGGAATTTTAGACTCCCGTTGTTTTGTTGGGAAACTTCGAATCGAATATAGATGGAAAAGGGAAAATATCTGATTTTTATGTTTACCTAGGTGTTAAAGATAATGGAATAAGTTTCGAAAACACGTATACCGGTTTCAGGAGGAAATGTCATCTGAACCGGAAATATATGGGAAAAAAGAAGTAGCATATGAAAAGTTTACGTATTAGTGGATCAGATGTTGAAAAAGTTAGGATGGATTTTGGGACTTGTATAATTCGTATAAAATATGAGAAAGAGGAAGTATTCTCATTATAACTTATTAGGTTCAAATTGAAAGTTTTATGTGAAAATTAATGTTTTGTAACAAGCAGGGCCGGATTAAACTCTTGGCCGTTGGTGTTTTTGGCTGCCCTTAGGCCAAAAACAATTTGCCGCCCTATGAGTAAAGAGAATTTTAAAAATTCAAATTTTTAAATACGTGATTTTCGCAGAAGTTGATAAAGACAATTTTCTATCTGGAAATAAAACAATCTAATGTTTCAGAGTGTATATTTCATAGTAAAAAATTACAGCTTTCATAATCAAACTAATAATGGTTTTCTTCTTGCCTTCTTTTCCGCAAATTGTCTAATTTTTTCAACAATTCAGCTTCAATGCACAAAACGGCCAGAGAATTCAAACGCTCTTGAGACATGCTAGATCGCAAATAGGATAAAATTCGCTTCAATGCTGGTGTGGAGTCTACGCTTATTGAGTAGTATTTGGATTCTGTAACTTCCTGATCAATTGATTTTAGAACTTCTCTAGCTATAATTTGTATAATTTCTTCACAAATCGATGATGACAAGTAAGAGACGTTCCCTCTGCCTTTCAATGTAATCAGCAAGAAAAGGGTCAAATTCAGCTAGAAATTCGAATAGCATCATATAATTGCCATTATGTAGACTACCAAATACTTCCGTCGAACCCCCGAATGAAAGTCCTCTTGATGCCAATGCCTTGATCGCTGCAACAACTCTCTTTAAAATTTCTCTCCAGTACTGTACTTCCCGCTTGTATTCTTTAACATGAAGTGCATCTACCTGGCCAGCTGCTTTTTGCCTTTGGAGTAAAATTAGGACACAATTTTTGTGATTCTGTGAATTCTCGTGCTGTTCAATAGTAATAGGATTTTTCCAATCATTAAATCCGGTAGATGCAAATGGACCTTTTCTTTTGAATAAACGGCATGGCAGACAGTAGAAACATCCTGGGCTGGCAGAGTAAATCAAGAAATCGCGAGTGAGTCTCGGCATTTTTCAATCGGGTTTTAAACAATCCTTTCGAACAATATCGAACGCGATCATTGTAATTCCTTCTTGAAGCTTCAAAATCTAATAAATCAATATTTTGTTTTATTCCACGATTGATAAAATTCTGCCTCAACTCCTCTGTTATTTCATCCCATCATCACTGAAATTATCTGAACTGCCGCTAATTTCTGGAAAAGCTTTTTTCGGATTTTCACAAGATTCCACTTGTTCCGGAATCTCCATAATGCTTTCAGCTTTGTTTGATGTGTTGTTACCACTTGTTGAAGGTTGATCGAATTCTTGTTGAATTTCACTCAGCTCTGTCGAGTCCACTTTTTGTTTTTATCACCTTTTTGTAAAAAGGTGTCAATCTTGGGAATCTACTTCACCAGTTCATTTTTTCTGATCTTTCCTTTGCTCGTTTTTATATTCACAACCACTTTCACGTTTTCTTGACATTGCAAAAAAAGAATGAACAAGTAGATCTGAAGATAAGTTCCCACAAAATTTATTTATACTAAAAATTGCACTAGCAATGTTTAAAAATGACTGGCGACAACTCTATAGTGGTTAGTTCTCGATTCTGAGTGTATTGCATGGACGGAAAAATAGGACTGATGAGCTGCCAGTGCCGATTCCGAAATTCACGCAAAAATTTAACTAGTTACTTGCATCCATTGAAAATAATACCTACTAGGGAAACTCATCAAACGTGCCGCATTCATATTTTAAATATTATGCCAGTCCTCTGATTTCCCTGACAGTAATCCGTGTTTTATTAGTAGCAATTACAATTTACGATAGGATAGGTTTTCCACGTTCTCTTTGATGCGCCGACAGTGCCGACTGCTGTTCGGTTTTAGGGCGGCTCCTTTGATTTTCAAATTACCGAGGGTATGAAAAATGCAACAATATTTCTATCTTTCTTTCAGAAGAGTTATACATCGGTAATGAAAATATGTGCGAAATTTTCGAAGATGGCTATTTCTACATTTTCGTAGAGGAGTTAAAGAATTTTTTTGTTCACCGATAAATTTTCCGCCCCTAAAATTGTGCCGCCCCTAGGCCATGGCTTATGTTTGCATAGGCGGTAATAGGGCACTGGTAACACGAGATGTACAGCCTCCAATGTAACATTCTGTTCAACCTATATTAATACTTTCTTAATTACTTAATAAATTTAATTTGAGTCGTTCTAATAATCCGGTTTCGTGATCATCAACTTCTTGAGGATCATGTCTCTAAATCCTTTTAATGAAGTACATACAAGTACCTCAAGGAAAAATATTCAAAACTTCAGATTAAAGTTGTGAAACATCGTTAACATCTTCATGTTTCGGTACACACGATCTTCAGAATGTAAAGAACTACAATAAATGTAAATGGACAATACGAGGGTTCCTTTTATATTTCGGTATTAGACAACCCTAGTGTTGCAATCTGCCAACTCACAGCCCTATCGTAAAACTTGACATTTTTGAGGTTATAACGTTTTGAAATAGGAGCGCTATTTGTGTCGTTTACAGTATCTTAAAAGATTCATCTCGCCAAAAAATTGAACATTCTCATGTGATTATTTTTCACAACATTCGATGTGGATTAACTCAACAACAGTGCATCGATGAACTTCATTCAATTTTTGGCGATGAAGCTCCATCAAGTACCAGTGTTTATCGACGTTGTGGAGAATTCAACCGAGGTCGTAGTTCACTCCAAGACGAATTTCGTGAAGGTCATCCAAAATCAGTTGTTGTTCCGAAACCATTGATGCTGGCTCGTGTCGATTGGTCTAAAGAAATGCTCCAAAAGTACGATCGCGGTGCTTCGAAGCACGTCTATGACATGATGACGGTGATGAATCGAGGATTTAAGCGTATGAGCCCGAAAGTAAACAGCAGTCGATTGTATAGGTGTTTCAAGATGAGCCAAATCCAATAAAAGTTCTAATCAAATAGTAGCCTGATTTTCGGAAAAACTGGACATGTTGCAATCGTACCACTTGAACAACGCAGAACAGTAAATTCTGATTGGTACACCACCATTTGTTTGACAGTTGTTTTCCAAGAAACCAGGAAAACCAAACGCAGAAGACGGATCACCCTTGACCACGACAATGTGAGCTCTCACATATCGGCTCAATCAACAGCATTTTTGAGCACTCTAAATATCGATTTAATGAGTCATCTGCCATATAGTCCTGACTTGGCACCGGTTGACTTCTTTTTATTTCCGTTCCTAAAAAAAAAAAATTAGAGGTCAACGTTTTTCGACACCTGAAGAAGCGGTTGATGCGTTCAGAATGCGTTTTGGAGATACCTCAGAGTGGCAAATGTGCTTCAACAATTGCAACGCATGCCAAAAATATATAGACCTAAATGGGGAATATTTTGAAAAACAATAAAGTGATTTTTGATGGGTAATCGGCTTTCAAAAACTCTACCACAAATATAGATAAGAACTGACTGTGGGTTAGAAACGAAGGTACGATACTAAACGACAACGATTTCACAATGTATGTGATCTAGTCAAAAAACATATCGACGAATATATATACAGGGTGATTCCGGAGGAGACCGTCAGATTTTAGGTGAAGTATACACTAGTCAAGGCAGTTTCGAAACAATGTTTGGTTTATGGTTGGAGGCCTTTAATGAGAGTCTATAGGGTGTTTTGTCCGATTCGACCGATTTTTCTTTTATTCATAACTTTGGTATGGCTTGATCAATCTTGATGAAATTTTCAGTGTAGAACAATATGATTATCTTCTTTCAATAATTCCAACACTTTCTCAAAAATACATGGTGGGAATTATGATAAGTTCAGATTAAGTTTGCAGGTTGAAAAAACACCCTGTACATTCCGTTTTCAGAAATTTTCTACTTGCTTCAGATTCTACCATAAGTTTACATTACTGGAGCGTTTTTTTTTTTTTGGCACACATCCAGTTTTCCTAGAAAAATTTTTCAAGTATGAACAATATCGTTATTTCGCTCCAAGGCAGTGAGGATATTCTGAACTAGAATGTAAACCGGTGTCGTCCAATGATACAAAGCTCTTCCTGAGTCCTAAAGTAGTTCTTCCAAATTCGAAATTCATATTTAATCACTCATATTCTGATGTATAAAATCATTTAATCCAGAAAATATCTTTATACCTACCTACTTAAACCAAAAAATCTACAACTTATACAGAATAAACATTCGAAACATATCATGAACGGCAAAACTAAGGATTAACACAAAATTTACATAAAATGTTCGAAATGATTTCCCCTTTTTTGAATGAATATTCGAGACCTTTTTATTAAATTTCCAATTGACCTTCTAATGAGGGATTGATTTTGCTTCAAGATATTACATTTCTCGAAAATCCTTTCAACTAGGTGTTCTCTACTTCTAATTTCAACCTTATAAACTCTTGTTTTCAGATATCCCCACACAAAATAGTCTAAAGGGTTCAAATCAGGCGATCTTTGTGGCCAAGCAATAGGGCCTCCACGACCAATCCATCTGTTCGGATAATTTACATCCAGGTGATTTCTCGCATTCAATTCAAAGTGTGCTCCGTCATGCTGAAAGTACATAGAGCGGATATGCACATTTTCCAATAGATTTGGTAAAATATTTTCCAAAAAATCTAGGTAAATTTCACCATTTAATCTTTCCGCAAAAATGTGAGGGCCAACTAAATTTCCGTCTACTGTTCCAAGCCAAATATTGGCAGAAAATCTGTGTTGTGTATTATGACTCTTCTTCAAATGCGGGTTGTCTCTTGCCCATTCGTGGGAATTGTGGATATTAAAAATTCCATTCTTAGTGAACATAGCCTCGTCGCTGAATAGAATACCTACGAGAAATAGTTCGTCGGTGACTAATAACCCAGCGACAAAATTGTAATCGTTGGGGCAGATCTTGTGGCTACAGTTCTTGCACCTTTTAGTAGTGGTATGGGTGGAATTGTTCTTTCTTCAAAGTCTTGCTCACTTTGCTCTGTGAAATTCCTTATTCGGTACTAATTTGACGAGTACTAATAGACGGTTCCTCCTCCACCCGTTCAACAATTTGAATCGAAATTTCATTTTGAGTAGGCCATTCAATGTGCCCTGCCTTACTAGGATATTGCCCATGTTCTTTAGAATAATGGAATACTCATCCGAAAGTACATTTATTTGGTTGACGTTGGTTGGGAAATCGTCTATGGTATTCCATTTTGGCTTCAATTCCATTTCCGTTACAAAAACCATAAACAAAAATCATATCCGCATGAGTAAATAATTGAGGCGTGTGGAAATACACTTCTTGTGACAGATTTTTTATTAAATATTCTCATTCTGTGGTTCACTGTGATGGTAACCATGGATCTTGAAGAACTTGATTTAAATAGAGATTTAATTTTCATGGAGAATTTTCAATTTCATTAAAACTATATATCATACATTCGTGATTCAATATTTTACATACCATAAGGCCATAAGTGAGTACATTTTTGAACGAAACTACTATGATTTAGGAATATTCGCTTCATAGAAAACTGGAAGTGTGCCGAAAATCACCTGAATAATGACTCAATTTTATGTTAATCCATAATTTTGCCTTTCATATGTTTCGAATGTTTATGCTGTATTTGTAGTATTAGTGTGTAGATTTTTTTGGTTCACGTAAGTATAAAGAAATTTTTTGAATTAAATGATTTTATACATCTGAATATGAGCGATCAAAAATGAATTTCGAATTTGGAAAATTTATTTTAGGACACAGGAAAAGCTTTGTATTATTGGACGATACAGCTTTACCATCTAGTTCAGAATATTCTCAATGCCTTGGAGCGAATGAACGATATTGTTCATCTTTGAAAAATTTTTCTAGGAAAAATGAACGTGTGCCAAAAAAATAAAAACGCTCCAGTAATGTAAACTCATGGTAGAATCTGAAGCAAGTAGAAAATTTCTGAAAACGGAATGTACAGGGTGTTTCTTCAACCTGCATACTTAATATGAACTTATCATAATTCCCATTCTGTATTTTTGAAAAAAATGTTAGAATTATTGAAAGAAGATTATCATATTGTTCTACACTGAAAATTTCATCAAGATTGATCAAGCCATACAAAAGTTATGAATAAAAGAAAAATCGGTCGAATCGGACAAATCACCCTGTAGACTCTCAATGAAGGCCCCGAACCATAAACCCAACATTGTTCCGAAACTATATTGACTACTGTATACTTCACCTAAAATCTGACGGTCTCCTCCGGAATCACCCTGTATATCTTAAATTAACTCTAACCAAATTTACAGTATCCCTTCAGTTTGGTTTGAACAATACCTTTTCCTAAAACTTTCATTCTCAATACAAATTGTTAAGTAAAGAAGCGGCATATGCCAGGAGGATTTTCCTTAAACTATTTTATATTTTTCATGTTTTTGGAATGAATCAAAATCGATATGGTTTTGAGTTGAGTAGTGTTCCAAGATGAAACACACTAGCTCTTGGAAAACAGTACTTCATTCGAACGTTCAAATTAATGAATATAGTTCAAAAAAACTGAAAAAACACGCTTATAACGAATATCGGGCTAAAAAAGTTAGAAATAATTTTGAAAATCAATTTATGACAATAGTATATAAAAAAATACTAGTAAAATTGAGAAAAAAGCTTGGGGCGCTTGATATACGAAAATTATGGCACAAAGCACCCCAAGCTTCTATCTCAATTTTACTAGTATGTTTTATATACTATTGTCATAAATTGATTTTTAAAATAATTTCTAACAATCTTAGCCCGATATTTTTATAACCGTGTTTTTTTAGCATTTTTAAACTATATTTATTTTTTACTATTCAGTGAATGTCATAAAAATATAAATGGTAATCATTAAGTTATGATTGCTCGTCGGAAATGTTTCACACATGCACAGCTCACGCATCAAGGTTTTGAAATGAAGCCCCAAATTCTAATATTCTAAAATCTTAGAATATGGAGGAAATAACATTTTTTTCGGCGTAGACGGGAATCGAATTCAGTTGACGTCACAGAAGACGCGCGCCTTAGACCGCTCGGCCAACGAACGCATTGGAAGAAGTGGGATCTTTTCACAGTAATGGGTCAATCACGCTTAAAGAAGGAGAGTTACAAACTGACATACCTACAAGTGATGCTAATATAAGCGTGTTAAAAACCCTTTTATATTTGTTCATTATCATTATAAAAGTACTTACTTGAAATAAACGAAGATAAGTAAAGACACAAGAAGCGCTACTAAAGAAACGCTGTATCCAATCGTGTAGACCAACGTGATGTTTTCTCGGAACTGCAACAAAAAACTTGAGATATTTCCACTCATTCAACTATATTGAATCTGCTGTATGGTATAGAAACAAAAAAATTTCTGAAATTTTTTATCATTATGAGTATTAGATTGATTCAATAAAATATATAGGTCACTAGTACATCTGACACCACCTATAAAAGTTGAGTAGTACTTCACGATGAAATTTGATTTTGACAACATTGTCTTGTCTTAAGAGTAATTTGTTGAAGAGTCAACTCAAATTTCAAAACAATGACAAAGGCATTAAACTCATATTTACCGACAAGAGCAGAGTGTTTATGTTCTTGTATGCTAGAAGGTAATTATACAATGTAAATTGAAAAGATGTGAACTTATTTACCTTTTGACAATACCACAGTATTGGTACGTCTTCTGATTAATTTTGTTTGTAGATATAAAATAGCTACTGATTAATTGATTATGTCGAAAATTTTGCTAGAGGTTTTAATGGGTTTTTATTCAGTTGATTCCAGTCTATAGTTATGAATATATCTTATACATGGTTTTGATAAAACTTTTTAAATGTTTATTTCAATTCGTCTCAGATTCATGTCATTCAGAGAACAAACTCGCGAAGAGTTCCTGACATCACCTCAGTTCTTTTTTAAAGAGAAATTTATTTCTCATCAGCGATGAGTATAAAGTGATTATATATTCAGTTCTTTAACATGAAAATCATGGACTGAAAATTTTTGACGATTCGAATTTTCATTATGTAATGTGATAAAATAAATAACTTGATTTAATTCGTGATCGAATTAAATCATTGCATGCAATTCTCGAATGGAATGCAACAATGCATTTTAATCGAATTTAATATGTGGATTTATGAATGTGAATCTGTAAAACGTGGAAAAATTTTATGTATTCGTACACCGAATCTGGGACCCATTGTCTATCGAATTCGCTGATATCATATTCTGGAATAATGAAAATCCATATTTATTACTTTATTGTGTATAATTTATTTATTTATGAATAGTCGGAAGCCAAACCTAATCATTAATCTCATGGCGATTCTAAGTACATGAATTGCTCGGCTCGTTAATCTTCATGAAAATAAGGACCAATTATTAATGTCACTATTAAATCACCATTACGATAATACGCAAAATGTGCGATGCGTCTCCGAGTATTGCTTCATCGTGACTAAAACTCCACAAAATTGCCGAGGCCACGAAACCCTCCCCACTCCCTTTAGACGTTCCGAATATGCCACGCAAACAAATATCCGATACCCTTTCTAAACACCTTGTATTTCGATAAGATTTAACCAGATCACATTTTTCCGTTGTAATTCATTTATAGACTTAGTTTACAAGATATATTTTCGCGAATTTCGTGTTTCAATTGAAGGAGCCTGTTGCTAAACTTAAGAAAAATTTGTATCCTTCACACTGATATGCTACATAATATTGTTGACACCCTCAATTCTCAGGACCCAAATATAAGATTCACTTATGAACAAGAGAACAATCATACTATTAGTTACCTGGACATACAACTTATACGAGGTGATAATAATGAAGTAGTGGTTGATTGGTATCAGAAACCAATGGCGTCTGGTCGTTACCTCAATTTCAAGTCATCACATGATTTCAAATATGAAATAAACCTCATAATGGGTTTGAAGAGTAGAGTAGAAAAGTTGGTGAGCCCTCATCTCGTTCAATCAGGTCTCCTTAGATTACATCATCTTCTCTTAAAAAATTCTTATCCAAGAAGACTCCTCAATAAATGTTTGTTCAACACACCTGGTCGTATAGTGTTATCTGACCCCAACGATGGACATAATACTCTTCCAACTAATGATGAATTGAACCCAGTTAACCAACTTTGTCTTATCATCCTGCCATTACACCCTTTATTGTAAGAACTTTGAGAAGACATGTACCGAACAATCATGATATAATATTTGCTACACGCATGCCTTGCACTATTGGTAATGTGTATTTTTTAAAATAAAGGTCAAGACTTCAACGACTAATAAATCTGGAATAGTTTATTCTATAGATTGGATGGAATGTAATAAGCCATATATTGGTCAAACCAATAGAACTTTGAAAACTAGAATAAAGGAACATTTTAGGGATTGTATAATGGCAAAACATACTGGCTCATCTAAACACATTAGTGAAACAGGACACAATATGAATTTCTCAGGTACTAGGTGCTTAAGATCTGAACGCAATAAATATAAGAGGGAGTTTTTGGACGCTGTTGAAATTGTGGGTCATAATGATAATTTGAACATAAATTCAGATTTTAATGGTATCAACTCCATTTATTGCAATATCGTCGAATTGATAAACATGCGTCATGTTAGATGATTCTTTCATGATAAAGAGCGTTTTTACACATTTTGTTGATGATTCATTGTACCTCATCTGTCGTTCTTTTCCATGTCTTCTGTTTTGTTCTTTTCTGTGATTCTAACCTTATTGACTCATGACATTATTGCACGTCGTTTCTTTTGAGAGTAGATTTTAGCTGTTGGTTTTCGAGTGTAATTTGGATTTTTTAGATATATGGATGTTCATGTTTTCATCATTTTTGTTGATGGTTGAGTCTCGCATTGATGTAAGTTTTAGTGCCTTTTATGATAACTTTTAAAACATTGATGTTATTTCTAGTAGCCCTGAAGAAGGACAAGAAAATTGTCCGAAAGCTTGGTTTAGACAATAAAGAGCTAAAAAACCAGTTAATAGACTACATACCCGATATACCATTTAGATTTAAGAAAAATTGCCTAGTGGTAAAAATTCTACAATAAATGACAGGTTATGGTAGTTAGATAATGCTTTTTTTCCAAACTATACTATATGTATATTAAATTAGTTCAGCTAGTAAGAGAGAATTACAAAATTGAAACTAGAATCCTGTTGTAATGTATTTTTTCGTACTTTCTTGGTCGGATCAGGTTTATTCTGAAATAATGAAGGGGAAAATCGTTGTTGAATAATTAAATACAATAATAAAAAAAAGGTATAGTACTTTCCGTATTGAACTGATAAAACCTGATTGGCACCTATAAAATTGATAGATCGTTAAGAATATGAATATGATAGTGGCTATACATATAACGTTATTCCTCAAGAAAATTTCATGTACTGGCATGAAACTGAATACTAAATCAGAACCTCTCATGGATATGTCGAAGAATTTATCCAGAATGTATCTTCTGCCAGCAATTGGTAATTGGATTATGAATATTCGCTTTCATTGCGACGGGCTTGTTTCAGTTTAAAAACTAGTCGAACAGCATGTAGGGAGGTATATCGGGTGAATCCACAAGTAGCAGAAGGAAATAAACGAAGATGGTACTTGCCGACACGTGTTTCTGCTGATTGGCTTCGTTAGGGCAAGGTAACCTTAGGAATAAGGAGATGGTTAGAGGACAAAATAGATAATAGGGGTACACACACACACACACAAAAACTCTGAAATCACTTCTGTCTTTTGTTGAATCTCCTGGAAAAATTACATTTTTTACACACAGTGAATATCGAAATTCTACAGTGTGGCAAAAGTCAGTTTATACTGTCTGGTATTCACGCATGACTGTATTCTCGGAGAGTATCGTACCTAGGGCGGAAGGAGGCAGCTGAAATGTAGCGACCAATTATTTCTGTTTTTTTTTCCTCAAAACGGTAAACTGACTTTTGCCGCACCCTGTATATCCTTTCAAATAAGTGAAACACTATTACAAGCAACTGAAATATAAATGATACCAATTCATCATACTCGGAAGATGTTTATGTTGCTAATAACCTCTTGTGACATTCACTGCAATTATTCAGTAAAGAACACTTCTAAGCTCCATTCCTTTGTGAAAACTATAAATTTCAGAGAGGAACGGCACTAACAAAGAGCTATTCATCTTGCATTCGGGCTTGTGCAATTAGAACCATTTAACGAGTAGGGTTTTCCGTCATTATCAACTGTTACTTTCTCGGAGAGCTTCAGGAGAGGCCTTGCTCATATTAAAAATTCTCACATAGAAGTTTCAACTTCTCATTTTCCACAAGAAGAATATAAACTGATATTTCAGAGATTATGAATAGACTACGTATGTGAGAACGTCACAAACGCTCTGTATTCTCTCGTTATCTTTTCAAACAAACGCAGCAATGGATGTAATCTACCATAAAAATATTTACAACGAACTTTTCGTTGTGCTAAGCAAAAAATAAATAAAATAAAATAAAAAAAGTATGTATTTTCTATCGATTGAGTTGAAGAAATAATTGGTAAGTAAATCATTTCAAACGATATATGATGTTAAAACATGTAACGGACGAATTCACCCGATGGCGAATCTTGGTTGAAAATAAGCTTGAAGTCCGTAAGACACGCTTTGTGCGTTCCCTTCCCGCGCATGTCAACGAGAGTGGGGCACACTGAATCCCCGACTCCTTTGGATTTTCATTCATTCTCATCACAGATAACCTAGGTTTTTAAAATTGCATGTATCTATCTTTCTTGAGTTTTAAAAAGAGAGTTTGGCGTGGCGAACAGTTTTATAACCTTCGGTAAGTTTTGCTTTTGATCAGACAAGATTTATTCAATTTCAAATGTCGTATTTAATTCTTTCATGTGCAGGAGATAACGAAAGGCTCGTGCGTTCATTTTCAGACCACCATCTTCAGTCTCCATATATCTTTCAGAGAGATATCTGATGAATCGTATCTCCTTCCTAATTGTTTCCATATTCATGCTATTCTTTGTTGTTTAATTATTGGTTTCTGAACGTTTCTAAGTTTCTAGATTTCATTCAAGGACTGCTGGAAACTATAGAATATTATCGGGTCAAGTACTTATGAAATTGATTCTGCCGGAGTTCGAATTATACCGAATTTGAGATACCTTACCGAGGCTGCAACAAATGTTCCGGAGTTGAAAATTTACCGAAGAACTGAAACAAATTTGTCGAAGTTGAATTTTACGTAAGTTGAGACACCTCATCAAGGCTGGATTGATTTTATCGGAGAACTAAGAGAGGAAATAGTTTTTGTTGGAGAAATTATCTACAGGGTGGTAGACTTAAGACTCATTTTCCACACCAGACTCAGCCCGAACACCCAGGATTGCCGTATGGATGTTCAGCGCATTATTATGTAATCTATGATCATTTTCAGTTGACATGAGGTGACCGTGTTGCCAGACTATCGAACCACGGATTTTGTCAGAATAACTTATATTATGTGATCAAAGAGGTTAAGATTCATGATTTTTGAATTATTATATATATATATATATATTAGTCATATTGTGAATGCCATTTCCAACGCACTGAAAATTGATAATGAATATGTAGGATCATCACTACTGCTCATGCGCTTTTTGAAATTTGGCGCGCATTTTTCAGACGAACTTGACAAGTAATATAATTATTTCTGGGAATAACCTCATGTTGGTTGTAGACGTGTAATATTGTTATTAGTGCGTCAAGCATACCTGTGCATTTGAATATAAATGAAATTCCTTCCGAATTTTGAAATGTGTAATTCTAGTTCCACAACACGACATTCGAGTAGGCGCATGCGCAGTTTAGACTACCCTACATATTCTAAGGCGTCACACCCTAGGTACAATGTTAACATCAAATTTTTTATTACATTCATAGTAATTTTAATTTATCGTTAAAAATTGGAGTCCGCTATTTTGAGGTTGAGCGTATGGCTCTGATTTAGCCTTAATTTGCGTTTCAGAAACTCAAAGTGAGTCTTGACATACAATTTATCTGAAATATTTGTCCACTGTGTAAACTGTTGGATGGCCAAATTAATCTAGTTGACCATCCTTCAAATAACAGTTGATCATAGATTTAACAGCTGATTAGTAGATTTCTATGTTGATCAGCCTTTCGGAAACCGGCCGTATGTGTTTTGTTTTTGTTGGACAAGGTCTTGGTTGCTGGTTGTTTCAAACTATATCTATTATTTAAGATTTTGGTATGAGAATGGCTTCAATACATATCACAAAGAAGATTTTCTCTACAATGGAATTTTTTGGCTCGATATACGAAATATACAATCATTTGGATAAATTGCAGTTCCATTGGAAGAAGCGAGTAATACATGTCAGTCAGAAATCCTAGCAAACAAATTTTGATTATTTTCAAAATGTTGAATGCTATCAATTCAGAGGAGGTTTGCTTCCCCCCGGCTACGACCTTGCACTTGATCGAGTTTTTTATTATACCCTTGTCGAAAAAAACAAATGTCCTACTTTTACTTGTCCCAATATTGACAACTCTACAATTAGCTCCATTTAATGAGCTGGTTTTCCCGTTCATCAAAGTGTCACATTCTATGCGGACGTTTGTCCTGCAGGCAGATCCGGTCGAGAGATTATATATTGAATGAAATTCTCCCTGACGCGTATTGCCTTCTGGCTTCAACCAACAGAGAGCACAATTATTTGTACGACGCTCAGCGCCTGGATATGTCCCGATTAGATTTTATCCAGACTCGTATCGTCTTTAGCAGATATATTATGAACTTGAAATGTGATTGTCTAGGTCGCTGACTTAGGCGAGCAAGCGAACTCGTGCTGACATATGAATCTAACATTCATTTCGAATAATTAGGCAGATCCTGATTTCTATACATGCTTCTCGAGAATTTCGACATATTGCGTGTAAAGAGCTCCACATTCATTCACTCGTAATTCAAATTCACAGAAACAAAACATTTCCCGCAATCATCGAGAGAGAATATTCTACCTCGATGCTTGCAACAGATTATTTTACTGATTTTGTATTAACTATAGTAACCAATCAAATTACTCAATTTAGAGTCATGTGTCAACTTTCATCCAATCAACGCCATCTAGCATTACAGTAATGAAGTTTCTACTCTGAATACTGTAATACCGTCCCACTGTATTATCGACGCTGACGACAATATCTAATTCATATTCATACCTATTTAATGGCTTTATTGCGGGCGAAGCCGCGGGTAAAAATCTATTAAGAAATATTCATTAAAGTTCCTAGTTTTACGCAATGTCCAAATGCGAGAACTCACCGTGTAATCATCCTTGTTCACGCAAAGGGTGTAGTTTGCCCAAGTTTGATTGCTGTCCGGATGTACAAACCATGTTCCATCCTCTTCGCATTTGTGGTAAGCGTATCCTGCAAAGAAAATCATTTTCATGTCATCGTTAAACTGAATACCACTTATTTGAGGAACGATACCGGGAGATATTCCATTGAACGATTCGAACGGAATATAAATGAACGGTTCATCGATTTGAAAACATCGGCATTCATTGCGACCACGGTTCGCTCAGATGAAATTTCTGGGAGTCTGGTTTGACCTTCGACATTTTTGCAGGACGTTTAAGGCCTTTTTCATGATAATACATCTATATGTACCGGATATCTCGTTTTTCAGTAAGTGTTGGCAGAAGTCATATGAAAAATTCTTGTGAGAGTTGATTAGAAATGAACACACTCTTTTCACTGAAAGTTGCTCATAGTTGGAGAACCCAAAAGAATCTTGCCAAATATCGGGATGTACGATGGTCCAAGTAAATAGGGTGCTTCGCGATGACATTCGGTTAGGTTAGGTTAGATTAGGTAAGGCCTTCGACATTTTTGCAGGACCTTCAAGGACTTTTTTATGATACTAATACTATATGTTACAGTGGATCTCGATTTTCAGTAAGTGTTGGCAGAAGTTAGTTAATATGAAAAATTTTTGTGAGAGTTGATTAGACATGAAGACACTCTTTCTACTGATAGTTGCTCATAGTTGGAGAACCCAAAAGGATCTTGCCAAATATCGGTATGTACCATGGACCCAGTAAACAGGGTGCTTCACGATGACCATCAGTGAGGTTAGGTTAAGTTAGGTTAGGGCTTCGACATTTTAGCAGGACCTTTAAGGCATTTTTTTAATGAAACTAATACTATATGTTACAGTAGATCTCGATTTTCAGTAAGTGTTGGCAGAAGTTAGTTCATATGAAAAATTTTTGTGAGAGTGGATTAGAAATGAATACACTCTTTTCACGGACAGTTGCTCATAGTTGAAGAACCCAAGAGGATCTTGCCAAATATCGGGATGTACCATGGCCCAGTAAACAGGGTGCTTCACGACGACCTTCCGTTAGATTAGGTTAGGTAAGGTTAGGCCTTCGACATTTTTGCAGGACCTTCAACTTCAAGTTGAGTAGAAATGAATACTCTTAATACTAACAGTTGCTAATAGTTGAAGAACCCGAGAGGAACTTGCCAAATATCGGGATGTACCATGGTCCCAGTAAACAGGGTGCCTCACGACGACCTTGGTTAGGTTAGGTAAGGCCACAGTATAGGGACCAAGCAGTAGTCGCACTCCGTCGATTTTGAACTGAAATCGCTTACACCAAAGGAACTCGCGCATTCCTCCCTGCGCATCTAATCTTATCGACCGCGAATTTAAAAATTGATTAGAAAAGGTTATTTGCGTTATCTTAAAACTTAAATATTTTGATTAAAGCTGGTAATAAGTCACAGTGATATTTAGAGTGTATAGACCATTGTTTAGTCTATATTCATATAAAAATTATGACTCCGCTCCTAATGTAACCGTAAATGTAATCACATTTCCTCATTAACAGAACTCATTCAATAAAAGATATATTGTTTTATTGTGGTTTTAATATCGCTTTGAAAGATACAGTAATTAGTGATGAAATTTACTCAATAATTTACTCAGGAACAGCCTCTCAAACTTTTTGAAATGTGTTAAAAATCACGCCCCAACACAGACGACTATACTAAGCCTGCTGTAATGGTAAATGTGCTAAAATTCCATTGGTTTCTGATATCTCAACTTATCGTAAAGAAATGACGACAGTAGACGTAAACCTCCTGAAATTCCATTGGTTCCTGATATCTCAACTAATCGTAAAGAAATGACGACAATAGGCGTAAACCTCCTGAAATTCCATTGGTTCCTGATATCTCAACTAATCGTAAAGAAATGACGACAGTAGGCGTAAACCTCCTGAAATTCCATTGGTTCCTGATATCTCAACTAATTGAATGAAGCACTACTCAAATAACGGAGCTTTTAATAAACAACATTTTCTACAATACTATATGTATCACTCACCTGTCGGTGTCTAATGGTATTGAGAAAAAGAAAGTTTGGGATTATTGAAACTATTGTTTTACTTACTGGAATGAAAATAAATGATTAAATAAATGAGCTTTGCTGTTTCATGGTAGATTTTGACTCAAAGAAATTCCACTAAATTATAGGTTAGGTTGTATTTTTTTCTTCAACTTCTTCTTTGAATTTTAGATAGATCTCAAAAAAATTATATTCTTCTAAATATTAAACGAATTAATTATACGAAGGAATTATTTAAGATGTCAAAAATAATAATAATGACATTATTCCAGACATCTTAGAATTATTTATGAAAACAATGAACAAGGATCAAAATATGAGGTTAGAATCCCTGCGATCCACGGAGTGCGAATACTGGTTGGTATCTATACTGTGGTAAGGCCTTCGACATTTCTGCAGGACCTGTTTTTTAATGATAATAGTTCTACATGTTACGGTAGATCTCGATTTGTTTTGTCTGCTGGAAGTCTCTTAATAGAATTATCTGATTCAATATCTTTCAGACCTCTCTGTTCAGCGTTTATTATATCTATTAGAAACAGGGTTTTTCTTATTTTTGTCTAATAATTTTTTATTTTCCATCTATATTGTTCAGGTTTCTCTGGACTTTTTAGAGCTTTTCGTTCTGTTGCTAACATGATTTTCATTTTTGGTATCACGCAAGCTATAAAAGACCTACTAATTATTACATAACCTTGTATATCATTCTCAGTATTACAACGCTTTAATATTTTCTCAGAATTCTAACAATTGTTCTGTTGAAGCAGAGTGACTCCATGTCAGTGCTTCCAAAGATTTAAATGTTTCTTTTTTTATATATTCGTATATTTTTAGAAAAGTTGAGCTAGGTTTGACAATGATTCCTGGAATTAATATAAACAGCTGTTGTTATTCCATATACTGTTACGTTTGTATCGGTAAGTCAAACAACCTGTAGAGATGAGAGTTGGACTGTTTTCGTTCTGTATATATATATTTGTTATTATAAACATTTCGGAACCAAAACAACAGAAATTATTCGTGGACAATAAGATATGCCCGACCCACCATGAGGTGAACGACGTAAAGTTTTAACATGAATATATGACAATTTTATAGCTTGTAAAAAATAGCAACCTCTAAAATAAGGCTCGTAAAATGAAATATCCACATTGAAGACACAATTTGTTGAAAGACAATTTATTTTCGTAGCTTTTATGGGTCATTTTTCGTTGTTGCTATTTGGAAAGATTGCGTTTACGAAATATACGGTTCGGATAAGCAAAATTTTTACATACGTTGTTTCTGAATTTGGGAGACATCGTTTTGATGAACCGCTCAATAAACATGTATCTCTGAAGCTTTCTGAGAAGGACAACAGTCATTTTTATATTGGAGATAAAAAAATAATGTCTTGATCTCAATCTATCTAGAAGGATAAAAGTAATTTACAGTGGCTAATTTTTAGCATTGGCTCTCACAGACTACATCATAACGTCCCGACGTTTCGAATTTTGTGCTCAAATTGCACCAGGACGCCATAATTAAACTGAAATTTTCCAGTTCAAATTCGATTCTGGTCCCCCGTTCGAATTTGAGTTTGAACGAAATTTCATGTTTCGAATGCTGGACAAAGATTATGAAGACTCTGCTTTTTCAAAAACCCAAGTATACGAGAACCTACATTGTCTTAATGTTTTTGCGTTTTATTTCCGGTTACGCTTTTGTCAGGGAATGAGATTGAAAATTTCTTATTTATGATTTTTTCTTCGATCATTCAATTGATATCATAAGCGTGAAGATATTTTAGGATAGAAACATTATGCTTGGTTTGAAGTTGCGTTTTGAATATTGGTATAAATTTGTGTTAGGACCGTATAACTTAGAGAATGAGCGTCCATGCGACCCTGGTCCCACGTTAGTGCATTACTACATTTTCCCCTGGAGAGTGGTGCTCATCATTTATTGACATTAATACTGTAAAACACGTAACTCTACTCGTCAGATTTGAGATGCAGTTGAATTTTTCATACGGGCCAGGGGAAGAGTATGTTCAGGAAAATGGGGATGTGTTTGTTTGATTTAAGTGAATTTGTAACTTCTGAATTTTGGATGAAGCAGAAAATGAAGGAACATCCGATGTGAACTGGTAAATACTGAAAGTAAAACCTCATGAACGGTTATCTCTTTTCAGTTACTCATCTACATTGTTTTTATACAGGGTGGCCATTTGAAAACGAAACAGACAAGATTACAGACGAAATAAATTTTTTAGATAGAAATGCTCGGACAGGTCGATTTCTGTTTCGAGGGGGACAACTTAAGATGTAGGTTACGGACGTATAGTGCTTCAACCCTTGATACTACAACCCTCACCCCCAAATTTTGAATAGGGAAGATGGGGTGAAAGATACCTCATTTGAAAGGTATGTTTATACTGATTTCAGCACAGTAATTGTTTTTTTTTATTTTATGCATTAGTTCTCGAAATATTCTCAACTAAGTATTTGAAAATGAAGTGGTGTTTTCATGGCACTTGTAGTGTTTTTTTTTGTGAAAAATCGACATTTTGAGCTTCAAAAGAACCATGACTGTGGCTTCCTTCCTTCAATCCACTGACATAGAAATCTTTAATCAAGATTATTAAGGAATTATGGGAAGATCAGATTGTGTTTCAGCAGGATGGAGCACCTCCAAACTACGCCTTACCAGTTCGTGAATATCTGGATCAAAGATTTCCAAATCGGTGGATTGGAAGAAGGGGTACACAGTTGAGGGTTGACGAATAACACTCAGCACACTAACTGAAGGGTGTTTATTGTACAGGAGATATTAATTACAATCATTAAAGCGGAATGATGCAAGCTCCGATGATGATTCTTCCCATCCAGACAAATGCTTTCTATTTATACTACATTGTTTATCTGGTGGTCATAACACGTAATGTGTTGACAAAATATGATTGACATTGCATATAAATAAATAAAACAATTATTGTTTTAACTCTGAGACATGTCTAGTGAATCTAGTAAGGTCTAAAAGACACGCATGAAAATATAGAGGATGTTCATACTACACCACTGAATGGCCAGCCAGATCGCCAGATCTGTCACCACTAGATTTCTTTCTTTGGGGCCATTTGAAGAGTAAAATTTACTTTACACAGCCCGATTCCATAGAAGATTTAAGAAGACGTATAGTGAACGAATGTCGTCAAATCACTCCAGAAATGCTGCAAAATGTGCGCCATCGTTTCGAACAAAACTTATTTCATTTTATGGAACCTAATGGTGACCAATTTGAATATTTAATTAATTGATGTGAGTTTTTTATAAATTATTTACTTTACTTTGAAAAGTCTTATTTCTTAGATCAATACTTCAAATCGTTTTGATACCGTACAGTTGGAGAATGATTTCAGTGAATAAAACAGCTAGTCGAACATCTGACCCTAGTAGCATTAACACGTACGGTTGACTTCATTTGCCCAGTGGTAGATGTTTTGCAATTTCAAATACAAGTACGGAAATTTTGGTGTTTCGGAAGCACGAAATGTCAATTATTCGCAAAAAATTAATTTAAGTGATAAAATTAACTAAAGCATGAATATTTCGAGAACTAATGCATGAAATGAAAAAACAATTACTATCAATGTTTATTATGATGTTGCTGATCTGAGAATGTTGACTATATCATCATCATCAATATCAATAATGAACAATATGGAACGATTAATAATGAAATGTAGCTTAACTGGCAACGTTTCATATCGATTTGCTTCCACTCTCAATATTAAGAAAGTTTCTGTTATTAGCTTGAAATTCGATAGATTTTTTTTATTACTGTAAGTACATAATGAATTACATTTAGCATTTGTACCCTCATTTCGAAGAATTACGATAACTAAAATCTACATTGTTTGCTTCAATATTACGTTGTTCCACATAAAAATAACCAATCAACTGACATCATAAAATTGAGTTCTCGCTGAATGAGGTCATAAATGAATGAAGGTGCCATAAAATGGATATTGTTGTATCTCATCCTTTCAACATCCAGAATTATCCATCTTTCACGATGGGTAACATCTAAATATATTTCATTGGCTATTAATTTTATTTGATGACGACTTTTCTTGACGATATATATCTCATCAGATCATTAGTGCAAATATTTTCAGAAAAACATTCAATGAAAATTCAGGAGAATCTATCAATAATTCAGTATGCATGATAGTTAATAAATGAATCAGCTTGTATATCTATCATTTCATAAATTTTCTGTTGTGACGTGAATTATATCCCACATTTTATCTTTGCGTTTACATGGTATCACACCTAAATAATAACTTTCTTAGCAATTTCGATTTTCGTTAAATTCGATGAACTGTGGTAGGTTAGTTTCAACTTCGACCTGTGGAATTCATGTTGAATTACATGCCTTTCTCGAACTGTAGACAAATTTAAAACAGGTCAAAGAAAAAAGATTTCATCGCCAGAGATGAGTTATGCTCCACATGTACTGTTTCGCTTATAACGGAATAATTTTTTTAAGATTTTTCTAGGAATAAAAGAATCGTTGCATAAACAATATGGAAGTACCTCTTATTTCAATTTTTTCCAATAATAAATTGCCATTGACTGTCCCAACAGCCTTTTTAAAATCAATAAATGCCGCCAATTCAATATTGTCTTCGCCTATGTCTTCTAATCACATAAATCCACAACGGTACTCTCGCAGGAATGTTTTACTCTGAAGTCAGACTGATCGTCTACAATAATCAGTTGTTGTTCTGAAAGCTATTGATGCTGTGCGCCAACTGATATTGCAAGATCGTCATGTGACCTATCGTGAAATTAAGACAACCTTAGGCATACATTCAATATTGCTTGAACATTTGACCGTCAAAAAATTTTTTCGCATTTGATCCCATACAATTAGTCAATCGCTCAAAAAAAGGATCCTGTCGATGGCTCGAAAGAAATACTCCAAAAATACAATCGTGGTGCTTCGAAGCACGTTTATGACATCGTGACAGGTGATGAATCTTAGATTTACGCGTATGAGCCCGTAAGTAAACAGAAGTCGACTGTATGGGCGTTTCAAGATGAGCCAAATCAAACAAGTTGCTATTCTTATAATTATGTTCGAATTTTTACGTTTTTCTTGTTTTCTACATTGAATATTTCATCAATCTGGTGCTAGAATATAGATAAATATTGTATATATACTCTTGTACATAACTGAGGATAGTGACTTTAGAATTCGAGTCGCTCCTAATCTCAGAACTCAATGTTGGGATCCGTTCCTATTTGAAAACAGGAATTTAGAAAATTTTGAAACCGGAAATGCTGTGAATTTGCGCAAAACGATCCAATAGGAATTTAGAAAGCACTGACGTGAGGTCAGAATGCTTTGGCGCTCTTGTTGACCTACTTGCGAGTAAATATTCAAACCATAACAAATCTATAAGCACTATGATCAGGGTAACAATAGTCTTTTCCGGTATTATGGGACAATGTGATGCAAATATGAACGCCTAATTAATGAACAAACCTATATCTCAAATTAAAAATAACTACTCATAATTTTCCCCAAGTTTTGTTCGAAGCTATAATTCCCTTCCCTTAAAAACTTACTTCAGTGATTTTTGAATTTTGACAACGTATATTATTTCAGCCATCGAGATTGAATTCTCTATGATTACCTGTTATGAAAAATTTTGATTAATATTACGCCAACTGACACTGATTAATGAGCCCGGCATTTGTCAATCGAATATCGATCTGTGATGGCCATCGTTCAAAGAAAATCATCGGGACGTATGTCATTTCTCTTTTCTCTAAAGTAAATGAAAAAAATGATCATATCTTTAGATGGAAAAGAGCTACGACAATGAAATTTGAGGATAAGTTTGATATCGATCACCCCAATATATTCATTTTTATTGAAATCCGAAAAATATCTGATGAGATAGTGAGGATTACAAAATTTTTTTTGGGAATTTTTTAAAAATTTTCTAGCACGACGATTTCTGCGAAATTTTGCGAGCCCTTTTGTTGTAGCCTCTCTCAACAATATTTCATGTACCAACTTGATCGGATGGATATTCAAGTAGTTAGATAGATAGATAGATAATTTATTTGAGGATTGAGGATAAGTAAGATATCGATCACCTCAATATATTCACGAATTTTTATTGAAATCCGAAAAATATCTTATGAGATAGTTAGTATTAAAAATTTTTTTGAAATTACAACAATATTTCAAGTACCAACTTGATCGGATGGATATTCTAGTAGTTATCGAGGAAATAAAATTTCAGATGCTCATAACTACTGAACCATCCGACGGATTTGGCCCAATAACGAATTTGACCGAGATATTTGGACAATTAACCTTTTCTGAAAATATGAAAACTCTTGCTCATCTCTTTTGGTTGCTAGAGAGGATACGGCCGGCCACACTCAACTTTCGCCACAGATTCTTCATCAGGGAGTCGAACCCAATCGATTGAGACCACTTTCGTCTCGATATTCCAAAATTTAAGACATTTGGGCAAAATGATAGGCACTCTGTTCGGGTGAACAAGAGCGCCAAAAACGGGTAATAATTAAAGATTACAAATATTTGAGCACTCAGTTTAGCTGAAAACAAAAGCGCAAAAACATGATTTGTATGCATGGTCCACATCACCATCGTAAATACTACATTTGATATTCATGAAACCTTGAATTGATGCTTCACTGAAAACCCAAATTCTTAGATACGATTCAAGAATGTAAACAATCATAGACTCTCATCAAACTCGAAGTACAGAATAGTGAATGTCTATTCTGTGCCCAGAGGAAGTAATCTGATTTGTTTTCGACCGAATTTCCACATATTTCCTGTGTTAAATGTGGTTTTCCACTGAAATCGATGTTTCATTCGACCTGGATAATCTAGTAGACTACTAAATTAGTTCACGGAAGTAACCTTCACTAATATCCTATTTCCCTGTTCGGTCGTGCTGTAATTTTTGGGAGAACTATTGTGGTTTCTTGGAGGAGTGTTCAGTTAAATAACTCACCGGATTTAATTTATAGAATTCCAGGTCAATATCTGACCTAGAAGGGGAGCCACTTAGATAAATGGTCTTGAAGAACTCTTCGGATGCATCAATAAATAAGAGTAATATTCATAGCATCGAAAACAGAAAAAAACTGCACTGTCTATTGAGATTACCTTCATAACAAGCGGTTACCTTTAGCGATCGATAAAGAATTATGAAAGATTGAGTGTAACTCTCTGAAATTTTCATGAAAAATCTCAGATCGTTCTGAAAAAATTCCGGGTTTTGATCTTCAAAGAAAAATTTGGACAGTTCTTAATCTCATCAATAATTGTCCCATATATAAATTTAAAAATCGTATTATGGCTATTCATGATGTTTCCGATTCTTTCTTGAAATGGGTTATAACTTTAAAAACAGATTTGATACGTACTTTTTGTATTCACTTCTTTTTTTTTGCTCTTGTCCTTTTATTTTTAGATTCGATGTGGGCAACTTGAAGTTGTCTCTGTGTTTATTGATAGAAGACCACTATTGAAGAAAGAAGTTCCTCAAATATATTTCAGCTAATTTTTGTACACACAATACACATGCGGGGAGCCAGGGTTTTTTTTCCTAGGATTTCATGTCATACGCCGAATTTATGGCACCCCGTCACTAACCCCTGCTAACACTACACGCTCTATCGTTTGTAAACCAAAAATTTGTTAGCCAAAAGTTCAAAAAATTTATATAAATATATATTAATATATATATATATAGGGTGAGTGTTTGACCACTGCGTCAATTTTAACTATAGGTTCTTGAGAAAAAGTTAAAAGCATTTTAAGTTTTCCAATTGGGCAAATACCACTCTGTAGTCCAGTTTAGTTTGAATGAAAATTACCATCCACAGCATCCACTATTGAATCTGAATTGTTTAAAAACATTATTTTCCCTCTGAGAAATCCACTCACTCATGTTTCATCAGATGATTGATTATATCGATTCAATTCCTTTCAACTTGAAATATCTCAAAAATGGTGCAATTTAGGGAAAAAGATGAGGAATTATTTTATCTGCAGAAAAACTAATGATTCTAGGAAGTACAAGATAGGGACCTTTAGTTCAAGTGATATTTGTTTTGCAATTTCAAATACAAGTACGGAAATTTTGGTGTTTCGGAAGCACGAAATGTCAATTATTCGCAAAAAATTAATTTAAGTGATAAAATTAACTAAAGCATGAATATTTCGAGAACTAATGCATGAAATGAAAAAAATTACTATCAATGTTTATTATGATGTTGCTGATCTGAGAATGTTGATTATATCATCATCATCAATATCAATAATGAACAATATGGAACGATTAATAATGAAATGTAGCTTAACTGGCAACGTTTCATATCGATTTGCTTCCACTCTCAATATTAAGAAAGTTTCTGTTATTAGCTTGAAATTCGATAGATTTTTTTATTACTGTAAGTACATAATGAATTACATTTAGCATTTGTACCCTCATTTCGAAGAATTACGATAACTAAAATCTACATTGTTTGCTTCAATATTACGTTGTTCCACATAAAAATAACCAATCAACTGACATCATAAAATTGAGTTCTCGCTGAATGAGGTCATAAATGAATGAAGGTGCCATAAAATGGATATTGTTGTATCTCATCCTTTCAACATCCAGAATTATCCATCTTTCACGATGGGTAACATCTAAATATATTTCATTGGCTATTAATTTTATTTGATGACGACTTTTCTTGACGATATATATCTCATCAGATCATTAGTACAAATATTTTCAGAAAAACATTCAATGAAAATTCAGGAGAATCTATCAATAATTCAGTATGCATGATAGTTAATAAATGAATCAGCTTGTATATCTATCATTTCATAAATTCTCTGTTGTGACGTGAATTATATCCCACATTTTATCTTTGCGTTTACATGGTATCACACCTAAATAATAACTTTCTCAGCAATTTCGATTTTCGTTAAATTCGATGAACTGTGGTAGGTTAGTTTCAACTTCAACCTGTGGAATTCATGTTGAATTACATGCCTTTCTCGAACTGTAGACAAATTTAAAACAGGTCAAAGAAAAAAGATTTCATCGCCAGAGATGAGTTATGCTCCACATGTACTGTTTCGGTTATAACGGAATAATTTTTTTAAGATTTTTCTAGGAATAAAAGAATCGTTGCATAAACAATATGGAAGTACCTCTTATTTCAATTTTTTCCAATAATAAATTGCCATTGACTGTCCCTACAGCCTTTTTAAAATCAATAAATGCCGCCAATTAAATATTGTCTTCGCCTATGTCTTCTAATCACATAAATCCACAACGGTACTCTCGCAGGAATGTTTTACTCTGAAGTCAGACTGATCGTCTACAATAATCAGTTGTTGTTCTGAAAGCTATTGATGCTGTGCGCCAACTGATATTGCAAGATCGTCATGTGACCTATCGTGAAATTAAGACAACCTTAGGCATACATTCAATATTGCTTGAACATTTGACCGTCAAAAAATTTTTTTCGCATTTGATCCCATACAATTAGTCAATCGCTCAAAAAAAGGATCCTGTCGATGGGTCGAAAGAAATACTCCAAAAATACAATCGTGGTGCTTCGAAGCACGTTTATGACATCGTGACAGGTGATGAATCTTAGATTTACGCGTATGAGCCCGTAAGTAAACAGAAGTCGACTGTATGGGCGTTTCAAGATGAGCCAAATCAAACAAGTTGCTATTCTTATAATTATGTTCGAATTTTTACGTTTTTCTTGTTTTCTACATTGAATATTTCATCAATCTGGTGCTAGAATATAGATAAATATTGTATATATACTCTTGTACATAACTGAGGATAGTGACTTTAGAATTCGAGTCGCTCCTAATCCCAGAACTCAATGTTGGGATCCGTTCCTATTTGAAAACAGGAATTTAGAAAATTTTGAAACCGGAAATGCTGTGAATTTGCGTAAAACGATCCAATAGGAATTTAGAAAGCACTGACGTGAGGTCAGAATGCTTTGGCGCTCTTGTTGACCTACTTGCGAGTAAATATTCAAACCATAACAAATCTATAAGCACTATGATCAGGGTAACAATAGTCTTTTCCGGTACTATGGGACAATGTGATGCAAATATGAACGCCTAATTAATGAACAAACCTATATCTCAAATTAAAAATAACTACTCATAATTTTCCCCAAGTTTTGTTCGAAACTATAATTCCCTTCCCTTAAAAACTTACTTCAGTGATTTTTTGAATTTTGACAACGTATATTATTTCAGCATTCGAGATTGAATTCTCTATGATTACCTGTTATGAAAAATTTTGATTAATATTACGCCAACTGACACTGATTAATGAGCCCGGCATTTGTCAATCGAATATCGATCTGTGATGGCCATCGTTTAAAGAAAATCATCGGGACGTATGTCATTTCTCTTTTCTCTAGAGTAAATGAAATAAATGGATCATATCTTTAGATGGGAAAGAGCTACAACAATGAAATTTGAGGATAAGTAAGATATGGATCACCTCAATATATTCACGAATTTTTATTGAAATCCGAAAAATATCTTATGAGATAGTTAGTATTAAAAAATTTTTTTCGGGAATTTTTAAAATTTTCTAGCACGACGATTTCTGCGAAATTTTGCGAGCCCTTTTGTTGTAGTCTCTCTCAACAATATTTCATGTGCCAACTTGATCGGATGGATATTCAAGTAGTTAGATAGATAGATAGATAATTTATTTGAGGATTGAGGATAAGTAAGATATGGATCACCTCAATATATTCACGAATTTTTATTGAAATCCGAAAAATATCTTATGAGATAGTTAGTATTAAAAAATTTTTTTTTGGAAATCACAACAATATTTCAAGTATCAACTTGATCGGATGGATATTCTAGTAGTTATTGAGGAAATAAAATTTCAGATGCTCATAACTACCGAACCATCCGACGGATTTGGCCCAATAACGAATTTGACCGAGATATTTGGACAATTAACCTTTTCTGAAAATATGAAAACTCTAGCTCATCTCTTTTGGTTGCTAGAGAGGATACGGCCGGCCACACTCAACTTTCGCCACAGATTCTTCATCAGGGAGTCGAACCCAATCGATTGAGACCACTTTCGTCTCGATATTCCAAAATTTAAGACATTTGGGCAAAATGATAGGCACTCTGTTCGGGTTAACAAGAGCGCCAAAAACGGGTAATAATTAAAGATTACAAATATTTGAGCACTCAGTTCAGCTGAAAACAAAAGTGCAAAAACATGATTTGTATGCATGGTCCACATCACCATCGTAAATACTACATTTGATATTCATGAAACCTTGAATTGATGCTTCACTGAAAACCCAAATTCTTAGATACCATTCAAGAATGTAAACAATCATAGACTCTCATCAAACTCGAAGTACAGAATAGTGAATGTCTATTCTGTGCCCAGAGGAAGTAATCTGATTTGTTTTCGACCGAGTTTCCACATATTTCCTGTGTTAAATGTGGTTTTCCACTGAAATCGATGTTTCATTCGACCTGGATAATCTAGTAGACTACTAAATTAGTTCACGGAAGTAACCTTCACTAATATCCTATTTCCCTGTTCGGTCGTGCTGTAATTTTTGGGAGAACTATTGTGGTTTCTTGGAGGAGTGTTCAGTTAAATAACTCACCGGATTTAATTTATAGAATTCCAGGTCAATATCTGACCTAGAAGGGGAGCCACTTAGATAAATGGTCTTGAAGAACTCTTCGGATGCATCAATAAATAAGAGTAATATTCATAGCATCGAAAACAGAAAAAAACTGCACTGTCTATTGAGATTACCTTCATAACAAGCGGTTACCTTTAGCGATCGATAAAGAATTATGGAAGATTGAGTGTAACTCTCTGAAATTTTCATGAAAAATCTCAGATCGTTCTGAAAAAATTCCGGGTTTTGATCTTCAAAGAAAAATTTGGACAGTTCTTAATCTCATCAATAATTGTCCCATATATAAATTTAAAATTCGTCTTATGGCTATTCATGATGTTTCCGATTCTTTCTTGAAATGGGTTATAACTTTATAAACAGATTTGATACGTACTTTTTGTATTCACTTCTTTTTTTTGCTCTTGTCCTTTTATTTTTAGATTCGATGTGGGCAACTTGAAGTTGTCTCTGTGTTTATTGATAGAAGACAACTATTGAAGAAAGAAGTTCCTCAAATATATTTCATCTAATTTTTGTACACACAACACACATGCGGGGAGCCAGGGTTTTTTTCCCTAGGATTTCATGTCATACGCCGAATTTATGGCACCCCGTCACTAACCCCTGCTAACACTACACGCTCTATCGTTTGTAAACCGAAAATCTGTAAGCCAAAAGTTCAAAAAATATATATATATAGGGTGAGTCTTTGACCATTGCGTCAATTTAAACTATAGGTTCTTGAGATAAAGTTAAAAAGTTAAAAGCATTTTAAGTTTTCAAATTCGGCAAATTCCCCTCTGTAGTCCAGTTTATTTTGAATGAAAATTACCTTCCACAGCATCCACTATTAAATCTGAATTGTTTAAAAACATTATTTTCCCTCTGAGAAATCCACTCACTCATGTTTCATCAGATGATTGATTATATCGATTCAATTCCTTTCAACTTGAAATATCTCAAAAATGGTGCAATTTAGGGAAAAAGATGAGGAATTATTTTATCTGCAGAAAAACGAATGATTCTAGGAAGTACAAGATAGGGACCTTTAGTTCAAGTGATATTTGTTTTTCATGCAATTCAACCTATCTGCACAGTAGTAGTGAGAAACCCACAAGAGCTGGAATAAATATATTGACGCCCAAATAGGCATGACTGTTATCAAAAACCTTCTACAAGAGATCATTTCAATTGATATTGTCGTTTAAATATTACAGGTGAAAATGCAATTTTTTTAAGAAATTTCAACACCCTTTATCTTTTGAACGGGGCTAAATTCGGAAAAATATTACAAGAAGAAAATATTTCTTTTGACGTCCTGAATCTATAGTTAAAATTAAACGCAGTGGTCAAAGACTCACACTGTATATATATACCTTTATCAATGTTTCTAATGTCGATCTCTAATCCAGACTTCATGAAACTTTCAGTAGGGATCATGAGGAATATGTTTTGTGACTTTTTTTGTGAAATTCACAATTGAGTTCAAAATCTACTTGGCTTTATAGAGAAGTGATTCGTACATATACACATAAATGTGTTCTCCAACGTGAGGTCTTATTGTGTATAATAATAGGTAATTAAAATAACCTCTGCTGCTTTTTGTCACTTAATGGTGATCATACTCATATTACGAGCAATACTAATCTCATTGTACTCTACAAACTGCATCGAAACCAGGATTTACGGCTAACAATGTGATGCTGTGTGTAAGGTGGAATTGGAAGGGAACTGTCCATTATGACCTGCTACAACCTAAAGAAACGATCAATGCTGAGCTCTACTGTTAACCATTAACCAGATAAAAACTAGCCTTTCAAAAAAAGCGTCCGGAATTTGCCAGCAGAATAGTTGTTGTGGTGCATCCTGATAACGCCAAACCACATACATTTTTGACGACCAGGAAGAAATTGCCTTTGCACCATCTGATTATCATTTGCTTCGGTCTCTGCAAAATTCTCTTGAGGTGGAAGATCAACTGGTCCAGATTTTTCACACTGATGGATGAAGATATTCCAAAATTGCGAAAAGTTGACTTCATAATAAAGAATCTATTTGGATTGATTAATATCGATCCCTTAAAAACATATAAAAAGTGCTGAGGCTGTCTGTTTACAATACATCCTTGTAAAATTGAAATTTTAACATTGTGACGCTATCATCTTAGCAGAACTTACTAACAGGTAAATATTTTTTTATGAAAAGGGGGCGCTACTAGCGGACTATCCTCTTGATCCTCGAACGCTTGTCGTATAACTTTCGAGAGAATAATGGACTCAAATTGGAGACACCCCCTTATTGGTTTCGGAGCATTGAAATTTCTGGATGAACTCAATTTTCATGATGCTCTATTTCGAAAGTTTATATTGAAGAAAACGAACCAACAAACAAATCAATAATAACCGTTCAGAAACAACGATCGTGTTTGCACTCAATATTGACTTCTGGAACAGTATGAATTATGTGCTTTGCAAGCATGTTTCATTTCACACAAGACATATTGCTAGTTGGTTTTAATTAATCTGGTTAGTTCAAGTGGGTTTGATGCTCTTAATTCTTGAATATTTATGTAGACGAGTAAACATATATGTCTACTGTCTAGCTAAGTCGAGAAATCTGGGGTAGCTTCCGTTTAATTTGATTAATTTATGGGAATATTCACTTCCTCATGAAAGCAATGCTGTTGAACCATGATGCGTATATAATTGAAAAATTAACCGGATTAAGAAGGATTATAAATGATAAGTAATTTGTTGAGTTATTTACTATTTCAATCATAAGGAATGATATGAGTAACATTTGTGCTTTCTTAACAATAAATGTTAAAAATTTCCGAAGCGTGCCTCAATGTGAATAAATAAATAAAAGCATGAATTTTTGATCTTGAGATATTACGACCACAACACAAATTTGTACGATCCCTTAAAGAATTAATTTCGAAATTTTCTTGAAAAAATTTTTAGCTTGATAATTTTTGCCAAAATTCTATAGCTATTCAAATTGAATTAATGAAGTTGAGACTCAGAAAAATTGATGAGAGTAGAATTATAGTGTAACAATATCAATAAATATCATTTTTTTCAATCCGTTTCGACGTATTCGTTTGTAGGAGAACGACAAAAAAAGAAAAAAGTGAAAGAATACGGGAGCTGAGCAAGACCAAAAGGAGAAATTATCTCACCTACCTAGAATAGAACAAATACTAAATTAAAAAATTTAGAAAGCACTGACGTGAGGTCCGATTGCTTTGGCGCTCTTGTTGAGCTACTTGCGAGTAAATATTCAAACCATAATAAATCTATAAGCACTCTGATCACGTGAACAATAGTCTTTTCCCGTACTATGGGACAATGTGATGCAAATATGAACGCCTAATGAATGAACAAACCTATATCTTAAATTAAAAATAATTACTCATAATTTTCCCCAAGTTTTGTTCGAAGCTATAATTCCCTTTTCCTAAAAACTTGTCAGTGCTTTTCTGAAATTTGACAACGTATATTATTTCAGTCACCGAGATTGAATTCTATCTCTATGATTTCCCGTTATAAAAATTTTTATTAATATTACGCCAACTGACACTGATTAATCAGCCCGGCATTTTTCAATCGAATATCGATCTGTGATGGCCATCGTTCAAAAAAAATCATCGGGACGTATGTCATTTCTCTTTTCTCTTGAGTAAATTAAAGAAATGATCATATCTTCAGATAGAAAAGAGCTACGACAATGAAAATTGAGGATAAGTAAGATATCGATCACCTCAATATATTCACCAATTTATTGAAATCCGAAAGATATCTTATGAGAAAGTGAGGATTAAAAATTTTTTTTGGGAATTTTTAAAAATTTTCTATTGGCCATTGTTTCAATACATTTTTGACCACCTTTCTGACAATTTGTGGATACCACTCCAATAAAATTGTTCGTCTTTTAAAACAAACCAACCAGGTACCCAATTTTCGACCTCCTCGTAGGAACCAAAGTGCTACTCAGCCCATGCGTGTACCACCGAAGAAAACAAATGGTAGTCGGAAGGAGCCAAGTCTGGTGAATATGGCGGGTGGGGTAGCAACTTCCAGCCAAGTGTTTTGATTGTATCCTGAACCGGTTTAGCTTTGTGTACAAAATTACCTTGCCGTATCTTCTGTCCCATTCTGGTCGTTTCTCGATCAATGCATGGTTCAAATTTATCATTTGTTGTCGGTAGCGATTAGTATTAACGTTTTCATCAGGTTTTAGGAGCTCGTGGTACACCAAACACACAGCATTGTCTTCTTCAATCTGGTTTTTGAGTCGATGTTGATGGTTGTCCCGGATTAACCCATGATTTTTTGCGTTTAGGATTCTTAAAATAAATCAATTTTTCATCAAGTAAGAATCAAGTGAGAATCCGATGCAGAACCGAATTGCTATCGTGTTTGTGAAGCAAAATTTCACAAGTGTTTTTTCGGTTTTCCATCTGTCTTTCATTCAATTCATGTGGCACCCATTTTCCACACTTTTGGATCTTTCCCATAGGTTTTTAACGGTCAGACATTGTTTGTTGTGCAACATTTAACATTTCTGGCCTTTGCTTTTGATTCCAAGTGTCATCTCCATCCAATGTCGTTTGCAATTCGGCGTCTTCAAACTTTCTTGGTGGTCTTCCACGTTCTTCATTCCTCACATCAAAATGATTATTTCTGAACCGTTAAAACCATCTTTTGCTTCTGATACTGCATGGTCACCATACAGTGTGGAACAGCCAAATGGAATAAATTCGATAACGAATAAATGAGAGCGTGTTTGGAAAAACGCTTGGACAGGGCGATTTGTATTTTTAACTGAGCATTTTTTCAAAAAAAAAAAATTATATAAGGTGCGTCATGTGACAGTGGCCAATACCCACTTTCTTATTTTAAATGCAAGCCCCTGTATATTATTATTTTTTTGGATTCTTCAGAGAATTCTAGACATAAATCATGTACAATGTCCTATATCTATCTTCAACTGTTTCGAAAATATTAAGTGTTTTCAGATTTATTACAAAAATTAACATTTGCATTTAAAATAAGAAAGTGGGTATTGGCCACTGTGACATAACGCACCCTATATAATTTTTTTTAAATGCTCAGTTAAAAATACAAATCGCCGTGTCCAAGCATTTTTCCAAACACGCTCTCATTTATCCGTTATCGAATTTATTCCATTTGGCTGTTCCACACTGTATGCCTCGACAAACATTCGATGTGACTCTGCAGCAGAAAACAAAAATTGATTCTTTCCTTGAATCATCACGAAATTCGACATTTTTAACACGATGAAAAAATATGATGTTGTCTGTTCAATGACTTGATGAATGCTAAATATGTTTTACAGATGTCATAGCGAACAAACAAAAAAATAAAGGCTCATTCATTATCCCTATCGAGACATTTGTATCTTTACACTCACTTCATACCTGTATACCTGGTATATCATATATATTCATGGACTTTAGGGTGTCTTCGCCCTCAAGTGTTGACGCACATGATTTTATGTAAATTATTCATTGCGCTGGATGTTCAAATATTTATGAATTCATTGAAATTGCCGACAAATGGACTTCATTCAAATTTATAAGCGTCATGTTTTGGATTGGTAATTTCATCATGGCAATAACTGAATTTTATGTGCATACTTATTCCTAATGCTGTTTGTCTGATCAAAATCGATGAAACATTGAATAGGTAGTAAAGACACATCCTGAAAATTTATGACCTCATGTTAGTCATTTGCAAAAGCAGATTATAGTGCATAAACACGAAAGGCGATTCCATATATTTGATTACTCAGAGGAAATTTCAGACAATCTAGGCCATACATAACAATAATGTAATCTTTTTTCTGTATAAAATCCAGGAAATACACTCATTGAAAAACAACAAGTTGATTAATGCCAAATGAGAACTGTATCTCCGGTGTGGTTGATGATGGATGATTATTTGGGCTTATTCACCATCTTCTTCCTACCAACACTTCAATATACATCTTATATCGTTCTAAACGTTTACAATTTTCATCTCGATAATTAATGTAATTTCGACTGTTTTTCAAATGAGTGTCGCGTTTGCACTCACCGGAGCAAAAATAACAACCAGTAGGTAATTCGAAGAGCTGTTTGGAGATGTTCACGCTAGATGAGTTGAGGTACATCACTATGGATGTAACATGGAGACTCAATATCTTTCCTGAATCGAATCTGCTGAGTGTTCAAAAATGGGCTGGGAAAAAATGGGCTCTGTGTTTTAGAATGCGCATAGAAATTTATTCATTGACTAGTTGGAACATGAACAAAAAATCAGAAAGATGCTCCGTGAAAAGGTGAGGAAGTGATTGCTAATACTAAAGGACCCTGTAATCAAACCATGCTACGTCCCTGACATATTAATTTCCCGATAAATCCACCTATTCAAATTCTCCCAAAGTAATTTCGTTCACATCTGCAGGCAACGATGAATTGAAATTTTCAGTTTGCCTCGGCATATGGCGTCCTGAATCAATAACATCATGCTCATCAAAGAAAAATCCTTCAACCAGATTGTATCCCGCTGTGAGAGATTCCAATTATATTTATCAATTATTCCGAATGTGAATTGCCAAACATGCCCGGTTGGAGTAATAACTCATGAAGAAGTTCATGCTCTGCTTTATCATAAAACTTGCACGAGCCACTGGATTAGGGAGTAATTAGCGGATTTTAGCACTAAAAATGCCAATGCATGAAATAATTTTGAGTCGTAAAATCTGCAGAAAATGTTCTATGCCATTAACGATTTCTATTAAGTTTGGATATACAGTTATTCCACCAACTCTATACCTGGTCCTCCACCTATTAGGTTGCGTTCCAATAGGGGCTGAAGCGAGAATTAAAAAACTTCATAATAGAACTGATCTCCTGTGAATGGTTTATCAAAAAAAGTATGTAACTACAGAAATGAAAAATGTATTTCATGATCTCTCTAGATAGTTGTAAATTATAATGAAATTTGATTTCATTTAAAAAGGCTCATTTTTTGCTCTTGAAATTAATTGATTAAGAATGGTCTAAATTTTATTAGAAAAATCAAATCCAGGAATTCTTTTTGGAGGATTAGAAATGAGATCCTTATGGAACATTTCGTAAGAGTTCCACTCAATTCTTTCATAATTCTTTATCGCTAATGTTCATATTGAGAAACGTATTATACCATAATGGTTTAGGATAGAATAACAGTATTTGATTTTCAGGGTTTAATAATATTCAAAATATTCGGGCAGTGCCCTTTTACTAGCCTGTTAAAAACATTATAAACAATGTAAAAAACACTGAGAACAAACAAATAATTTAAATAATTATAAACCCCTAAAACACTTCGTTGGATAGAGATCTAATTCTTTTTATTTCCTTCTAAATAATTAATTATTAAAGTTATTTCCCAACTTATTTGTTGGATATCATTGAGGTTGTGATTTTAATTGATTCTAGATTTGTCACGTCGATTATGATTTCTTCTTCTTGTTTGTTTTCGTTGGTCGGTTTATTTGAGAATTCTCTAGATTTCTTATTTATTTCTCGGTCTAACACTACAGTTTCGTCATATCTGAATGTATGTCCATTCTGTCTGTGGTTTGGAGTATTTGTGTCCTTTCAATCTGTCTTTTAATTTTTGTTCTTATATATAAACCCTCACAATTATTGCAATCTAGATAATTTCTCGAAATGATCCACATAAAATAAAACGAAAAATCCATTAATGACAGATCAGACATTAGATACCTTCACAACATTTACTCCACTCTTTTGAACAGTATCGAATAAACCGACCAATGAAAACAAACAAGAAGAAGAAATCATAAATGACGTGACAACTCTAGAATCAATTAAAATCATAACCTCAATGATATCTAACAAATAAATTGGGAAATAACTTGAAATAAATTATTTAGAAGGTAATAAAAAGAATTAGATCTCTATACAACAAAGTGTTTCAGGACTTTATAATACTTATACAATGTTTGTTTGTTCTTATTGATTTTTACATTGTGTATACCTAATGTTTTTTACAGGCTAAAAAAAGGGCACTGCCCGAAACGTCGCCAATTTTTATTATATTTTGAATATATTAAACCCTGAAAATCAAACACTGATATTCTATCAGAAATCATACAGGGTAAATACTTCCATTCGATAATGGTTTAAGCGACTTCAATTTGGGAATTCTATTTTGTAGAATGTATGAAATAATTGGAAAACAATAGGAAAATAATGATCTTTGCTCCAAGAATTCAGGGCTGTTGTCTGTCTTCGAATATGGGGAGGGACAATGTTAGACAAAACCGGTAACCAATGAACCGGTGTAAATCTTATGGTGCCAGTAATTATTCTCATCGATGTATTCATTTTTGCATAAATTTTTTGTGTATGTACACTATAAAATCAAAAAGAGCAACAAGACACATCTGCAGAAAAGACTAGGGCTAGAGATGCTGTGCGAAGAGTGGAAGCATCAGCACCCCAAGATGATCCAGCTAATTCCTGAAGAATATTATTCCATGTTTTCAATTTCAAGCTCAGATCATCTAAATGAGCCTTGTAATTGAGAGATGAATCTAATTTAACTCCTAAGTATTTAGAATAGAAATTATGTTCGATAGGAGAATCATTGAAAGTTACAGCTAATTTTCTATATTTCTCATGATTATTCGTGGGCAAATCACTAATATTAATTGAAAAATGAAGTGGGCAAGAACCGACCCTTGTTGAAGACCGTTTTTCAATGTTTTGAAACTCTTATTGTCAACAAAAACACGAAATCTCCGATGGGATAACATAATTTCTAATGATCTTACCATTTTCTTACAACAATGGAACTCAATTTCATTCTCTACTTTATTCATGAAATAGCACCATAAATAAAACCCACCCTACACCCTTGATTCCATTCTCAACATTATCACCAACCGCTTTGAAGTGTGTTTCGTTAAAACAGCCATCCAACAAAGAACTTCACCTGTAATTTCGCAATAAAAAGAAGACTTCAGATGGTAGTAGCTCTGGTTAATCAAGTTGTTAAGGCGGGTAATCCCAAAGTTAATCTCGTGATTTCGAATTCTCCAATGCCCCCGGATCGCCAATGTTTTATGCATGGCGTTTGGTTCAAAGGCCATCAATATGTTCGAGTTTTTAACAGATTACATTCCTACCAGGCAGTTCTCGGTGGATTTTACGAGAGTTTAGTCTGTTTGGATGGGTTCGGAACGTGTGATTGAGCTTACATCATTTTTCATGTTCACAGAGGTAGATTGGTATTGCTCATCTATTTTTCGTTTAGGATAATATAAAACCGAAGAAGGAATGGTCTCACTGAATAACGAATCAAGAAGTGCATGGATACAGACAATTTTTTTCAAATTTTGACAAATAAAGTATACATTTCAAAACTCATCGACGTTTTGAAAGGTCTTACTTCTCATAACTAGTTAGAAAAAGTTATTATATGATAAAGTAAATAATGAAAAGTAAATTATGCCATTGATTGTGAAAAGTAAATAGATTTATTATTCAGGTAGCTTCAACACGTGATTGCGAAAATTATTTATAAATATTAATTACACAATTAAGTAACATTGCGGACAACAAAGGTTTTGTGTAGCATTAATTTGGGTGTTGTCCAAGGCCTTTTCTCCAAGAAAGGTTGGCGCAATCTTTTGTTTATCAATTATGGAATTCTGCACGTAACCTTCAGCAACCGTATTAGATTTTCATCATACATGATAGAAATTATGTTCGATAGGAGAATCATTGAACATAATTTCTATCCAAAATACTTGAATGATCTGAACCTAAATCTGAAAACTAGGAATAATATTCCTCAGAAATTAGCTGGATCATCTTGGGGTGCTGATACTTCCACTCTTCGCACAGCATCTCTAGCCCTAGTCTTTTCTGTAGCTGCGTATTGTTGCTCTGTTTGGTTTAATAGTGGACATACACCAAAAATTGATGCACAGTTGAATATATCTATGAGAATAATTACTGGCACCATAAGATCTACACCGGTTCATTGGTTACCAGTTTTGTCTAACATTGTCCATCCCCGTATTCGCAGACAGACTGCAGCTCTGAATTCTTGGAACAAACATCATTCTTTTCCTAATTTTTCTCCAATTCTTTCATACATTCAACAAAATAAAATTCGAAGATTAATGTCACGTAAATGTTCAATAAAGGTCTCATTTTTGATCCTTCTGAAAAAGTTCCGGGTTTCGATCTTCCGAGAAAAATTTGGACAGTTCTTAATCGTTTGAGAAGAGTTCAAGGTCGTACCAATAGCATGCTATTCGGATGGAACTCAGTTCCAAGCGCAAGTTGTGAATGTGGATATGCAGAAGAAACAATATCTCATCTCATCAATAACTGTCCCATATATAAATTTCAAGATGGTTTAAGGGCTTTTCACGATGTTTCAGATTCTTTCTTGGAATGGGTTATAAATTTTAAACAAATTTAATATGTATATTCTGTATTCAGTTCTTTTTTCTGCTTCTGTCTTTCGATTTTCAGATTCGATATGTGCAACTTGAAGACGCCTATGTGTTTAACAACAGAAGACTACTCTTGAAGAAAGAAGTCCCTCAAATATTTTTAAGTTCATTTCTGTACACACAATAGTACTTATGCGGGGAGGCAGGGTTTTTTTTGTATGGCACCCCGTCACCAACCTCAGCTAACATTTGTTTGTATGCCAATAGTTCAAAAGAATATATATATCCTACATGATGTTTGATTCCCAGCAAATCAGCTCCAGAATCTGCAGGCAGCGTAGTCGATGACTGCCGAAAATAGTGACCATACTACAATGAAGGATCAGGCAACTTTGAAAATTGGGCAATACTTTTCGGCAAATTTACAAATGTGTTAATACCTACAGGTTAAGGTTCACATCTCCCATGCCACATTTGACAAAAAATCTGTCAGCTCAACATTTGATGGCCTCACAAAATTACCTTATTTCCCTATTCCAATTCTTGGTGGGTTTGCAAACCTTTCCAGTGGTTTCTTAGTAGAAATAAGCTTTTTATCCCACATATTGTCCCCCTCTCATTAAAAATCGACCCCTCTGAGCGTTTTCACGAATTCTGATTCATTGTTGAGTTATTGAAAGTGGACACTTTTGAATGAGACACCCTATATATGTCTGCGATGGATTTATCTTGAAGACTCACAACACAGATAATTATCCAGAAAGCATCCTGCATTCACAAAATACGAGGTTGCCTTTTATATTTCGGTATTAGGGAACAAAAACAAATATTAATCATCATAAATCGCTTTATTGTTTTCAAAATATACCACATTAAGGTCTATACGCTTCTGCATGCGTTTGAACCAATTGTCGAAGCACTTTTGCAGCTCTGATTTAGGTATCTCCAAAACGTGCATTATGAACACATCAACCGCTTCTTCGGGTGTCGAAAAACGTTGACCTCTCATTTTATTTTTTACGTACGAGAATAAAAAGAAGTCATTCGGTGCCAAGTCAGGACTATACGGCGGATGACTCATTAAGTCGATGTTTTGAGTGCTCAAAAATGCAGTTGTTTGAGCCAATGTGTGAGAGTTCTCATTGTCGTGGTGAAGAGATTGATCCGTCTTCGGCGGTTGGTTTTCCTGATTTCTTGGAAGCCAACTTGCAAACAAATGGTTGTGCACCACTCAGAATTGAGTGATCTGCGTTGTTCTAGTGGTACGATTGCGACATGTCCAGTTTTTCCGACAAAACAGGCGACTATTTGCTTGGAAGTGCTTGTTTACTTCCTCCCGAAATATAAAATGCAACTCTCGTATAATATTCCGAATAGCTCCCAGAAATTAATAAATCCCGAATTTCACTATGAATTTTCAGCTACCGAAATGAAAGAGCAGTAATATATCAAAATTCCCCTAACTTATTCAGCAGTTGTGTCAGCAATTTTAACTTTCATTACTCGGATTTCAAAAAGCTCTTCGCCTACATTGAAGTGTAACTTTCTTTCCATCTTGTTTCGCTACTCTCTTGTACTTGTTCATTATAAACTAATCAATCTTCTGTACCCTAAGGGTTGACGAGAATATAAAATTTGTTAGTTTCAAGGCAAAGGATGCCTGTCAGCATTAAATAATATTTCTCTTTATTGCAAAGTCAAACGTCCCACAACGAAAAGGGGGATGGTAAGTCAACTCAAGAATTGGAACTTGAAATTCAGTACGAAGTAGAATTTTTTACAGTAGATAACACTGACCAAATGCGAGTTACTGTTGGGCACGGAGAATTTCTTACAAATCTGCAGACACAAAAGTGAAATTATGGCATTTTCAATGCTGAATGAAATCCATAATAATCACGTGAAGAGCACGAATTTTATCAAATTTTTTGGTATCGTAGAGTTTCATGGTGGCAGACTACTTGATACAAGGTTATCCAATAAGAGGTGTTATTTTGAATAGCCCGCTATATCGGTAGATGTCGCTTTTAAAGCTGTCATTTTTTGACATTTGACAAGTAGAAACTACGCCATTAATAAAAATGGTACGATACACGCTTCAACAACACAGTGAAATTATTAAAATTCACTATAAAAATGGTGAAAATTTGGCAGAGACGTGTCACCAAATCCACTCGGCTCCAGAGAGTGCACAAAGTACCTCCTCGGATAGCTCTAGAGCTGAGACTACTTATAAAGGGGCGCCACTCTCTTTTATTATAATACAAAGAAAAAAAAGAGGAAAGTACACTAAAGATCTCAGGGTCGCAAAAGAGAGAAAATAACGAACGCACTCACAGGATGCCAAACGAGCCCGATCACACAAGCGGGAGGTAGTGGCTGGTAGAAAGAATATAGAGCAATTATTTAATAATATAATGAGCCCAAATGAAATACACAAGGTCCCTCAAACGAGGATATATCTTGCAGAAGGTAGATCACTAACTAGTTCTTACTTCACAACCCGAATATTCGATATAAGGCTTTATCTCTTACTAAACAAACAGTAATATCACCCCAAGGTATATACTTAGAGCCTCGATGGTAATCGTTACAAATAGCTCTTTACTTATAACTAATCGACCTTCTCGATAGGTCTGATTTTATGTACTAAACAGTATTCACTGAATTGGGCCTCTTTGATACTAATCAGTCTTAACTAAATTCTACAGACTAACCTTCTATAACAGTCTAGGTCGTGGCTTGACTGAAGTACAAAAGGATATAGTTTCTTAATCCATAATTATTCTCACAGTCTCGTAGATGGAAACTGGGCTCAAATATATTCCTGGGCCAACGTAGTACAATTTCTCACAGTAATGCGCCCTAGGTAGACGACAGGTGTGGTATCTTAGATGGCGAAATCTGGTGGAGGTCCCCAAAGACAGCTCCCACGGCAGTTCGACGGTAATTAAAAAGGTAGCCTAGACAAACAGCTCGACGACTTCAAAGACAGTTCAGAATCTGCGGTAGCTCGCAACGGTACAATAATAATTCCCAATTCGAAGCAAAATGATGCTAAAATACGAACAAAAATCTATAATACCTCGTGACAAACATAGGTTAACTCACCAATCACAAGTCGTTTTTCCAAACAAATACGCCACTCCGCTAAAGCGCAAAAATATCACCAACGAACAAACCAAACCAACATGATAAGATTTCTCTCAGGGCTTCAGTTAAAATCCTGTTCAGATCCGCAAAATTGCGATTAATTACTCCAGGAAATTCCAACCAAATATGCGGGAAGAACGACGTAATCGACAACCTACTTCACATGCACAGACTAAGACCACCGACAACAGTTCATTGAAACGTACGAGATAAGCTGGTAAACTACTGCGACCAACGTCACCAGTTCGATTGGCAGGTACTAACTGGAGCGGGAATTTTGAAATCGTGACACTCCCCCTTTTCCTCCGCAGGAGGTGAGCTCAGTATAAAAATGGTGAAAATTTGGCAGAGACGGTTCGTAAAACTCGACAATTTTTGGGTAGTCGTGAAGCACCTTGTCGGACCGCAATATAGAAATTGGTGGAAAAATTCGAGCTGTTGGGACAAGTTAGTGATGTGAAGAATAAAACCCGTGCACGTCGCTCAAGAACAACTGAGAATATTGCTACTGTAGCCGAAAGTGTTGAAGAAAACCCAGGTTTATCCATTCCTCGTCGTTCTTTGGAGTTAGGGATTCCACATTACACCGTATTTTGCATAAAGATATGGGTCTTAAGGCTTATAAAGTTCAGTTAACACAAGAACTTAAGCCGGCCGATCATCAACAACGTCGTGTCTTTGCTGATTGGGTAGTTGAAATGCATGAAAATGATCCGGAATTCCATCGAAAAATCATCTTCAGTGATGAGCCCCATTTCCACCTCGGTGGCTTCGTCAACAAACAAAATTGTCGCATCTGGGGCTCAGAAAATCCAAGAGTTATTGTTGAAAAGCCTCTCTATCGTCAACGTGTGACTGTTTGGTGCGGACCATAACGGCGGAGTCATTGGATCTTACTTTTTCGAAAATGAGGCTGGAGCAACATTTACGGTGAATGGATTGCGCTATCGAGAGGTGATTGACGATTTTTTATGGCCGGAATTGGATCGTATTCTCAAGCGACAAAGGTACGTGAATCTTTGGTTCCGGCCAAATCTCAAGCTGCCCACAGTAAAGAGTACGAATGCTGTCAGGAGTTGAAAAGAAAAAATTTGGTGGGCGGTGTGAGCGATCATTTTTGTTAGCATATTTCCAAGATTTGGTATGTTGCTCTGATTCTTGTTATTCTTGATGTATGATTAATTCATTCGATCCCCAGTCGCAGAAATATTCTCCTAACACGTTATGTCCGAAACTATCGATGTTAAGATCTATGCTACATTTGAAGGAAAAAACTGATGTCAAATTATTCGATGAAGTCGAAGCATTTGTTAAAAAGAAAAATAAAGGATACGTTCCTAAAAAATCAACAGTGTCGCCCCGGGAGCAGCTCAAGACATTATTGAGTGAAGCTCCTAATGACGTTTTTTTGATGTATAAGATAAAAGTTTCATTTTGATTTCTTCTGTTGATATATATATTCTTTTGAACTTTTGGCTTACAATATTCTGTTGATAAGGTTTTTACATTCATAATTTTGAAGGTTGTTTTAATAATGGAAATCATTGGCGCCTGCAGAACACAAGAGTTGGTGAATATGCTATCATCAGATATCGAAGATTATGGGTCTGTAATCATAATCACAGTCTCAAAGACTAAGACTGAACAGAATATCCACTATAATTGATGAAGAAGATCTGGGTGCTGCTCGTTTGGTCAGGGAGTATTCGGCATTGCGTCCGCAAGGCGTTCTCAGGTTCTTCGTAGTTTTTAGGAATAAGAAGTGTACTCTTCAGCCTGTCGGTAAAAATACCTTCGGAAAAATTCCGAGTAAGGTTGCTGAATGGTTGGGTTTAGATAATCCGAAAACGTATACAGGCCATTGTGGAGAACGATCATCCGGGACATTGGTTGCCGATGCCGAAGTCTCAATGACAACACTCAAGAGCTATGGTGGTTGGAAAAGTTCGTCTGTTGCAGAAGGCTATCTGGCTGACAGTATGCTGCACAAAAATAAGATAGCGAAGATGATAGCAGGTGTGGAGGGAGAGCCATCTGCAGCATCTTTGAAGACCGTTTTGGGAGAATCGTCCGAGACTGCTGCTGCACGGAATGTTCTCAAGAAAACTGCAATCTCGTCGACGAATAATTATGAGCAAGATATTTCTTATTGAATGATTGTTTGGGCTATTGCCATCATCTATTTTGGATGTAATGATTTCCGACGTTTCGATAGACATCTTCTATCTTTATCAAGGAGAAAAGTAAGAAACCTTTTGAAAATTATCAATTTTCAAAAAGTCAATATTGACAGAAGTCATGAAAGAAAATGAACGATGTTATATACTCATCTGTGATATGATGATCTTGGATCGAATTATCGGCGTCCAAACTTCTGGCAGATCTATAGATGGAGCACTTATGGAATCAGGTGTTATTTTCATAAATGCTGCTTCTTTGATTTTTCTTCTTGCAAGTTTTTCTTCTTTTTATATTATTGATGCTTCATCCCTTTTTATACGATGATTCTCATCTACAGCATGTTGGACCAACCTGGATTTGTCGCTGTCTAGTACTCGTAGAAGCTTCTGATGTTCTTTTATTCGTACACTCGGAGGGCGTTTAGTTTCTCCGATGTAAGATCTTCCGCACTCGCAAGGTAATTCATATATGCAGTTCTTTGTCCTTTGTGTCTCATTATTAGGCTTAACTTTTGTAAGTTTAGCTCTGATAGTGTCTTGAGTTTTGAATGCAGTCGTTATGTTGTAATGAGAAGAATTGGAAATAGATACAACATAACGACTGCATTCAAAACTCAAGACACTATCAGAATAGAATAGAATAGAATAGATTTATTCATGTTAACACCAAAATAGGCTTACACTCGTCACATTATACAATATAAAATTATTGTCAGATATTAACAATTTTGCATTTTAAAAATACTTCTACACTAAAAAACACACTTTCAACAAGAAAAGACTTCAATCTGTTTTGAAAATTCTTCATGGGCAGATTCCATACATTCTTCGGGATTTTGTTATAAAGTTTGGCTGCCAAATAAAATGGAGCCTTCTGCGACCTACTGAGCCTGGCATAAGGTAAATGAATATCATGTTTACCTCTAGTATTATAATCATGACCATCCTTATTTTGTACCCAGTTTTCATGATTTCTATGGGCGTAAGATAAAATCTCATACAGGAACAGACAGGGCAGCGTTAGGATCTTGAATTTCTTGAATGATAATTTACAGCAATCTCTGTATCCCAAACTATCCATCACTCGTATAACCCTTCTCTGGATCCCGAACACCCGCCGAAAATCACTGCATGAGCCCCAAACCACAATTCCATACCTGGCATGTGACTCAAAAAGAGCAAAATAGGCTGTCCTCAAAACAGGTAACGAAACGGAGGCCGACAGATTCCTCATCACAAAAGCGTTCCTAGCTAATCTGCCACACAGAACATCAACATGAGCCGCCTAGGTGAGCCTTGCATCCACATGGATCCCCAGAAACCTGACATCCCTCCTATCAGCATCTCGGTTCGAGACCACAAGCTTCTCCGTCTTCCCATCATTCACACATAGGGCATTACCCGTAAACCATTCACCAGAGCTAAACTTACAAAAGTTAAGCCTAATAATGAGACACAAAGGACAAAGAACTGCATATATGAATTACCCTGCGAGTGCGGAAGATCTTACATCGGAGAAACTAAACGCCCTCTGAATGTACGAATAAAAGAACATCAGAAGCTTCTACGAGTACTAGACAGCGACAAATCCAGGTTGGTCCAACATGCTGTAGATGAGAATCATCGTATAAAGTGGGATGAAGCATCAATAATATCCAAAGAAGAAAAACTTGCAAGAAGAAAAATCAAAGAAGCAGCATTTATGAAAATAACACCTGATTCCATAAGTGCTCCATCTATAGATCTGCCAGAAGTTTGGACGCCGATAGTTCGATCCAACTTAAAAAGATCATCATATCACAGATGAGTATATAACATCGTTCATTTTCTTTCATGACTTCTGTCAATATTGACTTTTTGAAAATTGATAATTTTCAAAAGGTTTCCTACTTTTCTCCTTGATAAAAATAGAAGATGTCTATCGAAACGTCGGAAATCATTACATCCACAATAGATGATGGTAATAGCCCAAACAATCATTCAATACGAGCTCCATCATCAACAATATCTCGTCATCAACAAGATATTTCTTCTTCCTTTGTATGTGGTGGAAATACATTTAGTGGAAATTTCAACAATTGCAGTTTCCATTTTGTTACTAAATAAAGAAATAAAATATGATTTGACGTGAGTGTGTTATGACACATGGTAACTAGGGCGATATAGCTCAATATGGGTTCGATCAGAAAAGAAAGCTTTAATTGTAGATGGTATTTTACCATATACAGGCCAACGTTGAAATTGAATCTTGAAAGACCTCAACCTTTTATAAAATCCAGTTTGAATCATGATTATAGTCCTTTTAATGTTACATACATACAATGATCGATTTATTTTGGATAGTTCTGTACTGGAATAAGAATCATGTAATTAAATGTTCAAGAATGTTGAATTAATGTGGAATAACATAATTTTATATAACCTTTAATGGACAATTCATCAATATTAGTCAGTCTAATTTCACCCAAATGTTTGCCTATTGGTCTAAATTAAAACGACAAAGCTCTTTATGTTGCCATTTCCGAAAAGTTTTCATCTTGAGGGACGACGAGTGCCATCGATGTCAATTTTGTTCTTTCAGTCGATTATCACAGCTGTGTATAATTGGTGTTCAGTAATAACGTAGAACGAAGTTTGTCAAAGAGCAAGGAAAGTGGTTGTTTCCGACAAATCCTGTGATAAGAACCCAGCTGTTTTCGAAACTACGTTGTTTGAAGCTTCATTCCCCCAATTAAATTAGGCTAATGGTCGTAGCATCTGCAGCTGTTTCAGCATGCACAACAGATAATAAAAATTTCGTTTCATCCTGATCAGTTCAAGAAATTCAATTGGCCATTTTTTTTTCAATATTGTCAGCTTTTTAACATCTAATATTTACCTTGAGAATAACAGAAGATGTCAGTCGAAAAGTAACAATAAGAGATGGTGTTTGATTCCCAAATAGTAATTTTACACTCGTTGGATTACGACTAGAAACCACTATTTTTAATAGCGATCCTTATCAAGTTTCTAAGTCAACAGGAGTTAAAAAAAATAATACACTTACTGGTCTTGTCGAATCCTAGAGAATCGAATTCTGGGCAACTGTGATTTGCTGTATGACCTGCAGGAGTATCCGGCCAACATGACCATTTATCGAATCTACTTCGACAAAATGGCTCTGAAAAAAACATACAATTTTAAAGTAATCAGATTGTTCAACATATTTCGTTGAAACAAAATGCATTCATCCATATACAGTCTTCGACTATTACATTGATATTAACCGTAGATTCTTGAGATCAAAATATTTTTGTCCTATACCATTTTTTGAAATTCAGCTCCGTTAAAAAGATTGAGGGTATTGATTTTTGCATATAACGGGTGGTCCATCTAGTGTTTGGAATTTTAACTACCGATTATTTGACATTATAAACGTCAACTATTCTTTTTGACGTGACTAATATTTAGTTGAAAGTTTGAAGTTTACGAAATGGGACGCTATTCGCTTGAAGAAAGTTGGGAAATATTAAAAACTTATTTCCAAAGTGGTGAGTCTTCTACTCAAACTGTGAGAAATTTAAGAAAAAAATTCGACAAAAAATGTTCCAAAACCCAATTTGTGGATCAATTTGTGAAGCGTGTTCGTGAAACCGGAATGTTGGTGGATAAACCAACACGTGTACGTACACGTCCGGTCCGTTCAACCGAAAATATTGCTGCTGTGGCTGAAAGTGTACGTGAACAACCATCAACATCAGTTTGGCATCGTTCTCAACAATTGGACATTTCACGCACTTCTTTGATGCGAATTTTGCGTAAAGATCTTGCCATGAAGCCGTATAAAGTTCAATTGGTGCAACAGCTAAAGCCAATTGACCATCCAAGTCGTCTACTCAAGACACACCCAAGTCGCAAATTGGGCGGAAAATTGTTTGGCGGAGGATAACGAATTTTATCGAAAAATCATCTTTTCGGACGAAGCTCATTTCCACCTCGGTGGTTATGTTAATAAGCAAAATTGTCGCATCTGGGGCACAGAAAACCCGCACGTCGTCATAGAGAAGGCAATGCACCCACAACGAGTGACTGTTTGGTGCGGACTTTGGTCTGGCGGCATCATCGGTCCATTTTTCTTTGAAAATGAAGCAGAAATCGTCGTAACCGTCAATGCCGAGCGCTACCGCGCAATGTTGAACGATTGGTTCTTTCAAGAAATTGAAGCTAACGACGATGTTTGGTTTCAACAGGACGGTGCAACGAGCCATACAGCACACGCCACAATCGATGTTTTACGCCGCATTTTCGAAATCGAATAATCAGCAAAAATGCTGATGTGAATTGGCCACCAAGAAGCTGCGATCTGACGCCATTGGATTATTATCTTTGGGGAGCGGTGAAAGATAAGTGTTACGCCAACAATCCAGAAACAATTCAAGACCTCAAGATCGAAATTCGAGCTGCTATTCGTGAAATAGAGCCCCAAACAATCGAAAATGTATTAAAAAATTGGCTGGAACGAATAGGCTACTGCCAAGTCAGCCGTGGTGGTCATTTGGCCGAAATTATTTTTCATAAATAAATGTCATGAACCAACCTTTTAAATAAATGTTCAACCATTGGAAAATATTGAGCAGTTTTTTTTTATAGCAAAATTAAATTCCAATTTTTAAATGGGCCACCCATTATCTTCGTAGTGGATGTATTCAAATTCTGTAGGAGGTTTCAAACAAATGGGATACATTTTTCGGATTAAAGACACTTGAACTATCCTCTAAGGTCTACCGAGTTAATACATCACCAACTCTCGAATCCATCAAAACTTGCTATAAAATAGCTACTGAACATATCCTAGCATTTTCTCTATACTTGAACATTTAATAGTATATTCTAAAACAAGTTGCAGAATGGGCACTTATTTCAACACGAATGCGAAATTCGGAAACGAGCGACGAAGGAGCAAGTTTTTTAATGCATGAGTGTTGGAATTGCCTTTTGCAACGGGTATTAGACGATATTTTCTCTATTTCAGTCAAGAATTGTGAGAAATTTATTGGAATTCAATGAAAAATTCAGATTATACCTCCTAGTGCCTTTTGTCTTTTATTTTCGCAGTTGGTGTGACTGATACGAAAATTGACAGATTATAGAATTTGCATAGTGCGTTCAAATCTCTACATGGTTTAATATTGACAATTGACATGCAATGGACGCCTATTGACATTCGAAGGATAGGATGTCAGTGTTGTCAACCACAAAACGAAAAATATAATTAAAAACAATGCTGTAATGTGTTCATTACAGCACTGTTTTTAGTACTGTAATGAAGTTACTCATAACGACTCTGAAATAGAGAAAAACAATTTGTCACTCTACATTTGCATAAAATGCACCGTTTCTAAGATATTCGATGTTGAATTATTTATCCTATAGATTTTTTTTGAGAATCGATATTTTTTTAATCAATCCTATTATAAAATTACAAATGTTACTATGTATGTAAACTAAATGTACCCAAGCTTCAATCGTTTCAAGCAAAAGTGGTAGATTGCTACGTTTCAATCGTAGCTCAATCGCATCAAGTGATATTTTGATTAATTAGAAGTCTGGTTATAATTAACTCATAATTCGATTAAGTTATTTACTGAGAGCATGAGGGCCCAAAGCAATTTATCAGTGTAAATTCAGCCCCTGGGATGGATTCAACCTGTTTGATTATTCTGAACATATTACCTTACAATTTGACACGTTAATTACCAAGTTCAAGACGTATTTCAGTGACAAGTCTGTTTACGTAGGTATATTTGTAGGAGATAATAAATGTTAATGAGTTTGGGATCAAGAAGGGCCTGGAGGGCAATATCCTTCAGCTTCAGGTTTTATTGTTTGATTAAATACTGTACCGTCTCAGGCATTTTCACTGGATTTCAGTTATTTTGTGATTTCATCCACTGTGATATTTTGACCCAATGACAACAACTTATGAATGATGTTAACTATTGATTTCAAATTCTTGGAATAGAAAATTGTGTCAAATACTTGTTAATCCTCCAATTCCTTCAGTATTGGTATTCAAAGATAGCTCATTACAACTGGAATACAATAAATATTGAAAAGATATGAAATTGAGGAATACGATAACTTATATGTAGATGTTTAGAATCGTCTCAATAGAAAGTTATAAAAAAATCATAGAGGACGCCTTTAGAAAAGAATTCTGTAATTAAGTTCCTAATGCAATTGCAAACTCTGATTTGTCGAAGAATTTCTTCAAGTTTTCACTATATTATGACATTTCTTTTAATTTGATAGTTATGGCGCAATATGAATTATACAGGGTGGCCATTTGAAAACGAAACAGACGAGATTACAGACGAAATAAATTTTTTCGATAGAAATGCTCGGATAGGTCGATTTCTGTTTCGAGGGGAACAACTTAAGATGTAGGTTACGGACGCATAGCGCTTCAATCCTTGCTACTACAACCCTCACCCCCAAATTGTGAATAGGAAAGATGGTGTGAGTGATACCTCAATTCAAAGGTATTTCTATATTGATTTCAGCATAGTAATTGTTTTTTCATTTTATGCATTAGTTCTCGAAATATTCATGCGTAGGTTAATTTTATCACTTAAATTAATTTCTTGCGAATAATTGACATTTCGTGCTTCCGAAACACCAAAATTTCCGTACTTGTATTTGAAATTGCTAAACATCTACCACTGGGCAAATGAAGTCATACCGTACGTGTTAATGCTACTAGGGTCAGATGTTCAAAAGTCCCAACTGGGGTGTTCGTATGTCTACCGGTTGGGATGGCTCAAGAGCCTCCAGAGGATCTATACCTGCTAGAGATCGAGTTCAGTAACCAGATTGCAGGTGAATACTGAACAGGGAAAGTTGATGGTGGCGGAAATGTTCAAATAAGGGCAGATCTGCGGTCCATGCTTTCTAAAAATCGGACAATCAAGGCTTGACCCACATCCCAAATTTCCAAGTGGGTGAAGTACTCAAGTGAAATCCGTCACGTTAGAGATTCCTTCTAAAGCAAAGTCCGGCGTCTTAATCCAAGGCCTCACAGAGGAGTCGGTGTCCTTGGCACTCACTGTGTCGGTCAGGAAGAGGAGGGGTTTTAGTGGTGTGAGAGTCCCACACAAATCCGTTAGCACCGCGAGCCCGCTAACGGAGATGGTCATAATGCTTTCCCCAAACCTCTGGGCAAAAAAAAAGGGTCAGATGTTCGACTAGCTGTTTTATTCACTGAAATCATTCTCCAACTCTACGGTATCAGAACGATTTGAAGTATTGATCTAAGAAATAAGACTTTTCGAAGTAAAGTAAATAATTTATCAAAAACTCACATCAATTAATTAAATATTCAAATTGTTCACCATTAGCTTCCCTACAATTAAATAAGTTTTGTTCGAAACGATGGCGCACATTTTGCAGCATGTCTGGAGTGATTTGAAGACATTCGTTCACTATACGTCTTCTTAAATCTTCTATGGAATCGGGCTGTGTAGAGTAAATTTTACTCTTCAAGTGGCCCCATAGAAAGAAATCTAGTGGTGACAGATCTGGCGATCTGGCTGGCCATTCAGTGGGACCCCTTCTTCCAATCCACCGATTTGGAAATCTTTGATCCAGATATTCTCGAACTGGTAAAGCGTAGTGTGGAGGAGCTCCATCCTGCTGAAACATAATCTGATCTTCCACATAATTTCCAGCATTGATTTCAATAATTTCCGTCAAAATTGGATCAATGTGATTTTCCAATGAGTCCAAATACATATCTCCAGTAAGATTACCAGGTAAAAAGAACGGGCCGACAACGTTGTCACCAAATATTCCAGCCAAACATTGAGTTTTTCTGGTTGTTGAGTATAAACTTCGTGGAACAATCTCGGATTAGCATCGGCCCAATAATGACAATTGTATCGATTTACTGTGCCTTTTCGAAAGAACGAACACTCATCGGAGAAACAAACATTGTACAGATAATTGGGATTAGCAGTTACTCGTTCACTCATTATATCACAAAATTCAACACGACCGTCAAAATCATCTTCGTTTAGTGCGTGTAAAAGATGGATTTTGTAAGGATAGAATTTATGATGCTTTAAAATATTTGCAATTCGAGTTCGTGTAAAACCAGATTCATGTGCTAGCTGCCGCGTACTCGTCATTGGATTCAGAGCAATCTGTCCAAGAACAGCTACTTCAGCTGCTTCATTTCTTTCCATGTTTCGTTTTTTATTAGCCACGGACCCGGTTTCTTGAAACTTTGACACTAATTCCAAAACATACTTCCTATTAACGTGTTTATCTAAATGTCGTTGATTGAAGAATTCTGCGGTTCTATTCGCACATTGATTGTTCCCAAAAAAAAGTGAAATTATTTCCACCCGCTCTGCAATTGATCAAACCATGTCGAACAATGAATTAGAACACATACAAATTCACGATTCAAAACTAAGAATAATTCACACGTCAAAGAACCAGTAAGCCAACTTAATGATCTGTTCGTAATAAATAAAAAATTATCGATTCTCATTTTTTTGAAAAAGATATGAATTCAATAATCAACAAAATGACAACATATTGAGGCAAACTGAGAAAACACTTCATAATTAAGTCGGAAATCGTTTCACGAATTGGGACTGGAATATTTCTGTGGCATCATTAATGATTTGATTTTCATACCTGGTAATCTAATTAGAGATATGTACGTATTTGGACTTTTTGGAGATTTCTATCGATCAAGTGTTACCGCATGTTATTGGAAATAGTGCAAATTATATCGAAGATAATTTAGATTGAGTTTCAGCAAGATTGAGCTCCTTCGCAATATGCTTTGTTTGTTCGACATCTTGATTAAAGATTTCTATGTCAGTGGATTGGAGGAAGAAAGCCACAGTCATGGTTGTTTTGAAGCTCAAAATATCGATTTTTCACAAAAAAACACTACAAGTGCCATGAAAACACCTCTTCATTTTTAAATACTCAGTTAAGAATATTTCGAGAACTAATGCATAAAATAAAAAAACAATTACTGTGCTGAAATCAGTATAAAAATACCTTTCAAATAAGGTATCACTCACTCCATCAACAAGGGTTGAAGCGCTATGCGTCCGTAACCGACATCGTAGGTTGTCCCCCTCGAAACAGAAATCGACCTATCCGAGCATTTCTATCGAAAAAATTTATTTCGTCTGTAATCTCGGTCTGGTTCGTTTTCAAATGGCCACCCTGTATATTCTTCAATGAGAACAAATGTTGAGCAGTACTGCCACTAGAGAGCAATTGTAACTAGCCGTTTCATGTTTTTCATCGAAAACAATTTTTTATAAACCAAAAGTTATATAAAATCATAACCTAAAATCAGAGTTACATTGTGGGATGAATTTATGAAAGACGGGCTATCTCGATAAGAATTTTTTCAATTAAATAACGTGGTGTAAGAATTTTTGATTTACTCAAGAGAAAAAAAGAAATGACAAAAAGTCCGTCAGAAGTATGTATCTTTGCTATGTTTCTTGGCAGAGGTGTCGAGAGCATGGTGCCTTTATGTCGTCACACTTAAGTAGTCCATTTTTACTAGGTCATCAGAGCTCTAAAACATTATTGAAACTCATAATACTCTAGAGGATAAAATATAAATTCAAAATAAACAATAGCTACTAGTGAAAGAATGAATGAAGTAATTTACATGATACCGAATCATAGGAGAGAACACGGAATGGAAAACTCCGATTGTTTAACTGAAATGCAATCGCCGGAAACAAAAGTTAGCTATTATTCAATTTTCCAGTTGATCAGGGAATACGATCGAAATCCCTATTCATTCAACGCATTATGATGCGACAAAAGTTCGTGGATGATATAGAATCCGGATTAAACCAACAGGTCTTTATTGTTCCATTATTTCTGTTCAGCTTCTCATGGAGTTCCATAGATAAAGTGAACTATTATTACATTGGCGTCCTTCCAACACAGATTCAGGTATGATGGATTGTATCAAATTTAATTTTTCTCACGTCTTCAGATTACTTCAAAATAAATAACAATAAATTGTTCAGATTGGGTCTCAGTCTTACAACTTACATAGAATCAGGTTTCAATAATAAGTTGAAAATAGGAGATGCCTTCATTGATTAATCTTCGGCATATGACACTGTAGGAAAGATGGATTGATTTTCGAATTCTATACCCAACTGAAGTGTGGAAAAATGGTAAGATCATTCGAAAATATGTTATCTGATAGAAGGTTTCCTGTTTTTGTTGACAATAAGAGTAGCAATTTCGAAACATTGTAAAAAGGTATTCCACAAGGATTAGTTCTAGCCCCTTTACTTTTCAATTTATATCTCAGTGATTTAACTACGACATCATGTCTGAAATTTGTTTATGCTGATGACATTGCTATTGCTTACCACCATTCGGATTTCCATACTCTGGAGAACATACTATCATCTGATTTGGAGATTTTAAAGAATTATTTTGCTGAGTAGCGATTATGTCCCAACTCTAACAAACAGAAGTATTTTGTTTTCATCTGAATATTCATGAGAAATACATTTTTTCTACATTTGGATGAAGCGTCTGCGAAATGTCTTTGGCTTATCGAAAGTCGTATAAGTATGCGACGGGCCTTAGTATCTCACTATCTGAAGAACACTACAATAATTAACTTAAAATCATATACCAGATTGGAAAGAGCAATCAATACACTAAAAACTTCTTAGACGAAATCCGAATAAAAAAATACAAAGAATAAACAAAATATATTTTTTTTGTTCAGTACAAAAACCAAGCAAATATAACAGGCGATATAGACATAATTATTGATTACCATCAAATCAAAAATTTTTCTTTATTCCCATAAAAAGCAACGGTGGAAGTGTCAGTTTCACCTCATCAGAGACCAGAGATATTACTAATGACACATAAATTGGTCAAATAATACATTTTTTCGACAATAGCATTTCCCATTGTCAACACCATCAGTTCCCGATTGAAACTGAAAATCAATCAAATTCCGCAAATGTGCGTCAATGTGTCCAGGCGACAAAGCTCCATTTCCAGGTATCGGCCAAAAAACTCTTTCTTTATTTATCTTTAATTTCCTCGATGTATTACTTCCATGAACGAGGCGACATAAGCATACTGGTTCGATTTGAATTGTTAATGACGCAGTAATCAAACTTTCAATGTGATATCCCATGGGATAGAAACTCGATTTGAACGATTGGTCCGCGAATGGAATTCACTTGCTCCAGTTGTAGTAAAGTCCCGAATACATTGTAATATCGAACAGGATCCTGAGCGTATTCAAGAAACGAGACTAGAGTAAGTAGGGATGCGACATTAGAATCGATTTTTCTCAAACATCGATATGTTTCTTTATAGACGTCGATATTTCTTGGGCGATTTCAGTTAGCTTCATCGGTATTAATAAACTAACTGACGAAGAAACTGTAACAGTAAGAATGATAAGAAATGTTCAAATTTCTTGGTAAATAAAACATATGCAGGGTGAATCATTCACCACTTCATTGAATTCAACCATATATTCTTGAAACCAAAAGAATAGTATATAACATTACTAGCAAGGTAAGAGCCAGTAAAACCAGTTACCTAGCGTGTATTGTTTTATATTTTATTTGTTTCTCATTTGTAAAAAGGTTAAATAACTTCCAAAAAAATCTCAATTATTTGTCGCAAATGTCGTAAGCTATGGAAGCGTTGCCATGAACATATCTGTTTATTTTTCTTTACATTTGTTTTGGAAAATGAAATGTACCGAAAGAAATTATCGAGGCAGCCAGCAGTGTAGCTACAAGTTTATTACCTGCAAAAAAGAGCTTCAAGGTACGAGCGAGAATACGACGACTTCAAAGAGTGGCAAAACAAAAATAGTGGGATTGGGGTAACTGAAGATGTTTTGTTGGTCTACTTGAATCAACCATCAGCTAGATTCAGCCCTAATACTTAATGGGCAAAATGGTCTATGCTGAAAAGCTGCTTGGAATTGAAAGAAAATGCCCTGTTCGATGGTTTGTTTTCCTTAAAAATGTATTGAAAAATATTTCGTTTAGTTGTCATTTGCAGATTTCAAAAGGTAATAGCGTTTCTGAAACGAAAAAATGAGCGTTATAAGATAATTAGCATTCTACGCGAAAAAAGGCCAAGTTATTGAGTAAAGAAGAGGCTGAACAATTTCTTTTACATGCTCCTGATGAACAGTGGTTTCTGGCGAAAATTGTAAAAATATTTGGAATTTTTGGATGTTGTCGATGTGACGAACTTCTCTCCTTAAACATGAATGATGTAGAAGATATGGAAAAATTTGTTTTTGTGACATTGCGGCAAACAAAAAATTTAACAACAAGAAGATTCACCATAACCGATTATGGCTGCAGCTTCAAGCTCTGCATGTTATACAGAAAATATGTAAATCTTCGGCCTCCTGGAACAGAAAGCCTAAGAATTTTTTTGAAATATCGACATGGAAAGTGCATTTCCCTTAATAGTGGCTAGCACACTACTGGTGGTGTCCCACGCAGAACTGGAGCCACTATGGTTGCGGATTCGGGTGGAGATATTTTAGCACTAAAGCGTGCAGGAGGATGGAAGAGCACCGAAATTGCAATTAGTTATGTCGATGATTCGGTCAACAAAAAAATCGAAATGTCTAGCAAATTATTTGGTAGTAAGAAGAATAAATGTTCTGCAGTCCTCGAGTTCAGCAGTTTCTGAGTCAACAGATGGTTCATGATCATCAGTATCAACTCTTTCATCATCAAAAATCTGTGTTACTGGAAATAATTGTACCATGATTTTCAACATATATGACGATAAAACAAAATTTTCTAATGTAAATAATACTACTAACTTGTAAAAATTATGCAAGTTAACTGTCAGTTTTACAACTTAATGACTTGATAAAATAAACTTTCTTGATTAATATTGTGTTTTTGAAAACTGACGTTTACAAATGAGAAACAAATAAATACTTTCTATCTATCCCATTTTTTGAAGTTCGTATCAGTTTGAAACGAAATTTCACAAGGAAAATTGTTTTTTTTAACCTTCTTATTTGATAATTCAAATGAATTAAAATTTTGTAGAAGGTTTTAAACAAATGAGAAACACTATTCAGATCAAACAATCGGGTTAATGAATCACGAACTCATAAAACCATCAAAATTTATGATGAAATGCACTGATTCCAAGGTATTCGATGTTGAATGATTTGAAATTTGAAAAAAAATGGGAATAACGCTTGTTTTCCTAGATCCAAACTTGACTGAAAAGAATTCACTTTGCCAGAGCTTTTTTTTCGAGCTCATTGCAAATTTTGCTAGTGGATGATATAAAAATTACCTTGTCTACGGATCAATGAAAATTAGGAAGACATTATTGAAAAGTTTTTGATCACTTCTTAGAAACATTTATTTTTTAATATTCAAATATATTGTGGCGAAGGTAATATAAACTACAAACTATAATTGTAACTTAGATCTAGCAAATTTCAAGAATGTATCAAAGTCGATACTTTGAATGAATCATTCTCTCCTTAATATCGATGGTTTGCTTTGATATTATCACCGATGGTGAGCTATCGAAATCCAACCCCTAGGAATAGGTGTATCCACTACGTCTGTGGATCTGGGGGCGGATTTGTTCGCAGATGCTATGAAATTGAATCCGATAGATGGTTTTGGGGTTCGATTGAGCGTGCGAAATTATGTTATAGCAGTTGGTTGTGACTTGAATTGTAACATTAGTTTACCGCCAATTGATGACGTCTTTTCAATTTTCAGGGAAACGGAATATTAGTAATCCAATGGAAATCTTAGTAGTTGATAGTGGTTTGTGACTTCAAGGATTGTCTTGAGCTATCGAATGAATGGTGTATAATACTTAAATCTGATAACTTCTTTCTGAAGATTGAGACATCTTTAAATATATGTTGATTTCAATGAAATTTTCAAGAATTCTTTGTGCTCAATAGATCTAGTATGCACATGATATTCTATTGTGTCAAAAAATGTCTTAGATGGTTGACGATTTTCTGAATTCCTGCTTCAACTTCTTTTGAGATTTGGGAATATGTAAGATACCAATAACGTCCTCACATGGACAAAGTAGTCGAACCTTTAATCGATCGAGACCATATTCGTCCGTGCAAAAACATTCATATAGTGATATATATATATATAGATGATTCTCGTGGGTTAGCAGTCAAATAAAAAGTAGAAGACTCTTTTATCCTTTACTCGAGCTTTCAAAACAATTTGTTTCTTTTTCAAGAGTGCTGCAAATTATAAATTATTATATTTTTTGAGCTATCATAATTTAAGGTCTTGAATTCATGTTAATTAGATTAAGATTTAATGAACATCATTTCATAATCAATCTCGCTATCGTAAGTACTGAAGATCTGTAACCTGTTCACCAATTGATTTTTAATAATTTGCAGCACTCTTGAAAAGGAAACAAATTGTTTTGAAAGCTCGAGTAAAGGATGAAAGAGTCTTCTACTTTTTATTTGACTGCTAACCCACGAGAATCATCTATATACTTTATATTCAGTCACGAATTTTCTTAAATTAGATATATATATATATATTCTTTTGAAATTTTGGCTTACAATTTTTTTGTTAGATTTTTCATTTGCGTTCCAATAATAACAACCATTATATTTTTATTTAAATAAAATATTACCTTCAATATCTGGTGTTTTGTTTGCAGCAGCCTCACAGATTAATTGTTCAAGGATAACCGTCATATTTGCGTTATCATTCAACATATTCATCATCACTACCAAAGAAATTCACTACACTAACACTGCAATAATAACTATTTTTCAGTCGGTTGAAGCTTTATGGCACAGGCTTGCTTGATGAATTCATAGTTTGAGAACCTGGAAAAAAAATTGTGTGAGAACAGTTTTATCTTAATCATATCATGATTTCATTTCATAACTGCCTTTGTTATTGTCTTTCTATAACAATATTCTGAATTCAGAAATTTCGAATTCCATAAGGTTAAGTGATACGTATTTTGAATCGAGGAAAATATACGTGTGATCTTGATATTTATTGACCAATCAGTTTATTGATTGTTCCTTTCAAGATATTTGAAAGGTTAATTATTTTTAGAATTGAATCTTCTATAGGGAATGCTCAACAAAATTTCCAGGGAGGCTCAGGAAAAATATAAATTGTCCAGATCAGGTTCTTAGTCTTACAACTTTCATAGAATCAGGCTTCAATGATAGATTGAGAACAGGAGCTGCTTTCATTGATTTATTTTCGTCATATAATAATAATAATAATATGACACTGTGTGGAAAGATGGATTCATTTTGAAACTCTATATCCATCCGAAGTGTGGGAAAAGGGTAAGATTATTAGAAAATATGTTATCTGATAAAAGGTTTCGTGTTTTTATTGACAATATGAGTAGCCATTTTGAAACAGTGAAAAAAGGTTTTCAACAAGGATCAGTTCTAGCCCCTTTACTTTTCAATTTATATCTCAGTGATGTACCCACGACATCGTCCCAGAATCATCATTTCACTGATTTCGATATAAATGTCATAGTTTCGCCACTTGCCATACATCCCGTGAAACCATGGCTTTACTGCGAGGGCTTTCGGCATTTCACGCTTCGGACCAGTGAATTGGACGGCTAGATCATGTGACATCAGACTTCTTGATTTTTTCCTTTGAGGCTATGTAAAGTCCAAAGTGTACATGGACAAGCCAGCTACGATTGGAGTATTGGAGGCCAATATTACTAGAGTCATTGGAGAAATATCACACGCGTCATGGAAAATTGGAACTATCGAATGGATTTGGTTAACCGTAGTCGAGGTCAGAATTTGAAAGAAATTTTCTTTAAAAATAATTGTAATGAATGGTTCTTTAATTTTTTAATAAAAATTATAAAATAAAATTGCTTTTATTAATTTTTTTTTTATTTATAAAAATACCTCTAAATGAATCACCCTTTATAATTCATTAAAGATGGTAATATAGATGTGAATAATGGTATACGGTTGCATTCTTCTCATGGTACTTGGATTTAGTAGTAATTTTCAATAAAGTACATTCTATGATATTCACATCTAGTTCATATCATCACTCAAATCGTGCAATGCATATGGCAACAGAATCAGGAAAATCGATCTATCATTAAACAAGGTATGCTACATAATCATACCAGAATTTCAGTAGGACACATTTTGCTTCTCACAATGAGAAGGTGAAATAGTGAAGTTCAAGGATATTCTGAATATCAATAACCTCAATTTACATTCGAAATTTATTGAATCTCCGAAGAATATCTAGTATTAAAGAAATAGGGAATTTTTAAAAAGTTTATATCGTTATGATTTTACTGAAATTTCGCACACATTTAAGTTTCAACGTCATTCAAACATCTTTCAAGTAAAAACTTGATCGGATGAATATTCTCCGAGTAATGAGGAAAAGCAATTTCAGATGCACATAACTGCGGAACCATTCGACGGAGTTGACCCAATAAGGAACTTGACCGATATACAAGGTGAGTCTTCGACCACTGCGGCTATTTTAGCCATAGATTTTTGACGACAAAAGAAACATTTTCTTCCTATAATATTTTTCCAGATTTGACCCCGCTCAAAAGATATAGGGTGTTGAAATTTCATTAAAAAATTGCATTTTCACCTATAATATTCAAACGACTGAAATGATCTCTTGTAGAAGATTTTTGATAACAGTCATGCATATTTTGGTATCAATAGATTTATTCCATTTCTTGTAGGTTTCTCACTAATACTGTACAGATTGATTAAATTGCATGAAAAACAAATATCACTTGAACTAAAGGTCCGTATCTTGTACTTCCTAGAATCATTAGTCTTTTTTGCAGATAAAATCATTCGTCATTTTTTTTCCTTAATTGCACCATATTTGAGATATTTGAGGTTGAAAAGAATTAAATCGATATAATCATCTGATGAAACATAAGCGAGTGAATCATTTCTTAGAGGAAAAATAATGTTTTTAAACAATTCAGATTTAATAGTGGATGCTGTGGCAAAAATCATCTCTTATATTTCTTGCTATCAACGTTTTGATCAATCGTTTCAAGGCAAAAACTTATCTATTGAAAAAATTGACAACGTTTGAATGTTTTTCATATTTCATTTAGTGTCAAGATTGACAGATCTATGAAATTGGATCAAATGTGTACTTCTTCAAGTCAATTCGAACCATCGGCCTCCAAACTGAACGAATGGAATGAACACTGAAGATGGATTCGTGAAACTTCTTAATAATCAAGAAGAATGTAATAAATAAATGCATAATGGTAATCAAGAAAGATAAACAACTTCTATTTTAAGATTCACTTGTTCATAAACAGATTGGAAGCCCAACAACCATCATAAAAAAATTCAAGTTGACAAACCAATGCTAATCAAATATTTTTACTTTCAATTCGAAAGTTAGGAATATTTGCAGAAACGTGTTGATTAAAAATGAAATGCTTACTCTGCGTTCTCTCCGCATGTATTTAAGTTCTTAAGGAAAAAGGAATATTTGATGGTGAAGTTTTGAAGTTGAACTATTCACAAATAATCTACAAGGTATGCTTCTATATTTAGGACACCTTTTCAAAATAGTCAGAGTTATTTAAGTCATAAAAACTGATTTTGCTCCTGGAATAATCTACTTGGGTGTATACAGGGTGAGTCTTTCAGAACTGCTTTAATTTTAACCATAGATTCTTGACGTCAAAAGAAACATTTTCTTCCTATTACATTTTTCCAAATTTTGCCCCGTTCAAAAGATATAGTATGTTGAAATTCCATAAAAATTGCATTTTCACCTGTAATATTCAAACGACAGTATCAATTGAAATGATCTCTTGTAGAAGGTTTTTGATAACAGTCATGCATATTTTGGCATCAATAGATTTATTCCATTTCTTGTAGGATTCTCACTACGACTGTACAGGTTGGTTAAATTGCATGAAAAACAAATATCACTTGAACTAAAGGTCCGTATCTTGTACTTCCTAGAATCATCATTTTTTTGCAGATAATACCATTCGTCATCTTCTTTGCTAAATTGCACCATTTTTCAGCTATTTGAAGTTGCAAGGAATTAAATCGATATGATCATCTGATGAAACATGAGTGAGTGAATCATATCTTAGAGGGAAAATAATGTTTTCAAATATTTCAGATTCAATAGTGGATGCTGTGGAAGGTAATTTTCATTCAAACGAAACAGGACTACAGAGGGGTATTTGCCCAATGTGAAAACTTAAAATGCTTGTAACAGTTTAACGCAGCTCAATATGGAAAAACGGTATGGGAAAAAAGTGGTTCTTTTGATCTCAAGAACATATGTGTAAAATTAACGCAATGGTCAAAGACTCACCCTGTATTTGAAGAATTGAACTATTCCAGAAATATAAAAACTGTAACTCATATCTTTCGGAAGACAGAGAGTCTACGGCCAACTGGATGGGCATACTCGATTTTGACAACGTATTATTCATCAAGAAGTCCAACCCAATCTATTGAGACCGTGATATTCGAGTTACAGACATTTGGTCGCTGATTCAATAGGAACAAGCGAGCAAAAATGTGTCTTTCCAGTAATTGTACTAAACTTCAACAATTATGAACAATTTTTCAGGTATTTCGATTGTGAAGATTCACCATTTTCACCAATTCGCAACCAAAACATTCCAAATTTGTTTTCAACCGAACGGAACGTTTGAAAAGTCAACAAGTTGAAAAGCTAAAACTTGTTGGTAATAAATAGATAATTTTATTCGAAAAATTTTCCAAATTGTTGAATGAATTATATTTACCATTTCATTACCGCATTTCACTACGTTGTAAGTAAAGTCTTTCCCGAACTTCAACTTTCCACAAACCGAAACCCGATCGTCAACACGCACTGAAGTTCACGAGTTTCCACACTTAACTCGTCATAGCCAGACATTTAATTAATCACTTGTCTGTACGATTATTTGTTTGTTATTAAACATAATCTAACACTGGGTCATTAGTTCAACGAGTCGATCTAAAAATATAGAAATTCACACATGAAATACGAACCGATTGTGATTGCCTGTTTATTCGACTCGTCGAATTGTTCTGTCTACCCATCTTCTGGTTCTGTATTTAGGAGAATTTTATGGATTCACTCGAATATTCTGAAATAGTTACACGATTGCGAGTGGACGGTGAATGAATGGAGGGAAGTGACGAGCTTTCAATATTCAAAACAAATGATTTTCCATTTAGTCAGTTCCATTTTCATGAATAAGTTATTTGGCTTTGATCTATCAATTTTAGATTGATTTCAAGTGCTTTCACTTATTCTCGAAATGAAAATCGTAAATTGAACAGAACTATTTTCATTTGTAATTAAGTGAGTATTTGAATCTTATAGATATTCTAGAAACAGCAATCAATTCATAAAACTTCTTGCAACAATCAACCATCTTCAGATAGAATTCTAGGATGAATCTCTTTTTTTTCAGATTTATTTTCTAATTTTAACAAAATAGTAAGAAAATAGGTAATTTTGTTCAGATTCTTTAATCCAAAAAAACAACATGTAATTGCTAATAATGCCTTGATTCCGAAATATTTTGTTGTGAATTTTTAGCATTGTCTACATAAAATAATTTGTATAAGAAATTTGAATTGTTCATGAAGCTTAGAAAGTTTATTTCATGAACAATTTCTAGTAAGTATCTGAATCCCTATTTAACACTGAGTGAATTATGTGCCTTATTACCTAAGAATTACTCATTACCTGATTTTCGTCCAGAAAGGGTATCGGGTTTTCGCGCCATATTAGAAAAGGTTCGTATAAAAGGAGCGGGGTGGGGTTCGTGGCGTCCGGAATTTTGTGTGTTTCAGTCACGATGGAACAGTACTCGGGGACGCATAGTGCATTTTGCGTACAAGCGTATTATCGTAATGGTGATTTAATAGTTACTGTTCAACGTCTCTACCTTGCGGAATATCATACATGCCAGGCGCCAAGTGACGATAGCATTAGGAAATGGATCAGGGTGTTCGAGATTACAGGCGCGACCGTTAAAATTCAAAACTCTGGTCGTCCTCGTTCAGTTCGAGAAGCCAAGCGATGAGCATCAAAAAATCCTCTTTACATTCGATTTTGAGGAATGACTTACATCTAAAAGCCTATAAAATTCAATTGGTTCAAGAATTGAAGGATGTGGACTATGCAAATTTTTGCGAAAGAAATGCTGCAGCGATTTAACAACTTTAACAACATACTGTTTAGTGACGAAGTAAATTTTCACCTTATTGTTTGCTATCTGAATATTGTCAACCAAAAATTAAAAAGAATATATATATATATATATATACCTGAATGCTCATGTTAATGAGAAGAATTGTCGGTACTTGGCAAAGGAGAATCCAAGACGAAAGTAAGAACGATTCTGCTGAATACATCGAGTAGTTCATTAGTTAGGAACATCTGAAATTTGTTTTCCTCGATAACTTCTAGAATATCCATCGAAACTTATAATGAGGAAGTTTGCCAAATTTTATGAACATTCTTTTTTTCTCGGACTGGAAAAAATTTGACATTTCAATTCTGTTGACAGGTAACAATATATTACTTTTCTCCGGTAAAAAGGTGAATACTTGGTTCCCGGATATATATACATATAGATAATGAAAGATATTTGATTTTAGAATATTTTATTGAATATAAGTTACATTTCCTTTAAACTAAAACTACAAGTATTAAATGTGCATTGCGTGAATGACACGTTCCTTGAACTATTCGGTACAACAGATGAATTTTCGTGTGTTGAAATAATATTCTCTGACATGGACACATCTGCTGTTGATGTACCTGGTTGCAAATCGGGTGTTATTTCAGAACTGCCACACGTTATGAACACTTTATTAGCAATTTCTGTTCTATGTGCCACCGATTCATCAACATACCCTTCAGCGACCGCTGATGACTTCCAACAACCATGTTTCTTTAGTGTCATCAAGTCTCCCCCAGATCCAACTAAAAGTGTAGCAGACGATTTTCGAAATGAATGACGACCTGTATATTATTATTATTATTACAACAAAAACTAGAGAAGAGGAAATTTCCTATAAACTTAATACAAATTAAACCTAATTGTTTCACATTTGAACAGCTCCACCACAAAACAAGTCCAAGGCATTCTTAAACCCATTGACACTTCGAGCATCAACCACAGCACTTGGTAAACGGTTCCACCTCTCAAAGATTCTGTTGGTAAAAAAACTATGCCGCTGGGAAGTAGCAAACTTTTCCTTTGCCAATTTGAACTGGTGACCTCTCAGATTATTGGTGTTTAAAGTATATAAGCTACGGATATCATCACCAAAGTGGCCACGTTAAATCACCTCTAGTCCATTGAAAAGTTACATTTTAGGTTGCGTTTTTCAGAGGACGCAATTTTATTTTTGATGATGTGTAGGGGGCCAGTGTAAAGCTAAAACCAACTATTTATTTTATAAAAAAATTTTTAACATTTTTGTGGCAAATTAAATTCTCTACAACTTTGCTCCAGTAACTTTTGTCGTAGAACTATAAATAAAAAGTTATAAGCGAAAATCTCCGGAAATTTGAGAAAGAAATTTATATTTTCGATGTAACTTTTTTTATCATTTTACGAAAAAATGATGTCTGACCATTTTGTACATCGTTTTTGAGGAACAACTTTTATTCGCATCATTTTTTCATTAAGTCAATAGCTAAGGTTTTACAGCGTTCCGAAGTGAGTACTAATGGGTGGCCCATTTGAAAATTGGAATTTAATTTTGCTATAAAAAAAAAACTGCTCAATATTTTCCAATGGTTGAACATTTATTTAAAAAGGTTGGTTCATGACATTTATTTATGAAAAATAATTTCGGCCAAATGACCACCACGGCTGACTTGGCAGTAGCCTATTCGTTCCACCCAATTTTTAATACATTTTCGATTGTTTGGGCTCTCTATTTCACCAATAGCAGCTCGAATTTCGGTCTTGAGGTCTTGAATTGTTTCTGGATTGTTGGCGTAACACTTATCTTTCACCGCTCCCCAAAGATAATAATCCAATGGCGTCAGATCGCAGCTTCTTGGTGGCCAATTCACATCAGCATTTCTGCTGATTATTCGATTTCCGAAAATGCGGCGTAAAACATCGATTGTGGCGTGTGCTGTATGGCTCGTTGCACCGTCCTGTTGAAACCAAACATCGTCCAAGTCGTTAGCTTCAATTTCTTGAAAGAACCAATCGTTCAACATTGCGCGGTAGCGCAATGTGAGTAGAAGACTCACCACTTTGGAAATAAGTTTTTAATATTTCCCAACTTTCTTCAAGCGAATAGAGTCCCATTTCAGTTATAGACTGATGACATGTTATAGGTACACACGTATAATATAGGTATAGTTAAGAGTACTGAAAAATAACGGGTGGTCCATCTAGTGTTTGGAATTTGAACTACCGATTATTTGACATTATAAACGTCAACTATTCTTTTTGACGTGACTAATATTTAGTTGAAAGTTTGAAGTTTACGAAATGGGACTCTATTCGCTTGAAGAAAGTTGGGAAATATTAAAAACTTATTTCCAAAGTGGTGAGTCTTCTACTCACATTGCGCTACCGCGCAATGTTGAACGATTGGTTCTTTCAAGAAATTGAAGCTAACGACTTGGACGATGTTTGGTTTCAACAGGACGGTGCAACGAGCCATACAGCACACGCCACAATCGATGTTTTACGCCGCATTTTCGGAAATCGAATAATCAGCAGAAATGCTGATGTGAATTGGCCACCAAGAAGCTGCGATCTGACGCCATTGGATTATTATCTTTGGGGAGCGGTGAAAGATAAGTGTTACGCCAACAATCCAGAAACAATTCAAGACCTCAAGACCGAAATTCGAGCTGCTATTGGTGAAATAGAGCCCCAAACAATCGAAAATGTATTAAAAATTGGGTGGAACGAATAGGCTACTGCCAAGTCAGCCGTGGTGGTCATTTGGCCGAAATTATTTTTCATAAATAAATGTCATGAACCAACCTTTTAAATAAATGTTCAACCATTGGAAAATATTGAGCAGTTTTTTTTATAGCAAAATTAAATTCCAATTTTCAAATGGGCCACCCATTAGTACTCACTTCGGAGCGCTGTAAAACCTTAGCTATTGACTTAATGAAAAAATGATGCGAATTAAAAGTTGTTCCTCAAAAACGATGTACAAAAATGGTCAGACATCATTTTTTCGTAAAATGATAAAAAAAGTTACATCGAAAAATATAAATTTCTTTCTCAAATTTCCGGAGATTTTCGCTTATAACTTTTTTATTTATAGTTCTACGACAAAAAGTTACTGGAGCAAAGTTGTAGAGAATTTAATTTGCCACAAAAAATGTTAAAAAATTTTTTTTATAAAATAAATAGTTTAAGAGATATATCGTAAATACCATTTCAACCCCTATTTTCGAGATGGCGGCCGTGGGCCAAGGGTGGCGACCCCACAAACTTGGTTTTAGCTTTACACTGACCCCCCCTACACATCAAAAAAATAAAATTGCGTCCTCTAAAAAACGCAAGGTTAAGCCTAAAATATGTAACATTTCAATGGACTACTCTGTCGCGCCGCGACTGGTAAGTCGGCAATCCGAAAGTGATGAGCCTGTTCTCGTAGGTGGGGCGAATCCTTCCAAGAGTGATCCAGCGCTGGACCGACTCGAGGCAATGCTCATCGGCACGAGTGGAAGGTGGAAGGCCTCAAACTGGGCCAGCATATTCTAACAATGGTCTAATGTAGGTGGTGAAGAGAAGCTTCAATGTAGCAACATCACATCCGTTGAAGGTCTTTTGGATGGCATAAGTCAACTGTCTGGCTCTGGCAGTGATGATGCTTACATGGTTTGACCAGCGAAGATCCTCGGAGACAGTTACACCCAGGTCACAGTGACTTGAAACTTGTTTCAGCCTATCGCCGCCGATGAAGTACTCCCTCCTCGGGTTGTTTTTACCAATATGAAGTACGCAGCACTTCTCCACATTCAAAGAGAGTAACCATTCACCACACCAAAAATTTAATTCATTCAGGTCAAGTTGCAGAGTATTGAAATAAGATAAGAGAAAGTTATAGATTTTGGTATCATCTGCAAATGAGTTATGAGTTAGAATTTTCAAGTTGAAGAAAATTAGCTACTGTTTCAGGTACCTTATGAAACTGATTTTTACCCTCAACCTAATTGATACATTTTCCATTGCGATATGTATAAAATAGGCGACGATCTTTTGCTGCTGCTAGACGAAGGGCTATGTACATTCGGTAATATTTAATATAATCTTCAGCAACTACAAATCTCCTGTTTGAATCATTCTTTGTTTGCTGCAGTTTGACAATTAATAAATTTCCTGAATCTTCAATATCATCTTATGTTACCTGGCTGATTTCACAAATTCGACAAGCTCCTACAATCCCAAAAACAACAAAAACCTTGGCTATTAAATTAACTTCGTCGGGTGCATTATTTAAAAATCACTAATTTATGTACTAGTAAAAATAGCAGCTTTCTTGAGCGTGTAACCTTTCCCATTTTGTTTCAGAAATGTAATTAGTTTGAAATATGTTGAAAAGTCTACATTATTATCGGATCGTAACATAATTTTAATCATTGAATAATTCGACCACACTGTTGATGGCTTTTGTTGTTGTGTCAGTTCCGAAAAATAAGCCAATAACACTGTCTCTCAGAAAGAACTGCATTTATTTTTCATTATCCATTCCATAAATCTTGATTAAGCGGTTTCGTACATTTTCCGCGATTAAGCTGACAATAATTTTCGTGACGCCACTTACGCTGCTTCTATCAACTCCGGTGGAGTCAGAGAAAACTCAGAATCAAGTATTTTCAACTTTATAGTATTTAAAATAACTACTAAGCATCTACTGAGTTCGCAATTTTTGGATCAAATGACAAAATTAAATTGGCAGATATTTTATTACACTGAAATTTTCCTTAGCAACGCAGGTGTAAAAGCTTACTAGTTTAAAAATTCAAATTTCATATCGATAACATTCTGACTTTAGTTGATGACGAGATATTGTTGATGATGGAGCTCGTGTTGAATGATTGTTTGGGCTATTACCATCATCTATTGTGGATGTAATGTTTTCCGACGTTTCGATAGGCATCTTCTATCTTTATCAAGGAGAAAAGTATTGACTTCTGTCAATATTTACTTTTTGAAAATTGATAATTTTCAAAAGGTTTCTTACTTTTCTCCTTGATAAAGATAGAAGATGTCTATCGAAACGTCGGAAAACATTACATCCACAATAGATGATGGTAATAGCCCAAACAATCATTCAACATTCTGACTTTAATACAGGGTGGCCATTTGAAAACGAAACGGACGAGATTACAGACGAAATAAATTTTTTCGATAGAAATACTCGGACAAGTCGATTTCTGTTTCGAGGGGGACAACTTAAGATGTAGGTTACGGACGCATAGCGCTTCAACCCTTGCTACTACAACCCTCACCCCCAAATTTTGAATAGGGAAGATGGGGTGAGTGATACCTCATTTGAAAGGTATTTTTATACTGATTTCAGGACAGTAATTGTTTTTTATTTTATGCATTAGTTCTCGAAATATTCTCAACTAAGTATTTGAAAATGAAGTGGTGTTTTCATGGCACTTTGGTGTGTTTTTTTTGTGAAAAATCGACATTTTGAGCTTCAAAACAACCATCACACAGTGATCCAATTTTGACGGAAATTATTGAAAACAATGCTGGAAATTATGTGGAAGATTATATTGTGTTTCAGCAGGATGGAGCTCCTCCACACTACGCCTTACCAGTTCGAGAATATCTGGATCAAAGATTTCCAAATCGGTGGATTGGAAGAAGGGGTCCTACTGAATGACCAGCCAGATCGCCAGATCTGTCACCACTAGATTTCTTCTGATACCGTACAGTTAGAGAATGATTTCAGTGAATAAAACAGCTAGTCGAACATCTGACCCTAGTAGCATTAACACGTACGGTATGACTTCATTTGCCCAGTGGTAGATGTTTTGCAATTTCAAATACAAGTACGGAAATTTTGGTGTTGCAGAAGCACGAAATGTCAATTATTCGCAAAAAATTAATTTAAGTGATAAAATTAACTAACGCATGAATATTTCGAGAACTAACGCATAAAATGAAAAAACAATTACTGTGCTGAAATCAGTATAAAAATACTTTTGAATTGAGGTATCGCTCACTCCATCTTCCCTATTCAAAAATTGGGGGTGGGGGTTGTAGCAGCAAGGGTTGAAGCCTATGCGTCCGTAACCTACATCTTAAATTGTCCCCCTCGAAACAGAAATCGACCAGTCCGAGCATTTCTATCGAAAAACTTATTTCGTCTGTAATCTCGTCTGTTTCGTTTTCAAATGGCCACCCTGTATTATAATAATATGTTCTTTCACTATTAAACAGTCGCTTTTCCTGTCACGTTTCGCGTCGGGAGACAACGTAACTTCGATCTAAAATCTAATACTTTTTCCGTTGTATAATAACTAACTATTTGAATAGTCGATATCTCATTATTATTTCACTTCTATAGAACGCCTTGATAATTGTCAAAATCAACGAACAATTCATAATTTAATTATCTACTAATACGAAGTATTAATAATATGATCATAATAATTTAATTGTTCAAATTAACAGTACTGACTCAACAGAGTAATAAATATCAATGTAAGGCCCACATCCCAAATGAAAAATTGGCATTCCTGCCTCCTTCATCTAACTTAATCGAATATTTGTCCCTCGCTAATATGAACAGTGAACACGAAAGAGGAATTTGTCGGCCTTCCGAGAAACTAATGGAGTAAATCAGCTACAATATAAAAGAAACATGTTCTTTCTTTTGTACTCACATGGATAACAGCTTCGAAAATGGTTTTCCACCTTAAGTAAACATGGAAAATTGGATCTTATTCACCACATCACTATTATATGTTCAGTAGATGATTCTTCTTGATTTGAAAGTGGGTGGAGAGTGACTGGACCATATCTGGACATGTATTATGTATGCCTTTTTTTAATTAAAACAGATCACATCGGAATATAAATGGTTGTCTAATTAGAAAGGTTGACTCGATGAGCTTAGTCTATACGTATGATACGTCAATATCTTTATTGTTGTATTGTATAATGGATATGATCGCCCGAATCAGTTGTAACGGTTCTTAATAAACAAATAATTCGTTAAAGAATTTAAACAAATTGAAGTATACTTCTACTACTACTATCTTAATTATGTGTACATCGTGTCAAAACTATTAGGATAAAAAACATCTCAATTGAATATTGTCCGCTAACTTGTTAACTAATCAAAATTACTGCTGGAAAGATAAGATTTAAGCAGAAACCAATCAAGGTTTTATTTTATAGTTTTAAGTTTACTTAGTTTGTATTTTCAGGGATGCATAAATGGGCTGGTGGGTGAGCGCAATTCTTTTATAGTCCAGTAAAGGAAGGGCTGAAATCACTTTTTCTCGGAAAGAGCTGCATTTTTGATATGTTGATTGTTATAAAGAGAGAAAAATATGGTCAAAAATGCAGGTGTTCAAATTTCCAGGAACACTGAAAAATTCTTGAAAAAAGAGAAAAAAATACGGTTTTTCTGATATTTCGCACATGAGAAGGTTTAGTGAGAAAGAGTTTCAAACAAAAGTTGTAGGGCAGAAAATTCTAGTCCAAATTATGTACTTTGCCGTTCTCGAAAGTGATTTTGTATACTGATTATACTGATAACAGTGAATTCGAAATTTGGCGCCTAGTGCAAAACCGAGCGGTCGTAGACATCTGAAATTCTAGAACAGGGTAGGATTCAGCACAAGTTGTCTGGAGAGTGTGATTTGAAATTCTTGGTCTATTAGAATTAATAACAGCTCGTTTGGGATATCAATAACATGTAATTTCAAAGGCTTAATTGGTGGTAGCAGGATCAAAGAAACGGGAAAATGAAAACTATGTCAGTTCGCCGACGTTTCGGAAATATATTTTTCCATCTTCAGGGCTAGACTAAACAATTGTATCCTCCCATTATCCTCTATATAAATAATAAACCAATAGGTTCCACCTCCGTGTGTCGACGTATGTCACAAATTTACCACTTTGTTTATTTTCGTTGCGGTCAGATAATTTCTTCCATGAAATATACATACCTGAGATCTGTAAACTGTATTATTTATATAGAGGATAATGGGAGGATACAATTGTTTAGTCTAGCCCTGAAGATGGAAAAATATATTTCCGAAACGTCGGCGAACTGACATTTTTCATTTTCCCGTTTCTTTGATCCTGCTACCACCAATTAAGCCTTTGAAAATATAATTTTGGATCACTAATTTGAATTTAATAACATTCAATTATTGGGTTTAAACTCATTAGTTTGAAATCGATATTTCAGTGACGCATTGAAATGAATAATTGCCCCACCAAAATTTCATTGTCTCAAATAACTCGTTGACGGGATTTTGAATAATTACAAGAACAGATTATTATATAGTTAGTTATAGGGGCAAAACTTTCTCAACAATAATGCTTTCATAAAAAAATTGAAAGAGAAATATAGTAATGACATTATCATCGAACAACATCGTGGGAAGCAACCGGTTTTCTTTTACAAATCTACCAATATAATGGAGCTTAGTAAAGATTGGCTTTTAATCCCGATTCTCTCAGTAATTATAAAAAAAATAATTTTACGGATAGCTGGTCAAATCGTTGTAGCTGATATAAAAAAACAAGATTATAACTATGTAAACTCTCAAGTAAATTCTTGGATAGCACTATATCTGAAATTCCGGAAAGTTTGAAAACTCCCCTATTCCATTTACTAGATTCAAAATGTAGTGCAAGGAAAGATGTGAAACGTGATACAATAGCACATTCCATCATTTCCATTGTTCGTCCAAGAACATTCATTTCCAAATTTCAGTTAGCTGTAGGAACTTATGTTTACAGAAAAACAGGTTCTCGTTTGATAATTGACATGATGAGTAAATTAGGAATTTCGGCTTCATACCACAATATTCAATTATATGAAATTTTCTTTTTAAAATTTATCCAATATTTGACTTTTCTATTTTTCATATTACTTCTAGCCTCCATTGAAGAATCTATATCGCCTTCGCTAGCACATCAGATTAGATGACCGAACATCGTTTTACCCAAATTATCCGTTTCCAACCAACTCAGCATTACATGCTAGGCTTCGATGTAATAAATGCAATACAATAACAAAACGAGGCGAAAGTCCAACTCTGGCGAATATCTGCCAGATGTTTGGTTCAGCGTTCAGGTACTCATTTCATCTTTCAAATTTAAAATTCGCTGGTATTGCGCTACTGAAGAAATACGCTGTTTATTTTAGAATTTTCCGCTCTACAACTTTTGTTTGAAACTTCTTACTAAATTTTCTAATTCGCGAAAATCTCTATTTTCTATATTTTCAAGAATTTTTCAATGTTCCTGAAAATTTCAACACTTGCATTTTTGACCATATGTTTCTCTCATTATAAGAATCAACATAACAAAAATACAGCTCTTTCCGAGAAAAAGTAAATTCAGCCTTCCTTTATATTATCCTTTATATTACTGGACTATTACCTGAAATAACAATAGGCCAGAATGTCGTCCTCTCACTCATAGTGGTAAGAGCTCGCGCGCAACAATCCTAGCACAAATTAGATACATTATTATTTCGGATACCCCATGACACGAGGAATCTATCGAAAAATTGACTCAATATAAGATAAAATTGTTCAATCATTTCGATTCAGTATCACACATTATTTCTTCAAGTTATACTAAAGATCATGTCAGCAAGATAATGTAGTTTAGAAATGATTGTCTTCTTCTTCTCTAGGTGCCCTATCCTTCTCGGACAGCTCGTCGGAACATTTGTTTCAAATTAAGGAGATTATTCTCCCCCTTTGGTCCCTTCGATTTTTTCGTTTATAATCAACTTTAAAAGGTGATAATTCTCCTCACCTCTTAGAATATGGCCGAAGTACTCCAGTTTGCACTTTTTCAGGGTGGACAACAGACAAAGTTCCTTTTTCGAAAAAATAAACGGAACCTGCAAAATCCATCGTTTCGTACATCCCCACTTTTAGTGTCAAATTTGACAAATTCGTTTCAAATTATTCCTTAATAAGATCTTGAAAATGATCGTGATAACGTAATTAGGATCTGAATAAATAAGGAATTTAAAGGACAACAGCTTACTGGATGAAAGATATGAATTTCTATATAATTTTTGATCGAAAAGATATTGTTTGGTTTCTGAAAGAAAAGGATTTCAGCTGAATAAAACTCTGAGTTGTTATTTTTAATTTAAGTTATCGGTTTGTTTATTCTTTCAAATTCATTGTTGTGATTGCTTGAGTATAACACTCCTCCACAGTCCAGGAAAAACATTAGAGCAAGCGCGCAAAAGTTTTTGACTTCACGTCAGTGCTTTTCTGCATTTTACAATCAATGAAAATGTTCTCTCGGCTCACACATCTTTGATGTGTGATAGTAAAAATCTACAACCATAATCCTGACTATACCATAAAACCGGAGGTTATCCAATATAACCCTTAGCTTCATCCGCCATTCGATTATAAGAGTAGACAAAACCTTTTAGGCCTATTGTATCCTGAAATGGGCGTTTCAACAGATTACATTTATTGGAGAAGACCGATATTTGGGCAAACTGGGTCGAAATATTAGTTTTGGAATATTTACTGTTGAAATTCCTCATAAAATTGGAACAGTCTTAAGAAATATGATGTGAACAATGATATTTTCTTGAGTTCATTCTGATTTACTTATAACTTGTGGAAGACATCGAAAAGAATATACATAAAGCGTTCACTTTCTTCGATCGTATCAAGAAATTTGTGAATTATTTCAGAATATCAGGAGCAGGAAATTCTAAAATGGGACTACATTTAGAAATAAAAACTTATATGTATTGTCGTTGCTTCTGCAATAATTTTTCTCAAGCTAAGATAAAAATGATTCACAAAGAACTAAAGAGAATAGAATACAAGTAAATAAATTTAAAAGAAAAGAACAAAACAGATACTATACAGGGTGAGTCTTTGACCACTGCGTTAATTTTAATCATAGATTGAGACCAAAGAAACACTTTTTTCCCATACCGTTTTTCCATATTCAGTTGCGTTAAAAAGTTATAAGCATTATAAGTTTTCACACAGCATCCACTATTGAATCTGAATTTTCTAAAAACATTTCTGTTGTTGAAAATACACCTTGTTCTATTCGACTCCGAATGAAAGTAACAAGCAATTTGAACTTTAAAACTGAGCTTATACATCTGTCTTCACGTTGAGTCAAAAAAAAATTCTATCTAATCGTTTCAATTGATTGAATAAGAAACTGGTGATATAAAAAGTGTTTGAGATTATTTAGGAAAAAAGTTGTTTCCGGGTTTCAAATTTCGAAATTTAGCAATTTCATCACAAAAATATTTCAATATCTAGACAACCATGGATTTCGGGCGGATCAATGAAAATGATTCTATATCTAATATTGGGCTTTTTTCGATTACCTACTATAAACCACTTCTACACTTCAAAAACACGAGGAGCCGAATGGCATGAAAAAATGTTCAATTTGATATCAAGAAACTTTTGTAGCGATTAATGTAATAATCAATGTCTTACCCTTAATATTTCAACGGAAATGTTGAATTGGAATTGATCAAATTTGGTGGAAATATACAGGGTGAGTCTTCGACCACTGCATTAACTTCAACCATAGGATCTTTTCCCATACTGTTTTTCCATATTCAGCTGCGTTAAAAAGTTATAAGCATTTTATGTGTTCACATTGGGCAAATACCCCTCTGTAGTCCAGTTTAGTTTGAATGAAAATTACCTTCCACAGCTATTGAATCTGAATTGTTTGAAAACATTATTTTTCCTCTAAGAAATGATTAACTCACTCATGTTTCATCAGATGATTATATCGATTTAATTCCTTTCAACTAGAAATATCTCAAAAATAGTGCAATTTAGGAAAAAAGATGACAAATGATTTTATCTGCAAAAAAGACTAATTATTGTAGGAAGTGCAATATACGGACCTTTAGTTCAAGTGATATTTGTTTTTCATGATATTTAACCAATCTGTACAGTAGTAGTGGGAAACCCACAAGAAATGGAATAAATCTATTGATGCCAAAATATTCATGACTGTTATCAAAAACCTTCTACAAAAGATCGTTTCATTTAATATTGTCGTTTGAATATTACAGGTGAAATGCAATTCTTTTATGAAATTTGCAAGTAAATATTTCTTTTGACGTCAAAAATTTATGGTTAAAATTCACGCAGTGGTCAAAGACTTACCCTGTATACATCAACCCAAGTAGATGTTTTCACGAGCAAAATCAGTTTATAAGACTAAATAACTGACTATTTTGAAAAGGTATATAGGAGCATACCTTATAGATTATTTGTAAATAGTTCAAGTTTAAAACTTCACCATCAAATATTTATTTTTCCTTAAGAACTTGAATCCATGCGAAGAGAACACAGAGTAAGCATTTCATTTTCAATCAATACGTTTCTGCAAATATTCCTAACTTTCGAAGTGAAAGTAAAAAGATTTGGTTAGCATTTGTTTGTTAACTTGAATTTTTTTATGATGGTTGTTGGGATTCCAATCTGTTTATGAACAAGTGCATCTTAAAATGGAAGTTGTTTATGTTTCTTGATTTCCATTATGCATTTATTTATTACATTCTTCTTGATTATTAAGAAGTTTCACGAATCCATCTTTAGTGTTCATTCCACTCGTTCAATTTGGAGGCAGATGGTTCGAATTAACTTGAAGAAGTACACATTTGATCCATTTTCATAGATCTATCAATCTTGACACTAAATGAAACTTGAAAAACATTCAAACGTTGTCAATTTTTTCAATAGATAAGTTGTGAAACGATAGATCAAAACGTTGATAGCAAGAAATATAAGAGATGATTTTTGCCCAAAATGAAATTCTATGCAAAGCATTTGTTTGTCATCTTTCATTTAGAAATAATAATATGAATTCAGTTCTCTCCTTTAGATGCGTTGAAAAATAAGATTTTCGTGAATACCCGATAGACAAAGTACACAAAATTACTATTTTTTCGAATGAGGAAGCCTAAACGTCTTTCACCATTAAACTCGATTCTGTTTTTCAATTTCGATATTTGTATTTTCACTAGTTCATCAAATGAAGTCAAAACGAGATCAAGATATAAATATTTACCATTTCATGGCCCCATGAATAGGTATATTCATTGTAGAAATAATAAACGGTGGATAGTTTGCATTCTTTGGTGGTGCTGAAACCAGAAAATGAACAATGAATGTTATCCTTTGGATGTTGGATAAATATATCAAGTAAATCCCCAGTTCTGTAACACATCAACCTCTCGCTAAAGTATTTGCGATCGCGTAATTAGAAGAAAATATGTCGTAATTTATAGTTTCCATATTGTTGGTCAAGTTTCTAATTTGTTTTCAGACTTCGTTCCTAATTGAATCATTCTGAGGAAACGGGACACGAAGCAGTTGGTAAAGGATGTCAACAAATTGATTTATCGAATGTAAATGTGTATCTCAAGAAGTACACCGACACTTGAAGATGCACTTAGGAGAGTATTTTATTAATTTCTTAGATACAGATGTTAATTAGAGATATTAAGCTGTGATTCATCGACAAACAAAAACAGATTATACCGAATAATATGAGAGTTGCTAACTGAAGCAAGGAAATTGAATACAAGCAAACCATCTTCTGAAGAATTATCTAGAAATCTAGATAAATGATTATTCCATGAGAGTGAATTCATCTTAAATTTTCTTTTGATTATATTGGAAACTATTCATGGTAAACATTTCAAAACTTTCATATCAATATTAGGCTATTTATGGTACGTTTCTGAAATACCAGGTATACCGGAATGAAGTGAGCGTCAAGATACAAATGTCTCTATGGGAACATTTGTAGTGAACGAGCCTTTATTTTTTTTTTTTTTGTTAGCTTGCTATGAAATCTGTGAAACATATTTAGTATACATTAAGTCATTGAACAGACAACATCTTATTTTTTCATCGAGTTAAAAATGTCGAATTCTGTACCAGAAAGTGATGATTTGCGGAAAGCATTATTTTTTGTTTTCATTTGAAGAAAAGTGCTGCTGAGTCGCATCGAATGCTTGTCGAGGCATGTGGTGATTATGCTCTATCTGAAGCAACATGAGAAATGTGAGAAATGAAGAACGTGGAAGACCACCAAAAAAGTTTGAAGACGCCAAATTGCAAACGATATTGGATGGAGACGACATTTTGAATAAAAAGCAAATGGAAGAATTGTTAAATGGTGCACAACAAACAATTTCTGACCGTTTATAAGCTATGGGTAAGGTCCAAAAGTGTAGAAAATGGGTGCCACATGAACTGAATGAAAGACAGATGGAGAAACGAAAAAATACTCGTGAAATTTTGCTTCAAAGACCCTAAAGAAAATAGGTTTTGTATCATTTTGTTACTGGCGATGGAAAATGGATTTATTCTGAGAATCCTGAAAGGAAAAAATCATGTATTAATCTATAACAACCATTAACATCGACTGCAAAACCAGATCTTTTCGGCAAGAAGACAACGCTGTGTGTTTGGTGGGACCAGAAAGGTGTGGTGTACCACGAGCTCCTAAAACCTGGTAAAACCATTAATACCTATCGCTACCGACAGCAAATAATCAATTTAATCCACCGAGAAACGAACAGAATGGGACAGAAGACACGGCAGGATAATTTGGCTCCATGACAATGCACACAAAGCCAAACCGGTTCAGGATCAATCAAAACACTTGGCTGGTGTGCTAATTTTTTATCTACATTTCGTAGTCTGTCTGTTTGACATTTATGAAAGTTGAAAAATTTTCTGCAGTCACCAGCTTTTGCAGAAGGTGATTTTACCCCTAAAGCGACAGAGGATGTCTGTTGTAAAGTTGGGAAGAACAATTTCATGATGTTTATTGTCCAAATAATAATTCTATACGAGTTTCATCATCAACAATTTCTCGTCAGCATTTTTTCTGATATCCTTTCTTTTTACTTCAGAAATGTTCAAGATCAGATTTTATAATCATAAGATCAATTGATCTTGAATACCCTATCCATACCTGCGAAATCGAATGAAATCCAGTGAAGAAAGTATATTTTTCCCAATTCCATACAGAGTAAGATACCCTATATTGCCAACTTTTATCCATTTTCCAAGCAGTGGCGGAAGTTGACCTGAATTCATTGCGAGAATGACATCCGGCCTTTTATTCGAATTCACAAGTCCAGTTTCAGCCTTAATTTCATTCCATCCGAATCGCTTGATTTTGTTTGTTCCTGTAGGATAGATCCTTCCACAACCCCTACTCCTTCTCCGAAATTCATTCAATATGGCTTGCAACAGACTCTTTTTGAAATTTTTTCAGTTTTTTTATGTTCGAAGAATATCGCGGATCTAATTTTTGAGTATCCATGAAGTTACATGCAAGATATGTTATTTTAATGTTACGGACTTTGTAGAAAGCTAGATCTTATTTTGAAAAATCCACTGTTTTGAAAGGTTCAAAAGACAATTCAGAAGGAATAGTTGGGCTGTATGTTACAAGTGGCTCAAGAAAATACAAAAAAGACATTTTAAAAGCAGATTATGTTGCTGCTATGGCTGATGAAGCGACCGATGTGCCAAATTATCACCAGATCACCATAGTACTACATGGGCTAAAAAGTCCCGGGCCTAACACATAGATGGAGCTAGCTTAATTGCAGTCACCTTTTTATTTTCAATGACAACTAACCTCAAAAGACAGCTGTTAAAATTTTGATATTCTCAAAACAATGGATCAAAAACAATTTCGTGTCTTAATTTTACATTATTTCTTGATGGTAAAAATACCGTTCAAGAGAAACGTTGGTTTGCTGACTTCAAACGTTAAAACGTGGTACTTAGAAACATCGATGATGCAGAAGCCAATGGACGTCCAAATGAAAAAAATCCACATATAATCGTTTTGAAAAGTGAAGTTGTGTGAGTTAGCTGACATCGTAAAGTTATCAAATGAAAAAGGAGAATGTGTCGATGATTCTAAGCAGTGTTTGGTCATGCTTAAACGTAACAAACCGGAATTTTTGCGTCGATATGTGACAATGGATGAAACATTGATCCAGCACTCTACTCCGGAATCAAAACGATCGTCATCTGAGTGGACAGCAACTGGTGATTCACCCGAAAGCACAAAAATCGACTGGAAAGGTCATGGCCTCGGTATTTTGGAATGTGCGTGACGTAATATTCATCGACTATCTTGAGAAACGAAATAACATTAACAATGAATATTATATAGCCTTATTATAGCGTTTGAAGTCCGAAATTTCAAGCATATGGCTAAGAAAGAAATTTTGTTTTATAAAAATAACGCACCGTGTCACAAGTCAATCAAAAGAATGCTTAAACTCTACGAATTGAACTTTGAATTGCTCCCACATCCACCGAATTCGCCAGATTTGGCTCCCAGCGACTACAGGCTATTCGCAGACCTGAAAAAAATGCTCGCCGGTAAGAAATATCGCACGAATAAAGAGATGAAACTGAGACCTATTTTGAGGCAAAAGATAAGTAGTTCAACAAAAGTGGTATCATTATTTCCATTGGTTAGCAAAATGCAGTAGTCGAAATACACATATTTATCCGAAGAACTTTTTCTCATTCTTGAAAAAAATAATGAAAGGAACCTCGAATCTCTAACTCCTAAACGAATAGGTACTCTCCTTCCTTTCCAAGTCGAGTTTTTGCAACAATTACTCCTCCCTCTCTTGGGGTTATTTACCCTGTATAATGGTTTCTGTTCCCTGTTAATGGCGAAGCAATCAACTTACCCAGTTGTTTCTTATTCCCACAATGTTCTCACTCAATTACTTCTTCAACATGTCTCTGAAGGCTTGGATCTCGCTTGTTAAATTTTATTGACGCGCATTTCGCTGTTTTTTTCGAGCAATTCGACAGGGTTGCTGAAGTTCGCGGCTATATTCTGGAAGTTGTGTTGTTCCCCAGGAACGCTTTCTTCGTACAAATAAACTATTGTCACATTGTAATGATAATAATTCACGTTGTTAAAGAATTAGTGATTCGAAACAAGATGTTAGATTAGAGGTTAAATTGTTTAAAATTTTTTTCGATCAATGTTACTCAATTGAATTATTCTAGCTACCAATTAGCAATGTACCTCAATCCTTATTCATACTTATGAGGGAAACTTATATTGCCAGATTATTGCGAAAAACTATAGTTTCAGCAGAAAATTGCTATCATTATTTTAAAATCAGTTTATCACGATATTGCTGCAAAATTAATCATAGTTTTCCTCTGTTGACACCGATGGGCCAAAGAGGTCAAGTATTTCGATGAAATCATCTAAACTTATCATATCGATGATTTCAGTTTGGAATTTTGCAAGAGTAAGAGACAAAGTGAATCATAAAAGATTCTGAATGATACAAAAAATGGTGTAACTTTAGTCCAGTAATTTAAGCTATTTTAAACCCCAATCTGCGGAAAAATTCCTAGTGAGCTGAATTAATGTATAACTTTTATTAAGGCGTTGTAATGAAGATGTGAAAAATCTACATTGATATCGTGCCAACTAAAATAGTTATAAAGGTCAAAAGGTCACGAAAATCAGTTTTTTGTAAATATCTCGCGATCTATTGCTCAGAGATCAATAACATGACTGGCCACGGCAATGTCCACAAACTTTTGAACATCTCAATCCATTTTTTTTACATCCGCATTTGCCGCAACAACCTTTTGTTTATTATTTATGATACATTTCATATTGTCATTCACAAATATATTAATTATTTATCAAATAATTCCGGAACAAATACTGTTGTCACTTTTTATATATTTTAGTTGATAATTTGAAACTTAATTCACGAATCATATTGATCAGTTCTTCAGCATAAAATCTTTTATCTACGATTCAATCTCTAGGAGCATGTTCGCCATCATTCCTTTGTTGATTCTCAACTTCGATGAGTGATTTATTTCGATTCGGAAAACATTGTCCTTTCCTATTACGCAGCTGAAAAACAAGGATAAATCATTCTAAGGTTCGAATGCCTCCAGAAGTTTATTTATACGATCCTTTTAGTGAAAATCAGCAGAATCCCATCGAGTATTCGATCGTTTCACAGATAAAGATGTTTTTCGAATTTGAAAATTATTTATAAGATGTTCAAATAAACTCTTCGCACTATCTTTGAGGATTTCGTACTATATTATGCATTCATATTAATTACAATTGTGCTCTAAGACCTTCTAGCAACACCAACTCATAAAATCCTCAAAACTTGCTAAAAATATTACCGGGTTCATAGTTTTACAATGAGATGATACATACGGAATTTCTTCGAGAATTTAGAAGGAAAATTAATCATCTTGTAAAGAAAGTTCGGAATTTAATTATCAATCGTCACTAGTGCTGAAGGTAATTGAAACATGTTTTCCGAAAAGGTATTGAAAATACTACGTTACTGTCTTCCACCGAACTGATTTCTCTGTTGGGAACCTGTTTAAACTTCAAAACATGGGAAACTTCTTGAATATTACCATAATTTCGACATTTGCATTCTATGATGTATTGAATCATTTTGGAATCAACAGATTCAAAATTGGACACAGAAGATCGATCAGAAGGTCGAACCTAATCAATTGAGACCATTTCCGTCTCAATATTCTAAAATTACAGACATACTGATATAGCCATGTTTCTGAGAATCTTAGTTGACTGGTTTCATTTTGACGTCTTGTCAAAAATAAAATTATTGAAGAACTGTCGAACTACGTCGAAACTCAAGCGGCAAAGGCCCGTGAATCTTTGGTTCCGGCCAAATCTCAAGCTGCCAACAGTAAAGAGTGGAAAACAAAAAAAATTGGAGGACGTTGTGAACGATAATATTTTGTTAGCATATTTCCAAGATTTGGTATGTTGCTCTGATTCTTGTTATTCTGAATGATTAATTCGTTCGATCCCCAGTCGCAGAAATATTCTCCAAACACGTTATGGCCGAAACTATCGATATTAAGATCTATGCTACATTTGAAGGAAAAAACTGACGTCAAATTATTCGATGAAGTCGAAGCATTTGTTAAGAAGAAAAATAAAGGATACGTTCCTAAAAAATCAGTAGTGTTGTCCCGGGAGCAACTCAAGACATTCTTGAGTGAAGCTCCTAATGACGTTTTTTTTACGTATAAGGTGAAAGTTTCATTTTGATTTCCTCTTTTTGTAACATCCTAGGTTTTTTTCAATACAAAAAAATTGTAGTCTCATTTCACCCAATGTGAAAATTACCAATTTTCAAAAAGTCAATATTGACAGAAGTCATGAAAGAAAATGACCGATGTTATATACCCATCTGTGATATGATCTTTTTAAGTTGGATCGAACTATCGGCGTCCAAACTTCTGGCAGATCTATAGATGGAGCACTTATGGAATCAGGTGTTATTTTCATAAATGCTGCTTCTTTGATTTTTCTTCTTGCAAGTTTTTCTTCTTTGGATATTATTGATGCTTCATCCCACTTTATACGATGATTCTCATCTACAGCATGTTGGACTTCTGATGTTCTTTTATTCGTACATTCAGAGGGCGTTTAGTTTCTCCGATCTTCGGCACTCGCAAGGTAATTCATATATGCAGTTCTTTGTCTTTTGTGTCTCATTATTAGGCTTAACTTTTGTAAGTTTAGTTCTGATAGTGTCTTGAGTTTTGAATGCAGTCGTTATGTTGTATCTATTTCCAATTCTTCTCATTTTCTCCGACAAACCTTTTACATAAGGAATTACGGTTTTAATGGTCTGATTTATATCTATGTTGGTTCAGGCTGACTTTCTCTTGTTCGTCTAGCTTTTTCTAATATCTTTTGGGGTAGCCATTGCTTCTAAGAGTTTTTGAGATCTTATTTATTTCTTCATTTTGATCTTCTTCAGTGCAACAAATATTTATTGCTCTATCAAATAAACATTTTACCACTCCCAATTTAGTGTTTAGTTGATGGTTTGAATCAAAATGTAGATATTGTCCTGTGTTCGTTGGCTTTTTATACACAGTGGTTCTTGGGATTCCATTTTGTTTATGTACGAGTACATCTAAGAATGGAAGTTGTCTGTCTTTCTCGATTTCAATTGTGAATTTAATTGATTCCTCTTGATTGTTTAGATATTGAAGAAATCCATCTATAGTGTCTCTTCCATGTTGCCAAATAATGAAAGTATCATCTACATATCTTTTCCACAGTTTGGGTTTAAGTACATATTTTTCTAATGCCTTCTGTTCGAAAATTTCCATATATAAATCAGCTAAAATTGGTGATAGTGGTGAACCCATGGCCATTCCAAATTCTTGTTGATAAAAGATGTCTTCAAATTGGAAATATGTTGTTTCAAAACTCAAGACACTATCAGAGCTAAACTTACAAAAGTTAAGCCTACTAATGAGACACAAAGGACAAAGAACTGCATATATAAATTACCTTGCGAGTGCGGAAGATCCTACATTGGAGAAACTAAACGCCCTTTGAATGTACGAATAAAAGAACATCAGAAGCTTCTACGAGAACTAGACAGCGACAAATCCAGGTTGGTCCAACATGCTGTAGATGAGAATCATCGTATAAAGTGGGATGAAGCATCAATAATATCCTTGCAAGAAGAAAAATCAAAGAAGCAGCATTTATGAAAATAACACCTGATTCCATAAATGCTCCATCTATAGATCTGCCAGAAGTTTGGACGCCGATAGTTCGATCCAACCTTAAAAGATCATCATATCACAGATGAGTATATAACATCGTTCATTTTCTTTCATGACTTCTGTCAATATTGACATTTTGAAAATTGATAATTTTCAAAAAGGTTTTTACTTTTCTTCCTCGATAAAGATAGAAGATGTCTATCGAAACGTCGGAAAACATTACATCCACAATAGATGATGGTAATAGCCCAAACAATCATCCAACACGAGCTCCATCATCAACAATATTTCGTCATCAATTACCGGTGGAGTTGTGAGAGAAGTAACAGAGACCCAAAAAAGTGTTAGTGCCTTTTGTGTGAGTTCGAAAACGAAGCCATCTTACGTTGAGTGACTCTAGAATCTATTTTGCAAGTATAATTGAGACTATTTTAAATGTTATTAGTTTTTTGTCCATTTTATTAACCTTTGTTGATGAATAGCATTGGGAACTCGATTGGATCAGTGAATTCATTATTTTTCTCTTGTGCTTGTAAATAAATACTGTTATTATGCAATATTATTAGGTTCATGGTGTATTAGGTGATGTTTGGGCCGTTGTCATTGATTCTGATTTCTTTGTGAATGTAATACTTTGTTCTTTTGGATAACCCTACTTTCTTTTTCCATATAATGCTTTGTTCAAGTTGTATTACACTGCTCTATTACCTAGGACATTAATTATATTGCCTAGACATGTAGTTTCATCAATTCAGGCTACAAATCTTGGAGTTCGCACGTCAACTATAACAAAGCAGGCTCTACCTTCAGCTTACCGCAAAATTTACATAATTGTACCCAAATATTCATCGTACTCTATTTTGCAGCATAACTTGCCAGGGCCTTTATGGGCCAGGATCTGTGGTTGAACTACAGGAACGTATGTCAACGTCTGAGATCCTCGACTAGGATGTTTGATACAAGGTACTGGACGTAACCCTCTGAATGTACCACCATAATGTTGTATCGAGTGGTGAGAAAGCTTTTGTTCAATTTCTCCTGTTTTCTTGCTAGTATTATGTATATTTCTTATTGTTGATTATGTGTATTTCTTACTGTCGATTATGTATGGTTTTTAGTATCATGTTGTGCTCGTGTTCCTTACAGTTATTCTGATTTTATTCACTTATGGATACTATTCTATCAAGTGATGATAGATCCTTTGTTTATGTAATGGTATTTTTCTTATAATCTTTGTAGAAATTGTTTTATTATTATTCATGTTCTCCTGCTGCTATTTATGTCTATGTTTCCTTTCTGTTGATTTATATGTTTTATATTTATATGTTTTACTGGTTTATCAAGTGTTGAGAGCATTTTCCTTTATTTATTTCTATGATCTCGTACTGCTATCTATTTATCTATATGCTCGTATTACATGATATTTCATTTAAGGGACTCGAGATTGTGGACCATTCCTATATTGTTGTATGAGATGTCTTAGGTACCTGGATCGAAGGCCTTGAAAGGGCGGTTCCTAGGCCATGAGGCAGGGACCGTTACTAACATGTGCTATAAGGCATGAGAGAATATACTTTTTTTATCAACCGCGAAACTTTCTGTCACTTTTTCAGAGCCACCGCTGGAACTCCATGACCTTCCCCGTGTTCCCAATTCCTTAGCTCATACAATATTATAGTTATGGCTCACATACCCTGGGGTCGTTACCATGACGATGGTCATAATTAGTCGAAAGACCTATTTGCCATGATTATTATCCTGTTGCATTATTGAAAAATATATTTGCCATCATTATTATCCTTGTTGTATTATTGTAATTTACATATTTGCCATGATTATTAATTCTTGTTGTATAATTGAAGTTGCCGTATTTACCATGTTTATTATTCCCTTTGTATTATGGAAGTTGCTCTGATTATTATGATTACTATCTGTTTTGTATTGTTATAGTTTTCTCAGAACTGTTATACTTGCCTTTGCTAGCTGTTAATGATTGACTATTTAGTTTTAAACAGGTGCCCTGACATCACCTTACATGAGGGGTTTTCTGCCTGAGGCTTTCCCGTGTATTTTTTTAGACCCTTAATAAAGAGTTCATTTGTTTGGGTCTAAGTGTTGTGTTTTATTCACCATCTTTGTTTCCCGAATTATTTTCACTAATCTCAATTATCACTAACTTGAATTATTACGTAAGTATAACGTAGAGTCCTACCCTTGCTAGACGATCGCATTAAATGGCCAAGTCTTTGTATCTGGAGTCATTCAGACTCCAGTGTTTTAAAAATGATATTTGTCATCCTTTTCGAAAAAAAAAAAGTGGCAAATGTTACATGTTGATAAGATTTTTACATTCATAATTTTTAAGGTTGTTTTAATAATGGAAATCTTTGGCGCCTGCAGAACACAAGAGTTGGTGAATATGATATCTTCAGATATCGAAGATCGTGGGTCGGTAATCATAAACAAATTCTCAAAGACTAAGAATGATATAACCAGAATATTCACTTTAATTAATGAAGAAGATCTGGGTGCTGCTCGTTTGGTCAGGGAGTATTCGGCGTTGCGTCCGCAAGGCGTTCTTAGGTTCTACGTAGCTTATAGGAATAAGAAGTGTACTCTTCAGCCATCGGCAAAAGTACCTTCGGAAAAATTCTGAGTAAGGTTTCTGAATGGCTGGGTTTAGATAATCCGAAAACGTATACAGGCCATTGTGGAATACGAACGAACATTAAGAAATAAATGTAAATTATTGATTAGAAACGATTATAAATCTCATATTTCTTCAATCGAAAAAATATCCAAAGTAATCCTAAGGCTTTTTGAACTCATGTGAGTTCTCTGAAAAATTGTGATAAAGTGCCTCCAGTTATGACTTATAATGATTCAACTTTTGATGACGAATTTTCTATAGCTAATGCATTTTCTACCTATTTTGGAAGTGTTTTCGAATCTTCGGAAAAACCTGTACTTTATAAGACGAAATTAATGAACACTTCAACGATAGCCCTGAATTATATAGATATTCACTCAATTAAAAATAAGAAATAATTTAGACAGAAACAAGGGCGCAGGACCGGATTTGATACCACCCATTTTCATAAAATCTTGTGTTGGGAAATCTTCTGTTGGCAGATCCACTACAGATAATCTTTAATCATTCTCTCAACCGAAGTAAATTCCCGAAAAAATGGAAATTAGCTAAAATTGTCCCAATTTTCAAGAAGGGTAAAAAAGCCGAGGTCCGTAATTACAGGCCTATCTCTATTCTCAGTCATTTCGGTAAAATTTTCGAATCAATCGTAACCGAGTTTTTCTTTCAGCAGATCTCTCCTAAACTATCATATCGGCAGCACGGTTTTTTCAAAGGAAGGTCCATGTTAACTAATTTAGCACCCTACATCGATTATATCACAGAAAACATCGACAAAGGTAATCAAGTGGACTCAGTTTACACCGATATGACTAAAGCATTTGACAGGGTGCATCATTCCACTTTGATGGCTGTATTGGATGACTTTGGTGTGGTGGGAACATTGTTGAATTGGATTGAATCCTATCTTTCGGATAGACAGCAGTTTGTTGTTGTGAACGGCATATCGTCTGTGGTTATGCATGTAACATCCGGCGTACCACAAGGTTCCCACTTTGGTCCTCCCTTATTTGCAGTTTATATCGATGGCATTGCAGCCTGTTTCCTATATACGCTTTTTGAGCTGTTTGCAGATGATTTGAAATTTTACAGAAGTATTCGGTCTTACCAGGATCTTGCACTTTTTCAGAAAGATATTGATCGATCGGTCCTGTTCTGCGCGGAGAGATATTTTGATTTAAATATAGATAAGTGCTGTCATATAACATTCACGAGGAAGATTGACGTTATCAGATTTCCTCTTTGTGTTGATGGAAAGGTTCTGAACAGAGTGGACCAGGTTAGGGATCTTGGAATAGTCCTCGATTCCAAATTTTCCTTCGATTCTCATATAGATAGCACTGTTTCTAGGGCTTTCAAAATGCTTGGTTTTTTATTCCGTGTAACTAAGGATTTCACAAATGCGGCAACTCTCAGGTCTCTTTACTTCTCTCTTGTGAGAAGTCATTTGGAGTATGCTACTCCTATTTGGTCGCCATTTTATCACAAGTACAATGATAGGATTGAGAGAGTGCAAAAGAAATTCATAAAGACTTTTAATTATAGATTTGATCGCTCTCAGTTGATGTGCAATTACGGTGATAGTTTGAGGAAGCACAATATTATGAGTCTACAAAATAGGAGAGTGTTCTTCGATTGTATCTTTTTATTTCGGATTTTGAATAATCATTTTAATTATCCTATGATACACTACCTGACTTTAAATGTTCCACAGTATCCTGATCGTCGGAAGGCACTCTTCTATGTTCCTAAAGCCATAACAAATGTGCGATATCATTCAGTTTTTCTGAGAATTGTTACGTTATTTATTTTTATAAAGGTTGTATCTCAGGGTTGAGAGATATTTGGAGCGTTATCGGGGATATCGCGAAAGGGTTTTTATTTTGTTGGAGGTATTTCTGGCGAATCTTAATTTTGGCGCGCAGTTTATTTAATATCGCCTCCGTCTTCAGATCAATTAGGCAACCAACATTTCACGCTTCTGGAAACACCGTTTCATGTCATATGGAAAAGGAGAGAAATAGTTATTATTAATTCTCGAGTGTAGCTGTCACGACCTTCGTCCACACTTGGAATATTTTTCTATCGTCCATTGTGTCGGGTATATTGGAGAAAGTCAACCAATTGAATTTCGCTGTGTATTTTGTCATTTTTTTGAATTTGTTGAAACTCAGTGAAATTTCCGTCTTGTACGGGATAAACTTCTGCAATCTGGTAGAATATTCTGGAATACGCTAACCACCATCTTGGGTTTGTGTTTACATCCATAACGACGATATTTTCTGGACTTTTTCGTGAGTCACACAGTTCTTCAACCTATAATCTGAGGTTTGAAACTTCTACACACCTGGAATTCCACTGGAATAGAACCATCTTCACATCAGGATAGAACAACCCTCCTATCGTCCCTGCTGTAGGCCCTTGACAGCCGGGAGGAAGGTTGAATTGTGACCTGTCCTTTGGAGGCCACCCTTAGTTGACACCACCGGACATCGTTTTGGATGAGTACAATCTTTTTCATATGTTTTCTGTCTTTTGGAATTTGAATTAACTGTGCTATTTTGCATCTATTATATCACCTATATTTTAAGATATGCCAGTAAATGTATGGCATTGTTGAGTTGGACCATATATAGAGCTTATATAGCATTGTTACCGTTGTGGTTAAGACTTTTAGGAAATTTATATATTAACTGTATTAATATATTTGTGAGTGAAAGCCGGCCTTCATCCCTGAGAAACGATAATTTGTATGACTACTCAAACATTCATGATATATTTCCATCAACTTCGTGTAAATAATTTATATAGATCTAGTATTAGAATTAAATCATCAAAAATCTTTAGATTACTTTTCTGTTTCTAGCTAATAATATTATTTTGGTAGTTTTGGTGAAATTTTAAAAAGGTTACCCTGAAATATTTAAATAATTAAAACTATCTGGCGCCCATTCATTTTATAAAGTAGTTTCATTCATAATTAGAATCCACCCCTTCTCCACTAGAGCATAGCCGCGAGCTCAGTTTCTTTAATATATGTTACTATTATTTAGTGAAAGGAAAACTAAGTAACAGAATGATGCGTTTTTATAGTTGGCACTTGAGCAGAATTGATGTATGTACTTAGTATGAGTGTACAAGTGTATAAAAGAGCAGTGATGGCATATACAGAATATGTAATTTAAATTGATACTTTTTGGTTCATTTGTTGTCATTTTTTTCTGGGTGATTTTGTATTTGATAGATACTTTATTTTGTTGAGCCACATATACAAATATATAATTTAAGATTTAATTTTTGTGAACCTCAGCACTGCAGCATCACAATCTTTGAAGACCGTTTTGGGAGAATCGTCGGAGACTGTTGCTGCACGGAATGTTCTCAAGAAAATTGTAGTCTCGACCAAAAATTATGAACAAACTATTTCTTCTTCCTTTGTATCTGCTGGAAATACTTTTAGTGGAAATTTCAACAATTGCAGTTTCCATTTTGTTACTAAATAAAGAAATAAAATATGATTTGACGTTTTGAAAGAAATACGATTTGACGTTTCATATTTCCCTTAAGAAATATGAGTGTGTTAGTGTGTTATGACACATGGTAACTAAAGCGATATAGCTCAATATTGGTTCGATCAGAAAAAATATTTAATAATTATCTACCAGAGAATTGAACGATTCATTTCACCATAATAAATCTTCGTCTTCACGTTCCTAGTATCCAGATCGAGATTCACATTTTTTGTAGAAGTTCAATTTTATAATTCAGTTCCAACGCTTTACTTAAGAGCTTGCCTAATTTTGAAGTGCATATTTAGAACGTGAAGAGCTTGGGGTTTCGTTTAAGGATATTTTCCGTGAAAGCTGTACATTGGTTGGAGACTCTCTTGACCCATCCCATCCCCGAGTATTTTACTCCAAATGGGTCGTTGCTTTCATGTTGTCATTTCGTCTTGCAATCGTTTCTGTTGAGTTCCACTTCATTTTGCCACTTATCTTTGAATGGAATGTTGTTCTAGCATTCCATCTCCTGTGAATCGGAACACTTCATCATTACGGGATAATAAAAGTTAATTCTGGTGAGTTCTACCCGAAAATGATGAGATATTGATTATTGAAGAATTACTAATTTGTCTAAACACTTCACCGGGACTATTTTTGATAGCCACATTTAATATTCTTGAAAACACCAAGAACAAAATGTTTTTCCTTGTTTATCTTTCATTCGTGGAACGTTATTTCCTTGTGAAATTGCTCTGACATCTTTCTTATTCCATCATAAACATTTAACAGGCTGAGGTACCATGAACAAGTTCATTGAGCTAGTAGAATAATCATTTGATTCATATTTCCTGGAGCTGACAACTCGACCTCATCGCCTTTTAGACAGCAATGTTGAGATGCATTTATTTGGACGTGAATAGTGCAAGAGCATCTGTGATAAATGTAATTTACATGTTTCCATGCATATATTTACTCGTCTAACTTTGATGGCGGAAGTTGTGAGAACATGCAGATGCTTCAGTTCACGAATATTCCTTTCATCTTAGACTGATTTTCATTTCGGAATTTCTCCAGAACATATTGAATGAGTTGGAAACATCCTGGACTATTCATTTATGGTGCCTACTCACATAGATCTGACGAAATATCAGTTTTTCTCAGTGAAATAACAATGAATATATACAGGGTGAGTCTTTGATCAGTGCCTTAATTTTAACCATAGGTTCTTGAGATCAAAGTCATGCCGTTTCTCCATATTCAGCTGCGTTAAAAAGCTATAAGCATTTTAAGTTTTCACATTGGGCAAATACCCCTCTGTAGTCCAGTTTAGTTTGAATGAAAATACCTTCCACAGCATCCACTATTGTATCCGAATTGTTTAAAAACATTATTTTCCCTCTAATAAATTATTCGCTCACTCCTGTTTCATCAGATGGTTATATCGATTCAATTCCTTTCAACTTCATCTAAAAAATGGTGCAATTTAGAAAAAAAGATGATGAATGATTTTGTTGCGATAAATTCACAAGGGACACTTCTTGGAATTAAGGGCCGAGGCAGTTACTTCTTAGAATGCTAAGGTTATCGGACGGAATTACGGAAATCCCTTTTTTTGTCACCTAAGTTGAGCAGGTACCTCGATCTTTCTCACTTATTCATAATCTAAATAGAACCCTCTCTCAGTTCAGTTCTATTTTGACCACCAGTCTGGTCAGTTTTACTTTACCGGTTTTTACTTTCACCAGTCTTTAACGGCACTCTAAATTCAAAAAGTTCCTCGTGGATTAACATAATCTCTCTCTTATATATTTTCTCCAGTTGGGTCAGTTAGTTACCTTAGTTTATTGTGAATCTGAGTTGATCAGTTGCAATTCTCCCAAGTGAAAATTTCATCCGAACAACCTGCACCTTATTCTGAGAAATCTACTTTCAACGATTGAAGCAGAGCTGTGGTGAACTTCAAATTAGAAAAATAAGGTCAGATCTCTTTATTATCAAGTAATACTCGAAGTGCCCAAGATTGAGCAAAAAAGTTCAAATCCTTGAATTTTATAGACATTTAAAAACTCCTCATATAAACTCTCTAGTGCCGAACATTGTTAAATGTTCTTTTCTGTGAATATATAATTTTGTTACAATCAGAAACTTGTTTTATTCACATTGCAGACATTTTTTCTACCAAAGATAATTTTTGGATCTTACCCTCAAAGTATAACCAGCGACTCAGGAAATGCGCTACTCTTCATTAAGCGGGTGAGAATTACTTACTCCTAATTCTGTATCCGCAAAAAAGACTAATGATTCTAGGAAGTACAAGTTACGGACCTTTAGTCTTTCTTTTCTTGTATAGGAAAATCATTCTTCATTTTAAGTATTCCGATTATTTTACGTATTTACCGTTCCCTGTATACGCCTTGAGACTCAAAATTGTTGTTTCAGAGTTTTTCTGTGAGACAAAAAAAGGCATGAAAACATAAATTTCTCTCCGCTAGAAACCGATAAATATGTTTTTATGCGATAAACCGAAATCGTAGATGATTTTAGGCGGCAAGTACCACATAGGTATGTGTCCGTTTCATCTCTCCTCCGGGAGAGTATAAAAGACCGTGTTGCCCCCGGAATTCAATTATTATATATTATACCTTATTGTAGATTGTGGATTCATAGTTCTGTATTCGATTATTATAGATAATTGTAGATTGTAGATTCATAGTTCGGTATTCAATTATTATAGCTTATAGATTCATGGTTCAGTATTCATTTGTTCATAGTAGATTATTCATAATTCAGTATTCGCGATTTTTTTCTGGATAATTATAAGTGCACACAGTGTAGTTTTCCCGGCCGTCAGTATCCCGAACGTCGAAAGAGGAAAGTGAGTAAACTATAACCTCATTGCCGAAACCCCTTTATTTCAATTTCATCAAAATCCCCTATTTTTTCGAGTTTGATTTTATTCCTTTTACAGGAATTCTGTAGAGGCTTCCGGTCCACGTGGACAGTTAGCAATCCTCCGTCTGTAATAATTATTCTTAGCTCTTCTCTCAAGCCAGTAAAATTTTTATTCAAGTTACTGTCGATCACAATTTGTTGCGTCCTATTTGCGGGAAAGTAGCGTTCGCAGCCAGATTGATTTTGTTTCAGAATTAATTCATTTTTACGCATTTCACCTGTAATTGTAAATGTCCTTAAAAACTGTTATTTTCACAAATATAACTGAATTTTTGCGTTCCGTTTAAGTTTTTACAGTTTATTAGCGAATTAATTTATTTTCATATTTCATACTGTCAGTTTAAACCTGTTTTTTTGCTGAAATATAGTCGAGTCCTTTCGTTATTCTTATTCAACATACCGAGGTGATTTTTTTTGTAACTATATTCCGAATAAATTATATAAAATTTTTGCCTATTTGATTGCTCAAATTATCGCTAACATCTTAGATAAAACCGAACTCTGTCTTCGACAAGAAGCTACCTTGGTAGGTTTACTATTTTCCCTGATAAGCAAAGAATACCTGGCGCCCGAAATATATACAATAGGTAAGAAAAGGGCGTTACAAATGGAATAAATCTCTTGATGCCAAAATATGCATGACTGTTATCAAAAACCTTCTTCTACAAGAGATCATTTCAATTGATATTGTTGTTTGAATATAACAGGTGAAAATACAATTTTTCATGAAATTTTAACACCCTATATCTTTTGAACGGGGCCAAATTTGGAAAAACGTTATGGGAAGAAAATGTTTTTTTTGACCTCAAGAATCTATGGTTAAAATTAACGTAGTGGCCAAAGACTCACCCTGTAAATAGAACTATATCGTGGTTAAATTGTGGCCTCATACATAAAACATGTAGAAAAACACTGGCGTCAGGTCAAGATCTCTCGCGGGCTTATTTTTGAGTCTGTTTTCCTTGCTGTGGAATAGTGAAATAATTATACAACCGCCACAAGGAATGAACTAAAAATTCCAACCCAGTTTTAATTCAGTGCATTTCTGTCTCTGTGTACCCAGACACCTGCTTCAATATCCTGATAATTTGAGAACATTTCAGAGCCTTTTTCCCTTTGAGTTGGAGAATGTTCGATAAAACTGTTTATCTTGTCTACCTATGTGGCAGTTATGGTGTTTATTGCAGTAAGATTGTCATGATACAGACGAAACCAAGGTGGCGAGAGCCGGACTCATTATCTGCCACAATATGTTATGATGTGATTACTGACGGCAGTGGGAACCAGATATCAGTTACTGGTCGGTACTCTGATCACTGCCTTTCAATAAAATTCAGTCATCAGTCACAAAATAATGCAGATAATGATTGTCTTCAAACTTTTTTGGTAGTGTTCCACGTTCTTCATTTCTCACACCAAAATAATTATTTCTGAACCTTTGAAACCATCTTTTGCATGTTGTTTCTTGTAGAGCATGATCACCGTAAGTCTTTACAAGCATTCGATGCGACTCTGTAGCACTTTGCTTCAAAGGAAAACAAAACATTAATGTTTTCAGCAAATTATCACATTCGGGTACAAAAATCGACATATTTAACACGTTGAAAGAATATGATGTTGTCTGTTCAATGACTTGATGTATACTAAATATGTTTCACAGATGTCATAGCAAACAAACAAACAGAAATAAATGCTCGTTCATAACAAATGTTCCCTATCGAGACATTTGTATCTTGACGCTCACTTCATACCCGTATACCTGGTATTCAATACCTATAATCTTCTACGTTCAGTTGAATGTTTTATACCTCGATGCAAAAAAATTGTGATCATTTGTGGTGAAGTTGAAGTACATGCAAATTTTTTTAAGTAGCCAAAATAATTAAATATTATAGTCGTAAATGTATCCATAAAACTCTTCAATACCGGTTCCATTCCGGTTCATAAATCTTACATCTCACGCGACGGTCAAATTCTAGGACATTATCCAGAACGACAACATATCCGACTCATCCAACATTTTTATGAGGCGAATCAATTCGTTAAATCGGGTATTCAACCAATGAGAACTTGGCAAAAAGATCGGAATTCATTTCACGAATCATAATAGAGTGATGGATCACATTTCATTTTCTCCCCATGAAAATCCTCCATAACAATAATTGTCATGAAAGACGGAAATGGAATGTTTTCATCTTATTGAGATGGATACATCATCTTTTCATTTCGTAGCAGCAAATGACAGGTGTTATGTTCAGCCTGATTCTGCTGACGATGAATTGAAAAATAGCCGTCTATTTCTATTTTCCTTCGCTAAGTTATTTCCAGTCGTTCGAAAGTGGAAACTCACGTTTTTGGAATAAAGGCTCTTTCATTTTAACAGTGGAGCCGATTAGCATATTTTGTTTGGTTTATCCTCAAGTATGGGGCAGGGTGAAATTCAAAATAACCAATGAATTTCCATTTTAAAGGTCTGGAAAGAGAAACGAGGGTATACATAATTGATTGAAAAGAGATTTTGCATCAGTGATGGAATTCTTCGATGCTAAATTGAAACCAGGAAAAACTAAGTTTTCTTACCTGAAAGAAATTCAGTAACGACGGTTTTTTGCGAGTGACTCACAGCTAATTTAAACATTTCGGTCTAGTTTAGAAAGCAATTTTCGTGGAGACGTCGAAGTCTCATTTGATGAAAATATTTATATAGAGTGAATTGGGGGGTAAACAATAATGAAACCCATAGGACATGTTATGTGTCCATACCATTTCATAATGACCTAACGCCAAAATTATGTACTATTTTCAAAAAATATGAAACTGCATAATTCAGGAAAAACTATCCAGAAGCGTACCATGCACTGAGTCCGCAAGTTTTCACTAAATTGAAGGATAAAACAGCTACATAAAACAGTTATATTTGACAAACATCCAGAACTTTCAGTGTACGCATCAAAGAATATAAAAATGACTGCAGAAAATTAAAAGAAAACTCAGATCTTTCAAAACATGTTTTCGACACTGGACATCATATGATTCAGCAACGGTGATTGGGAAGCAAAACAACACTAGGCAAAGATGCTTACTTGAATCTATAGAAATACAAATGCACGACAACAGTTCAAATTTATTGAATGAATTCATTTCTGTCAGCATAATCTTCTGCAACTCAACACGTCTAATCAAGAATTTAAGACATAGAAAATAGGGAAGAAAATAATTCGAATAATGAAAATTGAGATATATAATGGTCTTCACATACTCTTTTGACGTTCATTTCAAAAGTTCAGCTATCAAATTTTTTCAAGTTCACCATGATATATGTCGATTTTTATTGAAATTTATCATAAATGTCTTCTTATTGTTCAATTTTTTATCAATCTAATTTTACGAATCGAATTAGGCAAAATCATATAAATTTATACAAATTCTTAAAGGTTGTGATATACATTGAATGAAAGAAACAGAATGTTAATGTTTTTCGGGAATTATTTCTTCACTTCATCAGGTATACCGGTATGATATGAGGGTTTTTTTCTGAAAATAAAACACAAATTATGAATTGAAAAGTAAAAAACATTTCATTCAAAGAATTGGCCATTGTTTTATACACATTTTGACCAACTTTCTGGCAATTTGTGGATACCACCCCATTAAAATATTTCGTCTTTTAAATCAAACCAACCAGGCATCCAATTTTAGACCTCCTCGTAGGAATCAAAGTGCTGCTCAGCCAATGCGTATCCCATCGATGGAAACAAATGGTAGTCGGAAGGAGCCAAGTCTGGTGAATACGGCGGGTGGAGTAGCAGCTCCCAGCCATGTGTTTTGATTATATCCTGAACCGGTTTTGCTTTGTGTGCAGGTACATTGTCAATGATCAAAATTACCTTGCCGTGTCTTCTAGCCCATTCTGGTCGTTTCTCGATCAATGCATGGTTCAAATTGATCATTTGTTGTCGGTAACGATCAGTATTAACCAGGATTTAGGAGTTCCTGGTACACGACACCCTGGTCCCACCAAACACACAGTATTGTCTTCTTGCCGAATCGATCTGGTTTTGCAGTCGATGTTGATGGTTGTCACGGATTAACCCATGATTTTTTCCGTTTAGGATTCTTAAAAGGAATCCATTTCTCATCGCATCGATGCAAAATCAGTTTTCTTTCGTGTCTTTGAAGCAAAATTTCACAAGTTTGTTTTCGGTTTTCTATCTGTGAAGTGTAAAACTATAATGGTCAATTTTAGATATTTTTGGTTTATTTACACTTTCAAGTATAGACTTGTTCAATTAAATAGCCTACTGAATTTTGTTCTCGGTTTATTTCCTCTTTTTTTTTCTGGTATCTTAATTATATGAAGAATGTATGGGGGATAGTCAAATAACCATTTAATTGGCCAGAATGTAAATATCTTCAATTCATCAAGAAATCTGTTAGGACCGCTTTCATAACAATTTTCCCTCGAACAACTTTTTTTACATCGGATTTTTCATAACTTTCTCTCATCTCAAATATTTACAGAGTCGTAATTTCAACCGAATTTCTATATCTTAAGCGGACGCCGTTGGCATATTTCATGCCGCTCGGCGAAAAATCTACCCCAGTAAATTTTCATTGCTGGGGCGACATTCCAGCTTAGTTACAACACAAAATATCCAACGAACACACGCATTCTCCCAATTCATGTTCAACCATGCGGAAAACAATAAGACGAAATGAAAGTGCAACATCGGAGTTTCGCGAAACTGTCATGTAAGAATTCAAAATACGAGATCAGTAATGATACAATATGAATTGAAGGGAAAGTATATGAGAATTTTAATGAGTACAGTGGTTCTGAATGAAAAAGCCGAACAATATGGATTTCGAAGGAGTATTGAGAAACGCTCAAAAACGGTAAAGCTCCAGACCTATTGAAATATGGTACAGAACAACTATTTGAATACTACTAATTTCAAAACTACCTCAGTATGTCACAAATACCAAACGATTGGAAAATTTCCTATATGACCACTATTCATTAAAAAGGGGACAGAAGCAATGGCGACAACTACCGTGGTATAGCTGTTACAAGTTAAATGAGTAGATTGTATGGTAAACTCATAAAGAATAAAATAGAATCAGAATACAAAGACATGAAGAAGACAAGCAGAAGATCAAGCTGGATTTCGAGCGAAAAGATCAACAATAGATCATATATTCACATTAACACAAGTGATAAAGAAGAAAATGGCTCGAAATAAAGACGTTCCCGTGTTATTCGTAGACCTAAAAAAAGCTTATGACTCATAAGAGCAGTCAGAACTCTATATGATAAACAAATAATAAAAGTAAAAACGAGAAACACACTGGAATACAAGCAACTAAAGGATTGAAACAAGGGTGTTGTACAGGGGGTGGGAACTGGCCTACTACAAAGGTGGTCACGTTTTTCTTCAACGAACGGCAGAGACATCTTTAGTTATTCCAAAGCTCGGATCGGTAAATTAGGAATTGTCAGTACCTAGTGATCGGTAAAAACGGATTTTATCGGATCTCGGTCTTGATGGACATTATGACTAATAAGAAACTATTCTTTGAGGAGCATGAACTTTCGTGTTATTTATGCCAACGCCATTTTTTTCTCCCATGTCGTGTTCTAGGTTTATTCCATACATAGACTATTTATTTTTTATTCAAAAAGTAGTGTTATTCAGCTAGAGATGTATTCATTTTCAACTTATTCAATTTAATTCAATTGAAATGGTTTATTCTTGCTGTGTTCCCAATTGCCACAGTGATAGTAATGTCAAAAAGTATGTGTTGCTTTCATATAATATAAGTAGTGACTTTGGATTAACTTATAACTAACTAAAAATGTACTGTGAATAAATATTTTCTGTAGCAATTTTGTATTCGTGTAGTAATTTCTGATTAGTAAAAATTTGGGACAGTTTCTAACACTGTTTTCTTTCTAGGTTTTTCATTTCACAAGTTGAGGATGTTAGAAATGTTTGGTTGGAAAGAATCGGATATCCATGTCTTCATTAATCCAAAAGCGTTATTTGCATAAAGCATTTTCATGTGGATTGTGTAGACCCACATGGAAAGCTGAAAAGATTTGCTCTACCAACACTTAATTTGCCAAGTAATTCATTCTACTCCCTATGATTATCATTTTTGTAATTTCAATAATCTTTCAGATTATGTAACGATGACATATTTTTTCTACCTTCCAGAACTCCTGAAGAAACTTTGAGGCAACAAGGTATTTATATATAAGTGAAGTGCTCATGGTCATTGATTATAGTTTTGGGTATTCCACTAATAGAGGTTTTCATAAAAATCGTTTATCAGAAGATTCCTAGAATACTTCAACGGATATGTGAGATTTACCGTTGAAACTCCAAATTCATGGAATTTCAGTTAATAAGTTTATTGATTTTCCCATGAAATAAATTCTGTACTTTTATGACAGAACTATCAATAAAATTTTATCGGGAAAACAAACAATAAGATCTTATGATCCAATAATGAAGATGGCATCCGAAAAAGTATCTAAAAGAAAAAGAAAATAGACTTTAAGAAATTGTTTCTGTTATAAAAGTATAAATCTAATGCATTTCATGCTTAAATTGATATATTTGTCACTAATATTCTAATTTATTCTTTTAACGTATTTTTCATAATTTGATGAGTAATTGTTGCATAATTATTGTTGGTTCGTTTATGCTTTCCCTCGATATTGAAATTTTTGTAAATTGATTATTTACTGCATTATATATATACATTTCCATAGTTTTTATTTTTATTATATTTATTTCCTTTCATCCTCTAAAGATTAGTATGTTCTTCGATTTGAAGGGCAGATATATTTGAAATGACCATAATTCTTTTAATCTGCTGCAAATTGTCACAATTTTCTGATCAAATGATATTTTTTTATTGAAATTGTGATAATCTTCAACTGTTGATGACGAGATATTGTTGATGATGGAGCTCGTGTTGAATGATTGTTTGGGCTATCTATTGTGGATGTAATGTTTTCCGACGTTTCGATAGACATCTTCTATCTTTATCAAGGAGGAAAAGTAAAAAACCTTTTGAAAATTATTAATTTTCAAAAAGTCAATATTGACAGAAGTCATGACAGAAAATGAACGATGTTATATACTCATCTGTGATATGATGATCTTTTAAGGTTGGATCGAACTATCGGCGTTCAAACTTCTGGCAGATCTATAGATGGAGCACTTATGGAATCAGGTGTTATTTTCATAAATGCTGCTTCTTTGATTTTTCTTTTTGCAAGTTTTTCTTCTGTGGATATTATTGATGCTTCATCCCACTTTATACGATGATTCTCATCTACAGCATGTTTGACCAACCTGGATTTGTCGCTGTCTAGTACTCGTGTAAGCTTCTGATGTTCTTTTATTCGTACATTCAGAGGGCGTTTAGTTTCTCCGATGTAAGATCTTCCGCACTCGCAAGGTAATTCATATATGCAGTTCTTTGTCCTTTGTGTCTCATTATTAGGCTTAACTTTTGTAAATTGAGCTCTTAATCCAACTTAAAAAGATCATCATATCACAGATGAGTATATAACATCGTTCATTTTCTTTCATGACTTCTGTCAATATTGACTTTTTGAAAACTGATAATTTTCAAAAGGTTTTTTACTTTTCCTCCTTGATAAAGATAGAAGATGTCTATCGAAACGTCGGAAAACATTAAATCCACAATAGATGATGGTAATAGCCCAAACAATCATTAAATCAATCTTCAACTGATTAAAATAATGGACATTTCAAATGTATTTGTTTTAAAAACCATTAAATATATGGGATTCAACCTGTGCTTGCATGGAATCCTATGATAACTCATATAAAATACACTAGAGGGCGCCACGAGACGGAACGTTGTGCGAATGGAATCTGTAATCAACTAGGGAATAACTAAAGATGGAGCTATAAGTTGAGCTCTCGAAATCGGGACAAAAATTCATGCCAGAGTTGCCTATCTATAGGTGGTCTATGGTGTTGTATATCTCCTACTCTGTTCAAAATATACCTGGAAAATGTACTGAAGCAGTGGAAAAGGAAATGTGAAAATGTGAGCATACAGAGGTTAAGAGTAACGACCTAATACTATACACATTATAACAATATAACAAAATATAATATAACAAAAAATTAATATACCATACAATTGTTAAGAGCATACTATCACATGACTCAGAAGTATGGCCAATTAAAGAAAGAGCCGAGAAAACCTTGAAAGCTACAGAAATGGACTTCTGGAGGCGATCAGCCGGAATCTCCAGAAGAGAAAGAATAACCAATGAACGTGTTAGGGAGATCATGGGTGTCACACACACATAGACGACATTCGAAATAATAATTGATATGGTATGGACATGTACAGAGAATGCCTCCACAAAGACTCCCAAAACAAACACTAATATGGCAACCCGAAGGACGACGAAAACGGAGCAGGCTAAGAAAGAATTGGAGAGTGGACATAGACAAATTTGTGTTACTAAAAATTAGTTTACCCTGTCTGTTATTCACGTATGCGCGTATTCTCGGCCAGTATCGTTCCTGGGGCGGAGGCAGCTGAAACGTAGCGAGTTGAGATGTCCGCGTGTTCTAGTGTTGTTGTGTTCGTTGCCATGCTGCGCTTGTAAAGTACACGAAAGAAGAATGTGTTTGTTTACTCACTTCTTACCTGAAACTTGACGGAGATTATGCTGAAATTTTCGAAGAATTTCGCGATTTTCAAATAATCAGGTTCCCATCAGACAAATGGTGCATAAACTGTATCGTAAATTCGTAAGTACTGGCTCCTTAGTCGACGCGCCGCGTTCAGGTCGTCCTGCTTATTTTTTTGTAAATTTGTTTTACCATGTGGGGGGGAAACAATTCGAACATAAAATGTGTGGCCACAAATAATTATTGATGTTATATTTCTCTCGGAAATTAATTTATTTGCAATTATTTATTCATCTTCAGACAATATATCAAACTAAAGATGCAGGTACAAAAAATGCTCAAGGGTACAAAAATTTACAGAAATTTCAAGCAATATGTTTCTCAGATTCTGATTTCAGGTGCTCAGGTTCAGGAAACAAACTTTTGCTGATATTCTAGTGAATCCCAATTCGATGCAAATAGATTTCTTGCGACGTATTTCCTTCTCCCATGTCGCCAGCTCTTTCGAATACATTGACGTCAACGAATGGACATTTTGAAACTCCTTTGAGAATCGGATCCATCTAACACCTTCGGATTCAACAATAACTCCGTCAAATACTGAAGAGGTGTTTCAAGTCTTTCAATGCACATCCTTTTCTGTCGCTGATTCATAAATTTCTTTCATGTTCAGCAGTGTGACGAAAATGTTGAATTTACAAGCTGATGTTGAGAGACTGGAGGAATGGTGTGAACTAATTTCCCAATCAACCAACAGCGTTGAAATCATACCCTGGATTGGAAAAGGTATTAAGGGACAAACTTTTCCAAAATTGAAGTATACAAATACTCAAGAAATTCATTTCTAATCTATTCCGTATTCAAAGAATGAACGTAACTACGTGTGCTGTTCCTTAACCGTTCAGAAACTTATATGTGGGATAGTTATTTTGTGCAGAATCCGTGTATGCTATATCTTTCTACGTAGGTTGATGCCGATAACTCTATTCCCCGGATCAGTAATTAGATCTTTGTTCGCGTGTGCTCTATTCAGAATGCCAAATTTCCTTGTCGCTTTTGTTCTATTTAACTATTGGACCATAAGGGTTCACGCTACTTTAATCTGTGAATCTCAATTGTGTGGAGCTTGAGAGAGAACTGGAAATGAATTATATACCATTAAAGAAGGTAATTCTAATAATTGGATTGCAGCCTTCCTTGAAATATGAGTTCCAGAACAATAAATTTTAGGAAAAATCAGGCATTTTTTAACGTTTTTCGCACCAAGCAACAGCAAGAAATTGCAAATAGCGTTTTGAAAACACAAATTGGATGGTCAAGTATTCGGCCAAAGAAAGCAATTTTCATTTGTTCAGATCATTTTGACCCTCTATCCTCTATGCAGGATGATGCGATGCTGTAACAGTTTGGCTGATTTGAATTCGTTTAATCTTAGTCAGAATTCAGTTAAACGAAAGTTAATAAAAAATGTATTTGATTCGTTAGGATATATTTCCTTTTGTTTTTACTGTTTTGCTCAATTTTAGTTTTCCATTCTTATGTTCCTTGTATTATGCTTGTAATTATAACTTTAAAGGTTGATTGTACATTTTGGCACACTTTGTATTTCCAAATGATGGATACTCTATTGGGTGGTTGTCACCTGTTTGTATTCCTGATTGTGTAAATAAATAAATAAATAAACAGAAAATGTTTAAGTTTATGATATTCTTCGAGTTAATGAAATAATTATTATAACTGCTCAGTGATGTAAATAGTTTATTCACGGAATGAACTCATCATTATTATTATTATTTGAGCAATCGATGTCTTTTGTAAATTTGAAATCCTTAGATGAAATGAAGTAATTTTAAGTGCCTTTTATGCAGGCACAAGGCTAAATAAACTACTAAAATGGAACGATAATCCCGAAGAATCACCTTTCCACTGAGCTGATGAGGGGCAGTCACTCCGAAACCGGTGCACAGTTGAACTTAAGGGTTTGATTCTTTGAAATATCCTACGTCAATCATGGCAAACTCGTACCACTGGAACGATAATTCTTCGCCTATAGCTAATTTCCATTGAATTTCATACTATATACGATCTGTCAGCCAGACGACCGGGCTTCGACCAACGATTGTTCATCAGGAAGTCAAACTAAATAATTCGAAATCATTGTTGGCTAGACATTTGTGCTATTTCCACCATTTAATACCGATGTTCTTTGAACCTTTTCCTAATAACGGATATAAACGGAATATAAAACACCGTTTGAAGTGTTTTTGCATTTTATTCAAAAGTGATCGTTGTATGTTTTATGAATTTTGTGCATTACTTTATTATAACCCTGTATATATCATTGATACTTCAATCAAAAGGTCTAAAACTATAATTGTCATTTTCAGATTATTTTTAATATCATTCCATTCCAAATCAAGGTATTTTCTAGATAAATAATTTGAATTAAGGAGCTCAATCATTTCTTGTGTGAAAAATCTATGCTACTGATGTGCTGGAGATTCTCCCAGTATCCTATTAACAGAATCATTTTCCACTATGTTCATCGGGGATATAGCTTCGGTAAGTTTCATTGTTGTTGAGTTATGGAATTCATGAAGCAAATTGATGCTCATCGTTGTGATAGGGTATGTTATTATATGGGTATATTCACAATGTGTCAAAGTTTTAATTGAATGTAGAATATTATAGGTTGAGCCACATTAGCATGACAACACATGCACATCCGTTTTATATGATATAAAATGGTTCGATGCCCATTTTATAGCCTTTATTTAAATATTTTTTCGCGCTTGTTCTAGTTTAGGTTAATAGGTTAATGGTCCAAATAGCTCGATCAAGTTCGAATTGCGCTAAATCCGTCGAGCAATTCAGCAGTTATGAGTAATACAAATAAGTTTCCTCGATAACGATATGATATATTGAAATTTCAGGGAAATCGTCTGAAAAGAAGAATTCCGAAACCGTTTGTTCGACAATAGTCGATTACACATAAGATATTCGTCCGATCTCAAAAATAAATCATGGATATATGGATATTGGTACATTTCATATCCAAAAATCTCATCATTTTATGGTATAATCACGAGAACATAAAGGAGTATATCCTATACATGATGTTTGATTCCCAGCAAATCAGCTCCAGAATCTGCAGGTAGAGTAGTCAATGACTGCTGAAAATAGTGACCAGTATACAATGAAGGATCAGGCATATTTAAAAATTGGACTATAATTTTCGGCAAATTTGCAAATGTGTTAATGCCTACAGGTTGCGGTTCACATCTCTCATCCCACATTTGACGAAAAATCTGTCAGCTCATGAGCGTGAATGCAGCAACGAATTCTAGCATCACTTTTATCGCTTAGAGGACGGTGCCTTGCGCATGCTGTAACTATTGATCCCGGCTGAAAAATTGCTTTAAGGAATTATTCGCTTCTGAATTTCAACAGTTTACTCATTGAGTTATTATTATAAGATAATAAAGGAAATCTATGATTTAAAATGTTCGGCGTGATCCATTGTTATGCGCTTGAGGTGCTACAAATAAAATTTGAATCTTTGGAAAGGGCTATTCGATAGAGTAAGATGAATTCCTGAAAAGACAATGTCACATATATTTAATGAATTTAAAGTGATATTTATGACTTGAATAATCAATAGAATCGATGAAATCCAGTGTCGCGCTTCAGGGAGGGTATTGAGGGATTGGAAAAAATGCAAAGTTCATCAAAAATCAATAAAAGCGTTGTCGCACAATCTCACGATATTGGAGTTGTTAATTTTGATATTAAGAATACTCTGTTATCAATGGAATTGATTGTCGGGCTTCAGGAAAAGCAGGACCGGACTTTGAAATTTTCTACCAAAAAAAATTCAAAGTTCAATAAAAATCAAGAAAAGCGTTGTCGCACCATCTCACGATATTGGGGTTGTTAATTCTGATATTAAGAATACTTTGTTATCAATGGAATTGTTTGTCGGACTTCAGGAAAAGCAGGATTTGAAAATTTCTACAAAAATAAATTCAAAGTCCAATAAAAATCAAAAAAAGCTTTGTCACACCATCTGACGTTATCGTAAAGCTTTATTGTTTTCAAAATTAAGATCTATACACTTCTGCATGCGTTTGAACCAATTGTCGAAGCACTTTTGCCACTCTGATTGAGGTATCTCCAAAACGCCCTTCTTCGGGTGTCGAAAAACGTTGACCTCTCATTTTATTTTTTACGTACGGAAATAAAAAGAAGTCATTCGGTATCAAGTCTGGACTATACGGTGGATGACTCATCAAATCGATGTTTTTTGAGTGCTCAAAAATGCAGTTGTTTGAGCCGATGGGTAATCCGTCTTCGGCTGTTGGTTTTCTTGGAAGACAACTGCAAACAAATGGTTGTGTACCACTCATAATTTACTGTCTTACCTCGTTCTAGTGAAACGATTGCGACATGTCCATTGACTTGGAAGTGTTTCGTTCGGGAGCAGCTTTTATTGGATTTGGCTCATCTTGAAACACCCATATAGTCGACTGCTGTTTACTTTCTGGCTCATACACCTAAATCTACGATTCATCGCCTGTTACGATGTCAAAGGCGTGCTTCGAAGCACCGCGATCGTAATTTTTTTGTCGGTCAAATGTTAATGCAATATTAAATGTATGCTGGTCCCACTAATGCCTAAGGTTCTCTCAATGTCACGATAGGTTACAAGGATCTTGCAACATCATCAGCATCAATGGTTTTCGGTACAACAACTGATTTTGGATGGCCTTCACGAAATTCGTCTTGGAGTGAACCAAGACCTCGGTTGAATTCACCATACCATCGATAAACACTGGTCCTTGATGGAGCTTCATCGCCTAAAATTAAATTAAGCACCGATGCACTGTTGTTGAGTTAATCCACGTCGAAAGTTGTAATAAATAATTACACGAAAATGTTCACGATTTAATTCCATTTTTTTGGGCGAGATGAACCTTTCAAGTTACTGTAACCAACACGTTCGTATGTCAAAACGTGCTGACTATGTATAACCTCAAAAATGCCAAGCTTTACGATAGGGCTGTCAGTTGGCAGATTGCAACACTAGGGTTTTCCGAACCCGAAATATAAAAGACAACCCTCGTAAAGGTCTGGCTTCACATTGATAAAATTAGAAAAGACAGAACTGTAGTTTCAAATCCTCCAGCATTGAGTATGATTGATTGCCCGTGTAAAAGATTCGAACTACCTCTGCAACATATGGCCTTAAATGCCTTCATATTCTACGATAATCTGAGCTAGCAATAAAAAATAACAAATGGCATGAAAATCTCGAAAAGCTACCATGAAACAGAGCAGGATAGCAATGTTATGTAATTGAATATTCTTCGCGAAAAGGGAAAACATTATTACGATAACGAGGTTTTCGAGACGCCGAAAAAACATTTTACGTTGCAGATTCTCGAGAAAGAATGAATTATTGTTTTTCACCAAGTTCTTCTTCATCCCTAGATATTACAGAGGGAAAGCCTTTTCCGTTCGATCTTTATAAGTTTCATAAAGAGATCGCCGATCGGAATCTTCATGTCCGGTTAAGTTTCGAATTCCAATCTTCGGTTTTTTTATTGGAAAAACAGACAAAAGAGAGCTCAGAGCATGATGCTCCATGAATATTGAATTTTGCTTTCATTCAGTCCATTAATTACATAGGCAGACATCAATATCTATAATAAATCATTTAATTATTCTCTATTTAAATTTGACAGCAAGTCAATAAGGACAAAATATCACAAGTTCGTCAACAAGCTTGATCAACCCAGTTAGTTCATTTCTACAAAAAATTCACAAAAGAATGAAGAAAACACTGGTCAAAATTTTTTGCTCGCTTGTTCTGAAGTATTTGCTCGTCATCTTGAATAGTGTGGTACTGATAAAACCGGGACAATTAATGAACAACCGTCTAGAATGAATTCATTTTGATCAACTCTCAAAAGTTGAGGTAATGGTGTATGTGAATCTACTGGCAAATATTTTGCCAGGCTCCATCGATATCAAAAAACTGAGAGAAATAAGTTGTAACTCGTTTTTTCCACTATGGTTGAAATGGTGATTCAATAGTTACTGCTCAACGTCTCTATGCGGAATATCGAACCGCCAAATGACGATACCATTGGGAAATGGATCAGGATGTTCGAGAATACAGGTGCTCCTCGTTCAGTTCGAGATGAAGAAACAATTGAAGAAGTTGAGGCGTCGGTTCGTCAAAATCCGCCTTCATCAATCCGAAAGCGAAGCCAAGTGTTGAACATCAAAAAATCATCTTTACATTCGGTTTTAAAGAAAGACTTACATCCAAATGCCTTCAAAATTAAATTGGTTCAAGAATTGAAGGATGCGCACTACTGAATTTTGCGTACGGAATGCTGCAGCGATTTAACAACATATTGTTTAGTGACGAAGCAATTTTCACCTGAATGGTCATGTTAATAAGCAGAATTGGCGATACTGAGTAGTGCAGAATCCGAGACGCACGAACCACCCCTGCATAGCTCAAAGGTCGTGGTTTGGGCCACTATGTCTGTCAAAGGCATAATTAGTCCTTATTTTCATGAAGATCAAAGAGGCCGAGAAATTAATGTGAATAGTGAATATTTTGGTCCCAGAGTTGCAGGAGTTTTCAGGTTTCAACTCAAGAACGTGGCTCCAGTAAGATGAGGCCACTTACCATACCTCAAATCATTCAATGGAAGTTGTTAACAAATTATTCCCTAATAAAGTCATTTTGCGAAGGGGTAACATCAACTGGCGGCCCAGAAGCCCCGACCTTAGCCCGCTTGACTATTTTTCATTGGAATACCTTAAAAGTAAGGTATATCAAAATATTCCGACGAATCTTACCCAGTTGAAGCAAAATATCAGAAATGGCCGCAATATCAATAGCTATGTATCAACGTGTTTTCGCCAATCTTCGTTCCCGTTTAGAAGAGTGCCAGCAACGCAACGGTCATCATTTAGATAACATCATATTTTCCAAATAATTCTCCAATTCATGTGTTAATAATTAACAATAAACTTTTTTATTGCTCACAAATATATTTTGTTTTATTGAACTTACAAATATCCGATACCCTTTCTGGATACCTTGTATAATTCTTGAGTTGATAGATAACCCAACTGGAGCTGCGAAATCAAGTTGAAAAATATACATGGTTTGAGTACCATTTTCGTAAAATAAACTACACAAGATCAGTTTTGATATCACATCGATGATCACAAACTAGGCTGCAAACCGAAACATTTTTTAGGTTACGAAGTCTTGCAAAGTAAGGCAAACTCACAGCTTTTAAAAATGAGAAGATCAAATGCTGAAATTCGCGAATGTTCTGAATATGTATAACCTCTATAAACATTAAGAATTTTGTGTATATCCTAAGAAATCTTATGAGTTATCAAGAATTAAAAAAATGATTTGGGAATTTGATATTTTCAAGGCCGTCGATTTTTTGATACTTTTGCTAATCTATTTGTTTGAACCTCGTTCAAACATCTTCCAGTTATTGAGGAAACCAAAGTTTAAATGCTGAGCACTGATGAATCATTTGAGGGATCAACTATAGTTCATGTATTTCGGAAGGGAGAGAGTATAGGATTGAACTGCCGTACTCAGTTTTGAACATAGGTTCTTCTTCCGGAAGTCGAACCTAATCTATTAATCTCTGCAGGAATGTCTTATTCGAACAGAGAATATTCAACTGAAAAATGACAAAATAATCTTTGAACCGCAGGATTTTCAGACAATATTAAATATTTTTGTTTTAATACGATCATGGTTCTTAAAGATACTTTAACAGAATTACATGGCATTCGATAATCTTGATATTCATCAAAACATTTCGAGCAACTAGCATCCTACCTTCAAGGAGTGAATGTTTCCTCAAAATGTCCGCAACTTGAAACGCATCTGTTCGAGACCGAGCTCAGCAAAGATGTTTCCTTGATAACAGAACGCGGTTTACTGGAGAAATGGAAATTGAAGCTCACGGAAAAGCGTTTGCGCCTTCCCTTACGCGTGCGATTGGACTCGATGGGAATAACATGCATGATTGAGAAGCCTAATAGAACCTGTCATTGGATTAGTGAAAATCAGAACTTTCCGCTGAGAACAACCACCATGAAGTTTCATGTCAGTGTATTTTCTTGCAAGGGGGGAGGAAATATGACGAGTCATGAATACCAACGAGGGGATTCAGCTCTTCAACAAATGAGACAGTCGGGAGGATTTGGGGATGATTTGGACAAAAGAAGAATATCACATAGATTTTGATTAACTTATGACAAACTGACATTTGAGCTTTCCTTTCTGAGCCGGATTTCTATAAGGGATCATTCACGACTTTAGCGTAATAGGCGTTTGTGGATAATTAATCAGAATTTTCATTTGAAAATTTGCCTATTGCTGTTTGAGGCCATACTATTTCTCTCTGAAATATTTTTTCAAGTCTCCACGAGGGTTGCGTTTTATTTTTCTGGTTTGGACAACTCTAGTCTATGACTCTAGTGTTGCAATCTGCCAACTGACAGCTCTATCGTAAAGCTTGACATTTTTGAGGTTATACGTAGTCAGAACGTTTGGACATAATAATAATATTATTTCAGGTAATAGTAATTTACGTAACAAGTCCGGAAAATAGGGTTTTTTGGACGAATAGACAAAATTCTAGGACGAGCGCAAGCGAGTCCTAGAAGTCTATGAGTCCAAAAAACCATTTTCAGGCGTGTTGCGTACAATATTTTTCGGCAACCGTCTAGAATAACAAATCAATGAGACGACACATTTCTTTTTTATATATTTTAATTCTTATTTAAATTAAACAGAACAGAAAATATCACATATTAACAGAAACATTCTAATTCTTATTTATATTAATATTTATATTAAAATTCGAGCAATTACTGATATTGAAGGGATTCAATTTGTTTGAAATGCCTGGTATATTTAAATTCCTTTTGTTGAAGCCACAACAAGATGGCAAAGTTTCCGTTTCGCATCGATTATTTTCTTCTGGTGATTTTTGAATGGTCTTGGCAATTTTAATTTTGTTTTCAAGGGAATTATCTATATATCCTTCAGCCACATTGGTAGACTTCCAGCCACCGTGTCTCTTCAAATTTGTGATGTTTCCACCATTGTCAGCAAATAACGTCGCCGAAGTTCGACGAATGCTATGGCCTGTGTAATTTTAGGATTGGGTAAATGTAAAAACTCTGCGATTTTCATTCCGAGACTCCCGAAAGTGTGGATACCAACAGGCTGAATCGAACATTTTCCTTTTTGTAATTCACGAATAATCTGTTGTGTGGAGTATGAGATGGCCGTAAAGATAAATATTGTCTATACAACAGCAGGTTTTCTTGCCCAATTACAACAAAAGTTCTCTCAATATGTGTTTTGGAATCCGGTATTTTCACAAGCAACATGTCTTCCTTATCGTTTATTAAATCAATCGACATTTTTGTCAGTTCTTCTCTTCTGCACGCGCCGGCTAACCCAATAATTGTTGCTACCTGAAAAGTAAGTTGATACTTTTATATCCTACAATCGTAATATTTTGTTAAAATCACCTTCAGCATTAGATATGTATCATTATCCGCTTCTCTAATGAATTTGCTGATCTGTTCACTGCTGAAAACTTCTGATTTTTTGGCTTTGTAACCAACATTCTTCCTTTTAAGAAATGCGAGAACTTTTGGGAAAATGGCTATGTTCACATTTTTCTTTACTAAAATGGTACTTTTCAACATAGAGTACATGCTCCACAGAGTGGAGGATTTGACTGTTTCTGATTTATGCGCCAAATAGGCCAACATTACATCCTCTGTTATAATTTTGCATTGCTTCATCTCCATCCATTTCGTGAACGAATCATACACGTTTTCATACCTTGATTTTGATTTTTCAGGCAATAATTGTGCTGTAGCAGCGGCTGCTATATTGGAAATTTCCCAAGGCACATTTTCATTGTCACTATCACTGCTGCTTTCCATATTTTAATGCGGATTGGGATTGCGATCAGAAAACATGCAAATTCTTGACAACTAATTTTATATGAACTGTCAGCCGTTTTCTCAGTGCTATGGTAACTTCATTTATCAAAAATATACCTACCAAGATTTTCATATTTACTATGATCAAAACGACGTGATTCTTCCCGGCCTAGTCCGGGAAGTACGTACTTCCCGGACTAGGCCGGGAAAGGCTTCTTTCTCAAAGAAAAAGCGTCCGGAAAGTGGGTACTTCCCGGACGGTTGCCGAAAAAGTGTATTTATGTAATACAGTGAACACTCGAGATGGAAACGGTAATGAACAATTTTACTCTCGTTATATCATGTAGGCTAGGAAGTCTTCTACACTATATGGTTCAATGTTAAGAAGCTTGAAAATGAATTTTTTGTATTGTTGTAGGGTACATTCTCTTCCCAATTTATGTGCTATCTTGTTATAATATCGAATGCACCTATATGCAGGTCCTTTTTCGGCGAGGCTAAATCTGTGCTGCGAGAATTTTATTGCTGTTATTCTTGTGTTATAATTACTTGGTGTTTTCCCTTCAAAGTAATGCATATTCTTAAAAGTGAAAATCAAGCATTCCTGAATATGTATAGCTGGTGTGGTTAATAAATCTTTTTTTTAAATATTCCCCTACACGACTCCATTCTCTTCATCTGCCAGATTATACGTATTGCTCTCTTTTGCATCTTCAGCACTCTGTCCAAGTTATGTGGGCTACCATAGAACATGATACCATACCTCATCTTCGATTCCAATACTGCTTGGTAAATGGTTTTCATTGACGTAGAGTTCAGGTATTTACTGAGTACCCCAAGTGAGTAGCAGATAGAACTCAATTGAGCACAAAGGTTGGTGATGTGTTTACTCCAATCAAGAGTTTCCTCCAGTTTGAGACCCAGGAAATTACAACACCTAATCAGACTCAGAGAGGAGTTGCAAAGTCGAATATTTGCTGGTGTTTGAAAACCTGAATGAGCTGTTTTGAATAGCACTGCATTTGTTTTTTCAGCATTCATGCATAAACCATTTGCTTCAAACCATTCGCCTGCATGCAGTAGGATTGATTTTACCAGTTGACACGTTTCTGGGAATGTCTTGGCCATGACTGTGAAGTTTGTGTCATCTGCATAATTCAACATTCTGATACTTGTATCATCAAGTATGGTATATAGATCATTTAAAAATATGATGAATATGAAGGGACCTAAAATGCTTCCTTGTGGTACTCCTACTTCTGTGAATTCTGCCTGCGACATTATTTGGTTCTCATTATGAGAGATCATTACTCTTTGTCTACGGTGGGTTAGGTACGATTTAAACCACTTCAGTTCTTTTTCCTTCATTCCATAGGCTTGTAATTTTTGAAGGATGAGATCATGGGACAGGGTATCGAACGCCTTCGATAGGTCCAACATCAACCCAACCGTCACATTTGAATCTTCAAGAGCATCTAAGATTCCTGAGATAAACTCAAAGATTGCTGTCTGTGTGGACTTCCCTCTGACATATCCATGTTGTGAAGGTGATAAAATTATTTCTTGTACTAGGTATGATATAAGCTGAGTCGAAATAGTTAATTCTAGTATTTTGGAGAATGTTGGTAGAAGACTTATTGGTCTTATACACTGGTTTTATCTATGCTTCCTTAAGCACCATATTTTATGGAAACATTTATTAGGAAAGTCAGGGGTTTCATTACTTGTTCTGTGCAATCTTTTATTAATTTCATCGGGATTCCGTCACATCCGTAGCTGTTTTTATTATTCAACATAGAGATTGTTTTCAATGTTTCTTCTTCCGAAACTGTGTGGAGTTTGAAGATGGTGTTTGTTCCTGTGATATTGATTTTAGATTGTGAGTTTTGATTGTTACTTACTTTGCTTTTCGCCATTGATGAATAATAGGTATTGAATGAGTTCGCTATTCTTTCGGGATTTCCTGGTATTTCAGTATTTTTATTTGTGTGATTGTGTGTGATTTTTTTGACAATTTTCCAGAGAGATTTATTTCTATTGTCTGATTCCAGTATTTCCTGTTTATACTTTTCGCTTTTTTCTTGTCGAAAAATGTTATCATACTCTCTTTTTGTTCTTTTGTAAAGTTCATTAGACGCAGGGTTATTTAACTTGCAAGAATGTAGAATGTCAGGTCTTGATTTACAGTTCTGCAGTTTCTCACTTCTTAAATTTGGCTGTTTGTGGGTCTTTCTTCGCATTTTCCTTATGGGACATGAATAGTCCAATTCTGTTTTGATGATATTTGTGAACGTTGACTTCATATTCTGGAATATTCTCCAATATATCCCAATCTGTATTTCTGAGTCTTTGTTTGAAATCTTCTTTATTATCCAAGTCATGACTATTTTTGTGGGAGACTTTTCATGTACTTGAAGATTTGTATTTAGAATTGGGGCTGTATTATGGTCTAAAATGTTGTTTGGCAGTGTTCTTGCTTCATAGTCTTCATGGTTTGTAAGTATGTTGTCAATGCATGTCTTACTGGTAGAAGTTATCCTTGCTGGTTCAGTTATGGTTGGGGTTTGGAGGTACCTCAGTCAGAGTGGCTAAAGTGCTTCGACAATGGCTTCAAACGCATGCAAAAATGTATAATCATGATCATATCATGATCATGATCATAATGGGGAATATATTGGAAAACAATAAAGTGATTTTCGATTATTAATATTTATTTTAGTTCCTTAATCCCGAAATATAAAAGGCAACCCCCGTATCTATACCAGTAAGATTAAAATGATAACTGGCATAGACTACCGCATCAGACGGACTCGCAAGGATGAAACCCCTTTGATATTCCGAATACGACGTGAAAGGGTAAGCGGTCAGGCTGCTTTATAAATCATCTGAAGAATTCTATACATTATATTGAATCCTCCCCGTAAAACCGCGAACCCCACATCCAACAACAGATGCTTTAAATTCACTTGTTTGTATTCGTAGTTTTCCTTGATATATCCCGATAAGAACTTTCTCTCAGACAAATGTATTTGGAGTTCTGCTTTGTTTTTTGATTTTATGAGATTTTCCTAGAATGGTCCCCCTTTATATATGTGGTAAATTTATGAGGAGATTCTCCTTGATTCATTTTTATCAGAAACACATCAATATCCGTGCTCACGGAACGGTGTTTTGCGTTTGTTTTCAAGATTTACGGGTACTGCCTACAAATTCGATTTAACGTAATATATCAAATGATTTATAAAAGAAATATGATTATTACACCTGTTTTATCTTCCACGTATTCTTGAAAATACAATACTTCACCTGATATAAGCAACCCTTTTATCTTTATAATAAAAAAGAACAAAAAATTCCGAAGAACCACCGCTCGTTTCAGTGGCGCGAGTTAGTCGCGATTGACGCATGATATTCTCAGAGAGTCAAGACCTCAAGTGCAACTATGGACCGGTTTCGAGGTGACTGCCTCTTATCAGCACAGTGTGACAGTGACTAGAACAAGCGCCATAAATATTTTGAAGACTGGAACCAGACCCACTTTCTCTGCAGATTCATACATCAACATATGACTTCCCAAATTCAAATACCAGTAGTCATCGAATGTGTAATCATACATCAAAGAACCACTGGCGAGATGAGGGGATTTGTCCGCTTAATTGTCTTATTTTGGACGGGATAGTAATGAGAAAAAATGATTTCTACATTATTTCACCGTAAATGAACCATTTTGATTAATTTTCCTCTAACAGAAACTGTCTCTAGAAGACCACAATATTGAATATAAAATATCCGGTGAAGTCCGTTATTGCATTTTACTTTAATCCATTTTGTCTATATTTAACGTTTGGACCTTATACTAGACGCCGGGCTATTGATATTTATTATCACCGGCCAAATTAAATCCTCGATTCATTTATTTCCAAAGTTATTGAGATCATTTTATGATAGCCAATACCTATAAAATATCCTATGATATTACTTTCGATCAGCTCTTATTTTCAACGTCTTAGGAGGGGATCTTTGTGGGCATTCAAGGAGTTTTTCATCCTCGTATTAAACCGCCAATCTTGAACAACCTCCACGTGCAATATCACATAGTAACTTATAACGAAGAATTGTTTAAATTATTGTTGATCGAATATGATTGCTCGAAGAGACAAGAGTGTTATACACAAATGTGTATTTAATTTAATTAATTAATTTGTGTAATTTTCCTAAAGCCTTCCTGGAAATCTTGTAGAGTATTTTCTACAGAAGATTCAAGTCTAAAAATAATTAACCTTTCTAATATCTTGAAAGGAACACTCAATAAACTGATTGATCGATAACTATTAGGATCACAAGGATTTTTTTCTCGTTTCAAAATACCTATTACTTTACCCTTACGGAATTCAGAAGGAAAGTTTCCTGAATTCAGAATATTGTTATAGAAAGACAATAACCAAGACATGGCCTTTTTTCCTATATGTTTGATAAATTCAGTTAAAATCTGCTGCTTTTCAAGATTTGGTAGAGTTAATTGCTGCCCTCAATTCATCTATGTTGAATGGATGCAACACATGTTCTAAACTTCATCTCCTGAATATAACAATGTAATTTTCTCTTCATATTCTTCATTTTAGATTGGAATATATGAACAGATATCATTGATACTTCAATCGATAGTGTAAGATTATAATTGTTATTTTTAGATTATTTTTATTTCGTTTTTTTAAACTTCTGAGAATAATAGTTGATTTACTTCAAACTCAGATGACATTGATAATTTCTCTTCGATTAATTCTTTACCAAATTCATTTTCATAAACTTTGCATTTGAGAATTGTTACACAATTGAATGGTCAAGCCAATGTTTTATAAAAATTTATTTCCAGAATATCAGTGTAGCGGTATATTTCTGACAAATTTGCTTATCAAATCTAATGCCCAAAGCGGCTGGTCAGCCGGTACCATATGTCCTGCGTTCCTCACCAAAACCTCCGTTAAGTTTCCTGCTTCTTTAACATATCCAGCGATGTCATTATTAACTTTCCATTGGTATCTTTTGGCAACCTTGTACTCTTCAGAACCAGTGAAGTTCAAATTCTTCAAATAATTCACAGTGAGTGGATAAGCTACTATGATGTCTAATTGTCCATTATAAGTCAACACCCTGTAGTGACTGAGTAGTTCTGAAATCCAAGGGGCGACACTCAATACGAAATCTCTTCTCAGGTAAGATTCCACCTCGTCATCAGAAACTGCTGACATATTTCCAACATGGAGAGCTTTCCTTATCTCACATTTTTGTATGAAAACAGTGTATTCATCATCAATACTCCCACTAGATTTCAAATAATTATAGTAGTAATCGAAACCAGTAGCATTCTTGAAGGCAGTTGGATACTTTGTCAAATCACCGTTCAACATAGAATCAAATACTTTGAAGGCTTCGTCATAATTTTCAGCTTCAATAAGTTCAATAACTTGTTTTGCCAAATTCTGAAATATATCTCTGGCACTGTCATCAATTAGGCCGTTTTGAAATAAATAATCTCCGTAATTCAATTGATTTATTGGATCACTCAGTCCATTGCCGATTGCAAGTCCTTTGAGGTTAATTTTGAAATCATTTATTTCATTCTTTTTATGTATGGTATATGAGACTGCAGGAATATATTTACCGGCGTAAGATTCTCCAGTGACGAAAAAATCATTCTTCTGAAGCTCTGGAAATAGTTGGAAAAATTGTACTAATGCAATATAGAGATGTTCACCGATTTCTTCCTGCGTCGAACACCATCCTCTATTAGTGAAACTAAAACCAGTACCAACCGGGTTATCAATATATAACACAGAATGATTTTTAGTCCAAGAAATATCAGTAAGTTTCAAAGTTTTTTCATCTATCATTTGAAAAGGCCCATTTTCACAGAATGTGGCGTAAGTAGATGCTCCACCAGGTCCTCCTTGAAGCCACAGCAGAACTGGAGCATCGTTGTAATCAGTTTCAGAAGCTGGAAAAAACCAGAAAAAGGAATTTGAATTATGTTCCGCGTCAACTGTGAAATATCCAGAGTAACTCTCGACACCAAGAAAAGGTTCTTTGGGTACCGTCGCCAGTGCTCTAGCTTTTTTGATCAATCCTTGTTCCAGTAAAGGAGTGAGTATAAGAGGATCACCAGGATCTTCACCAGGCTCCAGAGGGATGTGTTTCACTTTATACAAATCACGAATTCCTTGAGTTCCCCTTATCCAGTCCACATATGCGAGGAAAACTAATACAATTAAGAACAACTTCATGATTGCAATGGCAATTCAACAACTGTGCATTCACATCTATGTACGTTTGATGACGACTTAATTTATTATAAGCAAAAACTGGTATAGATAAAATAATCAATACCTGAAAATAATCAGGATATTTCTTCGGAGATTGTTTCATTTTATCTTGAAAGATTGTTTTAATCTATGTCAAATATATCCACAGATAAAATATTGACATTTTTATTGAACGTGCAAGGAAGTAGGAAATTTATCTTTTTACATATTTATGAATGAATATATTCTCGTTTGAATTGAATGAAATGATATGAGTTAATCTGAGATGATAGTTCATTCAAAACTGATATTTCTGGGGAAAACAGAACAAGGAAAATCAACTAAATTATCTGATCCATTATTTTATGGTAATCTATGTATTATTTCTTGGTAATTTGTGGAAGTGATTGGGATCTTTGCTTGAAGAAAAACTATCATTGAAGTACTATCAAAAGCAATTATTTGAAATTGCTAGCATTTGCGTGCCATCTGATCAGCAGGCCTTAGTATTGAGATGTGTTGAAAAATAATTATACTCTGTACGAGTACCGTCATCCTTATTCATATTCCATTTCATTCGTTTTCGTATGTTTGAATAGTGAATACTAAAAAATTAATAATTTTTGCTCGCTTATTCAGAAAAAGAATAGATTCTTCTTGGTTATTAAGATTTTGAAGGAAACTATCTGTAGTGTTTATTCCATGTTGCCAAATGATGAATGTATCATCTATATAGCACTTACATAATTGAGATTTTAGTGTATATTGATCGAGACCTTAGTGCTCGAAATTCTTCATAAATCAGCTGTGACAGAATACACATGAGGTGTTCGAAAACACTTAACATCATTTTGTACATCCTAAGCCGGTGAAATTAGCCATCTTGGAATAGAATATTTAGAAAATTCAGCAACATTTACACATGTTAATAACATAGGCCTATGTTGATTATGCATATAAAAACGTTCAAGTATTCCAAGACCAACCGCAAGAGACCTACTTCCCCTATTTATGAATGCTTACGATAAAATAATCACAAAATTTGAGTAAAGGCACTTTCAAACTATCAGATACCATTCTTATCAGCAATAAAAATCTTCACACAATTTCTGCTTAAGTGTATTAGTTTTTCGAATAAAAAACCGCGGAAAATCAATTTTTGTAACCTTATCAAATTTATCTCGATAGGAAATGTTTTCCCTAATTCCTCTCCGATAATAAGGATATCAATCTGGAACACAAAAAAAATTATTTTCTACTGGGGTTCTGATAACATGCTTACCTTTATAAGTCATTCAGGTTAATGAATTGAGCAAAAATATGTAGAAAAGCATTGTTATAAGGTCGTGTGCTTTTGCGTACTTGTTCTAAACTCTATTGCCTAACTGGAACAGCGGAATACAAAAACACATATAAACAATCAAAGAAAAAATATCTTATACTAACAATAACTAAACTAGAAGTTTTCTTTCATTTTTTTTCAACCACAATCCTTTTCCACTTGAAACTGTAATATATCATTTTACTAAATATCCTAACACAGATTTTGATAATTCTTCAAATCATTAAGATATATATTGTAATTATATATGACCTAATCGAAGAGTATTTTCAGGATACCATAAGAAAGAGTCCGTGGAATAAAACCGTTAAATGAGACGTGCGCAAGCGCGACAGTGGCGAATACTCACATTTAATTTCATATAATTTCAAATCGTCAAAATAATAATAAATATAGTAACAATGGCAAGTGAACTAACAAGTGACTTGAATGCAATTGACAGTGATAATAGTGGGAAATTATTCAGTGCAAAAGAATTGAATACGTAAGTATTAGTTCAATAATCAGTAAACGTATACCGTTATGCCCAAACGATCTTGTCAAAGTCTACAAAGCCATAGATTGGATTTGCCGGGTTCTGTAATTCAAATGTCTAATTTCTTACTTCTTTCCGAAATGTGGATGAGCAATGACCAACAGTTTGATATTCCTAATTTCAACTGCATCGTTCATTTCAAGCGAGATTAGGTACGTACAGATGAAGTTGCTATCTTTCAAAATAACAATAACACTACTAATATTTTACCACCAAATATGGACATAATCTCTAAAAATACTGGCAATGTGAATGTTAGACGTACAGGAGTTTAAGACAATTGTTCAACTCTATGTAAAACGAACATCGGAGTTGAAACTATCATGATATTAGTCCCCAAAAACAAAAATTCGAGCGCTGATACAATATACTGATGAGGTTTCTGAAATACTCACCTCCATCAGCTTCCGATGGTTTTATCTGGAGACTTCAATATTAATTTTGCAGATGAGAAATCAGAACCACTAAGAACATTTCTTTTAGAAAAATTCAAATTACTTATAAATAATAATCCGAAAGAATCGACAACGACATATGGTACTGCTATTGATGCTGTTTTTTCGAGGTATTTGCATAAAATAGAATCACAAACATATGAATCATATTTTAGTTACCACAAACCAATATTTTCAGCAATAGAATTTAATGACGAGACTGATTAATAAGAATTAGGTACTTATAATAATAATAATGAACTTTTTTGTAATGAATTCTATTTCTTTATATTTTCATGCTGTCAAACAAAAATATTTTGTTGTTTTAATGGATAATTTGAATTACGATTTTTTTTTGATTTTACGTAATTTCCTGATAAATTTAATTTCCTAAATACTTTCCTGTACTTAAATAAAAACTAATCAGTAAAATTTGAGAGAAAATTGTGTCGATTGTACATTAAACGAAGGAACTTCGTTACTACCTGGTGTCCCACGACACCACATCTTTTAGATTCATAAAATTTGTAAATGAAATCAAGATTGTTAATGCAACGGTATATTTCTCACAAATTTACTTATCAAATCTAATGCCCAAACTGGCTGGTCAGACGGTACCATATGTCCTGCGTTTCTCACCAAAACCTCAGTTAAGTTTCCAGCTTCTTTAACATATCCAGCAATGTCTTCATCTACTCTCCACTTGTACCTCTTTGCTACCTTGTATTCTTCGGAAGCACTGAAATTCAAATTTTTCAAGTAATTTACCGTGAGTGGATAAGCTACTATGACGTCTAATTGGCCATTGTAAGTCATGACTCTGTAGTGACTCAATAATTCTGATATCCAAGGGGCAACACTTTGAACAATATCTCTCCGTAGAAGAGATTCGACCTCTTTATCAGTAACTACTGACATATTCCCTACATGAAGGGCTTTCCTTATTTCACATTGTTGTAAGAAAGAAAGATACGTTGTATCACGACTTCCATTTGAAATGAGGTAATTATAATTGTAGTTAAAACCAGTGGCATTCTTGAATGCTGTAGGGTACTCGGTTAGATCACCTAATATAATGGAACTATACACTTCGAAAGCTTCGTCATACTTTTCAGCGTTTATCAGATCAACAACTTGTTTCTCCAAATTTTTCATTGAATCTCGATCAATTTCATCGACGAGACCATTTTGGAATAAATAATCTCCATAATTCAACTGATTTATCGGATCACTCAGCCCATTGCCTATGGCAAGTCCTTTCAGGTTTATTTTCACCTCACTGTCTTGATTTTGATTATGTTTATGTATAGCGTAAGACACCGCTGGAACGTATTTACCACCGTAAGATTCCCCAGTGACAAAGAAATCATTCTTCTGAAGTTCCGGGAAAAGTTGAAAAAACTGAACCAAGGCAAAATAAAGATGATCACCTATTTCTTCTTCGGAAGAACACCATCCTTTATTTGTGAAACTGAAACCAGTTCCAACCGGATTATCGATGTACAAAACCGAATGATTTTTTGTCCATGAGATATTAGCTAATTCTATATGTTTCTCATCTATCATTCTGAACGGTCCATTTTCTGTGAATACAGCGAAAGTAGATTCCACACCGGGTCCTCCTTGAAGCCATAACAAAACTGGAGCGTCGTTATAATCAGTTTCAGAAGCTGGAAAGAACCAAAAGAAGGAGTTTGAGTTATATTCTTCATCAACTGTTAAGTATCCAGAGTAACTTTCAACGCCCAAAAATGTTCCATTAGGCACTGTGGCTAGTTTCCTAGCCTCTTCAATCAAACCTGATTTCAGTAGGGGTGTTAGTATAAGAGGTTCACCAGGGTCTTCACCAGGACCCAGAGGTATATTCGTCACATCGTTCAAACCTTGATATCCGAAATGTCCAGATACCCATTGCACATAAACTAAAACAACCGAGAAAACGAATAGAAAGTACATTTTTGTAATGGCAACTCAACATCAATAGTTTCAAATTGCTTTTGAACAGATTTCGAATATATTTATAGAAATCTATTGTTATTGATAAGATAATGGCTAATTAAAAAATAGAAATTTTTATTCGTAGAAGCCGATTATCTAAAAAAAATTTACTTCGTCCAAGTACAATATCAACAGGGATAAAATATTGTCATCTGTATCGAATGGAAAGCATTATTGAATAATATTTGATGGAGGCTGATTGTAATTGAATAGGTTATATACAGCTTTGTTGAATATAGACCTCCACAAACAGAGTAGCATTCAATCGGCTGGAATAACAACTACAGTGAGGATCTCCAAAAGAAAATTCCGAAATATAGAAAATTTTATCCTGAAGATGATAAATTCTAAATGGACAACCATTCCTATAGTTATAGTTATATTCAGAGAAGCTGTAAAATTCACTGAAACTACGAGGGATTTCTTGAGTTATCCGACATATAATCCTGACTTGGCACCGAATGATTTCGTTTTATTTCCGTGCGTAAGAAATTAAAGTTATTCGACACTTGAAGAAGCGATTGAGACTTTTAGAATGCATGTTTTGGAGATACCTCAATCAGAGTGGCAAAAGTACTTCGACAATTGGTTCAAACGGATGCAAAAGTGTATAGATCTTAATGGGCCATATGATGCGAACCACGGTTTACCACAGCCTTTTGGGTTTATAAATTGTTTGATTGATTGTGGACAATAAAAAAGTGAACTTTTTGAACAAACAATGATGATTATTCATTCAGAGCGTTCAATATCTAAAATTGACTGAGAAGTTATAGGACAATGATCACTGTTTGTAAGCGTTCAAAAAAAGGTAATTTTTCCAACAATCTGATCAATAAAATCAAAAACTCAAACATTAGATTCACTAAAGAAAAATAAGACAATTATACTTTTTGTTGTTTAAATAAATCTATGTGGATTTCATATATCTATGTCGATAATGAATGGTTGAACTTTCTAAATTATTAATAGCACACCTTTGTTGATGATTCACTCATGATTTCGATATCTACACATTTCCTGCAATATAACTACTACAATATCAAAATTGATGATCTAACTGAAATATCGATAATCCAAAAGACAATGAACCTTCTTCCATACAAAGTCTGAAATCTCAGCGTGATGTGATCGTGTCAAGTTATTCAAAAAGTTTAATTCAAATTAGAACATTACACAGCATGATTGAAGTAGATTATACAGGATGTTGCTAAATTGGAGATACAACTAAAGAGAGGAGATTTCTTGGTTATTTTTAAGAAAAAAAATTTCAGTAAAAATGTGATCGCAAACTTTCCGTTTTCGAGGTATAGAGTTCAGAGAATAATGAGTTAATCGAATCGTTATGAATCATTGCATATTGCAGGAAAATAGCCATTAAAATTAATAATGAAGTTATTGCCCAAAGCTCAGGTAAATTTCTAGATAGAAGATTGGAATAAACAGTCAAAAAGACCTACAGATTGAACCAAATAAAATAGATCAGATTCGACCTCCTCATGAACTCTTGAGCTGAGGATAGAACGATTTTGGAAAATTAAATTTCAAGACATTAATGCAATGGTTTATTTCTTACAAATTTGCTTATCAAATCTAATCCCCAAACTGGTTGATCAGTCGGTACCATATGTCCTGCGTTTCTCACCATAACCTCAGTTAAATTTCCAGCTTCTTTGACATATCCAGCAATGTCATTATCCACTTTCCATTCGTATCTCTTTGCTACTTTGTATTCTTCCGAAGCACTGAAGTTCAAATTCTTCAGATAATTTACAGTGAGTGGATAAGCTACAATAATATCCAATTGACCATTATAAATCAAGACCCTGTAGTGACTCAATAATTCTGATATCCAAGGAGCAACACTTCGAACAAAATCTCTTCTCAAATAAGATTCTACCTCTTCATCAGACACCACAGACATATTTCCAACATGAAGAGCTCTCCTTGTTTCACATTGTTGTAAGAAAGTAGTGTACTTATCGTCAAGACTTCCATTAGATTTCAGGTAATTGAAATAGTAATCGAAACCAGTTGCATTCTTGAATGCAGTAGGGTATTTAGTTAAATCACCGTTCAAAATAGAATCATATACTTCGAATGCTTCGTCATACTGTTGAGCCAAAATGAGTTCAACAACTTGCTGTTCCAAATTTTTCATTAAATTTCTTGCACTATCATCAATAAGACCAATTTGGAATAAATAATCTCCATAATTCAGTTGATTTATAGGATCACTCAACCCGTTGCCTATCGTAAGTCCTTTTAAGTTGATCTTTAACTCATTTTCTGAATTCAAATTGTGTTTATGGATAGAGTATGAAACTGCTGGAACATATTTTCCAGCGTATGACTCCCCAGTGACGAAAAATTCATTATTTTGAAGTTCTGGAAAAAGTTGGAAAAACTGAACTAAAGCAGAATGAATATGATCCCCAATTTGTTCTTCAGATGAACACCATCCTCCGTCAGTAAAACTGAAACCTGTACCTACAGGGTTGTCAATGTACAACACAGAATGATTTTTAGTCCATGAAATATTTGCCAATTCGATATTTTTTCCGTCTTTTATCCGAAACGGCCCATTTTCTGTGAATAAAGCCAAAGTAGATGCAACACCAGGTCCTCCTTGTAGCCAAAGCAAAACTGGGGCGTCCTCATAATCAATTTCAGAAGCTGGAAAGAACCAAAAGAAGGAATTTGAATTATGTTCTTCATCAACTGTTAAGTATCCAGAGTAACTTTCAACGCCCAGAAATGATTCTTTAGGCACTGTCGCCAGTGCTCTAGCTTCTGCAATCAAACCTGATTTCAGTAAGGGAGTAAGTATGAGAGGTTCACCAGGATCTTCTCCAGGTTCCAGAGGTATGTGTTTCACTTTGTTCAGATCACGATATCCGAAATTACCCGCTACCAATTGCACATAAACCAGTAAAATTAACAGCATGTTTGCGATGGCAACTAAAAATTGTAGTAACAGGATTACCAATTTCTTTATTGAAATATATTCCAATAGATAAGATAATGTTCGATTCAAGGATATAATCCTCATTGTTCATTTAATCTCTTAAAGTTAATTTAAATCAAATATTATCAGGGATAAAATATTGACATGCTTATTGAATCGAAACATTGTGAGAAAATATTGTTGTTTCACAATATAAATCTCATTATAATTGAATAGAAAGATGCCCTTTGAATGATAGTTTCATAGATGGCATTTTTGGTACAAATACAAAAATAAAAATCTGTATATTGTCTTATTTAGTCCTACACTATTTCAATGTAAAAAATGAAACGTTAGAACTCATGGACCCTTTATTGGATTGATTTCATATTTGAAGTGATCACTGAACACGAGCATATACTTTAATCATAGACCATGTCTATGACTTAAATAATTATTAATGATAATAATAAAACATTCATAGTTATGACGAGATATTGTTGATGATGGAGCTCGTGTTGAATGATTATTTGGGCTATTACCATAATAATATAAATATATATATATATAATATAAATACCACAATAGATGATGGTAATAGCCCAAATAATCATTCAACATTCATAGTTATTTTCCACCAAATATAAAAATCTTACAATAGCAATAAAGTATAGAGAAAATGCAATAGACTTTAATAGTTGCAGTTACCGATTCCTGAATGTTCAGGCGTCAATTTAGTTGCGACATCTACTGTTGATAACGTTCACCCAATGCCATCACCATAAACATTTTCCAAATATTCAATAAAGGAAACTGTATAGATTGAGATAAAATTTTTCAGTTTAGGTTAGGTCGACAAAAGCGGTGAAATCCCGAATACGAATTGTATATCAACAAAAAAGTACTTTGTTATTTGATTGCATTGCACCCAGCCTGAGAGCTTGAACTTCAGTTGACCTTGATAAGATGAGTTGATTTAATCAACATTGATTCCTTACTGTTAATCATTTTTGAACAAAGTTTATTGTAAACATCTTTTAGTGAATTTAATAGCTTTCAATTTCAGAAATGAAATACTTAGTCGGAATCATAATTTCCGTCGTCTTTCAAATAACCCAAGCAGCATTCCCTAATTTCTACCCAAAATTAAAGAGCTCTCTGGTGGATCTAAGTGATGACCCTGGTAAACCACTCATTTTGACTCCATTGATTGAAGAGAATAATATAGAGGATGCATTAGCTGCATCTGAGGTACACTTCAACGGATTCAAGAACAAAAAAAGTTATTCTGGTTATTTCACGGTCAACAAAGCTTTCAACTCTAATCTATTTTTCTGGTTCTTCCCGGCAGAAAATGATTTTGATAATGCTCCAGTTGTATTGTGGCTCCAAGGTGGACCAGGTGCATCATCGCTTATAGGATTGTTTGCTGAAAATGGTCCATTTTCTGTTAAGACTCAGAAAGGTTTGAAATTAAGACAGTATTCCTGGACTCAAACACATTCTGTCATATATATTGATAGTCCAGTAGGAACAGGTTTTAGTTTTACCAATGAGGGAGGATATGCTCAAAATGAAACGCAAGTAGGTGAAGATTTGTACAATGCATTGGAACAGTTTTTTTTACTCTTCCCCAAACTACAAAGTAATCCCTTCTTCGTTACCGGAGAATCATATGGAGGAAAGTATGTACCTGCTATATCTTACACAATTCACAAAAATAATCAAAATGGAAAGGTGAAAATCAATTTACAGGGCCTTGCTATTGGTAATGGACTGACTGATCCAATCAATCAATTGAAATATGGTGATTACCTATACCAGCTTGGTTTGATTGATACCCAAGCTCTAAATGATGTTAAAAATTACGAACAAGAAGGCATTACTTACATTCAGAATAAGGATTGGATAAAAGCTTTCCAATTGTTCGATAAATTACTAAATGGTGATCAGAATAATCATACGTCATACTTTAAGAATGTTACAGGATTTGACAATTACTTCAATTTCTTGTACCCTGTTGAGCCTGATAAAGAATTTGATCTATTAGCTGCATATTTAAAAAGAAACGATATTCATGCAGCAATACATGTTGGAGATATTGTATTTCAAGCTGAGAATCCAAAAGTGGAACTCAATCTAATGTCTGATGTGATGCAATCAGTTGCTCCATGGGTTTCTGAACTATTAAGTAATTATAGAGTTTTAATTTACAATGGACAGCTAGATATCATTGTGGCTTACCCGTTGACTGAGAATTACTTGAAAAATCTTCAGTTTAGTGCTGCAGATGAATATAAAACAGCCAAACGAACAAAATGGTATGTAGATTCTGAACTAGCTGGATATGTTAAGCAGGCAGGGAATTTGACAGAAGTCTTAGTCAGAGATGCAGGACACATGGTACCTCATGATCAACCAAAATGGGCATTTGATTTGATAAATAGATTCACTAGAAACAAACCATTCGATTTGGTGTAATTTGAAATTCATCATCAGATCTGTGTTAAATCTTAAATAAATTATTTTTTAAGAATAAATATTTTTTATGAAAACTGTCTTTTTGAAACCCTTTTCAATGCAGTGATCTGTTGATTCCACCCAAATGTCTGAAACTTTTGAAAAATCAAGCCAAGAAAGTTCTTGAATGCTTGGGTTTAACCTCTCTGATACCAAATATCAGTATATATGATATTCCAAGGAAAATGAAATTTCGGTATGGATTCAAACATCTCCGCTATCTTAGCCAACTGTTTGAAACTTTTCCACTTTCATACCAGAAAGTGTTTAAAAACTCGCTGATGACAAACCCATGGTCAAATTTCTGCTAGACGGTTTGTGAGCATGATAACTGCATAACAGAAGGAACTAGAGTGCTGAACTTTTCAAGATATTTTAGGTAAGTTTATAAATGTTTAACATTGGCCATTTAAAAAAAAAAATAGCTTGTCTTATGTTTCTTTGTTCTGTACAGGACAAATGAGCTGTACCCACCACTACAAAGTAATTCTGTATTACCAGCATAAAGTTGAATGATTATTTGGGCTATTATTATATTATTATATCCACAATAGATGATGGTAATAGCCCAAATAATCATTCAACACGAGCTCCATCATCAACAATATCTCGTCATCAACCAGCATAAAGATTCCAGGAAGATCGATAAAAAAATAACCAGAGAGACAAAGCACCAATAACAACTATAAATCTTTATAAACTTTTTTGATAGGAAGTAAATAAGTGTTGCATGTTTCTCAATTATACCATCATTGAATGAAGCTACATCTGAACAACATATATTCTACCTAAAATGATTTCTATTAGATCAAAAAAAAATTCTTATGATAAGAACTTTGACAAAAAATCTTTAGGTTTCGGTTCGACAGTATCCTTAAAATAAGCCATAATGTGGTTTTTCTGCTTCCATATGTTCACAGCCTCTTTGAGCTCCATTTGTCCCTAAAAAAAAAAAACGTCAATTATCATCACATTTATTTTTTGTATACCTTATTCTGCAACTTTAATAATCAAAGAATTGGCAATGAAGTAAATAATACACAACGAACATAATTTGATAGGATAGGAGAAATTGAATGAGAGCAAAAAGACATCAAAGTATCAAGTTACTTCAAAAGATCGGCCAACTGGATGCACACATAAGATTTTAGTGGAATACGGTAAATATGATGAAGAAAAGCAGAAGATTGACAGTAGAGTTAATAAACTAACATTGAAAGGTGAAACTTCCACCCATATCTATATATATATATCTCAATATTACCTTTATTACCAACATATCAATTACACGAATGTCTTTAACATCCTTGTGCTTCATAAATTGTGATCTCAGTTGAACACGGCACTGCTCTTCAGATTTAGGGATATCATACCTCCTCACTGCAAAAAAACGATCAAAATTATTATGAATCTTTCATTAAAAAAGGAAGACTCGCCTATGTACGGTAGCTGTCTGTACCAAGCTCTGTATAAATTCAAAACCCTCTTTCTGGCTTCATCTTTATCAACTGAAAGAATTGGTTTCACCTGTTTTACTCCAGATCGTATTGCTTGAGAGGCCATAGCAAATTACTGTGAAAATATAAGAAAATTTTGTGGAAATATCAGAAATTAACAGAAATTCTTTCAAATTTTCATAGTTTATGTAAGAAGACAGAAGACACAAAAGCTGAAATTTTGATAAGTGGGCCAGACCACAGATATCTTTCAGATATCAGCTTTATTCGGGTCTCACGTCAGATGTTTTGTTGACCATAGATATAGTAATAATTTGTCCGTGATTTTGTGATAAGTACATTGGGTATTAACATTGATTATAGCTAATATATTGTAGTATACAGAGTGCGGCAAGTTAGATTACACTGTCTGGTATTCACGCATGCGCGTATTCTCGGCCAGTATCGTACCTAGGGCGGAAGGAGGCAGCTGAAACGTAGCGAGTTGAGTTTTCCGCGTGTAATAGTGTTGTGTAGGTTTACAGTGCCTTCGTTGCCATGGCTGCGCTTGTAAAGTACATGAAAGAAGAACGTGTTTATTTGCTCACTTTTTACCTAAAACTTGACGGAGATCAAGCTGAAATTTTCGAAGAATTTCGCCAGCGCTTTCCGAATAAGCAAGTTCCCACCAGACAAATGGTACATAAACTGTATCGTAAATTCGTTACAATACGGAATTTTTTCGTAAAATTTGTTTTACCGTGACTAAATGATGCCGCATGTATATGGAAGAGGGGGGAAACAATTTGAACATAAAATTTGAGGCCACAAGTAATTATTAATGCTATATTTTTCTCGAAAATAAATTCATTAGCAATTTTTTTGCTTTTTTTCTCTCATATGCAAAACGGTAAACGGACCTTTTCCGCATCCTGTATATATACTATATTATTAATTATTATTATAATATTGTTATACATATTTATTATTGTATTATTTTCAAATTGTGATATATAAACACAAATAATTCTATTATATATTTATTTATATTTCTATGCTTCAAGTTAAATTCTATAACTCGATGTCAAATCAGTCAGTTTATGCCATTGACGTTATATCAAATAGACTTGCCGTCACGTGACTTTCTCGAAGTATTCGAAGCAGTATGAATATGAACGAGAGAGATGCAGCTAGTTGAGTAAACGTCAAAATATTTGATGTTCTGTCATCAAAATCATATGATCAAAACATGGAACGGATGTTTGGAAAATCCTGAAATTTTAATATATTCTGAATGAAACTAATTGTTATTTTGATTGATTCTATTTTTAATAGTGTTGGACACTATAGATAAATAAATTAGCGGTGTGTATATCATGAAATCTTCCTTAAGTTCATGTATATTTGATTAACATTATTTTGTTCCTTTTCTCCTCATGAAATGAGAGTTTCATGTTTTATATATTTTAGTTAACTTGAGGTCGTTATATATTTTCAACACGAGAAGTTAGTTACTCCCTGAAATATTGAAATTAATATAGATTAATTACTGATAATATTATAAATATCTCAAGATTTCAAATTAAAGCAGTATTTTTTAATCAACTGTTTATATTATCCTTATGTTATTAATTTGGCTCCGATAACCAGAATGCCATGTTAAATTTTGATTTTGTCTGGATATTATTGATAGAAAACTTTTAAAACAATTTTTTTTAGTCCAGAATAATCAGTTGCATATTAGATTTTTTATTCAATTTTGTTCCACTCAATTTGGCTATATTTCATTCACCTATCTATAGTATAATAGTGAATTCAAGCAAAAAATTGAAATTTTCTTTTGTGTTCGTAATTGAAAAAAAAATTGTTTATTGAATTTTTATTGGTCTTCATTGAGAGAGCTAAAATAATACAAAAATATTGAACATTTTCTATCGCAACAGTTGAGGAAGTAGATGGAATACTTAAACTTTCTGTCTCTGGTTGCTCATCAATGTTTTCACTAGCAAGATTGGCTGATATGGAGGAAACACCTTGATGAAATAAGAAAAATGTTTACATACTGTAAACCCATAAGAAACAAAATATTGTAACTAATAAAACAATAATGCACCTGCTTCATTATTACAGTTAAGGAGGTTGGTGTAATACTTTCTGTCTCTGGTTCTGGTTGCTCATCCATGTTTTCTCTTGCATGATTTGCTGAGATGGAGGAAACACCTAGGTGAACTAAGGAAAATGTATGAATAGTCTAGACCCATAAGAAACGAAATATTGTAGTAAATAATATATTAAGGCATCTGCTTTATCACCACAAACTGGTAGACAGCTTTCATTAATCAGTTTCACAGGACGATGGCCCAAAAAACTTAGAATTGATGGAATAGCACCTTTCCTCAGAGTTTTTGTACCATGAACATTAATATAGTAATCATACTTTTGAAAATGTTGGCTACATATTTTAGATGAAGAAGAGGGCTCAAAGTCGATTCTCCCTACAGCTTTTATTAATTGTTTCTTCAATTTTTCATTCCTTGGAAAACTGTGAATAAAATATTTTCAATATTTTTGTAAGTCTAGAAATATGAATACTTACGAATGGAATTTTATATTTTGGCCTTTTTTCAATCTGGCCGTACAATTGAACGCTGCACAACCGTGAGGCATCTTGAAGACTTTAGAAACTCCAATAAAGGCCCGCAAAATTTGGCAAACGTAGACGATTACATATACTGTAAAATTTAATTTGACTATACTTATTCGATAAATTTTCGTATAAACTAAGACCCATTCCCATTGGCGTTATATATTTGATACTACGTCAATGAATCTTTATTTAAGGCTAAGAATATATGTATATATTATTCCAAGAGAAATTTCATTAAATACTTACCACTACTTTCTTTCGATAGTAAGATCAATACTTTTAGAAATCAAATCGATCAAAACAACAAGAAGATCAATTCAGAATAAACTCAAAATAAGATATAAATTGAGGATATCTCGCACGAGAAATAAATGTTTTGAACATATGATTTTGACGTTTACTCAACTAGCTCCATCTCTCTCGTTCATATCCGGCATGCGGGAATTTTGCTCAGAGGGCTAGTCCATTTAGATACTACGTCAATGGTTTATGCACACAATTCTAACCAATTCCAACTAATACTTTATTTATCTATGACTTTAACGTCAAAATATTGTATATTTTTATTAAAATAAATTGAATTTCGTCACAGTAATATACAATAATATTTTTATTATAGCTTTAATTATGTTTGTAATGGTCGTTCCTGATGATTCGCCTGTGAAATGAAAACTATGAACCCTTGCATTGTGCTATATACAGGTCAATCTATTTTTATTCCTAATAAAATTCCTATTCCTGGCTACTTTGGAGTAGATGAAAGTGGTAATCAATTAAAAATTTCTCCACATGCTGACTTCTTCTTAATAAGTGATACACAAGTAAAGGATCTTGGTAATAATCAATCCTTAGTAACGTAGGTGAAGAAAAAATTTTACTTTCTATTGCTTAGAGAGTTCTTCTTTTTCAGGGACTTATCTCATTTGAATGGTGCTTCCAGAGAGACTAATTTTCAACTAAATGAGGCCTTGATACATTGTTCAAATTGTAATAATAATTTCGAGGATATCAATCAATATAAAGAACATGAGAAAACTCATCACAGCAAAAAACTATTTGAATGCAATAGCTGCCATGAAAAATTTAATAAAATGTGTTTATATAGAAAGCATCTATCAACCCATAAAGAATCAAAGCTTTTTGAATGTGTGATCTGTGAAACTGGATTTAATATTGAAAATAATTATAAAGTACATATGGCTCTGCATGGAAACTCATTGGTTTGCCCTATATGTAATTTACCTTTTCAAAGAAAGGCTAGTTTGAAGTCACACTTAGCCACTCATCAAGTTGAAGAAATTCACACTTGTAGAGAGTGTGCATCAGAATTTAATAACTTGGTAAGGCTATGTTAAAATTTCCTAAATCTATGCATTGACAATCTTGAAATTGTTAAGACATTGATTTTTTTTAGGTGGATTTAAGTATACATCTCAAAACTCATACAATAGATTCCGAGCAGAAATTAATATGTAGATTTTGTAAAGTGAGGTTTGACACTTTGAGGGATTTAAAAAGTCATGTTGCAGATCATATGAAGGTGAAATATATTCAATAACTGTTTCGCACCTATTTACCCTGTTTTTTAAAATTATTTTTCAAGGTGAAAAAAGTTATATTGAATGTTACAAAACCAAAAAAAGAAGTGGCTATCAAAAAACTTAAACATAAATGTAATGTATGTGAAAAAGCATTTTCAAAGTACTGTTTACTTACAAGACATATGAGAATTCATAATGGAGAACGACCGTTTCTGGTGAGATTATAATTATAAAATATTTCATCTTTTTTAGATGGATGTAACTTAATTGAATTGATTTCAGTGTTCAATTTGTTTTAAAAGCTTCACACAGAAAGTATCTCTCAATATCCATTTAATGAAACATACTGGAATAAAACCATTTTGCTGTACATTATGCCCAGCAAAATTTTATCAGAAATGTAATCTCAAGGTTCATGTTGAGAAAACTCATACTGCCACTGCAGAAGGAGAAAAAAATTTCAAGTGTACCGAATGTGACTGTATATTTAAGAAACTAGCTTCATTGAATACCCATGTTAAAAAAAATCATTCAGACCGAGATTTAGTTAATGTTATGTCAGTTATTGATCAACTGAAAAATTTAGAGAAACAACTGGACGGAAAGTCTGTTGAGCAAGAGAAAAAAGGAAAAACTAAGCATTCAGTGGAATCTATGAAGGAACAACACAAAGAAAATGCAGAAGATATAAGTGATAACTATCAAGTCCATACCCTAAGGCAAAAAGTTGATGGAGTGAATAAAGTTTATGTTTGTTCTTATTGTTCAAAGGAAGCCAAAAAGCCTTCAGATTTAATTCGTCATATCAGGACACATACCAAAGAAAAGCCTTTCAAGGTAAACAACTTTAATTACACTGAAGCATCACTAAAAAATACTGTCAATGTTATAATCTGGATATCTTTCCATTGAGAAATAATATGGTTCAAATAATAAATGAATAAATGATTCAAAATTTTATTTTCACAAGGGCTGTTTAGATACATCGGAGGCAAATGCTGTGATACGATATTTACTATCAGAAAAATTTATAAAATTACATCATTTTCTCAGGTGAACTAGTCAATACCCATAAGATGAACATAATTAAAATTTATTTATTAGTAATATAATAATAATAATAAATAAATTCTTGACTGAAATAGAGAAAATATCGTCTAAAACTCGTTGCAGAAGGCAATTCCAACACTCATGTTGAAAAACTCGCTCCTTCGTCGCTTGTTTTCGAATTTCGCATTTGTGTTAGAATAGGTGCCCATTCTGCAACTTGTATTAGAATATACTATTATATGATATGTATTATAATAAAAATATTTTTTTTTGCTATGACTCACTATCATCTCGTATTATCTCAAGAGGACACAGGTTATGAATGACTTATGAAAGCTTTAGTTGCGATGTTGAGACTTCTAGAAAAATGGTGTATGCACTGATGCGATTTTGTTTTACAGGTTTGGCAACAAGAGGATTCTTTCCTTTGCTTTTCGTTAGATGTCGCCACATAATGTTTATGTCAAATAAACAAGCCTTATTTCTTGTTTTAGATTGCAGTGAATTTTTCACATCAGTTCCACAGCAAGAATTGTTCATAGTCAACAAAGATTGTCAGAAAATTTCGAAATGAAGAATTCTGTAATGCAATATGTCAAACATTCCGACGTTGAAATGAATTAATGAAATAAAAGATCTGTTAGATATTAATAAATGATTTGCATGTTTGCGCCCTCGCGTAAACGTCCTAGGAATTGATCCCCTTGTCCCAAAATTTAGAATGATGTTTCCATTCAAATTATGAGAAGAGAATACACCAGTATTTTAGACCTTATACCACCTTACCAACCATATGAAGTTTTAGACAATAAAAGCAGGCATCAAGTATACAACCGGTAGATTATTAAGCAACAATGATTAGATTAATCCTTCATTTGCGTAAAAACTGATCAATTTCATTTTGCTATCGCTTTTGTAAATTGGCGAAGGAATATTTTGCGATATGATAGATATACCACTGGAAATATGTAAAATCATTCATTTATATGGAAATTTAATTTGGTAACACTCTGTATATCAACAAATAATTTCCTGATGTGCAGAATTGAAAGTACAAATAGCAAAGTCTCAAACGTAATTTCTAAATGGTCTGATTTGGCTTTTACCGATGCAAAACTCACTATTGCAGATTGCAGGACTCTGTATGATCTAACTTACAAAACATTCTTGTGTGCAATCTACAGCGTTTGTCTCCATCATATTCGAACTGCCTTTGTTCTTTAACTGTAGATGTACATTCTCATTTGTGATGGATATGTATCGAATTTTTTCACAATAAATTTTTCTTACAGTGCCACTGTGGAGACTCATTTGCACTCAAGACCACTCTCCAATCACATATGAGAAGTCACATAGAGAAAAAATGTGAAATATGTTCGAAAGTTTTCATTTCAACCAAACAATTCAGAGCCCACTTAAGGTAATGTCAAGGTTTTCAATGCTACAATTTTGATCCACAGTAACTTTTTAAATGGCTCAAGTTCAAATGATTGTGTTGAAACTTTCTACAGCACTTTTCTCATCATTGGTTGCTATGATATACAGGGTGTCTGAGAAAATGTGGGAGATCTCTCGGATATAGATAGAACATTAAAAATTAGATGACAAGTTCCCATAAATTTTTTTCCTAGCGGCCCTCCCTTCAGAGGTACGGCCTCCTGAAGGAAGCCACATGGTAATCAATTTTTCTTGAATAACTTTCAAACTACTCAATATGGTTCAATGAAAATTGAATACCATAAACAGTAGTAAGGACCTCTAAAATACCACCATAATTAACATAATTAGCTTGTTTAGTTTTATCAGGGGCGAACTAGGTTGTACCTTAGACTATCCAAGATAAACAAAGCATTCCTTTGTAAAAGGTGGATTTGTTTTGGCTCCATCATTGAAAGTCTCTTGTGAAACCTCACCCGGCATCACATTATCTTCAGGGTCAAAATGATCTGAACAAATGCTTTTTGCTTTTTTTGGGCAAATACTTGACCATCCCAACAGCGAAGCCCAAATTCTTCTTCTTTCATCGTCATCTGGGAACCTTAATTCAAGAAAACCTGATTTTATCTTATAATAATCTCATTGAAAACGTCCTTATTAAAACTTTCTACGCTACTGAACATGTAAATAACTAAATACTTCGTTTCTAACAATACACTTACCTATGGAACGATAAATTCGGATTAAAATTCCTGTCTTTACTACAACTTTCACACTTACGAACCATTTTTAGTGCGATGAAAAGTAATAAACAATAAAAAATATGAAAAACCTAATACTGACTCTCACAAATTTTCTTCAATTTGCTTATTTATTTTCGATACAGAGGTGGCAACGTGTCTTCTAAACATCATCTGGCCTTCAAACTGTCAAACAGAGAATATGGCAGCGTTGTCTTGACTTTCATCTGAATTTCTTTCCATTTGCGGTCTCTGACATAAAATAGCAGAATCAAATAAAGTTTTTCTTATACTTCTTGCCAATATATCCGATAAGACAGTTTCAATTCAAAATATAAAATTTTATACAATGTTTTGAATGCAAATTGAAGACAAAGTTTTTATTCACAATTATAGGGGAATACCTACTATTCAGTTTGGCAACATGAAAATTTTCTTATGACCTGAGTGGACCATCTCAATACGTTACAATCGACCAGCTCTAAGTTTCAGATGCGACACTTTCCAGTGCAAATAAAAGGATCTATTCTTATATAGTCTAAGGGTTGTACATTTTATTGCTTACATTTTTAACACCCTGTATGATAAGGATTTAAAAAAATAAATTTGAATACTTTCAACATTATGCTAAAAAAAGGTACTCTTGTTCATTGTCGATAAATTAACTGTTTTCGAAAAAAAAAATTAAAAGACCTTATGTACTGGCAAATATTTTTGCCAAGCTCCATCGATTTCAAAGAATTAAGAACAATCAATTATAACTCGTATCTTCAATTATGATTGAAATTCCTCACAGAATTATCTACTTCTTTGTTCAGTATATCTTCATTACTATCACATTTGACTCCATAATTTCACATAAATTTATGCATTTTAGAAAACATGAAGTAACCTGTGCTGTACCTGTTGAGTTGAAGCAATCAAATGGCGCTGAGATTGCAAGTATGTTGACACAGTTTATTCACTTTTTAAATATAACAAACTCAGTGATGATCTTTCAGATTTAATAAACTATTTGTTCTAGAGAATACTGTTTCCAAAGGACGTTCAAGGTTGGGCACGAAAATATCCACGGCTAAATACTCCCTATGTTCAATGTGAGTGCATATAGAATTTCATAAATCTCTTATTCATGCTCTCGTACATTTTAGGAATTGTACTATTTGTTTAACTTTCTTTTAGGGCATTTAAATCTCCCGAAATTTTGGAAAGTCATGCTCAGACCAATGGTTCTAATGGTTCCTTATTGGAATGTAATAACTTTAATCTTATTGAATGTTTGTATTGCAAGGGGAAATTTGAAAATTTAATAAGCTTTCAAAAACACATTGACACACATGAGCCACAAAAAATTCAGGTGAGTTTTTTACTTGACATTTTTTAGTAAACTCAATCAATAGGAGGTCATATTTTTGTTCTCGCTGATGCTTTATCATGGGGCTCTTTTTTATGACAGATTTATTAGCAACATTCAGTGTGAAAACCACTTATATTGTAAATACCATTATTTTAAAATGTAACAAAATTGCCAATATAAGTTTACTTTTAAAATCAGGGTGCAAACATAAATGTTATGATTTGTTTCTTTATAGATAGAATGTCTTATGGTAAAAAAATAACTGTTCTGGAACTTCAAGGTATTCCCTTTGAATGTGTACAATTAAGTATCATTCACACGAATATATAAACAGGGAATATTCTTGAGTTTATTTTATGAACTCCTGAAGTTGAAATAGAGGAGTTTCTACCATGAATATCGTTTATTCTTGGATATATATATATACAGATGGCGAACTAACTGACATCCGCCCAAAAAGGGTGTGGTATGAAATCCTCGTGTATACTTCGTGTATATCGGGCGCTTCTTTTGCGGTATGTCTTGCCGTCCGGCCCAATTATGATATCACTTTGCATCCGTATATTTTTTTCCACTTTTGGTTTCAGTTGATACCCGTATACTGTTTTTTCATTCAAGTGGGCATCATGCAACGTTGCCACAATCCATAAAAAATCGTAATGTTGGGAAATATTCAGAGGGGTCATTTGATTCCACGTAGAATAATTTTATGAGATCAGATTGAAATACTCCTACTAATTTAGAAAATGAAAATCAATTGATATGTTGAAATAAGATGTGGGATCGCTCGAGTAATATATATAAATTACAAATTTATCTTTTCTTTTTATATTTTTTGATGTTTCTGTTTTAATTTCATGTAGTTTCATCATTGTTTTAGTTCTCAAGTGTTTGAGTTGCAAAAGTCACATTCGATCTTTTTTATGTGAGTCATTATGTAGTTGTTTCAAATAAGTTTTCTGTTCGTTGAATTGAATTTACGCAGTTTATACAAAAATGAACCAAGAACTTAATATTCGTTTGCCCAAATAAATTCCATGAAATGAAATCTCCATTATATGGAGAAATTTCTTGAGATTTTGAAATTGGAAAAAATGAGCATTTTATCAAAAGATATCCAAGTCTACCCTTTCTTTGTCTGGGTATTTTAAATTTGTTGACGAGAAATTTTTGATGATGTAACTTGTATTGAATTATTGTTTGGGCTATAACCATCATCTCTTGTTTTCGTTCTCTCCAACGTTACGACAGACATCTTCTGTCGTTTTCAAGACAAAATATTAGCTTTTAAAAAAGCGGAGATTAGAAAAATTATTCAACCTTTCAGTTTGAAAACGTCAAATCGATAGATTATGAGAACTAGATAAAATTGAATTGGGACTTATCTGTTGTTTGAAGATTTCTTTAAGTTACACTTCGAACATGAATATCGCTCTCGCTCAAGTATATCATCAATTGAGTTAGCGGAAGTTTGGACGCTGATTGTTCGAAATAACTTAAAGAAATCTTCAAACCACCGATAAGTCCCAATTCAATTTTATCTAGTTCTCATAATCTGTCAATTTGACGTTTTCAAATTGAAAGGTTGAATAATTTTTCTGAACTCAGCTTTTTAAAAGCTAATATTTTGCCTTGAAAACGTGAGAAGATGTCTGTCGAAACGTTGGAGAGAACGAAAACAAGAGATGATGGTTACAGCCCAAACAATAATTCAATATTTTAAATTTGTTTATATTTTAAACTTGATTAAGACAAACAATCAAATTCAAATCGCAACAGAAATGCAATCAATTTATAATAATTTATTATAATTCCAAATTTTCCCTACTTATTTGAAATATTTCATTCTAAAACATTTTGCATATTCCCTCCAACACTACTGATAGGAGACATTTATGGCATTTAAGTGGCAAATAACGCTAAAAATAACCTGTACCTATGCTAGAAATATAAAATACGTTTCGATGAATCATGAAATAGTACTAGAGTAACTTTGATCTCTTTCCTTTTATTGTAAAAAACCTAAATATATGAAAATTATTTTAAATTATGCTTCTGATCAAAATACATACATTACATAAAGAGAATACTGAAATATCTTCATATATACCCTCAAAATGAGCAGTCAGTTCTTACCGTTTAGAAAATTCAACTTGTGTTCATGTTGCTTGACTCAACGTCAAGCGGTTACTGGGCGAAATGCTAGGTTATACCAGTTCTAGCAAAAATAAAAAAAAACTATATAATTCTATAATTTTGAAAATGTTGAAAATTGATACCCTACACTACATCCTTATGATTTGTAGTCACGAATTTTCCAATTTTGCAGTGATTTTTTTTAAAATTTCCTAAATAACCATGCTATTGCTTACAATTACAAATCCATTGTTTTCTGAGAGGTCTAAGTAATTATCACCATTGAGATTGCCGTGCATGAAAAAAGGGCCCACAATATTGTCGCCATAAATACCGACCTCGATATCGACCCAGGCATTCAGCTTTTCAGGATACCGAGTGTGAATCTCTCTTTAGTCTTGGGTTGGTATAAGACCAATATGGACAGTTGTGACTTTTATAGATCCATTCGAATAAGAAGAGCATTCATTGGAGAAGCAGATATTCAAAATGGCGGTCCAGATTATTACTTATCGTATCACCCATTGTTTCGCAAAATTGTAAGCGGTGATCAAAGTCAAGTTCGTTGTTCATTTCGTTGAGCAATCTCATCTCATAAAGGATTATCTGTGGTACGAGGAACCCAATACATTTCTTCCATTTTTATTGTACTTGAAGCAAAGTCATTGACGAAATGTCCTAAAACTTCTGTCAGCTGCTCGACCCATTTTCCCTATTAAGAACGAGAGCTGTTAGGGGTTGCGACCAGAGGGGTAGTGATATGAAACTGATTTGAATACACTTTTTTTCCCTTTCTACAAAAATTGACCTACTCCGAGCGTTTTTTCGTTATTACATTCCAAAGCTCAAAACTCAGGCTGCAAAGTTATGGATGGCCCACCCTGTATGTTCAAATTAGAACTAGCGAGGATAATGAAACAGCTTGATGAAAAATATTCAAACTACCGAGCAGGTTTGTCCGATTAACTAAATAAGCCGAGATATTCAAACCCTCTTACCTATCCCATTCAGTTCTCAAGCTCTTTCCGAACGAGAGTCATCGTGCTCACGGACGGATGAAATCGTTTTAAACTACCTACTTTTGTTACATCTTGTAACAAAAAATCCGAAAATTTCAAATATTCGAAAAAATTGGAGCATACACTGTTCAGGTAAACAAGAGTCCAGATATTCAAACCGACAGACCTACCCTATTCAGTTACAGTGATCGTTTCGTTTTGAGGTATTCGTGCTCACAGACGGACAAAATTGTTCAGATTTCGAGAATATCTTAAGTCTGGAGAGTATAACGAATAATAATATAATCTCAGTGTTCAGATTTCAGATAGACTCAGTCTCTCATAAACGTCTAGTTTGTACTTAATTTTGTGATACCTTCTCAAATTTTGTGGAAATGCCCCTCCTGAATAGACCTACGAAATGTTTTCCCCAAGTATTGAATCCTCAGTGCAACTAATTTCTCGAATGAATTAAGTCAAGTAAAAACCACGTTGGATTTCGAAGATTTGTAGAATATTTGGGTAATAAATACCATCTCTTATTGTTTTGATTAAAACGTTTCGATTGACATCTTCCATCGTTCACAAGGCATAACAAATAGCTTTTGAAAAAGCTGACAATATTTGAAAGTTCTGTCATTCTTGACACGAAATGAAATGGGAAATTATTGAAATTGTCAGCTTTTTTGAAAGTGAAATTTTTGCCTTGATAACGATAAAAGATGTTTATCGAAACGTTGGTTGTAAGAACAATATGAGATGGTGGTTATTGTCTAAATAAAAATTTCACACGATTTGTATCATCAAAAAATTCTCGTCAACATCTCCAAGACTTACTGAATGTCATATTGTGAAATATTTCAGATTGGGTTTTGTTTTCCACATGAAAATATCGACTACAAAGTCACACAAATTTCATTTCCAATTTCAAATTATCGTATAAATAATAAGAATTTCATCTCTTGAATAGAAGAACAATTGTAATACCTAGGATTCATATTCAATTGTATATCAATTCTCGACTCCAATATGTTCCAATTGTTAATATGCGATTCAAGAGAATCAACGCATCTGCAAATATTCAATCTCAACTAGCATCGTGATTCCACTTCCAAGAACTATAAAACGCAGTCGAGGACCAAGGTCACGCGAGATCGTAAAATTTCATTCCATTTCATGAACATCTGCAGAGTTGCGACGTTGCCAGACCCACCGGATGCTAAGATGGGCGTTATTTGGACAAGTCGGGTATACTTTCGATATACACGAAATCGACCAGAGCGCCACCACGAGGAAGTCCAGTGAAGTTCGAAAATCACCTCCAATAAACATTTCCCAAAAATAGGTCAAAAATTCGTCCAGCTGAAAGTAGGCGCAAACGAAAGAGGGCGATGAGTTATGCCGGTTAGTGATGATCTTTGGACTTGGTAAAGTGGCATCCGTACATCGGATGCTGTTTTACCGTGGATGCCACTTGAACCGGAGATTTAACATTGGTTGCGCCCACTTGTACCGCAGATAAATATATATATATATATATCTATATGTTTTATTGTTTGCTAACTAAATATTGTAAGTCAAAAGTTCAAAAGAATGTATATATATATTCTTGGATATCATATGTATATTATTTCTGGATACTTTTATGTCAGATAGTACTCTCTACTAAACATGTTCCAAATAGTACAAAAATTTTGAAAGATACAAAACGAAATTTCTCCGATATCCTCTAACCCAACAAATTACAATGGAAATATGGAATTCAAAGATATATCCGAGAACGTCTTACTGGGCGTTTCATTTGAAATGAGAAATTTATCGCCATTTCCGCTTCAATCGGAAGTCGTTAGTATTAATAATAATAATAATATACTTTATTTCAGGTAAAGTGTATGCATGTCATACAGTGAACACTCGAAATGAAACAGGGTCATTAACAATTTTACTCTCATTATATCATGTAGGCTAGGAAGTCTTCTACACTATATGATTCAATTTTAAGTAGCAGCTTGAAAATGAATTTTTTGTATTGTTGTAGGGTACATTCTCTTCTCAATTTATGTGCTATCTTGTTATAATATCAAATGCACCTATATGCAGGTCCTTTTTCGGTGAGGCTAAGTCTGTGCTGCGGGAATTTTATTACTGTTGTTCTTGTATTATAATTACTTGATGTTTTCTCTTCAAAGTAATGCATATTTTTAAAAGTGAATATCAAGCGTTCCTGAATATGTATAGCTGGTGCAGTTAATAAATCTTTTTTTTTAAATATTCTCCTACACGACTCCATTCTCTTCATCTTCCGGGTATTTACTGAGTACCCCAAGCAAATAGAACTCAATTGAGCACAAAGGTTGGTGATGTGTTTACTCCAACCAAGAGTTTCCTCCAGTTTGAGACTCAGGAAATTATAACACCTAATCAGACTCAGAGAGGAGTCGGAAAGTTGAATATTTGCTGGTGTTTGAAAACCTGAATGTGCTGTTTTGAATAGCATTGCATTTGTTTTTTCAGCATTCATGCATAAACCATTTACTTCAAACCATTCGCCTGCTTGCAGTAGGGTTGATTTTACTAGTTTACCCGTTTCTGGGAATGTCTAGGCCGTAACTGTGAAGTTTGTGTCACCTGCATAATTCAACATTTTGATACCTGTTCAATCAGATCATTTAAAAATATGATGAATACGATGGGACCTAAAATGCTTCCTTGTGGTAATCCTAGTTCTGTGAATTCTGCCTGCGATATTATTTGGTTCTCATTCTGAGAGATCATTACTCTTTGTCTACGGTTGGTTAGGTACAATTTGACCACTTCAGTTCTTTCTCCTTTATTCCATAGGCTTGTAATTTTGTAGGATGAGATCATGGGACAGCGTATCGAATGCCTTTGATAGGTGCAACATCAACCCAACTGTCACATTTGAATCTAAGAATGCGTCTAAGATTCCTGAGATAAACTCAAAGATTGCTGTCTGTGTGGACTTTCCTGTGACATATCCATGTTGTAAAGGTGATAACATTTTTTCTTGTACTAGGTATGATACAAGCTGTGTTGAAATAGTTAGTTGGAGAATATTGGTAGGAGACTTATTGGTCTATAGCTCTGTGGTTTGTCTGGTTCGCCTTTCTTGTACACCGGTTTTATCAATGCTTCCTTAAGCAGATCTGAGACAACACTATATTTTATGGAAACATTTATTAGGAAAGTTAGGGGATATTATGCCGGACTAATGTTGAGGGTTATTGTAATTAGTTATACGATTATTATTAGTATAACTGTTATCAATATATGGGATTATTCGAGATATGCAAGTCTTCCTGACTCTTATATCTGCATATAAAATTTGGTAGAATTATTATTACTACAATACTTTTCAATAGTATCTAGTGTTTTTCAAAGTGAAATTTCACGAAAATCGAAGTCAATTTACTGTGTAATATTGCAGGAAAGTGAACAAAATGAGCCGGATACTGTTGGACCAGAGGAAAGTAGTTCTTTCTTGAACCAAATACTGCAAACACCTGCAAATATTATTCATTACAACAATGATCCTCTCACTCTTCAGAACGACAATATAGATCTTCTTAAAAAATCTCTTCCACTTGTGGAGACAGAGTCGAACGAGGATATGCAAACATTTCTAGTCGATTATCCAGAAGTTCAAAATGGAGATTACCTGACTAATTATTTCGTATCTCAAGTAAGTAGTTTCTACAGCGAATCGCCATAGCTTTTTTATGTTTATTTATTACATAATTTTTCAGTCTGATAACAAAATAATACTCAATACAATAGATGTAAATAATGACCAATCTCCACTGATCTTCAATGTTGAGAATATCGTTACCAAAAATGATAATGTGATAAATAAAAACGATTCGAGCCTAATTTCCAATGGAAAATCATCAGACGCAGGTCTCTGTAGAACTGTCGATGTATCCCAAATAATACCAAGTCATGGAAGCAGTTCTACCTTTGAATCTGTTGATAATGGTTCCGAGCATGATGTGAGCAATCGTTACCTATCTGACAGCCTTTATTTGTATCCCACTACTGAAACGATCATGGATACCGGACAAGAAACATGTCCTGCAAATGATGATATCAGTGCAGACCGTAATCAGGATCTTACTAACGAAACTCAAGAAAATGACGGCTTGAGTGTGATCCATTGTTTAAATTGTAAAAAAATGTTTAAAAACTCAGTACCATATTTAGCACATATGGACTCGTGTAACAAATCATCTCCTGAATCTTCTTGTGAAAAATCACAAGAGAAAGTGAAACAAAATTGTGATAAAGAAGAACTTGGTTCTGCAAAGAGTAATATAAATCCAAAAATGAAGAAAAACTTGATCTGTGTTCATTGTAAGAAGGAATTCAGTAATAGAGGCATTTATATGCTTCACATTAAATGTCACCATAAGAAAGGAAATGGCTTACATAAATGTGACTATTGTGATAGGGAATTCAAAAAACCTTCAGATCTTGTAAGTGTATCTGTATTATTTACAAGTACATTTAAAATTAACGTTATTTTATAAGGGTCGACATCTGAGAACGCATACAGGCGAAAGACCTTTTCAGTGTGACAAGTGTGACAAGAAGTTTTCATTGAAGTCCACTCTAGAAGGCCACTATAGAACCCACAACCCAACTGCGAATAAATCGTTCGTATGTGAAGTCTGTAATTCGTTTTTTTCTTCTAAGGCTAGCAGAAAGTTACATATGCATGTCCATACAGGTAATTATTGTTATTAGCTCTTTTATGAATAGACCAGCATAGACGGATTTCTGAAAGCGGTATTGTTCTCATAAAAGTATATATATTTTTGTAACCATGACAACTTACGAAATGCTTCTGTTAGGAGAATTAATTCGTTCCATATTTCTTATTGCAAATCCTATGGTCACTTCCAGTACGAGAGTTGCCTTTTATATTTCGGGATTGGACAACCCTAGTGTTTCAATCTGCCAACTGACAGCTCTATCGCAAAGCTTGACATTTTTGAGGTTATACGTAGTCGGAACGTTTTGACATACTAGCGCTATTTGTGTTTCTTACAGTAACTTAAAAGATTCATCTCGCCCAAAAAATGGAATTAAATCGTAAACATCTTTGTGCGATTATTTTTTACAATTTTCGACGTGGATTACCCTTAGACTATATAAGATAGACAAAGCATTCTTTTGTCGATTTGTTTTGACTCCCTCATTGAAAGTTTTAACCTCATTGAAAGTCTCTTGTGAAACCTCATCCGGCAACACCGCATAAAATATTTTTCCATTTACTCGGGTCACAATATCTACAGGGTCAAAATGATCTAAACAAATGGAAATCGCTTTCTTTGGGCAAATACTTGACCATTCCAACAGCGAAGCCCGAATTTTTCTTTTTTCATCGTCATCTGGGAACCTTAATTCAAGAAAACCTCATTGTATCTTATGATAATCTCATTGAAAACTTCCTATTAAAACTTTCTACGCTACTGAACATGTAAATAACTAAATACTTCGGTTCTGACAATACACTTATCTATGGAACGATGAATTCGGATTAAAATTCCTGTCTTTCACACTTACGAACCATTTTTAGTGCGATGAAAAGTAATAAACAATAACAAAATATGAAAAACCCAATACTGACTCTCACAAATTTTCTTCAATTTGCGTATATATTTTCGATACAGAGATGGCAACGTGTGTCTTTCAGAACATGTGACCTTCAAATTGTCAATCAGAGAATGCAGCAGCGTTGTCTCGACTTTCACCTGAATTTCTTTCCATCTGTGGTCTCTGACATAAAATAGCAGAATCAACTAAAGTTTTTCTTTTACTTTACAAATTGGAGGAAAAGTTTTTATTCACAATTATAGGGAATTAGAGAAACCTACTATTTTGTCAGTTTGGCAACATGAAAGTTTTTTATGACCTGAGTGGACCAGCTCAATACGTTACAGTCGACCAGCTTTAAGTTTCAGATGCGACACTTTTCAATGTAAATAAAGGGGCCTATTCTAATATAGTCTAAGGGATTACCTCAACAACAGTGCACCGATGAAGCTCCATCAAGACGAATTTCGTGAGGTCGTCCAAAATCAGTTCTTTTCCGAAACCCATTGATGCTGTGCGCCAATTGATATTGCAAGATCGTCATGTAATCTATAGTGAGATTGAGGCAGGCTTTGGTGGAAGTAGCATATATTCAATATTGCATGAACATTTGACCGTCAATTAAATGTGATCAATTTGTGAATCGCTCAAAAACAGACTCGTGTCGATTGGTCGAAAGAAATGGTCCAAAAATACGATCGCGGTGTTTTGAAGCGCGTCTATGACATCGTGACAAATGATGAATCGTGAATATTTCAGGAATCTATTCTTCCTAGAAGAGAAGGAACGTCTGAAGAATTATTCATTATACTAATCCTGTATATTTATATATGAGATTGTTAATTCAAGTATATATGTGTCTTTTAATATTTTTCGAGATCTCTAGTATCGCTAATTTTGAATTTCCGTGGGTTACCTGTATTTAATTTGTTCTTAGTGTTATTTATTTACTATACAATATGTATTTGTATATGTGGAAGTGTAACGCACAGATGCACAGCTACAACATTCTCTGACTGCTTGCTTTTAATGCTAAAGATGTATCCATTAGATAATTAATAGTATATTTCAAATTTTCAGGGTTACAACCTCACAAATGCAGTTTTTGCGATCAACACTTCAGAACTGCTGCTCATAAAAAATCCCACGAGAAGAAAATTCATCTTACCAATAAGAAAAAGAGAGACCATAGTAATTCTAAAAGAATCACGAATATTCTAGCAACTGCTGTGGATATGGCTGTGGGTGAAATTCAGAATGAAAAAAGACTCTCAGAGCAGGAATGTCCAGATCCTCCAGAAATACAGGTATCTAATGAAATTTTCAATAAGGAAATCAATGAAAACCTTGAGTAACAATTAAAGAATAAAGAATTAAATGCTCGATTTAATCAAAATATTATTTTCATTCCTTATGTAACCTGAAGTGATCAGGCTTCAATAATATCTTAACTCAGTAAAAAACTATAAACAATATCATAATCCCTAAATTTTAGATGTCTCATTCTTCAGAAATAAAACCAATAGGCACTTGATCTCAGCACACACTTCATATTGAATTTTTTTTAGGTGGATTTAGCAGATCCAAAATTTGCAACTGACGCCATCACAATTGATCCTGCATTATTATTAATCCGAACGTCAAATGTTTTTCTAGAAGGCATGGATCAAGAACTAATGCCAGGTTCAGTAACTGTAGATGATTTGGTGCCTTCGAAAGCTTCCGATATGATTAGTAGTGATGATTGCGTCAAAGATAATATGTTCACCAAATCCCTTATTATGGATAACTATTTTTCTATAATTAATCAAGATTCACTTGCAACAAAGGAATCAACTCAGTTTGTCATGAAGAAATGTTCACAGTGCACTAAATATTTTGCGTCGAATGAGGATCTGTTGCAACACGAAAAATCTCATAGCTTAGGCATGTCCTATTCATGCTTTATATGTGATTTGATGTTAGATGATGCTGAAGAATTAGGGAACCACTTACAAAGGTGATTGAAAATTTCTCTTTTTGTTATTAAGATACAAATCTTGTTTATTTGCATCACATATGTTCTATTTAAATTAAAAGTCTTTTTGAGTAGTATTCATCTGCACAAGAATCTTTCCTAAATTTTATACAGGGTCGGAAAACTTACCTTCTACTAATTTTTTCATATCAGATATTAAGCAATGTTTACCGATTTTTATTTAAAACAGAAAAACTGAATTTCTATATTAATTCATATTTTTTATTTTCAGTGTTCATGCAATAGAGGGCATTTCAGTAGAATCTATTCCATGGGAAGGATAATCTCTCGTTTTATTATATATTTAAATTTTTTTTCGTTTTTTATTCTTATGATATCTTCAACTGTATATAAATATATTTTTATTTTAATTAATTTTTCTTACATTCAATACTATTTTACCAGAATCAGGTATTATAAAAAAAGCTGTTTTACTTTGTTTCACTGGTGCTTCTGTTTTATTGCATCGTGTTATTTCATAGTTTTTTAGGAACGATACTACAGCTACTTTCATTGATAAAAGTGCAAATCTATCACCTGAAAGAAAAAGACGATGAAGCTTTCTGTATATTTTGAAGATCATAAGTAATTCAAGGAAGTTCATATCATACTATATTTACCTATACATTTTCTAGGGCCTTCACCAAAAGGCATATATACATATTGAAGCTCCTTCGCATTTTCTTCCCTAAATCTTTCAGGATCGAATTTATCTGGCTCAGGGAAGTATCTTTGATCGTAATGAAGCGAAGTCATTGATAATAGGATAGGGGTATCTTTTTCTATCTGCAAACCTGTTTCCTCAAAGGTATAATCTCTCTCTGCATATCTCATGAGCAAGTGGGTGAGTGGGTACTTCCTTAAGGTTTCTGAAATGTGTAGGTGATAAAGGATCTTTAAACAAGAACTTTGTTTTTTAATTGTGGCCACACCTACCACATGACAGCATTGACAGTTTTTTTGACATATTCGTAGTAGATGCTTTGGCAATTGTTACAATGAATTCAATTCTTCCCGAAAATTGCATTAAAATAATTAAAACCCACTATGAAAATGGTGATTCTGTTGAAATTACATTCCGTACTATTCGTGATATTTCGGACAACATGATCGACCTTCTGAGGCCGCTATTAAGAATTTGATCGCTAAATTTGAGTCGATGGGCTAGGTACAAAATGTGCCAACACCAACGCGTATTCGACCGGGCCGTTCAACTGGAAACATCGCACCCGGGATCCACAGTGTTGAAGAAGAATCAAAATAATGTCAATTTCTCGATGTTCTCACCAAGTGCAGGAATTGAAGCCGACCGACCATTCACATCGCCGTACATTCGCTTTAATTCATTTCGGAAGAACCCGCGGTTTTTCTGAAAAATCAGACGAAGCCCATTTTCACTTGTCAGGGTAAGTCAACAAGCAAAATTGCCGCATTTGGTCTTCCGAAAATCCTAGAGGGATTATTGAGAAACGTCAACGAGTCAGACATGTGGTTTCAAGAAGACACTTGTCACACAGCCAATGAGACGATTTATTGCAAACCAAATTTGCTGATAGCATTATTTCACTAAATTCAGCTGTTAAATGGCCAGCCAGATCCTGTGATTTAACACCACTGGATTATTTTTTGTGGGGCTATCTCAAGGACGAAATAGACCCGACATTTTGACAAAAAATGATTAAAAATTTCGATTACTTTGAAATGTCTCATAATGATCCACCCATATCTCCTGTGAGATGTATCTGTTATGTATCATGTTTAATGGGTACAAAGATTCTTTTTACATTTTATAAAATAAAAAAAAAAGTTCTGAAAACAGGAGTCAGTGTTACAAAAAATATCACCCTCTAAGTCTACTATCGCAATTGCCATATAACGTGGTGAGAACTCTCAAATGTAACATACAGGGTGAGTCTTTGACCACTCAGTTAATTTTAACCATAGATTCTTGACGTCAAAAGAAACATTTTTTTCTTATAACATTTTTCCAAATTTGGCCCCGTTCAAAAGATATAGGGTGTTGAAATTTCATTAAAAAAATGCATTTTCACCTGTAATATTCAAACGACAATATGCATTGAAATGATCTCTTGTATAAAGTTTTTGATAACGGTCGTGCATATTTTGGCATCAATAGATTTATTCCATTTCTTGTGGGTTTCTCACTACTACTGTACAAATTGGTTAAATTGCATGAAAAACAAATATCACTTGAACTAAAGGTCCGTATCTTGTACTTCCTAGAATCATCTTTTTTTCCTAAATTGCACCATTTTTGGGATATTTGAAGTTGAAAGGAATTAAATCGATATAATCATCTGATGGAACATGAGTGGGAGAATCATTTCTTAGAAGGAAAATAATGTTTTTAAACAATTCAGATTCAACAGTGGATGCTGTGGATGGTAATTTTCATTCAAACTAAACAGGACTACATAGGAGTATTTGCCCAATGTAAAAACTTAAAATGCTTATAACTTTTTAACGCAGCTGAATATGAAAAAACAGTATGGGAAAAACGTGTTTCTTTTGATCTCAAGAAGGTTAAAATTAACGCAGTGGTCAAAGACTCACACTGTATATACTATTGAAGTTATTGCTTTTCAAGAAACAATTAATAATCATATCGAAAAAGTGTCAGTAACAAAGTATGCCTAAATAAAGTTTTTTTCTTAATCCTACCTTTTATTACTAAATCTAAGTAGGTCATCTCAAACAGCGTTTCATATGTTATATTCCCTTCTGGATCCAGACTCTGCCTTATTTCGTCCCTGAGAGTATTTTGTATGTAAGGATTCATAGCCAATTCGTACAAACAGAAAGACAAAGTCCCTACGGTGGTCTCACTTCCAGCCGTGAAAAAAACTAAAGCTTGTGCACTAATTTTTAAATCATCTGAAACCAATCAGAATTTTTTTTGCTGTTTCGTACATCGGGCACATACTTACCAAATTTGAAGGAGTCATTTTCAGATTCTGCGTTTTTGATCTTATGCATCATGTCGATGAGATCGTTTCTTCGTACTGCTGTATTTTTTCTCTCTTCGAAAGAAGTTTTAAATATATCTACAAAATATTCCGTGCTTTCCTTTTCTAGAAATGTTAATTTGAAGAGGTTAACCATCAACGGACAGAAGAAATAGGAACCAATAGCAAAACTCCTTTTTATGCTTCTTAGATCTAACATTTTATTAGCTATATTTTTAATTTCATTGTCTTTCTCTATTAAACTATTTGAACTTATGCCAAAAGCGCATGAACATATTACGTCTAGGGAATACCTATTTGCCAGATCTCTTACGTCAATTTCTTGTCCATCAGTTAAGGTGTCTACATATACTTCCATTTGCTTGGCAATTTCTGTTATAAGAGGCATCATCTTTTTCATTTTCCCGCTTGTGTATATGGGAGATAACTTATTTCTGAGTATTTTCCATTCCTCTCCACGCATTATGAACATTGCATTGGAAGCTAATGGATCTATATTCTTGTTATGATAAAGCGGTCTGTTCTGAAAGACGTTAAAATCTTTTATAAGAATTTTTTTCGCCATTTCCTTACTACGTATAACCAGAAAGGGTTTGTGAAAGATATACATGCCAAAATATGGCACAGTGTCATCAAAAGAATCGTAAATTTCTCTTATGGCTGTTCCTATCTGTTGTTGTCCTAAAGCAACTTTCATGATGTTTCCAAATACAGGAAGAGGCCTTCGGAAGAGGACATTCTTTTTCTTCCAATAGCTGAAAGTTCTAATAGAATAATAGTAAGCTAATGAAAAGATTAGACTTATCAGTATTATCCATATCATCTTGAGGATATGAACCTGAAATCAAATTTGTATTGTATTACAGAGATGTTATTGTGTAGGTATGAATATACAGTGATGGACAGATAGGTGGAACTAAGTAAATATCACTGGAATTATCAGAGATATCCAAATGAAATTTGAAAGATGGATACTGCAGTAGATTGACTATTTGTTTTCATATTTTTTTACAATTTTGAAATTTGCAATGTAATACCCTGTATATTATTTTAATTTCTGATGAAACGGTTCATTGCGAGTACAAAAATATCGGGTTTGATATTTTTTATTTCAATACCTACCGAGATATTAACAGAAAAGTATCTAAAAAAAGTAAAAATCCATCCATTAAAGAAATAACTAATCATGATTATTAACTAAAACTAACTGATATTCAAAACATTGAAACTTAACTAAACTAAACTTAATGTATTAGATGTTCAAACTGAGCACCGTTTACTTCTTTACAATAAGCAAGTCGGTTTGTAAATTCTCCAGTAACATTAGCTATTACTTCTAGCGGAATTCTCTGTATCCCCTGAGTTATTCTTGCAGCTAATTCTTGCAAATTAATTGGTGTATCAACGAAAACCTTATACTTTAAATAACCCCACAGAAAATAGTCCAGTGGATTAAGATCGGGACTTCGTGCAGGCCATTCATAAGTACCCCTTCTTCCCATCCATCTGTGATGAAATGTCCTATCTAAATAATCTCTAACAAAGCGAGTGTAACGGGGTAGTGCGCCATCCTGCTGAATCCAGATATTATTTGGTAATTGTCCATTTACCTCCAATGCCGGAATCACTTGTGTCTCAAACAGTTGTAAATACATATCTAAGTTTAAAGTTACTTGTAGGAAGAAGGGTATTACTAGATACCATTAAATTTTTCCTTTCTTTTTGTTACTTATCTGTTAATATCCCGATAGGTATTGAAATAAAAAATATCGAACCCCATATTTCTGTACTCGTATTAAAATGTTTCATCAGAACCTAGAATAATATACAGGGTGTTCCATTACAAATTTTAAAATTGATATCACTTCAGGAAGTGATAGTTCAAAATTGTTAAAATATATGGCACCCAACAGGCAATATACTGCAGTATCCATCTTCCAAATTTCATTTTGATATCTATAATAATTTCAGAGATATTTACTTGGTTCTATACATCAGCCCATCACTGTGTGAATGGAATTAATGAGATAGCATCTATATTTGAAAAAGATCGTCCTGATTTATTTTATGAAAGTGGATATTAAAATTTTATACCACCATCGTCCGAAGTAGGTTTGGAAGAGGAAAACATACAAATTCTAGAAGAATCGTGGCCTCAGTAATAAAAGAATTTAATGTTCATAAAAATAATTAGAAATACAATTGAATCTCAGGGAAAAAACTATGCTGAACTAATGACCATATCATAGAAGTCCCTTTAATGTCACCATCGAAACAACATATTTCCAATTTGAAAACACTTGCCATCAAGAGTTTGGTATGGCCATGGGTTTACGACTGTCTCCTATTTTAGCTGATTTATATGTAAAGGGTCTTTCAACAAGAACTTCGTTTTTAAAACAAAAAATGTTGATGACGATGATTCAAATTTTTATTGTATTAAAAAAAAAAAATCGGCAATTATGAATGAAAAATGATGTAGAAGTAAAGTCTTCCATCGAAATCTTTTATCACTTTTTGGCAAAATGTCGGGTCTATCATATCACAGATTTTGAGTTTTAAGGCTGCAATCGATTCGATTGGCTCTGTAAAGACTCTGTCCTTAAGATAGCCCCACAAAAAATAACCCAGTGGTGTTAAATCACACGATCTGGCTGGCCATTTAACAGCTGAATTTCGTAAAATTTTGCAATCAGCAAATTTGGTTTGCAATAAATCGAACTTCTCATTGGCTGTGTAACAAGTCTTGTTGAAACCACATGTCAGTGATATCCATGTCATCAATGGTAGGCCAAAACTGAGTTGTTAACATCTCCCGATAGGGTGATCCATTGACCGTTACCGCATATTCGAAAAAATGGTCCAATCACGACTTCAGACAAAATAGCGCACCCTACAGTGACACGTTGAGCATCCAAAGACTTCCCAATAATCGCTCTAGGATTTTCAGAAGCCCAAATGCGGCAATTTTGTTTGTTGACGTACCCTGTCAAGTGAAAATGGGCTTCGTTTTTCTCAGAAAACCAGCGGGTTGTTCCACAATCAATTGAGCGAATCTACGGTGATGTGAATGGTCTGTCGGCTTCAATTCCTGCACTAGTTGAATCTTGTAAGGTTTCAAAGCCTAATCCTTACGCAAAATTAGCCATTTGGTGGTTTGGGGCATCCCCAGTTGTTGACAACGTCGAGAAATTAGCAAATTTGGATCTTCTTCATCACTGTGGCTCACGGCTGCGATGTTTTCAGTTGGACGGCCCGGTTGCACACGCTTTGCTGTTGGCACATTTTGTACCAAGCCCGTCGACTCAAATTTAGCGACCGAATATTTTAATGCGATTTTCCAGTGAAACTGAATGCATTGTAACAATTGCCAAAGCATCTAATACGAATATATAAAAAAAATTAACTGTCAATGCTGTTATGTGGTAGACGTGGCCACAATTAAAAAACAAAGTTTTTGTTGAAAGTCCCTTTATATGGAGACTTTGAAACAGAAAGGTCTTGAACAATAAGTACAAAACCTAAATTATCTAGATGGTACTTTTATCATTTGACAACACTGTGTCCTTACTGTTCCTTACCGTGGTCTAATTTGTTCTGTAGTGGAGATGTTGATTTTGATCTTGATTTATTTTATGGTATACTTGATGATATTATTGAGGATTTTGTCCCAAGAAGGCATATCAACTCTAGGTTTCCCCGATATTTTTCTAAACATACCATAAAGATAGTAAATGGTCTCTTGCACTGGTGCGAATCCTATCTAACTGATAGAGTGCAATTCGTTTCTGTAGCAGGATGTAGATCGGCCGAATTCACATGTCTATCTGGTGTGCCACAAGGTTCTCATTTCGGACCTTTATTTTTCTTGATTTATATCAACGATATTATTTCCGTTTTTCGTAGATGTAGAGTGCTTCTCTATGCGGACGATTTGAAAATTTTCTACGCTGTCAGATCCATAGAGGACTGTAAGATCATACAGGGGGAACTCGAGAAGTTCTTGGAGTTTTGTCGTTCGCACAATTTATTCTTGAACATTTCTAAATGCAGAACAATTACATTCACACGCAATAGAATTCCTTTTCTTTTCCAGTATAGTATTGATCAGACGACATTGGAAAGAGTTGATCACATCAGGGATCTGGGTGTAATTCTGGATGAGAAGTTGACTTTCTCATTACATATCGACAGTATTGTCAATTCTGCTAGTAGAATGTTGGGATTTATGTTTAGGGGGTGTAGGGTTTTTAGAGGTAACAAGCCGGTTTTTAGTATATATTATGCTTATGTTTTTAGCCGATTGAATTTCGCTTCGGTCGTTTGGAATCCGCAATACAAAATCTACATAGAACGAATCGAACGAATACAAAATAAGTTGCTGAAATATTTAAGTTTTAGAGGTAATGTCTCTGTTTCAAGGAATAATGATAATTTTTATAACATGGCCAGAAAACATTTCAACTTGATGTAGTTTTTTTAAGGAAAATTGTAAGTGGTGAGTTGCAGGTACCGGATTTATTGCAGGAAGTACACATTAATGTTCCTAATGTTAATTTAAGATCGTTCGAAACTTTCCATGTACCATTTAGAAGGACAAATGCATCTAGGAACTAGAAATTAGGGATTAGAATGTTGCGGGCCTGCAACGAGCTACGAATTATCGATGTATTCCATTGTGCTAACGTCATGCTACAGCTGAAGAGACATTTTTTTGGTGCAGTGAGTTTCGGATTTCTTTTTTCTTTTGATGTTTGATTTGGTATGGGGGTTTTCGCTGATTTTTATTTGTAACTTTGTAATTTGTGGATACTGTTCATAGGTCTTTGACCTGTTTGTGTTCCCAATGTAGAATAAATAAATAAATAAATAAAATAAATAAACACTGAATGAACACCATAGATAAATACCTTAAACATCTCCACAATCAAGAAGAATCTATTAAATTAACAATGGAAATCGTGAAAGACGTACCTAATTCTATCCACGATTTTTTCAAATTAAGTTTCGAACTTGTTCATACGGACCTGATATTTTCTTGGAATCTGTACGTCTAGAATGTCGATGAATGTTACACGAAATTGAAATTCGAATCCGTTTCAGAATAAGAGTTTGCGACAAAGGACAGGATATTCAAAACTATGCTGATTGTTCAGAATATGAAACAAATTTTATTGGAGTTCAAAGACTATAAATGAGAGACAGACGAAAATGTGTATGTTGAACGATTCATTCGTGGCATTGAAGACACATCGTTTGCATGCCATTTTGTGTTCAAATCAATTTTTGTTCACTTTGCAAATGCTACGAATCGAGTAATAAATGTTCAGAAACAAAAACGAGGATGGCTTGTTACTTCTATTGATTTGAAATATTTATATTCCTCATATTACGAAAAGAATTTTCAAATGAAATGTTTCATAAGTGCTCGCCTATTATGATTTTCATGGTGGAATTTCAAATGACATTATGTAAACTCACGTTTAATTCATTTTATGTGAATAGACTGTTACAGCTATTTACAACATATATTATTGTTGTTCTTGAAACTATCGTTTTGAAATAATCTGCGATTTTCATAGGTATTTGCTTTGAAAGACGTTTGCCAAATTGTTGGTCTCAGGAACAACAATAATTGGTTGTGTAGATAGATCAGTAATTTCACATGAGTATCTATAAAATTTCATATTAATTACAATAAAATTGACCAAAGGCGTCCGATCGAATTTTTATTATCACTTTTTAAATGACATGGATTTTTTTATGTTTTTATGGATAAACGAAGAATGAATAGACTAAACCGAACATCAGAAATAAATAATATTTGGTGTTTTCGGAGTGAATATTCACACAAATGGGACATTGCATTTTCTATTATACTTGTGAATACATTTTGTTGACCCACTTTAGTTAGCACCCTTCATTCAATAAGATTAATAAACCAATTATGGGATATATTCAAACTCAATCCCTATTCAAACCAGCATATACCTATAACCTTGAAATTGTAGTTTATTTTGATAATGAAGGCCATTGATGCTGGAACCCCTATTCCTTATACATAATAAAATGGGGAAATAATATCCATTGATGGGAGAATAGTGGGTGACCTTGAATTATGCTGCAGCATTAATGAAGGATCAGCATCTCCAATCAAAAGGAGCTATAATAAAAAGATTTTTCATTTCGTTACGAATGGAATGATTATCTTTAGTCTCTACCTAGAACTATGAAGTACGAAATATAGAAAAAAATATAAAAGCTTTTATATTTTATGATGCAATCGACATCATGAATATTCCAATTTAAAAATAACTACTCAGAAATTTCCTTAAGTTTTTTGCGAAGCTCAAATTCCCTTCTGAAAACTAATAAACGAAAACGATTTAGAATATCCTTCTTTCACTATACTACTGTTTTTTGAAAAACATTATAAATTCAAGTCTAACTAACAACTATCTCGAATTGAAAATAAACAACCTATAAGTTTTACTTAAGTTTCATTTCAGTCACAATACTATTCCCCTTATAACGGTAATATATCATCTAAATGAAAATTCTAACTCATAATTAAGTCATGTCATCCCATGAAATATCAAAATAGGTATTTGAACATTATTGGGATCATCTATGCCTGAATCCTAAAACATTTTTATATAAAACTTCTTCATTGTACCAGAATTTTGGACGTGCAAGCACTTGTTCTTTGAAATACCTTATGTATTCAAATTCAAAACACAAAAGCAATCATTCTTTAGAATCAAATCTCCTGAAAACTCTGAATGACTTTAACGAGCATTACGTCAAAAAACTTTTAGAACGGCAACTTAGCTTGTGAATTTTGAGTACATACATTATTTCACCATAAATGAACCATTACGATTAATTTTCCAGGACTCAATCGAACACGTTTCTTTGACAGCATCGAGCGTAAAGTACAAAATATTAAAGTAAATTATTTTGGGAATTCTTTAAAAATTTCCTAGTGTGTCAATTTCTGTGAAATTTTGTAAGCCCATTTATTTCAACCTAGTTCTGTCTGTACCAATTTAAGGCCAATCCAAACCAGTTTTTGCGGCGATTCGTAACAGTTGATAAAACCTGGATCCACCAATATACACTAGAAACCAAGGAACGCTCGTAGCAGTGGACTTCTCCAAGCGAAGGCGGTGCCAATGGCCACTGTTTTTGGGTTTCCCGTGGAACAATCCTCATTGCATACTTGGAAAAGGGAGAGACAATAACAGGGCAATTTGACGGGGCATTAAAGGAAAACGCACAAACAAAATTGCTCTTACATCACGACAATGCACCCACTCATTCATCAGCAGTCGCCACTGCAAATTCGACAGAACTGGGATACGAATTACTGCCTCACCCAACATAGGTGTATTCACAAAATCTGTCACTTCTTTTTGTTTCCAAACATGAAAGCGGTTCGAGTTCGAGAAAGCATAGTATTTGGACGGCATGAAGTGCATCGAGCTGAAAGGAGACTGAAAATTTCAAAAAATAGACATTTCTTTCCAAACACTAGTACTTATCAATCCAACTTCGTAGTGATTTCAATTTTTCGCATAAAACTTTGATTGTGTTCGACTTCCTGATGAAGCGCCAATGTCAAACTTGAGTATCGCGGCCTTATATGAAAAAAACCTCGAAGGGGATGAGCTAGAGTTTCAATATTTACATGTTCGATGAGAATATTTCTGAGCTTTCTATATTTAAACAGGTTTCATCAACAATACAGAATAGTATATAATTCTTAATGGTGTTACACCATCACTAAAGTGAAAATGAGAGGTAGGTCATTTGTCCTTTCTGTGCCATATTTTGGGGTGGAAAAAATATTCTCTAGTAGTTATGCAATATAATTTATTATCAATCATAGTGATGCCAATCGATGATTAAAATCTTCTTATGTTTCGAGTTTCCTTATGTTGTTGGATATACAAATGTAATGATGTAATGCAAGTATCGAAAGCTTCTCTGTACCAGAATACAAGATGGCCATTCGTTAACTCAATAAAATTTTTGTTTGTTTTTGTGTAGATATCTTCATTCATCAGAAAAATCTTGAAACCATAGTCAATTTTATAAGAAATGCATTGATCTTAAGAAAAGTACTTTGCTTTAGATTAGTTTGCTGACGGAGGTAGCCTATTCAATGGTGCATCTTGAACGCAAGCTTTCTTCAGTTCTATTTCTTTTTACTATCGATTAATTCCTGAACATCTTACTAAAGTTTTAAGAATATTCTGCATGAAATGAAAGAGTTTTATTTTCTCTAAAGAATTTAACGATACGGAAAAAACTCTGTGCTGATTGGAATCAGAATTAATTTGTTTGTTAATATTTTTTTTATTTTAATTGTGTTTTCGATGATCATACTTTTTTTCAGCTGGCGATCCACCTCTGCTCGTTGGAATATTTTTAATATCCATTCGTCCATGATTTTTCTAATCCTTTTAGTTTTTCATCGGTTAGACGATGATTTTTTTGATCGAGTCAAGACCTATAACCTTCCAGGAGTGTGGAGTAATGAATTTGCCATTTAGATGGAAATTTTTTATATATAGTACACCTGATATAGATACAGGTTTTCCTCGATTCTGCTATATTATGAGCTTCATTCCGAACTTTTAAATGAGCATAAATTTTGAAAGGAGCAAAATGGGCAATGTTGTATACGAAAAAAATGTATCTTCATATTTCTTATATCTATGGTTGGAGAAGTCACCCTTTTTTTTTTAATTTCTTCACTCACGAAAAATAAACCTTAACAAAATCCAGGCTATTCACGGTTTCTCCAAAAGTGCCTTCTTTTTTGAAACTCTTTCCTCGTAGAAAATGAAAAAATTGCTTTACTTATTCTTTTTAGTTTTTCAGATTCAGATGCTATCTCATTCTAAGATATTCAGAGAAACAAATATTAAAAACAGTAAGAATATTACTTAGATATAATAAAACTGGGAGAAAAATATTTTTTTAAATAACTCACCTTCAGCTAATATTGTAGCACTACAAATATTGCAAGGACATGAACAGTGATATAGGTAGATACAAGAACAACTCACGTCGTCAACTGACTTTTCTTTTCATTCCAGAAACCAATTTATTTCTTCAATCAGGTTGATCATTCCTGTTTGCTCCGCGTTGAGCCCTTTTTGTCAGCCTCCTCCCCTCTCCATTCAAATAACACCGCTAAGAATCTTAAGTAGTAAGGATGTGCGAATCCTACTTTGTTATACAAATTAGGTCAACATTTTCAGTGGCGTATCAATTGGCCATGAATGAAGAGGAGGAGGGGCTCATTTATTGCGTATTCTGTGATCTCTGCGACTGGTGGTTTCCTCTAATGAGTGACGGTATAGGGGCTAGGGTTTGAGCATGAGAACACCCTTACTTATATTTATCGTATTCGTATTTCATTTCGTTCAATTCTTGAATAGATGAAATTAATCATTGACATTTAATGTAATGATATAAATTAAGGGCGTTTAAGGAATAACATCGAGGTAAGTCTCGAAAGTGTAGTCACAGTCACAGTTTTTTTTCATTCTATATACTATACAGCGTGTCCAGGAATATATGGGAGATCTCTTGGATTCAGATTGAATATTAAAAAATAAGATGAGAATTTCCCATAATTTTTTATCCTAGCGGCCCTCCCTACGGAGGTACGGCCTCCAGAAGGAAGCCACTGCTAATCAATCAATTTTTTCTATAGTTAGAGCTGTTTCCAAGCAACAAGCTTTCGAAATCTGTCATAGAATTTTTTCGAACAATTACCAATGTCCTTTGGTTATTACTACTGATAACAATTTCTGTTTAATAAAAATAAAACATTAATTTTTTATTTTTTTTTCTCGAAAGCGGTTGATTTTATCGACAATGAACAAGAGTACCTTTTCTTTAGCTTAACATTCAAGTATTAAAATTTATTTTTTTCAACCCATTATCATACAGGGTGTTAAAAATGTGAGCAATAAAATGTACAACCTAATCCGCCCCTGATAAACTAAACAAGCTAATTATGTTTTAAGGGCAGTATTTTAAGAGGTCCTCACTACTGTTGTATTTTAAGAGGACCTCACTACTATTTATCGTATTAAATTTTCATTAAATTTTAATAAGTGGTTTAAAAGGTATTCAAGAAAAATTGATTACCAGTGGCGCCCTTCAGGAGGCCGATATCCGTAGAGAGGGCCGCTAGGAAAAAAAATTAAATAATAATTAATTAATAATTAATAATATTAAAAATACTTATTTATTAATGCTCTATCTGAATTCGAGAGATATCCCACATTGTCCCAGACACCCTGTATAGTATTGTTATTTTTTTCATTTTAATTTTTATTCTTTGTTGAATTAAACAATGGAAGTGATTGCACTGGTACATTTTATTTCATACAAATATCAAAAATCAAATCAGGTAATCAGAGATATAAAAATATAACGTCACATTCCTGATACATGTTTTATATTAGATATAATATTGCAACCAAAAATTCTTCATTATGGAAAGTCAGTTTGAAGTATGATATTTCTTCAAAACAATTCATTCCTGTTCATTTGCATCATATTCCGTCAGATTTCACTCCACTGCCTTCACTTTCAGAAATAGTTTTCCACCTTTAGTCGCTAAAAAGAATGATGTCTGCACCATTACCAATGGAATATCAGTTTTCTCTCCTGGCATTACTACATAATTTTTCAAAAATGTCACTATTCCCAATTTCATTGCCATCAGTGCAAATCTTTCGCCTGCAGAAAGAAGTATATCTATTTTGAACTGCATTGAAATAGATTTCACAAATATCTGTGGTGATTTCTTTGGATTTTGATCACCTAACATTCTCAAATATACATTAATAACCTTTTTTCCTACAAAACTATTTCAATGCCCAGAAATAGAATCGTTTTACACTTTTGTTGTAGAATTATTGAGAAAATTGGAAAAGTTATATTATAACCAGTTTAAAAATACTCCCTCTTATGAACAGGGAATGATTCCATTAATTTATACTTCATTATAAATCATTGAAACATTTGAATTTAACTCTTTTGCTCGCAATAAAGGGATGAATTTTAGCGAGAACAACTTAAGATTAACTGAAATATACTTGTATTGTGAACAAACTAAAAGACATACAGGGTGGGCCATCCATAATTTTCCATCCCGAATTTTGAACTTTGGGATGGAATATCGGAAAAACTCTAGGACAGGTCAAATTTGGTTGAAAGGGGGACAAATTAGGATGTTCAAATGAGTTTGACATCACTTCTCCTGTTGCCGCAACCCCTAAAAGATCTCAATTTTGAATAAGGAAAAGGGGTCGAGCAGCATCTTGTTGGAAAGCCAATTCAATTTCCTGCATTAGTGTATTTTTAACGCTTTATTTTCATTACAGAGTGACTTACTATTTTTCTATCTATGATCTTCGAGATGGAAAAAAACCAATATTCGACCTTCCGGATTAAAAAATGAAAAAATACTTGGACGAGTTTGATGCAGGGGAAATTCCCTTCGTTAATCAGTTATCAATCATCATAATTTGTAATTTTAGGATCAAATTCTTTTAATTAAACACCATAGTCTTTTTTGTCTCAAGTTTCGAAAATTACGAACATTTGGCCAAAATGATAGAACATATATACATAAGGAAACAGCGCGAGAAAACTAATCTGTTACTGTTAAGAATTTGTTGGTATTCCAATTTGTTGTTTACTGGGACCTTTTTGCTCCAAGTAGGTACTGGTCAAATTTCAATAGCTGAGCTCGAATTTATCGATCACTAAAGGTCCTGGTTAATCTGATTAATTTGGCTGAATATTAGTGAATATCATACAGCCAATATTAATTTGATTAATAGGTACTCAACAATTAAACGGTCAGTACTTTCTCATGGAAACTGCTGACAAATCAGCTATAGCTGGAGTCAATGCCATCGAAACATGAAAAATTTTGATGAAACACAGAAATAAATGTTGTTTGAGAATACTGACCACCTTAATGATGGACACTACATATTTTTTACCTATACATCTACGTGGTCCGTCTCCAAAAGGCAGATAAACATACTGCAAATTTTTCAATCCATCTCCACGAAATCGTTCAGGGTCAAACTTGGAAGGATCTGGGTAATATTTGGGATCGTTGTGGATTGCCAAGGTTGGAACAACGATTTGCGTCCCTTTTTCAATTTTCAGTCCAGTGGATTCCACAACGAAATCTTTTTCCGCATATCTTGTGAGGAAATGTACGAAGGGATATTTTCTCAGTGTTTCTGAAAACAAGAAAAATATGTAATCAATGTAAAATAATTTCTATTAATTTGTACATACAACACATTTACTGAATACTTTTTGAAAGTAGATTGTAAATTTCAATAAACAATATACAATAAAAAAAAGTTTGTTAATCAGGCAATTACCCAGGTACATCAAGAGGAAGAGATGTTAAAATTTCTATGAATCAGCTTGAAATTGTTCATGTAAATATTGTTTGTTATTTATTTAATTAGAAATCGAGTTAACATTGCGCTCAACGCCTTTCTGTGATTGTAATAATGTAAATATATACTCTAAAACTGTGCTATGCCCTTTGTTCTTTGTGCATTGTACATTGCAATTTCATATCTTGACAAAATGATGAGGCCACCGCACAGTATCCGCTAATACCGTTAATATCATATTAGTTTTTGAAGTGAAAACTTCTTTAGCGAAGCTGAGCACTCTCTTGTATGGGTAAAAACATCCAAACTCGCGTCAGGGTCACGTGATGCTGATCAAAAAGCGTAAGATCGAGGAGTAGGAGAGGGAATAATATCCCACACTCTTTCTACCGTGCCTGCGTGTTAGAGGTGAGCGATTACGAATGATCGGCATAATCGATTATTTCAGTACTACTAATTTTAATAATCGATTATGGAATTAGTAACTAATATATATATATATAATATAATAAACAGGTTTTCATAATCGAATGATTTCATAATCGAATGATATTAGTAGTTAGAACAACTTTTATGATGATATAGCGTAGAATTCGATGCTGTGAAGCGTATACGTTTTAATTTCAATGTGATTACGCTCAATAATAATGATATTATTATTATTAACATTCAATTTTATTACCTGAATATTTGCCAATCTGCAAATTTCACAATAGTTCGATGGTATAATCTCAAAATTATTATAATATGCTTCTTTAACAAATAATATCCAAATTTTAAAACATGGAGTGCACTATTATGTGTGGCTAACGGGAGACGACTGGTATAATCGAGTGCTGCATAATCGTCTCTCGGCTTAGACGAAATACGATTATACGAGATACGAGAGACTGCATAATCGATTATGCAGCACTTAAGCCGAGAGACGAGTATGCAGCACTCGATTATACGAGCGAAAGATCGTGTTGTCGTCTATGTCTCGTCCCCACTCCCCACGCAGCTGTACTGTACAGATTAGTATTAGTAACTAACTACTAACCGTTATTTATAATCGAGATATGTCGAGACATTTTAATAATCGAATGATTTCGTTAGTATATCTCATAGTCGCCCACCTCTCTACTGCGTGTGCTGTTTCGTTTAGGCGGTGCAGGGCGCTTGTGCGAATGTTTGTGTATGTTAATGTAATATAAATTAGGTTTGTTCGCGTGGCAGTTCGGAACTGTAATTTTGGTAATTTGTGGTTCCCACCCGTTCGTCTGGGACGGAACAGGAGTTCCTTGTCGTTCGTGTGGTCGGAACACTTGATTTCGGAACTGTTCGTTACTGTTCTTACGGTTCCTGATCTAGAGATGGTACAAGGTACAACAGAAGAAGCGGTAAATTCAAATCATCGGTGATTCAAATTTTCAGTAGTTCTAATTGGCAATTAAGTTATATATTCGGTGACTAGGATATTCGCATAGCTGTTTTGAGTATATTTGATGTTGTGAGAGTATAAATTTTTAATCAATTCGTTATAATAGCTTCTCAAAATTTTTGTTATCTCAAAGAAGAGGAAGGATCATTTGCAAACAATGAATAAAACAATTGCATAGTTGTTGATCAAAGTATGTAAGATAATTATTTTATATTATTTATATATATGATATTTCGTATTTATATACTATATATTTATTTTTGTTATTTCGTGATTGTAGTATCTTTATTTTTAACCACTCAAAATGTATTGAAAATTTAGGAAGGAAACGGAGGAATGACCTCTTTTAAGAACACAACGACTTGTTAAAACAATTCTTATCTAAAAATAATTACAAAGCTATGAAAATTGTTAGAAAATATTTTTATTTATTTCCCAAATGCCACCAGTTCCATATACAATTACCTAATTCTATTATATAAAATATTCTGTACACAGTTTCCACCAAAATTACAATGAAATAACAGAAAAATTCACAGTTTATCCAGATATGAACTAGAAGAAAATAATTTCTCCACTGATGACCACTACTACATGTATTGAAATTTCAAATTATAACTAAATTAAATCATTTCTTTAAATATTTCATTACATATAAATTATATTTACAGTTATTTATATGGATATGTTTATGTTTATTTATTTATGACAAAAAAATTGTTCAATTTTAATATTTGTAATTTCTAAAGTATTTTCACCGTATTAATAACACAATAACTTATTCAATATCTTTTAAACACTATCCATGATATGATCCATGATCATTGAACTCTATATGAATACCTATATGGTATTTAGAGTTCAATATCCATGATGTACAACATAACCTTACTTTCATTTATCTATGCACTTTACGAAATCGTTTTGAAATTATCTGTTCCCACCTGTTCTCACCCGTTCGTGTCATAGAACAACTTGCGACGATTCCAAGAATTACAGAACCTGGTTCTCTGTGACCCCAGTACAACTGGGAACTGCTACCCGAACAAACCTATTGTCATTTTTGTGTACGATAGCGCAAAAAATGAATATTGTATTCCACCACATAAATAATAGCACTTTTATACTGATAATGAAAGCAATTCATACAAAATTATTCTCTAACCATTCCTAAATATCAAAAATGCACAACGTTAATATTGAAGTTTTCACTTCTGCTGGCACTCCCGGAGTGCTACCGGTGTTTTTTTTTTAAAGAGTGATGAAGTATGGTTGACACTTACATGACCCAACACGGGTCACAAGGTACGAGGCATTCAGTAATGAGTTGAATGCAAGATCACACGAGCACACGAGCTTTAGGTCGAGTAGAAATTCATAAAACCTAAAATCCTACCCACAAAATACTAAATGTGAGTCGAAATATATTTTATCCTTGTTCTGGTTTCCAAGTCTTATTAAGGTGGCATTGAAAAACAGTCCTCTACAAGGATCAGTTCTAGCTCTAGTTTTCAATTTATATCTCAGTGAATTACCCACGACATCATCTCAGAAATTTGTTTATGCTGATGACATTGCTATTGCTTACCACCATTCGTATTTCTCCTCTCTGGAGAACATATTGTCATCCGATTTGGAGATTTTAAAGAATTATTTTATTGAATGGTGATTATGTCCCAATCCCAACAGAACAGGGGTAAGTTGTTTCCATATGAATAATCATGAGAAATATAGTAAATTAGTTGTAACTTTCATTGATTCTCCTATCGAACATAATTTCTATTCTAAATACTTAGAAGTTAAATTAGATTCATCTCTCACTTATAAAGCTCATTTAGATGATCTGAGCCTGAAACTGAAAACTAGGAATAATATTGTTCAGAAATTAGCAGGATCATCTTGGGGTGCTGATGCTTCCACTCTTCGCTCAGCATCTCTAGCTTCTGTCTTTCCTGAAGCTGAATATTGTAGCTCTGTTTTTTTAATAGTGTACATACACAAAAAATCGATGCACAATCGAATACATCGATGAGATCGAGGGTATTTATTTACTGGGTTTTTTCCTAGGCTTTTATGTCATACATCGAATTGTATGGCACCCTGTCATCCACCCCTGCTCACATTTGTTTTGTAAGCCAAAAGTGCAATAGAATAAATATATAAAGGTGACTTAAAAAACAATCTTTACTCTTGAAAATCGGCTCAACTTAAAAGATAAAATACATTCCACTCACCAGCAGCAGGGCCGGCGACAGGGGGGCAAGGGGGCAAATGCATAGGGGCCCAGGGCCACAGGGGCCCGGGCCGACTAAAATATGTATTTTTATTTTTTTAATCATTGCCCATTACCATCGGCCCAGGGCCTGTGCGGTGAAAATTTTATTATATATTTATTATATGAATTTTAATGTAATTAGGTTGGTTGCCTGTTGAATCTTTGGGGGGGCGGTCTTCATGATTGCATAGGGGCCTGAGAATCCTGTCGCCGGCCCTGCTCACCAGGAAATATTACCCCAGTATAAAACAAAACAATTTATTTAATTTATACCTACCTTTCATTACTAAATCTAAATATTCCATAGCGAAAAGTGACTCGTAAGTAATTTTTCCATCGGAATCCATATTTCGCTTTATTTCATTCCTCAGATTCTCTTGAATTTGTGGATTCAAAGCCAATTCGTACAGACAGAATGACATGAGAGTCGAAGTGGCCTCCGTCCCAGCATTGAAGAAAACAATTGCTTGTGCAGATTTCTTATAGTTATCTGTAAACATGCTTTGTTCTATATTTTATTTTGCACTAAATATTATGAGTATGATTGTAAAAAAACTCATGACTAACAGGTTTTCAAATTATATAGGGTCTGCAAAAGTAAGTTCCCCTCGTGTTATAAAAAAATTGGCTGAAAGAACGAAAAACATAAGTTTGGAATTAAAAGTCATTAGGATTAATTTGAGTTCCAAATTACTGACTTACACCATAATATGTATTTCAGGTCCATATCGTATGTAGTTCAGTAATTTTATCTATGGAAAAAATTTCAAAGAGAGGTTTTGGGATTTTTTCTCTGAATATTTTAAAATGTGTGAGTTCCTGTCTCCACCATTTTTCTATAATAATCCCAATAACTCGAGAACTGTTTACTTTTTATCCAAATTGAGGCATAATACTGAAATAGTCATCAAATAAACCATTAAACAATACTATAACATACTAATATATTGCTCAAGAGCGGTAAAGAATTGTGCATCTAATGTAGAAAAAATTATTAATTGAATCATCTTGAAACCTTAGTTTTTGTAATATTGCAATTTCGAAGTTCACGCACATCTTGTCGAATGTTTTAGTCCGGAAGCAGATTATGATGGTGCCTTCATTATACTTCTTTGACCACTGCGTTAATTTTAACCATAGATTCTTGACGTCATAAGAAACATTTTCTTCCTATAACATTTTTCCAAATTTAGCCCCGTTCAAAAGTATCACCTGTAATATTCAAACGACAATATCAATTAAAATGATCTCTTGTAGAAGGTTTTTGATAACAATCTTGCATATTTTGGCAACAATTAATTGATTTATTCCATTTTTTCTCACTACTACTGTACAGATTGATTAAATTGCACGAAAAACAAATATCACTGGAACTAAAGGTCCATTAGTTTTTTTGCATTATAAAATCATTCTTCATATTTTTTCCTAAATTGCACCATTTTTGAGATATTTGAAATTGAAAGTTATTAAATCGATATAATCATCTGATCAAACATGAGTGAGTGAATTATTTCTTAGAGGAAAAATATTTTTTTTAAACAATTCAGATTCAATAGTGGAAGCTGTGGAAGGTAATTTTCATTTAAACTAAACTGACTACAGAGGGGTATTTGTCCAATGTGAAAACTTGAAATGCTTATAACTTTTTAACTCAGCTGAATATGGAAAAACGGTATGGGAAAAAAGTGTTTCTTTTGATCTCAAGAACCTATGGATAAAATTAACGCAGTGGTCAAAGACTCACCCTGTATATGGCAAATTTTCATTATTTTTTTACTGTAGTTTTTTTTCATTTTTCTAATGCCTTGTCCTATACATGTAAAAATGTCAAAAAGGATTAATTAAAATGTTATATTATGTCATGAAATCACTGTTAGATTCGAAAAAATTATCAATTCTCTTAAATTCATACTGCTTCGAAAACATCTGGAGCCCTGATTTTCTTCATGATGGAAGAACGTTGTCGATTTATAAAATAGGCATTTTCAGCTTTTCGACGTTAAAATTCTGGTAGTGTTTGATTCAGATTCCAGCATCTTTTTAATCTAAGTGTAGTAATTTGATATTTTTTTCATATTCTCATAATATTTTTGGAAAAATAGAAATAAAAATGTCCTGTTCTTTAAATATTTAAAAAAGAATATAAAATTCAAGGCTGTATCAATGAGTACTAAAGTAATATCTCTTGTTCCGATTCTAATACTTACCAAATTTGAAAATATCGCTTTGTTTCTCTTCTTTAGACATTTCAATTAACAGGTCTACTAAATCATTTCTTTTTTCTTTCCTCTTCTTCCTGTCTTCTTCGGATTGGTTGAAGAGTGTCGTGAAATATTCGGTTGCATGTCTATCAATGAAGGGAAGTCGGAAAATATCTACCAGAAACGGGCAAAGTATCCAACAAAAAGCTGCAAATCCTCTCACAAAACCCTGTGGGTTCAATATTTTATCGCTCATTGCTTTCATTTCACAATTATTATCCTCGATGGTTTTAGAATCGATTCCGAAAGCACAACTAGTAGTTAAATCTATGGCGTACCTTTTAGATATATCTTTTACGTCTACATTGCCTGGTTGTTCCTTTTTCAAAATACCATCCATGTTATCGGCGATATCTGCCATTATTGGTAGCATTAGTTTCATTTTACCAGAGGTGAAAACTGTAGATAACTTGTTTCTCACTGTTTTCCAAACCTCATTGCGTAATGAAAACAGTGTATTTGAAGCAATGGGATCTACCTGTTCGTTGGAATAATTTGCTCTATTGTAGAATACCCCAAATTCTTTTATGAGAAATTGTTTTATGAGATCTCTATCCTTAATTACGAGTATTGGTTTATGAAATACATAAACACCAAAATATGGTAACTTCTCATTTGTAGCATTATATATTTTTTTGAATGCATATCCCATGCTCTCTCTATTCAGAGCAACATTGAGAAAATTTCCGAAAAGTGGAACGGTATCAACTGTAACAACATTCTTTCTTTTCCAGTAACTAAGACAATGTTGTGAATATTTATACAACAGAAACACAACGACGGTCAAAAGGATTAGCCATAACATCTTAAAAAAAGCCTGAAAAAAAAAAACAATATGGCAATTTATACATCGAAGATGAACAATACACGAATGTTTGGTTTTATAAAAAAAATGTTAAGTTTCGGCATTTTACCATAGCATAAATATAAGATAATAAGCATTATTTTGATGTATCAAATTCCGCTGAAATGACTCTAAACAATCTGAAGCCATGAAAGAAAGACATATTGGAATGCGATCATATTCATACTAGATATTGTGCGGGTCTCCCATCGAAATCTTAAAAAATTTTCAAGGGATATTTCGTTGATATTATAATAATCCGAATTAATACTATTGACAATAGTTTTAAAACTGTTTTTTTTTCGATTGGCAAGCCCTGCTTCCTAGTCGGAAGTTTTCGTAAAGATCTCAACCTAAGGCTAGTTACACACACATCAATTTTGGACGTTCGATAAAAGTTCGTACGAACATTTATCGTACGTCCAAAATTTAAAGTAGCTTTCAGACCTGTCGATTTTGTATCGTGGACGTACATTTTCGATGATTCGCTTCAGTTGCTTGTCAGCATGAACCCTTTCAAGACTCGTGTTCTTGCTATGTGGTTGTTGTACCGTCGGCGTAGATGAAGGCGTATAACCAGGAGTCAGTGGGTTCATCCTATTAATCAGAGAAGACTAGATGCAGGGATTTTTCACACGCTTTATGAACAATTTCGAAGTGACGAAGAAAACTTTTTTAATTACTTTAGAATGTCAACAGCAAGCTTTGATGAATTTTATGAGAAAAAACTAAATAATTTCACCAAACACACTGCATTACTTCCTTCTCTGATGGCGGAACTAGTAAAGTCAAGCGAACTTCGGTCGTACGAACGAAATTCGATGTGTGTGAAGACGCCGTTTTGATCGCATGCGCCACTGTTTTCACGACCACTAGACGGCGGTCGTGTATAGTCGGGACGATGGATGACCGCAACACGGCGTCCGTACATTAACATTCAATTTTTTTACCTGAATATTTGCTAATCTGCAAATTTCACAATAGTTCGATGGTATAATCTCCAAATTATTATAATATGCTTATCTAATAAATAACTAATATCCAAATTTCAAAACATGGAGTACACTATTATGTGTGGCTGACCGGAGACGACTCGTATAATCGAGTGCTGCATAATCGTTCTAGCTCGTGTAATCGAGTGATGCATAATCGAGAGATAAGCCGAGAGACGATTATGCAGCACTCGATTATACGAGCGAAAGATCGTGTTGTCGTCTATGTCTCGTCCCCACTCCCCACGTATCTGTACTGTACAGATTAGTATTAGTTACTACTAACCGTTATTTATAATCGAGATATCTCGAGACATTTCTATAATCGAATGATTTCGTTAGTATATCTCATAATCGCCCACCTATAATAGATACCAACCAGTAGTCGCACTACGTGAGTCCGAGAGTCTGACTCGCGTATCTCGCAGGGATTCTAACTTCATATTTTGGTCCTTGTTCATTGTTTTCATAAATAATTCTAAGATGTCTGGAATAATGTCATTATTATTTTTTTAGACATCTTAAATAATTCCTTTGTATAATTAATTCGTTTAATATTTAGAAGAATATAATTTTTTTTGAGATCTATTTAAAATTAAAAGAAGAAGTTGAAGAAAAGAATACAACCTATCCTATGTTTCAATTTTGTGTTATTTTCAAATTAATTCCAAAATGATTAAGAATTGTAGTGTATAAACTGCAAAAACAATAGTTTCAATAATCCCAAACTTTCTTTTTTCTCAATACCATTAGACACCGACAGGTGAGTGATACATATAATATTGTAGAAAATGTTGTTTATTAAAACCTCCGTTATTTGAGTAGTGCTTCATTCAATTAGTTGAGATTAGTTGAGATATCAGGAACCAATAGAATTTCAGGAGGTTTACGCCTACTGTCGTCATTTCTTTACGATTCGTTGAGATATCAGGAACCAATGGAATTTCAGGAGGTTTACGCCAACTGCATGCGTATGCAGAAGAGTGAAATTTTTTTAAATAAATATTTGAGTGTGTATCTATATGATTTTTCAATTTTATAAATAGAAATAACAATAATATATTATATATATAACAATAATTCAATAGGTTTATTTTTTTCCCACCATAATGAGGGAACCCTTTTTAGAGAACACTCAGCATATTTAGCGCAGGGGAGTATTTACGGGGGATGGGGTGTACTGGGGGTAATTGAAAAAAAAAAACAAACTCGGAGAAATCCACTAACAAGTAACAAATTATATGCTCTGATAAGATGTTGATTTAATCTGGAGAATTTACTACATTTAACTAAACGCATTAAACAGGATTCCTAAGATCAAAAGATATTTGAAGCAAGAACATAGATATGGGGGTTATTACAGGAATCAATGTTTTTTACAAAATTTTGTGTTGAGGGGGTTTGTCGATAGTTAAGAATTCCATAATGAAATTCCTCTTTTCATAGATTGAATATAGTAAAAAATAGTATCAGTTCAAACTAAATCATCAGAGAAATCATTGAAAAAAATTGTTCGAAACAATTCAATATAAAAAGAGAGTTATTTTTCATGTACTCGAAGATTAATGTTTCAGTGAAATTTAAGTATTGAGGATTTGATATTAAACACATTCGATGCTTTCAACCACCATCTACTTATTTATCCATATAATACCTACTCTTCAACTCAATCTTCGTTTAGAAAAATTTTAATGAGTCATTTCACTTACAAACCTAAGGTACCTATGATTTTTAACACATTTAAAAAAGTTTCAGAGGCTGTTCCTGAGTAACCTATTGAGTAAATTTCCTCACTAATTACTTTTTCTTTCAAAGTGATATTAAAACCACAATAAAACAATATATCTTTTATTGAATGCGTTCTGATAATGAGGAAATGTGATTACATTTACGGTTACATTATGAGCGGAGTTATAATTTTTATATGAATATAGACTAAACAATGGTCCATACACTCTAAATATCACTGTGAAAACTTATTACCAGCTTAAATTAAAATATTTAAGTTTTCAGATAACGCAAATAACCTTTTCTAATCAATTTTTAAATTCGCGTTCGATAAGATTAGATGCGCAGGGAGGAATGCGCGAGTTCCCTTTGGTGTAAGCGATTTCAGTACAAAATCCACGGAGTGCGACTACTGCTTGTTCCCTATACTGTGGTGGTATTCTTGTTCAGTAGTGTCTGACATTTCATAATGCAACGACTTAGACCGGCACAGCGTCTACAAATGGTTCAACTTTATTACGAAAATCAATATTCGTTATTGGATAATACTCGACCAAATATACAACATTCCGCACGTCGTGAAGAGAATATAGCGGCGGTGGGGGAGAGTGTAGGTGAAGACCATGAAGTGTCGATTCGTCGCAGTTCTCGACAACTTGGCCTTTCGTATTCAACGACTTGGCGGATTTTAAGTAAGGATATTTCTTTGAAAGCTTACAAAATTCAATTAGTTCAAGAACTGAAGTCGACCGACCTACCGAATCGTTTAAGTTTTAGTCGTTGGGCTCTTGACAAGCTTGCAGAGGATCTACTCTTTTCGATAAAAGTTTTGTTCACCGATGAGTCCCATTTTTGGCTTAACGGGTTCGTCAACAAACAAAATGCCCGAATCTGGGGTGATGAACAACCCGAAGAATCTCAATAATTGCTGTCAAATCCAGAAAAAAACAACTGTTTGGTGTGGTTTATGGACCGGTGGAATACTCGGTCCATATTTTTTCCAGAGGTTGGCCGGAATGTTACTATAAATGGTGACCGTTTTCGCACCATGATAACAAACTATTTGTTGCCAGAAATTGAAGCCTGTGGTCTCGACGAAATGTGGTTCCAACAAGATGGTGCCAGCCCGTGAAACCATGGCTTTACTTTTACTGCTAGAGCATTTCGGCGAGCAGATCATTTCACGCTTCAGACCAGTGAATTGGCCGGCTAGATCACGTGACATCACACCTCTTGATTTTTTCCTTTGGGGCTATGTCATGTCCAAAGTCTACACGGACAAGCCGGCTACGGTTGACGTATTGGAGGCCAATATTACTCGAGTCATTGGAGAAATATCACCCGAAATACTCACACGCGTCATCGAAAGTTGGGACTATCGAATAGATCTTGTTAACCGTAGTCGAGGTCAGCATTTGAAAGAAATTATCTTTGGAAATAATTGTGAAGAATGGTTCTTTTATTTGATAATAAAGATTATAAGATAAAATTGTTTTTATTATTATTTTTTGTTTAAAAAAAGTACCTCTAAATGAATCACCCTTTATATCATTGGTCGTGTTCAGCAGACTGAACAGTAGCGGAACTGCAGTGACATTTCTATGTTATTCTGCCGAGCGATAAGCTCAATGTGGAACATGTTGTACACAGAGTATACAAAACAGGGGGAACATAATGCGAGAATCGGAAAGGTCCGTATAAGCATAGATTTATTCAAATTGGATAATACGTTATGGACATAAACTTATCATAAGAATGTGATACTCTTGACATCCTTTGGATGATAGAGAGTATACGGCCGGACTGACACCAGTTTGAACCTGTATTATTCTTCAGAAAGCTAAACCCAACCGATTGAGAACATTTTCGCCCTGATATTCGAAAATTTCAGACGATTTGGCAAAGCGAGTGCACGCCAAAAAAAAAAACAATTTCGTGTTTAGATCGTATAAGTTCAAGAACGGAAATTAATGATCTGATAATTCATTTTAAATTGTGAAAAATTTTCAAGGTCAAATAATGACGTAGTACATTTAGAATACTATAAACATATTTCTCGGATGTACCAATCCACTCGCATTGATTGAAATCATTGAAACCTGGATTTTTACGCTTGTTTTTTGAAAGGAAACAGAGTTATAATGTAGTCATTTTATATTTTCATTCAGGTCCGCGGAAAGTAAACTAAGTCATATTAGTGATATTAATCATTAGCAAGTCGTTAGCTTTTCATTAGATATTGTGTTATATAACCTCAATATATAAACAATAATTAAAATATACTTACCTTGGTCTTGCTCACTACCGAATACTCACTAGAACTCTAGATCCAACTGAAACTGATATCGAGGAGCCAGCAAATTTAATCTGTAAATTTACTATCTCTGCTTCGATATTAAGATACTAGGTGAGCCTTATATTAGATTAAAGATAGAGTCCATCTATAGAATGAAGAATATGAAGAAAAAATTACATATATTCAGGAGATCAGTTCCTACTTTAGAACATGTGTCACATCCATTCAATATAGATTAATTGAGGGCTGCAATTAAGTCTACCAAATTTCGGAAAGCAGCAGGTTTTGAAGGAATTTATCCTAAATTCATAAAAAATTTAGGAAAAAAGCCCTTTTTGGTTATTGTCTTTTTATAACGATATTCTGAATTCTGGAAACTTTCCTTCGGAATTCCGCAAGGCTAATGTGATATCTATTTTGAAACGAGGAAAAAATCCGTGCAAAAAAATAACACCTGATTCCATAAGTGCTCCATCTATAGATCTGCCAGAAGTTTGGACGCCGATAGTTCGATCCAACTTAAAAAGATCATCATATCACAGATGAGTAAATAACATCGTTCATTTTTCTTTCATGACTTCTGTCATATTGACTTTTTTGAAAATTGATAATTCTCAAAAAGTTTCTTACTTTTCTCCTTGATAAAGATAGAAGATGTCTATCGAAACGTCGGAAATCATTACATCCACAATAGATGATGGTAATAGCCCAAACAATCATTCAACACGAGCTCCATCATCAACAATATCTCGTCATCAACTAGAAATTCGGTATTGTTTCAAGAAGTTAGAAGTTATGAAAGAACCAGCATAAAATTGGCAAAGGAATGCAACCATCTGACATTCATTCATCTTGCAAGAGATCGAAACCTAATTCCTAAAGGTCTCAGAGTGAAACTTCCTGTCAAAAGTTATAGAGCAGATAGGATTTCAAAACGGACAAGTCAAGCCCTTATGAGAAAAAGACTGAATCAACATCGATTCAACAAAGCCAAATTACTTACAACATGCGAGAACCTTAGATGTAGCATTCAATCAAAAACTGATGCTGAAGATTATGAAAATATTCTGGGAGCTATTACACATAGCTATGAAAGAATATATGAACAACAAAAACAAATCCAAAAAAGAAAAATGGAGAAACTTATGAAGGAGTCCAGATAATATGAACCCTTAGATCATTCAAAAACCGTGATCAATTTATCTAATAAGAACTTAAATGAAGATCAGATATCTCTCCTCAACAAGGGTCTCAAGTTCTCTATAGCCCCTAAGACGATACCAAAATTGAAATCATGTTGGCGGCAGAAGTACTCAAAAAGAACCTGAAAAAAAGCCAGAAGTTCAGTACAGATGGAAAATCAGAACCTGTTAGACAGGAATAACAACAACAACATTCTGGTAATTTATTGTAAATTTTAATACCTTGGTAAGTAGGTGAATGTTCAAACTTCGTCGTTCGGTGCTTAGGCAGAGACAGGATTTTGTCATTTCTCGTTGTGAGGAGTGATGACTGGACAATCTTTCTAGAGTTCTTAAATTTTGTTGATCAAGAGCAGTGACTTATAAATATATACCGAATACAAGGGACTGTCAAAATTTTATTCTCCACAAAGAGTGGTCTGCAGGAGTCACAGACATTTGGGCAATTGATACACTCTGTTTTCAACAAGATTTCAGGAATAATAATAGGTTGAAAAACAGAGAAAGATAAGTATAATTGTGTGAAAGATGTATTAATTTTCAAATTCTATACCCATCTTGAAACTGCACAAAAAATTCGAGAACCTGAAAAAGCCGAAGAGTACAGATGGAAAATCAGAACCTTGTTAGACAGGAATAACAACAACAACATTCTGGTAATTTATTGTAAATTTTAATACCTTGGTAAGTAGGTGAATGTTCAAACTTCGTCGTTCGGTGCTTAGGCAGAGACAGGATTTTGTCATTTCTCGTTGTATAGGAGTGATGACTGGACAATCTTTCTAGAGTTCTTAAATTTTGCTTGATCAAGAGCAGTGACTTATAAATATATATACAAGGGACTGTCAAAATTTTATTCTCCACAAAGAGTGGTCTGCAGGAGGATCTCGAGTCTATACCAAAGATCAAGCGCAGGACCCTCTTCTGAGCAACAAAAACTCTATCTACATCAGTGGAATTTCCCCAAAGTAAAATATTATATGAAATATGGCTGTAGACCAAACAATAGTAAAAATCAAGCAAACATTCTAGTGAAAAATAATTTTTTACTCGGTTTATTGCATAATATGATTCAACTTTTTACTCAGTATGTCTATGTGATTAGTCCACCTAAGATATTGATCAATATATATACCTAAAAACTTTATATATTCTTCAGATTTTATTGAAGTATTAGAACAGCTGATACTCAAAATGTCACGGTTCATGTTTTTCAGACCAAAGTAAATACATTTAGGTTTTTCAACATTTAACAGTAGTGCATTCCTTCGGCTCCAATCCATAAGACTTTCAATAATACCTTTACAGTTCAGTAACACTCGAGGCTGTAACAGCAACAGAAAAATCATCTGCAAAAATGAGCACTAACACCGATCTCAGGTAATCAGGTAAATCATTGATGAAAATTATGAATAAAAGTGGATCCAAGACAGAACCTTGGGGCACTCCAGACGTAGTGTCGTATTCATTACTGCAAACGTTGTTAACCTTTACCTTCATGGTTCTACCAGTGATGAAACTGTACAACCAGTCAAGGAACACACCTCTAAATCCCACACAATACAATTTCTCCTTTATGAACTCGAACGATATAACATCAAATGCACAGGACAAGTCGAAAAATAATAACTTGAAGAAGAATAAATCACCGGGACATGATGGCATAACGGGCGAAACCTTGAGGAAAATCAAGAGCGAAATATCTGTTCCACTAACACATACAGTGTGGAACAGCCAAATGGAATAAATTCGATAACGGATAAATGAGAGCGTGTTTGGAAAAATGCTTGGACACGTCGATTTGTATTTTTAACTGAGCATTTAAAAAAAAAATTATATAGGGTGCGTCATGTGACAGTGGCCAATACCCAGTTTCTTATTTTTAAATGCAAGCCCCTATATATTATTAATTTTTGGATTCTTCAAAAAATCTAGACATAAATCAGGTACAATGTCCTATACTTATCTTCAACTGTTTCGGAAACAGAAGGGAACAACGGACTCGCCTTCAAATTATAGACCAATATCGCTGATTACCTCGTTTGCCAAGGTATTTGAGAAGATTGTCGGAACGAAATTAAACCACTATCTGGAGAAATATAAGATCATATCAAATGCTCACTTTGGATTTCGTGAGAGGAAGTCTACGACGGAGACGATATCATACCTGTCTGATATGGTGTATAAGATCTTGGATACTGATGAGGCGGCACTGTGTGTATTCCTGGACCTCTCAAAGGCATTTGACACAGTGAACCATGATGAGAAGCTGAAAGTCTTGGAAAATATTGGTGTGCGTGGGGTACCTCTTCAACTTTTCAGCAATTATTTAAAAAACATATCACAAAGGGCTCAAGTTGAGGACATGTTAAGTGATGAGTTGAAAATACAATGTGGGCACGTTACTGGGACCGGTCTTGTTCACGCTGTATATAAATGACATTCTGGGTGTTGATTGTATGGGAAAAGTAATATGTTTTGCAGATGATACAGCAATCCTCTACAGGAGCTCGAAATGGAAAGATTTAAAAGTGATAGTTGAAGAAGATATGAAAAATGTTTTGAAAGCTTTTAAATACAGATACCTGACGATAAATGAAGGAAAGACCAAATACTTACCGTTTTCACTTCGGACGAGTGAGCTGCCGAGTTTTGATAGTCTCTTCATATGTGATGGAAAAACAAAATTTAGAATTTCCCAGGTTAGTTCTATCAGGTACCTAGGTGTGCACATCGATCGGTATCTCCGGTGGGATGTCCACTCCCGTAATATAGTGAATACACTGCGACGATTTCTTTATCGGTTTCGCTCCCTTAACCAAATATTGGAGTTCAAACATATGAAAATATTATACCATGCACTCGTAGAATCCCGGCTCCAATATGGTATTCTGGCTTGGGGTGGCCTGTATGATAAATATCTAAAAGGATTACAGATTCTACAGAATTACTTTCTGAGAATCATGTTACGTAGAGAGAGATTGTATTCAACTTTTTATGGAAGCAAAAGTTCTCGATATGAGAGGGATATACTACCACACCATACTAATGCAGTGTTACAAAAACCGGAATTCGATGGATTACCTCAATCACGGATATAATACTCGTAGAACAGGACAGCAGAAGGTTATTACCTATAGAACCAAAAAGACTGTGGGACAGCGTACCTATACTTACACCATGCCGCGCGTTTTCAACCTGTTGGAAGGTGAATTGTGATGTAAATTCTATTTGTTAAACTCCTCAAAATTATTCAGCAAATATGTTAAAATCTATTTGGGACAGATTCGTAGAGCCGGGGTAGCAGATATACTCAATCAGAGATAGCGATGCCCAGAGTCTGAAGTTGTGCCTTGCTCATGAGGATGCTTCGGTGGCGTATTCCCAGGAATAGTACACATGTTAATAAAAGATTCATCCTCCGTGCAACCCTTGGGTTTTGGAGTGAAACCATGTTTATTCAGCAACAGTTTTTGTTTTTTATGTTGTATTGGCATGTTCCTTTAGATCTACATATATGTGTATTCATTTAAATTTTTTCGCTTCGCTTATTTTCACAAAGCTATCAATGTAAACTTTTTTTGTGAATAAACTATTATTATTATCGAACATTATATCTATCCTAAATACTTAAGAGTTAAATTAGATTCATCTCTCAATTACAAAGCTAATTTAGATGATCTGCGCTCGAAAAAAAGAATTTTCATTTCAAAGTTGGACATTAAAGAGCCATTTCCCGAGAAAAATTACTCAAAACCTCTGTTTGAGAATAGGTATAAATGCTTGCATCTTTGTCTGAATGAACACTGGGGATTTTGATCAAAAAACGCTGCATAAGGCTTGAAAATGAACGAAAATTGTTTGGTGTTAAACAATCCAGACTTTCTTCGCTGAATCTGCATCGGTAATAAAATAAACGAGTTGGCCTTTGAAATTTCAAGGTTAGGCATTATATCTCGTGTAAGGTCTTCTTGGGCCCAAAATCTGAAGGGCCCGTTCTATTCATCGCTTAAAAAACTGAAGATCCATGAATCAGAATGTCCATTTTCCACCTATGCTGCTCGAAATCAATACACGATTAATGAAATATTTCGATTCACTACAATATTCTATCTACATGAAATTACAAACTAAGTGATAACAATATTGCTGACATATATAATTGAACTTTGAGTTTTTACTGCACCCACATATTTGAAGTCTGAAATTGAGAAGTTAGCATTCTGTTGAAATTCCTTCTCTATTCAATTCCTCTACTCTCAATCGTAAACATCCTCTTTTCGGTGAAGCAAATATTGCATTGGACTCTATTTCAATAGGTACTGTTTCTTCACTGAGGGAAATCCTAAAATTCTTCAGAAAATACACTAAACCATATTTCATAACAATCCACGACATTCGTTCAGCTGAAATGAGAATGAACTAGAAGTTCAAATAAGCATATTTCTCTATTTCAGTGTCGTAAAGGGTTCATTACAATACTAAAAACAGTGCTGTAACGAACTCATTACAGCATTGTTTTTAGTTATATTTTTCGTTTTGTGGTTGACAACACTGACATCCTATCCTTTCGAATATCAACACGTGTCTATTGCATGTCAAATGTCAATATTAAACCATGTAGTGATTCAAACTCTACAATCTGTCAATTTTCGTAGCAGTCACACCAACTGCGAAAATAAAATACAAAAGTCACTAGGAGGTATAATCTGAATTTTTCAATGGATTTCAATGAATTTCTCACAATTCTTGACTGAAATAGAGAGAATATCGTCTAATACTCGTTGCAGAAGGCAATTCCAACACTCACGCATTCGTGTTGGAATGGGTGCCCATTCTGCAACTTGTTTTAGAATAAACTATTTTACAAATGAAAACTATCCTTCAAATTTGTATGAAAAGTCATTTTTACCTACGCATTTTCTAGGTCCTTCTCCGAAGGGTAAGTATACGTATCTGAGCTGATCTCTAATTTTCTCTCCTCGAAACCTCTCTGGCATGAATTTGAGAGGTTCTGGGTAATAAACAGGATCTTTGTGAATGGCCTCAGTTGGGATCAATATTTGGATACCATTTTCTATGACCAAGCCCGTCTCTTTGATTTTGTAATCTGCATTAGCATATCTCGTAACGAATGGCAGAAATGGATGTAATCTCATGTTCTCTATAAAAAAATGGTCAAAAAGATCATATTGATTTTGATTTTTCATAATTTTTTTTTGGTCATAGCATACTTTTTCAGACTTCAATGTAACTTCACTAGATTCAGAGGCCAAGATGAGCATAACATTCTACTCTAGTAGCTATCTCTCCAGGTTTTTTTGAGGTCCGTCTGTGATATACTGGCTCAAGTTGTTCTGACGGTTTTTGAGAATGAGAGAAATCAACGAAATCAAAAATGATCACTTTGCCCTACCAGAAATCCTTCAAACCAAAGACAGATGTCTAAGTGAGACACAGCTATCACTGAAATGATCTGGAAGATGCAAGAGGCTGAGCTAGCAAGTAAAGACTTTGTACTATTAGCATGAGGGTGAGACATGGTTGAGCATGAGTTCCTTGACGCCCCGAACAGAGCTTAGACCACAGAATAAACGTCAGTACCACATGCAATGAATAACTATGCCCCACGTGGCTCCTTCAGACATAGGGTAGATCCACGGAGTACCTCTGGAATTTTTAACTGGACGAGACAACGACTGCAGTTGTAATAAGATCAGAATGGCTGACCTATTCCTTCTTTCTTATCTCAGGTAAGATCCAAGGCGTAAAGTTAATGTCTGAAAGAAACCCCTACTCCATTGATCAAGCCCCAAGGGATCAGAGCCACGAACTTCTGTTGGAAGGTACTGGCGCAGCTCCATCTATAGATCAGCCAGAAGTTTGGACGCCGATAGTTCGATCCAACTTGAAAAGATCATCATATCACAGATGAGTATATAACATCGTTCATTTTCTTTCATGACTTCTGTCAATATTGACTTTTTGAATATTGATAATTTTCAAAAGGTTTCTTACTTTTCTCCTTGATACAGATAGAAGATGTTTATCGAAACGTCGGAAATCATTACATCCACAATAGATGATGGTAATAGCCCAAACAATCATTCAATATAAGATCTCTGTTTCATTTAGTCTAATGGCTACCAGTATTCCATAAAAAAACCACTTACTATACCTTTTGAATATTAACTTGATCTTAAATGAACACAAACTGCAGGTACATACAAATTTGAATACTTTCAACCATTTGCGTGTTGTGTGCTACAATAGTACCTTTTCAAATTCCTGATAGATTTGCAACCCCTACAGGCTGTTGCCAGTTGAATCAACTTTTGTATCCCAGATCATGTCCTCCAGACATCAAAGATCAACCTAAGTGTTTTCGCAAATTGTGATTCATTGTTGAGTTATCGAGGTGGACACTATTTATGAGACGCCTTGTATAGCTTTACGTTTTAGTATTTTTTCAGTATTGAATTGAATTTGACTATTAATGGATGTTCTTAATAATATTATTCTTGCAAATAAAGGATGATTCTCTTGAAATTACTGCTCGTTTTTCATTTCAGAATTTTTCGATGTGGTTAAGGATAAAAATGTATTTCCCTGATATATTGATTTTCTTTTCACCAATTTTTTGTATTTTAAGGATTCACGAAAAATACATAAAGCGACCAACTAAGTTCATTTTGATAATTCATACATACCTACCAATGTACAAAATAATTCGTTTTTTAATTTGAAAGTAAGATATTTCAAAACTTTTTGAATTAACCAGAAATTGCATTTATAAATTATAATTAGAATTAGGCTTGAAATTTGCGTCTTGTATTATAGATTCGGAGAGTATCTAGATTAACCCAATCTTGACTTCTGAAAATTCAAACTATCAAAAATATTATTTACTTAATTTATAGATAGGGCGTCATTAAACAATAGATCTGGTAATACATCTCAGTTTGCAACCTTGGCCTCATCAATGACTGGTTTACGATTATGATATACAGGGTGGCCATTTGAGAACGAAACAGACGAGATTACAGACGAAATAAATTTTTTCGATAGAAATGCTTGGACAGGTCGATTTCTGTTTCGAGGGGGCAACTTAAGATGCATATTACGGACGCATAGCGCTTCAACCCTTGCTACTACAACCCTCACCCCCAAATTTTGAATAGAGAAGATGGGGTAAGTGATACCTCATTTGAAAGGTGTTTTTATACTGATTTCAGCACAGTAATTGTTTTTTCATTTTATGCATTAGTTCTCGAAATATTCTCAACTAAGTATTTGAAAATGAAGTGGTGTTTTCATGGCACTTGTAGTGTTTTTTTTTGTGAAAAATCGAAATTTTGAGCCTCAAAACAACCATGACTCTGGATTCCTTCCTCCAATTCACTGACATAGAAATCTTTAATCAAGATGTCGAACAAACAAAGCGTATTGCGAAGGAGCTCAATCTTGCTGAAACTCAATCTAAATCAAGTCTCGATTCAAAACTAAGAATAATTCACATGTCAAAGAACCAGTCAGCCAACTTAATGATCTGTTCGTAATAAATAAAAAAATATCGATTCTCATTTTTTTGAAAAAGATATGAGTTCAATAATCAACAAAATGAAAACATATTGAAGCCAACTGAGAAAACACTTCATAATTAAGTCGGAAATCGTTTCACGAATTGGGACTGGAATATTTCTGTGGCATCATTAATGATTTGATTTTCTTACATGGTAATCTGATAAGAAATATGTACGTATTTGGACTTTTTAAAGATTTCTATCGATCAGGTGTTACCGCATGTTATTGGAAATACTGCAAATTATATCGAAGATAATTTAGATTGAGTTTCAGCAAGATTGAGCTCCTTCGCAATACGCTTTGTTTGTTCGACATCTTGATTAAAAATTTCTATGTCAGTGGATTGGAGGAAAGAAGCCAGAGTCATGGTTGATTTGAAGCTCAAAATGTCGATTTTTCATAAAAAACACTACAAATGCCATGAAAACACCACTTCATTTTCAAATACTCAGTTAAGAATATTTCGAGAACTAATGCGTGAAATGAAAAAACAATTACTGTGCTAAATCAGTATAAAAATACCTTTTAAATGAGGTATCACTCACCTCATCTTTCCTATTCAAAATTTGGGGGTGAGGGTTGTAGTAGCAAGGGTTGAAGCGCTATGCGTCCGTAACCTACATCTTAAGATATCCCCCTCGAAACAGAAATTGACCTGTCCAAGCATTTCTATCGAAAAAATTTATTTCGTCTGTAATCTCGTCTGATTCGTTTTCAAATGGCCATAATTAACAAGTAAATAAAGATATATGAAGAAATAATACGGAAATGAATAGAATTTACCCTTCAACACCAAATCCAAGTACTCAATTCCGAGTAGACTTTCATATGAAACACCGCCATCAGCATTCAAAATTTGAAATATATAATTTCTTAGTTTATTCTGAATTTCTGGATTAATCGCCAACTCATATAAACAAGTAGATAAGCCAAAAGTTATGGCGTCGGTACCTTGACCGATGAAGCTAATAGCCTGTGCAGATCTCCTCACAGCATCTAAAAAAAATATATATTTTTTTTTTCAAATGAATCAGTTGATGAATTTCTAGACTATATTCATTAATCGTATTCACCATACTATTCGAATTGACTGGCAATTTTCTAAGGGCTAATCAAGAAAATTGTCAATTTAACTATATTTTGATTATGATATAAAAGAGAACTCGAAGTTTTTTTTTCAATATTCATATGTTATTCGAAATGATGCTAATCAAAACTAGAAAATTATACTTTCGAAATGATGATTTAATTATTTTAAATTGTTATATATTTTTTGTTTCACATAAAATTATACATGGTGTCTGTAAATAAATGCAAATGAAATGCTTCCTTATTGAAAATTAATGGTGGTTCTTCCTTCAAAAAATTTTTTTAATCGCTTTCTTTCCAAGTTACACCCCTCAGAAGAAGACGTCAAACTTGCTGTTTCAAATTATTTTTACCGGTTCTGAGGATCGAATAGTAATAAATTTCACACATTCGATTAACTCCAAAGTTGTTTTTTCAGGGATTTTTTCAACCTCCTAACTTTTCTATCAGGGGTTGAAAAGAGCCACCCCTGTTACTTTTTCTGTTGAATCTGTTTTTTTGATCATAAAATTACGGAAATATTTTCTCGCTGAATTTTGAGAAAAATTTCCTGGAAAGTTATGGTATAATCGATACGTACTATTCCTGGTATAAATTCAAATAAGGAATAAGTGCATATCAGAATGACATTCAAGTTCACAATGGTATATAACATTACTAGCAAGGTAAGAAGTTTTTTACTGGCGACTGGAGGATATAACTGACGAGCCGCAGGGGAATCAGTTACCTCCTTGAGCCAGTAAAACCTGTTATCTAGCGTGTATTGTTTTATATTTCATTTGTAAAAGGTTGGATAAATTCCACAAAAATCTCAATAATTTGTCTCAAATGTCGTAAGCTATGGAAGCGTTGCCATGAACAGGTCTGTTTGTTTTTCTTTACACTTGTTTTAGCGAAAGCGAAAATGAATGTACCAAAAGAAATCATTGAGGCAGCCAGCAGTGTAGATTCAAGTTTATTACCTGCAAAATCAGCTTCAAGGTACGAGCTAGAATACGTCGACTTCAAAAAGTGGCAAAACAAAAATAGTGATGATATTTTGTTGATCTACTTGAATCAACTATCAGCTAGATTCCGCCCTAATACTTTATGGGCAAAATGATCTATGCTAAAAAGTTGCTTGGAAATGAAAGAAAATGCCTCTGTTCGCAGGTTTATTTTCCTTACAAAATTTATTGAAAAATATGACGTTTAGTTGTCATTTGCAGATTTCAAAAGGTAATGGCGTTTCTGAAACGAAACAATGAGCGTTATACGCCAAAAAAAGGCCAAGGTATTAAGTGAAGAAGAGGCGGAATAATTTCTTTTATATGCTCCGGATGACCAGTGGTTGCTGGCGAAAATTGTAACAATATATGGGATTTTTGGATGTTGTCGATGTGACGATATTCTCTCCTTGAACATGAATGATGTAGAATATATGGGAAAATATGTTATTGTGACATTGCGGCAAACAAAAAGTTTAACAACAAGAAGATTCACCATAACCGATGATGACTGCAGCTTCAAACCCTGCATGTTATACAGAAAATATATAAATCTTCGGCCTCCTGGAACAGAAAGCCTAAAATTATTTTTTGACATTCCGACATAGAAAGTTCATTTCCCTCAATGCTGGCCAGCACACTATTGGTGGTGTCCCAAAGCAAATAGCGAAATATTTAGGTTTAAAAGACCCAGAGTTATACATCGGCCACTCTTTTCGCAGAACTGGAGCCACTATGGTTGCGGATTCGGGTAGAGACAGGGATGGGACATCGATAGATTTTCGTCGATGTTTAACATCGATGATACATAGCTAATTGAACATCGATGTTTGTGAACATCGGTGTTTTTACACTTTAATTATACTTAGGTATATCAATCATTCATAATGATTTAACGATAAATTCCCAATATATCAAAAAAAAATTTCAATGTCTACTGAGAATTCCTATATTAGAAAAAAGATACAGGTAACTATAACATAAATTTGGAAAAGCATAAAATAAAAATTGATTCAATAAATGGATAGAACTCTGGACACTGAAATAAATTAAAGGTCCCAAATACTCCTTATTACATATACCTATCACCAAATTAGTGTAAACTGGAAAGCACAAAATCAAGTAAAATTAATTTTTGGACGCCCTCTATCTCAGAAATCAAGTCGTTCATATGAACTTTTTTATTTTAAAATTACGCAAAGTTTAACCCTTAAAGTTTGCACAAGTAATTAATTGACACCCTGTATAGTAAACGACCGATTCCAAAATTATCATAACACAAAATTGGGGTAAAACCCGAATATAACTTTCTCCTGACGTCAACCAGAACTGTGACGACTAATTTCACCCATCTGTCTATACAGGGTGACAACAAAATATGGAATCATGCTCATGTATATCAATGAGGATATGAAATTCGATTTTTTGCAGTGTGGAATATTTTAGGTTGTATCAAAGAAGGGTCACAAATATTTCCAGTTAGACAGAAAATCGACTGTTTTTTGAATATTTGATGGCAAAATCGGTATATTTTCTCATACTTTCATTGTACACTTCATTCTGAGTACGACGCTGTATTCTTCTACAATTTTTGACGAGTCATATCCATGATTTTGAATAATATATAAATCAACCGTATAAAAACAAACCTAGTTGACTGAAAAATGATTCAATAGCTGAATTTCCATAAATATATATAAAACATCGAGAAACCGATGTTTAATATTCTATCCGCAACATCGATGTCAGCATCGATGTTGAAAATCAGTTAACATCGATGGTAAAAACATCGACATCGATACTCAAACATCGATGTTTGAAAAACATCGATGATGATGTCCCATCCCTAGGTGGAGATATTTTAGCACTAAAGCGTGCAGGAGGGTGGAAGAGCACCGAAATTGCGATGAGTTATGTCGATGATTCGGTCCACAAAAAAATTGAAATGTCTAGCAAATTATTTGGTAGTAAGGAGAGTAGAAATGTTCTGCACTCTTCGAGTTCAGCAGTTTCTGAGTCAACAGATGGTTCATCATCATCAGTATCAACTCTTTCATCATCAAAAATCTGTGTTACTGGAAATAACAATTGTACCATGATTTTCAACATACGAGGGCTGATCCCGTTGGTCCGCCCCTGACCCACTCACAATAAAAAAATTGCAAAATATTTTACTTTTATTTTTCTACATAGTCTCCATTAAGGTTAACACATTTTTCCCATCGATGTTCTAACATTTCTAATGCTTCCCGAAAAAAAGATTGTTCAACGTCTGCAAACCAGTTATTTACCGCACATATCACATCATTATTTGAAGAAAATCGTTTACCACGCAAGTGTTCTTTAAGTTTTGGGAACAGACGGTAATCGCTGGGGGCCAAATCTGGCGAATATGGTGGATGTTCAACTAATTCGAAACCTGCTTGAGCTATTGCAGCTCTTGCAATGGCGGACCTGTGACTGGGTGCATTATCCTGATGCAAGAGAACACCTTTGCGCAACGTTCCTCGACGTTTTTCTTTTATCGCGTCACGTAATTTAGGAATTAAGTTGGCATAATAAGCACCTGTAATTGTGGCTCCCTTCTGCAGAAAATCTACCAAAATTACGCCTTCAGCATCCCAAAATACGGTTAGCATGACCTTCCCTGCTGAAGGTTGCATCTTGAATTTTCTCGGCGGTGGTGAACCTCGGTGTGTCCACTCCTTACTCTGTATTTTGGTCTCTACATCATAATGGTAGATCCAGGACTCATCCATTGTCACCAATCTTGCAAGAAAATTTTCTTTGTCGTGTCTATACCGCGTTAAAAGACGACTGCAAATGTCTTTTCGAGTTTGCTTGTGTGCATCTGTTAACATTCGTGGTACCCATCTCGCCGACAATTTTTTCATGTTTAATTCGGCAGTAAGTATATTCTGTACCACATGATATGAGAGACCAGTATCTTCAACTAATTGTCTAATAGTCACACGTCGATCTTGCAACACGAGATCATGGACCTTTTAACATTTTCGTGGGTAGTAACGGTTATGGGCGCTCCACCTGCATGTTCGTCTATACACGACTGTCTACCACATTTAAACTCACGACACCACCTTTTCACTATGTCATATGATACTGCAGATTCCCCTAATGTATCCACCAAATCTTGATGAATTTGAGTTGGGGTCATCTCTTTTAAACGCAAGTATTTAATCACCGCTCGCTGCTCGACGCGATCCATTTTGATACTGATACGTGACTCTCTCGACCTCGGACGTTACAGTAGGCACGCGTTAACATGTTCAGACTTGTATGTTTGTAGCGTTAGTCTATACATACCAGGTTACAATACTATGTGAAAATAAATAATTATTTTGGTTTATAAATGGGCCAGGGGCGGACCAACGGGATCAGCCCTCGTATATGACGATAAAACAAAATTTTCTAATGTAAATAATTCAACTAACTCGTAAAAATTTTTGCAAGTTGACTATCAGTTTTACAAGTTAGTGTAATTCGAGGTACAACACTTCAGTTCTATCAATGTCTTCAGTGTTCGATTAATTGTAAAACAACATTGAAGTGAGATCCAATTTTCGATAAAACTCTGAATCACTTTGAATCAAAAATATTTAACCAAAAAAAGTGGTGAGCTGGAATTCATATAAGCCAATTCCAAAAGTGAATGCCAGTCAATTCTCCTGAAACATCTAATAATAACATTTTGCGCGCTTGTTGTAGTTTCAAAACTTGTCTAGCTAGAAACTTTAAAATTCTTTTTTTTTTATTACTTGGTACCTCGTAAATTATTCAACATAAAGATTTGCAAAATTTAGAATGTAGGTACATCAAGCAGTGGCGGCTCGTGACAATGTAGTATGATGAGGCACATATGAAAAAAAAATTTAATAATGTAATATATATATATATAGGGTTTACGTGGCGAACAAAGTTTATATAGTGAACTCTACTTCGTCAGTTGCATAATAAATATATTAAAAAAATTATTTATAGACATATCACTTTATATATTCAGCAATAAAAGCCATTAATTTAATTGTCCCAATATATTATGAGCTTATTTTTCGATATACTAAATTGCTCAAAAATATAAAAACCATTATTATGCAGCTGTACAACAAGAACCAACGTGGAGGTGTATAGCATTCCTGCCAGGTGTGGGATGGGAATGATGGGAATCGGAAATCGGATCAGATCAAGTTGGAAATTTTCAAAATAACGAAAAAAACTTTAAATAAATAAAACAAACTCTAAAAAAAATTAACACTGAATAAAAAAATTAAAAAAGCAGTGTAAAATAGGATATATTTTGAAAGAAATTTGAGTTTTTTAAGAGATCCAAGAAATGTAGTTTTTCAATGTCGCAAAATCTAACTTCTATTTGAATCATTATAATGTCCAGAATTTGAAAAAAATATTGTCTCAACTGTTGTTCTTTATCTGCAAATTTAAATCCCTTACGACGTTTCGAATGTTAATCTGCGGTACTCAGTTTTCTATAAATTGTATAGATATAAGAGCCGTTACTCCTGAATTCACTTATTCTGGTCAATGTTGTTTGCAGTAAATTTTTCGCCTTTAAAATGTCTATATTTCTATTTCGTAAAACAGGAAAAACAGCATCGGGTTGATCAAAAATCAATACAAATGTTTCTAAAAGAATATGTTTTGAGCATCTTCTAAAAAATTTTTCAAACCTATTGCTTCCCTAATAGATTTTTGATCAAAATCGCGACTATTACTATTGATTATGAAATAAAATGTTTCAAGTAATTTATCTCTATTATTGAAAACTGTATGAACGGCTCGTGATCTGAAATTCCAACGAGTTACCCCATTCGAAAGAATACGTGTTCTTCCAATTTGTTCTAAAACTTGGGTATGCTTTGTTGATTTGGAAAAATATGATGAAAATCCTGACAAGGTTGTGAAAAAACTTTAACTTGTTGAATTGAACTGCAAGCATTACTTAAAACCAAATTGAATACAAGTCCATAACAATAAGTAAAGATTGCTTGTGGTGCTATAGATTTAATTTTTGCTTGTAACCCCTTCACTTCTCCGTACATAACACTCGCTCCGTCGTATGTTTGAGCCACTAATTTTGAACGCAAGTGAAATTTTCCGAATTTTGAAGATAAGAATTGAAATAGATCATCAGCAGAACGCCCAGAACTAACATCATAAAATCCCATGAAGCGCTCAACAAGTTGGTCATCTATTACATAACTAAATATGACTGATAACTGGGAATGACAGCTTATGTCAGTTGTTTCATCAACTTGCCAAGAAAAAAATAATGAGTGTGAAATTTCGTCCTCGATTTGTTTATTCACAACAAAAGCAACCGAATCAATTAATTCATTTTGAATGGTTTTAGATGTACCAGAAAATACCGATTTACTGTTGGTGTCATTTTCTAAAAAGGTTTTGAAATTCGTGTCAAATTTACTAACAAGAACTACCAATTCTTTGAAATTTCCGCGATTTAAAGACTCATTCGATTCATCGTGCCCCCTAAAAGGTAACTCTTGCATACAGAGGTGCATCGTAATATCTATTAAACTTTTGTCGATTTTATTTGACTCTAGCATTGAAATTTTCAATTCCTATTTTACGCGCATTGTCTATTGCTGTGGCGATATTTTGTTTTTGCTTTCTCATAACGGTAAGCTTGCAATCAGATGAAATATGCTGAGCACTTTTATTGTGTAGCGATAGATCCCGAGATAAATTTTTCAAATCACTGAAACCACTTTTCGACCAAACTCTGTCGGAATTTCCATTAGTTGCTGAGAATAAAATACACGGCCAACAAAATATTTTTTTCAAAGTAATACTTCCAGTAAGCCAGTCGTCCTTGTCATACCACGTATTTTGGAATCCCCGATTTGATTTACCGACCCCACCACTAGACACTAGAGATTTACTCAAATCTGGAACAGGTCGCTTAACTTCCTTAATTAAATATAATTTATCATCATACGAATGAGTCGAAAAATGTTGCTTATTTATTAAAAAATTAACAATATCACAAGTACACCGAATATGTTCCTTAGGAATTTCAAAAGATTTACTATTACTAGGTCCCGCTGAATCCATTTCGCGATCTGGTAGTCACTTTCGATAAAAAAGATTTATAATTCAGAAAAAATCCACCTTAAAAAGATACACAGTAAACGCGATACCACTAAATAACGACAAAGTGAACTAACCCTATTTCCCTATTTCACGCTTCCCGATTAACTCGAATAGAAACCTGAGGCCAGCCTCTAATTCCTCGAGAAGCCGCCTTCAAAGCCGTAGATATGTTCTCATCGCTTCGACGCAGACAACCCGCTGGACATCGCAGAAACGAAACGATCTCAGATCGGCTAAGATCGCGCAGAGGCTAGCCTCTGATTAATCCCAGAAAGGCTTTCCATTACGTTCTCGTAGGTCATCGAAGTAGATAACACGCTAATTCAGTTAAAGAAGCTTGCGTTAGGCATGCCTCCAACCGTTTATTCAAAGAGGATTTGATTTGTTATGAATATACAAGTAATGTGAGATTGGAAAAAATATTGAGGAAAAAAGTGACGATGAAAGGGAATGAAGAAATATACGGTTTACAATTTTTTTGATGAGGCACTGCCTCACCTGCCTCATAGGACAAGCCGCCACTGACATCAAGGTTATTGATATCAGGAAATTCTTGAATTTCAGCATTGCACCCACCATCTTATTTCAAGAAACTAGGTTTCTTCGCTATACGAAACGTTGTTCTAACTCACCAAATTTAAATATGTCTTTGTCATATTTTTTCTCAGATAGTTGAATCATCAGATCCAGCACGTCATCATTTTCTGAACTTTGTTTTTTTCTTTCGTTTTCAGCCCGAAGATAAAAATCAATAAACTTGTGACCTTTTTCCTTATCAATGAAAGGTAAATGGAACACATCAGCTAGCCAAGGACAGAAAACCCAGGAAAACGTAGCCAATCTTCTGATGATAGACACTTGATCAACCATTTTCTCATTCTTATCTGAGATTTCACAGTTTACCAGGTGGTTCATTTTATTATCAGCGCCCAAAGTGAATTTGACAAGGAAATCGAAGATGAACTCTCTGACTAAGTGCTGGATATCCATAGTCTTGTCATCAGCGCCTCCTAATGAATTTTTCAAATTGTTAGTTTCCTGCATACCTGCCAACATTTGTCTCATTTTTCTGGACTTCATGATAGGAATTAAGATCCTTCTAGTTTCCCTCCATACTTCATTGTTCAAGACAAACAACGTGTTTGAAATCAACGGGTCTACTTTTTCGTTTGCGTGAGGAGTTCTGTTCACGAAGAATTTGAAATCTTTCACTAAAATCTGTTTTATTATTGTTTTATCCTTCAATATCAAAATTGGTGTATGAAAAATATAGAAACCATAATATGGATCACCCAATTCATCATAAGTCTTCTTGATGCTGGACCAAAATTCCTCTCCTCTGAATGCTATATTGAATAGATTACCGAACAAAGGATATGGCACTTCCGTAAATACATTTCTGCGATTCCAATAACTCAATTTATATTTCGTATATATGTAGGTCAAAATGCACAAAAATATTACAGCTGCCACAATCATTTCTTGCTTTCTCCCAAAGTTTTAGGGGTCTTCTGTTCGTTACCGAGAAGCAGATCATCACTTGCATTCAACACATTGAACACAAATGTTTTATCTCACAAAGTAAATATCTTCTAGTAATTTCTTGACCTAGATAGAAGACTGCAAAACACTGTCCTGAATTCTCATAAATTTCTTTCATTTGCTAGTTGATATAAACAAAGTATTTTAGTCACTCATCGAGCAATCATTCAGACGGGTTATCATTATTGTATTATCTTCATTAATTAATTCGAAATACCATATATACAGCATCCATTTATTCATTCTTCTTAAATGAGGTAGCTCACAATCTTTCCTATCTGGATTGCCTCCCGTATAAGTTAAGTGAACTTGGTCACAAAAAATCGAGATATTTTATCTTTGATTCTTTCAACTTCAATTGGCATTTCTGAACGAAGAAGGTGGGTATAACCCAAATGCTATTCAGGATGTTCGACAATTATTAGGATTTCAAACAATTCCCAAGAATATCTCACTGAAAAAACCCTACCTGCACGCGTAAATATAAATACCATCCCCCTAAAATTATGAGCGTCAACGAAAAGATATATGGAGATGAACATAATGTAAAAAGGCCTATGCTACCTTGATCTACGGCAACTGAAAGCGCTCCCTCTGGAAATATATTCCAAGAGAAAGAGTAAAACAATAACTTGATATGTCCAACATAAACAATAAGAAGAGCGGTATTCATATTTCGTATTTTCAAGCGCCATTTTTTCATCCGGTTTTGTATATGGTAAGGGTATGCAAGAGATTGGGGAAATGGTTGAATAAGAAATTTCAGATCGCAGCTTTAAATTACTTGTTAAAAATGTTACATTACACGTATACAATATTTGATTACTCCTTTAAAATATAAGATTACTCATTTAATAGTTATTTATACAACAAGTGAGTTAAAACAATGTTTATTCATGAGAAGAAAGTTTAACCCACGAGACCGTAGGGCGAGTGGGTTAATTACCACCAGTACCCCCCCACCCCGTAAATACTTCCCTGCGCTAAATATGCTGAGTGTTCTCTAGAAAGGGTTCCCTCATTATGGTGGGAAAAAATAAAAACCTATTGAATTATTGTTATATATATACAGGGTGAGTCTTTGACCACTGCGTTAATTTTAACCATAGGTTCTTGAGATCAAAAGAAACACTTTTTCCATTACGGTTTTTCTATATTCAGCTGCGTTAAAAGTTATAAGCATTGTAAGTTTTCACATTGGGCGAATACCCCTCTGTAGTCCAGTATAGTTTGAATGAAAAATACCTTCCACAGCATCCACTATTGAGTCTGAAATGTTTAAAAACATTATTTTCCCTCTAAGAAATGATTCACTCACTCATGTTTCATCCGATGAGGTCCATATCCAGAAGGACGATACAAAATACTAATTTTCTGGTAAAAAAAATTCAACACCATAAAAATAGATTTTTGTTGTTCTACTATATTTTCTTTCTACTTCAAGATTATAAACCATGCCTTTCTAGTGAGAAATTCCAAAAGAACCTCAGAATTATTAGGTGTTATCGTCATACATTTGTAATTTTCTTCTTAAAATTTCCAAATCATGAAAACCATCATTTCTATGAAAACTTCCAACGCAAGAGGTTGTCACTGTGCTTTTTTTTTCACTCAAAGCCAGAAAAAATCATCTATGATTTTCCAAACACTGATATTTCTGAAGTTTCTTCTCCTTGACAGAGACCAGTAAACAGGTCTATGAGGTCTCTTGATATCATACTGTTAAAAATATGAAAATCTTTTTCGAAATCTTCAACAACAATGAATGATGTCACTACGAATAATCATTTTAAAGTGATGTTACTTTGCTTGATGATTATTTTCTGTACTGAATCCCAATAACAATTTACCTGGATAGATTACAAGTATTTCCAGATTTAGGTGTGCAATTATACTTTCTTGAAGAAATACCTAAATTTGGTTTTGAAAAATCAACTAGGTGTTCTTTAATAAAAAATTTTTGTTAAACCATTCATATGAATCTATTCTGTTCAGACTATTATTACTGATTACTGATTTTTATAATCAGAGTATCTGTTTTAATTACGTAAACAAGAACATACATATTGAATAATGGTTATTCATAGATTATGTCAAATTTTATTAACTTACCATAGAATATTAATTTATTACCGAACCCCAGGAGAGAAAAAATTAATATTTGCAATGTTTTTTTAAATGAAAGATAATATCTGTAACTATTATTGATCTTTAGTTATAATTTTCCTCAGAATAATTAGAGTGAATTATTATCACATTAAAATATTATAACGTCTCTGTGGTGGGTAGTTCCAAATAAAAAAGTGTTCTGTGGTTCCTTGTTGTTTTGATTCTGTTTGAAACTGTCATCAGTTATTTGTAGCTTTCTTTCAAAAAAATGTGGAAAATATTGGAAGGATAATATCGATAGTTTTGAATTATTCAATTCAGTATGCAATGATTATGGTCAGAAAAAGCATTCTATTCTAATCTTTCTTGTTTATGAGCTTATAGCTTCCAGTTTCAATCTTGATTGAATTTTAGTTAACCATGCATCATAACAAACATTCAGAAATATTAAAACTAAGTCAAATTCTATTATCTCCTAAGTTTGTGAACAAGGTTGAATGTGTATGAAATAAAGATAATAAAGGTATAAAACAAATCTAGGAGACTGGGTTCGAAGTTTTTAAAACTCATATGAGCTCAATTTGCAGCATTCCTATGTTAGAATAGATATAATTTGATGAACCCTGAAAGTCTGAAGCTATAAAAAACCAGCTCTTCACAAAGACAAGTCTTCAATTTAACAGGTCCTGACAGAAAATACTTTACCTATTTCAACGGTCAAAATATACCGAAGAGTGATGGAAAACTTTTTCTCTATTTATTATGGAATATTATTCTGGATTAAATATTAAACAAAGTGCTAGACATTTTTTAACAATGAATACAGCAAATGGCAATTTAGATTTTGTGGTGAATGTAAGACAAAAATTGTTCAGTGGTTAATTTCATCTATAGTGTTTAGTGGTGGAACCATAGACTGGAGAGATTTCCCCAACCTTTTGTAGAAATATTTAATAAAGACATAAAATATGGCAACATTGAACAAATCTGATTATTGAATCATTTCAGCACAGAGTTGGATTTGGGAAAATTTGGACAAAATTATATAGATTCAATTCCTTTCAACTTCAAATATCTCAAGAGAAAAGATGAGGAATGATTTTATATGCAAAAAAGACTAATGATTCCAGGAAGTACGAGATACGGACCTTTAGTTCAAGCGATATTTGTTTTTCATGCAATTTAACCAATCTGTAGAGTAGTAGTGAGAAACCCACAAGAAGTGGAATAAATCTATTGATGCCAAAATATGCACGACTGTTATCAAAAACCTTCTACAAGAGATCATTTCAATTGATATTGTCGTTTGAATATTACAGGTGAAAATGCAATTTTTTCATGAAATTTCAACACCCTATATCTTTTGAACGGGGCAAAATTTGGAAAAATGTTATAGGAAGAAAATGTTTCTTTTGACGTCAAGAACCTATGGTTAAAATTAACGCAGTGGTCAAAGACTCACCCTGTATATTATATTATTGTTATTTCTATTTATAAAATTGGAAAATCATATAGATACACACTCAAATATTTATCTAAAAAAATTTCACTCTTCTCGCTGCCCCCCTGGACGTGCCGCCCTTGTGTCGGGCACGCCTTGCACGCCCGCTTACGGCTGGCCTGGTTCCTCATACCTTAACTAATCGTAAAGAAATGACGACTGTATAAACGCATGCAGTAGGCGTAAACATCCTGAAATTCCATTGGTTCCTGATATCTCAACTAATCGTAAAGAAATGACGACTGTACTTAGCATGCTGTAGGCGTAAATCTGCTAAAATTCCATTGGTTCCTGATATCTCAACTAATCGTAAAGAAATGACGACTATACTAAGCATGCTGTAGGCGTAATTCTGCTAAGATTCCATTGGTTCCTGACAATGAATCGAAGTTCTAAACTAAACACATCATAGTGTCATGAGCACCCATTCATTTTTTAAGTTTTATGCAACCAATCTTAGTCTATCCTGTATACCTATATGAAAACACTAGGTGTAGTTCACCTCGTTCTTATGTTATTGAGTAAATTGGACATAATTGGACATAATTTCAGATTTCACCATAGAATTTTTATCACATAGTAGAGCCAAATCATTGATGACCGTATTGAGCACGATATTCTGGAATTGTAGCTATGCAGAGCAACTTGCATATACTTGATAATTGGATGATTTTGATATTCATATTAATAATCGCACGTAACATGGATTTCTCCTGAATTAAAGATATCTTTATATTGAGTATAAATCAATCATGTCTTATAGCCAGTACATGAAGAACTCTACACCACGATGAAGTTCTCTAAAGGACAAGGCAGTTTTCTACGCAGTGATGAAACCTCGAGTTGAAGTTTCCGAGGTGGAAAGTACAAAAATCTTTGAATAGAGAGCGCCAGCAGAATGAGAAATCCGATAGCGAGATCTTATTGAAGAAGCTATCAACATTGTTTATACAGGGTGTTCGGCACATGGACCGTCAAATTTTTTGGGGCGTTGGTAGGGTCATTTGCTACCTTTTCAGTCTTGGAACCTGGGTCCTTAGTATTACGGTTACGGAGATATGATTTTTATTAGGTTTTTCTAAATTACCCAAAATGTACCCTTCGAAGCCCCATAACTCTTTTTGCTTTTACATGCATTTTTTTATTGTATTAAGTCTACATGAGTGTGTGTTTGAAAAAACGTATTTATTTTTACAGATAACACCAAAAATTAACACGTGGGCCTTTTATTAAAAAAAAAAAAAAATTATGAAAGTATGAAAACATCTCCACTCCTATTGAAATTTAAAAAAAGTTACAGCTATTACAAACTTAGTTTTATTTTAAAATGTTTTTGGTTTATAACGTTGCTAGCCATATGCTATTTACATAAGTCAATAAAAAATAATATTGCAAATAAGGTTTTCGTCAGAAGAGTGAAGAAAGTCGCATCTAAATAAAACTACGGATTTCGACAGATGTCGATGACAACTTGTTTCTAAAACGAATTTTGTGGACAGACAAATCCTGTTTTAACCGAGAAGGAATAACAAGGCAACAGAGTTTTCAACAAAAATTTAGTGTTAACGTTTGGGCTGGTGTGATAGGAAGACATCTCATCGGGCCACACTATTTACCGACTCGACTAAGTGGGCCTGCTTATTTGCATTTTTTGCAGAATGCTCTGCCGGAGCTACTAGCCGATGTTCCGGCCTTCGATGAAGACGTGCCGATTGTGTTCCAGCATGATGGTTGCCCGGCACATTTCCTGAGAGAAGTTCGAGATCACCTCGACAACTCTTTTCCAAATTCATGGATAGGCAGAGCCGGCCCCATCCCTTGACCCACAAGATCTCCAGACCTAACACCTTTAGATTACCATGTCTGGGGTAGAGCCAAAGAATTGGTTTATTTCACAGAGGTACCTTTAAGAGAGGTGTTGATTGAACGCATAAACGCGGCATTTGTGGTAATGAAAGAAGAAATATTGCTAGTTACTACAACGGTCGTAGCAGAAAAAGGTGTCGTGCGTGCATTCGGAGTAGAGGAGAACAATTCGAACAGAATTTACGTTAAAGAATCGTGTCATTTTTCTTTGTAAATAAACAATCATACAAAAATTGTATTTTACTAAAATCTGTCCTTATTTTGCTATTTTATCTAAAACACTATTTATAGTATTTTTTATTTATTGACTAACGTAAATAGCATACTTTTAGAACCGCGATAAACCAAAGAACGTTTTAAAATAAAATTAAGTTCGCAATAACTGCAACTTTTTTTTATTTCTTTTAGAAGTAGAGATGTTTTCATACTTTCATTTTTTTTTTAATAAAAGGCCCTCGTGTTAATTTTGTGGTGTTATCTGTAACAATAAATACGTTTTTTTTCAAACACACACTCATGTAGACTTAATACAATAAAAAAATGCATGTAAAAGCCCACGCAAAAAGTTCGAAGGGTACATTTTGGGTAATTTAGAAAAACCTAATAAAAAAATCATACCTCCGTAACCGTAATACTAAGGACCCAGGTTTCAAGACGGAAAAGGTAGCAAATGACCCTACCAAAGCCCCAAAAAATTTTACGGTCCATGTGCCGAACACCCTGTATATTAGACATTGTAATTATTATTACTATTCATATACGAGGTCTGTAAATTAAGTAATGAGACTGATTAAGAAAAAAATTTAGTACAAAAATAAGTACATTTCAATATTGTCACCTTCAAAATAACCTCCTTCTGAAGCCACTTAGCGCTGGAGATGTCTCTTCCACTCCTCATAGCAGTGCTGGAACTCCGATACTGAAATAACCTTCAGCTGGTCGGTTACAGCCGTTTGAAACTTTGGGAAGAGAAAAAGTCGCAAGGACTTAAGTCAGGCGAATAAGGAGGCTAAGGAGCAACAGCAATGTAGAAAATTAATCGACATGGTTCATTTACTGAGAAATAATGTATGTTTCTTTATGTAATGCTCGTGAAAATCAATTACAGGTTACAGAAGATTCGATTTCGAATAATCAGCGGTTGTGTGTCATTCGTATTCGAATATGTAAGGTGTTTCAAAGGACAAGTGTTTGCTCTAAAATCAATTGACATCATATCCTCAATGATATCCAACAAAATAAGTTGGGAAAATACAAGAAAAAAATGGTTTTCGAAGGTAATATAAGAATTAGGTCCCTATTCAACAGAATTTATCATGCTTATAGACTGTTTATTTTTATTGTTGTAATACAGAGTGTGGCAAAAGTCAGTTTACAGTGTCTGGCATTCACACATGCGCGTATTCTCGGCCATTATAGTATCTAGGGCGGCACGAGGCAGCTTAAACGTAGCGAGTTGAGTTGTTCGCGTGTAGTAGTGTTATTGTGTATGTGTACAGTGCGTTCGATGCCATGGCTGCGCATGTAATGATCACCTCTTACCTTAAACTTAACGGAGATTATGCTGAAATTTTCGAAAAATTTCGCCAGAACCTTCCAAATAAGCAAGTTCCCACGAGGCGAATGGTGCATAAACTGTATCGGCCTGCTAATTTTTTCGTTAAATTTGTTTTACCGTGACTAAACGATGCCGCATATGTGTTGAAGAGGGGGTGGGGACAATTCGAACATAAAATGTGAGGACGCAAGTATTTAATGATGTTATGTTCTTCTCGAAAATAAATTTATTTGCAATTATTTTTGCTTTTTTTTCTCTCGTATGCAAAACACTAAACGGACTTTTGCCGTACCCTATATTGTGAATGATATTTTTACTGGGATAAAAAGGGCACTTCCCGAAACGTGGCCAAATCACATTGCATTGTTGTTGTGGTTGGGCCCTGCACATCAGATTGTACAACATACTTAATTATAACTTGAAAATACTCTTACATAATTACGTATACACCCCTCAATTAAAAAAAAACTAAGAAATAGATTTAACTCCTCACTATCATGCTGTTTTCAAAATCTCATTTAACTAATCCATGAATATATCTACTTATGAATGAAAATATACCACTCAATTTGGAAAAAAAAATGGGTGAAGGTCGAGATTTCTCATGACGCCCTGAATAACATGACCCCAATACATGCCGTTCTACAAGTTAAGAAAGCACGAAGGGGTGGTTGAAGGAGCGAGAAAGACCGTGTAAAGTGCATTTTACGGACACGTTTCAAGTTCTTGCTAGGGTGGTTTTTCCACGAACGCTCTCTGCACGGTCCCTGTTGAAAGCCGAGGGGCTGAAATCCACTCTAGGGTATATTCAACAGGTGGCTCATAAAGTAGATATTCGCATATCAAGTTCGCGACACGCCGATTGATGTACTCGAATGCACCACTAAAAACCACCCTTCAACGGATAACACACCCCATTTAGTCGATTTTGGGTTGCAAATAAATATTCATGCTAAAGTTATCACTACGAGTATGATTAGTTTGTTTTTCAAGTTGTCGCTTCACTTTTAATAGGTCGATTAAATCATTTTCAATTGGTGCGGGTAGATTTTGAAATGGAATCAAACAAGCTGTGTGTGCGGTACTAATAAAATCATTTTTCATTTAAAGACCCATATGTGCCATTCAGTATGGAAGATGGCATCATTCAAATGCCCGGCTCGGTTTCTAGTACGATGTTCCACTAGGGACAAGCGCTCAAAAATGATCTTGTTATTTGCAAGAATACCCAAAACATTCAAGGTAGCCACTTAAAAATTTAAACAAATTTGGTAATGAGCCGATCATCACTAAGATTATTGCTTCACCAATAAAATCAATGAGTATTAACAGTGAACTTTACATGAGCATCAATTTTGCTCCGTATTCATTCTTTATGATTATTGATCCAAGATTAATAGCTCGCCGCTTAGTTGATGTATCTGAATCAGTTAATATATCCCAATCTGAAATGAAGAAAAAATTACTTATATTCTGGCGATCAGCTCCTACTTTAGAACATGTGTCACATCTATTAAATTTATATGAATTGAGGGCTGCAATTAAGCCTACCAAATCTCGGAAAGCAGCAAGTTTTAATGAAATTTATCCTGAATTCATCAAACATCTAGGAAGAAAGGCTTCGTCTTGGTTATTGTCTTTTTATAACAATATTCTGAATTCAGGAATCTTTCCTCCCAAATTCCGAAAGGCTAAAGTAATTTCGAAACGAGGAAAAAATCCTTGTGATCTTGATAGTTATCGACCAATCAGTTTATTGATGGTTCCTTTCAAGATATTAGAAAGGTTAATTCTTTTTAAAATTGAATCTTAGATTGAAAATGCTTTACAACATTTTTAGAGACGCTATAGGAAAAATAGAAATTGTTCAGATCAGGTTCTCAGCCTTACAACTTTCATAGAATCAGGCTTCAATAATAGGTTGAAAACAGGAGCTGCTTTCATTGATTTATCTTCAGCATATGACCCTGCGTGGAAAGATGCACTAATTTTCAAACTATATAGCCATATTAAGTGTGGGAAAATGGTAAGATTATTATCACATATGGTATCTGATAGAAGGTTTCCAAAATTTCAAAACATCGAAAAACGGCCTTCTTCAAGGATCAGTTATAGCTCCTTTACTTTTCAATTTATATCTCATTGATTTACCCACGACATCATCTCAGAAATTTGTTTACGCTGATGTCATTGCTATTGCTTACCAGCTTTTGGATTTCCATACTCTGGAAAACATACTCTTATCTGATTTGGGAATTATGAAGAATTATTTTATCGAGTGGCGATTATGTCCTAAACCCAAAACAGAGGTATCTTGTTTCCATCCGAATAATCATGAAAAATCTAGGAAATTAACTGTAACTTTCATTGATTCTCCTATCGAACATAATTTCCATCCAAAATACTTAGGAGTTAAATTAGATACTTCTCTCAATTACAAGGCTCATTTAAATGATCTGAGCCTAAAATTAAAAACTAGGAATATTAGCTGGATCATCTTGGGGAGATGATGCTTCCACTCTTCGCACAGCATCTCTAGCTCTAGTCTTTTCTGCAGCTGAGTATTGTTGCTCTGTTTGGTTTAATGGTGCACATACACAAAAAAATCGATTGAATACATCCATGAGAATAATTTCTAGCACCATAAGATCTATACCGGTACATTGGGTAACCAGTTTAATCTAACATTGTGCCTTCCCATATTCGCAGACAGACTGCAGCTCTGAATTCTTGAAACAAATATAATTCTTTTCCTTATGTATTTCCAATTATTTCATACATTCCACAAAATAGATTTCCAAGATTGAAGTCAAGTAAACCATTCTGATATAATACGTTCTTCAATATGAACATAAGCGATGAAGATTAACGGAAGATTGAGTGGAATTCTTATGAAATGTTCAATAAAGATCACATTTCTGATCCTTCTGAAAAAATTCCGGGTTTTGATCTTCCAAGAAGAATTTGGACAATTCTTAATCCTTTGAGAACAGCTCATGGTTGTACCAATAGCATGCTATTCAGATGGAACTCAGTTCCAAGCACAAGTTGAGGACATGCAGAAGAAACAATACCTCATCTCATCAATAATTGCCCCATATATAAATTTCAAGATTGTTTTACGACTATTCACAATGTTTCCGATTTTTTCTTGGAATGGGTTATAAATTTCAAACAAATTTGATACGTATATTTTGTATTCAGTTCTTTTTTCTGCTTTTGTCTTTTCATTTCCAGATTCGATATGTGCAACTTGAAGAAGCCTCTGTGTTTATTAATAGAAAACCACTTTTTAAGAAAGAAGTCCGTCAAATATATTCAAGCTTATTTTGTACAAACAACAATAATTATGCGTGGAGCCAGGGTTTTTTGTACTGGGGATTTTTCCTAGGCTTTAAGGTCATACACCGAATTGTATGGCACTCGTCACCAACCCCTGCTAACATTGTTTTGTAAGCCAAAAGTTCAAATGTATAAATGTAAAGTGCGACGTAAAGTACAGAACTGACGTTCTTACTCTACTCTGTGACTACACTGATGCTCTATGATCGCACTTATATAGCATCATGTTGCCATTGTCAAGTCTCTCAAACTAGATAGATGAATGTAGATGTACATTTGTGAATTCCTGTTCGTAAAGGGTCATAATATCGATTTCATGATTTACAAGTATGTTATATTATAATTTAGTTAATGTGTTCTTATAGTTCAATCAATGTAATTTTTTTATTTTAAATAAATCATCATTTACAGATGCAATCATAGTTTGTTTAATGCGAGCTGGAAATTTACATACATATATTTCTTTCGAAATTCACATTTTTCGAGTCTTTTCGCTTCATTACATGAAAAGATAATGAAGTTGATACATTCGAAATTTTGTATATGTTCTTTGTGTTTCCTAACAAAGCGCTCTATTCTATTTCAACCATTACTGCTCCGAGGTAATTAGTAGTGAAATCGGTTGCCCGACAATGAACAGACAGTCATTTACTGAGTTTCCTGATGTCCTGCGACACAAAGATGGCGCATGATGCCCACGGATAATGTCCTGTCCCGTTTTCAACCTTAGTATCCTTTGAAGGGAGCGTTACCCCGATTAAATTGCTCCCTAAATTGGACCTATCTTGGCACCTCTATCTGGGGTTATATTTTGAGGACTATATCTTTATTCTCCTTTCTCGAATTCTATGGAATAGAGAGAAATTGAAGGAATGTGCAGATATCTTGATTTGATACTCAAGAAATCGATAAAAGATACATAATATTCAATTTCTCATTTTACGGTTTTCTTAGATTTCAAGGATTCAATGTGCAACGCAAGATTTAATTCAAACTATTCAAACAAATTTCCAGTGTTGCCAGATTCGTTCCCGTTTTGAAGAGTGGCAGCAACGCAACGGTCATCCTTTGGATAACATCATCTCTTCCAAATAATTCTCCAATTCATATGTTAATAATATATAATGAACTTTCTTATTTCACACAAATATTGTTTGTTTTATTGAACATTCAAATACCTGATACATTTTCTGGACACCTCGTAAATACTAGATAGAAAATGGAAAATCAGCTTGAATAGATTTAAACAAATGATATGAATATATGGTATTAACTGATTGAAGAAGACATGAATACTCAAAGATGTTAACAGACAACATATATGAACGTTTAAAAATCATTATTTGTTTCTCATTTGTAAACGTCAGTTTCCAAAAACACAATATCAATCAAGAAAGTTTATTTTATCAAGTCACTAACTTGACTGACAGTTAACTTGCAACATTTTTACAAGTTAGTAGTACTATTTACATTAGAAAATTTTGTTTTATTGTCATATATGTTGAAAATCATGGTACAATTGTTATTTCTATAGTAACCCAGATTTTTGATGATGCTTTGATACCGATGATGATGAACCATCTGTTGACTCAGAAACTGCTGAACTCGAGGACTGCTGAATATTTGTACTCTCATTACTACCAAATAATTTGCTAGACATTTCGATTTTTGCAATATCCCCACCCGAATCCGCAACCATAGTGGCTTCAGTTCTACGAAAAGAGGGGTGTATGACTCTTGGTCTTTTAAACCTAAATATTTCGCTATTTGCTTTGGGACACCACCAATAGTGTGCTGGCCAGCATTAAGGGAAATGCACTTTCTTCCATGTCGGTATGTCAAAAAAAATCTTATGCTTTCTGTTCCAGGAGGCCGAAGATTCAGATATTTTCTGTATAACATGCAGGGCTTGAAGCTGCAGCCATCATCGGTTAAGGTGAATCTTCATGTTGTTAAATTTTTTTATTTGCGGCAAAGTCACAATAACGTATTTTCCCATATCTTCTACATCATTCAATTTTAAGGAGAGAATATCGTCACATCGACAACATCCAAAAATCCCAAATATTGTTACAATTTTCGCCTGAAACCACTGGTCATCAGGAGCATGTGAAAGAAATTGTTCAGCCACTTCTTTACTTAATACCTTGGCCTTTTTTGCGTATGACGCTCATTTTTTCGTTTCAGAAACGTTAGTACCTCTTGAAATCTGCAAATGACAACTAAACGTCATATTTTTCAATAAATTCTTTAAGGAAAACAAACTTGCGAACAGGGGCATTTTCTTTCATTTCCAAGCAGCTTTTCAGCATAGACCATTTTGCCCATAAAGCATTAGGGCTGAATCTAATTGATTCAAGTAGACCAGCAAAACATCTTCAGTTACCCCAATCACACTATTTTTGTGTTGCCACTTTTTGAAGTCTTATTCTCGCTCGTACCTTAAAGCTGATTTTGCAGGTAATAAACTTGAAGCAACACTGCTGGCTGCCTCAATAATTTCTTTTGGTACACTCATATTCGCTTTTGCCAAAACTAATGTAAAGAATAATAAACAGACATGTTCATGGCAACGCTTACGACAAATTAATGAGAGTTTTTTAGAATTTATTTAACCTTTTTACAAATGAGAAACAAATAAAATATAAAACAATACACGCACGAACGAAACGGGTTCTTCTGGCTCAAGGAGGTAACTGACTCGCCTGTGGCTTGTCAGTTATATCCTCCATTCGCCAGTAAAAACCCTCTTACCTTGCTGGTAATGTTTTATACTATATCATTAAATTCTTGCACAGAATTGAAACATTTATTCATCAACAAGTTTTTAACTACATCAAAAATTCCTTTCCTCTTTGTTCACATATTCACAAATTTTGTCCACTTATTGTATAGTTTGGCACACATGCAATATATACTGGTATCACCTAGAGACCAAGCGCTGACCTAACGTAAATGCTTAACGAAGTTTTTTTTTAGTTTTACAATTCATAGAATGAGTATCTTGGGATGTCTCACCGACTTCACAAATTTCCACAGAAACAGACGAGCTCGATCGTCGCCATTACAATTACAACTGGCGATACGAAGCTCTATTGGAAACAATTATCATTCTTACCCTGTATCCATACCAAATAAGCCACGCTCTCACCGTTCAATTTGTTTATCCGCTGGCACAATTCCGAAATAAACTTTCCAGGACTTTTATCTCGTCGAATGGGAACTCCCGAAGAGCTGGAAAACTGTAGAAGAGAGAGGGGTTGCTTCCAGCAGAGCGGGATTAGCATAGAAATGAGGCGAGTCTGATGGAGCCGTGTCACAAGGTGGCCGTGAATCAGAAGAATGGCTCGACGGATGTAATGGCCCATTCCCCTGGATGGGATGCTGCGAATGGCCGCCTCTGACGAGGATGGCAAAAGATGCTGCCGGTCTGATATTGCATTCTATGCATCGGGATTTTTCTATTAAGAATCGGAGATGCCCTCGATTTATTGGCAGGCAATTCGAGGAAATTATCACACAAACGTTATCAAGCATTTCCCTTCTGCAGATTCGAGTATTGCTGTACCATTACGAAGCAGCTTCTGGATCCTAGAAAAAATTGAGGATTTATCAGTTGATGATGGAACTCGTATAATATATTTGTTGACGAATATCCAAAACGAATTCCGGAATGGTAGTTTTAAGATGAAATTGTTTCTCATAACTTTGAAACTACTGCTTTTTAGTTGAAACAACTTTTAACCCAATGTTCTTAAAATACACATTCCTGTACAAAGTGCGGCATTCGTCAAAAGTATTTTTGAAATATCCAGAGGAACTGACAAACGAAAATATATGCTTCCATCTGTATTTAGCATGTTCGTAATTCAATTCTCAATATATCTGTTAGGCCCGAAGACCGAAAACTGGCTGTCTTCGAATGCACATTACGCGTTTTGGTTGTTTTTAAACGCTCGCAACGCGTTCTGGTAATTGTTTAACAGCCGGAACGCGTTTGTCTAACGGCAATTGGTTCAAATGTAAGACCCTGTAGTTTTTTACATTTCTAGAATAATAAAAATATGTTGTTTCCGAACATGTTTGGTACTTGTGGTCTAGCATTTCTTTATGAGCACTGAGCACAAACAAAACTATTGTATATTTGTCGACCCTGTATCTATTGGAATCAACATGTGATACATTTTTGGAATCAGCTCAGCTAGAGTAATCCGGAAATGGAGACAAAATAGTTCAATTTAAAAAAAATGACGGTGATGTCATTACTCGAAAATAATTCACGCTGTATATTAGATTATTATTTTAAAATAAGGTAAATTAAAATAAAAATCGATGTGTTTCAGGATTATTTCTTAAAATGGTCTGATTAGCTAAAAATGAATTTGTTCCATACTTTAAGGATACAATTTAAATGTACTATGTAATTCGAAATGTCATTCAAACAGTTCTTGTAAAAATAAGTAACGTACCTATTTAAAGTACACAAAAGTTCGGAAAAACCCGTCGTTTGTATTTTATTGTAGTTTTCAATAATTGAATTGTTTCTAATAAAGTAATTAAAAGAGTTATAAATTCAAGTTTGTTTTGTTCTCCACAATAAGTTGGATTTGTAAAATAAATTGAAATTCATTTGTTCAATAAAGAACTTTTCGCTCTTTCATTCATGCATTTATATATTTTATGCTCGACAATATAAGTTTATTAGTGTAACTTTCTTCCTAGAACTGAAAAACAATTATAAGAAATTTAATATTGTTGAAATGATTCGGCAAGAAAAACCGAACCCATCTTTGGTATCCAATTGTAGTTGTCAATAATTGAATTGTATTTCAATTTTGTTTTATGAGGGACAATATGAATTTTATACTACGCAGGTATAAAGCGGCAAATAATACAAGTCGAACATTAAGAACGCGTTGTGAGCGTTGAACAATTGACAAAACGCGTTCCGGCTGTTTAACAATTACCAGAACGCGTTGCGAGCGTCTAAAAACAGCCAAAACGCGTTCTGTGCGTCCGAAGGCAGCCAGAACGCGATGTGGTCGTTTTTTCCGGCCACTGAGCGTTTTCGGTCTTCGGGCCTAACATATCGACCAAATATCTTCATCACATTTCCGAAGGAAAATAAATAAATTAGTATTTAGTTGATGTTTGGAGTTTAAATGTAGATATTGACCTGTTTTTGTTAGTTTTTTGTATACACTGGTTGTTGGGATTCCATTTTGTTTATGAAGAAGTAAATATAAAAATGGAAGTTGTTTATCCTTCTCGATTTCCATTGTGAATTAATAAAATCTTCTTGATTGTTAAAATGTTGAAGGAATCCATTTATGTTCATTTCATGTTGCCAAATAATAAAAGTATCATATATAATCTATACATATGTCTTTAATAATTTGGGTTTTGATATGTATTCATCGAGAGTTTTTTGTTCAAAATTCTCCATATACGAGATCAGTAAATTAAGTGATGGGACCGATTTTTGTGAAATTTTTAATACAAAAATAATAACAATTCAATATTGTCATCTCCAGAATAATTTCCACTCGTTATAGCAGTGCTGAAACTCCGATACTGAAATAACCTTCAGCTGGTAAGTTACAGACGTTTGAATTTTTTCGACTCTCCCAACATGATTTCCTTGAGGTAATTTTGGGAAGAGAAAAAAGTCATAAGGACTCAAGTCGGGCAAATAAGGAGGCTGAGGAGCAACTGGCCATTTAGAACATGTGACCTTCAAATTGTCAAGCAGAGAATGAAGCAACGTTGTCTTGCCTTCCACCTGAATTTCTCTCCATCTATGGTCTCTGACATAAAATAGAAGATAAAACTTAGGTTTTTATTTTACTTCTTGCTAATATATCCGATAAGACAGTTTCAATTCAAAATATAAAATTTTATACAATAATTTAAATGCAAATTGAAGAAAAAGTTTTTATTCACAATTATAGGGGAATAGAGAAACCTACTATTTGCTCAGTTTGGCAACATGAAAATTTTTTATGACCCTAGTGGACCAGCTCTAAGTTTCAGATGCGACACTTTTCAATGTAAATAAAGGGGTGTATTCTTATATAGTCTAAGGTTACAAGAACAATAATTCGTTATGTTTATTGTCTGAACAATAGTTCTATAAAACATTTATTAATATAATTCTATATTATATTAATTATATAAGACTTACACCTCACTTCAGTAAACCACCACATTTATATGGTCTACCAAAAATACACAAAGCAAATATTCCTCTAAGACCAATTGTGAGTTCAAGAAATTCAGCATGCCACCAATTGGCTAAATTTCTGCTGAAAATTATATCGCCATTAAAAAGTAATTCAACATCGATGATAAGAAACACAAAACATTTCATAGAAATAATGAAACATCAAGAAATCATGGAAGAAGACGTTATGGTCAGCTTCGACATCACCAGTTTGTTCACTAATATTCCGACAGATAAAACACTTATCATAGTTAGGAAAAAGCTTGAAGAAGATCAAACCCTTAGTGAAAGAACTACACTTAGCGTCAATGCAATTATGGAAATGCTTTCTCTTTGTATTGAAACAACATATTTCCAATTCGAAGACATCTTTTATCAACAAGAATTCGGAATGGCCATGGGTTCACCACTATCACCAATTTTAGCTGATTTATATATGGAAATTTTCGAACAGAAGGCATTAGAAAAATATGTACTTAAACCCAAACTGTGGAAAAGATATGTAGATGATACTTTCATTATTTGGCAACATGGAAGAGACACTATAGATGGATTCCTTCAATATCTAAACAATCAAGAGGAATCAATTAAATTCACAATTGAAATCGAGAAGGACAGACAACTTCCATTCTTAGATGTACTCGTACATAAACAAAATGGAATCCCAAGAACCACTGTATATAAAAAGCCAACGAACACAGGACAATATCTACATTTTGAGTCAAACCACCAACTAAACACTAAATTGGGAGTAGCAAAATGTTTATTTGATAGAGCAATAAATATTTGTTGCGCTGAAGAAGACCAAAATGAAGAAATAAATAACATCTCGAAAACTCTTAGAAGCAATGGCTACCCCAAAAAGATATTAGAAAAAGCTAAACGAACAAGAGAAAGTCAACCTGAACCAACAGATATAAATCAGACCATTAAAACCGTAATTCCTTATGTAAAAGGTTTGTCGGAGAAAATGAGAAGAATTGGAAATAGATATAACATAACGACTGCATTCAAAACTCAAGACACTATCAGAGCTAAACTTACAAAAGTTAAGTCTAATAATGAGACACAAAGAACTGCATATATGAATTACCTTGCGAGTGCGGAAGATCTTACATCGGAGAAACTAAACGCCCTCTGAATGTACGAATAAAAGAACATCAGAAGCTTCTACGAGTTTTAGACAGCGACAAATCCAGGTTAGTCCAACATGCTGTAGATGAGAATCATCGTATAAAATGGGATGAAGCATCAATAATATCCAAAGAAGAAAAACTTGCAAGAAGAAAAATCAAAGAAGCAGCATTTATGAAAATAACACCAGATTCCATAAGTGCTCCATCTATAGATCTGCCAGAAGTTTGGACGCCGATAGTTCGATCCAACTTAAAAAGATCATCATATCACAGATGAGTATATAACATTGTTCAATTTTCTTTCATGACTTCTGTCATATTGACTTTTTTAAAAATTGATAATTTTCGAAAGGTTTTTTACTTTTCCTCCTTGATAAAGATAGAAGATGTCTATCGAAACGTCGGAAAACATTACATCCACAATAGATGATGGTAATAGCCCAAATAATCATTCAACACGAGCTCCATCATCAACAATATCTCGTCATCAACAATATAATTCTATCCATTTAAAGTTAGGAAATATATTGAATCAGACAAAAAAATGAGGAATAGTTTAGCTGGAGGATGAACGTTTTATTCATTTGCATATTTTGTTTCAAAAATTGTATTCCTTCCTCTGCTTTCTAGGTGAGTAATATATAAAGTGTGGCAAAAGTCAGATTACACTGTCTGGTATTCATCGTACCTAGGGCGGAAGGAGGCAGCTGAAACGTAGCGAGTTGAGTTGTCCGCGTGTAGTAGTGTCTCATATGCAAAACTGGAAACGGATTTTTGCCGTACCCGTGGTTTCATTCTATCTGATAAAACCAGAAACAACTCAAATGTTAGATGAAATAATTTGGAACCAAATCATGCCAATTCCTTCATATTGGGCTCCAGTTTTTTTTTGCAGATATTATTCGAATCTAAAATGAAAGGACTTCAACAAGGAAACGATGCATAATTCGCAAACTCACAATCGTTCCGATTTTCACCTCCGTTCACCCTTCAGATAGAAAATTTACGAGGATATTAAGATAGTCATCTCCGAGCATCCACTTATTATCTACGTGGAACACACGACCGACGAAACGGAGGAGAGAATGGAAAATACAAAACGTCGTCCCCCTCAACCCCCGAGGGTGGCTGTATACACATCTAGATGCGGGCGTCGAGGTGCTCCATAAATTCTTACTTTAATTACCCCTCTAGCTGTCAAATCACCCGATCTGACGGTTTTATGACAATTTATTGGCTTATTCGAAGGAGGGTTGCCACCAAAGCGTAATGTCACCCTGACTGACGGACAACTATGCATTCAAATGGCTTGTTTTACCCTCGCGAAGCTCTCCCAACACCCTCTCTACGGCATCGCTACCTAAATACCAAATACGAACAGAAATATTTATTACGAAAACTTCCATTCCTTGCCGAATCGATTACCTTTATTTAATATACTTCTGGATGGTTTCGATTCTTGTGGTCTTTGTAAGGGATATCTTTTTGATTGAATACAAATTAGGTTATCCTCATCTGGGACAAGAAAGATCTTGTTCAATTCAACTAGAATCTGAGAGAAAGTTTTGAAAACCAACTCATTCCTCAATAACTTTTCATCCAATCAGACCGTATGATCTTTTGCATATCGAATAGTAGTTGTCTGCTTTGGAGGTATCACTCATGTCTGATCGATTTTTCACTTTTTCCTTGAGGAGCATTTACTTATCCCAGATATTCGATATACCATCAACACGATTCATCTCTGATGGAACCATTTTTAGGTTTTTGAGCTCGTGGCAGCGGTGTGGTCTATAATGCTCCTTTTCTGCCGTTGATTCGGCTCCGGGTTTCCTTAACCTTGAGGAAATTTTCTTTCTTGACAATGAATCTTGTTTCCTCACGGTCATTAATATTTTTTATGAAACCATTCTTGCAGTTCCTAGAAGTATAGCTTCATAATTTTGTGCAACCCATTCCCTATCACTCAAGTCTGATGGATTTTTCACTTTTTTCTTGAGGAGCATTTACTTATCCCAGATATTCGATATACCATCAACACGATTCATCTCTGATGGAACCCATTTTAGGTTTTTGAGCTCGTGGCAGCGGTGTGGTCTATAATGCTCCTTTTCTGCCGTTGATTCGGCTCCGGGTTTCCTTAACCTTGAGGAAATTTTCTTTCTTGACAATGAATCTTGTTTCCTCACGTTCATTAATATTTTTTATGAAACCATTCTTGCAGTTCCTAGAAGTATAGCTTCATAATTTTGTGCAACCTATTCCCTATCATCTCAAGTCTGATGGATTTTTCACTTTTTCTGGAGGAGCATTTACTTATCCCAGATATTCGATATACCATCAACACGATTCATCTCTGATGGAACCATTTTTAGGTTTTTGAGCTCGTGGCAGCGGTGTGGTCTATAATGCTCCTTTTCTGCCGTTGATTCGGCTCCGGGTTTCCTTAACCTTGAGGAAATTTTCTTTCTTGACAATGAATCTTGTTTCCTCACGGTCATTAATATTTTTTATGAAACCATTCTTGCAGTTCCTAGAAGTATAGCTTCATAATTTTGTGCAACCTATTCCCTATCACTCAAGTCTGATGGATTTTTCACTTTTTCTGGAGGAGCATTTACTTATCCCAGATATTCGATATACCATCAACACGATTCATCTCTGATGGAACCATTTTTAGGTTTTTGAGCTCGTGGCAGCGGTGTGGTCTATAATGCTCCTTTTCTGCCGTTGATTCGGCTCCGGGTTACCTTAACCTTGAGGAAATTTTCTTTCTTGACAATGAATCTTGTTTCCTCACGGTCATTAATATTTTTTATGAAACCATTCTTGCAGTTCCTAGAAGTATAGCTTCATAATTTTGTATAACTCATTCCCTATCACTCAAGTCTGATGGATTTTTCACTTTTTTTTTGAGGAGCATTTACTTATCCCGGATATTCGATATACCATCAAAATGATTCATCTCTGATGGAACCATTTTTAGGTTTTTGAGCTCGTGGCAGAGATGTGGTCTATAATGCTCCTTTTCTGCCGTTGATTCGGCTCCGGGTTTCCTTAACCTTGAGGAAATTTTCTTTCTTGACAATGAATCTTGTTTCCTCACGTTCATTAATATTTTTTATGAAACCATTCTTGCCGTTCCTAGAAGAATAGCTTCATAATTTTGTGGAACCAATTCATTATTACATATCTCAGGTTTCCCTTTTTCCGTCCCCCTGTTTTTCTTTTCTTTCAATTGTTCCATGCAAACAATGTATCGATGTATCCTCTTCCCCTTTCAAATAACCAATTGGTGACATCTCTCTTAAATTTTTGAGATGTTTGATTTGTTTCAGGTCTTGTGGTATAATCGCATAGTCTTGGAGCAAGATAATTACTGCATCTTTTACCTATGCTGTTGTAGGTGCGTATTGTTTTATACAATCTGGATGAATTTCAATCAATTTCGACAGAAGGCAAGAAGGCTAGATAGATAGAAAGATTTCACTAAGGAAGCAGATACTGATATTAGGTGGAGTATCATAGTAACTGTCAATGTTTTCTAGTTGTTTGTCAATGTGGACTACTCATAGATCTCAATTTTTCTTTCACTTCGATTTTGCTATATACGCAACCAACACCTAAATTTCTCAGGTTTGCCTCTCTTGCTTATCCCAGGGGTGGAATATACACCCTGTGAAATCCAAAGGCCTATAACGGTCCGACATCAAACTATGATAGCTGTAGGATCACCCTGCAATCAGCCAGAAGCGTCATCATTCAGAGCTCGTAGTAACCATATACGTCACGTGATGTTCTCCGTGCGCCTGGTAATTGCTTCCGGGATTAGCAGGACGGTTATTGCTTCTGCGGTTCCTCTATAACTCATATCTATCTCATATTATACTGTTATTTCGCATTAGATACCGATCTAATTTATTCCAATTCCAGTAGTTCGGAATTATTAAGCCGATTCTTAACGACTTCAGAGGTTTAAGGTAACGTTGATGACCTGGGTTTTATGGTTCGGTTTCTAATAAGTTCAGGAGAATTACTATTAGAGAAAATATCGAACAGAACCTACTCTCACCAGCAGCAATACTTGGCCAACTAAAATTTAGATAAGGTCCAAGGATTCTCATGATATTTTATCGATTCCAAAATTTTCATACGTCAAATTCTGACTGAATGGATGGTTTTGTTATCAAATATTTATTTATGCGCCAAGAACGTTATATAGATCATAACGCCCGGAGGAAAACATTCGGCCTTACGGCCTTTGGCTTTTTTTACGGTACAAAATGGCGAACACGTCGGGTTTGATTAAAAATGTCGAGGGAAGTTCACAAGGTGGCGATTACGAAAAACATGGTGGAAAATTTAAATTTGAAATAGTTGAAATGATAACCGAATAAAGGCAATTGATTGCTGTGATGGGTGCTTGGCTTATATCCAATCACAAAATGAGGTAGCCGCAGTTCCAGTTATTCCTCAATTGAATGTAACTGACGAACAAAACGTATGCCTAAAATCTGATTTGTGGCAGTACGTAAAGACACTCCCATTAACGACTAACGTGTGAGAAATAAAAGTGCTATTGCGTTTTTGAAACAGTCGCCTTCAGAAATAATTGGGATTTAATTGAAACAAGAGCGCTTAAAACTAAAAAATTCAGGAACCTACTATGGAACGGTACGAAGTTCGTCCATTCTGATAGTATCTATATATATTTTACGTAGCATACTGTGGATCTCATAATGACTAAAGATCGATGTTCCATAATTTTGATGAGCACTGTATATGAGCTTCATAAGAGCGGTTAGTCATCTAAAAGATATCTCAATTTTATATCATTGTATGTATACTTGACATAGTGAGTTATCGTAATAGAAAATAGCTAAAATTTCTATATTTATAGTTAATACTATATAATTATTTATTTCCAAATTCAAAAGACATTTTTACTCAACTCCTGCATCGGTGATGTTCAGGTAACCTACCTTCTGTGAATATCCGTTATAGAAATAACCATTTTAAAATTTCTGTGATCCATTCGTAGGTACTCGTGGGTTCAATACATTGACGAATATTTTCAGGAAGTCCTATTTCACTTGGGTTTTTGACATAGTGCGAGTAGTTAGTATACGTTTCGTATAAATTTTGGAAAAATCATTGAAGAATGGCCGCCTCCGTGTCGTTTTCTGATGCTTTAGTTGAGGCATCAAAATGTTTAGTGCAATTGATCTTCGCGAATATAGAAAGTGATACCACTTTAAATTGTGGAGGATTATCTTGTTCAGACGAATTGGTTCTTCCTCTCTACTTCAATTTGAGTATAAGGACCAGCTGGTTAATGGATGTTCTGTTTTTTTTATTGCCCCCAATGGAAAGAGTGAGTACCTATGACTAAATATTCAGTGCTCTTATATGTACCATGGTGTTCTGTACTGCCAATGTTTGAACAATTATTTTGAATTGGATAACACAACTTCAATTTTATGAATATGTGAATTTATTATTTTGCGCACAATAAAGTTTTCACCAGAACCCTGAAATGTGTCAATTTCCATTATTGAATCCTTTTTCGATATGTTAATTTCAAGCAATCATCCTGAGGTAAAATCGAGAACAAAATGTAATTATATTATTGACCTGTTGGCTTATTTTATGCTCGGGTATGCTTTCGCTATTCAATTATTTTAAGCAATTTATTTAAGTTGATTTGATTTCTTTCAAAAATCACTCACAATTCAATCATGGGTTGAAGTACCAAATTGTTATATTTCCTCTTGTTGATGTGTCAGTAATTAATTACAATTCATTTCCTTAATGCTCAATTTTTGGACAAGTACTACCCTTGAATTTCCACGACGAAAGATTATAATATAATTTCAACAACGAATTTTTATTTTTTCACTTGAGTAAGACCTAAGAATAGTTGTACAAATATTGCTAGAAGATAAATTTGTTGAATTATTGAAGTGATCAGTACTATTTGTGATTTTATTTTCAGGTAGATATAAGACAAGATGTGGAAAATACAATGATTCGAGTATCGAACATTTCTGAAAGTTTTGAAGCTTCAAGGTCACCTTTCAATGAGATGATGGAAAAGTTGAATGGAGCTCGCTTTCCGGTAAGCAATTAGGTAATTTTCAAATATTCGTGGCATATTATTATCGAAAACTAAAATAGAGGATGCTTTCAATAGGGAATACTGTATTAAAGTATCCCTGAACCTGTACGCCAAATTTGATTTATAGAAGCTCTTCATTGAGATTCTATATTAGAATGACATTTCCTTTAATTTTACAGTCTCAATAGTTTTTTGTGGTCTCATTTGAGAAATGAATGAATAAATTATTCTGTTATCTATCAGATTTGTATTACATATATTACCTATATTGCGTGCATGTTCGTCATTACTGATGTGCGCACCCTTAGTATAGACACAGCATAGATAACATACAGCAGAGAAACTCTGCTCTCATCCCTTAGAATTTAATGTTCCAAAATTTGTGACCTTGAAAATATTACCTGTGCTATTACGGCGGACCAATAGTCAGGGCCGTATTCAGAAATTTTGAGAACGGCCTTGGTTAGAAATACTACAAGCGACAGGGTTGTACTTTAGGAAATTGTATGAAAAGTTTGAATGCAACTTTTTATTATATAATGAGTATCAAAATTTGTTTGCTGTTCTGTTAAGTATTTTTTATTGATATATATATTATATATAAAAATACTATTATTTGCTGATTATAGATAATACTGCAGATTATTCTTGGGAATGCAGTAATTAAATGACTACTCTTTTTCTTTCAGGTTGAGATAATTATAATCTCGAAAACACGAGCTGAAAGAAAAGGAGTCTTTCAATTGCTGCATTGCCAAGAAAAATTAAAATGTTTAATCAAGTATAAAACTTTAATTACAAAATAGAAAGAAATAAAAAATATGAATGAATAAAAAATAAAATTAATAAAAAAAATTGAAAATATAAATAAATAAAAAACCAAAAAGAATTGAGAATAAAAATTATTATAAATATAAATGAAAATTATTGAAAATATAAATAAAAATTCATAATAAATGAAAACGAATAGAATATATATATATATATCTATATGAATAATTAAGGAAAATAAAAAAATCAAAAAATAAAATGGATACAAAATCTACAATACAAACAAATATCCATAATAAGTCTTTTCTGGCTTTTTTATTGGTGCCTCCAAAAAAGTTTATTTTTATTGGCACTTGTCAGATTTTGATTTATAAATCTGATTGTATAGTAAAGTCTGTCCCTATAAAATAATTTTACAACATCCTGAAGTGGAAGCTGTTCACATGGATGATGGAATGGTATATTTACCTGAATGAATTTTCGAATTATATTGTGATGCAGTATTGAATTTTCAAATATATCCTGGAATAATTCTAAACTAAAATTATTTGATTTGTTAGGTTTTCCAGATATTTGTCTATTATTTCATTGTGATTTTCGAACAAATGTGATATGACTAAAATAATATTAATTGTGATATATACTTCGATCAATTTTTTAGAAATATTAATTAACCCTTTTGAACCTAGAAATTGCAAATTTTCTAGGTAGAGTTGATACAAAGGTTTTACGAAATAGAAAAGGGTACTTTTCTATAAATGTACAAAAATATAAAAATTTACTGAATTGACACTTATCACAACGGTTAAGTTCGTTTCAAATGAAAACTCTACGCCTATGTCTCACCTTATACAACCCACAACTCAATTCCTAGGGACGATAATGAATCAGACCGATTTGGATCAGTCAGTCTAGACTTTGCGGGCCAAGCCGGTATGCGCAGCCCAAAATGCGCGAACCATTCCAGCACCCAGAGTTTCTCTGCTGTATATTATATCTATGCTGTGGTATAGATCAATAAGCATGAATAGGGTATGCCATTAATGAATTAATAAAGGAGTTCTGTGATAGAGAATATAAATTGTACAGATTTGTCTCTATCTTTCTAGGCACGAAGTCCTAGGGTCTCAGACTATTCTATTCAAATATGTACACCACTTTTACCTGCTTCTATTATACCCACACATAATGCTCCACCTCTAGATTCTACTGACGAACCTGCATTTCATTCGATCATCGTGGAATAAAAAATATATACAAAGCACTGACTTAAGGTCAGGTTTCTTTGGCGTTCTTGTTTAACTACTTGCGAGTAATTATTCATACTTTAAAAATCACATCTCCTCAATATACACACTCATAATTGAACAAATTTCTGAAAGACCATATATCCGGAAGTATTAGGTTGTCGAGAATAAAAATAAAATCAATGAAAAACATGATAAGAGAATTTTATTCGTGAAGTGTGATTTGAAAAAAAAATATAACTTATAACGGTATGCTACTGTCATATCCTTACTTTCAATTCAATAATATGACGAACAATTGCAGAATGAAGCAAGAAAATTGGAAGAGATTATTGAAAAAGTATCAGAGCAAAGGTGTTCTAGCGATGTATGTCAGAATGAACTAAGAAAATTGGAAGAAATGATTGACAAAATGGTTGTTGAAAAAGCATCAGAGCAAAAGTGTATCAGAGATAATCTCATGATGAATCATTCAAATCAAATTTCCAAACAGAGTATTGTGATAGAAGCAATGAAAAACGAAGGTAGAAAGCTGATAAACCAAATTCAAGGATTGACTGAAAGGTTGAAGCATGTAGAAGCTGAACTCAGAAGAAAAAATATGGCGAGGTAAATGATACTCAGTTTTGTCATTCATATCTCTATATTATCGGAGGAAATGATGAATCTAGTGTTATTATATTCTAATGATCATTTGCACCGCTTGTTGGATTTTGTTTAAAATTTTTCCTGGTCACTAGTTTTATTCAACGTATAAAAGAAATACATACGGTTATAAAAGTAAAAAATTCAATAAATTAATGTGGAATGGGGTGGCCTTGTGATACCTTTATTCAAAGGTATGTTTTTATGAAGTGTTTTTTAGATTAATTTGATGCCCGCTCCATATTTATCCTGTTGACAATTTAGGAGAAATTCTCATGCAGGTGAATACTACTAAAAAATCCTTTGATATAAGGTATCACAATAGGGGTATTGCCATTTAAAATTTAGGTGTTGGGTGCATGAAACCTTAGGGGTGGCTCACCCAATTACCAAATTATAGTGGTTGTTATTTCCTCTACCTGTATAGCATAAATATGCTTAATTCCGATTTTCTTACTTCTTCAGTTTCGGAGATATTCAAATTGACACCCTTCGTGTATAACCTGACTGATTTTGATTTCAGAAATAGCATTGAATGTGATCCTGCGGATATCAAAAAAGATGTATTGGCATTGAAACCTCTTAAAACGATAAATGTTATGGATAAAATGACACAGACTGAAATTTTACCGATTAAACAGGAGCAAATGCATTTCCCCATATGTAGTTCACATAATCTGGAGGCATTGAGTAAAGAACAGGTTTGTTTTGTTGATTCATTTCATTTAATTCAGTACTCTTAGCTTCAGTGCATCTCATTAACCTTTTGATCCAAAAATAATGGCTGGCCTATTTTTTGGCTCAAATCTTGAGAGTATCAATGTACTAAATATCAAAACCGTTTCAGGAAAAAAATTATCTCATATCTTCTTTGGTACTTATGTCATTCAAATTGACCAAAATCATTGCGCAATCACTCTATATGTTGAGTGTCTGGTTAACCTCAACTTTCTGTTATTCTAACTCTTTCCGTTCTTTGTTTACGATTCATTACTCAATAATCATTTTAGTTTTTCTGTTCTATTCAACCCATCCTTCGTGTGATGCTTATTACCATTTAATAGTTATTATATTTTCAGCTTCTCCTTGCCCTGCGAAATCAGCAAGACGTAAATACAGAACTGAACAAATATATCAATCACCTACTGCTTCAAGTTATGAATAATTGCCCTCATCTATTGGAAGTTTAAGAAAAGCCACAGGGTAAATTGCTTTAATATTTGAGAGATAGTATCAATCCAAGAACGATTTGTGCAATGAATGAAGATTATCGAGGATATCTCAAGAAATAAAAATTATAACACAACTCATATGTTGAATCCATATTATGAACGTGAGGATAATATTTCGAGATTCATGATGCATGAAGGAACTTTGAATTAATTGTTGAAATTATTGTTAGATATGCATATTAAAAATCGTTTTTTTAGTGATGTATTTCTGGTATATCCTGACATAAATTGCAAATTACTCCTTGATATTTATTCTAGCATGAGAACAGAGTGCTTCATTTTACTGAAATGTCTGGAACATCATAAGTCAATCGTGGCTAGCTCGCACCATTGGAGCGATGGTTTTTCGGAATTGTCGTTAACTTTATTACCTTACTTTGCTGTGCCGGTATAAGGGCATTAAAAATCATTTCCTTCTTACCACAGAATTACTGGGGACCAATTAAAACAGCTTTCCGATTGGCTTGGGGGTCCCTTTAATGCAGGGGCTTCCCCGCAACGCGGAGTTTACGGTGACTTTCTTTCTATATACATTGATTCGTTTTACAAGAAAATAATGGTATCAGGAACAATAACAAGAATTGATACCACTACAGTTTCGGAAATATATTTTTCCATCCTCAGGGCTCCATAAAAGAGTATTGAGCATACAATATAAACATTTTACATAAAAACACATGAATGAATTCAAAACTTCGAGATGAATTAAAATATTGAGATATTCTTGAAATAAATGTCAATTATCAAGAATACTAGTCTCGTAAATTGCGAATTAATAGTCATCATTGCTGACAAGAGTTACTAAATGCTCACAGTACTGAACTGCTGACAAGTACTGGTCAAGTTCCAGAGAAAACCGAGTGAAAATCTGAATAACTTTTCTTCGCTTTATTATATCAGTAAATTATTGCATTGTGATTTGTAATCTAAAGAATAACCTGGATCGGAGGCCATGAATGTGATACCATTCAAGGATAAAAGACATAAGAGAATATACTTTTATTCTTTATTTTTTCTAAGAGCCGCCACTGGAACTTCATGACCACACCCTTATTCTTTATCCCTGAGTCACACAATGTTTATAGGTAAAGGCTCGCTTACCCTGTAACCGATAGTTGTGATTGTTGCTTTTTCCATATATTATTATTGTTAACATGACAATAATTTTTGCATATTTCATATATTGAGGTTATTTTCATCAATTCTATGATCATGTAATCAAAATGTTTTAATGTCTGATAATGATACTTGCCCTATTGCTTGATATCTAGGACAGGAGGATGATGTTGCTATGGAGTTACCTTAGACTATATGAGAATAGACCCCTTTATTTACATTGAATAGTGTCGCATTTGAAACTTAGAGCTGATCGATTGTAACGTATTGAGCTGGTCCACTCAGGTCATAAAAAATTTTCATGTTGCCTAACTGAGCAAATAGTTGGTTTCTCTATTCCCCTATAATTGTGAATAAAAATTTTTCTCCAATTTTCATTCAAATTATTGTATAAAATTTTATATTTTGAATTGAAACTGTCTTATCGGATATATTAGCAAGAAGTAAAAGAAAAACTTTAGTTGATTCCGCTATTTTATGTCACAGACCACAGATGGAAAGAAATTCAGGTGAAAGTCAAGACAACGCTGCTCCATTCTCTGCTTGACAATTTGAAGGTCACATGTTCTAAAAGACACACGTTGCCTGTCTGTATCGAAAATAAATAAGCAAATTGAAGAAAATTTGTGAGAGTCAGTATTAGGTTTTCATATTTTTTATTGTTTATTACTTTTCATCGCACTAAAAATGCTTCGTAAGTTTGAAAGTAAAGACAGGAATTTTAATCCGAATTTATCGTTCCATAGATAAGTGTATTGTTAGAACCGAAGTATTTAGTTATTTACATGTTCATTAGCGTAGAAAATTTTAATAGGGAAGTTTTCAATGAGATTATTATAGGATAAAATGAGGTTTTCTTGAATTAAGGTTCCCAGATGACGATGAAAAAAGAAGAATTCGGGCTTCGCTGTTGGAATGGTCAAGTATTTGCCCAAAGAAAGCAATTTTCATTTGTTCAGATCATTTTAACCCTGAAGATATTGTGACCCGAGTAAATGGAAAAAGATTTGATGCGGTGTTGCCGGGTGTGGTTTCACAAGAGACTTTCAACGAGGGAGCCAAAACAAATCGACATTTTACAAAGGAATGCTTTGTCTATCTTATATAGTCTAAGGGAGTTACATAACTTATTAAAGGGCTCTGTGAAAGGCCCTGTGATGGAACTACGATAAGTCACTAGTACACTGAATATGAGAGATTGCCCTTAGCCTTTATTAGGCTAGAATATTCTCCACAATTATTGCATGGTTCAATTTAACTCTTATCGAATAGATTGATTTTCATAGCTTCATCTTGTAATCTTTTTGCATTATCAAAAAAATGAACTGAAAGGGTACTGAGAGATCATTGTTGTGGAAATTTCTTTTTTCATCTCACCTTGTGGGTTGCATATCCCATTGAATAAATTAGTAGGTTTTATACAAATAATTTCAAAATTATTATAATCACGACTATTTCGGAGCCAGTTTCCCAGAACAATAAATTAAAAGCTCAGGCACCTTTCGTATAATTTAAAATAAAATATGTAAGTGCCCTCATTAACAATTAACACTTGTACACTTTCCATCAGCTCTCCGCTAAGATATTTATTTTTATTCTGAAATTCTACACTCTGACACTCAAAAGAGCAATATAACCGTGACATCGTCAACATGTTTAGGCGATTGAGGGAAACTGTTTCCACAAAGTACAAAAATTATCATATACATACTTATACTGAAGATCAAAAACCTGTATTGTTGTAATATGTAACATCTTCAATCAAGAATACATCGTGCATATCCTGTAACTCCACTTATTTAGCTAAGCAAGTATAAAGGTAATATTCTTAGTATGTACTGAAGATCGGTCATAGCTGCAAAACAGCCTACAAAAACACAAGCTCAACTTACTTTATTTCTCTTAATGGAGAAATCCTTGATGATCTGAGCCAGTTAGAAATCTGTATTTAACGTTAACGGATTTAATGTTTGATGAGCATGAATATACATATATATATCATGATAATTCGAGGAAACATAGAATGTCAATTTAAGGTAATTATTCAGTGTATTTTCGTGAATTTCAGCATTAATTTCTCGCTGGCTAGTGTAGTGAAGAATGCTGCTTTCTCGAATTTCAGTGGGATTTCTGTTTGAGGACCTGGGGAAATTTCGAAGTTCTTCAAGGTCATCGTCAAGGCCCTCTTCATTGACATGTGTGCAAACCGTTCACCTGAAAATTTCAATGAATTTAGAGAACTAATCACAGTACCAGTTGTTCATATTTAATTATTATCGAAGTTTCAGTTCTGGGGCGAGTATTTGAATTTAAAGTGTGAAATACTCAATTGACACATCAAGCATTTGCTTACACTTCCAAATTGACCAATAAGCAAAATACTTTAAAACTGTTGTATAATAGAAAATATTTAAATACTAGTGAAATAGCCCGTGTCGCGCGGTCGTTATTAGCAAATGCCCCCCTATAATCAGCCGTTCATGTCATTTTGTGTCTAGCTTTCTTTCAATTGCATCTGCTCGCTCATTACAACTTTGCCTTTCTGGCAGCACTGGCTGAATCCATCTCGCCCTTTTTCACTCCTAAAATGCAGAGCATTGCAAAATTGACACGATTCGCATATTTCGCCGACAGAAAACGCGGGAATTTCGTCTTCAACCAGACCCCTTCTCGCTACAAATACTGATCGCATTGCGTAATTATTGTTATGAACGCGGCGTCGGTTTCTTTCAGTTTGGGTTGTCCGGGAAGCGTTTCGAGAACCCACTGGTCTGCCTCGTCGTCGTGTCTCCATTGTAAATTAAAATTTTAAAATTTTACATTGGACCTAACTCAAAATTGAAAAATCGAACGTGATCCGTTTTCAATTTTTACCCAAAAATGGAGAATAACCATCCAAATTTGGGTTTTCAATATCTTTTTCAATTATAATTTTCTAAATTAACTTACTCGGTAGGTTTGGAAATTAAAATAAGCTTAAAATCAAGCTTGTCAAAACACGTCTTTCCTCTTTGATAGTCAAAGCTGAAATTATAGATGTTTATTATAATTATTGAACGTTATTAAGTTTGACAATTACTTTTAAAATGAAACTTTTTCAAAATCGCAGTTTCCATCTCATATTTTCAAGCACGTTATATAAAATATAAATTGTTGTAAAATTATTCAAATGCTCACTTTCTGACCAACTCAGGTAGTTATTTGAATAAAATTACCTTAAGTGAAAGTTGAACTGTTAGGGCGAGTTAAAAAAGGTTCAAGAGTACTACCTGAGTTGGTCAGAAAGTGAGCATTTGAATAATACAGCGAAAACAACCAAACGCCAAACACCCTTAATTTTTAAGTTTTTTGTGTTTTTTAGAAAAATTATAGATGTTTGGCACTTGTTATTATTTTTCTGCATCAGTTTAGATGCCTACCGTTAATTTAAAAAAAATTTGATGCAAATCGGTTGATTGGTTTAGGCGCTAGACCTTACTATGCATCATATTATTATAATAGATTCTAGGAATTGTAAAAACAACCTTTATAAAGGGTGATTCATTTAGAGGTACTCGCAGGCTTCGTGTGAACTGAAGTGGTATTCTTGTTCAGTAGTGTCTGAAATTTCATAATGGAACGACTTAGCCCGGCACAGCGTCTACAAATTGTTCAGCTTTATTACGAAAATGGGCGTTCTCCGTTTAATGTGTATAGGGTACTTAGAGCGACTTACGGTCCACATAATCGGCCTACCGAACGCACAATTCGCTCTACCATCACTAAGTTTGAGAATCAATATTCGTTATTGGATAAAACTCGACCAAATAGACAACATCCAGCTCGCAGTGAAGAGAATATAGCGGCGGTGGGGATCTTGTTAACCGTAGTAGAGGTAGTAGAGGCATTTGAAAAATAAATGTTAGGAATGGTTCTTTTATTTGTTAGTAAAGATTATAAAATGAAATTGATTTTATTTATTTTTTTCATTTAAAAAAAAGTACTTCTAAAAGAATCACCCTTTATTATCCTACATAATGAATATGAAACACTATATTTTTTTATTTAAATTCAGTATGGAATTTGAATAGATTTCTTTCTTTCGATTTCCAGATAGTATTTGGTTATGTGTTTCTTCAGATAGTTTTCATGAACAAAATAAATGACACTGCTATGAGTAAGCTGATATGTTGATGGCATATGGCAAGGCCGATGGTGTTGCTCGTGCAGCTCAAAGGATTTATCAAGCCAAATTTCCCGATCGAAGATTACCCCACCACGAAACATTCTCGACGACTTATCGACGATTAAGAGAGACTGGAAACTCAAAGAGCAACGACACGAATGCTTGTAGTTGGATCTTTTTCAATGGCTTGAAGAATTTGATCGTCAACTGCTACATGGTGTTGTCTCACATTGGCCCGAGGCTCTTGAAAATTTAAGTTTCCAGTCTCTCTTAATCGTCGATAAGTCGTCGAGAATGTTTCGTGGTGGGGTAATCTTCGATCAGAAATTTGGCTTGATAAATCCTTTGAGCTGCACGAGCAACACCATCGGCCTTGCCATATGCCATCACCATATCAGCATACTCAGCGTTGGTGAAATTAGGCATATCAACAACCAAAATAAAAACAACAGTAGCAAAAAGTCGATAAAAGTAACAAAAACAAAAAAATACAAATTTAAAAAACTGAACAACGCGGCACAGACACTTCCAACAGCAGAGACAGTTAAATCTCGAATGACGGTAGGGTCAAGTCAGCGGCTACTAACCCAATCCAACCTAAGGACAGAAATAGTAATAATAATAAACACGCGTCTAAAACGGGCATGTAAAATTTCCTTGCTAGCTGTGTTGTGTCGAAATCCGTACTTTTATTTAGGTGCGACTTTCTTTACTCTTCTGACTAAAACCTTATTTGCAGTATTATTTTTTTATTGATTTACGTAAATAGCATATGGTTAGCAACGTTATAAACCAAAGAACACATTAAAATAAAACTAAGTTTGTAATAGCTGTAACTTTTTTAAAATTTCAATAGGAGTAGAGATGTTTTCATACTTTCATAATTTTTTTTATTAATAAAAGGCCCACGTGTTAATTTTGTAGTGTTATCTGTAACAATAAATACGTTTTTTTATTTATGGTCCAGTTTAGTTTGAATGAAAATTACCTTCCACAGCATCCACTATTGAATCTGAATTGTTTAAAAACTTTATTTTCCCTCTAAGAAACGATTCATTCACTCATGTTTCATCGGATGATTTTATCTATTTAATTCCTTTCAACTTCGAATATCTCAAAAATGGTGAATTTCAGGAAAAAATGTGATGAATGATTTTATCTGCAAAAAAGACTAATGATTCTAGAAAGTACAAGATGCGGACCTTTAGTTCAAGTTATATATTTTTTTCATGCAATTTAACCAATCTGTAAAGCAGTAGTGACAAACCCACAAGAAATGGAATAAATCTATTGATGCCAAAATATGCATGACTGTTATCAAAAACTATCTACGAGAGATCATTTCAATCGATATTGTCGTTTGAATATAACAGGCGAAAATGCAATTTTTTAATGAAATTTCAACACCCTATATCTTTTGAACTGGGCCAAATTTGGAAAAATGTTATAGGAAGAAAATGTTTCTTTTGACATCAAGAATCTATGGTTAAAATTAACGGAGTGGTCAAAGACTCAGCCTGTATAACTGAGAACTTACTGTAATACATTATTAGGTCAGGTTTGAATCATGATGCTGCTAATACTATGGTTGTAACTAGAATCTTTGTTTTTCTTTGTAATTTCCGTGTTTTGAATCTGTCAAGGCTTTAAACGATGAAAGCATATTCTATTCTGATATATTTTAACCTACTTCAAAGTGTATCTTACCTATACATTTCCTTGGCCCATCGCCGAATGGTAGGAACACGTACTGATAATCCTTCATTTTGTCAGCGGTGAACCTGTCTGGATTGAATCTCTCCGGTTCGGGGTAATATTTCGGATCATAATGGAGAGCCAATGTTGGTATCAGTATTCTTTGCCCTTTCTTTACAGTCAGTCCCGTTTCGAATGTATGGTCCTTTACACAGTATCTTTGGATGAGTTGGAGGAAAGGATATTTGCGAAGAGTTTCTAGAATCAGATGAACACAAAGATATTCAATCAAGAAGAACACAATTTCCTTCAGATCCTATTTTTGCTGCTTTACAGTCCAATGAGGTGAAATAGAGTAACTCATTTACCTTTGATTACCCTATCCAAGAATTCCATAGATAATAAGTCTTCATATGCTATATCTCCATTGGCATCCATTGTATTCCTTATTTCAGCTCTGAGCCTTTCTTGAATATCCATATTCATAGCTAATTCATACAAGCATAACGTGAGAGTTATCGAAGAAGTATCGCTGCCAGCATTGAAGAAAGCCATGGCCTGTGCTGACATCTTTATTTCATCTAAATAATTAAACATTTTGAGAATGCTACCAGAAGACTAATCATATTACTCACCAAAAACAACAAGATCGTCATTTTTACTTTTTTCTCCAACTAATTCATGCAACAAATCGATCAAATCATTACGTTTCACATTCAACTTCTTCCTTTCCTTATATGAAGTGAGAAATACGTCTACCAAGAAGTCTGACGATTCTTTTTCAACAAATGGTAGTCTGAATATATCAACTAATAAAGGACAGAAGAACCACGCGAAGACAGCTACACTTCTCACGAATCCCCTTTGGTCAAGCATTTGGTTAGCCATTATTTTGATTTTGGAGTTCTCATCTTTCAAGCTTTCTGCATTTACTCCAAAGGCACAGTTGGATATGATGTCAATGAAATACCTCTTTACCAATTCTTTTATATCAACTTCTTTACCATCAAACGTTTCTAGAAGATCTTCTAATTGATTTGAAACATCTTTCATCAAGGGGTACATCATTTTTATTCTTCCAGAGGAGAACGCTGGGCTTAGCTTGGATCTCGTGAATTTCCACAATTCTTCTCTCATCGAAAACAAGTCATAAGCAGATAAGGGATCTACAACCTCGTTAGTATAGTCCATTCTGTTAGGGAAGGACACGAAGTTTTTTATTAGTACTTCTTTAATCATTTCCTTCGTCCTTACGACCAAATTCGGAGCGTGGAAGATGTAGACACCAAAATACGGTATATTGTCGTCTAACTTCATATGCATTTCTTGTAAGACGTCCCCCATGTGCTTTTTTCTTATTGCTACATCGTAAAAGTTTCCGAATATTGGAACGGGTTTTTCATAGTAGACGTTCCTGTTTTTCCAGTAGCTGAAGGTCTTGTAGTTGTAAATGTAGAATAAACCCGCAATAATGGCTAACAGAATTAACCAAATCATCTTGGATCTGAAATAAAATTAAATATTTATGAGCTGAAATTATCAAAGAAATATTCATCCGGGACGTGAAGACAAAATAAAGAGAACAAAGGTTCAATCATTGCATCTCCTTGCCTTATTGGTACATCATCAGCATGCTCATGCTTTCATCAGAAAGATGAAAAAAGCGACATCAGCGAATCAATAAAATGAAAAATGAGAGAAACATGGGAAATACTTACCCGATCTGGCAAGTTCCTCTTCGACCTCGGGAATGAAAAATATTCTGGATCAATTCGCAAAACGAACAATATTTCAGATAAGGATTTACAATTGAGATAACCCTTGATGGAGAACGTTAAACTGATAATGATAAATGTAATAAATTGGTTATATCAACATCTTTTTATACACATATTTGAATTTATTACTATTTTTGAAAATCAATAGTAACATTTAATTGAATATGGGGAATTCATATGATCCAAATATGCTTCATGAGATAATTTTCTAGCGATTGGGTTTAAGGTTCAGTATTTTAGTTCTTTTAATTTTAATCATGGAAAAAACTAACTACAATATTTCAATGAGTCTTCTTTTCTGAAGTTCGAAGAAATGTGTTTTATTCAGTTAATTCTTTTTAGAATTGAATCTTCTATAGAAAATGCTCTACAAAATTTTCAGGGAGGTTTTAGGAAAAATAGAAATTGTTCAGATCAGGTATTCAGCCTTACAACTTTCATAGAATCAGGTTTCAATGATAGGTTGAAAACAGGAGTTGCTTTCACTGATTTATCTTCGACATATTTCCTGTGTGGAAAGATGGATTCATTTTCAAACTTTATACCCATCTGAAGTGTGAGAAAATGGTACGATTATTAGATCATATGTTATCTGATCTGCTTACCAACATTCGGATTTCCATACTCTGGAAAACATACTGTTATCTGATTTGGAAATTTTAAAGAATTATTTTATTGAGTGGCAATTATGTCCAAATCTCAACAAAACAGAAGTATTTTGTTTCCGTCTGAATAATCATGAAAAATATAGGAAATTAGCTGTAACTTTCAATGATTCTCCTATCGAACATAATTTCTATACAAAATACTTAGGAGTTAAATTAGATTCATCTCTCAATTACAAGGCTCATTTAAATGATCTGAGCCTAAAACTGAAAACTAGGAATAATATTGTTCAGAAATTAGCTGGATCATCTTGGGGTGCTGATGCTTCCACTCTTCGCACAGCATCTCTAGCCCTAGTTTTTTCTGCAGCTGAGTATTGTTGCTCTGTTTGGTTTAATATTGCACATACACAAAAAATCGATTGAATACATCCATGAAAATACTTACTGGCACCATAAGACCTACACTGGTTCATTGGTTACCAGTTTTGTCTAACATTGTTTCTCCCCATATTCGCAGACAGATTACAGCTCTGAATTCTTGGAACAAATAGCATTCTTTTCTCAGTTTATTCCCAATTATTTCATATATTCGACAAAATAGAATTCCCAGATTGAAGTCACGTAAACCATTATGGCATAATACGTTCTTCAATATGAACATAAGCGATAACGAATTATGGATGACTGAATGGAACTCTCACGAAATGTAAAATAAGTATCTCGTTTCTGATCCTTCTGAAAAAGTTCCTGGTATTGGCCTTCAAAGAAAAATTTGGACAGTTCTTAATCGTTTGAGAACAGGTCATGGTCGTACCAATAGCATGCTTTTCAGATGGAACACAATTCCAAGCGCAAGTTGTCAATGTGGAGAAGCAGAAGAAACAATACCTCATCTCATCAATAGTTGTCCCATATATAAATTTCAAGATGGTTTTAGGGCTATTCATGATGTTTATTATTCTTTCATGAAATTTTTTCAGTTTTTTTTGCTTTTTTTTTTTATTTCCAGATTCGATGTGGGCATCTTGAAGAAGTCTCTGTCTCCATCAATAAACTCTTGAAGAAAGAAGTCCCTCAAATATATTTCAGCATATTTTTGTACTTTCACACTTAGGCGGGGAGCCAGTATTTTTTTCACTGGGGTTTTTCCCCTAGGCTTTTATTTACAATTTTACAATTCGGCGTATGACACCCCGTCACTAACCCATGATCTATATGCTTTATTGTTTGCCAACTAAATATTGTATGCCAAAAGTTCAAAAGAATGTATCTATATAGTATGTCTATTTGACATTTATGAAAGTTGAAAACTTTTGTGAAGTCAAAAGCTTTTGTGAAAGCTAATTTTACTTTGAAAACGATGGAAACAATAGTAGATGATGGTTATCACCCAAACAATAATTCTATAAATCATTTAAGTAGCTAGTATTCGAAGGTTTTGGTTGCTTATATTGTGTTGAATTATTTGGGCTATTACCATCATCTATTGTGAATGTAATGTAACATTACATCCACAATAGATGATGGTAATAGCCCAAATAATCATTCAACACGAGCTCCATCATCAACAATATCTCGTCATCAACTGCTTATATTGTGATCTCATTCATTATGGTGTTAAAAGGAGGACTTCCCTTGTCTGTTACCACTGTTTATTATGGATTAATGCCTTGATTCATTCGATCATTCAATTTCGGCGCTCTGAAAGAAGTAACCAACTATTAGAGTCAATCAATATATCAAATTTGCATCAGATGGAGGAGATCCTACTCAAACGTATTCAAATCTATTGGAATTACTTTCGTGATAAATGAAACATGTTTCATTTACTACCAGATGCATAACACGTACCGGTGCTGTTCATCAGGTTAGATTTGACAATTGCATCGTAACGAAAGCCATGCAGAGGGCAGTTATAGCGATACAGCGCCGTAAACTCTAATTCCGAACCTGTATAAAGTCCATGGTGTCGGACGTGTCCATTCGCCATATTGGGATCGACAACTTATAACCTAACTATCGTTATATTTAATATCCACATCCCTATATCGTTTTATGACTGAGCTTACAGAATTATTAACGATGAGATAGAATGGTGAGAATGATGTAATAAGAGATTCATTTAGATTATCGCAATAACAGATTCTTTCCCACGTGATTATACAAAAACAAAGGATGGAGTTGTTGTGTCTTCTATTTTTGATGGGATGATTGCAACAATAGATGTTGGTTTTCTCTATTAATTTCTAGCGATCATTTTCTAGTGAGTCAGTTGTGCTCCATAGATTACAGAGAACAAGATGGGAAACTGAGATACTAACTCTATCCGAACGCCATCTATCGCTTGAGAATTAACACTAAACATAGGACATGGTGATAACGTTTGCTTAACTCATATTGACTGAGGCTATTTATTAAGAAACAGAGTTGGAGTTGAAGGCGATTTTCGTCTACAAATAATTTTTTCGTTTTAAATTTCGAAAAATTAATATTACATTTTCAAATTTTATTTTCCCTATTTGAAAATGGTTCTTGTACATGGTGGTGGATATTGCATGCTAAGAAGTTGGGGCAATGACAAGATAAACAAATTCAATCAATTATCACAAGATTATGAATCAGTGTGTTTTTCAGCCCAAAAAATGGATTGAATTCACTGGTCGTCAGGATATTGATCTGTAGGATTATAGTAATCATTTCTGGATTTGCATCTTAATGGGCCTACGAATGTGGTTGAAAATGTCAGGTAATGACAACATGAAGCATCTCATTTCAACGCAGGTACATGTTTCTACTATTTATGTAAATATGAAATCAAATTAGAAACATGTAGTTGATGTGGTACATGATTTATAGTGTCGACATCTGCCATGACCTTGTCAGAACTTAGAACCTTGTACCCTAGTCAAATCTTATTAATAGTGGGCATTTTTTTGCAATAGTACAACAACATTTTTGTTGTCTCAAACTAAATCCTCTGCAATTTGTGAATGGTCTACGACATGATTTTATAACCAGCATCTCTTAATTTTCAGAGAATCTTAATTGTGAAAAAATTTTGCCTTTTCGTTAAAAAAGTTAACAGTGTTGTGTGATATAACTCAAAATAAATCAGAACATAAATCACATTTTCCTTTTAAGTACTTAAAGGTATTAATTTATGCTTCTAAAGTGGTATTTGATTATGTAAAAAAACTTAAAGTCATTTTCAACCGTTTTTTTACAATAATCATATGGTAGAAGACCTCATAAATAAAGTCAGAGAACAAGATATTTCATTTCACCAGAAACCTCTTGCTTTTTTCTCAAGTTATTTATGTCCATGTGTTGCTTATCGCGTACCTGTTTGATTAATCAGAACATATATTAAAAAGTTCATACAAAAATCCAAATGTATGCAACCGATAAAAAAATATTCATCACATATTTCATGAATTATGATGTCAAAGGAAACATTTTCTTCCTATAACATTTTTCCAAATTTGGCCCCGTTCAAAAGATAAAGGGTGTTGAAATTTCATAAAAAAATTTCATTTTCCCCTGTAATATTCAAACAACAATATCAATTAACATGATCTCTTGTAAAAGGTTTTTAACAGTCATGCATATTTTGCCATCAATAGATTTATTCCATTTCTTGTGGGTTTCTCACTACTACTGTACAGATTGGTTAAATTGCATGAAAAACAAATATCACTTGAACTAAAAGTCGGTATCATGTACTTCCTAGAATCATTAGTCTTTTCTACAGATAAATTTCATGAAAATACGTTCAGTAGTTTCCCGTATAAATATGAGTGAGGTTCCTCATGAAAGACCTTGTATATATATATAATATATACATGCATTCATTCGTACTTAATTATACTAGGAGCTAAATATATCATATATTGTTCCACTGCGTCAATAAGTCCAATACCAGATGTAACATCCACTTCCAATTTTCGGATAATATAATTTATTCATCGCTAAATTGAGGCCCATCTACCTGTAGGCATCTGAAAATGAGCTACAGCACGGTTCGAGCTACGCTCCCTTTATCTCATCCCCAGCCAAGGGCTTCAAATAAACACGATCTATGCCGTTAGTTGCCACTTCAACTTCGAGAGGGGCCGAAAAAAGAGGCCCGCCTCGATGTAAATCGCGACTGGAGGGGCGGCTTCGCGAAAATATTAGGGAATCGAGATTATAAAACGTTAGGTTGGATATTACTTTGAATAATATATTTGGCAGGTATCGCTCCGTAGATGGTTCAATTGTGCGGATGAGATATAAATGTGAAACGGCCATTTCGGCTTCTAGGGATGTGTGTGGAGGAGCATTTATGAGATGTTTCAATTTCGGCGTCGACGTTGTTGGTATTCATGAAAGATGTACGGGGAGAAAGTAATGGGTTCACTTTTTGCAGTATTCATAAATATTTGCTTGGAGGTGGTATCTCAAACTGCACGACCTTCACTAATAGTCCTATCCATCCAAATCACAAGCATTACCGACTAACAAATAGTTCTTTCCGTAGACCCCCAATAAAACCTGTGTTTAACGTTCACAAAATCATACATTAATAACCCATTTTAATGCACGATTTCTTCCTATTTCAATGCATGATTGTCATGAGCAACCATACGTAGAGTATTCAGAAGTAATATGAGTAACGTCACGACTCGACTGCACTGAAAAAAAATCCTATACTGGATATCAGAAATTCATATATCCCGTATATGAATTTCTGATACTCGGTGGGACAAATGAACGCTTTTTTAACAATATATGAAGTAGGATACTTGATTCGAACACACTAAAGCTACTGAATTCTAGTGAACAGTCGGATAGTAATTAATATCAAAGATTAACTTACAAAGATGGAGCACTCCGGCCTTTTTCTCGTCAACGATTCAATGACCTTGAGAATTCTATCGTTGAAAAAAGGGGCGGGACTAATAAGAGAAGGATATCCTCCAAATTCGAATTTAAACCGCGAAACAATTCACCGGGTATTTCTGAAAATCATAGCAGATCCTTAATTTAATCAAAACCTTTGATTTAAATGGCATATTTTATACAACTTGTCTATGAATTATTTTCCCCCCATTCGAAAATTTTTAATGATAGTGTGATATATGGAGTAAAAGTTATCGCTGATTTTGTATAGAAAATTTAGAATTTCATTCCGCACGGGTTTTCATATTTGGATTAAGATTTCTCATAGCTCTGCAGAGAAGTCTAGTTTGTAGATAAAATGAGTGAAACCAAGGGAAGATGTTTAGTTAAGTACTGTTCGAATGTTTCGGGAGTGAGATTCTTTAGATATCCCAGTTCAGATGACCCTCAACGAGCCCTGCAATGGAAATTGGCCTGCAGCGATGCGAGAATTCTGAGGAAACAGGATTTGCAGTGATCACTTCGAACCTTATTTAATGACTGGCCGCTACTTAAATAAAACGGCTGTTCCTACTTTGAACCTGTTTAAGAGACCGAAAAGCTTTGATATAGGTACACAAACCGATGGAATGGGAATCGATAAGGGAACTCAAACATGTTCCACAAATGGTAAACTGCAATGTGCAAACATCACAAAACATGAAAGCCGCTGCCACTACATCTCCTCATCAACTGCTAATCCAAAAGCTGAGAACTATCCCTTTTCATCATCGTTGCTCAGTTTCTCTACAAATATATGCTAAATTTGTTTTTAAAAATGAGATTTTTTTAAATAATGAAATATGCAAATCAAAATTTACAGAATGATGAATGTAACAAAAGGAAAAATGAAAAAATTAGAAAGCTTAATATACTGCAGCACAAATGATGTTAAGTTAATATTTCTCAGTGTTTTCTTCCAATAGTTACCGTTCAACTGGATATCAAGTTCAGGGATTTGATCCCTTTGTATGTATGAATATTTTTATAGAATAGGAAATTACTCTTTTATTTTTTTTTTTTATGTTCTGAGAATGCTTAAGCTGGAACCGATATAATTATATAACAAAGATTGATAATGCTGAAGGAAACATGACTACAAATTTTTAATGAATTTTTTTAACTTTTGATGTAACTATATTAAATGAATTATAAAGAAAATTTCCTTTTCATTGTTGCACTCTTGTTTTAGTCCATTATTCAGACATTCAATACATGAAAGTGAAATTATTGTCTGGAATTGGTAAAAAATTTGATCAGCAAAATTCACAAACTTTTATGATTACAATTATTCGTCAGCTTATTTTGTGTAACTTTGAAATTGGTGAATCAATTCATAAGACAGGAATTAACTTCTTCGTAAGAAGTTTGTCATCAATAATCAAAGAACTTCTAACTTGCAAACATAATATAATGGTTCCATTACAATTTTGATGAAAATATATTATACATTATTCTTATATTCTTGTATACTGTATATTGTATACTTGAAAATTTTTAAGAAATGGTTATCAAACAATTTTCATCCACATATAATAAGATCAATTAAAAGAAAATTTCTTCTTCTCATACGATTTTGAAAAAGGATATTTCTTATTCGTTTGTTTACAAAACTGCAGTATTAGTTGAACTATATGTGGGTAACATTACTATTTAATTCGTCCATTGTATCAAATGATATTTTCTTGTTTCTTATGAATTCTCTCTGGTCTTCACACATATTCCACAGGAAATAAATGTTCTGTTATTGAACTCTTCCTCAAAGTTGTATGGCAATGACCTAAAATTTTAAAAGGTGTGAACTCTTACAATTTTCTCAGTTGAATTGTTGTAGCTTTAAATTATAAGATATTTTAGTAATAAATTAAAATAGATTGCAAATGATGAAAACACAAATTAACAGTGGAAATAACTCTCGAAATTGAGTATTGGTTCCTGAAGGAAGTCGTTCAGAAACACTTGTGATGAAAGAAAAGTGCTTTCATATTTCCTAATAAACAAAAAATGATTTTTCCAAATTGCAAATATTCATGTCGATTAAAATCCTTTTCTGTTTAGATTCTTGCAACAGAAACTAGGAACCGATTGGCTATCTTATTGCACGTGATAACGAAATGTGATTTCATTGGTGTTGCCTCGATTTACATTGCTCTTATGGGATTTTGAGTCAAGGGAGGAATCGTTTTATGCGATTCTGTGGTTTCACTTCTAAATACGTGAACCAAATTTTCAGTACTAATTTGACAGAGTGCACCCTCTTGTTTCTACTCTTTGTTAATATCCTGGCTCATTAAGCCTATACAGTTAAGGATTATTGTTTCTAGTTGACGGTCATATATGAATATATATATATGAATATGAATATATATATATGAATGGTTCTATTCACTCTCAGAATATCCAGCAGATTGTTTCTATAGGCCTACTATTCCAAATGAATGATTGGTCTTATAGTATTCAAAATTCTGTTCAAGAAATTTGAATAACCATCCAATTTGGTACCAAAGGGTAGTGGTATAACTTTAAATAACCGTTTTGCTTAGTTCATCAACTAGGCTAATTAATCTAGCTAATCTATTAAATTGACTTGGATGAACAGTATTTCCAGCTCGAATATATATATTCGTTGAAATTCATTTCAAAAATGTTTTAAATGAAATCCATTGCAAATTCAGTTATGATCAATTTTCAGAGAGTATTCTCCAATTCCAAATGGATTTCATTTAAAAAATTGGTATTATGTCGTACAAATTCATCTCTCATTCCAATTTCAATAAATATGAAGAATATTTATTTTTTCTGACTTAGCAATCGAATGATGTGTTCAGGGATATAACAATATATTTGCGAGTTAGATATACTGAAAAACAATTCATAATATTAGTTATTCATATTAGCTGAGGAAAATCAAACAATGTGCTTCTACAGTAATATTTCTTTATTCTAAATTCAATTTCTGAATACAATTTCTACAAATCTGTGGAAATAGACGAATAGATTTGATTGGGTTCGTTGTGATAGGCTCCAATGATTCTGGAGAAAAATCTATTCTTCTTCTCTTAGCTAAACTTCCCAGAGTATTCTCTTGAATATCATTAGATAACTCTTTGAATATTTCTTCTATTTCCAATCCTGGGGAGAACGACATAGACTGAATCGAACACCGATTAGATGTTGCAAAAGTTATAGTTGAGAAACTATCAGTATTTGTATGATTAACCTGAAAGAAATAGAAACAGAAAATGTTTTACACCTCATTTTCAATATTATTGAATTTAAGTATTTTATTAAGAGTAATTTTGAAGGTTTTTTTTGACCAAAAAGGACTCGTTTCACCAAAATTTCAGTAATTCACTTGAATATTTTCTTTCTGATGTTAAAACATTTTATTTGACGATGGAAGTAATCCAAAAACAAATGCATGAGTTCATCAAAAAAACTTATAATAGGTGATTAAAAATAACTCACTTCAGAAATTCCCAAATTCAAAAGGTATTCTTGGTACTTTTTTTTTTGAAAAGTAGTCGGGGCCTATTTTTGGTATTAAGTAGGTACGTAATTGTACTTTCATCCAACATCATAAAAGAATTTTCATCGATTCCTTCATCTGAAAAGTGCAGTAAAGTAAAAGAAATTCTTGTGAAGATCATTTGTAACGAAAATTTCCAACTTCAATGTAAAGGAGTAAATTTCCTTCGATAAGTCTATGCACACAATTTTTTTCCACCGTTTCCCCCAAATTTAATCTTCCATTAAACCTCACTATGAAAATGAGGGATTCGATTTGTTCTACTTTTCGTTTAAAGAAAAACTTCAAAAAATTTGGAAATAATTTTTTGTTTACTTCACATCGATCATAGATGAAAAATATAATTTTGACCTATTTTGATTAAGATGGCGTGATGCGGGGAGTACCACGTGTTCAGAGAAAACTATTACTATTCTACAATTTGAACATATCTGAAAACATGTTGAAACTTACTGCAAGATACTTTCAGAGAAATGATTGTTTTCTTCGTTGCGATAGATATATCCACTAATACCTAAATATATAACTATATTTTGATACTAACCTTTGGAACGTTGAATAATATCTCTACTCAGTTGAAAACTGTCTAATAGGGTTTCGAACTCCATCAATCACCACTTTATGGATTTTCCACATACAATAATATCGGTTCCGCAAAAAAGGAGGGAAATCACTCAAAGAAACGCGGAACAAGCTAACGACAACAACACAACACATCAAAGTACTTCGATCAAATAAGGCGCTATAGCGTGATACAAGTGGCACTGAGAAAGAATCGTGATCATTCGCACTTCTTTCGTGAATATTCGTTAGAAAAGCAGGGAAATTGGTTATCAGGTTGAAAAAACGGGCGTTTAAAACTAACACTCTGATTGTTCTAGTTTATAGGGTAGATGTATTAGGGAATTTTCAGTAAACTTCGGCGTATACATTTAAATACCCGTACTATTATGATTAAACGGCATTTATATAGAATTATAGGAGAGGTTACTGAAATGAGATAAACACTTCTAGAAAGATTTGGTTTTTAATCACTATTTTATGGGTGTTATAAATCAACATGCTTTCGTATATACTTTATCGAATTTTCAGATACTGCCTATATGAACGAGAGCAGAAGGACCGTCATATAAACTCATTTTTTTCAGTGTGATATTTCATTTTTATGTATGAGGCCTGTGGCTCTCACGCTTCAATCACAGAATAGTCGCGTATTTATCTCTGGTTCCATTGTTATTCCACAGAGAAAAGAAATAATGAAACAAATCCAAACATAATCGATCTGTCAAATTACGAGTAATATAGCTGCTTTCAATCTTAATCATAATCTAATATCGCCAGTTACTTTAATCACAGTGAGTAACGAAGTCAATATCCCCTAAACTCCCCCGGACCTTGCAGAAATGGCTCAAGCAGCAACTTTGTCCCTGCTACCTGAAAAAAGCCGACATTTGTATGACAAAACCTAGGCAGAATTCATGTCATGGTGCGAGGAGAAGATCGTTTTCAATTATTCTGAAACAGTTTTGTTGGCATACTTCAAGAGTGTTGCAGAAAAGGTATACTTAGAAAGTTTATAGCCAAAGTATTCAATGCTGAAAACAACATTGAACGTTAAAAGGAATATTGATTTAAGCAGATATCACAAAACTGGTGATGTTCATTAAGGGACAAAAAGTGGGTTATATTCCCAAGAAATCGAAAGTTCTCGAGAAAGATCATGTGAAAGAGTTTATAGCAAATGCTCCAGACAGTATTTTCTTGATGTCAAAGGTAAATATAAAACTCAATTAAATTAATTTTCTAATTTTTTCTTATTGTCAAGTGGATATAAAATATGTAACTTAAAATTTTTTATTTGAAGGTCGCTTTGATATTTGGAGTATCCGGGGCATTGCGAAAAGATGTGCTGTATAAGATGCAGATAAATGATGTGCAGGATGTGGGCTCAAAATTTCAATAACAATGAATTCATCCAAAACGCACTCGAAAACGATATTCACTGTGGTGCATAATGAGGAGCGTACACTTTTGAATCCAATCAAGAGATATATGTATATCCTTGAGACCAATTCACACTCCGCACGAAAAGTTTTCGAAATCACCATCGTCAATTGCGAAATTTCTCAAATTAGAACAACCCAATCTGTACACAGGTTTTCGGCGTTCTTCTGCATCTATCCTTTCGGACAATGGAGCATATTTTGCAGCCGTCAAATGGAAATCAACATTTGTTGCAGAAGGGTACATCGAAAACTCGCTGAAAAATAGATTAGTCTTAGAAGACGTCTCCATTCTTTTCCAGTTACAAAATCAAAAGGATGAAATTTCAAACAATTGAAAGTAACTCGACTATTTATTTTCATTAAACGTCAAAAATGGAACACTCCAAATTGAAATTGACAAAATCCTCCCCCAAAGTTAGCCTACTAACCGCGACTTCCTCCCTTATCTTCCCGATAGATAACTCGGCCGCATCAAACCCATCTAATATAGCCGGGCAGCTACAAATGACTTCAGTAACGAGTGTCCAGCGATGCCATCTGTAGGTCCCGTCTTGTGTTTATGGCTTGTCGGACACGGTATTAACACATCTAATATTGTCCCGAACAGGACATTACCCAGATATGAATGACGTGACCGTTTCCAAACTTCTGACCGCAGGAGGCTGATACGACTTTCGGCGAGTTTCATGGCAGGACGCCTGCATCCAGACTCCTACGATGTGCTCCCTATTGGATGGACCTTATGACACGACTTATAAATTAATTAAATGTTAAGACCCCTTCGAATAGAACACTTCAATTGCCGTTTCCGGATTATGACATGGCAGTATACTGTTATCGGAACGATCAAGGACTGGGCAAAAGGGCCTACAGATTCTGATTAGACGGACAAACTCGGTTATAGGCTTTTGTGTTGATAATTTGGGTAGAATATGTTATTTGAGCCACAGTTGAATATACGAAGATTTTTTTTTAAGTCTTCAGTTCCTTTAGATTGGATCCATTTTAATAGTTATTTAATCAACTAGTTTATTTAATGATAGCGATTAATGGTCGAGATATTTACTCACACAAGAGCGGAGCGAGTGTGTTAATGTTCGAGACCATTAATCGCTAGATTAATAAACGAGTCGATTACAAAATTTTTCCGGCGACCTCATTACGAATTAGAAATAAATTATTTATTCAAACAAATTTTATTTAAAATAAATAAATTAAAATTAAAATTTATTATAAAATTTGACAATGAATATCTCGATGCTCACTTTGACATGTTTATATTTCTGGTTCCAATTGAACAATTCGTAAAATTCATAGACGGAATTTCCGAGATGTGACATTCTGAATAGTCCACGTTTACATCGTTACTGACGATTTGCGATAAGAAATGTGTGGAACTGGTGGGAGCTGATATATTAATTACTGGCGATCGATTATCGCATAAAATTTTTCAGCAGTTTCTAATCTATTTTTCATCGAGTTTTCTATGTACCCTTCCTTCTCCTTTCCATTCTCCAAGCCGTTTGATGGCTGCAAAATTTGCTCCACTGTCCGAAAGGATAGATGCAGAAGAACGCCGAAAATCGCCGAAAAATGTTTATCTCTTGATTGTGTACGCTCCTCATTATCCACCACAGTGAATATCCTTTTCGAGTGCGTTTCGGATGAATTCACTGTTATTAAAAATTTCGAGCCCATATCCTGCACATCATTCATCTGAAACTAAACAGCTCATCTTTCCGCAATGCCCCGGATACTTCAAATATCAAAGCGAACTTTAAATAGAAAATTCAAAGAAAAATTTAGAAAATTAATTAGATTGAGTTTTATATTTACCTTTGATATCTAGAAAATACTCTTTTACATGATCTTTCTCGAGAACTTTCGATTTCTTAGGAATATAACCCACTTTTTGTCCCGTAATGAACCTCGCCAGTTTATGATATCTGCTTATATCAATATTACTTTTAACGTTCAATGTTGCTTTCAGCATTGAATACTTTGGCCATAAACTTGCTGAGTATCCCTTTTCTGCAACACTCTTAAAGTATGCCAACAAAACTGTTTCAGAATAATTGAAAACGCACCATGTCATGAATTCTGCGTAGGTTTTGTCGGCTATTTTCAGGTAGCAGGGTCAAAGTTTCTGCTTTAGCCATTTCTGCAACGTCCGGAGGAGTTAAGGGGATATTGAACTCGTTACTCATTGTAATTAAAGTAACTGGCGATATTAGATTAAGATCAAGATGGAAAGCAGCTATATTACTCTTGATTTGACAGATCGATTGTGTTTGGATTTGTTTCATTATCAGTCCAGTTGTTACATTAGTCATATTACTTCTGAATACTCTATATTCGGTTGCCCATACAATCATGCATTAAAATAGAAAGAAGTCGTGCATTAAATTGGGTCATTAATGCATGATTTTGTGAACTTTAAACAGAGCTTTTATTGGGAGGTCGACGGAAAAATGTTTTTCAAAGGTTTCTGAATTTCTCAAAGCAAAGTTACCTCGAGAAAGATAGGGATGACTATCGAAACGGAAAACTTTAGCCGGTCGATCATCAACAACGTAATTGTTTTTATCGAACTGTCTTTTATTGGACAACCCCATAATATTCCCAATACTCCTAATACAATTTATATTCCAAATTTCGAAATATATTTCACAAAAATATTTCCTTCCAACGATATGTCTGAAGCTCTATCTATGATACCAGGTTGTCGGTTACTTAGAATTTTATATCATCTGAATTAGCAGCGATAGCAAATCGAATGCCTTCTTCGATTCCTCACAATCCCTTATATTACATAATCTCCAGTTATGCCCAATACAGGAATAAATTTCCTGGAACAAATCCGACCATCCATTAATCCATGCATCCGATTTCCCGCTCCACAGCCTCCTCGTTCTAACTATCCGCTAGATACACAAACTCGCCTCGAAGCCTACTAGATGGAAATAATTGCCACCAAGTCCCCGCATATATCATAAGGCTCGATTGTACCCCAAGATATGATCCTACTAACTCCTCCAAGAATCTAGAGACGTTGTCAAAAGGCGATTTACGATTCTTAACCCCTTTCTCGGAGGGCCCAAGATGGCCAGATTAGCGTACGATATCAACATTTCCAAACCAATAAGCAGCTGCGAGGACCCGTACCTTAGGCATTAAGTGAGAGATTATTGTCGTTACCATTTGCTCCTTACAATAGTTTCAGGAATTATGTACCTGCTAGCTCTACTTTCCGAATGTGTCCTCTCGCTTCTTGCTACAGTATACTTACGTTGTTATGATTATTTGCTTTCTTTGACATATATATATATATATTCTTTTGAACTTTTGGCTTACAATATTTCGTTAGCAAACAATAAAGCATACAGATCAGGGGTTAGTGACGGGGTGTCATACAATTCGGCGTATCACATAAAAGCCTAGGGAAAAAACCCTTAAAAAAAAACCCTGGCTCCCCGCCTAAGTGTGAAAGTACAAAAATAAGCTGAAATATATTTGGGATTTCTTTCTTCAAGAGTGATCTTCTATTGATGGAAACAGAGACTTCTTCAAGGTGCCCACATCGAATCTGGAAATAAAAAGACAAAAGCAGAAAAAAGAACTGAATATCAAAAATACAAAATTTGAAAGAGATAAAGAAAACTTCTTCAAATTGGCCTTTTTGGATTAACTCGATATTGTGAATCAAGAATTTTTTAACATAACAAGCTAAACCATAAATTTTACTAATTAGATAATCAATTAATACATAACTTTTATTGTTCCTCTTCAACGAAGATTTTTTTTTAGTATCCGTATGTGTCTCTTGAAGGAGAATAATCATTAACATTAACAATAATGCTATTCACTAACGTATTTTCAAATTAAGTCGAAGTAAGTGAAGATACATTACTTAATCAAAGAGCTTGCATCGAGAATCGATAATAAACTAACACTATGGTGTTATATTTATTGTTCTTCAATAAAGCATTCATTCTGGTACCTCAAACAAGACGCCAAATCTCATTACGAAAAGAATTAATGAGTAATAATTCCTCACTTGTATATTCAGGAGACCCTCTAGAGGATGGCTGAACTATTTGATACCTTCTCTGTAGCCTGAAAAAAAATTATTTACAAATTTTAGGTATCTTGAACCACTTGGCTTACTACTACTACCACTATAGTTATTACATTTGGAAAATATATTAATATCTATTAAATATTTTTTAATTATCTCTAATCCACCATACGGAGAGTAAAATTTCAAGGTTAACACATTTAGAAGCCCTCGAAATAAACAGATACAACTCATAAAATATTAGTTTGAATAAACAAACAGATGTTGACCGGTTCCCGTTGTTAAACATCTTATTGAAAAAATCCTAATATTCCTCAATATTTCTTACCCTATTAGGGACGACATTCCGAAAAAGTATTGTAGCCATAAATATAGAATTACTTCACTGAAACCATCATTCAAAATATAAAACCTGATGAACCACAGTATTGGCGAAACAATGATTGTAAAAAACAATAAAAATTTGTGTGAATCTGAATCTTATTATTAATTTAAAATGAATTTTCACCAAGTAAACACCGATACAATTAAATACAGTGACGGCTCGTGCTCTCAAGGAGTGGGTCGGTCAGACCAAGCATATATATATATGTATATATATAATTTAGAAGTAATTTCCTTGGGATTAGAGCACTGGATTGAAATTAGGATATCATCTTTTTTTTTTATTAATACTTTACTACATATGTTTCGGCGTACATTGAGCCTTTTTCAAGTTTACATGTTACAAATACAGTGACAATCATATCTAAAATGTATAACTGTCCAACAATTCATCTTAAAACTTAGTAAAATTAAAATCATATTCATCATGTTGTGAACGCTGTCAATTAGAATTATTCTATTAATGAAAAACCTGTTATCTACTAGAAAACTAATCAAATCACCGTAATTTGATACTACCTCTCTTACACTTGCCATCTGGATCACTCACATTCAACTTGTAACCGAAAACGAACGAAAATTCGTACAACCCTAAACCCTACACACTTACATCTTACTCCAAACTACTGACCTAGTGAACTGAACTCTGATAATCAACGTGTAAACACACGCAATGCAATTCTCATATACCCCCTCCCCAAGGGTATCTTGGCCGACCTAGTCTTTGAAAAATAAGTCGTGGGTTGCTGTTTTGCTATTTACAGTTACTAAGAATGAATTTTTATGGTCAGAAAATCACAAAATTTATTCCATACAGTACGAATACACTTTTTTCTGAAATAAAAATAATATTCAAGTACTTATGATAATAGTCATTTGAGATTTGAGGGTGAAAATTTCAATTATTAGCAGGATACGTGACAAAATTTTGAATACATAATGATTTATCTTTTTATCTTTCTATCTCAAATTTAGGATAAACATATGAAGATGTCGGATATTAAATTACAATTTTTAATTTGATATTTGAAATAAACATCGATAATAATAAACAATTTCACCCGCCTGCCGTTCCACATAGGGACGGCCGACGGCCAAGGGTTCTCGGCCGACCTCGCAAGTGTCACAGTCGAGGTATTGTAGAGTTCCATTAATAGGAACTTCGAGCGATGTATGTGTTAGATGAAATCATAAACTGAAAGCTGTGGCTCGGCTGGCTGAGCTACGTTAGTACGTATAATGACAGATGCGGGAACTTGGAATAAAAATTATTTGAGGTGTTTGACCGAAATAATGTGTACTTCGATGTGTTGAGTGGAAATATGAGATATATAGAGGGCAGAGGAAAAGATACTAAGGGAATTTCTGGAGATTTAAATATCGCTATAAATTTTTCAAATAAGTTTCGATTAAAAAAATATATATTTTCACCTTCTTTTTATCGGTTGCGTTTGGGTCGGCCCGGCCGACCCTGCCTACCCTGACGAGCCGTCACTGATTAAATAAATAGTTAAAATTAACGCAGTGGTCAAAGGCTCCCCCTGCCGATTTACTTATAATTTATTCAATGTTCGTATAAATTGCTAATAAGATTATTCAGCGAACAAGCACGCAAAAGCTGCTGAACTCACTACGCTACTTTTCAACATTTTTCAAAACGCTATCGGATCTATATATTTATGAATGCGTTACCCTACATCCTGCTGTCACTCATCTCAGTCCTCATGTTTATCTGGCCTCCTGCTACTCAAATAGGGGACTTAGAACTGATGATTTACAGGCTAAGTTCAAGTTTATTCGGGAACAGTCTAGAGACGAGTTGGTTTATCCCTTGTCCGGAATATATTATATTAGTATACTCTGAGATGATTTGCTGTTTACCAGGAACGGCGCTAATTACCTTTAGTGGTGAGAGAAAGCTTATTTACAACCTTAAGGAGATTACTCAGATGGCCTCCTAATGTTGGACAATAATCGTGTTGTTTGTCGATGAGACGAAATTCGAGACGAATTCGCAGTAAATACGTTCTCATCAAGAAAACAAGTGGACTGTACCTTTTATATGGAGCTATTGTACTTTCAAGGGAGAAGTCCATTATATCGTACTGCCATTTAATTGTACCATTCCTAAATTTTCCTTTCCATGTGTATTTTCATTTACACTAGTAAAAAACCCTATCGCCACAATCTATTTGAAAGTGTTAATGTTCGAGACCATTAATCGCTAGATTAATAAACGAGTTGATCACAAGATTTTTCCGTCGACCTCATTATGAATTAAAAATAAATTATTTATTCAAATAAATTTTAATTCACTGTTATTAAGAATTTCGAGCCCATATCCTGCACATCATTTATCTGAAACTCATATATATATATATATATATATTCTTTTGAACTTTTGGCTTACAATATTTAGTTAGCAAACAATAAAGCATATATAACAGGGGTTAGTGATGGGGTGTCATACAATTCGGCGTATGATATAAAAGCCTAGGGAAAAACCCCAGTAAAAAAAACCTGACTCCCCGCCTAAGTGTGAAAGTACAAAAATAAGCTGAAATATATTTTAGGGACTTCTTTCTTCAAAAGTGGTCATCTATTGATGGAGACAGAGACTTCTTCAAGTTGCCCACATCGAATCTGGAAATAAAAAGACAAAAGCATAAAAAAGAACTGAATAACAACAATACAAAATTTGTAAGATATAAAGAAAACACCCTCAAATTCGCCTTTTGGATTAACTCAATATTGTGAATCTAGAATTTTTAACATAACAAGCTAAACAGTAAATTTTATTATGGAAATAATCAAATAATACATAACCTTTTATATTTCCTCTTTCACGAAGATTTTTTTTAGTATCCGTATGTGTCTCTGGAAGGAGATTAATCTCAACCATAGTCCTTTGCTAGTTTAGAAATATAATCACTCTTGTCCTTAGAAATACCCTCTATATTCAAATCTAATACACAAAATTTGTCGCCAATCTGCAAGGAGGATTTTTCGAATCGGGTCTTGCGGTCCAAGTGATGATTTTTCAGATCTTCTGATGTTTGAAGTCTGCTATGGAATCCATTCAAAGGGAAATCATCATCCATAGTTGGGGAAGGTGGTGATATAACACTTATTTCATTGAAAAATTAGCAGAGGAAAAATTATCGACTCACATTTATTATGAGTTATGTCCTAATGAATAAACTTATATAGCTCATTTTTTCGCAATGCCCCGGATACTCCAAACATCAAAGCGACCTTCAAATAAAAAATTTAAAGTTACATATTTAATATTGGAAAATTAACTTTAGAAGAGAATTCCAATGGGAATCAGTGATTTGAAGTGTTAAGATTCAATAACAATTCTTTCAAATCTACAATATATACCCTTGAAATTATACCAATTCATTTTATTTACTTGCAGAGCCATACGTTCGACCTCAACTTGGCTATGGTAAGCGGACGCCAATTTTCAACATAGTACCTAGGCTTTGACGCCTTCGCATTTGTATGATAGTCCAAACTGCGCATGCGAATACCGTGTTGGGAAACTCGAATCGCTCATTTCAAAATTCTGAGGGAATGTCATATATATCGAAATGCACTGGTGTATATTATGCTTGACGGATTGTTCACAATATTACAAAAATACACGTACACAACCATCATGAGGTTATTCCCCGAAATAATTATATTACTTGTCAAGTTTACCTGAAAAATGCTCGCCAAATTTATAAAGCGATGATACAGATCTTTAAGTTTTGCGCATGCGAAGTAGTGATGGCCCTACACATTCAATATCAATTCAGTGCGTTTGAAATGACATTCACAATATATGTCTAATATATATGATCATTTAAAAATCTCAAATCTTAACCTCTTTCATCGCAGAATATAAGTTTTTGTCACAAAATTTGTGGTTCGATAGTATGGCATCACGGTCACCTCATGTCAACTGAAAATGATCATAGATTGACTTAATTATGCAAATGAACATCCTTTCAGATACTCGAATTGATTTGACATCTCTGTTAAGATGACAGTTGTGTGAGTTGACATGAGTTTTGATCAGTGTTTCAGAAACCAGCCGCTAATGTCTCAGATTATTGAACTGTGTTCAATTTCGTTCTAAGTTATGACCGTTCGTGTACAGACTATTTCAGCAATCGAACCATCACACCCAATGTGCAACCAAAATCTAGATTTTCAGCCCTATCGTTAATATCGCTCCATTGTTTCTCACGTGACAGAATTTGACAACAAATTACGATGTTCAATTCCGAATTCAACGTTAATTACTATAATTAATATTTCATAAGTGTCATTATAATGGGAAATGAAATTTATTATAGGTATTCATCAACATAAACAGAGAGCACTCTCCCACTATTACGATTATGACTTATTGGAGGGAACAGTACCTGAATATAGAACCATGGGTCTGATGACCTTTTCATAAAATTGCTGAATTTATTCTCACTTCATGAGATTTATTATTGCTGATGTTTACGAACGAGTATTTCAGATGTAATTATTATTATATTCTAAATTAGCATCATTATCATAGCCATAATAACAGGCATGATATTTTCATTTTCCACGAATGATGTCAATTGGAAACTTTGTATGCCATTGAGCTAGAATTATTTGACAGAAAGATCATCATTGGTTTGATTTTTTTTTCAAATTGATTATCCTGAATTCGAGATTCTCCAATGGAGTGATTATGATAGTAATGTTCTATTACTATCAAATAATCGAGTTTCTGGGAGGTTTTATTGAAATACTTCATTTCTGTACCATTTTCCGGAAACTTATTTTTTTCTGACTTCAAAAATGTGCAACATCGTATGGTTTGCATAAACATACGTGATAGAAAATAGTCAAAAACCTATTTTCATCTGACTCTCAATATTTTCTATGGTTTCAATTGTCGATAATCACAAAAAAATTCAGCATCCTATAATTATCAGTCTCCTTCTAGTAGTCTTTTCATGATCCTTCTCCAAGATCAAAGAATAATGGACTGTTGTCAAAGAGATGACGATAATTTGATTTAACATGGAAGTTTCAAAAAGAAAAGATTAAAAAAAATCAAAAAGCACTGACGTGAGGTCAGATTGCTTTGGCGCTCTTATTGAGCTACTTGCGAGTAAATATTCAAACCATAACAAATCTATAAGCACTCTGATCAGGTGAACAATAGTCTTTTCTCGTACTATGGGACAATGTGATGCAAATATGAACGCTTAATGAATGAACAAACCTATATCTCAAATTAAAAATATCTACTCATAATTTTCCCCAAGTTTTGTTCGAAGCTATAATTCCCTTCCCCTAAAAACTTACGACAGTGCTTTTCTGAATTTTGACAACGTATATTATTTCAGCCATCGAGATTGAATTATATCTCTATGATTTCGCGTTATGAAATATTTTGATTAATATTACGCCAACTGACACTGATTATTGTGCCCGGCATTTGTCAATCGAATATCGATCTGTGATGGCCATCGTTCAGAGAAAATCACCGGGACTTCATGTCATTTCTCTTTTCTCTTGAGTTAATGAAAAAAATGATCATATCTTTAGATGGAATAAAGCTACGACAATGGAATTTGAGGATAAGTAAGATATCGATCACCTCAATATATTCACGAATTTTTATTGAAATCCAAAAAATATCTTATGAGATAGTGGGTATTGAAAAATTGTTTTTTTTTGGAATTTTTTGAAAATTTTCTAGTGCGACGATTTCTGCGAAATTTAGCGAGCAGTTTTTTTTAGCCTCCCTCAACAATATTTCAAGTATTAACTTGATCGGATGGATATTCTAGTAGTTATTCAGAAAATTTAAAATTTAAGATGCTCATAATTACTGAACCATCTGACGGATTCGGCCAAATAACGAATTTGATATTTGGACGATTAACCTATTCTGAAAATAAAAACAACAATCGATTGAGACCATTTTCCTCTCGATATTCCAAAATTACAGACATTTGGGCAAAATACACTCTGTTCGGGTGAACAAGAGCGTCAAAAAGTATAGAATACATGATTAAGAACACACTGTATTGCGTGTCATAGGTATTGTATCCACAAATCCCAATATTTCGAGTCGTCAGATAGAAAGAAAAACTGGTATAATTAGAAGGCGAGCTTTGAAAATATCGAAAAAAAATAAATTCCGATCCTATACTTATAGGTTACAATCTGTTCTTCGACCTAGAGATCCTGATACTAGAGCAGAATTTTGCCACTGGTATTTGGAAAAACAAGAAGCAGACCCGTTGTTTTTTGGGAAAGTTATATGGTCGGACGAAATTCACATAAATAGCGCTGGGATATTCAGCAGACACAATGAATATTTTTGGTCAGACAATAATGCCCATGTTACTGTTGATGTTCCTCGTCAGGGAAGGTTGGGGTTTAATGTATGGTGTGCTATTAAGAAAAACCATATGTTGACCTATCCTATTTACGATGGAAATTCAAACAGTCAATATTATGGACAAATAATTGAGCAGCACATTATTGGAGAATATTTGGACAATTTACGTCTTATCGAGGGATAAAATATTCCAGCAAGATAATTCTCCACCCAATAGCAGAGATATATGTGACAAATTAGACAGCAATTTCGGCAATAAATGGATAGGAAACCAAGAGCGCATAAGATGGCCGGCTCGTTCACCGGATTTGTCACCGTTGGATATTTTTTTGGCAACATTAAAAATAAACTTTGTGGAAATGATCATACAAACATAAATGAACTCAGAGAAAATTTTCTAAATTGTTTGAACATAGTTTCAAATATTCATCTATTAAATACTGTACGAGGTATAGAGAAAAGTTGTCGACTCTGCATCTGCATCATCGATTTGATCTTCATTCTAAGTTATTACCAGTTGACTAATTGTAATCTTTAGTAGACCTTGAAATATAATTTTCCTTTGTTGTTTTTCTTAGTGAATTGATGATTTAAATTATATCCATATGCGTTATTTCATATGCGAAATAGACTGGTACTTGTGCGTGAATTTATTCGAGAGCCACAAAAATATTCTGCTGTATCCATCTAATTATAACTATATGAATTGAACGATGGATCATGTGGATCTTTTCGTTATTTCGTGATCCATTTGAGTTAGAAAAAGTTGAAGGTTATGAAATAATTCGAAATGTTCGAATTTTGTAGAAATTAATTGAAAGCATAGAAATAATGAGATTGACGGAAGGATAGGGCTATTGTCATAGAAGGCTACATTCTGTGCTCATCAACAGTTGAAACAATAAATATACTGAGACACAAGTAATAAAAAGATTTTGACCATTTTATCATTATATTTATAGAAACCATACGATTTCTGAAATCAGAAAAAATTAATCTTTCAGAAAATGGCACAGAAATATAGTGTTCATATTTAAAAAAAACATAACTTCGGGTCATAGCTTCGTAATCAGAAATGGTGCAAATAGAGAAGCTTGCCACTGGATTCTACGTAAAAATTTCTCCAAAATGATTCAATTTCAGAGCTCTACCATCAGTATTAGCGGAGATATAAATTTTTTTGGATATCACCATTTTTCCAATTTTCACTTATAACTCGAAAACAAAAGAAGGCAGCGAAAATGGATACTCCTCTTGATAGTTTATCAGAAAAAAGGGGTATCAGATTTTGTCTGTCTCCTTTGGTTTAAAAGTTGAAGTACTAAAACATCGAAATATGCCCACCCTGTACTCCAACTTGTTACTTTCGATGCGACGGATCACAGATGTGAATTATTAGTTGGTAGGTTATAACTGGGTATTCATAGAATAAAAATCAATAGGGAAATTTCTGGAATACCTTGCCCAAGGAAATCCTATGGGGTTCGCTTATAGTCAGAAGCAACTGTATTCTTGATACACTTTATAGCTCATGTGTCATCTCCGCACAATAGTAGTCGGTATGCGCAGGGTGTTGATAATAGTGTTTATAGCTTGTACGATGTTAAGTCTAGCAATTACCATCACTTAGGCCTTCGATATTTCACCCCAGTATCGGCAATTGTAGTTCCGCAAATAGTTCGAGCAATCTTAGAGCCACTTAACAACAGTTGCAGACTTGAGCTATGCCTATTGTTGAAGCAATGAAGAGTCTAATCAGGGTTGTACAGAGTGGATAATTGAAATCACAACAGATTAACGCAGTGTGTTATATTCAAAAGGATTACGTATCTTTCCAAAAGTATCTATTGAAGGCAACTTTATACATAATATTTATTGAGAGATCAGTCAGACGCTCGAAAGCAGGATTCATAATCTTTAAGATTTTTTCGATTTCATACATTCATTTCATCATTTCACAGATGAAGAAAAAAATCCTATTAAATTAAATTTTTACGGAAACTATTGAGGCAGAATAAATTAAATTCTGTAGATCAATATAAGGTCATTTAAGGTACATTTCTGAAATACTTTCAAATTTTCAGTGTTGCCTGATGTTCCAGAAGTGACAGTACCATCATTGTCATTGTCATTAAATGGCCGTGAATCAATTTCATGTGCCTTAATCTGATTCTTCGAATCAGAATCTTTTTCTGTCATCTGAGAAGATTGGCTCTGAGTAAAAAAAATCTTGTTATGTCAAAAAAGTACCGGCATTGAAAGAAGTCAAAATACACCTGGATATAAGTTGAGAAGTCTATTTCCGTTCTGCCAACAATTGAGTTAAACGTAAGTTCATTACGGTAGTAACATAAAGACACCGGAGAACGGTGTTCATTCAGTATGCAAACGCATTCAACTCGAATCAAACAAGCGAAAGACTCAATGAAATATGAAGCCATAAATCCCGATCGGACTCAAATGAGCCACAAAATCAAATCGAATCAATCTCGAATGCTGACCTGTGAAAATTTCAATACGAATAACTCTCCGTGAGAGACTGAATCAAAATCGTTGATCGAGGCCCCCGCCTCGGTCGATGACGGTGGTAATATGAGTTAGAGCCCAAACCGTTCATCCATTTTGATATAGTTGCTGCGAGAGATGGAATAATAACTCACGCCAATTGCAAACGCCATTTACTTTATTTATGTAACGTGATTCATCATCTACTTTGATTAGTTTATGGCCTTTATGGCGTAGTCTGTGCGAATCTCTGGGAATGCTGATCGGTGCCTTGTAGGGGACCCCTGAGCTTTCGAACTCCCTTGTCCCTTATAAGTGAAGACAGACATCCATGTCCAGCGGTGCGCCAACAATTGGATGCTGATCACAAACATATTTGCATTCACGTTTTGATTTATTGAGGCTAATTGGAACTAGTGATGGTTGAACCGATGAAAAACTTTTGAAGGTACGGGTTAGAGGGTATAACAACAAATGCACATTCAGACAAGGAACCAACAAAGAAGTTTCAAGAATATATCAACAGAGTTTTGAAACTGTCGAAGAATAGTACAAGTATTACTCAAGTTGATTATAAAGCCCTAAGCAGTTTCAATAGTTCACCACCTAGACTCTATAGTTAAGGTCAGTATGCACCAGTGACCCTTAAAGTATCATTTAGCTAAGTGCCGCTTAAACTTAAAGATCTCTTATATTTATATCCAGTTGCACGACTTCAACTTAACACACACTGAAGTAAGGGACGCTTAACTATTTCGATCTGATGATGTTTCAGTATTTCATTCTGTTCAACTTTTCTCTAGTTCAATAAAGCCATTTCATAGGCTGACCGGGATATTTGATGTTCTGCGTATATCAACAAATGTTGATATATATCCATCGTGCTGTGGTCGAGCTCTTTGTTTATGAATTAGTTTGTGAATAAAACAATATGAACCCGAGACTATTCATCAAAATTTAGTGTTCAGCTTTTTTAAAACAAACTTTACCGTTGTGGTAACAGCCAATTCCAGGTTTTACCCATTTTACCCATTTAGAGAAAATTCTAATCGGTGTTCTATCAACGTCAGTAACTGCAAGGAGTCTGTCTTGTTAAGCGAAATTATTGAAAGAAAGATAACTCGTCCACTCAATAGAAGTATGAATTTCATTCGTATATACGCTCAGGAAATCCTCTTTTCACAATTTATACTATTTAAAAGTCGTCACGAAATACATCAAATCCATTATAGAAGTCCTTGATAAAAATTATTTGCGTTTTTTGAAGTAAACATTTCCATTTTAATCAATGTTAATGTCAAATTCATTCGAAAACCACAACAGAACCATTTATTTCAGGTAAGAATCTCGCTTTTAATTAGTTATTTGGTCACACATGAACGCTGAAATTTAAGGTCCGCTTCAGACATTTAAGTGCTGCTCAACAGTTGGTGCAACGCAATTTAAGTTGAGGGTTCGTTTAAAAGGAATAAATGAGCTGTTAAATCTATGATCAACTGTCATTTGAGTTGCATGAGGGATGGTTTAATTTGAACATCCGGTCAGTTAACACAGTGGTCTAATATTTCAGATAAATTGTATGCCAAGTGGTTTCCAAAAATACAAAACCACTGAAAATATATTTTAAATCACCAAAGTAACTGTACGGAATAGAATCTGAACAAAATAACAACACGCTCACTAAAGCTTTTGAGTGGCCATCGAAAACGAAACTACAGAACATTGCGAATCTCTCGGTACCCTATTCAAATTTATAAAAAATGCCCCAAATTATTCGTCTCAAAGTAAGAATCGAAGATTCGAATGCTCGATGCTGTCATTCGATTGAAATCGGTCGCACTTATTAATTCAGTTAGAAAATTAATCGAAATGGTTCTATAGAATAGAATTTTATTGATCCTCTAAGACATACAAATATGTATAGGACATGTTAATAATGAGAAAATGAACAAAAATAAATTATTCTGTACAAAAGTTAACATCCCCCAAGAATTCACCCATTATAACGGTGGAATAATGTATGTATTATTAATTATGCCATATTCGTGTTCTGAAAAAGTTCAATATAATGCTAGTAAAGTCATTTAGAGGTTTGAGAAGCTTCGATTCCTAAGGATCATTGTTTTTGTGAAATTTGGATTTGAATATATAAAGTATTTCATAGGACAATTTTTTGCAGGTTCGAAATTCTGGTATGATGATAAAAGAAGACCTTGTTTACCGATAAATATATTTACCTGATTATGTAGCCATATGTATTCAAGTGATTATATTTGGTAGTACAGTTTCAAGTGGAACAGGATTGTGGATGGAATTAAACCCAAGGAAAAGTGTCAGTTTGGTTATTTTTCATTCAAGATATTTGGACTTGTACTCGTATGAGGTATAGAGGACAAGGGCTTATTGAAAGACATACATAATCTGTATATATATTCTATCGAACATTTGGCTTACAAAACAAATAGTAAGTAGGGGTTGGTGACGGGGTGCCATACAATTCGGTGTATGACATGAAAGCCTAGAGAAAAAAACCCCAGTAAAAAATGTTCTGGCACCCCGCATAAGTGTTATTATGTGTACAAAAATGAGCTTAAATATATTTGAGGGACTTCTTTCTTCAAAAGTGGTCTTCTATTAATAAACACAGAGGCTTCCTCAAGTTGCCCACATATAATCTGAAAATAAAAAGACGAAAGCAGAAAAAGAACTGAATACAAAGAATACGTAGCAAATATGTTTGAAATTTATAACCTATTCCAAGTGTTTCGATATTCTCGCAACAATGGACAGTTCTTGGAATTTGGGCCAACGGCCGTTACTTCCAAGAAAGCCTTCTGTCGGACGAAATTTTGGATATCCCTAAATTTAGCTACCTGAACTTTGTACACGTCCGACCTCTTTTAATCAAGTAAATTCTCTCTCTACACCTCTCAAGGTGGTAAGTACTCCTACAAGTAAATTCATTCTCTCTAAAGACGCTCTCGTGCACAGTACTTCAAGTAAGTTCTCTCTTTATCAATTTACTTTTCACGAGTCCATAACGGCACTCAGAACTACAAGTTCCTCTTAAGATCTCTCAAAACAATCTGTTTTCGAGTCAGTTTGCTACCCTAGTTCATGTGTATGTGAATTACTCAGTTGAAATTCTCTACGTAAAAGAAAAAGGTTGTGAATTGTGAATCTGTGAAGCAATTACATATCGCCAAGGCACAATTCATCAGTGGAAGTTTGAGAAGCTTTATCCAAAGCGCCTGCACCTTATTCTGAGAAATCTACCCTCGACGATTGAAGCAGAGCTTTGGTGAACTCCAAACAACAAATAAGGTCAGATCTCTTTATCATTTTATATTACCAGAAGTGTCCTAGATTGAGCAGAGAACTTCAAATCCTTGGTTATTATAGACACCTAAAAACTCTTTCTGTGAGTGTAAACTCAAGTGCCGAACATTGTGTAACTACTTTTATCTGTGAATACATATTTCTATTATAACTACAAACTTGTTTTTATTCACCTTGCAAACATCTTTTCTACCAAAGACAATTTTTGGATCTACTGTTTTAGTATAACCAGCGACTCAGGAAGTCCGCTGCCCTTTATTAAGCGGGTGATTATTATTATTTCTAATTTTGTACCCGCACACCAAGAAAGAATCGTAAACATCCTGAATAGCCCTAAACCATCTCGAAATATATATATGGGCTAATTATTGATGAGATGAGGTATTGTTTCTTCTGCATATCCATATTCACAACTTGTGCATGGAACTGAGTTCCATCTGAATAGCATGCTATTTGTACCATCATGACTGGTTCCCAAACGTTTAAGAACTATTCAAATTGTTCTTGGAAGATCAAAATCCAGAATTTTTTCAAAAGGATCAGAAATGAGATCTTTATTGAACATTTCATGAGAGTTCCACTCAATCTTCCGAAACTGAGTTGAAACCAAACTTGAGGAAAACTGTGAGTATATATTTTTAATTTGAGATCTAGATTTGTTTATTCTCGTGGCGGTTTTCTTAGTATCCCAAGTACAGAAAACGACTCTAGAACAAACGAGCAAAAGGTTCTTACTTCATTTCAGTACTTTTCTAGTTTTTTTTTTCAAATGAACGACTAAAAAAACACTATGGTCCAAACCCCAAAGATCTCTCATATCTCGTGATTGTTCTTCATAATCCCACGTACAGCGTTTATTCCGTTTCATTAAAGACATCGTTATATTCAAAGCGGAAAGTGTCGTCCATTCCGATTAGAATGATCATGAAAAAATCACATAAGAGTTAACGAGAGACATTAAAAGAGGGTTGTGCTGCAGTATACATATTTTATATTTTATTGAAATTGGTCTGCGCTTTCCACGAAGTAGAAATGAAACGAAGCATTTGTCCGTTCTTAATTAAACAATATTGTTTTGCAGTGAGGTCTTCGTTAACGAGTAAATATGTTTAATAAGCATATCAGCGTTAATCGTGATACAGATGCAATTTCGTCCCTTCATTTCAGCTCACCATCTCCGGTTACTAAGGCAGGGAATAAATCCTTAGAGATCTACTCTGAATCTAATCGTTTCCGTGCTTCTTTGATCGAAAGCATAAATTTTTCTATATAATAAATTCGGAGTAAAACAACATTTAAACAAAGAATGTGGTTCAATTGAAATGTAGAAAAGTACTGATGTGAGGTCAGAAGCTTTTGAGCGCTTGTCTTAAAGTGTTTTTCAATCTATTATAATAATATGATGCATAGTAAGGTCTAGCGCCTAAACCAATCAACCGATTTGCATAAAATTTTTTTAAATTAACGGTAGGCGTCTGAACTGATGCAGAAAAATAATAACAAGTGCCAAACGTCTATAATTTCTCTAAAAAACACAAAAAACTTAAAAATTAAGGGTGTTTGGCATGTTTTCGCTGTAGATGGCGCCACCGCTCAACAAATTTTAACTCATATGGGCTTTAATTTCTTCTTCTTGCACTCCAAGTCACCATTACCGTCATATAACTCATTAAAAACATTTGTGAATTTGATTAACTTTATTTGTATTTAAATTATAACATGTGATTTATAAATCATATGGTAACATTGCTAGAAGAGGAAAAACACTTTATTGCAGTTGTTTTATGTAGGCTCAATTCAAAAGGGTGAAGTGAATTTTAATTAAACCAGGGTATTTGAAGACTTTAAAAATCGATTCCATTTTTTTGCAGTGGAACTCGATTTGTTTATTCAGACCCATTTAACAATGTCACAAATCGATTTTTTTGGTCAAATTATATTGCTGAAATAAACGAATATACCAAAGAAAGTCAAGATACATCTAAAAAAACAAATTGTTGACTGGATTCGAAGATTTTAAAACTCATATGATCTTAATTTGAAGCATTCCTATGTTAGAATAGATATAATTTGATGGACCCTGAAAGTCTGAAGCTATAAAGAACTAGCTCTTCATAAAGACAAGTCTTCAATTCAACAGGTCCTGACAGATACATTACCTATTTTAACGGTCATGAGAATATACCGAAGTACCTATGTTACTGAAGGATATCTTTTTCTCTATTTCTTATGGAATATTACTCTGGATAACATATTAAACAAGGTGCTAGACATCATTAATAATGAATATAGCAAATGGCAATTCAGATGTTGTAGTGAATGTAAGACAAAAATTGTTCAGTGTGTCACGGTTTCAAAATTCCCGCTCCAGTTAGTATCTGCAAACCGAACTGGTGGCGTTAGTCGCAGTTGTTTACCAGCTTATCTCGTACGTTTCGATGGTCGCCGTTGTCGGTGGTCTTAGTCTGTGCATGTGACGTAGGTTGTCAATTACATCGTTCTTCCCGCATTTTTGGTTGAAATGTCCTGGAGTAATTAATCGCAATTTTGCGGATCTGAACAGGATTTTAACTGAAGCCCTGAGAGAAATCTTATCATGTTGGTTTGGTTTGTTCGTTGGTGAGATTTTTGCGCTTTAGCGGAGTGGCGTATTTGTTTGGAAAAACGACGTGGGATTGGTGGGTTAACCTATGTTTGTCACGAGGTATTTTAGATTTTTGTTCGTATTTTTAGCATCATTCTGCTTCGAATTGGGAATTATTATTGTACCGTTGCGAGGTACCGCAGATTCTGAACTGTCTTTGAAGTCTTCGAGCTGTTTGTCTAGGCTGTTGTTGAATTGCCGTCGAGCTGCCGTGGGAAATGTCTTTGGGGACCTCCACCAGATTTCGCCATCTAAGATACCACACCTGTCGTCTACCCAGTGCGAATTACTGTGAGAAATTGATAATTGCTCTATATTCTTTCTACCAGCCACTACCTCCCGCTTGTGTGATCGGGCTCGTTTGGCATCCTGAGAGTGCGTTCGTTATTTTCTCTCTTTTGCGACCCTGAGATCTTTAGTGTACTTTCCTCTTTTTTTTTCTTTGTATTATCATAAAAGAGAGTGGCGCCCCTTTATAAGTAGTCTCAGCTCTAGAGCTAGCCGAGGAGGTACTTTGTGCACTCTCTGGAGCCGAGTGGGTTTGGTGACAAGTGGTTAATTTCATCTATTAGTTTTTAGTGGTGGAACCATAGACTGGAGAGATTTCCCCAACCTTTTAAAGAAATATTAATATAGTCAGAAAATATGGCAACATTGAACAAATCTTGTTATTGAATCATTTCAGCACAGAGTTGGATTTGGGAAAATCAGAAAATTTGGACAAAATAATATCGATTTAATTCCTTTCAACTTCAAATATCTCAAGAATGGTGCAATTTAGGAGGAAAGATGGGGAATGATTTTATCTGCAAAAAAGACTAATGATTCCAGGAAGTACAAGATACGGACCTTTAGTTCAACGATATTTGTTTTTCATGCAATTTAACCAATCTGTAGAGTAGTAGTGAGAAACCCACAAGAAATGGAATGAATCTAACGATGCCAAAATATGCATGACTGTTATCAAAAACCTTCTACAAGAGATCATTTCAATTGATATCGTCGTTTGAATATTACAGGTGAAAATGCAATTTTTTTATGAAATTTCAACACCCTATATCATTTGAACTGGGCCAAATTTGGAAAAATGTTATAGGAAGAAAGTGTTTCTTTTGACGTAAAGAATCTATGGTTAAAATTAACGCAGTGGTCAAAGACTCACCCTGTATACTTTATGAATCAGTAAAAAAATACAATCAAAAGACTAAAAACCGTGTTATCTATTCAAGTCAAATCTTGCTTTACTATTCCGCATCACCTAAGCTGCGATTTAGAAGCATCTCCCTTACCCTAATTCTCTTCATCTGTCCAGAACACAGAAGTTGTATCTGTATTACGTGGCGCGTCGCCGTCGTCACACTAGTAATTTGATTCGCTTAACCGTTGTCAAAAGGACGGGACACTTGACGACACGTGACGTCACTAACTCGATCAGCATGAGCGCGAAAGGGTGCGGACATGGTCCTAGCCGCAAACGTCCCGTCACATCCTAGACGTGTTTATTGCAGGAGATGTTCCTGCTATATGCACTGTAAATGTTGTCTGGAGGTGTTCTATTTTTAAATTGACGGGAATATGGCTTCTAACTCGATGTCTGTTCCTGTTAACGGTCAACTGTGACCTGGGGGTCAATAATTGAATGGGTCACATAAATAAGGAATTTTTGTTTAGAATTGTCCCGACTGTGCGATTCTTCATTAAGAAAGAAATATATTAGAGAAAATAATGTTGTTTAAAACTAAGGTTATTTATTTATTATATTGTCCGGACGCTTTAACACGTATTTTGATAGATAGATAGATAAATACCTTTATTTCAAATTATATTCCCATACAGAAAATCACAAAATGAAACAGTGTCATAAATAAATACTACAAAAGAAAAACAATCAACTTGCACCCAAATAATCTTCAAGACTATATGGCTCCAGCTCTACTAAAAATTTTTTGTCCTAACTTTAAACTGTTTGTAATTACTAATAGTTTTGAAATGGAATGGTAATTTATTGAAGATCTTAATACACATATAGGATGGATTTTTCTCAGAGAGAGATAATCTATGATATGGAAAGTTAATGTTTGCTGTTCTTGTGTTGTAACTCACATTTGTATTATTTGTTAGAAACACAGCTTTATTTTTATATAAATATATTAAACATTCATGGATGTATAATCCGTAAACCGTCAAAAATCCCTGTTGTTTGAATTTTCCTCTGCATGTTTCCTTGAAGCGCTCTGTTTCCATCAATAGAAGACCACTCTCGAAGAAGGAAGTCCCTAAAATATATTTTAGCTTATTTTTGTATTTTCACACTTAGGCGGGGAGCCAGGGTTTTTTTATGGGTTTTTTTCCTAGGATTTTATGTCATACGCCGAATAGTATTACACTCCGACACTAACCCCTGATCTATATGCTTTATTGTTTGCTAACTAAATATTGTAAGCCAAAAGTTCAAAGGAATATATATATATTCAGCTGAGTTAAAAAGTTATAAGTATTTTAAGTTTTCACCTCTGTAGTCCAGTTTAGTTTGAATGAAAATTACCTTTCACAGCACTGTTGAATCTGAATTATTTAAAAACATTATTTTCCTTCTAAGAAATGATTCACTCACTCTCGTTTCATCAGATGATCATATCGATTTGATTCCTTTCAACTTCAAATATCTCAAGAATGGTGAAATTTAGGAAAATAGATGAAAAATGATTTTATCTGCAAAAAGATCTGTACAGTAGTAGTGAGAAACCTACAAGATATGGAATAAATCTATTGATGCCAAAATATGCATGACTGTTATCAAAAACTTTCTACAAGAGATCATTTCAATTGATATTGTAGTTTGAATATTACAGGTGAAAATGTAATTTTTATGAAATTTCAACACCTTTTGAACGAGGCCAAATTTAAAAAAATGTTGTAGGAAGAAAATTTTTCTATGGCGTCAAGAATCTATGGTTAAAATTAACGCAGTGGCCAAAGACTCACCCTGTATGTATAAGCAAATTATACGTTGAACATTTTCGAAATAGAAAAATCAAATTCTCAGAAGATGGTACAGAACTAATGTGTTCTTATTTAAAAAACTTTGAGTTATAGCTTCGTTATTAAAAACGGTGCAGAAAGGAGAAGCACGGCACTGGATTTTGCGTAAAAAAGTGCCTGTATAATGTTTCAATTTCAGAGCTTAACCATCACTATCAGCGGAGATATAATACTTTTTTTTGATATCACCATTTTTCCAATTCAATCAAAGTTGTAGTGCTAAAACATCGAAATATGCCCACCATGTACAATTATGTATCTCTATAGATGTTTTTTCTAGTTTTGCATACCCATTCGTCAAACGACAATCGATGAATCTCAATGAAACAATTTATATACTCAAAAGGTACACTCATATTTTCAAACGGAAAAAAACTCTGTTTTTTTTTCAAATCACGCAGTTCATTGAAGAAGCACGCGGAAATATCGTAATAAATTTCCCAGATGGCGACACCTGGAACACACATAGATATTCCAGAGACAAGTCTCGCCCTATTCGAATATTATGTATAAATCAAAGGAGTTCCTCTCTCATATTAGGGGTTTGGATTACAATAATGGCTTTGTAGCCGAGGACTACGTCATTTGATTGAAGTTATCAGGGCTATATTTTACTCTGAATGTCGCACGTTAGCCAAGTTATAATTGTGCAAGTGTACAGATCCTGAAATAAACTACCCGGGGTTTTATATCCCTTCAGCGAAATATGTCATCCCACGAAGTAGCATCTCTACTATACCGAGACAGTTTCGAGAATTTATGGATGGTTGATCATTACGAATTTCAAATTTCCGGTAGTTCCTTATCTTCACTCACTTGCTCTTTCCAGAGGTTCCAAGGTATAAATTTATTCTATACCTTTCATTAGACTTTCGCCACATACACACCAATGTACATTGTAACTTGACAATTAGCAACTCCAGATAATGAGCATGAGACTCTACTACTAATTCTCTCAAGAGGGGCTAAATTATCCTAGCAACGAACTCCCCTCGATTTTTGACCAATATAGTTAACTACAAATGTATAATTACCAAATATACAATTCAGGGAATTTCCAATCTCTCAAATCAATCACAAATATAAGGCACTTAACTTAAAATAAACAATGATGATGAGTTGGCAGCTCCCTTGCGGCTCCTAGATAGAGCAAGGCGAATTCACTCGAAGGTACAGCCTACCAGGTTGTTAATAGAAGGTGGATGGTTTCCAAGCAAATATTCCACAGCATCAAGACATTGATTTAATACACATAATCTTCATCCAAATTGACGAATTGGGCTCTCATGTGAACGAAGTTGTGCTCCAAGGTTTAGCTATGTCTTGGCTTGGGGTCTGGATATTGATTAAACCATGGGATGGATGTACATTGATCCAAAGGTAAGATGTACTCTGGTCCGGTGGTAGGATGTAGTTCTACTTACAGAGGCAGATCTAACAAGACCCCTTCTCGATCTCTTTCAGATTAATACCTATCGAATCATTATAAAATTACATTACACTAACAAATTAAACAGAGAAGGAATCTTGTTCTGGAACTATTGATGTAAAAGCAAAGATAAAATACGTGCTCTCAATGTCAATGTGCCAAAAATTAAATTTTCTTTCCTACTATATGCCTCAGTAGGTCAAGGTATTTCAATTGCAAGTTACACGCTCATATCGAGTATGCCAGTGGCTTGCAAAGCTTTGCAGCATATCGGACCTTACTTTTGAAATCGTAAGTTCTTTAATATTTATATCCAAATTTGGTTGTTAGAGAAATGTAGGGGTTTCGGAAATTTCAATTTATAATGAGCAATTAAAGGATCAATTCTTGATGTCAATACAATCTATTCACTCTAAGTTTTTTCCGCCACTATTCTTCAATTGATAACAATTAAAGTTTATCAGGTGGTTTTTGTGATTAATTAAATTTAAAATTGCCTTAAGAATAACAGTATATGGCAGTTGCATTATATGAAGAGGAGAATTTTGAGCAGTCACGGTCTAGTTAGGTAAAATAATTGTCGCTTTCTAAAGGAAACACGAGATGAATAATCTGTTACTAGAGATATGTCTTATGAATAGAACTAAATAATTATGTCTTTTTTTTCATCCAATTATTCAACAGTTAAAAATGAAAGGTCTCAAATTTCCACTGAATTTTTGTTTCAACATATCGACACCTTTACACATCACCTAGACTAAAATAAAATTATCTAGAGACATACAAAGCTGAATTTCCCGATTCACCATGCAGGTCGTTTCATCGAATCTCAAAAATTGATGAAATAAAGAAATATCAGAACCAAATATTATCCGACATCGACAAAGCATAAATCGGTTCAGCGAAAGAAAGTTCGCATCCCGTGAGAATGAACCGGAAGGGGGCTGAATAGAGCCTTTATTGTGAGTGACGATGTCCTTGCCGGACGACCTGGACTTTCTGAACGCCATCTTTAACGAGAATATGTGGGCAGGGTGATTCCGGGTGATGCTGGTTGATGGAAGCCGATCAGGAGTTATAGGTGGGCCGAAAACACTGGCGGAATTCAAATAGCTTCGTCTTAGAGCAGGACATCTATAAGGATGCTTCTCGTAAATATCTCCTTATGGGAAATTATTGCTAAAGGTCCTGAAGGAACAGTGACCCTCGTTTTTCACGATATACGAGTAATCATCTAATGGGAGACGTGACATCTTCTTTTGGAACGAATTTGAAGATTCTGGAGTTGTCTGTATATTGATATCGATGGATAGAATAGTTTAGTAAATGAGCTTAGAAAGATTATAAGATAAAACGTCAACGAAATTTTTGAAGTTTGTAATGGTTGTTATAATATTTTTCTCTATTTCAGTGTCATAATGAGCTCATTACGCTAAAAACAGTGCTGTAATGAACTCATTACAGCATTGTTTTTAGTTATATTTTTAGTTTTGTGGTTGACAACACTGACATCCTATCCTTTCGAATATCAACACGAGTTCATTGCATGTCAATTGTCAATATTAAACCATGCAGAGATTTGAATTTTCTTTTTCTTTTTTCTTTTCAAATTCTATAATCTGTCAATTTTCGTATCAGTCACACCAACTGCGAAAATAAAATATAAAAGGCACTAGGAGGAATAATCTGAATTTTTTATTGAATTCCAATAAATTTCTCACAATTCTTGACTGAAATATTGAAAATATCGTCTAATACTCGTTGCAGAAGGCAATTCGAACACTCATGCGTTCAAAAACTGGCTCCTTCGTCACTCGTTTTCGAATTTCGCATTCGTGTTAGGTCGTGTTAGGTGCCCATTCTGTAACTTGTTTTAGAATATTCTATTCTATTGGACAATTCATTCCACAACGGTTTATTCAGAAATAAATAGAATATTTGATATCATATAGAATTCTATCAATTTTGTTCATAGTTGTTATTCTATCAATTATTATATCTTACGAGTATCAGACTGGTACATCAAACTCCATGCAAATTCCCTGGGTGATGAAGAAGTAATTTTTCTCAACATTTTTGGAAATTTAGCTGGAGTAGGGGATCCGGAGAATGAAGAAATCTCTTTATTTATGTAATACTCTACTCGAAATAAATAGCTTTTTGAGAAAGAAATGGCATGTTTTCATCAACCAAACTTTAACCTATTTTTGAAATTTTTGTTCTAAAGTTAAGTGGAGATAGTAATGACATACATTTTTATATAAATCAATATACAATATTATTCATAAGATTGAAAATTTTATAAATATTTAATATTGTTCAATATATAAATTGAAATATATAATTGAATTTTTATCATAGTAAATAATGATGATATAATTAAATTAGTGAATCTCATCATTTGACTATTTTCAGAATTATTGTTCAGGTTCAGTTGTTGGTTAGGTTGATTGAATATCAAATGAATTATCTGTTCTTTGGATGAGTTTTATTGACCATTGCGTTGATTTTAACAACAAATTCTTGATGCCAATAAAAACACAAAATTAGAGAAATGCCGTTTAGCCATATTTGTATTGTAAACAAATTCATATACAATTGGTTAAAAGAAGAAAATATAAGAATTTTATTATTATGCAATTATGTCTAGATTTCGATGAACTTTTCGATATGAATAAGTTACTATTATAATTATTATTATTACAAAATGACAGGAGTAAAGGCAAACCTTTAAACTCAAAACTGGAAAAATACAATATGAAACTAAGGGAAATTCAAGAAGCGATACAAAGAAAAAATAACATATTTGAAAGTTGAATTTGATGGTTCCAATCAATCACTGTCGCTGGCTGGACCATCCATCCAGAGAGTTCTTGATAGAGTTCACCGATCTTTACAACACAGCCCCATCTGGCAGCCGATTTCACGCCTCGACACCCGAGAAAGTTGGGCCTCGGTGTAGTACCAAATTTCTTCTTAGCGAGTTTTTTATAGTGTCCCCTCAACACTGCTCAGATTGACAAGAAAGAGGTAAGCCATGTCCAAACCAAAGAGTGTGATAATCAGGTCACCCCTTCTCTTCCGCTCCAAAACGGAAGGTAACCCAAACAACAGCAGCGTTGTCTGGTACCTTGGGCGATTTTCGTCAAATGGTAGACGGGTATTCCATCGCTTTACGGAGTTTCAGATTAGCCCACCAAACGGGACCAACATACTCCAAGATGGGACGCACCTATGTTGTGTAGAGAGCCCTGCTTGTTGTTATATCACGTCCAGCGAAAGTTTCAGATAGTTGGTAGGTAAATTGCCTCGATCTAGACACAGCAATAAAAATGTGCGTAGACTAACTCTAATTATCAGTGACAGTCACCCAGGTCACAATCTTAGGGTTACCTCTGCGATATGAAGAACGCAACACTTCTCAACATTCAGATGCAACAACCACTCCTCACACCACTCGGAAAGCCTGCTGAGGTCATCTTGAAGATGTTAATCACTATCATTTTATATGAAGAACATTGATCTGATTTCAATAATTGCAGTTCTTTTAAATGAATACATATACATATTCTGTTAATTCCTTGGTCAGTACTTGCATTAAACGACAAGTATCCTTACTGAGAACTGCCATAAACTTGTAAATCTTCAAAACCGCAATGGCTAATTCCATGAAAATATCACTTTACCGAACAAATGCTATTTTATCTCTTGGATTTCCGCTAATGTAACCCAATTCCAGTAGGAAGAAATAAAACGAAATTTCACCGAAATATATATCTGCGGCTTCGCCTGATATACTGGGAGACTGCAAGGCCCAAAATATCCGTGAAGAGCCAGTGGCTGGCCATGCATCATGAACAAGACTGCCATATATCTAAAATCGACGTGGCTGACGAAAATAAGCGGTGGCGAATTGCCATATTTCCCGCCAACCTCTGAAACTGATGCCTTTAATCGAAACTTGCCTTCACAAATCAAGCAACCTTTGACAGTGTCATTAAGAACAGTTGCCTGTCAGCCATACTTCATGTCACGGGACGTATCGCCATATCTCTGACGTCCCACGTTTGCTTTTTATTTCCCGCTCTCTGGTCTGTTTCAGGGCTGGCCTGAAAGAATTATGGGGCCGTTTTGATCCTCCGAGATGTATTCGGGTAAGGAGAGTGCCTCAAATGCGAATAATGCTTCCAACGCAGGGAAATGTGGGTGGAAACAATGGGTTCGATAGATGGAATAGATACCGATTTTTATTTGAATTTCCTTTTGCGTCCATTTCCTTATTGAATGAGGACATACAGAGCAAACCCTTGGTGGATATAGGGCGTATACCTACTTACAGTATGGCAATATCATCAAATGAGCAAAATAAACGAAAAATTGAGTATGCTTAGTATTAATTTGTCTGAGACGTGAGGAAAAGAGAATATCAGTTACATTTTTCTTTACCTCCCGCCTCTTAAAAAGACATCAAAGACAAAGCAATATATGCCTAACGATAAGGAATTGGGCTCTGTTATCCTCCACGTCTCCCATCCTGAAGTTAAGCTACTCTGATTGAAAGTTGGAAATTTTTTTTATTTCCGCTCTTTTCCGTAAAGCAACTCCTCAGTACAGCCGAAAGTCTTCTTGTCTTGTACTATCATCTTCTGTATTTCATTGTTCTCATTCATTTCAAAGGTGCTGAATTTTAATCCTAGATAAATATGTGCTATCACATACAACAAGTCTTAACCTCATTGAAAGTCTCTAGTGAAACCTCATCCGGCAACACCGCATGAAATCTTCTTCTATTTACTCGGATCACATTATCTTCAGGGTCAAAATGATCTAAACAAATGAAAATTGCTTTCTTTGGGAAAATACTTGACCATCCCAACAGCGAAGCCCAAATTCTTCTTCTTTCACCGTCATCTGTGAACCTTAATTCAAGAAAACCTCATTTTATCTTATAATAGTCTCATTGAAAACTTCCTTATTAAAACTTTCTACGCTACTGAACATGTAACTAAATAAATTCTTCGTTTCTAACAATACACTTACCTATAGAACGATAAATTCGGATTAAAATTCCTGTCTTTCACACTTACGATCCATTTTTAGTGCGATGAAAAGTAAGAAACAATAAAAAATATGAAAAACCAAATACTGACTCTTACAAATTTTCTTCAATTTGCGTATTTATTTTCGATACAGAGGTGGCAACGTGTGTCTTCTAAATATCATGTGACCTTCAAACTGTCAAACAGGGAATGCGGCAGCGTTGTCTTGAGTTTCTTCTGAATTTCTGTCCAACTGCAGTCTCTGACATAAAATAGAAGAATCAATTGAAGTTTTCGTTTTCGTCTTACATTCATTACAAAAACTGAATTGCCATTTGCTGTATTCATTATTAATGATGTCTAGCACCTTGTTTAATATTTAATCCAAAGTAATATTCCATAATAAATAGAGAAAAAGATTTCTTTCTATAAGATAGGTACTTCGGTATATTCTCATGACCGTTGAAATAGGTAATGTATTTTCTGTCAGGACCTGTTGAATTGAAGACTTGTCTTTATGAAGAGCTGGTTCTTTATAGCTTCAGACTTTCAGGGTTCATCAAATTATATCTATTCTAACATAGGAATGCTTCAAATTAAGATCATATGAGTTTTAAAATCTTCGAATCCAGTCTCCTTGATTTATTTTGTAGGTTTATATTTTTTTCACATATTTATTTCATACAGCGATTCAACCAGGTACTCGAACTTAGGAGATAATAGAATTTGACTTAGTTTTAATATTTCTGAATGTTTGTTATGATGCATAGTTTATTAAAATTCAATCAATATTGAAACTGGAAGCTATAGGTTCATAAACAAGAAAGATTAGAATAGAAATGTATTTTCTGACCATAATCATTTCATACTGAATTGAATAATTTCAAACTATCGAAACTATCGATTGCCATATTTTTAACAGTATGATATCAAGGGATCTCATAGTCCTGTTCACTGGTCTCTGTCAAGGAGAAGAAGAACTTAAAAAATATCAGTGTTTGGAAAATCATAAATGATTTTTTCTGGCTTTGAGTGAAAAAAAAGCAATGTGACAACCTCTTGCCTTGGAAGTTTTCATAGAAATGATGGTTTTCATGATTTGGAAATTTTAAGAAGAAAATTACAAATGTATGATGATAACATCCAATAATTCTGAGGTTTTTTTTAAATTTCTTACTAGAAAGGGATTGTCTATAATCTTGAAGTAGAAAGAAATTATAGTAGAACAGCAAAAATCTGTTTATGGTGTTGAATTTTTTTACCAGAAAATTAGTATTTTGTATCTTTCTTCTGGATATGGACCTCATCGGATGAAACATGAGTGAGTGAATCATTTCTTAGAGGGAAAATAATGTTTTTAAACAATTCAGATTCAATAGTGGATGCTGTGGAAGGTATTTTTCATTCAAATTAAACTAGACTACAGAGGGGTATTTGACCAATGTGAAAACTAAAAATGCTTATAACTTTTTAACGCAGTTGAATTTGGAAAAACCATAATGAAAAATCTTGATCTTTTGATCTCAAGAACCTATCGTTAAAATTAACGCAGTTGTCAAAGACTCACCCTGTATAGTCTAAGGGTGTTTTTCACACATACGCTGCGATCTATTTAAATGAAATCTGGTGTGCTTTACCTGCGTAGGTTGATCGTATCATATATCTTGCAGTTTTTCGTGTTGGCATTTTGGGCAAGATGGATTTCTTCTAGTGTTATCGTTGTGCAGGTTTTATCTGGCAAAAAATTAGCGTTTGAAAAAACAGATAATACATATTTGAAACGTTTGTAGAAAGAACAATAACGCATGGTGGTCATTGCCCAAATAATAATTGTATATAATGAATAAGTCGCAGTATTTCGCCAATCTAAATATTGATGAGAAGTAGGTCGTTGAGATTCAGTTAGTAAGAATAAAAACAAAACCTAATAATATAGAAATGGAGTAAAGATGTGGTCATATGAATCCGTTTGTCCAAAAGCACTATGATACTATGAGTCACACGTTGGTCCACGTTGATTCTCCAATTTGTTCACGTTATTGATGCGGATTATGTAGACCAATCAGAGACTCGCCATATTATACTGTTGTCGGATAAATGGATTCATGTGACCTTAGTTTTATTGTGATGCTTATTACTTAGACATTCTGCATTATTGGGAATAACGTGAAACTCATTGGGATATGAACTTTAGATTTCTTTGACTGCTTGTTTGAGTAAGATTCTTTGTAATGACAAAAAATTTCTACTAGAAAATCTATTGGAGACCATTCATTAACCCTCTTTTATCAGTTTAAATAAATTACCAATCGAATTTTTTTTTGTCTATCGAAATTCATTTCTCAAATCGTTTCAGTGATCTATGCTCTATGTCAAAAAGTGATGAAAGATCTTTTATAGAAGGCTCCAAAAATTCTTGGATGACTTGTTCATATACCATTGGCTCTCTCAAAAGCCAACGCTTTGTTTCCTTTGATCAGTGATGTACTCGGAGTCTACTATATCAAAGACACAAAGACTGGAATGTATGAAATTATTGGAAATACATTAGGATAAGAATGATATTTGCTCCAAGAATTCATAGCTACAGTCTGTCTGCGAATATGCAGACAATGTTAGACAAAACTGGTAACCAATAAACCGGTGTAGATCTTATGGTGCCAGTAATTATTCTCATGGATGTATTCAATTGTACATCGATTTATCGTGTATGTTCACTATTAAACAAAACATATCAACAATATTCAGCTGTAGAAAATGCTAAAGCTCCAGCTAATTTCTGAAGAATATTATTCCTAGTTGTGAAAGGGTACATCAGTCACCAGGAACCTCAGTTTTTATACAATTTATTCAATTAGCTTTTTGAGATGTCACAACGTTTGTTTGTGATGAATTGTTATTTATAATTGTAGTGTTTAAGTATTAAGTAAATATGAGTGTGATGTACAAATTTGTGTAAATGTTGTACAGGTATTCATGTGGATTACTTTCTGGATGATTTTTATCGTGTTTGTGTAACTGTCATATTTTTCAGCCTGAGGAAGAGACTAAAAGTCTCGAAACGTAGCTGATTGAATAAATTGTATAAAAACTGAGGTTCCTGGGGACTGATATACCCTTTCACAACATATAACATAGGAACGATATGAAAACCTAGTCTGATTATTCCTAGTTTTCAGTTTCAGGCTCAGATCTTCTAAATTAGCCTTGCAATTGAGAGATGAGTCTAATTCAACTCCTAAGTATTTTGGATAAAAATTATGTTCGATAGGAGAATCATTTAAAGTTACAGGTAATTTCCTATGTTCATCATGATTATTCAGATTTGGGATTGGGACATAATCGCCACTCAATAAAATAATTCACTAAAATTTCCATATCAGATGGGAGTATGTTTTCCAGAGTATGAAAATCCAAATTCTGGTAAGCAAAATAGCAATGTCAGCATAAACAAATTTCTGAGATGATGTCCTGGGTAAATAACTGAGATATCGATTGAAGAGTAAAGGAGCTAGAACTAATTCTTTTGGAAGACCATTTTTCAATGTTTTCAAGTTGCTACTTTTATTGTCAACAAAAACACGAAACCTTCTATTAGATAACATATTTTCTGATAATCTTACCATTTTTTCACACTTCAGATGAGTACAGAGATTGAAAATATACCGTAGATAAATCAATGAATCCAGCTCCTGTTTTCAACCTATTATTGAAGTCTAATTCTATGAAAGTTGTATGGCTGAGAACCTGATCTGAAGAATGTCATTAATAGAACCATATCGAATACTATGTATTTATACAGGTTCCACAATATAAGAGTATTTCACAATTCAGAAAATTTTTGAGCACTCCTCAGACTTCGTAAGTGATCTCAAATATACCGATCAAACTTTCACTCTAATTCTTAAATTCAGGAGGATACAATTGTTTAGTCTAGCCCTGAAGATGGAAAAATATATTTCCGAAACGTCGGCGAACTGACATAGTATTATTTTCCTGTTTCTTTGATCCTGGTACCACCATTTAAGCCTTTAAAAAAAACTTCACTCTAATGTTTGTGACAACAAACCTACTCTATTGTTAGTTTTCTGAGATGCTGCTCAAGTTATTACTATTTCTACAATGGAATTGTTTGGTATGTGAAATAACCTTAGACTATATAAGAATAGACCCCTTTATTTAAATTGAAAATTGTCGCATCTGAAACTTAGAGCTCGTCGATTGTAACGTATTGAGCTGGTCCACTCAGGTCATATATAATTTTTATGTTGCCAAACTGGGCAAATAGTAGGTTTCTCTATTCCCCTATAATTGTGAATAAAAACTTTTTCTTCAATTTGCATTAAAATGATTGTATAAAATTTTATGTTTTGAATTGAAACTGTCTTATCGGATATATTAGCCAGAAGTAAAAAAAAACTTTAGTTGAATCCGCTATTTTATATCAGAGACCACAGATGGAAAGAAATTCAGGTGAAAGTCAAGACAACGCTGCTCCATTCTCTGCTTGACAATTTGAAGGTCACATGTTCTAGAGGACACACGTTGACACCTCTGTATCGAAAATAAATACGCAAATTGAAGAAAATTTGTGAGGGTCAGTATTGAGTTTTTCATATTTTTTATTGTTTATTACTTTTCATCGTGGTTTGTAAGTGTGAAAGTTGTAGTAAAAACAGGAATTTTAATCCGAATTTATCGTTCCATAGATAAGTGTATTATTAGAACCGAAGTATTTAGTTATTTACAAGTTCAGTAGCGTGGAAAGTTTTAATTGGGTAGTTTTAAATGAGATTATTATAAGATAAAATGAGGTTTCCTTGAATTAAGGTTCCCAGATGACGATGAAAAAAAAAGAATTTGGGCTTCGCTGTTGGGATGGTCAAGTAATTGCCGAAAGAAAGCAATTGGCATTTGTTCAGATCATTTTGACCCTGAAGACATCTTATATAGTTTAAGATTATGCTCAATTTGGGTTTATACAGGGTGAGTGTTTGACCACTGCGTTAATTTTAACCATAAGTTCTTGAGGTCAAAAGAAACACTTTTTCCATTACGGTTTTTCTATATTCAGCTGCGTTGAAAAGTTATAAGCATTTTAAGTTTTCACATTGGGCAAATACCCCTCTGTAGTCCAGTTTAGTTTGAATGAAAATTACCCTACACAGCATCCACTATTGAATCTGAATTGTTTAAAAACATTATTTTCCCTATAAGAAATGATTCACTTACTCATGTTTCATCCGATTAGGTCCATATCCAGAAGGAAGATACAAAATACTAATTTTCTGGTAAAAAAATTCAACACCATAAACATATTTTTGCTGTTTACTATAATTTCTTTCTACTTCAAGATTATAAACTATCCCTTCCCAAAAAACCTCAGAATTATTGGATGTTATCATCATACATTTGTAATTTTCTTCTTAAGATTTCCAAATCATGAAAACCATCATTTCTATGAAAACTTCCAAGGCAAGAGGTTGTCACATTGCTTTTTTTTTCACTCGAAGCCAGAAAATATCATCTATGATTTTCCAAACACTGATATTATTCAAGTTTTTTTCTTCTCCTTGACAGAGACCAGTGAACAGGTCTATGAGACTGTTAAAAATATGGCAATCTTTTTCGAAATCTTCAACAACAATGAATAATGTCACTACGAATAATTATTTTACAGTGATGTTACTTTGCTTGATGATTATTTTCTCTACTGAATCCCAATAACAAATTACTTGAATAGATTACAAGTATTCTCAGATTAAGGTGTGCAATTATATTTGCTTGAAGGAATTAAGTTTGATCACCTACATTTGATTCTGAAAAACCAACTACGTGTTTTTTCGTTAGTAAGAATTTATTCTGTTTAGACTATAATTAATCACTGAAAAAAATTTTGATTTTTATAATCAGAATATCTATTTTAATTATGTAAACAAAAACAGAAATATTGAATAACGGTTATTCATAGATTATGTCAAATTTTAATACCTTACCATAGAATATTAATTCATTACCGAACCCCAGGAGAGAAAAAAATTAATAATTGCAAAGTATTTATTAAATGAAAGATAATATATGTAATCATTATCGATCTTCAGTTATAATTTTTCTCAGAATAACTAGAGTGAATTATTACCACATTGAAATGTTATAATAACGTCTCTGTGGTGGGTTGTTACCAATAAAATAGTGTTCTGTGGTTTCTTGTTGTTTTGATTCTGTTTGAAACTGTCAACAGTTATTTAAAAAATGTGGAAAATATTATAATAAAATGATAATAATAATTTCGATAGTTTGAAATTATTCAATTCAGTATGAAATGATTATGGTCAGAAAATACATTTCTATTCTAATCTTTCTTGTTTATGAACCTACAGCTTCCAGTTTCAATATTGATTGAATTTTAATTAACCATGCATCATAACAAACATTCAGAAATACTAAAACTAAGTCAAATTCTATTATCTCCTAAGTTCGTGTAGGTACCAGGTTGAATCGGTGTATGAAATAAATATGTGAAAAAACTATAAACCTACAAAATAAATCAAGGAGACTGGATTCGAAGATTTTAAAACTAATATGATCTTAATTTGAAGCATTCCTATGTTAGAATAGATATAATTTGATGGAACCTGAAAGTCTGCAGCTATAAAGAACCAGCTCTTCATAAAGACAAGTCTTCAATTCTACAGGTCCTGACAGAAAATACATTACCTATTTCAACGGTCATGAGAATATACCGAAGTACCTATGATAGTGAAGGAAATCTTTTTCTGTATTTCTCATGGAATATTACCTACTCTGGACTAAATATTAAACAAGATGCTAGACATCATTAATAATGAATACAGCAAATGGCAATTCAGATTTTGTAGTGAATGTAAGACAAAAATTGTTCAGTGGTTAATTTCATCTATTAGTTTTTAGTGGTGGAACCATAGACTGGAGAGATTTCCCCAACCTTTTGAAGAAATATTTAATATAGACATAAAATATGGCAACATTGAACAAATCTTGTTATTGAATCATTTCAGCACAGAGTTGGATTTGGGAAAATCAGAAAATTTGGACAAAATTATATCGATTTAATTCCTTTCAACTTCAAATATCTCAAGAATAGTGCAATTTAGGAGGAAAGATGGAGAATGATTTTATCTGCAAAAAAGAGTAATGATTCCAGGAAGTACAAGATACGGACCTTAAGTTCAACGATATTTGTTTTTCATGCAATTTAACCAATCTGTAGAGTAGTAGTGAGAAACCCACAAGAAATGGAATGAATCTAACGATGCCAAAATATGCATGACTGTTATCAAAAACCTTATACAAGAGATCATTTCAATTGATATCGTCGTTTGAATATTACAGGTGAAAATGCAATTTTTTTTATGAAATTTCAACACCCTATATCTTTTGAACGGGGCCAAATTTGGAAAAATGTTATAGGAAGAAAGTGTTTCTTTTGACGTAAAGAATCTATGGTTAAAATTAACGCAGTGGTCAAAGACTCACCCTGTATAAGCCGCCAAAATCTATTTTGATAAGGATTATTTTTCTTGGAGGGCCTTTTTCAGGTGCTAAAGTGAAGTGTCACAAAGTATCATTCAAAGTCTCCTTCTCAATATTCACTTTATTTGCTTTCCACAAAAAAACGGATGGGGACAGGGCAAAACTGGAAACAATTAATTAAAAATAGTTCGTCACCCCCTTTAGTTTATTTTCACACGAACTTGTTATCACGAAGCAGTAGATAAAAAAATCGATAAACAAAATTGAAAGCGTAGATATTGAATATCAATTATTTGTACATTGGATGATAGCTCCTAACTTGGTCGCTTATTGTTGTTCTACGAAGTATATCCTAAAGCTTTACACTTTTGAGGTTATACGTAGTCAGAACGTTTTGACATACGTTATTTGTATTGTTTACAGTAACTTCAAAGATTCATCTCGCACAAAAAATGGAATTAAATCTTTAATATTTTCGTGCGATTATTTAACTTTCGACGTGGATTCACTCAACAACAGTGCATCGATGAACTTAATTCAATTTTAGGCGATGAAGCTCCATCAAGGACCAGTCTTTATAGGTGATATGGTTAATTGAGGTTAAGACTTTCAATGAGTGAGTCAAAACAAATCAACATTTTACAAAGGAATGCTTTGTCTATCTTATATAGTCTAAGGAAATAACCCAACGTGATTGGAGTGTTAATAGAGACGTCAGTTATTCATTGACGCACAATGGATTTGACTCCATTCTTTCAAAGTTGATTCAATATAGAGAAATAGTACAGAAAAATATTTTCGTGAAATATATAATATAAAATCTAAACGAAGAAGAGGGAGAGAGAGTGGTGGAATAAATCTTTCTCATCAGTTTTAATTCCATATAACTCTCGAGGAACAATCTGTATAATTTCAAGAATCCTTCGGCTCTGTATTTTTATCGACCTAATTTTTCCTCGAAGTCATATATAAGGGCTAGAAAGACGTGGGGATGATTTGGTCGGTGATGGACGAGCCGAATCCTGCCAGGATCCAGCCAGGAGTTTGATAAGTGGCGTCAATATTAAACATGATTTCTTGTTTCTTACATTCGCACGTTATTGCCAACAGTAAATCATGCTTACTCCATCCCCGTGGGCTGAATTTATCTTCTGACATTATGCACTTACTCAACGCAACTATATTCGAAATTTTATGTATCTGCGGATGAGACTGAATTACATTGGAATTTTCGATTTATGTGTATCCACCAGTATCCTACGAGTGCCAATCTTACATTATCTTGATCTATGGCTTGCTATAACTTGGTATCACGTTTTCAATCACGATTGTTCAATCGGAAATGTCTCTTACTAACTTTTTTCTGACGTTCACATCTATGTTTTGTTAGTAGATGTTGTATTGATTCCCGTGATTAGCATACTTTCCAGAAGGAACAAGCTCGCAAAAATAAGAATAAATCTTAAATATATACAGGGTGGTCATTGACCACTGCGTTAATTTTAACCATAGATTCCTGACGTCAAAAAAAAGATTTTCTTCCTATAACAATTTTACAAATTTGGCCCCGTTCAAAAGATATAGGGTGTCGAAATTTCATAAAGAAATTGCATTTTCACCTGTAATAATACTCGAACGACATCAATTGAAATGATCTCTTGTAGAAGGTTTTTGATAACAGTCATGCATATTTTCGCATCATTAGATTTATTCCATTTCTTGTGGGATTCTCACTACTATTCTACAGATCGGTTGAATTGCATAAAAAACAAATATCACTTGGAAGTTGAAAGGAATTAAACCGATATAATTTTGTCCAAATTTTCTGATTTTCAAAAAAATCCAACTCTGTCCCGAAATGAATCAATAATCAGATTTGTTCAATGTTGCCATATTTTATGTCTTTATGAAGTATTTCTACGAAAGGTGGGGGAAATCTCTCCAGTCTGTTGTTCCACCACCAAACACTATAGATGAAATTAAACATTGAACAGTTTTTGTCTTACACTCACTACAAAATCTAAATTGCTATTTGCTGTATTCATTATTGATGATATCTTGCACCTTGTTTAATATTTAATGAATAGAGAAAAAGATTTCCATCACTCACATAGGTACTTCGGTATATTTTCATGATGTTGAATTGAAGACTTGGTTCTTTATAGTCAGACTTTCAGAGTTTATGAAATTATTTGATGACGAGATATTGTTGATGATGGAGCTCGTGTTGAATGATTGTTTGGGCTATTACCATCATTTATTGTGGATGTAATGTTTTCCGACGTTTCGATAGACATCTTCTATCTTTATCAAGGAGAAAAGTAAGAAACCTTTTGAAAATTATCAATTTTCAAAAAGTCAATTGACAGAAGTCATGAAAGAAAAATGAACGATGTTATATACTCATCTGTGATATGATGATCTTTTAAGTTGGATCGAACTATTGGCGTCCAAACTTCTGGCAGATCTATAGATGGAGCACTTATGGAATCAGGTGTTATTTTCATAAATGCTGCTTCTTTGATTTTTCTTCTTGCAAGTTTTTCTTCTTTGGATATTATTGATGCTTTATCCCATTTTATACGATGATTCTCATCTACAGCATGTTGGACCAACCTGGATTTGTCGGTGTCTAGTACTCGTAGAAGCTTTTGATATTCTTTTATTCGTACATTCAGAGGGCGTTTAGTTTCTCCGATGTAAGATCTTCCGCACTCGCAAGGTAATTCATATATGCTGTTCTTTGTCCTTTGTGTCTCATTATTAGGTTTAACTTATGTAAGTTTAGCTCTGATAGTGTCTTGAGTTTTGAATGCAGTCGTCATGTTGTATCTATTTCCAATTCTTCTCATTTTCTCCGACAAACCTTTTACATAAGGAATTACGGTTTTAATGGTCTGATTTATATCTGTTGGTTCAGGTTGACTTTCTCTTGTTCGTTTAGCTTTTTCAAATATCTTTTTGGGGTAGCCATTGCTTCTAAGAGTTTTCGAGATGTTATTTATTTCTTCATTTTGGTCTTCTTCAGTGCAACAAATATTTATTGCTCTATCAAATAAACATTTTGCTACTCCCAATTTAGTGTTTAGTTGGTGGTTTGAATCAAAATGGAGATATTGTCCTGTGTTCGTTGGCTTTTTATACACAGTGGTTCTTGGGATTCCATTCTGTTTATGTACATTTTTCTTTCATGACTTCTGTCAATTGACTTTTTGAAAATTGGTAATTTTCAAAAGGTTTCTTACTTTTCTCCTTGATAAAGATAGAAGATGTCTATCGAAACGTCGGAAAACATTACATCCACAATAGATGATGGTAATAGCCCAAACAATCTCTTATCAAATTATATCTATTTTAACATAGGAATGCTTCAAATTAAGCTCATAAGAGTTTTAAAATCTTCAAACCCAGTCTGCTAGATTTGTTTTGTACGTTTATACAAGTTTTTTCACATCTTTATTTCATACACCTATTCAACCTGGATCACAAACTCAGGATATACTACAATTTGACAATGTTATATATTTCTGAATGTTTGTTATGATGCATGTATGATTAAAATCCAATCAATAATGAAACTGGAAGCTATAGGCTCATAAACAAGAAAGATTAGAATGCATTTTCTGACCATAATCATTTCATACTAAATTGAATAATTTCAAACTATCGAATTTATCCTTTTAATATTTTCCATATTTTCTTTGAAGAAAGGTACAAACTTGGAAGGTACAAATAAGTGTTGACAGCTTCAAACAAAATCAAAACAACAAGGAACCACAGAACACTATTTTATTGGGAACTACCCACCACAGAGACGTTATAATAATATTTTAATGTGATAATCATTCACTGTAGTTATTCTTAGAAAAATTATAACTGAGGATCAATAATGGTTACAGATATTATTTTTCATTTAAAAAAACTTTGCAATTATTAATTTTTTCTCTCCTGGGGTTCGGTAATAAAATAATATTAAATGGTAAGGTATTAAAATTTGACATAATCTATGAGTAACCATTATTCAATATTTATGCTCTTGTTTACAAAATTAAAACAAATACTCTGATTATAAAATCAAAAAATTTACTCATGTTCAGTAATTAATTATAGTCTAAACTGAAAAGATTCATATTAATGATCTAAGAACATTTTTTTTATTAAAGAATACCTAGTTGGTTTTCAGAAGCAAATTTAGGTGATCAAACTCAATTTCTTCAAGCAAGTATAATTGCACACCTAAATCTGGTAATACTTGTAATCTGTCCAAGTAAATTGTTATTGGGAATCAGTACAGAAAATAATCATCAAGTAAAGTAACATCACTTTAAAATAGATATTAGTAATGACATCATTAAGGTGAAAATGGCAAAACACAACAAAATAACCCCACAAAGGAAAATAGCCTACGAATCCCTGCAGGAAAAAGAGCTTAGGGACAGTGTAAGTAGAGAAATTAACCATCAAATAGAAACAATTATACCAAAAATAGAATCAGATGAAGACCTAATCAATATCTGGGTAAAAACTCAAAATATCTTAATGAATATAGCTAAAGAAGTAATAGGATGTAAAACACGAGAACACAAGCAGCCATGGATAACTGACGAGATTCTTTCATTGATGGACGAACGTAAAAAATTCAAAACCCAGAGGAACCAAGAGAACTACCTGAAAATTCAAAAACAAATAAGAGCAAACATTAGAATAGCTACGAATGAATGGTTAAAACATGAATGCGAAATTATGGAAAGATTACAAACCCTACATGATGATCTCAACTTGCACAAGAAACTAAAAGAAACGGGAGGAATATACCGAAAAAGAAACTTCTCTACCATAACAAATGAGAATAACGAAATCGCAGGCGACATCAATGCGCGAAAATTAATATGGGAAAATTATATCAGAAACCTATTCTCGGATGACAGAACTCTTGGCCAAGATACAGAGGATGATCTATCAGGACCCTCAATAACAAAAGCAGAAATAGAAAGGACCATTCGCACACTGAAAAATAACAAAGCACCTGGTCCCGATGAGATAACTGCAGAGCCTATTAAACTGCTTGACGACAAAGGGGTAACAGTTCTTCACAAACTCTTCAATAGAATATATGAAACCGGTCAATATCCCGCTCAATGGTTGTTATCTACCTTCATACCTTTGCCAAAAAAGAATAACGCTAGGAAATGCGAGGATCATAGACTTATCAGCCTTATGTGCCACTCCTTAAAACTGTTCCTCAAGATAATTCATCAGAGAATATTCAGAAAATGTGAGCAAAACATCAGCGACTCGCAATTCGGATTCAGACAAGGCCTGGGAACTCGAGAAGCATTAGTAGCAACACAAGTACTGATACAAAACTGCCACGATCAGCGGAAAGATGTATGCCTATGCTTCATAGACTTCGAGAAGGCCTTTGACAGAGTTCAACATCATAAATTACTAACAATTCTGAGGCAAATAGATATAGACGGCAAAGATATTCGCTGCATTGAAAATCTCTACCTGAAACAATCTGCTCACATAAAGATCGATGGAGAACAAAGCAATAATGTTGAAATCTGCAGAGGAGTCCGGCAAGGTGTGTTCTCTCACCTCTGTTATTCAATTTGTATTCTGAGAACATCTTCCAAGGGGCACTTGAGGACGTTGAGAGGGGTATTAAAGTCAACTGAACATGGATTAATAACATTCGCTACGCGGACGACACGGTCTTAATTGCTGACAATATGAATGATCTTCAATACCTTGTCGACGTAGTAGGACAACACAGCGAGAGAATGGGCCTTAAAATAAATGCCAAAAAAACAAAATATATGGTCATTACTCGTCAACCAGACAGACTCAATAATGCAAAACTAACATCTGATGGGTCATTAATTGAGCGTGTAAATAAGTTCAAATACCTTGGAGTATGGCTCACTGAAGACTGGACATCTGACCTGGAAATAAAATGTCGTATAGAAAATGCCCGCAACACATTCATGAAATTTAAACGTATTCTTACCAATGCGGACTTTAACCTAAACCTGAGAGTGAGATTTGTGAGGCGTTACATTTGGTCGGTGTTACTGTACGGTGTGGAGAGCTGGACACCAAAGGTGGTCACAATGAATAAAATAGAAGCCTTCGAGATGTGGGTATATCGCAGAGTACTAAAAATCCCATGGACGGCCCGAGTGACCAACGAAAATGTCCTACGAAGAATAAATAAAGAACGTGAATTGCTGCTGACGATCAAAAAAAAAAAACTGCATACCTAGGGCATATAATGCGAAACCCGAAATACCAGCTTCTACAATTGATTATCGAGGGAAAGATTGAAGGAAGGAAAGGAATGGGAAGAAAGAGGATGTCATGGCTACGTAACATAATACAGTGGACAGGCTTGCGAACAATGGAAAGCCTAATACATACAGCTAGAGACGGAATAGAAATGAATCGTGTGGTCGCAAACATTCATTAGTGAATATGCATTAGAAGAAGAAGAAGAAGAATGACATCATTCATTGTTGTTGAAGATTTCGAAAAAGATTTTCATATTGATAACAGTATGATATCAAGAGACCTCATAGACCTGTTCACTGGTCAATACTCAAGAAAGTCTGTCAAGGAGAAGAAACTTCAGAAATATCAGTGTTTGGAAAATCATAGATGATTTTTTCTGGCTTTGAGTGAAAAAAAAAGCAATGTGATAACCTCATGCCTTGGAAGTTTTCATAGAAATGATGGTTTTCATGATTTGGAAACCTTAAGAAGAAAATTACAAATGTATGATGATAACATCCAATAATTCTGAGGTTTTTTCTGGAATTTCTCACTAGAAAGGGATGGTTTATGATCTTGAAGTAGAAAGAAATTATGGTAGAACAACAAAAATCTATGTTTATAGTGTTGATTTTTTTACCAGAAAATTAGTATTTTGTATCTTCCTTCTGAATATGGACCTCATCTGATGAAACATGAGTGAATGAATCATTCCTTAGAGGAAAAATAATGTTTTTAAACAATACAGATTCAATAGTAGATGCTGTGGAAGGTAATTTTCATTCAAACTAAACTGGACTACAGAGGGGTATTTGCCCAATGTTAAAACTTAAAATGCTTAGCTTAACTTTTTAACGCAGCTGAATATGGAAAAACCGTAATGGAAAAAGTGTTTCTTTTGATCTCAAGAAGATGGTTAAAATTAACGCAGTGGTCAAAGACTCCCCCTGTATAAACATAAATTCAAACAACGCACAATATTTGTAGGTCGTCAATTTTAATCACTTAGGGCGAACGCTCAAGCTTTCAGGATGGTCTAAAATTGAATAATAACGATCTTCGTCCCGCATATCTCTCGAAGAATAATATCTTCACTATCCCCATCTCGACGGGGAAAATAATAAGAATATACGATTGAAATGAAGCGAAAGCTCGCAATATATCCTCAGGAAACTGCCCTATATCAGCAAGGGTCAAGCTACGAAATGATTATTATTGTGAAGGAAAATACATTCCGTCCAAAGTGGATGGCAATAAAACTTTATGTATATTACACGTAGTTGGATAAAGCGATTCTGTGTGACGATGCCACCGTTTACACGTGTTTAGATCTGTCACAAACGCGCAATTTTCTCCCAAAAATGGGGTATAATTGAACGTTGGAGATGCTCTGAGGTGTAGCGCGATTTGTGACTATTATGTGAGATGGACTGTGAAGATGAAGGGGTGAAATAGAAGTTACGGAGCGAAAATGTGTTTTTAGAGACAAAGTGAAAAGTAAGTAATTCTAATTATCAAGAAAGAATTTTGATATTTTACGCTGTCCTCATGGTAACACTGAGCTCTCGATTGGACCAGATGTCCGTAATTTTCGGATATTGGACCGAAAAAAATCCAAAACGATTGGGTTGATGACAAATCTGTGGCTCAACTTGCTGATATTGCCTGCATTGATTAAAAAGAATAAAGATGGGAAGCTGCCTTGTAGTGCCTGTACTAAAAAGCAACTAACTTTAAGCTGTATGCTACAGTTAATGACTGCAATAATAGAACCTTAAAATGGTAGGAAAACAGTGGAAACCATTTTTAAAAAGGTTGGGGTTCTATAGTTTTAATTATAAAAGCTTCTTTCTTGGAATCGGTTATAACTCTCAAACAATTTTGATACGTATTTTTTGTATTCACCTTGTTTTTTCAGATTCGATGTGGGCAACTTGAATAAGCCTCTGTGTTTATTAATACAGAGTGTGTGGGACAATGGTAAGATTGATATCTGATAGGAGGTTTCGTGTTTTTATTGACAATAAGAATAGCTATTTCAAAACATTGAAAAACGGTTTTCCACAAGGATTAGTTCTAGCCTCTTTACTTTTCACTTTATATCTCAGTGATTTACCCACAACATCATTCCAGAAATTTGTTTATGCTGATGACATTGCTATTACGGACCACCATTCGGCTTTCCATACTCTGGAGATCTCATACGCCGAATTGTATGGCACCCCGTTACCAGCCCCTGCTAACACTACATACTATATTGTTTGCTAAGCAAAAATTGTAAGAGAAAAGTCAAAAGAATATATATACAGGGTGGCCATTTGAAAACGAAACAGACGAGATTACAGACGAAATAAATTTTTTCGATAGAAATGCTCGGACAGGTCCATTTCTGTTTCGAGGTGGACAACTTGCTACTACAACCCTCACCCCCAAATTTTGAATAGGGAAGATGGAGTGAGTGATACCTCATTCGAAAGGTATTGTTATACTGATTTCAGCACAGTAATTGTTTTTTCATTTTATGCATTAGTTCTCGAAATATTCTTAGCTAAGTATTTGAAAATGAAGTGGTGTTTTCATGGCACTTGTAGTGTTTTTTTGTGAAAAATCGACATTTTGAGCTTCAAAACAACCATGACTGTGGTTTCCTTCCTCTAATCCACTGACATAGAAATCTTTAATCAAGATGTCGAACAAACAAAACGTATTGCGAAGGAGCTCAATCTTGCTGAAACTCAATCTAAATTATCTTCGAAATAATTTGCAGTATTTCCAATAACATGCGGTAACACTTGATCGATAGAAATCTCCAAAAAGTCCAAATACGTACATATCTCTAATGAGATTACCAGGTAAGAAAATCAAATCATTAATGATGCCACAGAAATATTACAGTCCCAATCCGTGAAACGATTTCCGACATTATTGAAAACAATGCTGAAAATTATGTGGAAGATCAGATTGTGTTTCAGTAGGATGGAGCTCCTCCACACTACGCCTTACCAGTTCGAGAATATCTTGATCAAAGATTTCCAAGTCGGTGGATTAGAAGGAGGGGTCCCACTTAACGGCCAGCCAGATCGCCATATCTGTCACCACTAGATTTCTTTCTTTGGGGCCACTTGAAGAGTGAAATTTACTCTACACAGTCCGATTCCATAAAAGATTTAAGAAGACGTATAGTGAACGAATGTCGTCAAATCACTCCAGAAATGCTGCAAAATGTGCGCCATCGTTTCGAACAAAACTTATTTCATTATATGGAAGCTAATGGTGAACAATTTGAATATTTAATTAATTGATGTGAGTTTTTGATAAATTATTTACTTTACTTTCTTATTCTCTTATTTCTTAGATCAATACTTCAAATCGTTCTGATACTGTACAGGTGGAGAATGATTTCAGTGAATAAAACAGCTAGTCGAACATCTGACCCTAGTAGCATTAACACGTACGGTATGACTTGATTTGCCCAGTGGTAGATGTTTTGCAATTTCAAATACAAGTACGGAAATTTTGATGTTTCGGAAGCACGAAATGTCAATTATTCGCAAAAAACTAATTTAAGTGATAAAATTAACTAACGCATGAATATTTCGAGAACTAATGCATAAAATGAAAAAACAATTACTGTGATGAAATCAGTATAAAAATACCTTTCGAATTGAGGTATCACTCACCCCATCTTCCCTAATTCTCTTAATTAATTTAATGCTTCTTCAGGGTTTCTACAAAAGAACAATAATATATAATTTATAAACAACAAATTTTTAAAATCAAATCAACTTACTGAATGTGAGGTTTTACATGGACAACATCCGTCACAAACGTTATAATTAATAAAAACAATGTAAAGTTAATTTTTGATTCCATAGGAATTCTTAACACGTCATATAAATCTATTTTAAAATTCGAAAAATTCTTTTTGTTGATGCTCTTATTTTTAAATTCATAATCAAGTAACCCTCCTCTAAGGTAATACAATGTCATTTTATTTTTTATGGTTATGTTGTTGCTTTTCAGGAAAACTAGTTTCTCACATCTCTGTGTTCTTTATTCATCTACGAGGCCGTCATAAAAAGCTTCTATTTTTATTATTTCCAACAAATAACTGTATATAGAGCTTAATTTGTTTGTATCTGTCTTCTTGTTTATAGTTTTATCTTCTTTGTTTATGTTTATCATCTCATGAATCAATCTTTTTTGATAATTTTTCTCTGTTTTGAGTACCTCAACACAATACCTCAAAATTCACATGATGGTCAAGATTATGTTCATGAGCAGCCAATGTACATCTCTCTGGGTATTTTCTTATGTCTGATCCATGCAGTGTCACTCTACTTTTCACCCATTGGGAGGTATGTCCTATATAACATTTGTCGCTAGTCTCACAATTTATTTTGTATACGACATTACTTGGGAAGGATGTTGGAATGGGGTCCTTGATTTTTGTGTACAATGACCTCACCGTTTTTTGATTTTGGACTGCAATTTTGATGTTATCCTCTCTGAACACATTTTCAATTACACATCACAGTAGATGAATAAAGAAGACCAAGAACACAGAGAAATGAGATACTAGTTTTCCTGAAAAGCAAAAACATAACCATAAAAAATAAAATGACATTGTGTTACCTTAGAGGAGCGTTAATTTATTGTGAAATTAAAAATAAGAGCATCAACATAAAGAATTTTACGAATTTTAAAATAGAGTCATATGACGTGTTTTGTGAAGAATTCCTATGGAATCAAAAATTTTTTATTAATTATAACGTTTGTGGCAGATGTTGTCCATGTAAAACCTCACATTCAGTGAGTTGATTTGTTTTGAAAATTTGTTGTTTATAAATTATATATTATTGTACTTTTGTAGAAGCCCTGAAGAAGCATTAAATTAATGCTAAAGCTTGGCATAGAATAAAGAGTATTCGAATCATTTACTCCCAAATCCGAGCCTAAAGACCCTTACAATTCATTCAATATATTTATTTTGGCTCTGAAAACAATAGTTATTATATATATATGTATATATTCTAAGCTCTAAATTCTTCTTCTTACCAAAATCATGACATATTTCCCAAAGCTCATTACAAATTTCAATGTATCATTATATGTCTTAATCCAATTGACTCTAGTTGAGAATTCCAATAAATCAAAAGTTGGGCAATAAAGTTCTGTAAGCATGCATTAAGAGGTCAACAAAATTTGGAAAATCACTGAGGTGAGGGAACATGAGCACTGAAACTAAATGAAAAATATATTGAATGGGGTATGAATTATGAGGATACAGGTGATGTTATTTTATAGTATAGCACAGTTGTGAAATATGGAAGCTTGCGTTACAGGAACGCTCAAATATTATTTGAAGCGATGTTCTGGAAGATATAAAGGAATATAAGAAAGATGAAAAGACTCAAAGATTTTAGATATTCTGGATGCAGTGAAAATAACACGACGCTTTATAGATGATTCTGACCTGTTCTATGAAAACTGAGGCACTGCAACCGGTGTGAAACTAAAAGGAGCAGCTCCTGGAAACAATGGCAGACATGATGTGGAATTGGCATGACATTCTCCAAAGAAATGATGGAAAAATTATTAGGAGGGCCCAAACTGAAGTGGTCTTTGAGCTTTCTCCTAAAAGCTTATTAAATATCGATTCTAATTATTTTACCAAGGTTATGTTGAATCTAAGATACTTCAGTTTCCTTCTATGCTGAAATACATTTGCCGGAAACGATGGCGACATTCCTTGAGTTATGACAGTAATCTGCACAATTTTGGTTCGAAGCACTGTCATACACTCGCTCCAAAGGATCGTAATTTAAGGCCAAATGGCTCTGTTTTCATTTTGATAGCTTCTCATGAAATTGCTCCTGTCGCCACTTATTTCCCAAATTTATTTATATGTCTTAATAAATTGAAAGGTATTTAGGGCATGACAGATAAGCTCCGCGACGTCCAAACGGCTTCATAGGCCCCGACGGCCTCCCGCAAGGCATTAAGGCCCTATTTCTTTCACTTGTCTCATAGACCGTGATTAATCGGGTCAGTATTTTTGTCAGCAATAATTTCAGTTTTCGTTTCCACAACGGAACTTCCGAACTTAGTTTCGGGAGCTGCGTTATGGCGGCGAAAGAGTAAAATACGGCTACAGGCCCTTATCAGGGTGACGTTCTTAATATTTATGTATTTTGGCTTCAATAGGAACTGATAATTGCGAGGTTGAATAAGAATTTTATCAACCGGGTCCTGAGGGGTGATTTAGGGTGCATTATGCTGTGACATCGGCACCTGAAACTTATGAATGGTGCAGGGGTGTAATTGGGTCGATTTGTGATTTATTGGATGCGATGCCAGTCACAATGAAATTGTGTGTTTGGTTTCTTGAGAATGAGATGAACGCAGACAATTATTTCGTGACAGAATCCAGATGCAAAATATTTGTTTAAACCATTTCTTCCACAGTTTATTCACGTTGTTTATAAGGTGAGCAAACACCTTATGCAAAGGTTTGCACTTATAAGTAGGGCAGTGTACATAAATTGGGCCTCTACATAATCGCAGAATCTCACAAAGGCCGAATGATACAAATCCAGAATGAGTAGGCGTAAACGAACACGCCTAGAAAAAACATTAGCAGGAACGAATCTATGTAGATAGAATGATACTTTGATGAAAACGAATGATCGCAGAACTGCACATATGTAGAATGAAACAAATGCAGGCAGCATTCATGAACATCACTCTCAGTCCCATTAAAGGACCATCAATTGAATTGAAGTTAGGAAGCATCATGCTTTAAGTCCTAAGAAATAAAAGAGGAAAAGAGTAAACATATACAATAAACCTTCAATATCGACCAGCTAGCTTATTAAACTTGAGATGTTAGCCTCTGCCATACCATTTCCAACATTCATATTTAAAAGACCTCCCTCCTGATTTCTCATCCTTTAGCACCACAATGGTATATATCTCAGTTTTCATCCATACCTATTCCTAACCATCATCCAGTGAAATATCCCAACCAGTAAACGCGCCGATATATCCGAATTCTTCTCTGATGCTCTGCAAAAGTAGAATTTAGGACTATCCTGAGCGAAGTTTTGGCATCACGTAGCCATAATATTTAGTTTTGTTCACATGGAAATCTTCGGTACATTTAAGCACAGTTGCCTCGTATTTTTCCATCATAACACGTAGATTCCTGACATCAAACATTGTAAAATAGGGAAAGGGCGTTAGTCGGAATTCGGAATGAAGGTTGTCATCCTGCTAAGTTTCACGCGAATGAAGTTTTCAGGTGAAAGTTATTTAGTATATATCACGAAAGTTAGCTGGGAATAAAATTTAGTATTGGCGTTCTGCGGTTGGTAGACAGGGTGGAGGGATTGAAAACGTTGAAGGTGTTTTGGTTTAGTGATTAGGGGGTGATATTCGATGATTGTATCAAAAAGTACTCATTGATTCAAGGTTAGTTTTGGGAAATGTCATGAAATAAAATTTCTTCTAATGCTTTAATTTTTTAGGGTCCGCAAGGATCCCATTTGAAGTACTCGTACTTATTATTTAAATTTCGTTCAACGAATTCGGAGAAAATTCTCAGGAATGCAAGGGTTTCTCATTTCTCTTGTATGGAAATTTTTTTCAGCAGTTTATGGACTATTGATGTTTGGATAGATACCTGAAGCAAACTACTCATTTTGTATGTTTTCAACAGGCGTCTGATGTCTGAGTTATCGAATATTTCAATCATTTTCCTTTGCAAGATGCTAGAGCCAAAAGTTTCGTTATATTTTGGATTAACGGTATGTCTAATTATGATGGCTAAGGCATTAACTTCATGGCCCCTCCAGGTGAGACCACCCAACTGACTTTCTTTTAAATATTGGTTTCGGTTCGATTCCATATGTAAATACAAAACCCGCGGTTTCATTGCGAAACGTTGTCTTCACACTTATAAAATCTCTGTGGTACTCAAATAGAAAATCCTTCCAAGGTTAGGTTGACTAAACTTGGAAGTAAAGGAAGATGATAAATAAAACACAAATAATAAATTTTTCTTTATTCCGAGTCTGAAAGAATGTACAGTCAATAGAAAAATAGAAAAAAATCATTAGGCATGAAATTACCAATTTAAAGTGAATACAGCAATGCATAATGCATTAATGCATTCGATTATTGAGAGTGTTGGCAGAAAGGTAACATCTGAAAACCTTATTGAGTTTAAATTCCGCTTGCGGAAACATTTATCGGACGCCCAATACCACATGCGTCCAGATGCGGAGGAGGCATTCAATTCCTTATATGAGGACTTCATATGGTGTTTTGAAAACGCGATTCAGGAGACAAAAACCAGAACAAGGTGTTGCTCTCGCAAAAACTTGAAAATATCAGACGAAATTAAAAGAAAGTTCAAGAACTTGGAATTTTTCTCATGGCTACATTCTATTTATCGTGAAGAACACTTAAAAAATAAATGTAAGACCCTGAAATCTGAAGTTAATAATTTAATCAATGACCAAAAACGGTTATTTTTTGCTGATAAAATCAATAGGAGTTCTAACAAAACCAAGACAATATGGCAAATAATAAATTCAATTCAGAATAAGCATATCGCTCGGCCTAGGTTGCAAATTGAAGTTGATAATATGATATTATCGGATAGGACTGAATTATGTCGAAATTTCGGTGTATTTTTCACGTCGGTGGTGACAGAGTCTTTGAACTCGTATTTTTTTTCAACCGACAAAACACAGTGCACCACAATGAAAGTAGAAAACACTAAATCAATGTATTTTTTCCCAGTCACGGAGGAGGAGATTGCAGAGTTAATTGCCTCCTGTCCCAACAAGAAATCAACAGGAGTAGATGACGTTCCAATCATTTTGCTGAAGCATTCAGTGGATATAGTATGCAGCCATCTCACTAAAGTCATCAATAATTGTATTATGCAAGGGATTTTTCCCAGTATCCTAAAAACGGGAAAAACGATACCTTTGTTCAAGAAGGGCGACCGAAATAAGATTGAAAATTATAGGCCCATAACGATTGTTAGTGTTTTCTCGAAGCTGTTCGAGAAAGTATTAGCCCATAGACTGACGCAATTTCTGGAGAAGAATAAACTATTCACCGAAGCACAACACGGATTTAGATCAGACAGATCGACGGGAACTGCAATCGTGGAAATTGTCCAATTAGTTTCCACAAAGATGGACAATGGTGAGTACGTTCTGATGTTGTGTTTCGACCTGCAGAGGGCATTTGACTGTCTTGAAGCTGAATTTGTTTCGGAAAAATTGGAGCGAATGGGAATACGTGGTTTCATGAACCAGTGCTTAACATCTTTTCTAAAGAATAGGAAAATCTGCATTAAGATAGAGGGTGGCTCCTCTGAATTGTTTGACACGGGTTTGGGTATCCCGCAAGGAAGTGTCTTGGGACCATTGATTTTCTTACTTTTTGTAAATGACTTACCTGAGTATATAACAAATGGAATAGTATTTTTATACGCCGACGATGCATCTATTATCATTTCTGATAGATCGAGAGGATTAGCAAAAAGAGCGGAAACTGTACTTCGTGAATTTAAAAACTGGTGCGATAAAAATAGACTGATGATAAATTTTGAGAAGACTACCGCAATTGAATTTCACAATGCACTTAAACTACCGGCGGAGCCTCACCTTGTGCTCAATGATGTGGTCTTGCTGTTGTCTGATGAAGTCAGACTTCTTGGCACCACTCTGGATCACCATCTAGGATGGTCCAGGAGATTGATGTTTTGTGCAGGAGAGTGAATACCTGCTTTTATACACTGGTCCACATAAAGAGATTTATAGGCATGGAAGGCGCACTTACATATTATCATTCAAATGTGTGTTCTATCTTGAGATACAGTATCTTGGAGTGGGGAGCTAAACTGATGCTCACAGGCCGTTTGTCTTGCAGAAAAGAATAATACGACTCCTTTTTGGATTAGAACCTAAGACGTCATGTAGGATAATTTTCAGGACCTATTCTCTTTTCACTCTACCATGTATATACTTGTATACATTGCTGAATTTAATACACTCGAAGAGATCAGAATTGGTTTGTCGTCAAGAATTCCATAAATACGAAACAAGGGCAAGACATAGAATTCATCTTCCGAAGCACTACCATAAGTTTCATGAAAGGTCTCCGTACCATGCTGGTTCTGTTTTGTACAATTTACTGCCGAATGAGATCACGCTGTTGAATCACACACAATTTAAATCAATTTTGACAAATGAAGCTTTCTATAGCGTGAAAGAATATGTTGATTTCTATAGAATAAATTTCAATAATGCGTGAAAATACTGCTGCAACCGTAGTGAAATATTGAACTGTATAGACTCAGTAATATATGTTTTTTCGTCGGTTTTTAAATATTCTCATGTTAGTGATGATATTTTTAGTATAACTTTGTTTTATATAATGCTATGTATTAGTATTGACCTGTCATGTAATGTTGATGACGAATAAATTTATCTATCTATCTATCTATCTATCTATCATAGAAATGTATTTATAAGATATCAAAATTGGCATAATACATGAATTGAAGAGTACAATTTGCATCCAACGTTATGAGAAAAAACTTTCGCTATTCCTTCACTGCTCATCCTCCACCTTAGAGGGTTGAAATTTTAATAAACGGTATATTATTATGTGTATGAGCAAATTAAATTGAATTAAAATTTCAATCCGTTTGGAATTTTTTATCCAGAGTTATGAGAAAAAACAGCAATTCTACCAACCATAAATATTCAATTATTCATCACATACTTCATGAATCATGAATTATGGTCTTTGATGTAATATACAAGGTGCGGCAAAAGTCAGTTTACCGTTTTGCATATAAGGAAAATTTCACCATAATCTCCATCAAGTTTTTGGTAAAATGTGAGTAAACAAACACGTTCTTCTTGCGTGTACTCACGCGCAGCCATGGCAACGAACGCATTGTAAACTTACACTACTACACGTGGAAAATTCAACTCGCTACGTTTCAGCTGCCTCCTCCCGCCCTGGCCTAGCATACGCGCATGCTAAATACCAGACAGTGTAAACTGACTTTTGCACACACACACACTTCAGATGGGTATAGAATTTAAAAATTAATCCATCTTTCTACACAGTGTCATATGCCGAAGATAAATCAATTAAAGCAGCTCCTATTTTCATTCTATTATTAAAGTCTGATTCTACGAAAGTTGTAGGGTAAGACCCTGATCTGAAGAATTTCTAATTTTCCTAAAATCTTCCTGAAAATTTTGTAGAGCATTTTCTTTAGAAAATTCGATTCTAAAAAGAATCGACCTTGCTGATATCTCGAAAAAATCATTCAATGAACTGAGTGCTCGATAACTATTAGGAGCTTACGGATTTTTTCCTCGATGAAACATAATGATAGTTATGAAGAAAAAATAGATTCGTAGAAATTTGAAAAGAGATTATCAGTAAATATTCAATTTGGAGCTCTAGGACACGCATAAAAGAGAGCTTTACCAAGAAATTAGTTGGGTCCCTTTTTTTAATTTCGAAGACAGAGAAACTGACATTAGAATTTGCATCCAATGAAATTAATTAAACGAATTCAGATCGTCAAACGGATGTTTTTCGGTCCAATCAAGAAAGATGGACGTTCGGAAGACAAGGTATCAGTAACTAATCGATTAGAAAGATCTGGACGTCCGCAGCTTTTAATTAACATTCCTTGCCTCACCTCTGGTCCTTATAAGATGCTAATGAGTGCTTTCGACTGACAGTGTAAGTTGTCGAAAATAGGAGGGAACGGAGTATCAACGCTATACAGGGTGAGTCTATGACCACTGCGTTAATTTTAACTTGAAGTCAAAAGAAACATTTTTTTTTATATAACATTTTTCTGAATTTGGCCCCGTTCAAAAGATATAGGGTGTTGAAATTTTATTAAATAATTGCATTACCCCCTGTATTGTTCAGATGACATTACCAATTGAAATGGTCTCTTGTAAAAGGTTTTTGAATATTTTCATGCATATTTTGACATCAACAGATTTAGTCCATTTCCTCTGGTTTTCTCGTGACTACTCTACAGGTTGAATGAATTGCATCAAATTTAGCTCATATGGGTTTTAAAAACTTCCAACCCAGTCTCTTAGATTTGTTTTGGAAATTTATAGGTGTTTTTTCACATCTTTATTTCATACACTGGTTCACAAACTGAGGATTTATTAGAAATTAACTTCATAGAATTATTATTTCTGCAATAACCATAATTGATTATTGGTCCATCATCAACAATGAACGTGAAACAGTGAGATTCTTCTAGGTTATGCTACTTTGGCGATTACCACTAAGTTGTAGTGCTAAGAAAATGAAATTGGTCACCCTGTACAATCGAATAATATGAAAGTGCTATTCTGGTAGATGACGCCGCGAAAAAAACTGACACATGCAAAACGTATTATCTTGGAATCATCGATATTTCACATACTCACTCAACCCCCTAAACGTTAATCGAATATCCCTACGTATAGATCCAAAGCAATTACCAGCAATTAGTAACTGCTGGCGCCCTGATATATCTAGTAGCCTGTCTTCTCTATATTAACACTCACTCTATGATAATGTCACAGAGTGCTTATTCGCAAATGTCGGTCGATTTATCTGGCCGCATTCGCGTGCTTTGTTTATCGGCTCGCTGTGATTTCTACACGTGTCTGCAGCACGTGCTATTCCACCCCTTCATTTTGGGATCACCTAGGACCTAGACAGATGCCAGGGTTGGGAGAAAGGCAATTTTTTCGATATGGAATAGTTGCATATGTTTATATTTGATCTGATCACTGGAAAGAAGATCACCCAGTGGTAACTGATGGCTTATGGTTATTAAAATTTAGTTGATATTCTATATCAGGACTGTCCAAACCATGGCCCGCGGGTCGAATTGTTACGACCCGCAATTTTGATTACATATGGACACTCATTTCATGGACAAGTTTTATAAGAGTTTTTCATTAGTTTTAACTTTGTTATACGTCAAAATGTCCAAACAATGTGGCCTGTAATATTTTTCCATATTTTTTGAATCAATTATTTATGTAGTTGTTGTTGCTCATCATAAAACAATACACCTGATAGGTACAAGAATTCAGATATCGAAGATACTGGTGTTGAAAGTGTGTTTGGCATCAATCGTAATTTTTCAAAGTACGACTTGTTCAATATTTTTATTTAGAAATGAAATTTGTCGATTCCCATTAGAATTATCAATGAATGTTTTATTATTGTTGTATTATAGAAAAGTTTACGTATAAGACTTCTTAGATAGGAGTTGTTGATCAATAATTTCCTTGATTTCATTCAAGAAAATTTAGATATCAAACGGTGTTCACATACTCTATCTCGTTCATTTCAAAAGTTCAGCTATCAGATTTTTCAAGTTGACCATGATATATGTCAATTTTTATAGGAATTTATCATGAATGTCTTCCTATTATCCAATTTTTCATTGATCTAAGATAGTGACATACATTGAATGAAATCAGAAGCAGAATGTTGAATTTTTTCGAGAATTATTGCATTACTATATGTAAGTAGAACTTATAATATCTAGTTTCTAATGTTATCAACTTTATAGTTACCGTGAAGATGGGTTCGAGAGAAATATTAAAGAGGATTTAAAGATATCTTGTCTGGCTACATACCCAATAAACAACTTCTTTATATATAACCTACGGTCGAAAACAGCCAGGTTTGACTACAGAGTGGTCTAGTAAAGAGAGGGGAACCCAATCGTCCGACTTTCAGATCTGCAAACGATAATTCGTAAGAGCAAAGAGATATTTTTTCTATAACCAGCATAAGAATATTTAAACATAGATAACATTTGACTGAAAATTATGCATGCCGAACTTAGCAAATATTTTGCGTATATAAGGAGGGTAAAGGGATGGAAAAGAATGCAATAGCAAGCTCACTTCTCTTTCCCAGTTGTAACGAAATAGAGGGGGCAGATGTATAGCTATCAGAACTTGGAACGACTTCAGCAACTCTGACAGTAATGATTATTGTTTATTGGATAGCACAACTTGAGATATTTATTTTCCTTTGGAGCACCATATTGCATCAAATGGATATAGTTTAATACCGCCTAGACCGACGAATATTGACGAACTTTACATTTTTTTCTGAGGAGTGCCCGAGGGAGATGTCATTTCTATTCGGACTGCTGAAATTGATGCCAATGGGTCTCTGGAAAAGTAGTAAAAAGACGTGATATCTCATTCCTTATGGATGATGGTTTATGATGGATTAGAATCGGGAAATATAATATTTTCAGGAATATTTTAAAGGAAGTTTCCATATGATGAACTAATGAAAATGAGAAATATCGGTTTGTTTCTTTACATTCATCAATGCATTGCTGTCAGAATTATTGCTAAATATAAATAATCGACACATTCAGAAATTGCGAGGAGTTTCAATGTATTTCCTTTTACCTATTTGTTGGTGAATTAAGGTTAGCCGCCTGTAAAATGCAATCGAGTTTGTTTTCATTCACCAACACAAATGAAATAATCAGGTGCAACCCAAACAAATAAGAAATGCTCGCCGTTTCAGCCACTCAGATGAGTCTGGATCTTGATGACATCTCGGACATAATCTGTCATGTAAGATTTTTTGACGGCAGGTTCGTCTATTGTTGGGAGCACTCAAAATTGGCTTTCAAGCCACACAATTTTATAAGACACTCGTATTGAAAGCAAATAGTTTTCTTTATTTATTTTAATTACTTCGATCAGCTTAAAAAATATTTCAATGGACGTAACACAATATATTTTTAATATTACAAAAATCCACAGTTATGAAAATATTTGGTAAACCTGATAACTGTAATATCAGAAGAAGGATTATTTAATTATAGTGGTAACAGACATTTCTTATCTTGAATGGTTGTGGTCCTCACTTGACGGAAATCCCTTTTGAATTAATTTGAATGTGATTAGATAAAAACTTCTCAATGAAATTTCCACATTTATTCTGTTTCAACAATATTGTAGTACTACATTTTACAACAATTGTTTCGCCAAATTCTTGGCATCTTCAGCGAGTTCGGTGTTAAACTACTCCAAAAAATTGAGTCTTCCTTATATATTCCACAAGATGGAAGAGGGGTTAACGGTATTCTAAATGCTTCTGGGATTTTTTATTGCATGTTTATCAATGGTCATCTGTTGCCCTCCGTTTGGTCATTAAGTAAGATAATTTCCTATTATAATCTGTTAATTTCCGTTGCTTCTAGAATATTAAGTCTACTGCTTTTGTTTTCTATGTGCAAAATTTTGTAGTTAGAATCAAACATATGTCCCTCGTCCAAAAGATGGTTCGCATAAATTGAACTCTGTCTTTTATTCAGGAAACTACTCGAATGTTCCTTAATCCTCTTCTCGAAGTTCCTTTCTGTTTATCCAATATATACTTTCTGGCGTGAACCACAATTCAACTTATATATTTGATGACGAGATATTGTTGGTGATGGAGCTCGTGTTGAATGATTGTTTGGGCTATTACCATCATCTATTGTGGATGTAATGATTTCCGACGTTTCGATAGACATCAAGGAGGAAAAGTTTGTTTTTTAAGGATTTTACTTTTCCTCCTTGATAAAGATAGAAGATGTCTATCGAAACGTCGGAAAACATTACATCCACAATAGATGATGGTAATAGCCCAAACAATCATTCAACTCAACTTATATACTCCTGATTTTTTGTTTTCATCTGACTTGTCTTATTATTTTTGATTAAATTACTTGAAGTATTATTGGTTTTGAATGCTTTATTGAAATTCTTTTTGTTTATGAAATTTTTTTTTGCTACTTCTATTGATTTTTCACCTGAGTAATTTAGTGTTATATATCTATTCTGTCTATTTTTTCGTTTTTGGAGTATATTAATGTTAAAGCTTGATTTAATAAGAGTTCATTCAATATTTGGTCCTCAATATCAGGTTTGAAACCATTATTAACAGAGATATGTTTTATAGTGTCGAGCTCACAGTCAAAGTTCTATTTCTTCATAGGTGTTTTGATTAGTCTATGTACCATACTATTGAATACTGCTAGTTTTTGTGAATATGGATGATGTGAATTTGAATGGATCGTTATGTCGGTGTAGGTAGGTTTGCGATAAATAGCAAAATCGTGTTTACTATTGATTTTTGATATTGTTAAATCTAAAAAATTTATTCTGCCATTTTTTTCTTCTTCATACGTGAAATTTATATGAGGTGAAAGTTTATTGAGGAAATCTAAGAACATAGTCAACTGTCTACGTGTTCCTATGAACAAACATAGCGGTAACGATATATTGGTCTTTTTTGAAAAACAAATAGAATTTCAATATTGCATTCAAAACCAATAATACTTTAAGTAATTTAACCAAAATAATAAGGACAAATCAGATAAAAACAAAAAATCAGGAGTATATAAGTTGAATTGTGGTTCATCCCAGAAAGTATATATTGGACAAACAGGAAGGATCTTCGAGAATAGGATTAAGAAACATTCGAGTAGTTTCCTGAATAAAAAACAGAACTAAACTTATGCGAACCATCTTTTAGACGAGGGACATATGTTTGATTCAAACTACAAAATTTTTCACATAGTAAAGAAAAGCAGAAGACTTAATATTCTAGAAGCAATGGAAATTAACAGATATAACAGGCAAAATATCTTACTTAATGACCAATTGGAGGTCAACAAATCACCATTAATAAACATGCCATAAAAAATCCCAGAAGCATTTAGAATACCGTTCCCCCCTCTTCCATCTTGTGGAATATATAAGGAAGACTCAATTATTTGGAGTAGTTTATTAACGAACTCTCCTGAAGATGCCAAGAATTTGGCGAAACAATTGTTGTAAAATGTAGTGTTACAATATTGTTGAAACACAATAAATGTGGAAATTTTATTAAATAAGATTTTATTTTATCACATTCAAATCAAAAGAATTTTTTTAATCTATAACGAGTTTTCTTTAGGTTCACCAGCTAACAAAAACTCTTCTGTTAAATTCAAGGAATTGAAGACTGACCAAATAGGGATCTTAGTGTTTTAAACTTAACGTACAATTTTTGTTGCATTTACTAGGAAAATTTTCTGAGTGCGCCACAGCTGACAAAAAACGTGTTGGAAGAAATCAAAATATCGTATGTTCTTTGAACGCCCGCATCTTTTATATTTAATGGAGCCACAAACGTTCGCTTTGCGTGAGTACCAATTATGTAACAGGAATATTAATTAGTCCAAAATTTGAGTAGGTCCATAATATTAAATATATGAGTTGCATTAAAAGCTTTATGCTTGGATACAGTACACAATGTAAGTTTTCATTTACATAAGTCACAGAGGTCAACACGAAATTTGAGCATATTACCTTTACAACCTTTTTTCCTTTATACTTAGTTCAAGTGCTCTTTTGTGTATTCTCAGAATATCCGAAATATAAAAGAATATACAGTGATGATTCTGTTAACTAAATGCGCCCGGATAACCGACGTTAGATTTGCTGACAATTCATAGGACAATGCCCAACAAAGATTCTACGAAAATGAATAAAATATAGCTCACAACTACTATAATAAGAAATGCGACAGAGTGAGACTATTGTTATAGTTCTTGTTACTAGCTCCTAATCCGCAACACCTCAGCCAAAACGACCGTATTAAATTTCGAACAAACAGAATTTCTAATTACCTCAACTTGTAAATCACATAGGAATATTGTAGTTGTGCGTCTCTATTTCTGCTCGATTACGGTATCCTGGCAGGCTGTTACTTGATATGTGTTGGCGCTTCCGAACTGTTTTATTTTACAACGTTGGCAATATGGCCGCGATAAATTCGTGGACGTGTACATCATTAACACTAATTATTATAGGACCATCTGTATGGAATTGCTCCGTTGGAGAGACAAATCATCCAGGATTCATTTATTGGAGTTAATGGATAGGAGGATTCAGTCACAGATAGAGAATTTTAGGGGTTGTTGGTAATTTGTACTGATTGGTTGAACTATTTTTTCAAATTGCGAAACAATTTGAGGATAGAAATGAGTTTATTTACTAGATGTTTCGAAATAACAATATCGACAAAGAAATATTTCTCACCTTATTAAAAAAATGGTCATAGAAACGTGGATTCAATACGACTTGGTTACTAAAATACTGGACATTGAAAATGAATGTTTGTGCTTTATATTTTGGACTTTACTATTGCTCTTGAATAATATTATGGACTCCACAACAGTTGAACAGGCTAAGAACTAAATAAACATATCAGTTTCGGTTTTATTTATATTTGTCCTCGAATATTTTGACGAAGTGTTCCAATTTTTCTGTATATATTCTATTTCCATTTTCTCAACAAGTTAATAGTGAGACCTTTTGTATGGAAAACATAAGTTCAACTTTGGTAAGGCGTTTTCCCTTTTATTAGAATAGAATAGAATAGAATATTTATTTATTTTCTCATCACCCACTGTACAGTAAAAGAAGAGCAAAACAAGTCACCAAAAATAACTATTAATAACAAAATTACTAACAGAATACAATATCTGCACACATTTTATCTATGATCTCAAATGCTTACTTAACAAGTAATATTCTTCCAATCTATATGGTTCAGTATTGAGAATCAATGCAAAGATTCTCTTTTTAAAAACCAATAAGTTTTTCTCATTTTTAATATTTATCGGAAGATAGTTTGAAAGTTTTAAGCCTGTGTAGTATGTTTGCTTTTCAGTCAGAGAAAGTCTGTGGCGAGGATAAAAAATTGGAAATGTTCGCCTTGTGTTATTCAAATTATTAGATACATTGTGAAATTTCTAAAAAAATAACAAAGTTCTACACACATATATTCCTGTTAAGGTAAGAATACCATTTAACTTGAAGACTCCTCTATAGGTCACTCTAAATTTCAACCTTTGCAAAATTCTTATGGCGCGTTTTTGTATTATAAATATCTTCATCATGTGCATACGGTTTCCCCAAAAAATGACACCGTAGTCCAGCAGCGATTGAAATCTGGCAAAATATACCATCCTTCGTACCCCACCTGAGCCACCTAATGTCTCAGCACCATCAAAGAGAATACCACAGAGTTCAATTTATGTCCCAACTGTTCCACGTGTTCATGCCATTTCAGATGTTGATCCACGTGTATTCCAAGAGTTTTGGCGAAAGGAAGTATGTGAAGAACCTCATCCTTGTGATGTATTTTCTTTGGAAATTCCTGCCTAGATCTATCCGTAGAAAACACCATACAATCTGTCTTTGTGGGATTCAACACCAGTTGATTTTCAAGACACCAGTCCTTCAGTCTTGACAGCGCCCTTATCGCGATCTCACTAAGAGCCTGGGCATGTTGTACTTTCACAAGTATAGTTGTATCGTCTGCATAGATGAAATTCTGCGTAGATGAGTCCTCAAATGCAGATGGTAAGTCGTTTATATAAACAGCAAAGAGGATGGGTCCCAGTATACTACCTTGAGGGACTCCCATTTCAATGATTTTTTCGGACGATACATAGGTATTGCTTTGAGTTGAACAAATCCTTGCTTCCTACCTCTCAAGCAGGTCTCAAATAATTTCAGTTGCTCATTACGTATGTCATAGCGTTCCAGCTTGTGAAGAAGTATGGTGTGGTCCACACAATCGAAAGCCTTCGATAAATCTGCAAATAAAGCAACTGGGATCTCACCTCCTTCCAAAGAGTTTATTACTGCTCTAGTTAGCTCTGAAATAGCTGTTTATGTAATTCATTCCTCAAAAAACCATGCTGACATTTAGTGAATATTTTAAATTTATCAAGAAATTTTACCAGCCTTTCTGCTAAAACCTTTTCAAAGAGTTTTGCAAATGTGGTTATTAGGCTTATTGGGCGCTAGTTATTCCTGTCATTTAAATCTCCTTTTTTGTGTAATGGTTGGACTTGATTTGAGATATTTATTACATGACTTGATATCAAGCTACTTGGTATTACTTGATCTTGATACGTACGAGTCGTGCTGCGTATATTTCTGCAAGTTCATGCGTGTTTAGACAAACTTAGGAGGTTTCCCGAGTTCCGTGCTGAATGAAGCGATCGCGCAGTCTTCCCAATTTTATCTAGGTGAATAGAGAGGTATAGGATTTCCAACAAGAAAAGTTTCAGAAGCTACTTGGGAATATATGGTGAAAAAGTACCTAACTTTCAATTTTTCAATTATTTCGAGGACGAAATAAGTTTAAGTACAAGTTTATAGATAGTTAAATCCTAAAATAGTTCTGCCTGGTAGAAATAAAATGAATTTTTTGGCAATGAAAATGTTTGGGTCAGCACAGGATTCTCTCAAAGGTTTACTAAACAGAACAAATCGAAAATCTCATTTACCATAGACGGTTGGTCCTCTTTTAGTACGAAAGGGTACTATGGAATGACTGCTCATTTTATTGATATTAATTGTAGACTACATGCCATCCTTTTGGATTTTGTTTCGGCGCAGGGACAACATACTGGCAGATGGATAGCAAAGCTATTAGCTTATACATTGGAATTCTACGATTTAACCAATTCTGTGCAAGGAATTACGACCGACAATACAAACAGCAATTTCACATTTATGAATGAGCTGACAGATATCATTTCCGACATTGACCCTAAAAATAGTCATTTCGTATGTTTTGCTCACATTTTAAATTTGGGGGCAAGAGATTTTATAAAAATACTTGATTTGAATTCTTAGTTTCAAGCGAAAGATTATACTTCTTGGATGTAGACACTGGTGAAATATCTGAAGATGTATATTCGCTATCGCCAATACAAAAAATTCATTGCCTCGGCAAAAAGTTAGAAAATTTCCGTAAAGATTTCGAAAAATTTTGCATTACTATATGAATTTAACAATGGCTTCGCCAAAATTTTATGTCATGACAAGATGGAATTCAACTTTGGATATGCTGCGGTGGGGCCTCAATATGAAAAAGTCTTCAAACATTCTTTGTGATAACACAGAAAATATGAAAACTTTGAAGCCTACAGATACGGAGTGGTCGATCATAGATCGAGTTTATAAATATCTGAACAGTTTTAAGACGCTTTCCAAAACATAGTAGGTGAAGCGAATCGCACTCTTCCGATGGAGATAATTGGTATAAATATGCTACTGGATAAGCTAGAACAATGGGCTATTGAACTCGACAATAATCCTAGTAAAGATGAAACTGATGCAAAATTCATTTATAGTATTCAAGCGGCTAAAGACAAAATTATCAAACATTACCAAAAAATCAACTGGATTTACTGTGTTGTTTAGTCTTAGATCTTCGGCGTAAAGTGGAAACATTCTCCAATACAAGTTGGGAAAAAGACTTGGAGAAGGAAGCTGTTAGACACTTTGAAACAATTTTTGAAACAAAAAATTTTCTGCCCGGTCTACAGAGCACAACAGCATCATCTTTACCGTCATCTTCAATTGAGCAAATGAATTGGCTTGGCGTTACGAAATAGACAAATTCCCTTCGGAACCACGTGCTGACACGTCTGAAGATATTTTAGAATGGTGGAAGAGGCACGAAAACGTTTTTCCAAACTTCACCATAATGGCAAAGATTTCTTATCAAAGCCAGCATCTTCAGCTCCTGTTGAAAGGCTGTTTTCCAGAGCAGCACTGACAGTTACAGAAACTCGGAATAGATTAGGTGACAATTCTATAAGATGCCTCACGTGTCTTAAATCTTGGAAGGAAAATGAGGTGGTCAAACAGTGTTTTGAGAATTCCCATAATTGAGAAATTATTATTTTCATTTTTTTTATGTATTATAGCGATAAAATTTGTGCTTCCATTTTGAAATAGTTAATATTTTTGATTCTCATATTCAAGTTTAATATATAAAAGTATTTTTTGCAAAGTCGTTCTCATTCCATAATCCACTGATGTGTAGACTGAAATAAAAATTTCAAATTAAAGATCAAGTAGCTTGGTAGAAGTAATTGATTTTTCAAGTACTTGATAAATTAATACTTGACTTGACTCGACATTGAAACACTACTACTTGACTCGAACTTGACTTGCTTTCAAGTCAAGTCAAGTAGTTTGAATATCAAGTCAAGTCGTGAATCTCTAGGTGTTCTCCCTTTCATTATGTGTATCAATCAAATCCACAAAGAAAGGAAAATTGAAAAAGTGGAATTTCATTTTGTAGTTTGACTTTTGCAATTTATTACTGGTTGTTTTATGTATAATTGAAGTTTATTATGAAATTTTTTGTAATCGATTATTTACTAAAATATCTATAACGCTGAGTCACAGATAATTTTACCATATCTAATCTCCATAAATTTCTCTTTTATGGCACTGAAAAAATGGAAATATATCTACGAAATGTTGTCATTAATGGACTGTAGTTTTTTTTACCAACTACTTCCCTAATATTTTTGTGAAAATGAATTATAACATAAAACCTAACATTCGGGAATTTTCCAATCTTCATCAAGGGGCACCTCATCAAAACAAAACTCATCTTCGCAGAAGGAACATAAATTCAAAATAATCGGCTGAAGCGTAGCGGACGAGGCGGCGATAAATAATATTTGTTCTTCAAAATGGGAATACTAGCGTTCATTTTCACAAAATTATCGTAAATCAAAAATGACGTGGAGCTTCAAATTGTACATTCGCAAAAAAGTTCATTATTTATTGCAGTTCGGCGGGCCGTTCGTTTCCCCAGTTTATTATTCGACGGCATTGGTGGATGATGGTGTCATAATTCAAAATTCTGATTGTTTTCAGCGCCTGGATGTCTTCAAGGAGAAGACTTAGGGCAACTCACGCTAATGGTCGGTTATCGGCGGATTGGAGGAACAATATCACTCGGAGTGGCATCCCTTTCTTGTGAATTGGAACTGAATTTTAGACTTTAACATGATTTTTAAGTATTGAAATGCGAATTTACCAAGTAACCTCGTTCGAAACGGATGACTAATTTTCTAAATATTTCTTATTGTCACGTGGGTATAAAATATGTAACTTTAAATTTTGTATTTGAAGATAGCTTTGATATTTGGAGTATCCGGGGCATTGCAAAAAGATGTGCTGTATAATAATAATAATAATAATAATAATATTGATCCTTTTAGACATAACAAGGTATGTATAGGACAAGTCACAAATGGAAAAATAATAAAAATTCAGACATTTTCAAAACTATCATTATAGTACTCATTAACACTATAAAAACACTTCTTTAGAAAGACTTAACAACTTTTTTAAATTTAATGGAGTTGAGCGAATTAATGCTACCAGGTAGATGGTTAAACATCTTAATGCACTGATACTTAGGTGACATTTCAAATTTTGATGTTCTATGTTTGGGAATTGACAATATATTCTTATTCTCAAAAATTTGTTTATGCTGACGACATTGCTATTGCTTACCAACATTCGGATTTCCATACTCTGGAAAACATATTGTCATCTGATTTGGAAATTTTAAAGAATTATTTTATGGAGTGGCGATTATGTCCAAATCCCAACAAAACAGAGGTATCTTGTTTCCATCTGAATAATCATGAAAAATATAGAAAATTAGCTGTAACTTTCAATGATTCTCCTATCAAACACAATTTCTATCCAAAATTCTTAGGAGTTAAATTAGATTCATCTCTCAATTACAAGGCTCATTTAAATGATCTGAGTCTAAAACTGAAAACAAGGAATAATATTGTTCAGAAATTAGCTGGATCGTCTTGGGGTGCTGATGCTTCCACTCTTCGCACAGCATCTCTAGCCCTAGTCTTTTCTGCAGCTGAGTATTGTTGCTCTGTTTGGTTTAATAGTGCACATACACAAAAAATTGATGCACAATTGAATACATCCATGAGAATAATTACTGGCACCATAAGATCAACACAGGTTCATTGGTTACCAGCATTGTCTAATATTGTCCCTCCCCATATTCGCAGACAGACTGCAGCTCTGAATTCTTGGAATAAATATCATTCTTTTCCCAATTTATTCCCAATTATTTCATATTTTCCACAAAATAAAATTCCCAGATTGAAGTCACGTAAACCATTATGGCATAATACGTTCTTCAATATGAACATAAGTGATAAAGAATTATGGAAGACTGAGTGGAACTCTTATGAAATGTTCAATAAGTATCTCGTTTCTGATCCTTCTGAAAGAGTTCCTGGTTTTGATCTTCCAAGACAAATTTGGACAGTTCTTAATCGGTTGAGAACAGGTCATGGTCGTACCAATGGCATGCTATTTAAATGGAACTCAGTTCTAGCGCAAGTTGTGAATATGGAGAACCAGAAGAAACAATACCTCATCTCATCAATAGTTGTCCCATATATAAATTTCAAGATGGTTTTAGGGCTATTCATGATGTTTCCAACTCTTTCTTGGAATGGGTTATAAATTTCAAACGAATATGATACGTATTTTTGTTATTCAGTTCTTTTTCTACTTTTGTCATTTTATTTCCAGATTCAATGTGAGCACCTTGAAGAAGTCTCTTTCTGCATCAATAGAAGATCACTCTTGAAGAAAGAAGTCCTTGAAATATATTTCAGCTTATTTTTGTATTTTCACACTTAGACGGGGAGCCAGGGTTTTTTTTTGGGGTTTTTTCCTAGACTTTTATGTCATACGCCGAACTGTATGACACCCCGTCACTAACCCCTGATCTATATGCTTTATTGTTTGCTAACTAAATATTGTCAGCCAAAAGTTCAAAAAATATATATATATGGGAATGAAAGCTTGACAATTTTACAAGACTATCCTCATTTTCCTTGGCAAAAACCAAACATCTAAATATGAAAATGGAAGCCAGTGTCAATATCCTATTTTCTAGGAAAATTGGTCTACAAGAGGATCGTGGAGACACGTTGAATATCATACGCAAAATTCTCTTTTGAATAATAAAGACTCTACCAATATCTGTCGAATTACCCCATAACCTGATATTATACGATAGGTGACTAAATACTAAACTATAGTATACATTCATAAGTGAACACAAGGGAAGCAGATACCTGACTCGACTTAAAGCATAATAAGAACTATAAAGCTTTTTACATACTTCATCAACGTGTGAATCCCACTTCAAGTGTCTATCGATATTGATACCTAGGAACTTCGTGCAGTCCTTTGATGCAATGACTGAATCTGAATGTCGAACTACAAGGGTACTATCATTATTCGCAATGGAGAAGTAAATGCATTCGGTCTTGTTCACATTTATCATGATAGCATTTACATGGCACCATTCAACGAAGCAATGAACCAACAAATCGCACAACACCTGCAGTTCCTCCAAAGTATCCGCAGTAACGGTTAATGAAAAATCATCAGCAAACATGATTGCTCTTAGTATTTTCCACAGTTCTCGACGAGTTTTAGACTTATTAACAAACAACTTCACCAAATTCTCAGGCAGATCGTTGATAAATATCAAAAACAAAAGCGGTCCCAAGACAGAGCCCTGAGGTACGCCCAAATTCAAATTATGTTTACTGGATGAATAATTCTGAACTCTAACAGATGCAACTCTACCTTCAAGATAACTTCGAATCCAGTCATGAAATATTCCCCTGAATCCAAGATTGTAACATTTGTCTAATATGAACTGAAAGGAGATACTATCAAATGCTTTAGACAGATCAAAAAATAATCCGGCAACATATGAGCCCTTATCGAGGCAGTCGTATACAAAATCGACAAATTCCAGAGCCCCAGTTTGAGTTGAGCGACCTGATCTGAAACCGTGCTGTGCAGAAGCAAGCAGTTGAAACCTATCAAGGAATTTCATCATTCTATTGAACACCAATCGTTCAAACAGTTTGGAAAGACAGCTGAGAACAGAAATAGGCCTATAATTACCAATATCTGTTACATCACCTTTTTTATGAACTGGAATAATAGTGGCCCTTTTTTAGGAGATCAGGATAAACTCCTGTGGTAACCGACATGTTAACCAAATAGGCGAAATGTCGACTGATATCAGGACCTATTCTCTTCAAGATATAAGTTGCAGATAAATTATTTGCAGGATGTGGGCTTGAAATTTTTAATAACAGTGAATTCATCCAAAACGCACTCGAAAAGTATATTCACTATGGTGGATAATGGGGATAGTACACTTTTGGCTCCAATCAAGAGATAGGTATATATCCTTGAGACCAATTCACACTCCGCACGAAAAGTTTTTCGTTTTTTACAAGAACTTAAAATGCTCAATACAGCCAGTAGGAATCAATACGTATTCGAAATCACCATAGTTAATTGCAGAATTTCTCAAATTAGAACAACCCAATCTGTATATAGGTCACTGTTTTTGGCATTCTTCTGCATATCTCCTTTTGGACAGTGGATCTGATCTTGCAGCCATCAAACGGCTTGGAGGATGGAATCAACATCTGTTGCAGAAGGGTAAATCGAAAACTAGATGAAAAATAGATTTGAAACTCCACAAAAAATTTAATGCGATAATCGTTCGTCAGTAATTAATACATCAGCTCCCACCAATTCCACACAGAGATGTAAATGTGAACTATTCAGAATGTCACATCTCGAGAATTCCGTTTATGAATTTCACGAATTGTTCAATTGGATACCATAAATATAAATATGTCAAAGTGAGAATCGAGATTTTCAGTGTCAAATTTTAAATATATATATCCGGGTCTATAGCGTCCTACGCCTTCCGGTTCCTAATCTCCAAGCCTTTCTATCTTGCCAGTCCCCTGGATGTAGATTTCGTTCGGACATAGCTTTCTCTATTCCCTCAAACCATGTTCTTTTGGGCCTTCCTCTCCTTCTCCTTTCTGGTGGTGTCCATTTTAGAATCATCTTTGGTAGACGCTCGTCGCACATTCTTTCTACATGCCCGTACCAAATCAGTTGTCTTCTTTGGATTTCATCTATGATTGTTCTTTCGACTTGCATGATATCTCTGATCTTATCATTTCTTTCTTTGTCCATTCTGGATTTTCCTGCAGATCGTCGCCAGAAATCCATCTCAAGGGCCAAAAGTCGACGTTCCACACACCCGTATAGCACTATACCCTCAAAGATGGAATTATATATCTGATGTTTTTTTCTTCCGCGATATGTTATTGGACCACAATATAGAGTTCAAACATCCAATGACCTTTCAGTATTTTCTGCTCAATCTCAGTTTCTGTTCGGCCGGTATGATCAATTTGAGCACCCAGGTAAGTATATTTACTACAAGTTCCTATTTCTACGTAGTCCTCTAAGTGTAGATTATCTGCTTCCTGTCCAATGCATAAATATTTGGTTTTCGTTTTATTTACAGACAGTCCCCACTTTTCGTATTCGGCGAAAAGCCTTGTCGTCATAAACTCTAAATCTTCCTTGTCTTGGGCCACTACCACCTGATCGTCTGCAAAATGGAGAGTGTACAAAGTTTTTGTATCGTTAAGTTGTATTCCCATACCACTACAAGATTTTCTCCATTTTCGTAGCGTTTCGTTCAGATATATTTTGAATAACTACTATATATAACTAATAAAATACTGTTCGAAATAAAATGTATTGGAATAAATAATTTATTTCTAATTCATAATAAGGTCGACGGAAATTCACATTTAATGGTTTATTTCGAAAGGCTAAGTACACAGAAATCACAATAAAACTCAGCCATTTTGTGGATTATTAAGCCTTTCGCCAGAGTGCTCCGAAAATCTAGCACTATGCTTGAAACAGTACCATATACAGCCGTTTTTTTAGTGCTCGAGAAAGTGCAAGACTTCTGGCTTTCTCGAGTACTAATCACAATGTTTCTTGTTTGAACTAGAAGCGAATCTCGTTTTTTGTATGTAAGTATAAATAAAAAATTGACATAGCATTTGTTATATAAACCAGGGATATTATGACTACTCCTTATAAATTCCCAAGTCAAACATACAAAAGGGAGAAGAGTTGCACACGTACCTATTTGAAAGAGCCGGCATTTCATTCTAATTCCCTGCCTTCGCCGTGGGAATGTCCCTTAGATATCTTCTAATTTAAAATTCAGAGACAAAACTAATATCACTATTTAGCGCAAAACTGGGAGATTCCGGTGCGAGATGCCTCGGCAATAGCAAAACAGGAGTGATACTTATTCGGCGACGTCAGATAAGTGTACTTTATGTTAATGATTATATGCAAGCTTTTAAAAGTTAAACTGAAAACCGTAGACAAAACGGGCGGGGAGGGAATGAAGGAAATTGGATCCGCCATGTGCACTTTAATTATTACTGCTGGTCTCTCGGTGTGCATTTAGCAATTCAGAATCTTCGTTGAGTTGGACCCCTCTTTGTGATCGAATGAGAGTGTAGTTAAGCCAAATAATTGTACGGAACGTAATTGCTCCTCTATGGTTGATTACTATTCGTGTTCATATAAACTGGATATTCTGAAAATAGTATCCGAGAGAACTTACGAGATGATACTTCTTTTGTTCTTGGCAGGGTGTTAAAGAAAGTCAAAAATTTGGGAGGGATGATAATAATAATAATAATAATAATAATAATTATAATAACTTTATTCAACCATTGGACAGAATACATCTGTATAGGAAACGTCAAACAAATCACAATATCATGCAATATTAATACCAAACAGTGAAAATAAGCATAAGAAGAAAAAATAAATCTAATCTAATGTATAACTGCCTCAAAATATTCACGACAGCTGTAGTAGCACTCAGCAAGAAGCAAGTTCTTGATCTCTTTCTTGAAACTTCTGTACTCCAAAACCTTCAACCTATCAGGCAAATGGTTGAATAATTTGATGCCACTAAAAATAGGAGACTGCTGGAATTTGGAAGTTCGGTGTTTAGGAATACAGAGAGTTTCATTGTGCCTTGTGTTGTATCCGTGAAATTCAGAGCACTTGTTTAGCGAATTGATGCTTCTCCGAGTGTATAGAAGGCAATTAAAAATATAAATGCACGGAAGACACATGATTCGATTACTAATGAAAGAGGGTCTACAGGACTCTCAAGTTGAAAATCAATCGGATAATTTTCTTCTGGCCTATGAAAACAGTATGACTGAATGGGGAATCACCCCAAAGAATGACGTTATAGCTGAGGTGAGCAAATACGAGCGAGTAGTAAGAATTTATCAAAGAATCAAGAGGCAGTATATGCTTTAAGCGCCTCAGGGCGAAAAACGCACTACCTAACTTCTTACAAACAAAATCAGCGTGATCTCTCCAGGTTAAGTTATTGTGTATGTACAAGCCAAGGAACTTTATGCAGGCAGAAGGCTCCAAATTACCGGACCGGAGATTCAAGGTAAACTGATTACCAGAATCTCGTATTTGAAAATAGACTAGTTCCGTTTTCTTTACATTCAGTATGAGGGAGTTTCTGAAACACCAATCAGAGAAGCACTCAACCAACAATTCACAACCGGTCCTTAGTTCGCTTAAGGATCGCGCAGAAATAATGAACGAGGTATCATCAGCAAATAGGACAATTTTAATATTCAAGTTATTTAGGAAACTATTCCCAATATAATCCGGCAGATCATTCACAAAAATTATAAAGAGAAGAGGTCCTAAAACCGATCCCTGTGGAATGCCCATCTCTACCGGGTACTTAGCGGACTTGCATTGGCCTACCTTTGCAATTAACCATCGATCCGTTAGGAAACTCTTGATCCATTCCAGGAAAACTCCCCTGAATCCCAAACTGAACAATTTATCCAGTATAAAACTGAAATTAAAAATATCGAACGCACGGGATTGGTCAAAAAACAATCCCGCCACATAAGGGCCATCGTCCAAACTTGAAACCGTGTTGGCAACTAGTGATGAATGAGAATTTATCTAAGTAATTCAGCATTCTATCATAGACTAATCTTTCTATAACTTTAGACAAAGAGCTTAATATTGAGATGGGACGATAATTGCTCATATCATCAGTTGCTTCTCTTTTATGGATGGGAATAACCTCAGCCGTCTTAAGTATTGAAGGAAATCTTCCCGAGGAGACTGAGTTATTGATGAGATGTGCAAGAGGTTCAGAAATATACGCAACCAATACCTTCAAGACTTTAACTGGTATCAGGTCCAGCCCGCTACTTTTCTTATTTTTCAATTTTTTTAAAACTAATCTTATTTCCTCAGCCACAACAGGAAAAAAGGAAAAGTTATTTTCAGTCTGTGCCCGAGTGGTACATGAATGAGTTCGGTTCACACCGAAATGCTTGTCGACGCAGATTTTGCTTATGGACGAAAAATATTCACCAAAGGCTTCAGAAATGTTGGACTGATTGGTGATAATTTCCCCGCGAATATTCAGAACAATATCTTTTTTAGAGTTAGCGGAAGTCACTTCTCCTCGTACTAGGTTCCAGATAGTTTTGTTTCTATTGTTGGAGGTATCTAATAAATTTTTATGAAAATTTAATTTTGTTGTTTTTAGGAGAGCTTTGTATTCTCTCTTAAAGGTTGAATAGAGAATTCTGCTTTCTTGGGATTTTAAGTTTCGAGTCAACCAATGGATATCTTTGAGATACCTACTGGCCTGTCTGATTTCGTCAGAGATCCAATTAATCTTTTTACCGTCGACATGCTTTTTCCGTTTGATCGGACAAGTAGAATTTAACAAAGATTGTAAGATATCGAAAAAAAATTTAAATCTGATTTCCTTTTCAGAATAAAAGGTTATATGTTATACAGGGAGTCCGGGAATATGTGAAACATCTCTCAGATTCAGATAGAACATAAAAATAAGATGACAAGTTCCCATAAATTTTTCCTTAGTGGCACTCCCTACGGCCTCCAAAAGGACGACACTGGAAATCAATTTTTGTTGAATGAAATTTAAAATACTTCGTATAATTTAATGAAACTTCAATACGATAAACAGTAGTAAGGACCTCTTGAAATGCTGCCCTTAAAACATAATTAGGTTGTTTAGTTTATCAGGGGCGGACTAGGTTTTACATTTTATTGCTTATATATTTAACACCCTGCATGATACGGAATCGAAGAAAATAAATTTGAATACTTTGAACATTAAGCTACATTGTACACACAACAACGCTTATGCGAGAAGTCAGGGTTTTTTTTATTGACGTTTTTTCCTAGACTTTCATGTCATACATCGAATTGTATAGCACGCCGTCATCAACCCCTGCAAAGATTTGTTTTGTGACCCAAAAGTTCAAAAGAATATATATATATTTATATTTTGCAACATTTTTAATCTGTGATGTACCCTAAACAACCCCTGGCGATTAATGAAGTTGCTACAATGAAACTGGGAACCCCTAAGAAATTGTCAACTGCTTGTTTTTTCTTGTTTTGCCACCGGAAGGTGTATCCGAATTCATTATTTCTAAATTTGCAAAAGAAATGGCTGCACGGCAGAACTCGAAATCATAATTTCATTCCGTGCCAACAAATGACAACTTTTATTTACATCAAGGGAAATTCAGGAGTATTCGAGAAAGATTTCCTCGTCGTAGAACTACGTTGTCCAATTGTTCACGGATTCTTACGAAACTCAGGGCTTAATACATTTAAGAAATAAATAACCGGAGTGTATACGGAAACAGGAAGATTCTGATTATTTATGATACATTTTTCCCTAATTTACATTTTTCTTAGCTCGGGACGTAGGCAACTGCCATTAAATTTTATTAACATTCACATTTTTCTCGAAGGAGACGAAGATAAAAGTATAATGGGCTCGTGGAAATTAACACTACAGAATTTTGTTTTATGATTTGGGGTGGAGAAGTCCATGAGATATATAAGTTTACGCTTCGGCTAATGGATGAATCAAGCTGTGAAACTGACAATAAACAGGATGATTCGAATATTCTAGTTAGGAAGATTGATACTTCTTCAATTATTCACAAGTTGAATGAGAAACAATTTTCACTGAATTGTTGGATTATTCATTAAGTATTATACAAGAATAACCATGCCAGATAATGGACATTGGCCAAATAATTTTCCTTATAAATTGTCATAAAAAATTTTAGGTTCTTAATTATAAAATGTGGTTATATATCCCAATAATTATAGTTTTATTGATATTTCCAAAATGATTCACAAAACAAGAATTCATAATTATCCATATACAGCGTGAGTCTTTGACCACTGCTTCAATTTTAACCAGAGGTTCTTGAGATCAAAAGAAACACTTTTTACCCATACCGTTTTTCTATATTTAGCTGCGTTAAAAAGTTATAAGCATTTTAAATTTTCACATGGGGCAAATACCCCTCCGTAGTCCATTTTAGTTTGAATGAAAATTACTTTCCTCAGCATCCACTGTTGAATCTGAATTGTTTAAAAACATCATTTTCCCTCTAAGAAATGATTCACTCACTCATGTTTCATGAGATGATTATATCCATTAAATTCCCTTCTCCTTCAAATATCTCAAAAATGGTACAATTTAGGAAAAAAGAAAATGAATGATTTTTTCTGCAAAAATGAATAATGATATCTGGAAGTACAAGATAAGGACCTTTAGTTCTAGTGATATTTGTTTTTCATGCAATTTAACCAATCTGCACAGTAGTAGTCAGAAACCCACAAGAAATGAAATAAATCTATTGATGCCAAAATATGCATGACTGTTATCAAAAACCTCCTACAAGAGATCATTTTAATTGATATTGTCGTTTGAATGTTACAGGTGAAAATGCATTTTTTTTATGAAATTTCAACACCCTTTATCTTTTGAACGGGGCCAAATTTGGAAAAATGTTATAGGAGGAAAATATTTCTTTTGATGTCGAGAATCAATGGTTGAACTTAACCCAGTGGTCAAAGACTCACTCTGTATAGCCAATACGAGAACAATCAAATGCTTTTCAAATCGTCATTCTTGCTAAACGTGAGTCTTCTTATCTTCTCAAACAGAAAAGATCTTTAAAGATAAATTTTCAATAGGAAGTTTGGCAATCAGAGATTTTCAGATTTTATTCTATTCCAATATAATTTGTCAGTAGAAATTATATACGATACATGACTATGATCGACTTTATTTAGCCAGGCCAGGTACCATGAAAGTTGGATTCATTTCACTGTGTATATCAAAAATTTTAGTCAAGATGTCAATTTGCGCCAGGATATTGAAGATACTACGAAAATAGTTTTTGAGATGAACACAATAATTGGATTTGATACCAAATCGCCATTTATCCACATTTATTCCAGTCATTGTCTTTAGTAGATTGGCGGTCATTCTATTACGACCTGAAGCCAATGACGTGAGCCGAACTATGCTGCAATATTGCCAAGCTAGATCTCCAATGATAAATATTAGCGGGCGCAAAATCATTTATGGTATATTCAGATATTGGTTATACGAAATAATATCTTATTTTTCTAGCTTTAACTATATATTGTTCTTTAGTGGATGGTTATTATTTTCTTTAGGGCAATTTCCATTCGATATTCGAATATTTCAGACATTTGGGCAAACTAGTAGTTCGCTGTTCCTCTAGAAACAAACTGGTAGGCAAATCCGTTTGCCAGGAAAAAAGTGAGAAAATGATAGCTTTATCCCCTTCTCCTAACCCAAGCATCATCATTCAAATTTTTCATTTCGACCCAATCTGATTGTCCAGCGGGAAGAGCTATAAATAAGTTCGTATAAACACACTAGAATATTAAGGACTTGGCAACCACCTGGTACCGGCAGTCCATCAACTGTGAGGTCTGTAGACTTTGGCCAGATACAAATATAATTGCTGGCAACACATTGTCTCCCTGCTCTTCTACACTGCTCTTTATTCAGAATGGGGCAGTTAAGTCTATAAAACTTTCCAATCCGACTTAAATTATTGCGCAACGTTATTTATCGCTTTCTGCTAATGTCCATTAAATATAAGCAACGGTTTGCCACCAGAAAATTATTATTTTCACTTCCGGCCATCTTCACAATTGTTGTTTCTTCGGACTATTCGAGTGGAAATCAAACTATTGTTGATGAAGATTATTATTAAATATATTGCTTGGGCGTTTCCCATTAGCGATCATTGTCATATTTATTTATTTCAATTTACAATGATTTACAGGATAAATCCATCTATAAAAAATTTGTAAATTAAACGGGAGAGAAGAACTGACGTGAGGTCAGGAGCGTTTATTCTGAAGTCATCTCAGGTACCCCGTATTCGCCTGAAATTTATAGAAAAAGCCTCGTCTGAAAATACGATTTTTCATGAAATCGGTGAAGAGAAATGTCATGAAGAAAATTAATGGAAATATTTCATTCACGAAGTAATAATGTATGAGAAAAGCACTGACGTGCGGACGACCTACATCTCAAACTAAAAATAACTGTTCGCAGTTTTTTTAATCAGCGATGGAATTTATATTCGATACATCGTGGCGGTCGTATTATTATCACACTTTCTCAGATTACGGGAAATGACTGTAGAACAAGCGCGCAAAATCTCCTGATCTTGCATCAGTGTTTTTGTCATTTTTCTTCATGAATTCCGTATTGTATTGGTCCTACAGGCGGTTTGCATATTTGTATGTGGCGATCTCAGTGGCGGAATTCGACATTTTCGTTGAGAAAGAATAGGAATTCGCTGTCATTTCCCTGTGTTTTACATGTTGATTTTGGGGCATAATTCCTGTTTTGTGGCGATGGCAAAGTACTTGAGAGTTGTTGATTTATAATCCTCAATATCGAAAATGAAGGCTAAAGGCCTAGGAGTACAATCTTCTTTACGAAATTTAGATGCTCAGTGTTGTGTAGTAGGTTGCCACAATGCTTATTATAACACAGACGATTCCATTAAATTTTATTCATTTCCTAATAAATAGTTTGAGAGAGAACGGAAGTAGATATGGGTTAATAGAGTTAGAAGAGTTTGGTAAGGATATCTGTTTGATTGGAGATGTTATCATAATTTAATTTATTCAAAACTTTAGTAATGATGGTACTTCCAAGCAATGGCAACCGACAAAATTCCATAAAATATGTAGTGCTCATTTCGTAAGAAATGCCAAGAGTAATACAGGGTCTTTCACGAGGAACCTCACCCATATTTATACGGGAAACTACTGAACGTATTTTCATGAAATTCATCACTTATAAGTATTTCACGATGCTGATGAAATCTGAAATATTTTCAAGGCATGAGCACCTCCGGTTTTTCCGGAAATGACGTCAACTACCGTTTTTCAAATTACAACACCATTTTTTTATTGCAGAAATAGATTCCTTAGAAAATTTCAAGTTATTTTGATGTAACATTCTTCAGTATTGGTTAGAAAATTCTCTCTGAGCGGGAAAATTCGAAAAAAAATCGAAAATAGAGCTCCGCTGAAACAAGAATAACTTCGAGGTTTTTGGATGGAAAATTTTCATTTTTGGGATTTTTCAAGATGTAAGATTGATGTATCCACTTTAAAAATCGAAATCGCGATTCATGATACAGGGGGTGAAAACTCGCTCTCAAAGTTAGGGATGACAAAATCGTGCAAATCAATTTTTTCAAATTAGAACCCCATTTTTTATGGCAGATATTGAATCTACGTTAACAAATAATGTGAGTGTATGCATTTAACCCTTGCCCTAAAGTGGACATTTTCTGAGTTATTCACAAAAACTGTTTTTCGTCTTGAATTTTCAGCTATTTCTTTTCCCTTCACGCCAAAAAGATGAAATTTTCAGGAACTGTTATTTGAACCATGCTGTAGATTTTTCACCCTTTCTTGAAACCGACTTCAAGTTACTATTAGGAGAACCATGGCAAACTCTCTCTGTTATAACTATAGAAGTTGCTCAAAGTTTTGACCGTTAATTTCTAGACATTTATTTAAACGTCTCAGGAATGCTTCGTGCGTTGCTCTTCTTATTTCATCGGGAGGAAGAGATCTGCAAAAGTGATGACGAGATATTGTTGATGATGGAGCTCGTTTTGAATGATTGTTTGGGCTATTACCATCATTTATTGTGGATGTAATGATTTCCGACGTTTCGATAGACATCTTCTATCTTTATCAAGGAGAAAAGTAAGAAACCTTTTGAAAATTATCAAAATGATCAAAAAGTCAATATGACAGAAGTCATGAAAGAAAAATGAACAATGTTATATACTCATCTGTGATATGATGATCTTTTTAAGTTGGATCGAACTATCGGCGTCCAAACTTCTGGCAGATCTATAGATGGAGCACTTATGGAATCAGGTGTTATTTTCATAAATGCTGCTTCTTTGATTTTTCTTCTTGCAAGTTTTTCTTCTTTGGATATTATTGATGTTTCATCCCACTTTATACGATGATTCTCATCTACAGCATGTTGGACCAACCTGGATTTGTCGCTGTCTAGTACTCGTAGAAGCTTCTGATGTTCTTTTATTCGTACATTCAGAGGGCGTTTAGTTTCTCCGATGTAAGATCTTCGGCACATCGGAGATGGTAACTTATATATCCGTCCTACGCCTTTGTAGAAACAGACAGAAAATTCAGCTATTTCGCTCTTTTTCATTGTAGCTATGGTCACTGTATCGCACATGCGCAACTCATGGCTTACATGCGAGCATACATTAATTTTACCCCGATGCCGACCAATCACGTAGATGCACTGTGTTCCATAAAGTTTAGCTTCACGTCCTACGTCGACGTGAGGAAAGATTAATCAAAAATATGATTGAGGTTCCAGATTTTGCCGCAATACGCTATAGCGCCATGCAGGAGAGGATTCCGAAAACGTTTTCCCGGTTTTACCTTTCTATCTTATAGGCTGCTTTTGTTTTCAGTTTAATAGCATTTATTTTTAAATAGACATTTATACATTCATTCTAATGAAGAAATGGATAACAATTCCTCTTGGATTATACTGAATTTTTCAGGGCTCCTATTTCCAGCATAAGCACGAATCTGTTGATGAAAACTACAGGTTCGAGTAAAAAACAGTGTAAATACGGAGTGCCATATCAGTTTCTATAGTGATGATAAATATTTGTAGGGGATGTTAATAAAAATAAACCAGCAATAAGTTACCTATATCCTCAAAATTTTTTGAAACAAGTAAACACAAAATATTTGATTGATGAATAAAATCTAATACTTGTAGCATCAATAAATTCTTATTGCATTTCGAATTATACTAAGTTAATATTTTGTATGGTGCGAAAGCAGACATTAATGTTATTGCAGGTATTTTTTGATCATTTATGCATTAAGTTTCAAGTATCCTTTACAATTGGTTAAAATTTTTGTATCTCATAAAAATAATTTAATTACTCCCAAGATATCGCACGATGCTCAACAGGGGCCAATATCGGTAGTATAATTAATTTAATGCACATTTCCAATTCATGACAATAAAACAAATTGAAATGTTTTACAGTATATTTGAACAAAACACTCAAACTTTCATTACTCATTGCAGCATTTCAAATAAAATGATATGTTGTGAGTTACAAACAAGGATAAATGGTGCATATGTGAACGTACCAAATAGTATGACCACATATACTATTTTCTGTTTTAAATTTATCGAAATATCTTATTGACCATAAGGCACTTGAAGCAACACTAAAGTCAGTATCAATATATTACACTCATTGTTTTCTTTACAGGATCAGGTTTGTTGGAAAATGCATTATTTCGAAGGTGCTGATATATTTCATGGCTTTTATTGATATTTACATTCTGTTCAAATAAAAATGGAGTATAATTCTTAGATTGGAGAGAAAATTCAATTTTGCTTAGTCAAATGGTGAATGATAAGTTAAACATGCTTCATCAATATCCTAGCACCTCCATCTATCAAGCAGCGGCAAAACCCACATATGAGATCAAATTCCCTTTTTTTAAACTGATCTTCACCATGATCTTATTAGAATTTTCTTGTTCTTGAAAAACATGCTTCACTGAATAAGCTTACAGAACTACTACCTCAACACCTTTGAATCAAATTTAATGAATAAACTATCTTGGAAGAGAAAGAAATCACAAAATATTAAATTCAACTACTATGTTTTGGGAAATATAATTGGTTCTCCATTTTTCTTTTTCTTCTAGTTGCACCAGTACCATGTGTCAAATCATGTGCTTAATCAATCAATTTCATTATACGTCCAATATCACTCTCATGCAACGATTTAAGTTTCATAATGCTTTGGTTTAACTCCATCTACAATCAACTACTATGAAAAACACATGTCTGACTTATCACAAAGACTTACTTGAAATTTACTGTCAGAATCTATGGAAAAATTAGAAATTTTATTAGATTAATCTAATTTAACTTTTAAAGCCGTAGCATGTCATCATCATGTTTTCGTTTCTTCAATATTGAATTTTTGCATAATATAAGAAAGATCTGCCCTTGCGAGTACATTAATTCTTTGCAGTTTTTCTTCTGTAACATTTTTAGAATCCTGTAAAATGCTCTCTTTTGTAATTCCAACTTCCAATTCATCAGCAATCAATTTCTGATCATCCTTACTCAAACGTTTAGAGTGTATTCATCCTCATGACCTACATGTGTTTCTACGAATGTTACATTCACAGCTAAAACATACAAATGAAATATTGGATCATATTTCTAGTTTAACACAAATGAATAACTAAAAAACTTACCTGTACTACTTATCTTCACAGGAATTCTAGAAAGGCAGAACCCAGATATTCTAATACTTCCTCCAGTTTTCATGCTGCGTTTGCTACATTGACTTACATATCCTGGAAGTTAAATGGTTTCCTAATATCACCAAGATTTCAAACGAACTCATTATATCAAACAGGTGGAAAACATAAAGAAACAAACCAGAATAATTACTGCGATTATACATTCAAAATAAATTACTAATCCATCACTGCTTTTCCGATATCTTCGTTTTATGTAATCGACACTTCTATTCTCCAATGCTCGCCAAGCCTCAAATTCTTCTTCGTTTTTAAAAGTCAACTGTGATGTTATGATGTTAATGGAATGAATTTGCTCTAAATGAATATCCAAAGCCTTATGGGACTCAAGAGCAATTTTCTTTTCTTCTGGGCAAATTGGGCATTTTAAATGCTTTAATTGCTTTGGAATAAGATCTTGATGATGAATATTCCGCATATGACGACATTTCGTCGAAGCAGAAGATAATTGTTTTGAACAAATTTGAGAACTCAGTTTATCCCTGAAAATTAAAGTTTCCAAATAAATTGGTTTAGTGCATTTTCTACAGAATAATAGATAAATACAATACTTACTTTTCTCCGTCCATGATGAAAGATAATAAAAATTACTCTTACTGCAATTTTCAAATATCAACACGTTGCTAACGCTAACAAAAATATCCAATAATTACTTCTAGCAAAAGTATAAATTCGAATTAAATGGTTAATTGATTGTCAAAACGAACCGTTGAAAATATGACAAAGAGGGCCTATAGTCCTCTCTGTCATTGACAGCAAGCGCGCTTCGTTTCCTGATTGGTCGAGATCTTCGGCATCGGGGTAAAATTAATGTATGCTCTTACATGCGTGCGACAGAGATTTCTATTGCATTCTCCGTCTCAATATGAGAACTGTCTGACACGACAAAACACCTTTTCTAATTGTATCTCTCGAGTCTTGCACGCATCTATCACAGCGTGCTAGATTTTTGCAAATATCTCAAAAGGTAAGCGAGATCCAATGAATAAGGTCAGATTGTAATTTTATTCTGTGATTGTAGTCTCTATGGTCTAGAAAGGGTCTAGACCAAAGTTATGAAAGTTTTCGAAGGTTTTAGAAATAAATACAAATTCAACGATAAACAGAGTTTATTTATTTTGTCTTTATTATGTATTTTATTTTTTGTATTCATTGTATTTTATTAGTTACTTACCTTTTGAGATATTTGCAAAACTCTAGCATCTAGAGATGATATTGATGCATTTAATTGAAGAACTATTAGTAAAAATGAAATAACTGTTTTTCCTATATTATTCGATGCAGAAACTTTAATTATGTATTATTCAATAATGCTATTGCTCTTCAAATAATAACACCAATTCTAAATTAACCTTTTTGTCTCATTACTCTGAATAAATTCTTTCCTTCGAAGAATTTCTATTATATTACTATCAGAAACATACCTACCTATGTCTAAATTATTATTCGTATATCGTATGCATCTTAAGGAAATTCAGCTAGGAATTTGTTCACGATAGCGGCTGAAAACTATATTTGTTTTTGAATTAATAAAATTTGAATTTCAGATTCGTCAAATTACAAAATTTCCTTTTTAAAATTTATCCAATTTTTGACTTTCCTATTTTTCATATCACTTCTAGCTTCCATTGAGGAATCTATATGGCATTCGCTAGCATATCAGATTAGAACACCGAACATCGTTTTACCCAAACTGTGGGTTACCGATACAACTCAAAATAATAGTCTAGGGTTCGATGTAATAAATACAAAACAAAACGTGACGAGAGTCCAACCCTGGCAAATATCTGCCAGTTGTTCGGTTCAGCGTTCAGGTAGTCATTTTATCGAGCGCCAAATCTAAAATTCGTTGTTATTGCGCAAATTAAGAAATACACTGTTTATCAGTATACAAATTCACTTTCGAGAACGATGAAGGACATAATTTGGACTAGAAATTTCCGCTCTACAACTTTTGTTTGAAACTTTTTTGATATTTCCGAAATTTATCCGAAAAATCGTATTTTGAGGTAGTTTTTCATTTTTTCACCCCCTTCCCGGTGTTTGGAAATTTTTTTACTTTGCCCACAGTTTTCTACGATTTTTTCTGATAATTTCCATATAAAATAGGCCGTGTAGGCGAAAAACCCGATTTCACCATCATTTTGACTGGACTAATAATTCCATTATAGGAGTGGAGAGATTTCAAAGAAAAATAGCACGGTCAAGATGAAAGGATGTGTCCAAGAAAGAATCTATTGTTCAATCTTCAATTGAAAGAGGTGATGATAAACATTCAATGCAAGTGGAAAGAGGCCAGAAGGAATTTTTATGTCAAACTGATTCATATTATTCAAATGGTGGTATATTTTTATTTGAGAGTAATTTCATGGGCAATAGTGCGGAAGGAATGTCTGTTGTGGCAATTCAATGTATTATTGCCGATAAGACCAAATTATTTGTTGGTAAAAACGAGAAATGTGTTGGTAACGATGAACCTATCGAATGTATGGGCTTCCATGTAAATCTTTCAAATATGATGAAGAGTTGAACTATATTGATGGTATTGTCTTCGATAGATTCAATTTTCTTGTTTCAATTTTAGCTTACAGCGGCCATGGAAATTGTAAACTAAATATTGAAAATAGATTGTTACTTTTTTTGATGGAAATTAAACTTGGCTCATCATTTGTATCATTAGGAGTTTTATTTCAACTACTTTCATCGAGTTGCCAAAGATTTTTTTTTCTCATTTGGAAGAACTAGTACAAAAAACAAAAATTTTCATATTTTGGCCTAGTTGAGAAGTGTGCTTACGGTTATTTCAACATTGTAAGGTGGCAAACTTGTCGAAGTTTGTCTCATTACTTTGAAGTAATGAAACCAGTCCGCTCTATAATGTTGCAGCTTTCTTCAAAGCTAGTCCTTTTAATTCATTTCCTTTGGAAAAATGACCAAAATTTATTTTCAAAAATCCAAATGATCATTCAATATCCATCCTTCTTCTGGGTAAACTCACAAAAATACTTTCCGAAACAACTGAAAAGTTCTAGGAAATCTAGTGTTATAACTAACCTATTGACAAGTTTTTCCCAGAAAAATGCCGAAAGTCGCCATCAGATGTCTCATTTCAGTTCTGCCCAATAATTATTTAAGTAATGCTGAAAAGTCGAAGCGATGAATGAAGAACTTTTTTTCGTTCTAACAGATAAGTCTCCCTTCATTGAATTTTTATCTCAAATTACCAGATACATATTTCAACTGAAAAACAATTAAAGCTAATTTATATCAGCACGAAAGAATTTAAAAACTTTCTAATTCTTTCCGATAATATTCTTTATTATTGCGATATCAGAATACTGCAGAACCCTTTGAGCTAACAAAGTGCTTAAGATATACGTTGGCTTTATGCAAATGATCTTGAAACAGTTTCAGTTTTGAGCTGAAGGATATCGATGTGAGGAAATTAGGAAACATAAAGTTATTCAATAATTGGACTGATTTGCTTTTAGTGGTGATATTGATAACAATACTTATTTTATAATGCTGAAGATCAAATTGGGGCGAACCTGTAATTCGGTGTTTTCGGAATGCATTATTTCCTATTTTTGAGTTTATTACCATAAATCCAAGAAAAACAACTGAACCCAATAGTACACGTAACTAATACAAATTTGTAAGATTTTCATATTACTTTGAAAAATAAAGTTTATGTCTTCGTCGAAACTTACAACTGTGTGTTATCACATGGGGTGGGAACTGGCCTACTACAAAGGTGGTCACATTTTTTTTCAAGCAACGGCAGAGCCATCTTTAGAGTATTCCCAACAGTCGGAACGGTAAATTAGGAATTCTCAGTAGTGATTGGTAAAAAAGGATTTTATCGAATCTGCTTATGATGGACAATTTGACGAGTACGTAAGCAATTCCTATTGTATGACGAAGATTGTTCTTTTATAATATCTATCATCATAAACCAACTACCTTTCTTTTCTCCTATGTCGTTAAAGGTAATTCAAAAAGTTTTGTCATTCAACTTTAGAGATATTCAAGTTTCTTTTCAACTTATTTATTGTTTTCTATATTAATTTCATATATCTGTAGTGATTTATGATAAATAGAAGTTGGGGACGTTTTTAATACTATTTTCTTTCTAGGTATTTCATTACAAAAGTTGAGGGTGTTGAAGATTGGGAAGAATTAGAAATCCAGATCTATATATCTATATCCATGAGTGTTATTTGTATAAAGCATTGCCATACGGATTGTATATTGAATAGACCCATATGAAAAGCTGAAAAGATTGCTCTTCTAACAATTAATCTGCCAAGTTATTCATTGTACTCTCTATGATCATCATTTTTGTAATTTCAATCATCTTAGAATTAGATTATGTGAGCCGACCTTAAAATGTCATACGTTTTTGTTACTGATGTGAGAACAGCCGAGTTTTGTACAGAATTTTCCGTACGCCACTGGAATATTGGCCGGATAGCGATGCAACCAATTTTGAGTCGCCGAGATAATTTGAGATTTTTCTATTTTCACGTTGGAATCTGGATACGGTACATTCTCTGCTACGATGGCCTATGATAAATCCATCATCAGCACTCATTCCACAGCACCCCCGGGTCGAATATGCCGAATGAGGAACGAGTTTTCAATAAAAAAATTCTTATCTGGCAAACTAGACATAGGATTGATGTCAAATTTGGCAATAGCGTCAAGGAAGATAAACAGATAATTACTTCATATGCCACATTTACTTGCACCCCCCAGTAGGGTCAGTCAGTAGATAAAAAATCAACCGTACATAAGAATGCCATCAAAATAATTCAGTATTTATCTCTGACTTGCAACCCTATGGGGGGCAAAAATAACGGCTTAATGATTATTCAAGCAGATACGAATATCTCGAGAATTAGACATAGAATCCACACGAAATTCGGTACTTATTCTTCACTCTATATACTCAAATTAACTTTGTGACTCACTTCCACTTGCACCCCCTAGGGGGGCTAGCCGAGTTCCAGCCGAGTTTTCTGTTAGTAATTCATACCTGGGAATCTAGACATAGGATTGAAGTCAAATTTCACAATAATATCCAGAAGCATCAACTCATAATTTCATAATTTCGTGTCAATTCTATGTCTAGTTCTCGAGATATTCGAATCTGCTTGAATAATCATTAAGCCGATATTTTAGCCCCTCATCTGGATGCAAGTCAGAGATAACTACTGAATTATTTTTTGTCAATATATAGATAACTTTGCGGGAGTATGATAGCATTCTCACGTTTGATTGATTTTTTATGAATTTTAAATATTCAGGCTGAGTACCTTTAGAACCCCCTGGGGGGTGCAAGTGAATGTGGCAAATGCAGAAATTATGAGTTGATGCTACAGGATTTTATTGTGAAATTTGACTTCAATCCTATTTCTACATTCCTAGGTTTGAATTACTCACAGAAATCTCGGCTGGAACTCGGTTAGCTCTTGCTCTTGAGGGCGCCATAAGAGGGAAAATTTTGCGATTGGAATCTGTAACAATGTTGGGAATAAAAAGTAGATGGCGTAGAAGGTCAGAGTATCCTATCTATGAGTAGTCAATGTGTTATCGTTTCGACGAACTTTCCGATTGCCTGGAGAAGCACAACGGCCTCCACCACTTTCGGACAACCGGAAAGCGTCATATCAAGTTATTCAAAAGACGAGTTTTCTGCAAATTCCTCCACTTCTCCGCCCATTGTTTATACAAAGAACTGTGCATAAAAGAGATTAGGGGGACAGATGTCCGGCGCAGTATGTGTATGGCACTAATTAATTCCCTTTAGTCTAGCCATGATCCCTTTGTGGAAATGCTGACTGACATTCGAGTAAGAAGGACGACTCCTTTCTTATCCTAATTAGTCCGGAGTCAAAAGGATTGAATACCCCACAGTCATGACACAAATGCGTCGCCGTGGACCTCTGGGGTAGGGTGCTGACGGAAGAAACCGTTTATGTCAACTGCAAAGTTGCCGGCTGCATGGTCGGTTTCACGTCCTCAAGTTTTATTTCCTCGCTAACCACCGCAATTTATGTCTTATTTTTGGACGAGCGTACAAGGCAGGTATATAATTATTATTTTCCATTAATGCGTTTTTTAGACTCTGCGTATTATCTTTATGTTGTCTAGGAAATTCTGGTATGACATAACAATTGATTTCTAGTTGATGATGAGAAATTTTTGATGATTGAACTCTTATAGAATTATTATTTGATTAAATTTAAGAAGTTATCCTGTATAATTAGTAATTGTACAACAGCATTTGATGTACAGGGTATAATTTTATTAACTACTAGCTGACCCGACAGACTTCGTCCTGTCAAAAAGATTTGTAATGTGGCAGTTTTTGTGCCTACGTATTTTAAAAAATTCTCCTGAAGAGAACCGTCACCCTGGTGATAGGGCGTTGTGAATAAAAAATAATTAAATAAAACATATATAAAGATTTAAAAGTAAGTAATCGCTTTATTGTTAATCATGTGAATCATAATTATTATTATTATCATTGTAGTGCTTTGTGGTATACGATGTTTTTTGTTTGATTACCTGCCGCATAGATAAACAAATCTGATGGTTTTTCAACACGGGAACAGGCAACATACAATTGACCATGTGAGAAACATGGGTTTTCTAGATTAATACCACAAACACTTAATGATTGTCCCTGGGACTTGTTTATAGTCATAGCAAAAGCAAGCCGCACTGGAAACTGTAGTCGTTTAAACTCGAAAGGCACATCAGTCGGAATCATTGGGATGCGCGGTATGAGAACATCTTCTCCTTTATACTTTCCTTTGAGTATAGTTGCTTCTATCACATTGTTTAGTAATTTTTTTATCGCTAACCGTGTACCGTTGCAAAGACGCGGTTGGTTGATATTTCGCAACATTATAACCACCGATCCAACCTTTAATTGAAGATTGTGAGGTGGCAATCCTGGCAAATCCAGCGAGTTTAAAAATTCCGGTGGATAGTTGACTACATCATCTTGATTAGTAGCCGAATCAACTGATTTATATATCCTCAATTCGCCTGTAATTTGTTCTTGAATTTTGAAATTTAATTCATTTACATCTATGTTTTTTGCAGCCAGTATAGCTCGTTCGCTCAACCAATCATGGTTTCTGTAATTTTGAGAAACTTCTGGAAACACCTTCTGAATAAGTTCATCTTTTGATCGAGTTAACTGACAAAAACTTTGAGGAAAGTTAATGCAGCCAGTTAACATGTTTAGAGAATATGTTTCCAGATTGGTCATTTTGCAACTCGACACGCATATTCTTGCTTAAATGAAGTACTTTGACATGTTTCCACAAATTGGAGGACTTTAGACATGCATTGAGTTCATCAGCTGGCGTTGATCGTGAAATCACTGGCAATGTTTGACGAAAATCTCCTGCTAATAAAATCATTGCACCACCAAATCGGTTATTATTGCTCCGTAGATCTTTTAAGGTTCTGTCTAAAGCCTCCAAAGATTTTTTATGTGCCATCGTGCATTCATCCCAAACAATCAATTCACATTGCTGCAAAACCTTTGCCATTGCAGAGTTCTTCGAAACGTTGCAGGTTGGAGTTTCATTGCTTTGCATATTTAATGGCAATTTTAGTGCTGAATGGGCTGTTCGACCAACTTCAAGCAAAGTTGCTGCGATTCCCGACGAAGCGAGTGCAAGTGCAATTTTATTTTGTGAGCGAATTGTTGCTAATATTAATGAAATCAAAAAAGTTTTTCCTGTACCACCAGGTGCATCTAAGAAGTAAATCCCTCCAGTTTCACCATTTGTTACTTTCATAAGAGTTTCAAATACATACTTCTGTTGTTCATTTAACAGTGGAAGATTGGACGATTGGGCGCGGTCAGGCCTAATTGAATTAATAGTTTGTTTGACATTATCAAGCACATGTCCTCAATTGAAATCAATGCTTCATTGTAAATTTCTTCACTGATTTGTATATTTGGATTTCCCATTCTATTCCGTATTTGATACAAAATATCATCACACATATAATCTTTGTACTTGATCCACAAATCAATTGGGTTTGATGGGAAGCATGTAGATATGATTATAGAAAACAATATTCGTATTTGATGAGCGTGTGATGATAATACAGCATCATTGAGAGTTTGATCCCAATGAGCGTCATTTTCAAGCAATTGCAAACGTTGACAGGCTTCTCTGTAGGATCCACACAATTCACCATCAACAGTTCGTAACTCTTGGAATGATGTTGGGCCACGTACATTGACTAATAGCAGTCGCAAATAAAAACATTCGTAATTTAATATGAACTTTATACCATAGCAATAAAGCTCAAATTGACTACGTTTTAGTTACAATCATTTGTATGGGAAAAAGAAAGGGCTATTTTTAGGTTTTTCCAGCAATAATTCTATTTTTTCTCGCCGTAAAAACCATCCTTGAACTTCAACGAACATTTTAAAAAAAGATTTGGCCAAATTGGTCCAGGCGTTGTTGAGTTATGCGCTTACCAACACATTTTGCGATTCATTTTTATATTATAGATGTAATATAATTTGGCAACGTTTTCAAGCCTGTAAAAAACATCATACACAATTAAAACAAAAAATATATAAGTCTTGAATGGTTAAGGTCCTCACTTCATGGAAATCCATTCTCATTTAATTTGAATGTGATTAAATAAAAACTTATTTAATAAAATTTCCACATTTATTGTGTTTCAACAACATTGTAACACTACATTTTACAACAATTGTTTCCACAAGATGAAAGAGGGGGAAACAGTATTCTAAATGCTTCTGGAATTTTTTATGGCATATTTATCAATGGCGATCTGTTGACATGCGTTTGGTTATTAAGTAAGATATTTTTCTTGTTATATCTGTTAATTTCATTGCTTCTAGAATATTAAGTCTTCTGCTTTAGTTTACTATGTGCAAAATTTTGTAGTTTGAATCAAACATATCTTTTGGACGAGGGACATATGTTTGATTCAAACTACAAAATTTTGCACATAGAAAACAGATGCAGAAGACTTAATATTGGGTTGCGATTGTTTTACTGTGATGATTTTGAAATCTTATTCCCTTTATGACCAACGCATGATGCGAATAATAAACCTAAGCAGATTGAACGATTTCGTATTCCCTTATGCAGTTTAATTTCAAATCTTCTCAGTGTTATGGAAGACCTCCATATTTGAATGTTTGAAATACTGTTATATCCCATTAATAGGCAGATACATAACCGACAACCCTAATAATTTCAACGATCCCTTGTCCACAATTTCATTCTGGAGGTCTTCTTGTTTTTGCGTCTGGAATGGTTGATATTCCTGGCGACTCTAGGTTTTAAATCAATGTATCTGCTTTTTAGAGGGGTTCGCAATATCATTCCGCCTTAGCTGACCGGTATTTTAATAATTTCCGTACGTTTCGAATAATAATTGGGCAGTGGCTAATCCTTATAACTGGCCCTCGTTCGAGAAGAATGGCCTGGATTTGCAATGCGGAGGCTTTCCAGCATCACAAATCACCTTAACTGCCAACGTGTGTACCCCAAACCTTCAGTAATGCCTGGAATATCTCAGATTTAATTATGGCTCTTTATTGCCATTGGTGTCTCTATTTAATTTGTTTCAGAAAATTGAATGCAGCAGTGCAACAGGATGAGTGTTGGTCAGTTTTTATGATGGTTTCGTTTGGGTACTTCACAGGGCTACAGGTGAAGGAACACCGTTTTCAGCACAACATTCGAAAATTCAGACATTTGGTCGAAATGATAGCACACTTTTTTCGCAGAGCAAGAGCGCACAAAGCAAGGGTTGTCTTTTATATTTCGGGATTTGGGAATAAAACGAATATTAATCATAGAAAATAGCTTTATTTTTTTTTCGAAATATTCCCCATTAAGATCTGTAAACTTTTGCATGCGTTTGAACCAATTGTTGAAGCACTTTTGCCAATCTGATTGAGGTATGTCCAGAACATACATTCTGAACGCATCAACCGCTTCTTCGGGTGTGGAAAAACGTTGACCTGTCATTTTATTTTTAACGTACGAGAATGAAAAGAAATCATTTTGTGCCAAGTCAGGACTACACAGCGGATGACTCATTGAATCAATGTTTTGATTGCTTTAAAATGCAGTTGTTTGAGTTGATGTGTGAGAGCTCGCGTTGTCGTGTTGAAGGGTAATCCGTCTTCGGCGGTTGGTTGTCCTGCTTTTTTGGAAGACTACTGGCTAACAAATGGATGCGTACAACTGAGAGTGGACTGTTCTGCGTTGTTCTAGTGGTACACTTGCGACATGTCCAGTTTTTCTGAAAAACCAGGCGACCATTTGCTTGGAAGTGCTTCGTGCAACTTTTGTTGGATTTGGCTCATATAGAAACACCCATACAGTCAACAGCTGCTTACTTTCGGGATCATACGCGTAAATCCACGATTCATCACCTTTCACGATGTCATAGACGTGTTTCGAAGCATTGCTATAGTATTTTTGGAGCATTGTCTCAATCTAAAGATAGGTTATATGACGATCTTGCAATATCAGTTGGCTGTCAGCCTCAATGGTTTTCGGAACTGATTTGGGACGACCTTCACAAAATTCTTCTTGGAGTGAACTACGACCTCGGTTGAATTAACCATACCATCTATAAAGACTGGTCCTTGATGGAGCTTGATCGCCTAAAATTGAATTAAGTTCATCGATGCACTGTTGTTGAGTGAATCCACGTCGAAAGTTGAATAATCGCACGAAAATATTCAAGATTTAATTCCATTTTTTGTGCGAGATGAATCTTTGAAGTAAACAATACAAATAATGTGTGTCAAAACGTTCTGACTGCGTATAACCTCAAAAATGTCAAGCTTTAGGATAGAGCTCGTAAATCAACCACAAGCGACCAAGTTAGGAGCTATCATCCAAGGTACAAATAATTGATGTTCAATATCTACGCTTTCAATTTTATTTATCGATTTTTTTTATCTACTGCTTAGTGATAACCAGTTCGTGTGAAAATAAACTAAAGGGGTTGACGAACTATTTTTAATTGTTTCGAGTTATGCCCTATCCCCATCCGTTTTTTGTGGAAAGCAAATGAAGTGAATATTGAGTAAGGAGGATTTGAATGATACTTTGTAAAACTTCAGCACCTGAAAAAGGCCTTACAAGAAAAGTGATCCTTATCAAAATAAATTTTGGTGGCTTATATTGAGCATAATCTTAGAGTATATAAGATAGACAAAGCATCATCCTCTGTAAAATGTCGATTTGTTTCGACTCCCTCATTGAAAGCACAGTATAGATACCATTCAGTAGTCGCACTCCGTGGATTTTTTTACACCATGTCTGACTCGCGCATCTCGCAGGGATTCTAATCTCATATTTTGGTCCTGGTTCATTGTTTTCATCAATAATTCTAAGATGTCTGGAATAATGTCATTATTATTATTTTAGACATCTTGAATATTTCCTTTGTGTAATTAATTCGTTTAATATTTAGAAGAATATAATTTTTTTGAGATCTGTTTAAAATTCAAAGAAGAAGTTGAAGAAAAAAATACAACCTAACCTATAATTCAGTGGAATTTCTTTGAGTCAAAATCTACCATGAACCAGCAAAGCTCATTTATTTAATCATTTATTTTCATTCCAGTAAGTATTCTGTTTCAATTAGTTGAGATATCAAGAACCAATGGAATTTTAGCAGATTTACGCCTACAGCAGGCTTAGTATAGTTATAATTTTCTTCAATTTGCGTATTTATTTTCGATTCAGAGGTGGCAACGGGTGTCTTTTAGAACATGTGACCTTCAAATTGTCTAGCAGATAATGAAGCAGCGTGGCCTGGACTTTTACCTGAATTTCTTTTCATCTGTGGTCTCCGACTTAAGAATCAACTAAAGTTTTTCTTTTACTTCTTGCTGATATATCCGATAAGACAGTGTCAATTCAAAATATGAAATTTTATACAATGTTTTGAATGCAAATTGAAGAAAAAGTTTGGTCTGAATTCGAACATTATCCTAAGAAAATTAGAAAGCACTGACGTGGGGTCAGATTGCTTTAGCGCTCTTGTTGAGCTACTTGCGAGTAAATATTCAAACCATAACAAATCTATAAGCACTCTGATCACGTGAACAATAGTCTTTTCGCGTAATATGGGACAATGTGATGCAAATATGAACGCCTAATGAATGAACAAACCTATATCTCAAATTAAAAATAACTACTCATAATTTTCCCCAAGTTTTTTTCGAAGCTATAATTCCATTTTCCTAAAAAGTTATGTCAGTGCTTTTCTGAATTTTGACAACGTATATTATTTCAGCCACCGAGTTTGAATTCTATCTCTATGATTTCCCGTTATGAAAAATTTTGATTAATATAACGCCAACTGACACTGATTAATGGGGCCGGCATTTGTCAATCGAATATCGATCTGTGATGGCCATCGTTCAAAGAAAATCATCGGGACGTATGTCATTTCTCTTTTTTATTTTGAGTAAATTAAAAAAATGATTACATCTTTAGATGGAAAAGAGCTACAACAATGAAATTTGGGGATAAGTAAGATATCGATCACCTCAATATATTCACGAGTTTTTATTGAAATCCGAAAAATATCTTATGAGATAGTGAGGATTAAAAAATTTTTTTTGGGAATTTTTAAAAAATTTTCTAGCCTGACGATTTCTGCGAAATTTTGCTAACTGGTTTGTTGCAGCCTTCCACAACAATATTTCAAGTATCAATTTGATCGGAGTGATATTCTAGTAGTTATTGAGGAAACAAAATTTCAGATGCTCATAACTACTGAACCATCCGACGGATTTGGCCCAATAACGAACTTGACCGAGATATTTGGACAATTAACCTATTCTGAAAATATGAAAACTCTAGCTGATTTCTTTTGGATGCTAGAGAGGATACGGCCGACCGGGCAGACTCAACTTACGCCACGAATTCTTCATCAGGGAGTGGAACCCAATCGATTGAGACCTATTTCGGCTCGATATTCTAAAATTACAGATATTCGGGCAAAATGATAGGCACTCTGTTCGGGTGAACAAGAGCGCCAAAAATATTCATCTTCGATAACATGGAAAATTCCATTTAAATTATTAAACAATCAAAAGTGGATCACGCCGAGCGAGTTGCGAATCGACCGAAATCTGCTGACTGGCCTGAAACAATTGACGTAACAAGGGACCTAGAAAATATTCTGATACCAAATATGGCAAAGTTATTTTTATCGTCATTACTCAATTTAGTATATAAGATTAGTGTGTAATCAATAAAGCATCATTCACCATTAGTTTGATCAATAAACCTCTTCGGCAATTGTGGAGTTAAGACATCACTTGAACGTTCTGAGTCTGGTCGTTCAGTTGCCTAAACCTTCAAGCAAGTGTTGTTTCAAGTCAAAGAAACAACAAGTTTTTATTCACAATTATAGGGGAATAGACAAACCTACTATTTGCTTACATTGGCAACATGAAAATTTTTTATGACCTGAGTGGACCAGCTCAATATGTTACAATCAACCAGCTCTAAGTTTCAGATGCGACACTTTTCAATGTAAATAGAGGGGTCTAATCTTATATAATCTAAAGGTGGCACCGATAACATATGATCACACCTTCCTTGAAAAATTTTGATACAATTGCTACAGATAATCCGCTGATTCATCCACACTTATCGTGAGTCAAGCAATAAACGAGAATCGATCATTACAGAGGTTCACCTCACTCATCTGCTGACAGTGCCTGTATTTACCGGAATAATAATGGCCGCCTCTCTTCTACTCGTTAAGTTCCTGCCGGTCTTCTGGCCGATAAATTACTTATAAAGATTTATGTAATGGAAAACATATATCATTTCAAAATTACGGCAATTTCGAAGAAACGGAATTCCTGACAGTGACAAATGCTGAAAGGGGGATGAACTACGACGTTTGATCTAAAAACGAAGGGATCATTCAAACAATTGAGATTCCTCTAGCTCAGCAGGGATTAGAAGGAACTTCAGCGTGACAGTTGGATGTATGATATCGGACTGAATTTCGACTGGTTCGCAATGCAATAGACCTGTTCTTGAATTTTATTAATATGTACCAGTTTGAAAATTCATCGCCCCATGGAAGATGCAGTCAATGAATCCAATTTATGAGGACTCAGTACAATCATGAAACCACCAAACCGACGACAGCATAAAAGGGGCTAGATCTATTTCAAAGAACCAGTTCAACTTCAAAATCTAAATCCCAACTTGATTAATTATTTATTTTATAGTTTATTGATACTCGCATTATGTATGTTAGAGATCAAAATGCTAAATCTAGAAAATAAGCCTATATTATAATGACAGTATGTGATTATATAATCTATGGTCCAATAATGTACCGCCTAGATGGAGATTAGTCAGTATTTTATAACAACAACCGTCTCTCAGATATCAGATGACAATATATTTTTGATTTTTTACAAACACTCAAAAATATTTGGAAGCGGGATGGTACAGAAACGTGACGCCATATTGCCGTAACGTACTTCCGTTGCACTGTCGTCCAGTTACCTCCTATTCGCGCCTAAAGAAGTTTTACTTCATATACACTGCGCAAAAAAATTAACGCACATTATGGAAATCTCAAATTTATTCAACAACTGAAGGTGTTCTCAATGATAATTATTTTTATCAAAATTATGCATGCATATGTTATCCACTTTCAACGTTTTTCTTCAATACAGATGTTTTTCTCCCAGCAGGAATTAAAAAGATGAGATTATCAGATTTTGAAGGTATTGGCTCCATTCTGAAATCAGTTGTTCTCGATCAATTCTAGTGATCAATAGTTTTTCTTTCGATTGATTTTTTACACTCGATCGCTATGCAACGCGAAACACGCAATTTGACCCAAGAGGAATGTGCACAAGCGGTAGTTTTGCGAGAAGAAGGGTGGACATACACAAGAATTGCAGAATGGTTTGGAGTTTCCCATTCAAGTGTGTCCAGAATGTTGCAGCGATTCAGGGAGAAAGATATGAATATCCGAAGACCAGGGTAGACCACGGGTAACAACTGCCATTCAAGAACGTTACTTGAGAGTTTCTTCGTTGAGACAACCGCTCGCCTCCTTCAAAATAATCTTGAGCAAACTCATGGAATGCAAGTTAGCACTCAGACAATAAGAAATCGCCTCAGAGAATATGATTTAAGGGCGGGTTTGGATTTTGCGACAAAGTATTCCCATTGGGAAGAGGCTGATTGGGAAAGAGTTCTCTTCATACCTGAGTCTGGTTTTTACCTCTACCATTGTGATCGACGTTTCCTTGTATACAGATCTCCACATGTAAGATATCCTCAGTGCAATTTCCTGAGTACTACTGTTTTCGGGGGAGGATCCATTATGGTATGGGGTGGAATATCTTTGACTGCTCGCACATACCTAGTGGTCGTTGGTAATGAAGCTATGAATGCTGATAGGTTTATGAGGAACATTCTTGAAGAGAATGTAGTGCCATTTGCCCCATACATTCGTGAAAGTTTCATTTTTATGGACGAGAATGCCAGACCCCATCGTGCGTGCATCGTTCAGGATTAACTTGAAAAGGTTGAAGTCTCTCGAATGGAATGGCCAGCACGAAGTCCAGATCTCAATAGAAGGCTGAGAACTTCAGAAAATCATCCATCTTCTCTTAATGACTTAGGAATCCAACTCTGAGAAATTTGGGAAGAATTATATCAGAACATTTTAAGATCACTCATTTTGAGTATGAACCGTAGATGTAGAGTTGTAATTAACACAAGGGGTGGAAATACCAAGTATTAAATCACTTATCAGCATTCCAGTATTTTGAAAATTGTTTATTTCTCTTCTTTCGCATAAGATTCGGTGAAATCCTGAATTTTTCTTCCATTTAATGTATATTGTTTCATTCAAAACCTTCATCGACAGAACAAAAACAATAAGTTATGAAGTAAATGTAGAGTTAACTTTCATTAAAATTGAGATTTTCAGAATGTGCGTTAATTTTTTTGCGCAGTGTATGTTAAACTCATAACATCTCACAATAAAATGGCGCAATGCTGAAATTCAGGAAGGAATCAATTACATTGATATTCTAAATAATTCCAGACTTGTCAATAGGGAACATGGAGTTCGTATACAAACATTCTTTCGAGGCAAAACAATGACTTTGGATCTTATAAGGAAACCTCCTTAACCATGGTAGATTTTCAACTTTGGATTAAGTGTCCCTTTAACAGAAAAAGTTCATAAGGGTCCAGATAGCGATATCTTCCCTGACATCCATTCTGTTGTGAGCAAGCGGTCGATGTCTGGACTCTTTCACTGCATATTTCTGCTATATATCTTCAGAGTGAAATATCCACTGAGCATTCATAAAGACGACCGTCGAACTTCGAAACTGATGACCAGTAACTTCTTTCTACGCTCATAAGCAAAGGACGCATCATATATCAGAAAACGTAAACGGGATAGTTGCTGAGTTTATTATTAATCAATGATTTATAGAGATATGCCGCAGTTTGAAATAAGTTATGTATTTTGCTCCATCGAGCAGTGAAATATGCTCGAAGAGTTGTACTCTGTCCGCCCTTGAAAAAGTTAGATCCGTTGGGCTATGGATAGAATCAGTTCGACATTATTCCCGAATGTGATATGTACTGCTTAAAAAGATCATTACTTCGTAAGTTTGTATTTCACAATTTATTTATTCTGATATTTTTTGTCAATTGAAAACGAATTTCCACGTAGCCAAATCGACAATTTTAGTTATTTATACAACAAGTGAGTTAAATGAATGTTAATTCATGAGAAGAAAGTTTAACCCTACGGGCTCGTTGGTTAATTTCTTTGAGTGAATAAATTTAACTCACGTGTCGTATACAAAATCTTATCCCATTTTGATGAAATTTCAAATAATGAATACTTTTTAGAGGAAATAGTAGGTATAATTCAAATTCATAACGAGATTTCCCTTCGATCGATGGTTGCTAGGGGACTATGTAATAAATTTTTTGCAAGTGTCAATGAAAATTATAGAACCGTCAAAGAATTTTTACTTCGGAAAAATGTTTAGCTGTGACGACGAGGTTGTGGTTCCTGAGTACATTATACAAGAAGCAAATGAGGCAGCAGAAGCAGTAATTCTATTAAAATCAAAAATATTGTACGAAAAGCAATATACGGCATTTTGTGCCTGGAAAAATAATAAAAAAGCCAAAGGTGTCAACGAAAAAATAATTTTGGCGTATATTTCAGAACAATCCAAGAAAGTTAAGTCGTCCTCTTTATGGTCCTACTACTCGCAACTTAAGAAAATATTGACTCTGAATGAAAAATGAAAATTTTTGAAGCAAAATTGCAGGGGATACGTAGCAAAGAAGTCGAAGGTATTCACAAGAGAGGAGTTTGAATACATTTTAGATGCCGCTCCTGATGAGCAATATTTATTGAAAAAGGTAGTTTTTATTATGGGTGTTGCTGGAGGGTGTAGGATCGGCGAGCTGGTGACTATGACCGTAGATGACGTGGAAGATCGGGGCAGAGTTTTGGTTATTCAGATTCCAGATATAAAAAGAAAAGAGGGTTCACTGTGGTCAATGGTACTAATAAGGTTGCTGCACTCGATATATTCCGCAAGTATAGGAACATGAGGCCAAGCAAAGTTGATCACAAGCGACTATTTATAAATTATAAAAATGAAAAATGTACCGTCCAGCCTGTAGGTGTGAATACATTTTCGAAAATGCCCGTTACTATTGCAAAGTATTTGGGCCTTTCTGATGCTGAACAATATACAGGGCACAGTTTCCGGGGATCTTCTGCAACCCTACTCGCACATTCTGGGGCAGATTTGACAGTTTTGAAAAGACATTTACTCTGAATTGAATTAAAGATACGGTTTGATTTACTGATTTACATCCTTAATACAGGATGATCTGCCTCAGAGTGTGACTTATATTTCTTTTATTTGTTTTGGGGGGAGTTTTTTCGTCGTATTCATATATACTGTTTTTATTATACAGGGTGAGTCTTTGACCACTGCGTTAATTTTAACCATAGGTTCTTGAGATCAAATGAAACACTTTTTCCATTACGGTTTTTCCAAATTCAGCTGCGTTCAAAAGTTATAAGCATTTTTAGTTTTCACATTGGGCAAATACCCCTCTGTAGTCCAGTTTAGTTTGAATGAAAAATACCTTCCACAGCATTCACTATTGAATCTGAATTGTTTAAAAACATTATTTTCCCTCTAAGTAATGATTCACTCACTCATGTTTCATCCGATGAGGTCCATATCCAGAAGGAAGATACAAAATACTTATTTTCTGGTAAAAAAATTCAACACCATAAACATAGATTTTTGTTGTTCTACTATATTTTCTTTCTACTTCAAGATATGAAATCGAAAAACTATTCAGATATTCAGTACTTTGCGATTTTAATTTTCAACTCAACATGTTTCGAGCTAATTCAGCTCATCTTCAGGAGTACAAAAATCACACAAGTGAAGCTGAAAAACAACAAAAACTCATGGAGAAAACGCAAAAATTCTCTACAGCAAAATACAGGGACAAAGCATAGAAAAATTCAAGTATAAAAAACAAAAACGATACAAATAACAAGCTGAATCGAACTAATGAAACTTTACAAAAGTCAAAAGACTATCAAAAAACAACAGTCAAGTTATGAAGGTCAATTATATAAAATAAAACAAAGTCAACAATATGAAAACGGTTTGAAAAAATATAATGTCATAGCTAAAAATAGCGGGTGTAAAAACCGCTATGAACAAAGCTGTATGGAAAAGGTAGAATGTCATAAATAAAAAAACTTGTAACGAAGTAGTTTTGTTTGCGTGGAAGAAACCCGTTGACCTTGATCGACTCCAGCGAGATCGCGCCGAGCGGTGGGGACACCGACCGATCATTCCCACCTCCATCTGCAGTGCGCACGACGTATGTGGTGGAGGGGACCGAGAATGGTATTTATAGGCGGGTCGAGCACTGGAACGGCAGTTCCTCGCACGGCGCGGAACTCAAAAAAATAAATCAAGGCCTCTACCGTATAGTGGAAGGTCCAGCCAGTGTTGTGAGTGCTGGTAGTGAGTTCAGTGGTAGGCAGACATACCAAGGTAGGAAAGGGGTATAGAGGGACCGGAGGACCACTTGTGGAGGACGAGATTCCAGGAGGTGAGTGTGAGGTTCGATCGTTGAGACCGAACGACGGCTGCAGGAGGGCGTTTAGGGCATCACGTCCTTTACGAGTCCTTTAGCCGGTATTGCGGATCCGACATCTGGGTGCCGAGATGAGGAAACTCAATCGTCCCTAGATTGTGGGCCGTTTTACCTCGGCGGACTCCTGCTGTCCATCTCTCGGAGCTGACGTTGATGTACGAGATGAGGAAACTCAATCGTGCTTAGACCGAAGTTTTCCGTGACGTGGGCTGCTGCGCGGTGAGGGTCGTGGTGTGCCCCCTGTTGTCGTTTGTCGAGCCGACCCTGGAAGGCACGGGTTCGTCACGGGTGTCGGCTGGGTCCTTTAGCCGGTATTGCGGATCCGGGATCTGGGTGCCGAGATGAGGAAACTCAATCGTCCCTAGATTGTGGGCCGTTTTACCTTGGCGGACTCTCCTGCTGTCCATCTCTCGGGGCTGACGTTGATGTGCGAGATGAGGAAACTCAATCGTGCTTAGACAGAAGCTTTCCGTGACGTGGGCTGTTGCGCGGCAGGCACTGGGTTGGCCCAATCTTTGAGGGTGCGGAATTCGTCACGGGTGTCGGCTGGGTCCTTTAGCCGGTACTGCGTATCCGCCGTCTGGGTGCCGAGATGAGGAAACTCAATCGTCCCTAGGTTGTGGGCCGTTTTACCTTGGCGGACTCCTGCTGTCCATCTCGCGGAGCTGACGTTGATGTACGAGATGAGGAAACTCAATCGTGCTTAGACCGAAGTTTTCCGTGGCGTGGGCTGCTGTGCGGCAGGCACTTGGTTCGACCTCGGTCCTGTCGTCATCGCGGGTGGACGCGCGGTGGTTTGCGCATGCGCACACCATACCGCCGGTCACTCCGATTTGGGCTGAGCCTTGGCAGTTCTCTTCGAGGGGTTCTGTTGCGCACGGATACTAGTTGCGCCGTGTGGAACCGTGCCCCACGGGCCCCCTCGCTTGGATGGTCCATGTTGGCCTGAGTGAGGCTTTGGTTTCCGCCCCCCCCCTCTCGCTTTAACCCTGAGATATTATTATTTCTTTCACACGGCCTTAGTCACTTTCATGCATGAGCAATTTTCTGATGAGCGAATGCCTTATCTATTCTCTGCCTGATTCATTGGTATGCCTAACCCATTTTTATGCCTACGTCATTTTGTTTGCCTAATTCTTTCTGATGCCTAATACATCGAGCAACTCGCCACTGTAATCGCTTTATGTGCACTCTAAGCCCTTCACGGAATGTTACTGGACTTTTGGTGATTGACAAGTAGATTTGGGACTTGGGTTTTTAGAGGTTAAGAACTACGAGGATTTTGTGATTTAGATTAAGGACTGATGTACCGAATATGAACTGCTGATTTATTTCAAGGACTGTGAGACGTATTATTTTGGAAAGTTTGTTTATTTAGTACGAATAGAGAGTATATTTTTAGTTAACCGAGTGTTTTATTGGTGACACCTCCACCTCCAACAGCTACCCACTTCATTCTCCACTGGAGTCTACCTAGGCTCGAGCTTCTGGACATTCCGGAGGAGCTCGATAGGTGAGGGTGACGCCCTCAGAAGCAAATAGTCTGGCGCCCGAGTTTACTGATAAAGGAACTGCACGTAAGGGCGTTACAATTCTGGCGCCCGAGTTTACTGATAAAGGAACTGCACGGAAGGGCGTTACAATTCTGGCGCCCGAGCAGGGACAGCAGGTTGTTGGAGGCTGGTGTTGGAATATAATAGAGACTTTTTCTCTATTTTGGACGTTGTTGGATATCCCGAGGAAGTAAGGATGGATGTGGATATGCTACGGAGTGACGAACTCGTATGGGAGTTGCGTGCCCGGAGGTTAGAAGTTGGATCCACTGCGGATGAGGATAGGCTGTTGCTGCGAGGAGCGCTGTCGAGAGGGATAGACATTCCACAGGATGTGGAGCTGAATACACGAGTGGAGCTGGCGATCTGTAGTACGAAACTGAGCGAATTGTTGGAAGATGTTCGGGAGTTTGACACTGGAAACGCACGAAATGTATATAAGAGGATGTTCAGCCGTCTGGAGCATGTTGAGCATAGATTGAGGTTGGTGAAGCCAGGCACCATGGAGGAAATATTGACGAGAGATAGAATGATGGAAGTTTTGGAGGACGCTCGAATAGCGTTAGAGGACGCACGTAGCATCGCTGGATTGGCCACGGAGGCGACAGAGACGCCGTCTTTAATTGATGCGCCAATACCTGCAGATAATACGCCGGTTTTGATACCGAGGACCGATAGGACTTACCGAGCAAGAGAAGTTAGAGACCAGAGGCTGTCATTTGACATCGACAGAGACGAGGAATTTCGAACGATTGGGACAAACACACGACCTTGTGGAATACGAACGACGACCGGTTCCATCAATCGCCGGATTTTTGATTCATTACGGAGCCGGGTGCGCAGAGAGACTGTGCCAACGACGACAGAGATACCAACACGTGGATTCACTGAATCAACGAGGAGAGCATCAGTACCGAATGCAAACATCGTAGGAGAGACAATAGAGTTAGTAGAGTCTGTGGTTACCCCACTATCGGCTCAGGCAAGGAGACAAGAGAGAGAAACACCAATTCCCCCACCACGGGAGGACGAGAGGAGTATGTACCACATCTACCCCACTCGTGCCCCCACAGTCCCATTGTATATGTGGAACGTACATTATGACGGCTCGGGAAGTATCACAGCGTTTCTGGACGAGATCGAACAACTAGCCGAGTCGAGAAACCTAACACACGGAGATTTATTTAAGTCAATTTATGAGATATTGAGGGGTGATGCACGAGATTGGTATGTACCACGAAAAGCAAACTTAGAGAACTGGGATGATTTTAAGACCAAAATCAAAGAAGCCTTCTTGCCACCAAATTACGAAGAGTTGCTTCTCGAAGATATTAAAAAGAGAACGCAAGGCAAAGATGAAAAACTTGTACTGTACGTGACTCGAATGCAAAACCTATTTCGAAAGCTGGTACATAACTGCGTAACTGAGACCGAGCAAGTCACAATTATTAGACGAGGCTTGTTGCCACATCTTCAGAGAGCACTCGTATTCCAGCATACTGATACAATTGAGGAACTACTGAATAAAGGCAAGGTGTTTGAGTTGGTACATTGGCAGGCACAACAGTATAAACCACCACCAGTACAGAATGCCATAGTAACACCAGAGCCTCATCTCGTGTACCAAAGCCCGCAAACCAGTCCGAATGTGTCAGACACGAATAGATCTGAGGTACCGACTAGAACGTCGATGGAGTTACCACACAGGAGTAGTGACACGGTCGTTGGATCGAACGTTGTCGCCCGGGAATCACGGCCTAGTCCCAACCGAAGAACTGTGAGATTCAGAGATGACACGATGGTATGTTTTAGATGTGGGAAGACAGGACATATGCGAATAAACTGCCGAAACCCCCCCAAGATTTCCTGTCCACGGTGTGGAAGAGATGGCGTTTCTGCAAGAGAATGTGATTGTTCGGAAAACTAAGTGAGGATTGCGCAAGGACGAGGCATCCGCAATCCTCTGAAAGACTAGCCTCGAAGCTAAATACCATTCAGAGACATCCGCCAGATAACAGACCTATAGTTTATGTCAGTGTGGAAGGGAGAAACTTTCGAGCGTTACTGGACACTGGTGCTACGAAATCATTCCTGGGAAGAACTGTGGCTGATTACTGCGATCGAATGAACATACCATCTTTCACACACCAGGCTACGGCGAAGATAGCTGATGGACAGTCGGTATCGATCCCAAGATACTATAGACTTCCATTGCAGTTGCACGACGACTATATCACGGTGGATATGCTGTATATGGAGAGTTTACCGATAGACATAGTAGTTGGGATGGACGTCCTGAGTGACTACGATTTTCGCATTGAACTAAGAACTGTGTCCTGCTACTACAAAGGTAGATTACTAAGATCTGTCGGAGAGGAATCACTGTCCTGCTCGGAAGCCGATTACGACCATGAAGAACTGGAACTCCCTGAGGAAGAAAGACGAGAGCTCAACCGCTTTCTGGACAGGGAACTTGAACAATTTGACGATATCCAAGGAACGACGAGCCTGGTCGAACATAAGATTCAGCTCAAACCGGGGACTGAACCCATTAAACAAAGATACCAACCACGTAATCCTGCGACACAAGAGATCATCAATGAAGAGGTCGACCGAATGCTAGAGGAGGGAGTAATAGAGCCATCTAACAGTCCATGGAGCTCGCCTGTGGTGATAGTTAGGAAAAAGGATGGACGAGCTAGATTTTGCGTGGACTACCGAAAATTAAACGAAGCCTCTATAAAAGATGCATACCCACTGCCGTACATCTCGCATATCCTCGACAAACTACGGCGAGCAAAGTATATCAGTAGCCTGGATTTACGGCAAGGATATTGGCAGGTACCCCTGAGCAAAGAAAGTAAGCCCCTAACAGCTTTTACGGTACCTGGGCGAGGTCTTTTTCAATTCAGAGTAATGGCATTTGGTCTACATTCTGCGCCAGCAACATTTCAGAGATTGCTGGATCGGATCATCGGACCAGAGATGGAACCCTTTGTTTTCGCATACCTAGACGACATAATAGTTTTGGGTGACTCGCTGGAACATCATCTGCAGATCCTGAGCGAGGTTTTTCAAAGGCTTAAAGCAGCTAACTTACAGCTGAATCCAGAGAAGTGTCGGTTTGGGTGCAGAAGCCTGAAATATTTGGGTCATGTCGTGTCCTCGGATGGAATCAAGACCGATCCTGACAAGGTGGCGGCGATACAAGCAATACCAGTACCCCGAAGTGTCCGTGAAATTAGAAGATTTCTCGGAGTGGCATCTTGGTACCGTCGGTTCATACCGGAGTTTTCCCAGATTGTGGCACCGTTGACTCGCCTACTACGTAAGAAGCAGAAATGGCGTTTTGACACAGAGGAACTAAAATCTTTCGAATTGCTGAAGAAGAAACTCACGGAGGCCCCAGTTTTGGCATGTCCTGATTTTGAGCAGCCGTTCGTGCTGCAGACTGATGCTTCGGATCAAGGATTGGGCATAGCGCTGACCCAGAGTGTCGATGAGGTCGAAAGAGTTATAGCCTATGCTAGTAGAACGTTGTCACCGGCTGAACGAAATTACTCGACAACAGAGAAAGAGTGTCTGGCTATAGTATGGGGCGTGGAGAAGATGAGACCCTACCTTGAGGGATACCACTTTACAGTATTGACAGACCATCAGTCGCTCCGATGGCTGAATTCAGTAAAGAGCCCTGCAGGACGTATTGCCAGATGGATAGTCTATTTGCAACAATTTGATTTCGACATAAAATACCGAAAAGGATCCCTCAATAGAGTGGCTGATGCGCTGTCAAGAAGTCCATTGCCTGGCCCAACCGAGGGAGAGATTTGCTTGTCTGAGGAGACCAAATGCAAATGGTATACAAGGAAGTTGGCCGAAGTCGAAAATAATCCCGAGGCGTTGCCCGACTATTGCGTGAGCGATGGCAAATTATATCGACATTTCTTCGAGTCAAACGACTTGACTGAACCCGATATGTCCCGACCCTGGAAGCTGTGTGTGCCCGCCAACCAAAGAGAGGCTCTTATGCGGGAAAATCATGATGCTCCAACCGCCGGACATATGGGAATAGCGAAAACTAGTTGCAGGATGGCTAAACTATATTACTGGCCAGGAATGTTTAGGGATATAGCTAAGTTCGTGAGATCATGTCAGTCCTACCAAAGATATAAAGTTTCGCAGCAACAGACTCCTGGAAAGATGCAGCCAAGTATAGGAAAAGACCCTGGGATAAAGTTTGCGTTGACCTGATTGGTCCATTACCGCGCTCTACCAGAGGGAATACTTTTGTATTTGTGGCTCAGGATAAATTCACCAAGTAGGTGGAATTTCGTGCTCTACGCAAGGCGACAGCACCAGCAGTAACAAGGGCTCTCTTCGAGCAGGTGATTGCAAAGTTTGGTTGTCCTCGCACGGTGATATGCGACAACGGCAAACAGTTTGTTAGTCGAGAATTCCGAAGCTTATTGAGGAAATTGGGAGTTCGAGTACGGTTCACACCGGTGTACAGCCCTCAGGCGAATGCGGTCGAGCGGGCGAATCGTACGTTGAAGACGATGATAGCGCAATTTTGTGAAAGCGATCATCGTAAATGGGACGAGAGACTACCCGAGCTGGCTATGGCGACGAATTCGGCGAGACACGAGTCGACGGGATTTACTCCGTCGTTCCTCAACTTCGGCCGTGAAATGAACATACCAAGAGTGGTTGTTGATGACGATGGTCCTAGAGGGAGCCAGAAGACTCCGAAGCAGAGGAAGAAGATGCTCAGGACACCAGTCGGGAGGAGGTCCGAAGTCACGCGAGTCGGGTAAAACGGCTACGCGAAGTGTTTGAATTGGTACGAGTGCAGTTGGGTCGGGCGTTCACCCAGCAAAGCCACCATTACAATCTCCGGCGACGGGAATGGAGATGTAGAGTGGGAGATGAAGTCTGGCGCCGGGAACGACCGCTGTCTTCAGCTGCGAACCAGTTTTCGGGCAAACTGGCGCCGAAATTTTCCGGACCATATGTGGTGACTAAGGCAGTTTCACCGGTGGTCTACGATTTGCGAGACGGATCGGGCAAGAAATTAAGGCATATCCATATAAAGGACCTGAAGCCCGCTAATGCTTCCTATGTTTCGTGCGCGTCTGTTCCGGCATGACAGTAGTGCGCGTCACCGCCCTCCCAAATGAACGCACAGGGCATTTCCTTTTCCCTACATGACAGTAGTGCGCGATGATAACCCTCCCAAATGAACGCATAGTGCGCGTCCTTTTTCCCCACATGACAGGAGTGCGCGTCCTTTTTCCCCACATGACAGTAGTGCGCGTCACCGCCCTGCCAAATGAACGCATAGTGCGCGTCTTTTCCCCCGCATGACAGTAGTGCGCGTCACCGCCCTGCCAAATGAACGCTTAGTGCGCGTCTTTTTCCGACATGACAGAAGTGCGCGTCACCGCCCTCCCAAAGGAACGCAGCGTGCGCATCACAGACGCCGACGAACAGTAGAGAGAATTGCTGATGTAGGCTAAGATTTCCTCTTGTATGTTATCGCTAATTTAGGCTAACATTTTCTCTCATATTGTTGATTTAGGCTAAGATTTTCTCTTATGTTGTTGATTGAGGATAAGATTTTCTCTTATGTTGTAGATTTAGGCTAAGATTTTTCTCTTATATTGTTGATTTAGGATAGGATTTTCTCTTATATTGTTGCTTTAGGATAAGATTTTCTCTTATATGGTTGATTTGGACTAAGATTTTCTCTTGGGTTTTATTAGGCTAAGGTCCTTTCTTCATCCTTTTTGTGGTCAGGAAGGGAAGAGAAAAAAAAAATTCTTTTTTTTTATGGAAGTAAGGGGAGAGTGTAACGAAGTAGTTTTGTTTGCGTGGAAGAAACCCGTTGACCTTGATCGACTCCAGCGAGATCGCGCCGAGCGGTGGGGACACCGACCGATCATTCCCACCTCCATCTGCAGTGCGCACAACGTATGTGGTGGAGGGGACCGAGAATGGTATTTATAGGCGAGTCGAGCACTGGAACGGCAGTTCCTCGCACGGCGCGGAACTCAAAAAATAAATCAAGGCCTCTACCGTATAGTGGAAGGTCCAGCCAGTGTTGTGAGTGCTGGTAGTGAGTTCAGTGGTAGGCAGACATACCAAGGTAGGAAAGGGGTATAGAGAGGGACCGGAGGACCACTTGTGGAGGACGAGATTCCAGGAGGTGAGTGTGAGGTTCGATCGTTGAGACCGAACGACGGCTGCAGGAGGGCGTTTAGGGCATCACGTCCTTTACGAGTCCTTTAGCCGGTATTGCGGATCCGACATCTGGGTGCCGAGATGAGGAAACTCAATCGTCCCTAGATTGTGGGCCGTTTTACCTCGGCGGACTCCTGCTGTCCATCTCTCGGAGCTGACGTTGATGTACGAGATGAGGAAACTCAATCGTGCTTAGACCGAAGTTTTCCGTGACGTGGGCTGCTGCGCGGTGAGGGTCGTGGTGTGCCCCCTGTTGTCGTTTGTCGAGCCGACCCCTGGAAGGCACGGGTTCGTCACGGGTGTCGGCTGGGTCCTTTAGCCGGTATTGCGGATCCGGGATCTGGGTGCCGAGATGAGGAAACTCAATCGTCCCTAGATTGTGGGCCGTTTTACCTTGGCGGACTCTCCTGCTGTCCATCTCTCGGGGCTGACGTTGATGTGCGAGATGAGGAAACTCAATCGTGCTTAGACAGAAGCTTTCCGTGACGTGGGCTGTGCGCGGCAGGCACTTGGTTGGCCCAATCTTTGAGGGTGCGGAATTCGTCACGGGTGTCGGCTGGGTCCTTTAGCCGGTACTGCGTATCCGCCGTCTGGGTGCCGAGATGAGGAAACTCAATCGTCCCTAGGTTGTGGGCCGTTTTACCTTGGCGGACTCCTGCTGTCCATCTCGCGGAGCTGACGTTGATGTACGAGATGAGGAAACTCAATCGTGCTTAGACCGAAGTTTTCCGTGGCGTGGGCTGCTGTGCGGCAGGCACTTGGTTCGACCTCGGTCCTGTCGTCATCGCGGGTGGACGCGCGGTGGTTTGCGCATGCGCACACCATACCGCCGGTCACTCCGATTTGGGCTGGGCCTTGGCAGTTCTCTTCGAGGGGTTCTGTTGCGCACGGATACTAGTTGCGCCGTGTGGAATCGTGCCCCAGGGACCCCCTTGGATGGTCCATGTTGGCCTGAGTGAGGCATTGGTTTCCGCCCCCTCTCGCTTTAACCCTGAGATATTATTATTTCTTTCACACGGCCTTATTCACTTTCATGCATGATCATTTTTCTGATGAGCGAATGCCTTATCTATTCTCTGCCTGATTCATTGGTATGCCTAACCCATTTTTATGCCTACGTCATTTTGTTTGCCTAATTCTTTCTGATGCCTAATACATCGAGCAACTCGCCACTGTAATCGCTTTATGTGCACTCTAAGCCCTTCACGGAATGTTACTGGACTTTTGGTGATTGACAAGTAGATTTGGGACTTGGGTTTTAGAGGTTAAGAACTACGAGGATTTTGTGATTTAGATTAAGGACTGATGTACCGAATATGAACTGCTGATTTATTTCAAGGACTGTGAGACGTATTATTTTGGAAAGTTTGTTTATTTAGTACGAATAGAGAGTATATTTTTAGTTAACCGAGTGTTTTATTGGTGACACCTCCACCTCCAACAGCTACCCACTTCATTCTCCACTGGAGTCTACCTAGGCTCGAGCTTCTGGACATTCCGGAGGAGCTCGATAGGTGAGGGTGACGCCCTCAGAAGCAAATAGTCTGGCGCCCGAGTTTACTGATAAAGGAACTGCACGTAAGGGCGTTACAAACTTACATAAAAATCTTCAGGAACAATTCAACGAAAAATTATCTGAAGTCATGCTAATGGTCTAAAAATGTTCTTTCAAATTATTTCAAGGGGAGCAGTGGCCTTTAAACACAAAATATCCCGTTCTTCTAAAGAATGAGAAATGTCGTAGATCGATCGAAGAAAAAATTTTTTTCCCTAGAATAGTTATAATAACAAATGAAGATACATAATCATATCATGCGTGCTCCCATTCTATACTACTACCGCCATCCAGCTAAAAGAACAAAAACGAAAGTTATATAAAACAAAGTTATCTATAATGAAATAACCGACAATAACAACACTGCCATCCAACGTACAGAAGACGAAAAAGAGCACTCCAAGATGAAGTAATCCGCAACAAACAAATCGAAAAAGCCTCAAACGAGATCAAACATCATTGACTCAACTGTCTGCTCCATACCAGTCCTGTTCAACAAGTTAACATCGGAACTTCTCGAATATTTACTAATGAACATACCTCTAATATCATTTGTCTCATGCCAAAGTCACAACGCTGTAAGATTTTCGAATTTACCGATTTATCAAATTGGTGACCCGTGTCTCTCAGATGCACTCCAAATGCCGAGCTATCATTAGAGAAATTAGATCTACTCCGCAAATGCTCACTTATTCTAGTGGCGAGAGCTCTACCTGTTCTACCCACATAAACAGAGTTGCAATCATCCGAACCACACTCCAACATATACACACCAGAACAATCAAGCGAATTTATTTTATCTTTGTTTCTCACTAAATGGTATTTCAAGGTGTTGACGCTTTTGAAAGAAATAATTTGAAAGAACATTTTTAGACCATTAGCATGACTTCAGATAATTTTTCGTTGAATTGTTCCTGAAGATTTTTATGTAAGTTTTTTTATTTATGACATTCTACCTTTTCCATACAGCTTTGTTCATAGCGGTTTTTACACCCGCTATTTTTAGCTATGACATTATATTTTTTCAAACCGTTTTCATATTGTTGACTTTGTTTTATTTTATATAATTGACCTTCATAACTTGACTGTTGTTTTTTGATAGTCTTTTGACTTTTGTAAAGTTTCATTAGTTCGATTCAGCTTGTTATTTGTATCGTTTTTTGTTTTTATACTTGAATTTTTCTATGCTTTGTCCCTGTATTTTGCTGTAGAGAATTTTTGCGTTTTTCTCCATGAGTTTTTGTTGTTTTTCAGCTTCACTTGTGTGATTTTTGTACTCCTGAAGATGAGCTGAATTAGCTCGAAACATGTTGAGTTGAAAATTAAAATCGCAAAGTACTGAATATCTGAATAGTTTTTCGATTTCATATCATGGATCTCCCAGATATTAGGACATTCAATTCTAAACTACTTCAAGATTATAAACCATGTCTTTCTAGTGAGAAATTCCAAAAAACCTCAGAATTATTGGGTGTTATCATCATACATTTGAAATATTCTTCTTAAAATTTCCAAATCATGATAACCATCATTTCTATGAAACTTCCAATGCAAGAGGTTGTCACTGTGCTTTCTTTTTCACTCAAAACCAGAAAAAATCACCTATGATTTTCCAAACACTGATATTTCTGAAGTTTCTTCTCCTCGACAGAGACCAGTGAACAGGTATTTTCTGTACTGAATCCCAATAACAATTTACCTGGATAGATTACAAGTATTTCCAGATTTAGGTGTGCAATTATACTTTCTTGAGGAAATACCTAAATTTGATTTTGAAAAATCAACTAGGTGTTCTTTGATAAAAAATTTTTTGTTAAATCATTAATATGAATCTATTCTGTTTAGACTATAATTACTGATTTTTATAATCAGAGTAAATAACGTAAACAAGAACATAAATATTGAATAATGGTTATTCATAGATTATGTCAAATTTCAATACCTTACCATAGAATATTAATTTATCACCGAACCCCAGGAGAGAAAAAATTAATATTTGCAATGTTTTTTTAAATGAAAGATAATATCTGTAACTATTATTGATCTTTAGTTATAATTTTCCTCAGAATAATTAGAGTAAATTATTATCACATTAAAATATTATAACGTCTCTGTGGTGGGTAGTTCCAAATAAAAAAGTATTCTGTGGTTCCTTGTTGTTTTGATTCTGTTTGAAACTGTCAAAAGTTATTTGTATCTTCAAAAAAAAAAAAGTGGAAAGATTTTTAGGGATAATATCGATAGTTTTAAATTATTCAATTCAGTATGAAATGATTATGGTCAGAAATTGCATTCTATTCTAATCTTTCTTGTTTATGAGCTTATATCTTCCAGTTTCAATATTGATTGAATTTTAATTAACCATGCATCATAACAAACATTCAGAAATATTAAAACTAAGTCAAATTCTATTATCTCTTAAGTTTGTGAACAAGGTTGAATCGGTGTATGAAATAAAGATAATAAAGGTATAAAACAAATCTAGGAGACTGGGTTCGAAGTTTTTTAAAACTCATATGAGCTCAATTTGCAGCATTCCTATGTTAGAATAGATATAATTTGATGAACCCTGAAAGCCTGAAGCTATAAAAAACCAGCTCTTCATAAGGACAAGTCTTCAATTTAACAGGTCCTGACAGAAAATACTTCACCTATTTCAAAGGTCAAAATATACCGAAGAGCGATGGAAAACTTTTTCTTTATTTATTATGGAATATTATTCTGGATTAAATATTAAACAAGGTGCTAGACATCATTAACAATGAATACAGCAAATGGCAGTTTAGATTTTGTGGTGAATGTAAGACAAAAATTGTTCAGTGGTTAATTTCATCTATTAGTTTTTAGTGGTGGAACCATAAAGGGAAGAGATTTCCCCTTACTTTTGAAGAAATATTTAATATAGACATAAAATATGGCAACATTGAACAAATCTTGTTATTGAATAATTTCAGCACAGAGTTGGATTTGGGAAAATCAGAAAATTTGGACAAAATTATATCGATTTAATTCCTTTCAACTTCAAATATCTCAAGAATGGTGCAATTTAGGAGGAAAGATGAAGAATGATTTTATATGCAAAAAAGACTAATGATTCCAGGAAGTACGAGATACGGACCTTTAGTTCAAGCGATATTTGTTTTTCATGCAATTTAACCAATCTGTAGAGTAGTAGTGAGAAACCCACAAGAAGTGGAATAAACCTATTGATGCCAAAATATGCATGAGTGTTATCAAAAACCTTCTACAAGAGATCATTTCAATTGATATTGTCGTTTGAATATTACAGGTGAAAATGCAATTTTTTTATGAAATTTCAACACCCTATATCTTTTGAACGGGGCCAAATTTGGAAAAATGTTATAGGAAGAAAATGTTTCTTTTGACGTCAAGAATCTATCGTTAAAATTAACGCAGTGGTCAAAGACTCACCCTGTATATTAATGACCTGTCTCTGCTTCTTCAGTGTATCCATCTCCTCTTTGCTGATGATCTGAAAATATTTGCTGCTATTGGGGATCTTGATGACTGCGTGAGGTTGCAGGCTGCTTTGGATATGATCGGTCTTTGGTGTTTCAGAAACGGTTTGAGCCTGAATATCAATAAGTGTCGAGTTGTATCATTCACTCGTAAATTAACCCCAGTTCACTATGACTATGCTGTGGGTGATCAGATTCTGGAGAGATGTGATGAGTATAGGGATTTGGGTGTTGTTTTTGATGGTAAATTGTCCTTTTCCGGGCACATAAGTCAGATAACCTCTTCTGCCTCTAAGACTCTTGGTTATTTTATTAGAAATTGGAACAATTTTGTAGACCCCTATACTATGAAGATACTGTACTATTCTTTCATTCGTAGTAGATTAGAATATGCCTCTATAGTCTGGTGTCCATTATATAATAATGCTGTCGTCATCCTGGAGGCCGTCCAGAGAAGATGTTTGAAATATATTTATTTTAAATGTTTCGGACAGTACCCTTCGAGAGGATTTGACCACTCGGTCCTCACCGCAAGCCTTGGAGTTGAGGTATTGAAGTTAAGACGTGAGCGTAGCGCATTGAAGTTCCTTTACGGGATTCTGCGTGGTGAGATTGATTGTTCATTTCTCTTGAGTAAGGTTAATATTCATGTACCTAGATCTGGTCTGAGGCAATCTTAGAACATAGGAACAGGAAGGAGCACAAGGTTCATTTATGGTTCATTTGCTACGAATAAACGTGCGACGGAAACGGCCATATTACTAATCCAATTGTGACTCATCACGTTGGAATTTCGTGTAAACAAGTTTGGTATTTTGACTTCAAAATGATTAGTTGTGTATCTTGTGGCCGATCTGTGTGTAAAAAAACACAGGATAATACTTTAAGTTTTCATAGGAAAGTGTTTCGAAAGATAAATTCAGTTATACAAAGAATTCAAAAGTCTAGAAATTTTGAGGTTAACCATTGGTGTAACATGGAGAAATACAGTAGGTTTAGTTCATATTATTACCATATTTTTTTTTTGTTATGCTGTGATATCTCCTTCTACATTAAATATACCATGAATTACATATTATCATAGTGTATAAAAATTTTCCTACATAAAAATCAATATTTTTAAAGACGACACAAAGATTGCTCTGCAATAATTGATTAATTTTTGTACGTTCATAGCACATTTATGATATATATGTTTTTAACATTATTTTAGATTTCCTAAAGAAGATAAGAGGAGAGCAGCTTGGATTCAATTTGTGAAGAAAACAGATTTTATTCCAAAAAGTTCGAGTGTGCTATGTTCTCATCATTTTAATGCAAACTGCTGGTGAAACAATTCGCAACAAATATACCAAGTTGATTTTATTCAAAGGCCAATAAATTGGCTTATTAGCCCTGATCTAATAGGATTTTAACCGTCCGCAGTTGTAGGTGCAAAGTCAGTTGAAAACCTTATTATACCATGGATATTTAGCTTTTGGAAACAACTAAGTATACTGAATCTTCAAAAGAATTGTAAATAAAATCATTATTTGATATTTCTGATTATGTTTTAGTAATTTTTTTTAGGTTTTGTGTTATCAATATTTTGCCTGGATGTATGTCCAATTTGTTTTTAATTCAAACTTTGTCCTTGAAGACTACACTTTTTTTATAAATTTTTTATAACTTTTTAAATATTAATTATCCTTGTAAAGAATTAATTAATTGATTATACCATATAATTTCTTTTAGGAAGAAAGAATTTTTTGTATAAATCATTCTGCAAAATTCCCATATCCGATTACTTTTTAATACCAAATTGATAATATTTGGCAATCAATATGTCTTTATTAACAAATGAAAAAACCATTCTTTAAAATCAGTTTTTAAAGATAATTTCTTTCAAACGCTGACCTCGATTACGGTTAACAACATCCATTCGATAGTCCCAATTTTCGATGACGCGTGTGATTATTTTGGGTGATATTTCTCCAATTACTCGAGTAATATTGGCCTCCAATACCTCAATCGTAGCCGGGTAGTCCATGTAGACATTGGACTTCACATCACCCTAAAGGAAAAAATCAAGAGATATGATGTCACAAGATCTAGCCGGCCAATTCACTGGTCCGAAGCGTGAAATGATCTGCTCGCCGAAATGCTCTCGCAGTAAAGCCATGGTTTCACGGGCTGTATGGCAAGTGGCACCATCTTGTTGGAACCACATATCGTCGAGACCACGCGCTTTAATTTCGGGCAACAAATAGTCTGTTAGCATGGTGCGATAACGGACACCATTCACAGTAGCATTCCGGCCGTCCTCTGCTTATAAGAAATATGGACCCATTATTCCACCGGTTCATGAACCACATCAAATAATTGTTTTTTCTGGATTTAACGGCCATTCAATTTAAAAACTGCCATAACTAGTGTCAACTTATTTTGAAATCTGACGGTCTCCTACGAAATCACCCTATATAAAACTTGCATATGACATTCAAGTGATAACAATTCTAACCATTTTGATCTCTTAGAAATTTCAGAAGTTGTGTTATTTTGATTTTGTAAATATACAGCAGTGAATCGTAAGTGGGAATTTGCTAATGAGTACCGCTTGAAAAGTCCAATTTATGTGTTGGATGGTGACTTGGCATATATCGCTTCTCTGAGACATTCTCTTGAATTGTCGTGATATATCGTTCTGTTTTATATCGCAAATCGAGCCTGACCTATCGCATTTCTTGATTATTCTTTCGTCAGTTAATGCATTAGACATTTTAGAATACAAGCAATTGAATTTTAACCATTTAAACAACAATTCAGGATGCGCTGCTGTTGTGTGTAATCTTCCACACTACACCATCGAAGTGTCATACAAAAACCATTAAGGCAACAACTCGAATCTACCGTTCTGATCGGAAGATCATTTCACGGCAATGCTTTCAAAACTGATTCGTGCTGACATTGAATTTGTAGAAGAATGTCTTTATCAAATCCACATCGAAATGAAAATTCTATTATGATTCATATCTTACTTCGAAATTCGAAACACCCTTCGATTGCTACGAAATGAATCCCTGGAACCTTTCTCACTTTATTGTATCCACCGACTGGCCAAAAACAAATCGAAACAATATATCGTTTAATACTTTCGGGATAGGCTTTACCCGAAAGTCCCTAATATAAAGTTATCGTGATGAAACTCCCAGGTAAGAACATGCTCGAGTTATGCGACATGTGGTTCGTCCAATATCCGACCTCCACTAAAATAGAGACCAATGTCCCCTAATTCTGACCAAGACAAAACCTTCTCTCGATTATTGTAGGGTATGGCAACTTACGGTGCCTTCGGGAGAAGTTCACGTCACAGGGGATGAAAGGACAGATAGAACGCGTCCACTTTTGTGTAAATTGTTTGCATTATTTGCACTGTGTGCTCATGCCCCTTTAACACGAAGTCGTAAACCTATAAACGTTATTAGAAACAAAGTTTTTCTATTTGCAGTTAGGTATATCTGTTTACCGTGGCTAGCTCGGATTCATTAAGTAACCCATGAACAGAAAAAAATAGGACAGAAATGCAACTTTTGAAAGGGTGATAACGTTCCTGGAAATTATGGTCTAAGTAAAAGAAAATTGACTCCTAGGTTCTAAGGAATCTTCACATAACACTTCTTCTCTTTGCTTTTCATTTATTCTGGCCACCAACATTAACCTTTATCTACGAGGAAAGCTTTGAGTTGAACTTCACAGTTGCTACCCAATTTATCAACATTTTGGTTTTTTTTGCTCGACGTACTGGAAAGCCCAAACGATCCTTGATACATACTCTGATACAAGATTAAACCATAATTTCGTTCCTTGAAATACATATCCATGAAATTGAGTAAGTGTAAGGCTCATCTTACTATACATAAGTTAAAAGCGAAAATTCTACCACAACGTGACTGGGAAGTAGAAGAGAATATACTTTCTCTATTTCAGTGTCGTAATGAGTTCATTACAGTACTAAAGACAGTGCTGTAATGAACTCATTACATCATTGTTTTCAGTTTTTTCGTTTTGTGGTTGACAACACTGACATCCTATCCTTTCGAATGTCAACACTCGTCCATTGCATGTCAATTGTCAATATTAAACCATGTAGAGATTTGAACGCACTATTCAAATTCTATAATCTGCCAATTTTCGTATCAGTCACACTAACTGCGAAAATAAAATACAAAAGGCACTAGGAGGTATAATCTGAATTTTTCATTGAATTTCAATAAAATTTTCACAATTCTTGACTGGAATAGAGAAAATATCATCTAATACTCGTTGCAGAAGGCAATTCCAACGCTCCTTCGTCGCTCGTTTTCAAATTTTGCATTCGTGTTGGAATAGGTGCCCATTCTGCAACTAGTTTTAGAATATACTATTAAGCCTCTTACTACAGAGTAACAATAATCGAAGTCAAAGAATATATAGAATCGAGCTCAATTGTCTCGAAGAAAATCTTTAATTGATGTTCGAGGGGAAGATATTCACATAGAGTTTGACAGCCAAGCACCAGTTAATTCTTTTTGGACCATGGAGTATAAAGACAGATAGATGTGGAAAAGATGAAATCTCTCAGTCCTAGCGACAACCAGAAAGGAATTCTTGCATGGATGCGAGAATATCTAAGATGGGAACAACAATGCTTCCAAGGGTGAAATTACAGAATGTGTAAAAAAATAACATCAGATTTATATCTGATCTGTGAAGAGGGAACACTTGCCATAGCAAGCAACCTCATGAAGTCTGATGGATGACATTTGGTAGATAGGTATAGATATGCTTGAATATCTGAATAAATACAAATATAATTTTTATGACCTACATATCTGAATCCGTCAGATTTTCCACATTTTTTCGAACACGCTGTATAATATATGCCATATTATAATCGATGATTCATTAAGAGGTACTCTTTGTGGTGGGGATTTAGTTGCAGATCGCGCATGCGTCAAGTAAACTGAAGTGCTACTCTTGTTCAGTAGTGTCACAGAATAGATAACAACCTGTAGTCGCACTCCGTGGATTTTCTTACATCAAGTCTGAGTCGCTCATCTCGCAGAGATTCTAACCTCATATTTTGGTCCTTGTTCATTGTTTTCATCAATAATTCTAAGATGTCTGGAATAATGTCATTATTATTATTTTAGACATCTTAAATAATTCCTTTGTATAATTAATTCGTTTAATATTTAGAAGAATATATATTTTGTGAGATCTATTTGAAATTCAAGGAAGAAGTTGAAGAAATAAATACAATCTTACCTATAATTCAGTGGAATTTCTTTGACTCAAAATCTACCATGAACCAGCAGAGCTCATTTATTTTCATTCCAGTAAGTATTTTGTTTCAATTTAGTGTTATTTTCAAATTAATTCCAAAATGATTAACAATTGTAGCGTATACAACTGCAAAAACAATAGTTTCAATAATCCCAAACTTTCTTTTTTCTCAATACATTAGACACCGACAGGTGAGTGATACATATATTATTGTTGAAAATGTTGTTTATTAAAAGCTCCGTTATTTGAGTAGTGCTTCATTCAATTAGTTGAGATTGGTTGAGATATCAGGAACCAATAGAATTTCAGGAGGTTTACGCCTACCGTCGTCATTTTTTTACGATTAGTTGAGATATCAAGAACCAATGGAATTTCAGGAGGCTTACGCTTACTGTCATCATTTCTTTACGATTAGTTGAGATATCAGGAACCAATGGGATTTCAGGAGGTTTACGCTTACTGTCGTAATTTCTCTACGATTAGTTGAGATATCAGGAACCAATAGAATTTCAGGAGGTTTACGACTACTGCATGCGTATGCAGAAGAGTGAAATTTATTTAGATAAATATTTGAGTGTGTATATGATTTTCAATTTTATAAATAGAAATAACAATAATATACAGTATATTTAACAATAATACAATAGGTTTTTTATTTTTTCCCACCATAATGAGGGAACCCTTTCTAGAGAACACTCAGCATATTTAGCGCAGGGGAGTATTTATGGGGGGTGGGGTGTACTGTAGGTAATTACATTACTGGCTGATTTTACATTAGGATCTTTCTTTGGAAGCTCACAATATTCAATTAGTTCAAGAACAGAAGCCGACCGACCTACCGAATCGTTTAAGTTTTAGTCGTTTGACTTCAAAATAAGTTGACACTAGTTATAGCAGTTTTCAAATTTACCTATTTCAATCTTTGCTGTGAAGAAGCTTTGAAGACATTTCACTCAACCCCTTTCATCTATGCAATTTTGAAGTGTTGAAACACTCACACTCAGTGAATTTCTCCTTAAATACCTAAATATACGTCAATAAATAATAAAGGTTATTCAGTTAGATCTACTCTTTGTAGTGAGGATTTAGTTGCAGATCACGCATGCGTGGTGTAAACCGAAGTGGTATTCTTGTTCAGTAGAGTCTGACATTTCACAATAGAAAGACGTAGCATGGCACAGTGACTACAAATTGTTCAGCTTTATTACGAAAATGGTCGTTCATATATTAATGTGTATCGGGCACTTAATCGGCCTACCGAACGAACAATTCGCTCTACCATCACTAAGTTTGAGACTCAAGATTCGTTATTGTATAATACTCGACCAAATAGACAACATCCAGCTAGTAGTGAAGAGAATATGAAGGCGGGGGGAGAGTGTACTAGATGACCCTGAACTGTCGATTCGTTGCCGTTCTCAACAGCTTGGCCTTTCGTATTCAACGACTAGGCTGATTTTGCGCAATGATCTTTCTTTGGAAGCTCATAAAATTCAATTAGTTCAAGAACTGAAGCCGACCGACCTACCGAATCGTTTAATTTTCAGTCGTTGGGCTCTTGACAAGCTTGCAGAGGATCCACTCTTTTCTACAAAAATTTTTTTCACTGATGATTTTTGGCTTAATGGGTCCGTGAACAAACAAAATGCCCGAATCTGGGGTGATGAACAACCCGAAGGGTCTCAAGAACATTACCGTTAATTCTAGAAAAAACAACTGTTTGCTGTGGTTTATGAGCCGGTGGAATAATCTTCAAAAGAGACGACGGCCGGAATGCTACTGTGAATGATGACTGTTATCGCACTATGATAACAGACTATTTGTTGCACGAAATTGAAGCCCGTGGTCTCGACGAAATGTGGTTTCTACAAGAGGGTGCCACCTGCCATACAGCCCGTGATACCATGGTTTTACTGAGAAAGCACCGGCGACAGATTCACTCTTCAGACCAGTGAATTGGCCGGCTAGATCATGTGACACCACACCTCTTGATTATTTCCTTCGGGGCTGTATGGTGTCCAAATTCTACATGGACAAGCCTGATATGATTGAGGTCTTGGAGGCCAATATTACTCGAGTCATTGGAACATCGAATTGATCTTGTTAATCGTAGTCGAGGTCAACAATTGAAGGAAATTGTCTCTAAAAAATAGTTCTAAAGAATGCTTCTTTTATTTGTCGATAAAGTTTATAAAATAAAATTGATTTTATTAATTTTTTTTTTATTTACAAAAATTGTACCTCTAATTGAATCACTCACCATTTATTAAGTGTAACGTTCAGAATAATAAGAATTCAATTATCATTTTCCGTCAGTAAATTCGAAAACTGTTGAGTTATGAAAATATTAAAGGGACATCAGGGCTAAGGAAATTCGAAGGCAAAGCACCTGAAAAATATTTTTTCTCAATGTTTCAAATAACGTGAGATGAAAATCCCTGGGATGATGACAGATTTGAAACGTGAAGATTATATGCATCTATGGTAGCAACGGAATAAGAAAGGTTCACAAAGCTTAACTTGAATAATTCACCATCTCATCCTCACATTGCGCTGATTACCTTCATCAAATCCCATCTCTAATGACATCCAGCGGATTAAGCCCCTTTCGCATATGTAGGTAGGACTTAACTCTTCGTTGCAACGCTGTCTTTGATGTGGTACCGTACATTCAAACAATCAGAGAGCCTACATATTCGGATTTGTATGCAAACAAACGGAATTACTACACGTGGACACAAAAATTTTGTATCCCATCAAGGACTCATTCTTCTCAAGGGATACTACTTTAATAACTGTTTTACGATGTAAATAGGGAATTGCAATTCTCGAAATGATTGTAAAGCAATTTTATGAAAATATTGATGAAAATCCAATCAAGGGTCGAATTTCCTTCTGAGTGAACAGAGAAATCATACAATTCCTCAATATTAAGTTTTGTTTTAAGTTTGGAATAGTGCGATACAGAAACAACGGAGATGAAAAATGTGGAACAAGCAATAAACAAATGTTGCAAATAACCAAATGAATCTGTATTGTTTTGGTTACAATAAGTTTAGTAAACAAAAACGTTACAACAGAATAAAGGTTAATTCGTAGATGAAGTCAAATTTTAATATCTTTCTATGGCCTATGGATATTAAATTTATTACCAGCCCCAGGAGAAGAAAAATTAAAATCGCCAAATTTTTTTGTATTGAATAAAATATCTGCAACCATTATAGCTATTCAATTATAATTATTTTCAGGAATACTAAAGTGAAATATTACCATTCCATTGGATCATTAAAATTTTATTATAACTTTATGATGTATATTTCTTCACACATAGTATTCTGTGGTTCCTTGTTGTTTCGATTTTGTTTGACACATTTGTGTTGTTCTCTTGAAAAAGATATGCAAAATAATTCAAGGCTAATTTCAGTAATTTCTTTTCTGATGGAAATATTTGAGAAAAGTCAAATTCTAGTTGTTGAAGATAAATTGTTGATAATGGAACAATAAAAGATGATGGTTATGACATAAATTATAATTCTATGAAGTCAAATTCTATTATCTCCTAAGTTTGTAAACCAGGTTGAATCAGTGTATGAAATTAAGATGTGAAAAAACACCTATAAATTTCTAAAATAAATCTAGGATGCTGGGTTCGAAGTTTTTAAATCTCATATGAGCTAAATTTAATGCACTCTCATGTTAAAATAGATGAACCATGAAGTCTGAAGCTATAAATAATCAGATCTTTATAAAGACAAGTCTGGAATTCAACAGGTTCTGACAGAAAATACATTACTTATTTCAACGCTCATCACGAAAATCTACCTTATGCTTATGTGAGTGATGGAAATATTTTTCTCTATTTATTATGGCATATTACTCTGGATTGGATATTAAACAAGGTCCTTGACATCATCAATAATGAATACAGCAAATGACAATTTAGATTTTGTGGTGAATGTAAGTCAAATATTGTTCAGTGGTTAATTTCATCTATGATGATTAGTAGTGGAACCAGACTAAAGAGATTTCCCCAACCTCTTGTAGAAATAATATTTTATTCTAAACGGCAAAAAATATGATATTGAACAGATCTGATTATTGAATCATTACAGCACAGAGTTGGATTTGGGGAAATCAGAAAAACAAAATGTTATCGATTTAATTCTTTTTAAATTCGAATATCCCTAAAATGTTAACATTTAGGAAAAATGATAAGGATTGATTTTATCTGCTAGATTGACTAAAGATATTAGAAAGCACAAGATATTGACCTTTAGTTCAAGTGGTATTTGTTCTTCATACGATTTAACCAATATGCAAAGTAGTAGTGAGAAAACCAGGGTGAATGAAGTAAATCTGTTTATGCCAAAATATGCACGACTGTCATCGTAAACCTTCAAGACGTGACCATTTCAATTGATAGTATCGTTTGAATAATACAGGTTACAGTACAATTTTCATTTGAAATTTCAATACCCTCCATCTTTTGAACAGGAAAAATGGTATAGAAAAAAAAATGTTTTTTCACTTGAGAAAGCTATGGTTAAATTAACACAGTGGTCAAAGACTCACCCTGTATAATTTCGTAATTTCAATTTCGTAAACCTCAAATATATTCTGAAATTTCTAAAAATAATCCAACTGACTCAAAGTCAGTTCAAAATAGATATAAAAGAGTAAAGTTAAATAATTTAATTTTTATGGACAAACAGACAAATAAAAATTAAGGGTGTCCCATTTAATATTACGAATCTATTGCCAAATTTGCATACATCTGGCAACACTGGAAATTTGAAAGTGTTTCAGAAATTCACCTCGTATAACCTTATATTGATGTATAAATTTCGAAATATTTTGTTTGAATAGTTTCCATATTAAATCAATTGGCCACCCACCTTGGGACGCCCGATATATATTAGGTATAATACAAAAAAAAATGAATTGAGAAAGACAAACTCCGGCTCGATAATCTCAAGAAATCAAATAGCATCGCCACGACTGGATCTCAAACTCATTAAACACATTATTCACTCAGGTGTCAAGGAAGTCTTTAGACCCGGATGATTTTAGCAAAAGATCCGGTTATTTACGACTATGTACTTTTTATCCGTCCAATTACCTTTCTATTGCCATTCAGCAATTCGGGGCTAATATTTCAAGGGATTGAGGAACATAAAGGGGCTCCAGGAGAGGATCTCGCGGTTTGATTTGTAGGTCCCTTTAATTGAAACTCAGGGAGGTAATTACACAGGCGACTATGATCTGGTAGCGTCAAGCTTCCACCCTCTGCCGTTTTTCTTCTCACTTGCTCAATCGCTGAATTCATTGAATTCTTCAAGGATATTTCGAATATGACGCAATTTAGTCAATCTTTGTTGTTATTTTGATGTTCGAGACATCGTCTGATCTGATACATATAGATTATATAGTTAGAGAAGTTAGGGTTGAATATTTTAATGTGAAGCTCCAAATTCTGGAAGTTACATCAAAATAAAACTTGAGACTGTCACTCAGATGTCCATGAAAAATATATCTAACATAAAGCGTGCTAAGCTTGACAATATTCAACATTATTAAAATTATCAACGTATACTATGAAGACACATCAAGGCATTTTTGACCGAGAACCAGATAAAAAATACAGAGAATTTCTGGAGATGATCCACATCATAACTCGAATGACATCCAACAAATAAATTATTTTCCGAGGTAATATAAGTATTAGATCTCTATTCGAAAAAATGTTTCACAATTTATGATATTTAAAGATTGTATATGATGATTTTTACAGGCTTGAAAAAGAGCACTGCGTGAAACGTCGAATTATATTACTTTATAAATAAAATTGAAACTTGCACATCAAATGCTGTTCTACATTCCCTTATAATACAGGGTAAATACTTATAATCGATAAAATACTTCCTCAATACATATATTCATTCAATAAACCAGCAATAGTGCAAAAGAGAGCAGGACAAAACTTGCTGGACAAAAACAACCTCATTGCGTATTTCACTTGCAATTGACGTACAGTAAAGCCATGAAACATTGAGTGCGTCCCGTTCGAAATATATCGGCTAAAAAGGATAAGACGTGAAAAACGACATAAGTTGTGTCCCCTAAGGGGCGACAAGTTAGTGGAGCGGCGTTGGGCGGTTAGTTCCGAAGGGATCTGTAGATAGCATTGTATATGAGGTCCGTTAGACCGGACATAGTTTAAGCCGTCCCATAAACAAGAGGCTATCTGGTCATCAGTCGGGAACAGTTCTGGCTTGGTCTCGCGTTCTGATCCCTGAGGTAAACATCGTAACTCGTCCCTATCGTACGTATACTTCCCACCCCCAAGTCACTGGTGTATGTATTACAAAGAAATGGAATCCAATCATAGCTACACCACCGGACATACGGTCTGCTCTGGTTCGCTTTGCTTTCGGAAGAACTCTGATGAAAACGTGAACTTCTCTAGGGATGAACAGATTCAGTGCTGATAGATACGGACTGGATTGATCCAAATGTTAACTTGAAACTGGTTTTTTGGCGTTTATAAACAATTATCAGATTAACTTCAATTCATTACTCATGTTTTCCAATTTTGAAACATTTCACAAGAAGTAATTTTTTTAAGTTTGGAAACATTTATTTTTTCGGTTGGTTTTATGAAGTAGAACATACAATTACTCATCCTCCTGTATTCCTGGAATTGTTCATCTAATTAAATCCATCCTAAGTAATTCTCACCTTTCTTTTCGAAAAACTGACAAGCATTATTAAAATGAAGATGGAATGGATTATGAGATAAATAAGGGCGCCAAGATTGGTGAAAATTTCAAGAGGTAAGTCACCAAGTGGGCGAGGAAGTGTTGATCATCCTTGGAGGTGAGAGGGTGATTGCCTCGACTTGGCCTATGCTAAATTTTCGATTCAAGTTTTTGGCCCAGATGATTAAAGATAAATGGAAATTAAAGAATGACACTATGAGTATTATTGCGGACAAATTCTATGGGCTTTTACCACTGTATAGTATCTGTGTATTATCGAGATAATCCTAACAAAACTATGTGATTAATTAAATAATCATGTTAAATTCTGAAAATGCAAATATTTTCTTGGATCAGTTCTAGCCATTTTAATTTTCAATTTATATCTCAGTAATATACCACAACATCATCTCAGAAATTTGTTTATGCTGATGATATTGCTATTGCTTTCCTGTATTCGGATTTCCATACTCTGGATAACATACTATTATATGATTTGGAGATTTTAAAGAATTATTTCATTGAGTGTCTATTATGTTCCAATCTCAACATCAGGTATCTTGTTTCCATCTGAACAATCATGAGAAATATAGGAAATTAGCTATGTAATTTCTATCCTAAATAATTAGGAATTGAATTAGATTACTTTCTATTAAAAGCTCATTTAGATGATCTGAACCTGAAACTGAAAACTAGAAATAATATCCTTCAGAAATTAGCTGCATCATCTTGGGGTGCTGATGCTTCCACTTTTCGCACAGCATCTCTAGGTTTAATTTTTTTTTGCAGCTGAGTATTGTAGCTCTGTTTGGTTCAATAGTGAACATACACAAAAAATAGATGCACAATTGAATACATCAATGAGAATAATTACTGGTACCATAAGATCTACACCAGTCCATTGTTTACCAGTTTTTTCTAACTTTGTCCCTCCCCATATTCGCAGACTGCAGCTCTGAATTCTTGGAGCAAATATCATTCTTTCCTTAATTTATTTCCGATTATTACATACATTCAACAAAATTGAACTCCCAGATTGAAGTCACCATTCAGGTATAATACGTTCTTCAATATGAACATTAGCGATAAAGAATTATGGAATATAAAGATCTCATTTCTGATCCTTCTGAAAAAATTCCTGATTTTGATATTCCAAGAAAGATTTGGACAGTTCTAAATCAGTTAAGAACTGATGTGGATATGCAGAAGAAACAATACCTCGTCTCATCAATAATTGTGCCATATATATATTTCAAGTTGGTTTTAGGGCTATTCATGATGTTTCTTTATTGGAATTGATTATAAATTTCAAACATAATTTGATACGTATTTTTTGTATTCAGTTCTTTTTCCTGCTTTTATGTTTTTAGTTTTAGATTCGATGTGGGCAACTTGAGGAAGCCTCTGTTTTTATTAATGAAAGACCACTATTGAAGAAAGAAATCCCTCAAATATGTTTCAACTTATTTTTGTACACACAACAACTCACATTTGGAGAGCCAGGAAGTTTTTACTGGGATTTATCCCTAGGCTTTCATGTCAAACACCGAATTGTATGGCATGCTTTCACCAACTCCTGCTAACACTACATACTTTATTCTTTGCAAGAATTGTAAGCCAAAAGTTCAAAAGAATACATATATCGAGGTAACTCTTACAATCCGAAGCTATAGGATTAAATTTTATGGCATTCAAATATCTTGTTGGAAAGATATAACAGTTCATTACGCTGTATTTAATAGCATCATTAAAAAGAGTTACATTCACTAAGTTCTTCACAAATCGACCTCAGCTGGCAATGGTCCCAAGATGCAAAAATCAAGTAGACCGAACCTAAAGTCAGGTTCAAAATTGCACCCCTGCACCTAAATCAAACTAGTAACAAAGGTAACAAATCACTTGCAGTGTTAAGTGATCCGCAAAATCAGTTTCATTTCGATGAATCCAAATTTCCACATTGGGAGCTGTTGCCGTGTTCGTAGACCGACAAACCTCCACAAACTTGGGCGATAATTATTGAACATATACCCTCTGAAAACACCCCTTGCGTATTTTCTAGACCGGAATAAAACATGCCTGAGTTTGAAAAGTCATTCGAAGCCGTGCTCATTCAGCTCTTGTGGAAGTACCATAAAACAAATAACGGGTAAGAATTAAACACTATGAAGTCCGGGAGAACAAAATTAAGTTTAACCATAAATTTGATTTAAGTGTGAAGTGAGTAAGTAAAACTCGCCGGAAGACCATTGATCCAATTAAACATGATTTGTTCCCGGCTAATTTGCAGCCCTGAAACGACTGAAACAATCACGTGATGACGAATGGTAGCCAATTTTAATTTCGAGGAACAAAGACTGAATTCTGCCCCGATTTCTGAATGGTTTATGGTACTTGGGGATAGTTATAATCGATGGCACTTTCGTCAAAACAATATAGCTGGGAGAATACTCATACAAAACAGCGCTTTGCAGAACTGTTGTCACGTGGGACAAATACTGGATTTACCACACAACGAACGACTGAATTCATTTTAACAACAGATGATTGAGAATAATCATTGTGAGATAAGATAAATCGTTTTTAATTCTTCATTCAATTCTATATACAACTCAATGGCTCCATAAAATTTCGAATTTGTGAGTTTCTTAAATTATATTAGCTGAGTAAATCCAACACAGAAAATTTTCAAACATTGATTTTATTGATATAAAATATAAGGACATCAGTTAATATGTTCAGAAAAATACTTTGGGCAAATACTGGCGATTTCCACATCTTCTATAAAGTCAAGGTAGGTAGATCCAGAACACCAGGATAATTCATCCCGAAGAGATGTGGCTTCGATATAAATACATCCACCCCCGAAAAATTGAGTCGAACGGGGGAATACTGGGAATAACATGCAATCTCCCTATCTTTCCGGTCTCAGGATTTATGCAGAACATTCAAGGAAGTTTTTTGATATCGACACGGGGTAGCAAGATAAGAAATTTTACTCTGTGGACCTTAAAACAACTTCAATCTCATAAAGTGAGTAGTCGGTAGAATTAAACGAAGATTTAGGAATATCATAACTTGAGCGGATACCCGAAAGGCATATTACGAGTATCAAAGAGCGCTTTCGAATAAGTGACTGCAGAAGTGGAGATAACGAGCAGATCCGTAATAAGAATATTTGAGGAAAAAAATTATTTTTCATTTGTTAAACATCCAATTATTCAATTCGTCGGAAATGATTGAAATATAAGGAGAGATCACTAAATCGAATCAAGTCAATGAATAATACACGACGCAGAGTAAGTTTCTGAATACTACAATAATATTTGTGAAGTTGAGTTTGAAAAATCTATGAGATAACTCTAGAATCGAAATGACCAGGTCAGTTTCAAACTACTATATAAGTACTATTCCAGATTTAAATACTTGTGCGATTTCAATAGTTGAAGGCCCAATTGATAAATGATCTTGAAGAACCTTTGATGGGTGACTCTGTTGTGCAGTCAACGTTTTTGATAACTTTTAGGATGAAATTCTGCAAATTGCAGATTCTTCAGATATTGTAAAATATTTACTTTATTCGTCATAATAAAAACAAGAAGGCACAGGTCATGGGAGAAAATGACATGGCATTCCTCGGCAGGTCATATAAAGAGAAATTGATTACTTAAATGAGAACCCTTATTCCAAGAATCAGCTTCGTTTGTTCAAACTCTGAAAAGAAAATCTGGGGATAACATTTGTGTTCGATAGAATAACCCAAATAGTCATATTATATACTGATTGATTTTCAACAGGCACCAATATTTCGATGCAGAATAATAATCATCCTGAAACAATCTGTCCCCTTAACTGAAAGTTAATGATTATTATTTTAAATCGAAAATAGAGACGAAGTGTTCCTGACCTGGATATTGTTTTTCTAATTTTCTGTATTTTTCTGTTCGAATTTACTCAACAATTTCAAGTAGAGACATGCAAAATAATCAACATCTTATAGCATTTTCATATGTTCGAGGACCTACGCCACTGGGGTACTAAACCTGCGTGGATGAGTTGCCATTTAAAACATTGACCTACCGAGTTATAACCTTCACAGGTTAGATTTCTGAAAAACTGCGAGAGTGGCTTTTTGTTTTGATAGAGTGCAAAAGGTTAAGACACCACTCTATATTCCTAATAAAATGACCGCTATCTAAATCTGTAGTGTAGTGTAGTGTAGTATTATGAGTCAAAAGCTTACGAGAAATATAAATTTGTTCTTGCTGAGTGAATATGTTTTGTTTTTAAACTTCCTCGGAAGAGAAATGTAAGTTTTGACGTTGAATGCACGTGTTTTATCTCTGCCTTTTACCACTATATCTCCGGAAAAAGATTTCTCCTCGGTTTAATTTATAGATGCAATGAGATTTTGTGACTGTTAGATAGTTGTAGAGACCGTGGAGGAGCCTTGTTAGATCTACTTATCTATGAACTATCTAACCTTTTTTATTCCTTTTGTTCATTCCATACCCTGGACAAAAGTTCAACTGCATCCCGGATATCGAAGCCTGAATTTAAGCATAATCTTATCCTCAAAGAGAACCCATACAACGCCTGATGGTAGTGCATTCAACCAACTTGGATGAAGATAGATGCTAGTTCTGTATCAACCTTAGACTATATAAGAATAGACCCCTTGAAAAGTATCACATCTGAAACTTAGAGCTGGTCGATTGTAACGTATTGAGCTGGTCCACTCAGGTCTTAAAAAAATTTTCATGTTGCCAAACTGAGCAAGTAGAAGGTTTCTCTTTTCCCCTATAATTATGAATAAAAACTATTTCTCCAATTTACATTCTAAACATTGTTTAAAATGTTATATTTTGAATTAAAACTGTCTTATCGGATATATTAGCTAGAAGTAAAAGAAAAACTTTAGTTGATTCTGCTATTTTATGTCAGAGACCGCAGATGGAAAGAAATGTTTGACAGTTGGAAGGTCACATGATGTTTAGAAGACACACGTTACCCCCTCTGGATCGATAATAAATACGCAAATTGAAGAAAATTTGTGAGAGTCAGGTTTTTCATATTTTTTATTGTTTATTACTTTTCATCACACTAAAAATGGTTCGTAAGTGTGAAAGTTGTAGTAAAGACAGGAATTTTAATCCGATTTTATCGTTCCATAGGTAAGTGTATTGTTAGAAACGAAGTATTTAGTTATTTACATGTTCAGTTGCGTAGAAAGTTTTAATATGGAAGTTTTCAATGAGATTATTATAAGATAAAATGAGGTTTTCTTGAATTAAGGTTCCCAGATGACGATGAAAGAAGAAGAATTTGGGCTTCGCTGTTGGGATGGTCAAGTATTTGCCCAAAGAAAGCAATTTTCATTTGTTCAGATCATTTTGACCCTAAAGATAATGTGATTCCAGTAAATGGAAAAAGATTTTATGCGGTGTTGCCGGGTGAGGTTTTACAAGAGACTTTCAATGAAGTTAAGACTTTCAATGAGAGAGCCAAAACAAATCGACATTTTACAAAGGAATGCTTTGCCTATCTTATATAGTCCAGGGTTTCAACCTATATCTGAATGCTACGTGAGATTCTGTTGGAGACCGTTCATTGTTTATTAACTATCTAGCAGGCAGCAGCCAGCACCTTTAAGTAAATTAGCCTTGATCTGTGTGGGACCCAGGATGGAGCACTCGACTCAAAATCTATTGCTAAGATAAGTGATTTTATTTGTAATCAACTGGAGAGATTGAAATTCCCTACGTTATGTAATTTGTTAGTTATATATCTGTGCTTTAATATATTTGTCAAAAATCGAGAGAAGTTTTGTTGCTGGGATAATTTGTTAGAGTCTCATCCTCATTATCTAGAATGGCTAATTGTCACGATGCAACACAATATGTTTCCTTCAATGAAGTTTGTGTTTTTATTTGAGCATAAAGTAATAACAAGGCAGATGAGCTGGAGGTTTCATATTTACCAAATGAATTGTCAATGAACAAGTCAACTCCGTTATTTCGCGAAATCCGGATATTAGTCCGGAGTTATTTGGTTGATTCTTATGAAATTTAAAAATAATTTTCATAACTTAATCCGCGATTATACGATCATATGGTAGAGCAGTATGGTTTGTTTTTATCCATCGTTCCCTCATTGCTCAATAATACATCACTCAGCCGGTCATTCGGATCCCCAAAATCCGGTACTGGGCGTGTCCTCTATTACCCCATCGGATAAGTCCAGATTTCGCAAATTCATTTCAATAATATGAATAAATATAAGGTGAATCCAGGCTCAGTCTAATGAGAGCCAGTTAGTGTCTGCTGGCTGAGTCACGACGCAATTTAAACAATTTGTGACTCGAAATAACATTAAAATCTGTCCCAGGAAAAACGTAAATCAGGCTTTGCATCCAGTTGTTCTTCACCGTGAGCCGTTATGCGCTTCCGGCCCCACCTTTTCCGACCGTTTTCCGATCTCGCTTTTCTCTCTTAATCGGTTATCATTCCTCTGCTTTGTGCGGAGGAAATTATGTCCGAAAAACGAGCTCGCAGAAATCTCATCAGGAGAATATTGCAAGTATTCGCAGAAGCTTCGAGTGAATGAGCGCATAGAGGTCGCTCGCTGCACTTTGAGAAGCAAATTCATTCTAATTTCGAGGAATCCTCGAAGTTGAGGACTTTGATATGTTAAAACTGATGATACTTTATTAAAGCGTTCAGTTCGGGTTATTTTATTTCATAATTAGTCAATCATAATATTTGTACATTCTTGATGCTATATCGTTCACAAATAAAGTTATTCTGGAAAAAAAAATAAAACTATATTGAACTCAAAGAGGAACCCATCCATAAAGTACTTGCTATCCCACATTCTTACTCAAATCTTATCAAATTTCGGAATATCAGACTTCAAGATGCCGGCGAACTAATAAGAGAATAATAAAATATACTCGTTGAAGAGCCGTAGGTTTCTGCTCAAGAGCCTTGAAAACTCTAATTGTTTAAAGCAAACTTATATGGAAGTCTTCTCAAGTTCTAAGAACTCCAGGAGTACAATTGAGTTTTATTTTGCTCATCAAATATATGAAATTCTTGAGGTTATTCACAAGTCTAAGTATAAACATGATGCTGTAGTTGTCCCTTCTCAAATTTAATGATCGTAATACTATTATCTCTTGATCATATTTTCAGATTATATATATATAAACTAGAATACAATGTGGAATCATATAGCCCCATAGGTCTTCTGGCAATCTTGTTTGAGAAGATACTTCTCAAAGGGCTGAAAGATGATATGGAGATGTTCCAACTGTTCCAAACAAATTCTTCCACAGCCATATGATATGATTCTGAAGTCAAGCAGACCGTTATTTTGCAATTTATTAGATATATAATAATAATTTTTTACAAATATAAATTTTCTCGCAGCATTGTGATTACGTTCATTGCAGACCTATGGACCAATAGAAAATGGGCTGCCTCAGATGAAGAAAAATGCAATACATTGGCCAAACATCTTGCACATGTCATCATACCAAATGACCTCTATCCTAGGATCAGGGGTTGGTGACGGGGTGCCATACAATTAGGTGTATGACATGAAAGCCTAGGGAAAAAACCCAGTAAAAAAACCCTCGTCCCCGCCTAAGTGTGAAAGTACCAAAATAAGCAGTTATATATTTTAGGGACTTCTATTGATGGAGACAGAGACTTCTTTGAGTTGTCCACTTCGAATCTGGAAATAAAAAGACAAAAGCAGAAAAAACAACTGAATAACAAATATATGTATCATATTTGTTTGATATTTATAACACATTCCAAGAAAGAATCGGAAACATCATGAATAGCCCTAAAACCATCTTGAAATTTATATATGGGGCAACTATTGATGAGATGAGGTATTGTTTCTTCTGCTTCTCCACATTGACAACTTGCGCTTGGAAGTGAGTTCCATCTGAATAGCGTGCTATTGGTACGACCATGACCTGTTCTCAAACGATTAAGAACTGTCCAAATTTTTCTTGGAAGATCATAACAAGGAATTTTTTCAGAAGTCTCAGAAACGAGATACTTATTGAACATTTCGTAAGAGTTCCACTCAGTGTTCCATAATTCTTTATCGCTTATGTTCATATTGAAGGACGTATTCGCCATAATGGTTTACGTGACTTCAATCTGGGAATTCTATTTTGTGGAATATATGAAATAATTGAGAATAAATTGGGAAAAGAATGATATTTGTTCCAAGCATTTAGAGCTGCAGTCTGTCTGCGAATATGGGGTGGGACAATTTTAGACAAAACTGGTAACCAATGAACCGGTGTAGATCTTATGGTGCCAGTAATTATTCTCATGGATGTATTCAATTGTGCATCGATTTTTGTGTATGTGCACAATTAAAACAAACAGAGCAACAATACTCAGCTGCAGAAAAGACTAGTGCTAGAGATGCTGTGCGAAGAGTGGAAGCATCAGCACCCCAAGATGACCCAGCTAATTTCTGAAGAATATATTTCCTAGTTTTCAGATTTAGGCTGAGTTCATTTAAATGATTATGAATTAATTTAATGGAATGATGAATTTAACAGTAACCTCTTGATTACAGGAAAATCATTAATATTTTTTTCTCATTTGAGATACGGATGGCAAATAAACGATGACTTTGATAAAATTCTTCCAGTTTTTTTCAGAATGTATCTACAGAAGGTGAATATAAACAATCCATCTTAGAATTCCCAAGATGTCCATTCCAACCGACGTCATATCCTTGATGTGTTAGCCCGAGTTTCTGGATCAGTTTCCAAATATAACGTCGAGTGTGAGTGTCATCCCTTGAAGGGCAGTAATTAATTAATAGTGTTATTTGGCTGAAGTTTGAAAACGGAAGACAACAGTTGACGGGGACAATGGAAGTTGTCACCCAATGTCCTGTCAAGCAGACGCACAAAAGACCTTGGACTCCTTTGTGGCACCGTCCAAGTGTTATCGCATAATAGGAATGTTTGTGAACAGATAATATATGAGTCGGACAACATCAGTTCTTTTGTTCATCCTGAAGGGTAGCTCCACGAAAAAGGGAGGTCAAAAATAATTACTTATAAATTTACTACGAGATTAGGATGAAAAGGAGTGAGTGATTAAAACCAGGTGAATATATTTCAAAAGTTAATTCGACCAAATGTAATTCAGTTCAGGTAACCAATTTATAGGGTGTCTCAGTTGGAGCGCATTTTTTTTGGCACTTGTTCTAATTCAAAAAATCTTTTTCCCCAATAGTCGAGTGGGTTTGAATTGCTTATGAAGAATCTGGGGTCAAACTTGAGTACATCGGACTGTATACTCTCTATCATGCAGAGATGAGCTAGAGATAACATGTTTTCAGAATAAATATCTCGGTATGCTTGTTATTGGGCCAAGTCCGTTGAATGGTTCAGCAACTATTACAGATAGGAAGAGAGTTGAGGCAAAAGCCTATAACCTCACTTAAAAAAATTACAAATTTGAATGTTCGAAATATAAGGACGGTTTTCTAAAAAAAAATTCGTACAATTAGAGAAAAAAAAACACCTAGAGTTTCAAAAGAAAAATATTGAATAAACAAGCCAGCGGCCATAGGAGTTCATGCATTCATTTACCGAGTCGGAACTGACAACACTCTCAAGAAAACTGTTCCAAATGTCAAACACACTGTTGAACAGGAAATGCTGCCTGCGAAACCAAGAATTTGATTTCCACGATAACTCCTAAGTACAATATCCATCCGATCAGTTTTAAACTTCTTTAAAATGGTTTAAATGACGCCGAGAGAAAGGAATTTGACAAATTTCGTGTAAACCCAGTGGCTAGATAATTTTTAAAAGATTTCGAATTTTTTGTTTAGAAATACTCATTAGAAATTCCTCGGAACTCAAAAATTCTGTATTTATGGAGGTTACTGAAAGCATATTCTGAAATATCATCTCCACAGAGAAAACCCAAGAGAATATATATGAGATTCTTCTTGGATACTTGTTCTAATGCTGTAAACTAGTAGAACATTGAGCTATTTTGTGGTTAGGGGACTTTTTTTTTGACAATTGTGAAAAGTACTATCAAGAAAATGTTTCTGCTCTTAAAAATATCCCTAAGCTCAAGAATGGATACATCAAATACTGGGCCGATTAGATCAAATATCAAAATAAGCCGAGGTACTCAAACTTTCAAACCTACCTCCTCCAGTGCTCAAGATTTGAACAAAAGCGTCTTAGTGGAAATCCAATGGCTAAATAATTTTCAAGAGACTCCGAAGTTTTTGGCACTCTTGTTCACCCGAACAGAGTGCCTATCATTTTGCCCAAATCTCTGTAATTTTGGAATATCGAGCCTAAAATGGTCTCAAACGATTGGGTTCGACTACCTGATTCATAGCGAAAGTTGAGTCTGTCCGGTCGGCCGTCCGGCCGTATCCTCTCTATCCAAAAGAGATGAGCTAGAATTTTCATATTTTCAGAATAGGTTAATTGTCCAAATATCTCGGTCAAGTTCGTTATTGGGCCAAATACGTCGGATGGTTGAGTAGTTATGAGCATCTGAAATTTTGTTTCCTCAATAACTACTAGAATATCCATCCGATCATGTTGATACTTGAAATATCGTTGAGGGAGGCTGAAACAAAACGGCTCGCAAAATTTCGCAGAAATCGTCACTCTAGAAAGTTTTTTAAAAATTCCCAAAAAAAAATTATTCAATACCCACTATCTCATGAGATATTTTGCGGATTTCAATAAAAATTAGTGAATATATTGAGGGGATCGATATCTTACTTATCCTTAAATTTCATTGCCGTAACTCTTTTCCATCTAAAGATATGATCATTTTTTCATTTACTCAAGAGGAAAGAGAAATGACATGAAGTCCCAGTGATTTTCTCTGAACGATGGCCATCACAGATCGATATTCGATTGACAAATGCCGGGCTCATTAATCAGTGTCAGTTGGCGTAATATTAATCAAAATTTTTCTTAACGAGAAATCATAGAGATAGAATTCAATCCCGGTGGCTGAAATAATATACGTTGTCAAAATTCAGAAAAGCACTGACGTAAGTTTTTAGGGGAAGGGAATTATAGCTCCGAACAAAACTTTGGGAAAATTATGAGTAGTTATTTTTAATTTGAGATATAGGTTTGTTCATTCATTAGGCGTTCATATTTGCATCACATTGTCCCATAGTACGAGAAAAGACTATTGTTAATCTGATCAGAGTGCTTATAGATTTGTTATGGTTTGAATATTTTCTCGCAAGTAGCTCAACAAGAGCGCCAAAGCAATCTGACCTCACGTCAGTGCTTTCTAATTTTTTTTCAGAAATGTATGAATTAGGTTCTGTCCGGTTTCGAACCGGAGATTTCTAGATGGAAACCAGGGCACATAACCGATACGATTCACCAGTTGAATCTCACCCCCAATACTCAACTAAAAATTCTGTAATTTTCATATTTTCAGAAAAAGTTGGAGATTCGTAAGAAGCCTCACATATTGTTGGGAAAATCGTAAATGGTTTTGCACCCGTTAATAAATTCCATCTGTGGTGATCAAGCTTGGCAACATTGCGTCATAGTTGGGGACAGGTGATATGCTTTAGGTAGCCGCCGATACACTAAAGAGAATGATTAGATTAATTGTAGATAGATGGCGACGTAGTATTAAATCAAATTAGTGCGTTCATCTCAAAATCGTTAATGCTGGCTTAAAAGTTTTATGAAGCACCAATTTGCACTAATCCGGCACTAAATATCTGACGTTTTGTCATAACTGGTGCTTTAAAATTTTTGCTAACTTCACACCTGGCAAAAAACAACTTTCGATTATAGTAAAACTAAAAATAATCTCGCAGCCGTTCTGGAAGTACCAATTAGGAACTTATTGAAGCAACAAAAATTTTCATGAAATCTGATATTTTGGAAATGGTTAATATTTTTTCATTGGTTCCAAAAGCACCAATAAGCACTAATTAAGCACTTAATACTTGACATAGTTTCAGAATTAGTGCCTTTAATTTTTAGCCAACTTCACGGGCCCGAACAAGAGTGCTAAATAGAACACTGGGTATGACCGAGTTGAGCGATTCATTGTTTATCATAGACTACCTATACATAGGCAACTCTGGCATGAATTTTGGTCCCGATTTCGAGAGCTCAACTTACAGCGCCATCTTTAGTTATTCCCTAGTTGATTACAGATTCCATTCGCACAACGTTCCGTCTCGTGGCGCCCTCTAGTGCATTTCATATGAGTTATCATAGCATTCCACGAAAGCGCAGGTTGAATCCCATATTTTTTTGGATTTTAAAACAAATACATTTCAAATGACCATTATTTTAATCTACTGAAGATTGCCACAATTTCAATAAAAAAATATCATTTGATCAGAAAACAGTGACAATTTGCAGCAGATTAAAATAATTATGGTCATTTCAAATATATCTGCCCTTCAAATCGAACAACATACTAATCTTTAGAGGATGAAAGGAAATAAACTTCGGAAATATATATAATGCAGTAAATAATCAATTTATAAAAATTTCAACATCGAGGAAAAGAATAAACGAACCAACAATAATTATGCAACAATTACTCATAAAATTATGAAAAATACATTAAAAGAATAAATTAGAATATTAGTGACAAATATATCAATTTAAGCATGATATGCATTAGATTTATACTTTTATGACATAAACAATTTCTTAAAGTCTATTTTCTTTTTCTTTTAGATACTTTTTCGAATGCCCTAAGATCTTATTGTTTTTTTCCCGATAAAATTTTATTAATAGTTCTGTCATAAAAGTACAAAATGAATTTCATGGCAAAATCAATAAACTTATCACTAATTTTCTGAAATTCCATGAATTTGGCGTTCCAACGGTAAATCTCACATATCCGTTGAAGTATTCTAGGAATCTTCTGATAAACGATTTTTATGAAACCCACTATTAGTGGAATACCCAAAATTATAATCAATGACCATGAGCAGTTCACTTATATATAAGTACCTTGTTGCCTCAAAGTTTCTTCAGGAGTTCTGGATGGTAGAAAAAATATGTCATCATTTTGAGGGCGGCTTACATAATCTGAAAGATTAATGAAATTACAAAAATGGTAATCATAGGGAGTAGAATGAGTTACTTGGCAAATGAAGTGTTGGTAGAGCAAATCTTTTCAGCTTTCCATGTGGGTCTATACAATCCATATGAAAATGCTTTATGCAAATAACGCTTTTGGATGAATGAAGACATGGATTTCCGATTCTTTCCAACCAAACATTTCTAACCAACTTGTATAATGAAAAACCTAGAAAGAAAACAGTATTAGAAACTGTCCCAAATTTTTACTAATCAGGAATTACTACACGAATATACAATTGCTACAGAAAATATTATTTCACAGTACATTTTTAGTGAGTTATATGTTAATCCAAAACCACTACTTAAATACACATACCTTTCGACATTACTATCACTGTAGCCGTAGACAAGACCGAGATCCGATAAAACTCGTTTTTACCGATCACTGAGAATTCCTAATTTACCGATCCGAGCTTTGGGAATAACTAAAGATGTCTCTGCCGTTCGTTGAAGAAAAACGTAACCACCTTTGTAGTAGGCCAGTTCCCACCCCCTGTTGTGTATATCCAAATTTTTGTTTGAATAATGCACACCTGACTTGGAAAGTGTCATCGTTTTTTATAATTTTCTGAAATAATGATTCAAAGAATTTTAATCCATGAGTGGTTTCCACACTGTATCTTCTAGGAAATACAATATCGTCTCTAAAGAGAAGCTTATAGTTACTGCATTTTGAATACACTATGTCAATTTAAAATTCTTCGCTTCATATTCCCTTACACTGGAGACCTAATTACACGAATCAAAATCGTAATAAATAATTCTAATGATAAATGACGCAAGTTGAACTATTAGTAAATTTAAAGGGTGCCTTTTGAATAATGGACCGTTACAGGGCGTACACAGCATTATGTTTTGTCCTGAGGGAAGTGTAGATCAAGTCGACGATTCTGTAAGCTCTTTTCAGTTGTTTTAGGTAGCGCTGACCAGCCACCAGACTAGCTGATAATACCCTGGTCATTATTAAGATTTAGCACTGCTTTTGGTGCTGTGACAGAAATGGCCTTAGTTTGAACCGTGATTATTACAAAACTGAATTAATACTCCACCGTGACAAACTTTGCCAACCCCGACTAGTTACACAGAACCTGTATTTGTGGGAAATGGAATACGTAGAAGATGGGAGATAATCATTATTTATGGGTATAACATCATTCTCGTCGCGCAAGGGCTGCCGTATGAGGGCTATTTCCGGTAAAAACAGAAATTGGATAAGAACTAACATATTGTTGATATCTTTATCCACATTTTTCGCGGATAATCATAATATTTTAAAATTCAAGAAAAGCAGAGATCAGGAGTTTTTGCGCATTTACCAGACACTGGAACAGTGTGATACTAAAAAAAAAACACCAACATGAACTGTTGATGAGAAATTTTCGATTATGAAACTCGAGTAGAATTATTATTTGGGCAAAAATTCATCTGTTATAGTTCTTCTTCTGCAGTTCCGCTACTGTTCGGTCTGCTGAACGCGACCAATGATAAATGGTGATTCATTTAGAGGTACTTTTCTTTGAGGGAAAAAAATTATTAAAAACGATTTTATTTTATAATCTTTATCAGCAAATAAAAAAATCATTCTTTACAATTATTTCTTAAAGATAATTTCTTTCAAAAAAAAGTTCCAATTTTTGGATGACGCGTGTATTTCGGCCTCCAATACATCAATCGTAGCCGGTTTGTCCATGTAGACTTTGGACTTCATATAGCCCCAAGGGAAAAAATCAAGAGTTATGATGTCACAAGATCTAGCCGGCCAATTCACTGGTCCGAAGCGTGAAATGATCTGCTCGCCGAAATGTTCTCGCAGTAAAGCCATGGTTTCACGGGCTGTATGGCAAGTGGCATCATCTTGTTGGAACCACATATCGTCGAGACCACGCGCTTTAATTTCGGGCAACAAATAGTCTGTTAGCATGGTGCGATAACGGACACCATTCCACCGGCTTATAAACCACACCAAAAGGTTGTTTTTTCTGGATTTAACGGCAATTCTTGAGACTATTCGGGTTGTTCATCACCCCAGATTCGTGCATTTTGTTTGTTCACGAATCCTGTAACGGTAGCTCAATGAATGAATTTTGATCTCGCGAAAAAACAATAATGAGAAACTGAAAGCAAGGATACGCTGGAAGCACCTGGAACCTACCTTTGTTGGATGAACCTAGAATGGAAGTCAGCACTGTCCAGATCTCACACACTGTTTTGAATAATTATATAAAAATGTCCGAGTTTTCACTGATACTTGTTTCCGTGAATCGTGCGTTCACTTCCACAATTTTCAGGTGACAGAAAATGAATAATAATCTCCGAAAAATCTGTTTTACGACGCATATGCCACCAGATGTGCGTTCCAAGATTTCCCAACGTATTTATTTATTTAACAACAATGAAATTAAAAAATGAAAAATGAAATAGACCGTTGATTCAGCGATCATTTCGAAATGAAGAAACAACGTATTATAAAACAAAACCATACTGAAAAACCATACTGAATGTTGCAGTAACAAATCCATTAAGTCAAAATTGGGCCTCATCAGTGAACAAAACTTTTGTCGAATAGAGTGGATCTTCTGCAAACTTGTCAAGAGCCCAAAGACTTAAATTTAAAGGAATCGGTAGGTCGATCGGCTTCAATTCTTGAACTAATTGAATTTTGTAATTTTTCAAAGAAAAATCCTTGAGTAAAATCCGCCCATTTTCGTAATAAAGCTGAACAATTTGTAGACGCTGTGCAGGGCTAAGTCGTTCCATTATGAAATGTCAGACACTACTGAACAAGAATACCACCATAGACAAAGAAGAGATAGACCACCAACTCCTTTGATTCGTTTGGCATGTTGACGGTGGCGACCTTATGAGCAGCAGATGGAACTAATCCTGAGAAATGGCGGCAAAGTCGTTAAAGTAGAAAACTTTCAGAGCGATTGTGGCGTCCTCCACCGCTGTAGATGACACTAACGATAATGATAGAAAATAATTTCACAATTTAATTAAATTTAGCTGCAATTTTCAAGTCCTTGATTTTTTTATTAGATATTATTTTTAAATGCAAGGACCCAAAAATTACAGCAAAATTTATTCATATTGTGAAAATGTTTCGAGTATTATAATGAAAATCAAAGAATATTTATCAACTTTTTATTGTACATAATTGAGCATATTGATTTCTGTAAACAAAAATAAATTAATTAATTAAATCATTTGATTAATCTAATTTTTTACTTTTCCAAGATATTATAAAATAATTTATGATAACTGACAAATATCTAAGAGACAGAATTGAATGCTGAACTTCTTTGGCGACACGAATGTAATTCTCTTCAGATCTGCAACAAAATGAAAAACATTGTAAGAATATAATGTTCATACTCTACAGCAGTGACGGCTCGTCAGGGTAGGCAGGGTCGGCCGGGCCGACCCAAGCGCAACCAAAAAGGAGAAGGTGAAAATAAATATTTTTTTATCGAAACTTATTTGAAAAATTAATAGAAATATTTAAATCTCGAGAAATTCCCTTAGTATCTTTTCCTCTGCCCTCTATATATCTCATATTTCCACTCAACACATCGAAGTACACATTATTTCGGTCGAACACCTCAAATAATTTTTATTCCAAGTTCCCGCATCTGTCCTTATACGTAATAACGTAGCTCGGCCAGCCGTGCCACAGCTTTCAGTTTATGATGTCATCTAACACATACTTCTCTCGAAGTTCCTATTAATATCAAATTAAAAATTGTAATTTAATATCCGACATCTTCATATGTTTATCCTAAATTTGAGATAGAAAGAGAAATCATTGTGTATTTAAAATTTTGTCACGTATCCTGTTAATAATTGAAATTTTCAGCCTCAAACCTCAAATAACTATTATCGTAAGTACTTGAATATTATTTCATTTTCAGAAAAAAGTGTATTCGTACTGTATGGAATAAATTTTGTGATTTTCTGACCATAAAAATTCATTCTTAGAAACTGTAAATAGCAAAACAGCAACCCACGACTTGTTTATTTTTCAAAGACTAGGTCGGCCAAGATACCCTTGGGGAGGGGGTATATGAGAATTTCATTGCGTGTGTTTACACTTTGATTATCAGAGTTCAGTTCACTAGGTCAGTGGTTTGGAGTAAGATGTTAGGGTGTAGGGCTTAGGGTTGTACGAGTTTTCGTTCGTTTTCGGTTACAAGTTGAATGTGAGTGATCCAGATGGCAAGTGTAGGAGAGGTAGTATAAAATTGCGGTGATTTGATTAGTTTTTTAGTAGATAACAGGCTTTCCATTATTAGAATAATTCTAATTGAAAGCGTTCACAACATGATGAATATGATTTTAATTTTACTAACTATTAAGATGAATTATTGGACAGTTATACATTTTAGATATGATTGTCACTGTTACATTGTAACATGTAAACTTGAAAAAGGCTCAATGTACGCCGAAACATATGTAGTAAAGTTTAAAAAAAAAGATGAAATCCTAATTTCAATCCAGTGCTCTAATCCCAAGAAAATTGCTTCTAAATTATATATATACATATATATATATGCTTGGTCTGGCCGACCCACTCCTAGAGGGCACGAGCCGTCACTGCTCTATAGATGGATGTAATAACATATACTCCAATGCTGCACAAACTGTGTGAGTCATAGTCTTAGCAGTAATAGAGATTTTCATTTTCAAGTTCGAGTGTTTCAAAGCCAAATGTTCTGGTTCAATTTTGTACAATTTTTGGAACCTTTATCAAAATTCAAACTGAACAAATCACCCGAAGACCAATTTCTTGCAATGCAACAATGACTTCTTCAATCAGGATTTTTAGATGAGTGGTCTTTACCTGATCTATAGTGAAGTAGTAGGTAAACGGTTGTTTCCAAGATATTATCAAAACTAAAGCATGATTAGCGATTTCTTTCAATCGTCCTAGATTTGAGTCTGAGGCCAGTCCTACATTGGAACGGAATTTCTCCAGACCAGACAGTCTGACGGGTCTGGCTGGGTCTGGAGGAAACAAAAACAAAGAAAACGTACTTTCCTCCTACATTGGAAGCAGTGTTCGATCTGGTCTGGACTGCTCTGAAGAGAATCAAATCAGGTCGGGTTGGCTGGCCAGACTAAATCTGCTTCCAATGTAGGACTGGTCTAAATCTACATATCCTACTACTTTACTCAAGGCATGGTCATAATGTAAATCATGAGACAAAGACAATTCATCAAACATGACAGAACAAAATTTATCAAGAATCTCTCAAATCTCTGAAATATTTGCTTATTAATGCCTGTATCAAAAAGAAAAGAACTCAAAACTGTATTTAAAGTAGATTTACTTAGCAATTTTAGAAAGTTATTTAAAAATCTGTATGATCGTGGACCACGCTTATATAGAGCTAATGCAAAAATTTTATCATCAGGTGTCCAACGCTCCCCATGCTTTCTACAGTTGGAATTTCTGATCTGAGAAGATGTAAATCGAACCCCATTATCGCCAATCGACTGTTTAAGCTGCAAAAAAATTTAAAATCACTAATCTTCTCAGCTAATTTTAACTTATGTTTAGACTTTTCAATGTTTTCCTTTAATTTAGACAGTTGCTCTCTTTGCCTTTTATTAATGTCATAAAGAAATTTCTCTTCAGGCGATAATTGATTTACTCGATGAATATTGATTGTTTTTAAAATTCCTAATTTTTTGTTCTCTACAAAAGGTTTATAAATTTTCATTGTATCAATCAAACTATTACTCGGCACACAATTTGGAAAATCTGATAATATCTGAGCACTATATTTCTCAGGGGCTTCAGTAAACGAAAAAGATATATCTCAAAGTTCATGATAATACCATAAAGAATTTCAAATTTCTCAAAAAAAAAAAATAGGTATGATGTGGTATAATACATAAAAAAAATTCAAATCATTCGTTTTATTCAACTTTTTAATATTCTAGATAAAAAAAACCACTCACCACGATTCACAAACGAAAAACAACAAAATCGGTAAGTACACTTCAATGAAAGAATGAACGGAACTAAAGAGGAGTTAGAATTTGCGACATTTCGAGCGAAAATATGTCCCCTTCTTTTTTATTATATAGCTTTTTCACACAATTAGTTCCATCTGCTGCTCACAAGGTCGCCACCGTCAACGTGCCAAACGAATCAAAGGAGTCGGAGGTTTATCTCTTCTTTGTCTATGAATACCACTTTAGTTTACACGACGCATGCGCGATCTGCAACTAGATCCCCACCACAAAGAGTACCTCTAAATGAATCTCCCTTTAGGTTGAGAGCGATATTTATGAATGTTGCCACTTTGATTTTCGTTCTTGTCAGCTTATCTTCTTTGGATATGAATTGATTGCACTTACTTGGATCTATCGGTATCTAACACTTGATATTCTCTTATTTTCACTTTCTCATTTTCAAGGGGCGTTTTGTTTGTCAGATATAAGGTCTTCGGAATTGCCATGGTATCTCATATATGGAATTCTTTGATTCGGGATACTTTGAAATTATTTTAAATGCGGTAGAAGTCAAGTAATTTACCCTACAACCACTTCTACAATTTTATGGATTGTCAAGAATCTTAGGCGCAAATAACTCACATCTTATTACTATTTTTATCAAGCGATATTGTTCCATTAGTAGCAACAATATTCATTCATCGAAATGAATTATTTTCAATTATAGTTAATTCTAGCTATAAAGCACGAAAAAATTGTCTCAAATCTTATCAACTTATTTTTCTCGAAGCCGTCCCTGTCTCATTCGCCATTTTGTCATGTACTTGTTAGATGGCGCTACAAGCTCTGTTGTGTCGGCAAACTGAAACCACGCGGTTGTGACGTAATAATACCACCTTCTCATTCGCTAGCTCTTTGACGGTTACAAAAGTGGAAGGGCAATACACATACAAGGAATTTACTTGCCCATCGCAGGAAAGATGTGCTTGCATGCAGGTAGCGTGCCCGCGTCAGCGTGGTCGCTTTTTGTCGGCTCCTGCTAGCAGGAGCATAGGAACATGAGAAGATCTTTCAGCAGGAATTTCGCCTACAGGAATTTGCAAGGGAACTCTAATGAATGTATAATTTCGTATGTTTACTGAAAAAAAAAATAATGGATTAGTCGTGGATACCCAACTAGCAAAAATATTTTATAATTTCAAATTCTTCGTGCCATTTTATTTCATAATAATTTTATTACGGCTCCGCGAACGCAATTTGGTTTTATTCAAATTGCCGATCACACAATTAAGCTTTCGATAAGGGTGTCGTAAGTACGTTCTTAGTGCAAAAATACAAAACAGTTTTACAGATAATGAATTATAATATCGTTCTATAAACGTTAATAATACAATTTTGAAGGATATTTCAACTTACCGAACAAATTTGTTTATGATATATTTATACTGGTGATAACTGATAGTAGTTTGTTCCTTTGCGAACATTCAGAAAACTGTTCTATTAGCGCTTAGGGAAACATTTTTAAAAGTACTCTCCATATGTTGTCTTTCTGAATTTATTATTGTCTGAAGCATATTGCACTCAGATGCAACCTTAAAAAAATATTATTTAAACATCATGAACACTGCTGTTCATCAAGTTCCTGACCTCACGTCAACCTTCTCTAAATTGTTTTATCACAAATGTCAATTGAGGCAATAAAATTCTTGATATATCAAGTGTAAAAAGGTCATTATTGGGCACAATCCATGATAATGACAATGTGAGTTTGGTTATTCTTTGTTAATCTCAAGGATGCTATCGTTTTCATGGTGCGAGTTAGCCACGTCTAACGTAGGATGTACCAGAGAATAAAGACCACTAGTGTAACTGTGGACCGATTTCGGTTGGTTCAGTCTTCCAGATGTAGATGGCGCTTTTCTAGACATGTCTGGAAGGTTCTTCACGTTCTTTGTTAAGACTGACAGCCTTCTTCAAGATTTCGGTGCCACACTGTGCTGATGAAGAGCAGTCACCCCGAAACCGGTAGACACTTGCACTTGAGGTCTTGATTGTCTGGGAAAATATAACTAGAAACAATGTCGTCTTGAGCTCATTACAGCACTGTCTTTAATACTGTAATAAACCCATTATGATACAGAAATAGATAAAATCAATTATGAAGAGAATAAGAATGGCAGCTGTGCACTTCGATATAATCAGTTTCAAGTTTAGTCAATTCCTCCTGAAACAATAATAACAGTTCAAGCAGGAAGCATTCAGTTCTTAAAGATTACCAGTTTGTCTCATTATAGGTGTACCATCGTAAGAAAACTCACAAATTCACTATCCATTAGGCTATTTGATCGTCTCAAGAGACGTCTTCGAGCTTCTTGCAATCGACACCAACGACTCTCATCACCTCCGCATACATATTCATGTTCTGATTTATTGTTATGCATTAAAATTATATCAGCCATCCTCGCCGAGCTGAACTATCTCGATTTAATTCCCTACCAACTCGTTTACTGACTGTTGACGGGTTAATACCTTTGCGAAACGTTATCAGCTCTTCTGCCTTTCTTGTCTTGATTTAATTTAGTCGAGACTGGTGAGTTGAGGAAAATATCATATTAATGAGAGGAGAATCGAATCCTTGTAGATGTGCATCTGATTGTGGCTCGACATGAAGAGTGGATTTTGCATAATCTGTACCTTGATGGATTTTGTTTACAATACAAGTTGTGGATAGAATTATGTTATGAACAAAGTAACGAAGACTTCTTGTTTCGATCTAATAAAAAATATTCTGTAATGAGATCTGTCAGATCAATGGAAGCTACAAGGTGTCAGTGGTGCTCTGAAACTGGTCTTCAATCTTATTAAGTGATGATTCCGGTTTATATTTTTAATGAAGGGTGAGATTTTCTTTGCTTACTCCAGGTGTATACCGCCAACAAGAAAGCGAATGACAAAATTCCAAGATCAATTTTTCTTCTAATTTATATTCGAACACATAACCATCCATTTTTTTTCCCGTTAAGCTAAAGGTTAAGGCTAAGGTGTATCCAAACACAGCGCGGCATTCGCTGGACGCAAATTTGTCGCGCAACTAGTTTAGACCTTTTGAGCGGCAGTACTGAGTGGCACGTCCGAGACACGCCGCGCTCTTTGTTTCGTATTGAAGACACACTGAAAGCTGCCGCGTGTGTTGTAGCTCTGCTTATTATTCGTAAATTACGTAGAAGGAAGAGAACAAAGTGCATTAAAATAAGGCAATGTTGGATGGGATCACGATCAACAGAGGATACAGAATCTGGAAGTGATTAATTACGAAATCAACTATCGTACGACACATTTTTTAAGATGGAAGAATTCGAACTTATACATACATTGGTAGAACCATTTATTAAAAAAATGGATACTCACTGGCGTACAGCAATAACGACGAAAGAGAGACTTGCAATAATTTTACGATATTTGGATGCAGGAGACTCTTATTCTAGCTGACAATCATTGACGTTATATCCAATAGACTCGCCGTCACGTGACTTTCTCGAAGTATTCGAAGCAGAATGAATATGAACGAGAGATATGCAGCTAGTTGAGTAAACGTCAAAATATTTGATGTTCTGTGATCAAAATCATATGATCAAAACATGGAACGGATGTTTGGAAAATCCTGAAATTTGAATATATTCTGAATGAAACTAATTGTTATTTTGATTGATTCTACTAACAGTGTTGGACACTATAGATAAATAAATTAGCGGTGTGTATATCATGAAATCTTCCTTTAGTTCATGTATATTTGATTAACATTATTTTGTTCCTTTTCTCCTCATGAAATGAGAGTTTCATGTTTTATATATTTTAGTTAACTTGAGGTCGTTATATATTTTCAATACGAGAAGTTAGTTATTCTCTGAAATATTGAAATTAGTCTAGATTAATTACTGATTATAAATATCTCAAGATTTCAAATTAAAGCAGTATTTTTAAGCACCTGTTTATATTATCCTTATGTTATTAATTTGGCTCCGATAACCAGAATGCCATGTTAAATTTTGATTTTGTCTGGATATTATCGATAGAAAAATCATTTTTAAAACAATTTTTTTAGTTCAGAATAATCAGTTGCATATTAGATTTTTTATTCAATTTTGTTGATCTATAGCATAATAGTGAATTCAAGCAAAAATTGAAATTTTCTTTTGTGTTCGTAATTGAAAAAATGATTTATTGAATTTTTAATAGTCTTCATTGAGAGAGCTAAAATAATACAAAAATATTGAACATTTTCTATCGCAACAGTAGAGGAAGTGGATTGAAATCTTTAACTTTCTGTTTCTGGTTGCTCATCAATGTTTTCACTAGCAAGATTGGCTGATATGGAGGAAACACCTTGATGAAATAAGAAAAATGTTTACATACAGTAAACCCATAAGAAACAAAATATTGTAACTAATAAAACAATAATGCACCTGTTTCATTATTACGCACTGTTAGAAAAATTACATCATTTATTTGCACAGGAAGATTTTCTATCTCAACAGTTAAGGAGGTTGGTGTAATACTTTCTGTATCTGGTTCTGGTTGCTCATCCATGTTTTTTCTTGCAAGATCTGCTGACATGGAGGAAACACCTAGGTGAACTAAGAAAAATGTATAAATAGTCAAGACCCATAAAAACGAAATACTGTAGTAAATAAAATATTAAGGCACCTGCTTTATCATTACAAACTGGTAGACAGCTTTCATTAATCAGTTTCACAGGACGATGGCCCAAAAACTGAGAATTGATGGAATAGAACCTTTCCTCAGAGTTTTTGTACCATGAACATTAATATAGTAATCATACTTTTGAAAATGATGGCTACATAGTTTAGATGAAGAAGTGGGCTCAAAGTCGATTCTCCCTACAGCTTTTATCCACTGTTCCTTCAATTTTTCATCCCTTGAAAACTGTGAATAAAATATTTTCAATATTTATGTAAGTCTAGAAATATGAATACTTACTAATGGAATTTTATATTTTGGCCTTTTTTCAATCTGGCTGTATTGAACGCTGCACAACCGTGAGGCATCTTGAAGACTTTAGAAACTCCAATAAAGGCCCTCGAAAATTTGGCAAACGTAGACGATTATACTGTAAAATTCAATTAGACTATACTTTTTCGCTAAATTTTCATATAAACTAAGACCCATTCCCATTGACATTATATATTTGATACTACGTCAATGAATTATTATTTATTAAGGCTAAGAATATATGTATATATTATTCCAAGAGAATTTTCATTAAATACTTACCGCTACTTTCTTTCGATAGTAAGATCAATACTTTTAGAAATCAAATCGATCAAAACAACAAGAAGATCAATTCAGAACAAACTCAAAATAAGATATAAATTGAAGATATCTCGCAAGTGAAACAAATGTTTTGAACATATGATTTTGACGTTTACTCAACTAGCTCCATCTCTCTCGTTCATATTCGGCATGCGGGAATTTTGCTCAGAGGGCTAGTCCATTTAGATACTACGTCAATGCCTACAATACACATCCCACGTATCAAAGCAAACAATATCAACAATAATTCCAGAGATGTGTGATGCCATAGTTAGAACTCTTAAGGATATGGTACAGTTAAAATTAAAAATTTGTTACTTATTATCTTCATTTAAAAGATTTTTCAAACGAACAGAATTAACCCTCTGCAACTGACGTGGTAGCCTACCAGACACCAAGAATCACGAAAATGTGAAATCAGTCATATTAATCCATATCCGGGCTCAAATCGTGGATCAATTGTGTAAGGCCAGATGTCATGTTACTAGACGATGATGAGTCTGAGATATCGGTAAACTGCGAAGTAAAATATCCTCGTCTGTTTTCAGCGTAATCTTCTTGTGTTGTTGATTGATTCACCTGATTTAGACTTGCCATATCAGCTTCGTATATTATATTGTTTATTGAATGTTTAACTCTCGTTAATGTCTCGGCGTCATACTTTCTTAACTCTGCAACTATGTGCATACCTTAGACTATAGTCTAAGGTGCATACCAAATGCAACGTAGGGATCATTACTATACTATCATTTTGTTGTCGCATTATTTCCAATGCTTCTTCTATCATCTGATTTTCAGCTTCATTCTCAGACTCTTGGTATGTTCTTTTCTTGGATGGATTTCTTTTGCTTGACGACTTCCTGGTATTTGTATTTTGTTCTTCAGTGCCTTGTTCTGAAGTACTTTGTTCCGGAGTGCTTTGTCCTGAAGTACTTTGTTCCGGACTTAAAATGTTAATAATATAATTTATTTTTTCAGCTACCTGTATCAGAGCAAGATGGAAAACACATAACTCCATTTCGAAGCAGCACTGAATATTTCAATTACAAAAAGTTCTTTAGCATCGAGCTTCTAGCATTAGTAGACTCAAACTACAATTTTATGTATGTTAACGTAGGAAGTCAAGGACGAATTTTTGACGGAGAAGTTTATAAACATAAACCCTACTTAATTAAATTACCATACGTGATATTAGGAGATCAATCTTTTGCGTTACTTGCACACACTTGCTGACACCCTTTGCAGGAATTCACCCAAAAGGGTCAAGAGAAAGAATTTTTAACTATAGATTATCAAGAGCACGCCAAAATTTAGAGTGCTAAGAAGCAAAATGATTTTAAATCTAAAAAGCCAATATTGTAGTTCTAGCTACTGTTCACTTGCATAACTTTCTTCGCAGAGACTTTTTAGAAAAAATTCAAACAACTCGGCAAATGAAGCAGCTACCTTTACTATGAATCATTTTATAAACACTCCTTCTGATATTCGTAATTTTTATCAACATATTTTATGACTAACTGTTCCATTGTTCGGCAAGATAGATATTAAATAAATTATTTAAAAAGTACTTACCACTGTATCAATAGGGTTATTCCAATCATGTAAAAACTGAACGCTTCATAGGCAAACCATTTAGATTTATAGGCCTTGTATCTACCTGCAACATAAGAAAATCACTATTTAAAGTAGGTAGGTGCTTCTTTTTTAAACCACTTCAAAAAGGAGAACTCATAACTGCATCAATTGGCTTGTTATTAGTCGAAAGATCGGTTTCTACCATTGCGGTTGATTCTCGATGTTTTAATGTCATCTTTATTAAAAGGAACGCTACGAAGAAAACAATTTACAACCCGCCTTCAAACTACTACTACTAATAATTACTTCAAAGTAAAACTACCCGACTTCAAACTAAAACTTCTACTACTACTAACGAGGTCCCTCCGACTTCATTTATGTTATTTTTCCATTTTTAGTATGTTGTAGTTTAAAATCGGTTTTTAAATATTTTTTTTCATATTTTAAAATATTACCTACAATTAGGTTTAACTTTTTATACTAAGTAATTGTTAGTGGCATTCGATGTTTTTTCTCGATTTCTCTCCTTCTGTAGGAACTTAAAAGACTTTTCAGTTTCGTTTTTTAAATAGCTTTTGGCTGTACGAATTTTTTTACAATTTCGTCTCATATATCTTCTCTTATATTATTATTGTGATATTCTTTGCAGCTAGTATCCCATAATGGACCATGGGAGCCATATATTTCAATTAACCGAACAGCAGTTTCGTTATCCATATTACTTGATATAATACGCAGGGGGTGGGAACTGGCCTACAACAAAGGTGGTCACGTTTTTCTTCAACGAACGGCAGAGACATCTTTAGTTATTCCCAAAGCTCGGATCGGTAAATTAGGAATTCTCAGTACTAGTGATCGGTAAAAACGGAGTTTATCGGATCTCGGTCTTGATGGACTTTATGACGAATAAGAAACTATTCTTTGACGAGCATGTTATCTATGCCAACGTCATTTTTTTTTCTCCCATGTCGTGTTCTAGGTTTTTTCGTACATAGACTACTTATTTTTTATTTAAGTAGTATTATTCAGCTAGAGATGTATTGAAATGGTTTATTCTTGCTGTGTTCCCAATTGCTACAGTGATAGTATCGTCAAAAGGTATGTGTTGCATTCATATAAGTAGTGGTTTTTGGACAAACTTATAACTCACTAAAAATGTACTGTGAATTAATATTTTCTGTAGCAATTTCTGATTAGTAAAAATTTGGGACAGTTTCTAACACTGTTTTCTTTCTAGGTCTTTCGTTACACAAGTTGAGGGTGTTAGAAATGTTTGGTTGGAAAGAAACGGAAATCCATGTCTTCATTCATCCAAAAGCGTTATTTGCATAAAGCATTTTCATATGGATTGTATAGACCCACATGGAAAGCTGTAAAGATTTGCTTTACCAACACTTAATTTGCCAAGTAATTCATTCTACTCCCTATGAATATCATTTTTGTAATTTCAATAATCTTTCAGATTATGTAAGCCGCCCTCATAATGATATTTATATATAAGTGAACTGCTCGTGGTCATTGATTATAGTTTTGGGTATTCCACTAATAGTGGGTTTCATAAAAATCGTTTATCAGAAGATTCCTAGATAACTTCAACGGATATGTGAGATTTACCGTTGAAACGCCAAATTAATGGAATTTCAGTTAATAAGTTTATTGATTTTACCATGAAATTAATTCTGTACTTTTATGACTATTAATAAAATTTTATCGGGAAAAAAACAATAAGATCTTATGATCCAATAATGAAGATGGCATCCGAAAAAGTATCTAAATGAAAAAGAAAATAGATTTTAAGAAATTGTTTCTGTCAAAAAGTATAAATCTAATGCATTTCATGCTTAAATTGATATATTTGTCACTAATATTCTAATTTATTCTTTTAATGTATTTTTCATAATTTGATGAGTAATTGTTGCATAATTATTGTTGGTTCGTTTATTCTTTTCCTCGATATTGAAATTTTTGTGAATTGATTATTTACTGCATTATATATTCCCAAAATTTATTTTTTGTTTATTTCCTTTCATCTTCTAAAGATTAGTATGCAGATATATTTGAAATGACCATAATTCTTTTAATCTGCTGCAAATTGTCACAATTTTCTGATCAAATGATATTTTTTAATTGAAATTGTAACAATCTTCAGCAGATTAAAATGATGGTAATTTCTAATGTATTTGTTTCAAAATCAAATAAAAATATGGGATTCAACCTGCGCTTGCGTGGAATCCTTTGATAACTCATATAAAATGCACTAGAGGACGCCACGAGATGGAACGCTGTACGAATGGAATCTGTAATCAACTAGGGAATAACTAAAGATGGCGCTGTAAGTTGAGCTCTCTAAATCGGGACCAAAATTCCTGCCAGAGTTGCCTATCTTTAGGTAAGTAGTCTATGAAAATACGTCCACACACAATTACCGACGAACGAATAATAAAAACAATCGCGCGCGGCTGGTAACAGACACTGCCGCGCGCTCGAATGACGCGCTGTGATTGGACACACTTTTAAGCTTAACTTGCACGAGTCAGCTCGTTCTGAAAAAATATTGTTATGTACAAAAACTTTTTAGTTTTGCCTAGCAGTTTGTAGCTTTCATTGAGCCAAATATAGTCTTAAGGATTTGAATATGAATAGCTCAAGAATCATCGGTCAATATTTGCGAAAAATATCGAAATAAATTGAACAGCGATTAAGTCAAGTCAAAATCACTCAGATTTTTCCCAGATATTCTATAAGTCGACCTAATTAGCGTTCATTCTTGAGGTTCTATGAAAAATTATCGAATTACTTATCTTAAGGAAAAGAGGGAGTTTGAATAATATTGTCCTTGCTATACCGCATTCGAAGTCGAACCAGCTTTTGTGGGTGTGCATCTGACATTCTCTCGACTATGATATTCATATTTGGAATATGGACGATGATAACGTAAAACTTTTAGATCAAAATTATGATTACTCCGATTCTTCGAGCGATTTCGAAGTACGTATACGTTTATATATTCTATACTTTTGAAATGATTATATGAATATTTTCCATACGGACAGCAATACGGATTTGGATTACCAGAATTATATCTTCAAGCATGGAAAAGAAGGAAAAATTCTCCAGAACGTATCGAGGATGCTATACCATGTGCGAGACATATCAAACTTTCATGGAGTAACATAAATGTGATAGGAAATTATTCAACGAAAGGGAAAAAAGAAAGACCAAGGCACTCAATCACAAGCATGCTTCACGAGGATATTTATCCACTCTATGAGGAGAAGCACATACTGAAGAACGGTAATCAAAATGGACTATTTTCAGTTGACCCTCAGAAAAAGTAGAATGTTTTTAATTGGTCAATTTTTTTTTGTTTGTAACTTCGAAACTTCCAATGGGTTAATATATCAAATGAAGTTGTGGAAATATATACAGGGTGTAACTTAATAAGTGTAAAATATTTAAGGAGGTGATTCCTCATCGAACAAAAGATAGGATCTTTTATATAATGGAGCATTCCTTCTTAAGATACAGCCCCACAGGGGCTGTACATGAAATTTGTATAACATTTTTTTCACAAGCACCAAAAAAGTTACAATATTGAAATTAGCCTAACGTTTCCTACTACCGAAAAGACACTTATCCAGTTATTTATTTGATTTACCCCATGGTTGTGAGGGTGGGAAACGCAGATTCTAACTACAGAATAGTAATAAATCCAGTTCGCATTTATGACGATGTACCTATCTCTGTAGTTGTTCGTAAAATAATTTTTGCTGTAAACTGGTTTATTTTGGGCAAAAAACTCAGGAGACATTTTTTGTTTAGAATGAAACAGGCTATCGAAAATAAATTTTTAAATGGTAAACAAGTAATAAGACAAAAAGTTACATTGGAAATAAACTTTAGGGGTTGCGTTTCCCACCCTTACAACCATGGGGGTAAACCAAATAAATAACTGGATAAGTTTCTTTAAACTAGTAGAAAACGTTAGGTAAATTTCAATATTGTAACTTTTTTGGCGCTTGTGGAAAAATTTGTTATACAAATTTTATGTACTCCCTTTGAGGGGCTGTATCTTAACAAAGGATATTTTTTTTTCCATAAGGAATCACCTCCTTAAATATTTTACACTTATTTAGTTACACCCTGTATAGTGATAATTTTTCATAAATCTTGTATCTCTTCTCTTACAGTTAGTGGTGTGGCTTACCCAGCAGAACTCTTGGTTATACTCGGTCCCAGTGGTTCAGGAAAAACGACATTATTGAATTGTATCACTTTCAGGAATCAGAGAAGTGTAAATATTTCTGGCTGTGTTTGTCTCAATGAAAAGGAAGTACATCGTAACGAACTGGCTGCTAAATCTGCTTATGTTCAGCAGGAAGACCTCTTCATCGGCTCTTTAACCGTTAAGGAACATCTCATCTTTCAGGTATACCATACTTAAGTACCCGTGATTCTTTTAATTATCTAAATGGCAAACTTCAAAATCTTTTCGAAAAATTTTTTTTATTTTATTTATAACTGAGGAACTTGATCTATTTTCGGTTCCAAGTGATATCGATTTATTTCTGATACAAATTGAAGAGAGTAAATTTTTACAGATGGTTAAGTTGAAACATGTTCAAAAGTGGCGATCATACCGATCTGTTCTTTTTTGTAGGTGAAAAAGTTTGTGGATATAATTAATGCTATAACTCTTGAATAAGATTGACGACATAGGAAGAATGGGTTCCTCATTCATTAATCATTTTTCGTGTTCTTTTATTAGTGTATCAAGAGTTCTTGCTGTTTAGCCTTTATACAACAATTATATAATTCAAAATCCATTTATGGAGGAATTTTCATAAATTCTGTAATTAATTTCAGGCTATTCTGAGAATTGAGTCGCGTTTCTCCTATGCTGAGAAACTTGAAAGAGTGAAAAAGGTTATTTCAGAGGTGAGTTTAATTAAAGATTATTCACCAAAATAGCCTAGAAATAAAACTGAAAATTATAAAGGATTCAACATTATTTTAATTTGATATTTTGTAAGTGAACATGGAAAGGAAAAACGAGAGCAGACATTTCAAACAAAATATATTTTTCTTTATTTTACATACCAGATCAGTAACTGACTCTTACACTGACTTATACTTTAGATTTCTGGAGATAAATGAAAAAAATTCTTGTCTTCTTGAAATTTTTCCATATATCAATGTAGTTTCAGGAAAATGAAAAATTTAGAAAGGTTGTTCAGCCTCCCTAAACGAATCCTCTGAATATATTCTCTCCAACTTCTCTCACATCTTACAGCTTTCTCTCTCGAACTGTCAAGATTCTCAGATTGGAATTCCCGGGGTCACTAGTTGCATTTCAGGGGGCGAAAGAAAACGTCTTGCTCTTGCATCAGAGCTGCTGACGAATCCTTCCCTATTATTCTGCGATGAACCCACAACAGGTCTTGATTCATTTATGGCGTTAAGTGTTGTTCATATCCTGAAGAAGCTAGCTCAGACAGGGAGAACGGTTGTTGCCAGCTTGCATCAGCCTTCTTCAGAACTGTTCACCATGTTCGATAGGATATACTTGATGACAGACGGAAGGGTAGCTTTCACAGGTACACCTGATGAAGCTAAAGTTTTCTTCATGGAGTAAGTGGCTACGATTATTTGGAAACTTGATGAATGAGTTCGTTTTCAGATTGAAACTGCCTTGCCCTTCGAAGTTCAATCCAGCCGATCATTATGTCCAAATGGTTTCCATTATTCCTGGTAAAGAAAAGATATGTAAAAATGCTGTTCTCGAAATTTGTGAGGCATTCGAGAATTCGACCCTTGGAATAGGCATGAAGAAGAGAATCAATTGTAAAGTAGGTACACCTCAATCGTGATATGTATGTCGATATGTATCCTCATGGTGTTAATATCAAGAGTAGTGCTTAATTTTGAGATTGGGAATCAGTTTCATTTTACTCTTCAATTTTCTAGACCCTTTCCACTCAAGTATTTGAGTTACGACCGTTGAAAAATTGAAGTTTTTTAATTAACTTTATTTTGATAAAGAACTGAACCCCAGTAATCAATCCAGCATCCAGAAAAGCTGGAAAATTGCTGAAAGGGAAGAACATTAAATCAAATCAAGTAGGAGATTATTTATTCTACATTATCTCGTGTTCGCTGCAATGACTTGATCCTTGGACCTTCAAAGTCCATATATACTCGTAATTTGGATTTGACCGAGCATTGGGTTGAGTTGCTCAGGGGGAGCGATTCAAAAAGTGATTCAACATGATCAGATTAATAAGGCAATCTGGATTTTATGTCTCAATGGGGTCGGTTGGAATATGGGTAGAAATAAAGCGCGACAGCCTTTCTTCATTGATAGTATAGTGACTTCTCACTGCACCTGATATGTCTTGAGCAGCTCATTCCAAGGGGTCATTCCAAAATGAGAATACCTAAATCCAAAACTTGAGAGTTAATTTGAAAGTAGGAGAAAGTTATGTTATGAAATACTAAGATAGCATGTAAATTTTGAGCTAATACTATTTTTCTCAATTCACAGAAAGTCCTGGATGATTTTCCTTGGAATAAACCTGACAGTCAAGTTAGACCCTACAAAGTTAGTTGGTGCGAACAGTTTTCTGCAGTATATTGGAGATCCTGGTTAGCACTTACGAGAAATCCTCAAGTAATGAGAGGCAGAGTTACTCAGATGTTGGTAAAATAACTGATCTCAATAATTCTCGATAGTACACTGATACAGTTCCATTTTTTCAGTTTGTTTGTGGACTCATCAGTGTCTTATTCTGGCAAGAACCTCATAACCCAACAGGAGTGAAGAATATAAACGGTGCGTTATTCCTGATATTGACCAATTCTATTTCTGTAAATTTTTTGGGTGTCATTTTCGTAAGTATATAAAGTTGATTATTCACTAGTTTAAAGAAGTTTAAGATTTGATTGTGAATGTTTTCTATTTCCAGCATCGTTGTTACTGAAAAAATGGTAATTTCTCAATGTATTGTATGTTTGAATATCAATTCAACATGATTCGTGTTCTAGGCATTACCTAGAGTTGTAGAAGATTTTTTATAAGGAAATGTATTATTAATTAAATATATGTTACTCTTCTGTAACTACTGATGATGCGTGACTAGTTGCATTCATTGAAATAAACTACGTTCTTTCTTTCATAAAGCTCGAAGGATCCCATATCATAATTCCAATACCAAAATGAATAATCAATGGTACGTTTTTGCTGTAGAATCTCAGAAAACGGAAATCCCAAATATGTTAACATGCTGCAGATAGGAGGATAACTTAATTGAAGAAGAATTTACGCTTATCACAATTTCCTCTGTTTTTCAGACGTTCTTCGATGAACTTCCACTGTTCGTGAGGGAAAATAAGAGTGGTCTTTACCGCACAGATGTATATTATTCATCCAAAATCGCCACAGATTTACCTTTATATTCGATAATAAACACCATCGGTATGACAATGTGCTATTACTCAATTGGACTGTTTCCAGAAACATCAAGATGGCTCATTGCTGTGGGTTTCGTAATATTGACACCTGTGGTTGCAATGACAATAGGTGAGACATATTTTATTTACTCTGTTTCAGTATCGTGGAGATTGAAGCGCCATCTCTAGTAGGGATGCTCGTATTAGCTTCATATATAGGTAAAAAGTATTCCAGCATAAAATCATTCAACGTGCCTTGTTTGAGATGGTATACCATGTATACAGACTGTGTATATCCTCGTCAGAGGATTCATGAATCGACTGGTTTAGACTTTATATATATATGTATAACAATTAAAAACTTTTTCAGGTTATGCCGTATCAATAGTTGCAACCAGCATAAACGAAGCTTTCAGTTTGACTGCCCTGATAATGGTTCCATTCATACTTTTCAGTGGCATTTTTGTTAATATACGGTAAAAATATTCACTGGACGATATCAGTTTGTAATTAATGTCTTATATTTTTAAAGGTCCATTCCATTGTGCCTACGATGGTTGTCAGACATTTCCTGGTACAGATATGGTTACGAAGGTTTAATGATTAATCAGTGGGATGGAGTGAAAGATGTTAAATGTAAAAACATCACCATCCCATGCATTTCTGATGGCGTTGAAATACTTGCTCAACAAGGTTATTATCCAGTAAGACGATAATTTGATTTTGAGTTATTTCAAAACTGATGTGGTCTATTTTCAGTCTGATTTCTGGGAGTGTGTTATCATTCTTTCTGTGATAGCTATGATAACTACAGTCATTCCACTTTTGATGCTACTTTATAGAGGATATCATGACGAATAATTCAATCATGATCTTTGTGTAAATGAAGCTTACAGTTCTCAAGCTTGACAGTGTACTCATTATTACACTAAATATTTATTCAAAATGTATTTGTGCAACTAAATAAAAAATCATTTTTTGTTTATAATGGTTCTCATCCTCACTATATACATATTGTGGAATTAAACACATAATTATCAATAATAATGTATAATGAGATATAAAATTCCTTCCTGAATCTTTCTAATAGAATATTTGGAAAATTGGAAAGGAATTGGGGTAAACAGGTACTAAAAATATGTTTTATTTGCTGAACTTTCACATGTAAATATATTTTATTCATTAATATATATATTTATTTTTTATTTATTAATTTCTTGACGTACGGGATACATACAGAACAAGTTCAGAATAGCATCCAACTAATTATCGAAGAATGAAACATAATTTCAGTTCAAAATTGTTACAAAAATGAAGGTTACATTATATTTGAAATAGAAATCACAACAAATCAAATTCACACATTCACATTTCATAGTTGGTATTGAAACTTCCTCAAAGAAATATTATAGAGGTTCAAGAATGGATCATAATATTAACAGACGCTTTGAAACCTGATTAAAGGTGAATCCACACATGTGTTCATTCGATGATTAAGAACTCTTTACTTAAGTGATCGTGAAAAACTGCCTCGATAATCAAATCCCTCTTCTCGGTATTGCTCAAAGCTGTCACTTGTAATTAATTTCATGCATTAAGGTCTACTGTCCATGGGCAGGTGAAAAATAAAACTTCAAAAACAAAGTATTCAAAAGATACAGCCATACAATTTAACCTATCTGTACAGTAGTAGTGAGAAACCCACAAGAAATGAAATAAATCTATTGATACCATATTATGCATGACCAATATCAAAAACCTTCATCAATTCAATTGATATTTTCGTTTGAATATTACAGGTGAAAATGCATTTTTTTTATGAAATTTCAATACCCTATATCTTTCGAACGGGGCCAAATTTGAAAAAATGTTATAGAAAGAAAATGTTTCTTTTGACGTCAAGATTCATTGGTTAAAATTAATGCAGTGGTTAAAGACTCACCCTGTATATTTAGCTTATATAAAGAAAGATCGAGAGAACCTTAAATGTTTATTTAAATCTTTCACTCGCGACCCTGCGGGTGCGTGAGTCGGGCAAGAACTTGACCGACATTTTTATAAGTTCTTCATCTGAAGATGAGATCCCCAGCTTCTCTCTTTACTAGAAACCTACAATATTCATCCCGATATTCGAGTGTCCCGACTTGAAATTGATTAACCATATTCCGGTATTCTTGCCGATAAAGAAAGGGGTCCATAATTTACGGCCTACCCGGCTTTTTCGCCCAAAATTCTATTATATCAAACAAACAGAAAGTTATAATTCACCGTTGAACTTCAAGCTCATAAGGGCCGAGGGTTGGTTCACCCATTTTATAATTGGTGGAATGACTTTGACATAAATTAAGGCTTCGTGACTGGAATCGTTCCATATCTTGAATCTGCTCCTATATCATTGTTTTAATTCAGTTCCGAAGCCATCAATATTCGGACACTGATTAAAGGCAATGAAGATTTGGTGGGGGCAATTTGGAGGGAAACTAATACTTCAACAATAAATTGAACATCTATTCCACTCTTCTGAACAATCTTGAATGAACAGAACAACAGAGATCAAGAAGAAGAAATCAAATTTGACGTGACACCTCTAAAATCAATTGACATTATAACCCCAATGACTTCCAACAAAATAAGTTAGAACAATACATAAAATAAATTATTTTCGAAGGTAATATAAGAATAAGTTCTCTATTCAACAGAATGATTCACAGTTTATGATACGAGTACTTATAGTTTCTTTGTTAGTTTTAATTGTTGTTATATTGTTGATGTTTTCGGAGGCTTTAAAAAAGGCACTGTCCGAAACGATGCCGAATTATATTGCATTGTAAATGAAATTACCTAAACCATGCACATCAAATGCTGTTGTAGAATCACTAATAATACAGGGCAAATACTTATGTTCGATTATTCTCGTACTTATGGATCGTTTATTTGATTTTATTGTTGTTATATTGGGTATGCTAATCTTTACAGACTTGAAGAGGGCACTACCGGAAACGTTGCCGACTTATATTACATTGTGAACAAAATTAAACACTGCACATCAAATGCTGTTTAAAAACAACTAATTATCAGAGTAAATACTTATGTTCGATCATTCTCTTGCTTATAGATTGTTTGATTTTATTGTTGTTGTTATATTGTGTATGATGTATTTTACAGACTTGAAAAAGGGCACTGACCGAAGCGTTGCTGAATGAAATTACATTGTAAATAAAATTAAACCATGCACATCAAATGCTGTTATAAAATCACTAATTATACATGGTAAACACTAATGTTCCATCATTCTCGTATTATAGATTGTTCGTTTATTTTTATTGTTGTTATATTGTGTATGATGTTTTTAACAGGTTTGAGAAAGGGCACTGCCAGAAACAAAGCCGATTTATATAGCATTGTAAATAAAATTGAACCATGCACATCAAATGCTGTTGTAAAATAACTAATTAGTCAGGGCAAATATTTATGTTCGATTATTCTCGTTATGGATTGTTTATTTGATTTTACTGTTGTTATATTGTGTATGCTAATCTTTACAAGCTTGAAAAAGGGCACTACCGGAAACGTCGTCGACTTATATTACATTGTGAACAAAATAAACCCTGCACATCAAATGCTGTTGAAAAATCACTAATTATACAGAGTAAATACTTATGTTAGATCATTTTCTTGCTTATAGATTGTTTGATTTTATTGTTGATATATTGTGTATGATGTTTTTCACTGGCTTGAAAAAGGGCAATGCCCGAAACGTTGCTGAATTAAATTACATCTATAATATAAAAATGAATCGCAAAATGTGTTGGTAAGCGCATAACTCAACAACGCCTGGTCCATTTTGACCAATTTTTTTTTAAAATGTTCGTTGAAGTTCAAGGATGGTTTTTACGGCGAGAAAAATTAGAATTATTGCTGGAAAAACTCTGAAAATAGCCCTTTTCTTTTTCATCAACAATTGTCAAATTAAATCAACAAGATATTGAAATAGATAATCGTTGGATTGTTCCATATTCACCCATTTTATCAAAGACATTCAAAGCACACATCAACGTTGAATCTTGCCATTCAGTGAAATCTATTAAATACATTTGCAAATATGTAACCAAAGGGAGTGATATGGCTGTGATTGGAATTGGTGCAGAGAATTCCAATGATGAAGTTACCCAATACCAAATGGGCCGCTATGTCAGTAGTAATGAAGCAGTTTGGCGAATATTTTCTTTTCCTATTCATGAGAGACACCCTTCTGTTGTTCACTTAGCTGTGCATTTAGAAAATGAACAAAGAGTGTATTTTACAGCACAGAACGCAGTACAAAGAGCTGCTCAGCTACCATCTACTACATTAACCAGTTTTTTTGAGACATGCCAAAACGATGATTTCGCACAAACATTGCTATATTCTGAAATGTCAAAATATTATAATGTACCTGGAATCAATCCTCAAGGAGATTTATACGACGGAAACAAGGAAAATCAGTACCAGGATATACATATGTATATTCCACCGATGCGATTGACCGGATTTATTCAGTATATCCAAGCAATGATTAATGTTTTTATTTACGGCTACTATTAGTCAATGTACGTGGCCCAACATCATTCCAACAGTTACGAACTGTTGATGGTGAATTGTGTGGATCCTACAGAGAAGCCTGTCAACGTTTGCAATTGCTTGAAAATGACGCTCATTGGGATCAAACTCTCAATGATGCTGTATTATCATCACACGCTCATCAAATACGAATATTGTTTTCTATAATCATATCTACATGCTTCCCATCAAACCCAATTGATTTGTGGATCAAGTACAAAGATTATATGTGTGATGATATTTTGTATCAAATACGGAATAGAATGGGAAATCCAAATATACAAATCAGTGAAGAAATTTACAATGAAGCATTGATTTCAATTGAGGACATGTGCTTGATAATGTAAAACAAACTATTAATTCAATTAGGCCTGACCGCGCCCAATCGTCCAATCTTCCACTGTTAAATGAACAACAGAAGTATGTATTTGAAACTCTTATGAAAGTAACAAATGATGAAACTGGAGGGATTTACTTCTTAGATGCACCTGGTGGTACAGGAAAAACTTTTTTGATTTCATTAATATTAGCAACAATTCGCTCACAAAATAAAATTGCACTTGCACTCGCTTCGTCGGGAATCGCAGCAACTTTGCTTGAAGGTGGTCGAACAGCCCATTAGCACTAAAATTGCCATTAAATATGCAAAGCAATGAAACTCCAACCTGCAACGTTTCGAAGAACTCTGCAATGGCAAAGGTTTTGCAGCAATGTGAATTGATTGTTCGGGATGAATGCAGGATGGCACATAAAAAATCTTTGGAGGCTTTAGACAGAACCTTAAAAGATCTACAGAGCAATAATAACCGATTTGGTGGTGCAATGATTTTATTAGCAGGAGATTTTTGTCAAACATTGCCAGTGATTCCACGATCAACGACAGCTGATGAACTCAATGCATGTCTAAAGTCCTCCAATTTGTGGAAACATGTCAAAGTACTTCATTTAAGCAAGAATATGCTTGTCGAGTTGCAAAATGACCAATTTGGAAACATATTCTCTATACAACTCATTGACATTGGTAATGGCAAATTTCCTATAGACATGTTGACTGGCTGCATTAACTTTCCTCAAAGTTTTTGTCAGTTAACTCGATCAAAAGATGAACTTATTCAGAAGGTGTTTCCAGATGTTTCTCAAAATTACAGAAACCATGAATGGTTGAGCGAACGAGCTATACTGGCTGCAAAAAACATAGATGTAAATGAATTAAATTTCAAAATTCAAGAACAAATTACAGGCGAATTGAGGATATATAAATCAGTTGATTCGGCTACTAATCAAGATGATGTAGTCAACTATTCACCGGAATTTTTAAACTCGCTGGATTTGCCAGGATTGCCACCTCACAATCTTCAATTAAAGGTTGAATCGGTGGTTATAATGTTGCGAAATATCGACCAACCGCGTCTTTGCAACGGTACACGGTTAGCGATAAAAAAATTACTAAACAATGTGATAGAAGCAACTATACTCAAAGAAAAGTATAAAGGAGAAGATGTTCTCATACCGCGCATCCCAATGATTCCGACTGATGTGCCATTTGAGTTTAAACGACTACAGTTTCCAGTGCGGCTTGCTTTTGCTATGACAAGTCTCAGGGGCAATCATTAAGTGTTTGTGGTATTAATCTAGAAAACCCATGTTTCTCACATGGTCAATTGTATGTTGTCAGTTCCCGTGTTGGAAAACCATCAGATTTGTTTATCTATATATACTACAAAGCACTACAATGATAATAATAATAATTATGATTCACATGATTAACAATAAAGCGATTACTTTGAATCCTTATATATGTTTTATTTAATTATTTTTTATTCACAACGACTTATCACCAGGGTGACGGTTCTGTTCAGGAGAATTTTTTAAAATACGTAGGCACAAAAACTGCCACATTACAAATCTTTTTGACAGGACGAAGTCTGTCGGGTCAGCTAGTTGTAAATAAAATTAAACCCTGCACATCAAATGCTGTTATAAAATCACTAATTATATAGGTAAATACTCATGTTCGATCACTCTCGTACTTATAGATTGTTCGTTTATTTTATTACTGTTATATTGTGTATGATGTATTTCAAAGGCTTGAAAAATGGCACTGCCCGAAACGATCCAAATTATATTGTATTGTAAATAAAATTAAACCATGCACATCAAATGCTGTTGTATAATCACTAGTTATACAGGGCAAATACTTATGTTCGATTATTCTCATACTTGTAGATTGTTTATTCGATTTTATTGTTGTTATATTGTGTATGCTAATTTTTCAGGCTTGAAGAGGACACTACCGGAAACGTTGCCGTTTTATATTACATTGTGAACAAAAATGAACCCTGCACATCAAATGCTGTTGTAAAAACACTAATTATACAGGGTTAATACTTATGTTCGAACATTTTTCATGCTTGATGTTGCAATGACTCATAACAATCATATAGTTGTATCAAACCTGCGTATGGCGTCTTTCACGAACTGACCTCATGGCTTATTAATCGGATCATCCGTTTCCTGATCCTGATATGTTGTAAAGTACATCTATTTCCAATTCCCACCATCCACATTATACTTTACGCAAATTAACTTTAACACGTATTTATTAACCTTGCTCGCTGTGATCCACCATCCCACAGTACGATCGACTGTGAGCTCTCCATCCACTCTGTGTGCGTCATTTCCGTTAATGTTCGAATATTTCCGCAGGTATTTGCGTCCGGTTTACAGCATTGGGATGACGGAACTCGATTATGCTCAACTAGAAATCATTCACAAATTAAAATAGTATCAGGGTATTCTGCGCTTTGCTCTAGTGATTAGCTGTGAAATATGAATGGAAGCTTGATGAACAGAAACGGATTATCTCATTACGATACAGGACTGGTTACTGGTCTGTGATTGCGGAGCGGAAAGTAGTTTGTTTCTGCGTTAAAATGGGGATCCATGTGAAGATTTAGGGCAGCTTGGTATCCTGAACTGCAACCAAAAAGATCTTTCATTCATTTGACTCATTATTATGTATTCTCCTAGTAACTCAGCGGCCTTCAGGTTAAATTTGACTATTTTTCTATGACCAAACGTCTTCATCAAAAACACAAGATCATTTTCGTTAAAAATTTCTTCTCAAAATATCCGTTTTCAAGATGTATACACTTCTGTATGTTATTTATTTATTTATTTATTTAAATGTACAATGTTCTACAGGACAAACTCAACTACAGAACAAGGTAAACAGGAACAAAAAACTAATTCTAAATATACAAAATAAGACATGTAATACAAAGTCAGCCAAAATAGTATGACTTGATATCTGAGATGCTACAATAAAAGATATCCAAGTTAGGACAAACAGAATTACAAGCGTGACACAAATTATAAAGAGGAGAATATTTCAAAGTGTTAGTTCTCGGTGTCGGCATGTAAAATGTGTTGTCCGCTCTGGAAGCAGGTCTTGGAACCAGAAAATTGATATTACTGAGTATGCTAGAATCTTTAACCATCCCATTGATCAACTTGTGCATGAACACAACGCACTGGCAGTCCCGCCGACATTTCAGACTCTTCATGCCGTGTCTACTCAAAAGTAAATCCTGAGGGAAACCAGTGGGCGGATACACATTATCCTCTCTATATGATAAAAGCTTGAGGAAACGTCGTTGCACCGACTCAATCTCAACAATATGGTTTTGGTGGTAAGGGGACCATACTAAAGCTGCATATTCCAGCTTGGACCTGACATATGCGTAAAAAAGGATCTTCAATGTGGCTATATCCGAAAAGTCACGAGAAATGCGCGCAATAAATCCGTACGGTCAACAACGCCAAACGCTCAAGCGAGTGACCATCCACAGTATAGTTGAAATGAATTACATTTTTGTTATGTGTAAAAGACATGACATTACACTTCTTGACATTCAGATTCAATCGGTTTCTTTCGCACCATTCAACAACGCGCAGCAAATTGATGGAAAGCCGCTGACAATCGAAGGCATCCCTCACCTCAAGGTACATTTTGAAATCATCGGCAAATAGCAGGCAGTTAACATCCACCACATCAGCCAAATCATTGATGAAAATTATGAAAAGCAGTGGTCCAAGGTTACTGACCTGCGGCACTCCCAAGTACTCGAAAATACCACAGACCGTACACCGTTGAACTCAACATATTGCCGTCGGTCAGACAAGTAGGACTTAAAAAGATTTATGAGATTGGAGCTAAAGCCAAATTCGGACAACTTCGTCAACAAAATTCCATGGTCCATTGAATCGAAGCTTTTGAAAAATCAGTATACAGGACATCGGCCTGGGATTTTTCTCAATTATATCAGAAACAAACTGTGCTATGCTAAGGAGGTTGGTAACTGTTGAACGGCCTTTGACAACACCATGCTGGAAAGGTGTTATTCGATTACAGACTAGTGGATATAACCGAGTGTAAAGGAGGATCTCAAATATTTTGCTGGAATAACAGATTATTGATATCGGTCGGAAATTAGAAATATCAAATTTGTTGCCCTTTTTGTGAACCGGGCGCACCTTAGAGAGTTTCCACGCATCAGGAACCATGCAACGTTTAAAACAGATATTAAATAAGATTGTGAGCGGATACGCCAAGACACACGCACAATCCTTGAAAATTAAGGAGGGAATTCCATCCGGACCCATAGTCATAGTTGGTTTCATCTTCTTCAAAACCGTAAGAACCTCACGTTCCTCAAACAATGCAACATCAATATTAGTTATGTAAGGATCCTCAATTTCTTCAAAATCCGCAGTACTTTTAGTAAATGACTTTGCAATGCAATGACTTTGTATGCGATTGAGGGAGCACATTTGTCAGTCCGAAAGACATACGGCCGGTTTCTAAAACACTAATCAAACCTTATATCAACTAACACAACGATCATCCTAACAGATATGTCAAATCAATTCGAGTTGCTGAAAGAATGTTCAGTTCATAATTAAGTAATCTATGATCATTTTCAGTTTACATGAGATGACCCTGTTGCCAGACTGTCGAACCACAGATCCTGTGACAGAAAAAAACATTCGGCGATCAAAGAGGTTAAGATTCAAGATTTTGAAATTACCATATATACAGCGTGAGTCTTTTTCCACTATGTTCATTACAACCATAGATTCTTGACGTCAAAAAAAAACATTTTCTTCCTATAAAATTCTTCCAAATTTGGCCGGGTTCAAAAGATATAGGGTGTTTAAATTTCATAAAAAAATTGCATTTTTACCTGTAATATTCAAACGACAATATTAATTAAAATGATCACTTGTAGGAGGTTTTTGATAACAGTCATGCATATTTTGGCATCAATACATTTATTCCATTTCTTGTGGGTTTCTCACTACTACTGTAGAGATTGGTTAAATTGCATTAAAAACAAGTATGACTTGAACTAAAAGTCCGTATCTTGAACTCCCTGGAATCATTAATCTTTTTTGCAGATAGAAACATTCCTCATCTTTTTTCCTAGATTACACCATTTTTGAGATATCTGAAGTTGGATGGAATTAAATCGATATAATCATCTGATGAAACATGAGTGAGTGAATCATTTCAATTAAGAATAAATTTGATGAAATATGCGCGCGTGTTCATGATTTGAAACCTAAGATCATTCTAATAACTGAAACTTGGTTGCATGATGGTATACCAGATAGCTGTTTTAATGTCCCCGGGTTCAAACTGTTTCGTTATGATAGTCAAATCAACAGAGGCTATGATGGAGTATGCATTTATTTGCACAAAGACTTAGCGAACTCCTTCAAAGTGAAGGCTAAGGTTCATGATTTGCCGTGGATTGATAATTTGTTTTTACATTTGTCTTGACATGACTTCTCCGCGATGTTCGGCTGTATATATAGACCTCATCCTTCTCCATCAGATTCTCTTACTCTTTCTCAGCAGAATAGTAACATTATTGTGGCTGGTGACTTCAATTTCCGTGATATCCAGTGGAGGGCTGGCTCGTCTCCTTCGGGTGGATCTCTTTCTGAAATGTTTCTCTCGGCTATTGAGGATGCCCATCTTGTTCAGCTTATAGATCGTCCAACACGTTATTGCCAGGAGCAGAGTCCGTCAACCTTGGACTTGGTGCTCACGAGTGATCATGATCTTATATGCGACATTCAATACCATGATCCTGTTGGGCGTTCTGACCACTGTGTTCTATCTTGGAGAGTTCAGTTCACTCGTGTTGCGGCGACGAAGTTGGCTCATGAGACCAGGACCGTGATTGACTATGGTCTGCTGAGGGATTACCTGTCTGATGTCGACTGGGAACAGCGCCTATCTTCGTAGGACGTTGATGTTGTGTGGAGTTACTTCAGGTGTCTGATTACTCGAGCGGTTGAGGCGTGTTCGAGTGCCAGAACGATCAGGTTGAGTCCATCCAAGCCGTGGATCGACCACAGAATTCTTGGCATGATTCGTACCAAAAAGAGTCTATGGCAGCGCTATTTGCGACACAAAATTCAGAGGAATTTCGACACACATAGACAGTACTCAAATATGGTTTCTGCTGCTATTAGTGAAGCTAGAAGAAAGTATGAGATGAAATTGGTAACTTCTGGGAGCCGCAAGAAATTCTACAAACATATCCGATCCATGTTGAGTTCCACGGTGTCGGTGCCCTCGTTGCGAGGATCGTCAGGAGATGAGTGCGCCGATGATAGTGCATCTGCGGAACTGCTTTCTGAAAGTTTCACTGCTGCGTTTACTAGTCAACCTCTGGGTGACTTGCCGTGTGTTGGTGTTGCCCGTTCTGGGGCTTCGATGAATTTTGTCGAGGTGAATGAGGTGAAGGTGACGGAGCTTCTTCGTAAATTGGATCCTTCCTGCTCCCCTGGGCCTGATGGAATATCGGTGATGGTGCTCAAGACATGTGCTGATTTGGTTGCTGCTCCTATTGAGGAAATAATCCGCTCGTCTTCACGATTGGGTCGATTGCCGAGGGAATGGAAGTCTGCAAGGGTAACCTCTGTTTATAAGGGCGGTGATAAACAGCTTGCCTCCAACTATCGTACTATTAGTTTGACACCCATTGTTGCTGAAATTGCAGAAAAGGTAATTTATTCGCAAATGGTACCTTTATTGATATCCAATGGGACCATTCCTGACTATCAGCATGGTTTCGTTCCGGGACAGTCGGTCATCACGTGCTTGCTTCAGTGCCTTAATTTGTGGACTTTATCGCTGGATTCTGGTTCCCCGGTAGACGTTGTATATCTGGATTTTTCAAAGGCTTTTGATCGTGTTCCTTTAAGGAGGTTGCTGAGCAAGCTAGATCATTTCGGAATCAGGGGTGGATCGAGTCATTTTTGGGCGATCTAGAGTTTTCGGTGTAGGTTGGCAGGTTCCTTTCATCTTGTAGGCCCGTGGTAAGTGGTGTTCCGCAGGGTTCGGTGCTCGGTCCGGTGCTTTTTCTCGTTTTTGTTGCCGATCGTGGGCGGGTGATTTCATCTGGGTGAGCTGCATATGCGGTAGACTTTAAATTGTTTTCTGATACGTTAACGTCTACGGTTCAGAGTGATCTGGACAGGATATGCGCATGGTGTAATGAATGGTTGCTTCCTCTAAATGTAGGAAAGTGCACTGTGCTTCACCTTGGTAGAAATAACCCTCGGCGATGTTATAATGTCGGCGGTGTACTGCTCCAGCCGGTAGCTCAACGTCTGATTTATCATGGTCAGCGCATATAGATAGTGTCGTGGGAAAAGCTCGACGATTGATCTATTTGATCCGGAGGTCGTTTCCACGATGTACAGTCGAGATGGCCAGAATACTTTACACCACTTACGTGCGCCCTCTTATGAAGTTTGCTGATCCGGTTTGGACGCCTTCGCTCGTGAGAGATCAGGAACGACTTGAGTTGGTTCAGAGATGTGCGACACGTTTGCCGTACGGTAGAGTGCGTCCCTGTTATGATGACAGGCTCCGTCTATTTGGTCTCCGATCTTTTATGGACCGTCGCGAGCGAGATGACCTTATCATAACTTATAGGGCCTTCCACAGCTTCATCGGATGCGGCTTGCGAGATCTTTTCGCTCTCAACACCGACAATTTGCGAGGCCATTCGTTGAAATTCTACCATAAGAAGTATCGAACTTCGCATAGACAGCATTTCCTCTGTAACAGGATCTTTGACGCGTGGAATTCCCTTCCGGGACGCATCGTTGGGCACCGAGTGTGAATGCTTTCAAGAACCTGTTGGGTGAACTAAAGTGTTAATTGTGATTTGTGATAGTTGTTTTACAATTTTTTTTTCTCTTTTCCTTGTATCACATGTAACGCATGACTTTTTTTCTTGAGTGATTATAGGCTTAGCCTCCCCTCTTATTTATGGTTTAATAATAATAATAATTTCTTAGAGGGAAAATAATGTTTTTAAACAATTCAGATTCAATAGTGGATGCTGTGGAAAGTAATTTTCATTCAGACTAAACTGGACTTCAGAGGGGTATTTGCCCAATGTGAAAAATTAAAGTGCTTGTAACTTTTTAACGCAGCTGAATATGGAAAAACGGTATGGGAAAAAAGTGATCTCAAGAACCTATGGTTAAAATTAACGCAGTGGTCAAAGACTCACCCTGTATATATAGCATGCAAGTAGCTTTGATTTGTAACTAACCTCATGAAACACAATTGCATAAAAAACGATTTACTCCACTTATTGCTCAAAGTATGATATGCTATAGTGTGTTTCCTACATCACGGTGTATCACTCTAGTACCATAAATAACTATAACTTGACGTATCCAGAGATCTTTAAATGTTCAAACTTGATGAAGTGATTGTGATGACATTATGTTTATAAAAGTATATTATTGTTCTCGTTTTACCAATTATACGCCCAGAAACACTTCCCGCTACTCTCATAACTCTATTTGAGTAAATGGAAATCGAATTGGAATGAAGATATCCAAATGGTTAGCCGAACCGCCGTCATAATTCAATCAGAACAAAAACGTCCGATAGCGAATGGAATGAGACTCAGGTAAACCAGTGAAACATTTCGATATTTTGACGATTTAGTGGAATAATTCATACGGAATAAATGGCCATATTTCAGGCAATGAACGCGCCTATTCTGTATAAAAGAGAGTTGTCCGGCAAAGTATTATTTATGGCCTATCATAATGGGTCATTGATTTGGCGACTGAATATTGAAATAAGCCAACAAAAGTTCCAATAACTTACACACAAATTGAAATATGATTCTCTACTCGTCGCTCGCTTTTATGGGTCTGGCCTCTATCTCTATGAATCCTATAAATTATGGGATTGAAGAAAAATTTTTATGATTCATGTATATTTGCCTTGTTTCCTCTATACGCTTCCATGGATTCGGGAGTGGTCTGGATCGTTCTTTCAATTTTCAACAACTGCCATCCATCTCTATTTAACATGCATTTAACATGTGCGAAAGGTCAATCCACTCTTTGGATCTTCCAATTTGAAGATTGAAGAATCCAATGGAAGTTGCACAAGCTGCCAACGGAGCAAATTGAGGCGTATTTCTTCACGAAAACCGGCTAAACTAGCTCTTAAAAACCGAAAGGTTCTCAACTAATCTTGTTACACGACCATAAGTTCATCAGTAGTCTCGATGAATTGAAAGGAAAAAAATCTGAATCGATTATTATTTCTGCATCACGTCAATGCCAGCTCACACATTTCATGTGAACATGATATATGTGTGATATGTTGTATGATTGTCCACTCCCCTTGGGGCATTCAGAATCTATATTATGGAACTATCAGCCGGTTTTCGTAAGACTGATCAACATAGAAATCAACTAATCAGCTGTTAAATCTACGATCAACTGTCGTTTGAGTTGCTTGAAGAACGATCAACTAGTTTAATTTGACCATCCGGTCAGTTAACACAGTGGTCAAATATTTCAGGTAAATTGTATGTCAAGTGTTACTTTGAGTTTCTGAAATGCAAATCAAGGAATTGAGGAAATCAGAGGTCAAACCTGTGCCGAAGAAGTTGTCAACTAATCAATGCTGTTCGGCAAATTAACTTGTAAGAGATCATTATTCTTTATATTTGATACCCGATCAAGACTTGTCGGTATTATATTGCACAAGTTTTTGATATTTTGAAAACTATCGGAAAAAATGAAGACAAGGTAATAATTTGTTCAATACGAATTGATAATGTCATAAACAATGAAATTATTAATGAAAATTAATTTCTTTCAATTCATGAAGAACTTTGAATTACATCAATGAAAAAAAGTTGACTAATTAATTGAATAATAATAATAATACTACATTTCTGATCCTCTCAGAAACATTAATGTGTATAGGACAAGTCAAATATACATACATTTAAATCTTACTAACAAGTTGTGGGCACTCCTTAATAAATTCGTTTACAGAATAATAACAATTGTGTAACAATATGAGTTTGATGTTTTCCTTAAATGTAAAGATGTTGAGACATTTCAGAAATTTTGGAAGGCAGTTATACATTTTTATACACGGGTACTTTGGAGATTTTTCAAATTTATGAGTTCTGTGTTTGAGTACAAGTAAAGTATCTTGATTGCTAGTTCCATATTCATGGTTATTTGACAAACTGGCCCATTTTCCTTCATTTTCTTCAGAATACAATAAACACCTAAATATGTATATACATGGCAGTGATAACAGATTATTCGCAATAATAGTTGGTCCACAAGATGTGCGAGAGCTTAGGTTGAAAATACGTCGAATTATCTGCTTTTGAGCGACTAAAGCTCTGTTAAAGTCAGTGCAATTACCCCATAGTAAGATGTTGTAGGAAAGTATACTGTACACAATGCTATAATAAACCTGAACCAAAGAACCAAGCGGTAGCACATCAGTCACTCTACTGATGGCAAAAAAAGAGCTATTAAGTTTCTTGCAAAGCATATCAATATGTGTGGATCAGCCCAGGTTCCTATCAATATAAACACCCAAGAATTTACTACTCAAAGAAGATGTTATTATAAAGTCTCAAAGAATTTACAGGATCATTTCTTAAAGCAAAATAAATGCAAACCGTTTTATTCACATTTACTATGACTCTGTTTGTCCGACACGAAACAACAAACTGGCTTATAATTGCCTCGCACGCGCGGTGAAGCTCCTCGCAATTCCCCGCAGAGACCACCACAGAGGTGTCATCAGCAAAGAGAACCAGCAGAAATGAGGTCAAATGAATGGGTAAATCATTAATAAATAACAAAAATAAAAGTGGTCCCAGCCCGGAGCCTTGAGGAACCCCGCAGTCTACTGGGAATCTTGACGAATTATTGGAACCAACCTTAACACGCATAGTTCTCTGATTGAGATAACTACGTAACCACTCCAGAAATATTCCGCGAAACCCCAAGTTGTAACATTTACCCAAAATAAACTCAAATGATGGAGTGTCGAAGACACAAGACAAATCATAAAACATGCCTGCAACATGGAAGTTGCGATCCAAACACCCATACACGGACTCAATGAAATCAAGTGCAGCCGTTTGGGTTGACCGACCACTTCTGAAACCGTGCTGAGCGTGATTTAGTATGTGGTATTTATTCAGAAATTTTGATATCCTAGTGAAAATAGAATGAATAATATAATAAATATATATATATAATGTAATAATATAATGAATAATAGAAGCCTGAAGAAAACGTCCATAAACAAAACTTATTAATGAGAAAAAGTATTTTTTTATCATAGATGATAGTTCCTATTATAATGTCTCTGTGGTGGGTAGTTCCCAATAAAATAGTGTTCTGTAGTTCCTTGTTGATTTGTTTCTGGTTGAAACTTTCAACAGTTACTTGTAGCTTTATTCAAAAAGCAATGCAAGGATAATTTTGATAATTTAAAGTTATTCAATTCAGTGTGAAATGATTATGGTCAGAAAATTAATTCTAATCTTTTTTGTTTATGAGCCTATAGCTTCCAGATTTAATATTGATGGAATTTTAATTATACATGCATCATATATATATATAATAAACATTCAGAAATATTAAAATAAATTCAAATTATATTATCTCCTAAGTTTGTGAACCAGGTTGAATCGGTGTATGAAATATAACGATGTGGAAAAACTTCTATACTCTTACAAAACAAATCTAGGAGACTGGATTCGAAGTTTTCAGAACTCATATGAGCTTAATTTGAGGCATTCCCATGTAAGAATAGATATAATTTGATTAACCCTGAAAGTCTTCTCTTCTTCTCAACCAAAGTTCGAATATATTTACTTCTGAATATAATGTTTGCTCCTACTGATTGGATTAAAACTTTGCTGAATAAAAACGCAACAGAAATATGCTGTTCTAAATATATTATTTCTCAGTATATTCTCTTTAAAATTACAAATATGTACAGTGATGCCAGGTGAGTTAACCTTTTTTAACGGTAGGAATTGCACTATGGAGGTAATCAATAGAGATGATCAAAGGCTGCTTCAATAATTTCATGTAATCCCTAGACTAATTTTACCTGGAGCTTCGCGAATTCTGTTCTATGTTTGCAACAGGTTCTACCTTCGACGAAGAAAACTTTCCATGAATTGTATCAAGAATTGAACATTTTTCAAGGACAATTCCAGAAAATAATTTGGGCTTTGGCTACTTATAGCGTAGATCTGAAAAGAAATCTTGAATGAAATATGTTGCTCTCAAAGAAAGTGATTACTCAAGATTTATAGATCACTTGCATGCTTGAGTTTAAGCTTGTTGTGTATTCAAGGAGTGTTCATTTGGGATATCAAAAACAGAGTGGAGCTGAACATTCAAGATGTTATCATTCAGTTCGTATTTGGCCACCACGTAAGAAAATCTTGTCTAAGCCACTGGAACCAAAAAGAACAGAGCGAAAGGCTTCAACTTGCAAATATTACAAACCCAGCACCTCGCAAAGCGGAAGTACGTACGAAACGGAGAAGTGAATAAACGTACAGAGTTCTCGACAGAATCGACAGTTGAGGGTTCGCCCGAACCATTTCCCTTCTCCCCTAGCGTCCGATAAGCCGTTATTCCGCCCCCCTGGCCCCCGCACAAAGGCCTAATTAGCCATAAACTCTCTGATTTATAACGGCACAGAAAATGCAAATATGAAATATGAAAATGAAGATGGCTGTAATAAAAGTGATATACGAGGCTCCGCAGAGCCATTTGTGAAGGCGCCATGACTCACTCGTCAGTTTTATGTGCGGACGTCCATCATCCAGTTGACGTTCTTCATTGCCCCGCTGGCTACAGCTCCCTCTCTAATAATCCTGCCTTCTCTCTCCTCTGACTTATCGCACCAGGCCGCACTCTTTGTGCTCTCGTGATTTATATTTTTAATAAAATTTCGAGTCATTCCTAGAGTTCTAGACAGAGGCCGCATGTAGGTATACACACATCTCTTCCCGCTGTCGTTTCTCATTTTCCATTTGTTTTCTCTCTTCACTCCACGATAACAGAAAATGTTTCCTCTCCAGGCCAGCCTGAACACCCTTCCATCGCGCTTCTTAACTACTTTCAACATGCTGGAAAAATTGGGGAAACTTCGCTCCTTTTGGTTCTCAAGGATGAGTCCTTTCTTACTCATCGGTACACTGTGATGTTTGACAAATAGTTTCTTCTCGAAGCAGCACATAATATGTATTTTTTGCCCTTAATATGATGTTTGCATCTTAAGAGAATTCAATGCTGGTATTCAGGGTGAGTATTCGACCACTGCGTTCATTCCATTTATTTCAATTCTTCCCTCTTCTAATTCAAGAAACGATTCGAGGTTTCAAATTGGGCTAAGCTACCACTTTCAAGATAACATCCTCTATGATAGTCCATAAAATACTCGTTTATGCACCTTGTTCCAGTTGATGGCTCCAAAGTGTAATATTTTTGATAAAAACAACAATATTTATTGCTCTATGGATAAAATTACATAATTTTACATCCAAAAATTAATTTCAGATCAAAATCATTAAAAAAGCATTATGGTTCTTATGATTGTTTTATTGAATTACTTTAAACATTTGTTAATTTATCTATATTTCGGGACTAGATTGGACCCTTCATCATGATGCTGATCACCAGAAGAACAATTATAAGAATACACAGTTCACTATTGTTGAATGTTGATAAAAAGCAATATTATTCAAACTCATATCTAACTTAATTGTGGATGAGAGGCAAGAAGAGCTTCTAGGGTTGAAAACTTAGACTATATAAGATAGACAAAGCATTCCTTTGTAAAATGTCGATTTGTTCTGACTCCCTCATTGAAAAACTCAACCTCATTGAAAATCTCTTGTGAAACCTCACCGGGCAACACCGCATAAAATCTTTTTCCATTTACTTGAGTCACAATATCTTCAGGGTCAAAATGATCTAAACAAATGAAAATTGCTTTCTTTGGGCAAATACTTGACTATCCCAACAGCGAAACCCAAATTCTTCTTCTTTCATCGTCATCTGGGAACCTTAATTCAAGAAAACCTCATTTTATCTTATAATAATCTCATGGAAAACTTCCCTATTAAAACTTTCTACGCTACTGAACATGTAAATAACTAAATACTTCGGTTCTAACAATGCACTATCTATATAACGATAAATTGGGATTAAAATTCCTGTCTTTACTACAAGTTCCACACTTACGAACCATTTTTAGTGCTATGAAAAGTAATAAACAATAAAAAATATGAAAAACCTAATACTGACTCTCACAAATTTTCTTCAATTTGCGTATTTATTTTTGATACAAAGGTGGCAACGTGTGTCTTTCAGAACATGTGACTTTCAAATTGTCAAACAGAGAATGGAGTAGCATTGTCTTGACTTTCACCTGAATTCCTTTCCATCTGTGGTCTCTGACATAAGATAGCAGAATCAACTGAATTTATCTTTTACTTCTTGCTAATATATCCGATAAAACAGATTCAATTAAAAATATGAAATTTTATACAATGTTTTGAATGCAAATTGGAGAAAAAAATTTTATTCCCAATTATAAGGGTATAAAGAAGCCTACCATTTGCTCAGTTTGGCAACATGGAAATTTTTTATGACCTGAGTGGACCAGCTCAATACGATACAATCGACCAGCTCTAAGTTTCCGATGCGACACTTTTCTATGTAAATAAAGGGGTCTATTCTTCTCATTCAAAGATTCAAACTCACATCTAACTCAATTGTGGAAGAAGAGCTTCAAGGATTTAAAACATCCCACTTAACGATAACGATTCCATTTTAAATACTTTAAATTTTGTAACAAGTTTACTGGAAAATAGAAAACAGAAATTATCAAGAGTATCAGATTGAGACAAACCACAGACGAGGAGACTGCAGAGAGATAAATTGACATATTTCTTATTCTTTAGTATTTATAAGGAGCTTGATTTAAAAGTTTTGATGATACCTTGTTTTGTAGATTAAGTGCTCTCCTACTGTCTTCGGTGTTCTCGCTAATTAAATTGTTCAAATTATGCCTGATGACCGGAATTGAAGTAAGAAGTTCCTATTGGACCTAGTCATAGCCAACCCATTGTTTGGGATCTTCTGTGATTAACACTTCATTCGATCATCCACTACGAATATGTAAGCAAAAATTATTTTTCTTATGAAATTTCAACACAGATCGATGAAATGAAATCGAATGAATACACATTTCATGGTTGGCATCAATAAAACCACGAAATAGAGCTAGCCAGAATGATGAAGTTGTCACGGAGGTCAATTATAATCTACCACTCTATTGAAAAAAGACCGCCAATGTGTCAATTTCAAATTCAGTCGTCATGTCCATGATTTTTTCATGGAAGCTGTCGGTCGAAAACGTCGAAAATTAAATATCAGATACCAATTATGAATTTCATTCCATATATCAATCAAGTCAAATAATCAAGTTTAATTTAGCGTTTATACTTTTTAGTCTGGAGCGACGAACGTTTTTGATGTCGATGCATTCGACAGATGATGAATAGGTTATTTATGAGAGCAAATCACTCATTTAACGAAATGTCAGAGTTACAATTATTTAGAATTCTGTTATCTGGGCGTTCACCACCTTTTTAGCTTATACCACTCAAAAAGGTTCCAAATGAGGGATTGGAGACACGATTCATAGCTGTTGAAACCATCATAATAATTGAAAATTATCCTTCAGCTGTGAAAAATTATGATATTTTCAATTTTTTTCAAAGGAACTAATGTCTCCAAAAAATCACCTCTGACTAGGATGCTAACAACATGCAATATAGATTATAGTTCATATATATATATATATCGATTTGTTCAGTTTCTTTATTGGTCATTGTCACATATCATTGTTTTTTAGATATATTGTCTTGTTGACGAGCCGCCACTGGAGGTCGTCTATGGTATATATGTTAGGCCCGAAGACCGAAAACGCTCAGTGGCCGGAAAAAACGGCCACATCGCGTTCTGGCTGTCTTCGAACGCACAGAACGCGTTTTGGTTGTTTTTAAACGCTCGCAACGCGTTCTGGTAATTGTTAAACAGCCGGAACGCGTTTGTCTAACGGCAATTGGTTCAAATGTAAGACCCTGTAGTTTTTTACATTTTTAGAATAATAAAAATAAGTTGTTTCCGAACATGTTGTACTTGTGTTCTAGCATTTCATTATGAACACTGAGCACATACAAAACTATTGTATATTTCTCGACCCTGTACCTATTGGAATAAACATGTGATACATTTTTGGAATCAGCTCAGTAAGAGTAATCCGGAAATGGAGACAAAATAGTTCAATTTAAAAAAAATGACGGTGATGTCATTACTCGAAAATAATTCACGCTGTATATTAGATTATTATTTTAAAATAAGGTAAATTAAAATAAAAATCGATGTGTTTCAGGATTATTTCTTAAAATGATCTGATTAGCTAAAAATGAATTTGTTCCATACTTTACGGATACAATTTAAATGTACTATGTAATTCGAAATTTCATTCAAACAGTTATTGTAAAAATAAGTAACGTACCTATGTAAAGTACACAAAAGTTCGGAAAAACCCGTCGTTTGTATTCAATTGTAGTTTTCAATAATTGAATTGTTTCTAATAAAGTAATTAAAAGAGTTATAAATTCAAGTTTGTTTTGTTCTCCACAATAAGTTGGATTTGTAGAAAATAAATTGAAATTCATTTGTTTAATAAAGAACTTTTCGCTTTTTTATTCATGCGTTTATATATTATATGCTCGACAATATATGTTTATAAGTGTAACTTTCTTCCTAGAACTGAAAAATAATTATAAGAAATTTAATATTGTTGAAATGATTCGGCAAGAAAAACCGAACCCATCTTTGGTATCCAATTGTAGTTGTCAATAATTGAATTGTATTTCAATTTTCAACTTTGTTTTATGAGGGACAATATAAATTTTATCCTACGCAGGTAGAAAGCGGTAAATAATACAAGTCGAACATTAAGAACGCGTTGTGAGCGTTGAACAATTGACAAAATGCGTTCCGGCTATTTAACAATTACCAGAACGCGTTGCGAGCGTTTAAAAACAGCCATAACGCGTTCTGTGCGTTCGAAGGCAGCCAGAACGCGATGTGGTCGTTTTTTCCGGCCACTGAGCGTTTTCGGTCTTCGGGTCTAACATATACTTTGTACTTGATTATTAATAGACAGTTCCCATCCAGATATTGTTTGATTCACATCCTTACTTATTAAATATTTAACAGTCATCTGTAAAAATGGTTGTGGGAAGTCCTCTCGCAGGTGGCATCATATATATATTCATTTGAACTTTTGGCTTACAAAACAATTGTTAGCAGGGGTTGGTGACGGGGTTTCATACAATTCGGTGTATGTCATGAAAGCCTAGGGAAAAAAACCCAGTAAAAAAACCCTGGCTCCCCGCAAGTGTTTTTGTGTGTACAAAAATAAGCTTAAATATATTTGACGGACTTCTTTGGTCAAGAGTGGTCTTCTTCAAGTTGCCCACATCGAATTTCAAAATAAAAGACAAAAGCAGAAAAAAGAACTGAATACAAAAAATACCATTTTGAAACATATACAGGGTGAGTCTTCGACCACTACGTTAATTTTAAACATAGGTTCTTGAGATCAAAAGAAACACTTTTTGCCATACCGTTTTTCCATATTCAGCTGCGTTAAAAGTTATCAGCATTTTAAGTTTTCACATTGGGCGAATACCCCTCTGTAGTCCAGTTCAGTTTGAATGAAAATTATCTTCCACTGCATCCACTATTGAATCTGAATTATAGAAAAACATTATTCTCCCTTTAAGAAATGATTCACTCACTCATGTTTCATCAGATGATTATATCGATTTAATTCCTTTCAACTTCAAATATCTCAAAAATGATGCTATTTAGAAAAAGATGAATGATATTATCTGCAAAAATGACAAATGATTCCAGGAAGTACAAGATACGGACCTATAGTTCAATTGATATTTGTTTTTCATGCAATTTAACCAATCTGTACAGTCGTAGTGAGAAACCCACAAGAAATGGAATAAATCTATTGATGCCAAAATATGCATGACTGTTATCAAAAATCTTCTACAAGACATCATTTCAATTTATATTGTCGTTTGAATATTACAGGTGAAAATCCAATTTTTATGAATTTTCAACATCTTTTGAACGGGGCCAAATTTGGAAAAATGTTATAGGAAGAAAATGTTTATTTTGACGTCAAGAATCTATGGTTAAAATTGGTTTTTATAATCAGAATATCTGTTTTGATTATGTGAACAAAAACAGAAAGATTGAATATTGGTTATTCATAGATTATGTCAAATTTTAATACCTCACCATACAATATTAATTTATTACCAAACCCCAGGAGAGAAAAAAAAAATAATAATTGCAAAGTTTTTTTAAATGAAAGATAATATCTGTAGCCATTATTGATCTTTAGTTATGATTTTTCTCAGAATAACTAGAGTGAATTATTATCACATTAATATGTTATTATAACGTCTCTGTGGTGGGTAGTTCCCAATAAAATAGTGTTCTGTGGTTCCTTGTAGTTATGATTCTGTTTGAAACTGTCAACAGTTATTTGTACGTTTCTTCAAAAACATGTGGAAAATATTGTAAGGAGAATTTTGATACTCTGAAATTATTCAATTCAGTATAAAATGATTATGAACAGATTATGCATTCTAATCTTTCTGGTTTATGAGCCTACAGCTTTCAGTTTCAATATTGATTGAATTTCAATTATACATGCAGCATAACAACAGTTATTTGTACCTTAAAGAAATGTGGAAAATATTAAAATGAAATAATAATAATGATTTCGATAGTTTGAAATTATTCAATTCAGTATGAAATGATTATGGTCAGAAAATACATTTCTATTCTAATCTTTCTTGTTAATGAGCCTATAGCTTCCAGTTTCAATATTGATTGAATTTTAATTAACCATGCATCATAACAAACATTCAGAAATACTGAAACTAAGTCAAATTCTTTTATCTCCTAAGTTCGTGTAGGTACCAGGTTGAATCGGTGTATGAAATAAATATGTGAAAAAACTATAAACCTACAAAATAAATCAAGGAGACTGGATTCGAAGATTTTAAAACTCATATGATCTTAATTTAAAGCATTCCTATGTTAGAATAGATATAATTTGATGAACCCTGAAAGTCTGAAGCTATAAAGAAACAGCTCTTTATAAAGACAAGCATTCAATTCAACAGGTCCTGACAGAAAATACATTACCTATTTCAACGGTCATGAGGATATACCGAAGTACTTATGTGAGTGATGGAAATCTTTTTCTCTATTTATTATGGGATATTACTCTGGATTAAATATTAAACAAGGTGCTAGACATCATTAATAATGAATACAGCAAATGGCAATTTAGATTTTGTAGTGAATGTTAGAAAAAAATTGTTCAGTGGTTAATTTCATCTATAGTGTTTAGTGGTGGAACCATAGACTGGAGAAATTTCCCCAACCTTTTGTAGAAATATTTAATGACGACATAAAATATGGTAACATTGAACCAATCTAATTACTGAATCATTTCAGCACAGAGTTGGATTTGGGAAAATCAGAAAATTTGGACAAAATAATATTGATTCAATTCCTTCAACTTCAAATACATCTCTCAAAAATGGTGCAATTTAGGAAATAAGATGATGAATGACTTTATCTGCAAAATAGACAAATGATTCTAGGAAGTACAAGATACAGACCTTTAGTTCAAGTGATATTTGTTTTTCATGCAATTTAACCAATCTGTACAGTAGTAGTGAGAAACCTACAAGAAATGAAATAAATCTATTGATGCCAAAATATGCATGACTTTTATCAAAAACCTTCTACAAGAGATAATTTCAATTGATATTGTCGTAAGAATATTACAGGTGAAAATGCAATTTTTTTAATGAAATTTCAAAACCGTGTTTTGAACGAGACCCAATTTGGAATGTTATAGGAAGAAATTGTATCTTTTGAAGTCAAGAAGCTGTTTTTTGATTTCTTGTTAACTAAATGATTCCGACGAAGATACCATTCATAATTTATAAAATTGATTTCGAAAAGTAGGTATGAAATAATTTTCGAAAACACATAACATGCAAAATTCAAAAACATTTCTAACACATTTATTGAATTAGCTTTATTCGTATCTATATAAGGGTAATTCTCATTTCAGTATAGAGACAGTGTGATCGAGATTGTTTTGGGCATAATTAAATAAAATATTTGGATATCAATTATCACTAATGAAGTTTAGGTACCTTTCGGGTTACATCCTTAAGGAAATAACTTTCCAAACCCTCTGGAGATGTCCCCTATTCATCTTGACCTCTAATTCAGGAAAACCTTATACAGATTTATTTCCTATCAAATCCTTCCTGGTCGTTAACCTTCAATTTTTTCATTCTATGGTCCGGTGATAGGGGCCCAATCCAAGCTGTCCGAAAACCAAGAGTTATTTCAGTCCTCGGGAATGATCAGAAGGTTACATAAAGTAGTCGAAAAGACAATAAAAGTGTTTTGTGAGCAGTGGCTTGGTCGGACAATCAGCGAATCGATGGCTTCTTCCAATTAAGTGGACGCTAGTATTTCACCCCTTCTAGTTCGGATAGATTCGATGTCACCGTAAATCAGCACATGATAAATTTTGCTCATATCAGGAGGTTCTCATTCATAAAATTGTGAGGAACCCTTTTTAGTTATTTCAAACCTTGATTGAAGTTGTTGAAAAAGAAATTCCAACAAACTTCTTTACATATTCGCGAAAATTATATATCCTTAGAAAACGATCGAACGGAATTCATCACAAATACATCCAGAAACACCAAGTCGAAACTCTTGTATCAAGATTAAACCAATTCGTCTTCAATTCCTAAATAATATTATCAGATTTTTGGATGGATTTATTTGAGTTATAAAGGGTGATTCATTTAGAGGGTTTAGTCGCAAATCATGCATGCGTTGTGTAAACTCAAGTGGTATTCTTGTTCAGTAGTGTCTAACATTTCATAATGGAACGATTTACGAAAATGGGCGTTCTCCGATTAATGTGTATCGGGCACTTAGAGCGACATACGGACCACATAATCGGCTTACCAAACGCAGAATTCGCTCTACCATTACTAAGTTCGAGATTCAATAGTCGTTATTGGATAATACTCGACCAAATAGACAACAACCAGCTCGTAGTCAAGAAAATATAGAGGCGGTGGGGGAGAGTGTACGTGATGACCCCGAACTGTCGATTCTTCGCCGTTCTAAACAGCTTGGCCTTTCATATTCAACAACTTTATAGATTCTACGTAAGGATCTTTTTTGAAAGCATACAAAATTCAATAAGTTCAAGAACTGAAGCCGACCGACCCACCGAATCGTTTAAGTATTAGTCGTTGGGTTCTTGACAAGGTTGCAGAGGATCCACTCTTGATGAGGCCCATTTTTGGCTTCGTGAGTTCGTGAACAAATAAAATGCCCGAATCTAGGGTGATGAACAACCCGAAGAGTGTCAAGAACTCCCGTTAAGTTCAGAAAAAAAAAAACTGTTTGGTGTGGTTTATGGGCCGGTGAAATAATCGGTCCATATTTCTTCAAAACAGAGGACGTCCAGAATACTACTGTGAATGGTAACCCGTTATCGCACCATGATAACAGACTATTTGTTGATAGAAATTGAAGCCTGTGGTCTCGACAAAATGAGGTTCCAACAAGATGGTGCCACTTGCCAAACAGCCCGTGAAACCCTGGCTTTACTGCGAGAGCATTTCAGCGAGGAGATCATTTAACGATTCGGACTTAACTGGCCGGCTAGATCATGTGACATCACACCTCTTGATTTTTTCCTTTGGGGCTATATGAAGTCCAAAGTCTAATGGACAACCCGGCTGTGATTGAAGTATTGGAGGCCAATATTACTCGAGTTATTGGAGAAATATCACTCGAAATACATCGAAAATTGGAACTATTGAATGGATCTTGTTAACCATAGTCGAGGTCAGCATTTGAAAGAAATTATCTTTGAAAAATAATTGTAAAGAATGGTTCTTGTATTTGTCAGTCAAGATTATAAAATAAAATTGTTTTTATTAATTTTTTTCAATTAAAAAAGAAGTACCCTTAAATGAATCACCCTTTACAAAGCTTCCTGAAATTTTCTGACATTTATGGCTTGATGATCAACAATATGTTGAATTGGCAACGTTTGAGCACCCTCGATCTCGCGAGATGTAAACTTCATCAAAAATTCACCCTCAACAGATCCTCTGAAAAATTGCCCAATTGTCACTTATTGAATGAGCTGAAATGATGAGATAGTCAGGAATTCCAGATAACTTAATGGCGTCGTCGACACATGTCATCGCGTCGGCATGAAGAGGATACAACTGAAGGATGATCCTCACAATAAGCGCCATTCAGCCCTTCTGATGGATATATTGCTTCCGGCCACGGCAGACGTGATTACAATTCCACAGGGCGGCGATTGTTTATGTCGCGCGTCATTTCCGCTATCAGACGGATCATCTCTGCTTGATGTGCCGGTGTCCACTTTGCGGTAATTGCTTCCTTACCTTTGTGTCAAAATTCGGGAATTATGCCCTTGAAATAAATGGAGCAACTAATGGCATGTCATTTCTTCAATGGACGTACCCAAAGAGGTGTGAAACGAAAATTGGAAAATTGCCGATTGGGCAAGAAGACCATGCTGTGTGTTTGGTGGGACCAGAAAGGCTTGGTGCACCACGAGCTCCTAAAACTTGGTGAAACTGTTAATACTGATTTTTTAGAATTGAATGTCCTAATATCTGGGAGATCCATGATATGAAATCGAAACACTATTCAGATATAAGTAGTACTGCAGTAAGTAAGCAGTACTGGTGATGTCGGGAGAGGTCACTAACAGATGTGAAGGAACTTGTGCTTTGCCAACAACTACCATAAGATTATGTTTCAGAAACTTATAAAACAAAGAACACACAGACTATACAACACACAAAAAAAAAAAAAATCCACTACTGACAATACTAAACGGATACCTCTACCCTTCATCCAGGATCTGTCACAGAAAAAAAAACAACATAATAAAACCTTTTAATAGAGAATTAGTTCACAAGCCACAAAATCAAATAGGCCAGATTTTCAGTAAAATAAAATCCTCAACACCAAAAACAAAAAAGTCACACGTGATATACAGCGTGCCATGCCGAGATTGTGACAGACAATACATAGGTCAGACTTCACAGAGACTTCAAGACCGATTAAACGCACATAAATACACCAAAAACGCATTCACAGCACTGAACAAACATAAAAGAACACAAAAACACGATTTTAATTACGAGGACACCAAAATCTTAGCAATCGAACCTCAACAAAATAAAAGAGAAATTTTAGAGATGATTCACATTCAAATGGCAAACGAAAACACAGTAAATGACAAATTAGACACTAAAAATCTGAGCCGTATTTATATGCCACTATTGAAGCGATCACCGAATTGAAGTAAAAGAACTGACAATCAATGACAACGGACTAAATTCTAGAACTATGACATAAAGATGACAGCACCCACTTGACAACATCAAAACAACAAAGATGACAATTTGTGAGATATTTCGCAATAATTTTTATATATTTGATTAATGTATGCAATTTTTAGATTGTAAAGTCCATTTTAATTGATATTTTACACTGAAGGCGGATTGCCGAAACCTTTGTAAACATTAAACATCAAAATTAAACTTCAACCTAGATACCCAATGAATAAGTCCTTTACATGTAATAAAGAACCAGGTAAAAACTAATTCAGACATATATATATATGCTTGGTCTGGCCGACCCACTCCTAGAGGGCACGAGCCGTCACTGCAACAAACTATAAAAGGCGTCATTCCTTATATGAAAGGTTTATTAGAAAAAATGAGAAGAACTGAAAAAAGTTGAGAACTTTTGAGAAACCAAAAGCTTTTATAAAAGCTAATTTTTCCTTGATAACGACAGAAGATTTCTGGTACAATTTTGGTTAAGAGAACAATAATAGATGATGGATTTGCCCAAACAATAATTCTATAATGTATGTTGTCGAAATTAAAAAATTACTGACTTCACGATTAATGAAGCTCCCAAATAATTTCCTTGCACAAGAGGATATAGATTGAAGCGTGCTGTGCTTTTTTTTTTAAACTCTGGGAAAAATTTTGTTGCTCAGAAAGTTCAACCCTCTTTGACAAATCACTAAGTAGTTTAATAAATATATTTCAAAAGGCCATTTTTAACGTTACAGATAATTAAAAACATTTCCTGAAGAAACTTCGTATAAATTTCATCCCAGAAAAATTCACATTATGATTTTTCATTCGAGAAATCATTCACAAATATCCGATTGTGTCTCGAAACAGCCAAGAAATCATCTTCGAGTGAAGCAATATTTCTTCAGTTATCGGATTTTTCATTGGATTGTTCGGGTAATAAAGTAGATATTTTTATTGAAGACAATTTCGTCGGATGGCGCGGAAGATCAAAATCATATTTTGCGGGTGACATGTGAAAAATTACAGGCGTATGCGAATTTACCTTATTCTTTGGCGGAACAGGGAAAACATGGAAAGTGGCTGGATATACGCTTATCAGATTTGACGTTACTTTGTTGGCGGTTCTGATTCAGTCACCGCTTGAGAATAACGTTCAGTTATGCATAAAGGAAAATATATTTCTAATAAGAAAAATTTCCTTTACGATTTTACTATGATATCATTATATGGGTGGAATTGACCCAACACTTTTTTTGTGCTATATTGTGCTTGAATTGTGATGTTTTTGGTTGTTTGTATAGTAAAAATTTTTGCTAGATATGTGCTGTAAATATTTTCATATATATATCTCAGTTTTTTATAAATTCCCATAATATAGAATAGAAATTTCCCCTAAATTCGGGGATATTTCACGTGAGAGACTTCCTAAAAAAAAACAAGAGTGGATCTTTGATAGATTTGTGTTTCTATTTTTCTTTGTATTATCTTGAGCATTATCAAGAATCATAAAATAGATATATTTGGATTTTCGTTTATATATAAAATAAATTGATGAATTGGATGAAATAAAATTTTTATTGTATAATGTCCACATTCACAAAATAAATAGGTACTCGCACGAAGTTTAAATATTGACAAATCAACTACATCTAAACAGAGTAGACTTATTTACAATGATGGAGAAGTTATATGGAGAACATTGAGTGTAATAATAATCGAGTAGTTATATTGAGAAAATATAGAGTCTTATTTGAAAATAGCACAGTCTGGAAGTTGTGCTTATTTGAGGAAGATCGTAATCAACTTGACTAGATCGAGTAATGTGTGTTGCCTAATTATTCAAGTCAAGGATATCTAGAGTACAGACGACATCTATCAACCAAATACAAAGTTTACAGTGATAGAGTGAATTTATTTCAAACTGTCACCTATCAGAAAACAAAAGGTTTTATGGATAAACTGAGATGTTGAGGTTTGTAATGTGATAAGAAAAACTTTCAGGGAGATGGAAGAGAAAGAATAATTATGATTGAGAACATCCTGGTTCCAGAATCCCATGATGAGTCCAAATGGTACGTAGATATATCTGAAACTCAAAAGGCCTGAGAATTCCAATTATAAAGAGGTGAAATGTCTGATATATTGAGAAATATGTTTGAGTGATAACAAGTATATAAATTACTGTTGGAGATAGATGAAAAATGTAAATCACAAGTGAACTTGGTAGTGAATTGAGGAATTCAGTGTCAACGAAGGGTGGTGATTTGAAAGAAAATAAATATGAAAAAGACAGTTGGAGTTGGTACATAGTTGGAGGTAGAATATTTGAGAATTTGGGAAATATGACTGAAAACAAGAATTGAAAGTTTTGATAATGTAATATGGAGTGTAGTTAAATGGAAAAGTGATGAGATGAGAGAGTCAAAGTTACATCCCCAGGGCGGAGCCCGAGGGACGTATAGACAACTGAGGGAAATATTTTCATATTTCCCGTGATGTAATCAATAGTTTTTTCCGATTGATTAAATTTTTAACGTTGCTATGGGCCATGTTTCTGAGAATCTTGGTTGACTGGTTTCATTTTGACGTCTCGTCAGAAATAAAATTGTTGAAAAAATGTCGAACTACGTAGAAACCAAAATCTCAAATGACCGCATAGAACGAGTCAGAAATGCATTCAGGTTTGTTTAGATTTTTAGATTGATAGTTTTGAAACTCAATTTGGTTTTAAACACTTTTGCAGATATCTTCCTCCCGATGAAATAAGAAGAGCAACGCACGAAGCATTCCTGAGACGTATAAATAAATGTCTAGAAATTAACGGTCAAAACTTTGAGCATCTTCTCTAGTTATAACTGCGAGAGTTTGCCATGGTTCTCCTTATAGAAACTTGAAGTCGGTTTCAAGAAGGGGTGAAAAATCTACAGCATGGTTCAAATAACAAATCCTGAAAATTTCATCTTTTTGGCGTGAAGGGAAAAGAAATAGCTGAAAATTCAAGACGAAAAACAGTTTTTTGTGAATAACTCAAAAAATATCCACTTTAGAGCAAGGATGTGATGCATACACTCACATTATTTTTTAACGTAGATTCAATATCTGCCATAAAAAAATGGGGTTCTAATTTGAAAAAAATGATTTGCACGATTTTGTCATCCCTAACTTTGAAAGCGATTTTTTCACCCCTGTATCATGAATCGCGATTTCGATTCTTAAAGTGGATACATCATCTTACATCTTGAAAAATTCCATAAATGAAAATTTTCCATCCAAAAACCTCGAAGTTATTCTTGTTTCAGCGGAGCTCTATTTTCGATTTTTTTTTCGAATTTTCCCGCTCAGAGAGAATTTTCCAACCAAAACTGAAAAATGTTACATCAAAATAACTTGAAATTTTCTAAGGAATCTATTTCTGCAATAAAAAAATGGTGTTGTAATTTGAAAAACGGAAGTTGACATCATTTCCGGAAAAACCTGCCTTGAAAATATTTTAGATTTCATCAGAATCGTGAAATACTTATAAGTGCTGACTTTCATGAAAATACGTTTAGTAGTTTCCCGTATAAATATGGGTGAGGTTCCTCGTGAGAGACCCTGTATACTGATACATCATGAGTGATGATCCACTTGAGGTAGATAATGCATGTGCGTAGAGCAGGTCGAGTTTTAGGGTAAAAAATTATTGCAATTTTTAACAATGGGAATTATCCAAGTCATCCAGTCTTAAGCTTAGCCGTTGAAGACTCAGAAATAAAGGAAACTAACCGCAGCCATCGGGAATTCTTCGTTAATATTTACTCTTCATTATAAGACGAGATTCAACCATATAGTGTTAATATTCTCATAGAAACGTAGACACAAGAGCAAGGGAACGACCTCCGTTTTCGAATAATACCGCCACGAAACGATGTATTCTTTTCATTTTCCAACAAACTTACGCCATCTAATTTTCAGTTAATCTCCTGAAAACAAGAATTAACGGCGTCATTTACAGGCAGGCTTCAGGCAGACGCGCGAGCGTTTCTGAATTTCAGATATACACCGTGCCTACAAAACTTTGGACATTAACATTATTATACACTTAGCACGTGGTATGAAAGATGATATCTGAACAAGTAGTCATTGGTGAAGTTTCGTTTTCGAAATGAATACCCGTGTCGCCAGAAACACATTTGTGTTTATGATTATTCGGAAAAAAGCCTGGTTCCTCGTCAGAAATTATGCTTTGTGGATTTTTACCCAAACTAACGAAGCTGTTTGTTCGCCAATATCATGGGAAGTTCATATCATGTCACCAATACAATGATACAATCGTCTATTCCTCTATTGATCACTTAACAACCTGATTGTTAGGTGAAACATAAAAAGATTTATGCAGGTTAACTATTTCGAAGTAAAGCATTGCAATTCACTAGCTAATGGGCAGTAGAAAATATTGGACAATATCCTAATGTTAATTTTATTTTTACCAATATGCTCAGTTCTCCGGGAAGTGCTTATAGTCTTTTGAAATATCAGTATAATAATATACGGTGATGGCAAATGAGTGGAACCAGGTAAATATCTCTGGAATTATTTATAGATATCAAAATGAAATTTGGACGATGGATACAGCAGTAAATTGCCTATTTGTTCTTATATTTTTTAACAACTTTTAACTTCCGATTCTACTTGAAGTAATGTCAATTTTAAAATTTGCAATGATACACCTTGTATATTATTTTAGCTTCTGATGGAACATTTAATTACGATTCCAAAAATATTGGGTTGAATAAATAATAAGATTCAGTTTTCCATAAATTTTTTTATTGTTTTCAACAACAATGGTTTCGCCAACACTGTGGCTTTTTCAGGTTTTACATTTTGAATGATAGTTTCACTGAAGTCATTCTGTATTTATGGTTACAAAACTTTTTCGGAATGTCGTCTCTAATAGGGTAATAAATATTGAGGTATATTAGGATTTTTTCAGGAAGATGTTTAACAACGGGGACCGGTCAACATCTGTTTGTTTATTCAAAATAATATTTCGTGAGTCACCTATATCTGTTTATTTCTAGGGCTTCTAAATGTGTTAATCTTGAACTTTTACTTTCTGTATGGAGGATTTCAAAATCTCAATAATTAATAAAAAATATCGAACTCGACATATTTGTTCTCGTAGTAAAATGATTAATCAGAAACTAAAATAATATATAGGGTGTTCTATTGCAAATTATAAAATTAACATTTCTTTCGGTAACAGTGGAACTTCAGATTTGTTGAAAAATATGAAAACAAATAGGCAATCTCCTGCAGTATCTATCTTTCAAATTTCATTTTGAAATCTCATATAATTTCTGAGATATTTACTTGGTTTAACACATTTCCCCATCACTCTATAATGGAATATATTATAATATAAAACCTACAGAAACAACTGTTCCTTCAGAAATAAAGCTGAATAACATTTTGTCATTGCTCCTGATTCAGCAAAATAATTTGACGTTACGTCGACTTAATTTATGCATCGGTATTCGCTTGATCCCCCGATGCAATTAAAATTACATACAAAACGGATTATCCTCTGTGTAGTTATCTATTATTACATGAAAATAAAATTTATATATCAGATGAACCCCTCATCAGTGGGATGTCAGTTATTCTGAGTTTGCAGGCAGAGACCACGTGACCACAAATGGAATAGGTTTAGCTGCAAACGTTTCATCTGAACATAGGTACCTAATTACAGAAATCTCTACTTGTTGATCTGATCTGATAACCAAATTATAATTGAGTTCGTTCCACTACTAGACAATGAGTTATTGTAATTAACATATCAGTTGGAGAGTAGGGATGTTTGTGTTTGAAGAGCTATGCATTCAGAAATGAAATGATATTTCCACATTCCTTAATTTCGCATTCTTGTCGAAATGGTGGAGGTGCCAGTTACATCACTTTTGGGAACAACGTGCATGGTTTTGGACGGCTGTCTGTTTTGGAAAATGGTATGAAACGATAGATATATGTGATAGGTGGGTTTTTTAAAAGAAGGTAATCTGAGCATCAAACAGAACTTAAGGAAGGCTATGAGTAGATATTTTTGGCGCTCTTGTTCACCTGAACAGAGTGCTTATCAATTTGCCCAAATGTCTGTGACTATCGAATTTTTGGGCAAAAGTGGTACCAATGTTTGGACCTACTGATGAATAATCCGTGGTCAAAATCGATTCTGTCCGTCCGTCCGTCCGTTCCGTGAACACGATAACTCTCGAACGGATGAAGTTAGAGAGTTGAAACTTTCAGAATAGGTTGAGATTCATTCATTTCATTCATTCATCACGGTGTTTGTATTTATATAACATTGTTCTACAGTACCGGAAAAGACTTAAAAGCAAGAGCGCAAAAACTCCTGCTTTTCTGAATTTTGATATTCATTCATCTGTGCTAAATTGTTGCAGAATTATGAATGCAATTGAAATCGACCTCGACAACCTAGGGTTATAAGTTTTCAAATTTGGTTTTATGTATTGAGATTTATTTTCTATTTCCGAAACTGTTTCATTATAAGAATAAAAACTAAATGTAAAAAGTACAGATAGTATTTTCATATTAAATAACATGATGTTTACTAATCATCATTTGTAGAAGTACAAATAATACATCCGCTAGTTTATTTTAGGAACTTCTGTGACTTCCTCATATAAATGAAAAGATTCCTATATCTTCTCGGGAATGAACTTTTTCAATATATAAGATATTAATACCCTCTATAAATTTTTGTTGACATCCAGTAAATATGGAGTATTAAAAAATTTTCAAAATTTCGTAAAAATCTTCTAGCTCAACGATTTTGATGAAATTTTGGGAACCATTTCAACTGAATCTCATTTCAACATTTTACAAGATACAACTTCATCAGATAGACATGCTAGGAATTATAAAGTAATACAAATTTCAGATGCTTCTACCCCCAATAACGAAATTGACCGAGCTATTTGGACAATTTAGCTATTCAGAAAATTTGAAGAATTAAGCACATCCTTCTCCAGATCGAACAGGACGGCTGGGGCAAAGATTTTTATAAGGAAGTCGAACCCAATCAATCGAGACTATTTTCGGATTCATATTCGAAAATTACAGACATTTGGCACAACGATAGTACGCTGTTCTACTAGGTTAATGAACCAGAACAAGCACGCAAATACTGTTACATATATCTCCATTGATTTATTAACTTTGGATTATTATTATTGATCACATGTAAGATGCGAATATAATTATCATCTGATGATTCATTATCGCTAAGAGACTGTGCAAGAAAATAACATCTCTAGATATTTTCCAGTGACTGACTTCATTTTCATTTTTATTCAAAATATCAATATTTCTAATAAAGCAAAACTCGTATTGCGTTCCATTCGATGAATTAATCACATTTCAACAGTTTTCAACTTTAAAAACAGTTGTGAGCTGAAGAAATTATCTAAAATCAAATTCGTTTCATAACAGCCACCCATGTCGACGGTATTGCGGATGTTTAAGAATATGCCCCCATTTCACTGATTGCATCTCGAAAATTCATCCATTTGCATTAAACGTTCTGATTCTAACTCGAATAAATTACAGCGATTTGGGAAAGTTTACGGAATGTCACAAAACAACACTACATAAACTTAATGTTGAACTGGTTAGTTAATATTAACGTTTATTCAAATGTCAGGAATTAAGATATTAGTTCTACTTGGCTGAGATTAGTCAAGGTTGACGCAGAGAGGGGTTGAGGACCTGCTCTGGAAGTTTTGAGAGGTGTACGTTAAGCCCTCTGTGACGCTCCCTCTGAGACAATTTGGGTAGATCCCCTAATACCTAGTGGGTCTCAAAGCGTGAACTTAGTAGGCCATTTCAAAAGTCATAACGGTAATCTGTCGTGGAAGATAACAGTGATCTCTATTTACAACCTCATTTATCTGCGCAAAGTATTAGAATCGAAGAAAAAATCAAGTCAGATTTATGTTCTTCCAGAATTTAATACACATTGTTTCAATTAAGCATTTCGTAATTCAGCAGGTTATGATTCAGTGATTCTGATAAGGAATTTGTGCAATATTCATTTGTTATCAAAAATTATTTTTTATTTCATCCCTATCAGCTTTTTATCCACCAATTTGAACATCCGAAACTTATTCCCACCTTTGCGCCTACAACAACAGTCATGCACGCCCTTGCCGTTCATTGTTAAACATTGACGTTCGACGTTAAATATTCATAGATTCATCCCTCGAATTGCATCCGGCGAAATCGTCGGGTAAAGATATGTAGGACAGGTTGTTTTCGATGCGGTATATTGGGAGGCAATAGCAGTGAATCAGGGCGAACGCAGATTGGCGAATGCCCCGGTCTGACACTGATGGGACGCGGATTTGCGATCCGCGGTTTTTGCGGTATAAACGCGTACTTTACGAGTGGACGAGGTCGACCGACGGATTGTGGAATGCATCCCGCGAAGGTTGGATACAGCACGTCTGGCGGTGGAGAAGTCAATATACTCATTGTTATTTTTCGGGAAAAGCGAAAAATTGAGATTTGCCTATATCTACGTACAAGATGATCTGAATGTACTCAAATTCAGTAGTAGGACATCGAATGGAACATATATTTAAGATAAAACACACTCTTGATTTATCCTCTAAGGGTTTTATTTAAAACATCACCAACTCGTAAAAAAGTTCACATCCTAAATTAGGGGGGTATCATGCGCATAGCATATTCATTACAGATATCTCCCCCTTGAAAAAAAAATTTAAACACACATATGGACATGTATACATACCAAAATAATCCTCAAGTAACAATGTGAAATTATACCTATACACTATCTACATATTATTATATCTTATAATTTAATAATTATACTACTTATCACAAAAATTTATTTTTACGTCATAACGTTCTATCGGTTTCACAACTCTCTTCGGTTTTGAAATAATATTCGAACTTGTTTCCAAAGAGCAATTGCTATGCACAAGATTATCCTTGGTAAATTCACCACTATCATTAGAATCAGGCACATTTCGCATACTAATTTCTGTTATAGAATTATTCTCTGAATTTGATATGATATCAGATATAAAAGTTTCCAATTGAAATGTTTTTCTAATTTGGTTCGCGTGACGTTTCCAAGTCAGTTTCAATTCAGGTACTTCTATAAAATAGGTACATCTCCCTATTTTCTTATGAATAATACCTTTAATCCAACATATATTTGGTCTATTCCTGTAATCTCTTATTAATACTACTTCACCTACGGAATACTTTACATTTCTCTTCCCTTTATAATAAATTATTTGCTTAGCATGATACCTAGCAACCCATCCCCCCTTTCCCAAGCTTGTTGCTTGTAGGCAACAGACCTCCGCCTACAGCGTCGGTCTGTTTCCAAGCAACAAGCTTTCGAAATCTGTCATAGAATTTTTTCGAACAATTATCAATGTCCTTGGGTTATTACTACTGAAAATAAATTTCAATATTCTCAGCAATACTATGCTGGAAAATCAGTAACCATGGAATTCAGTATGATTTGCGGCTGAAATAATGATTTGGATGAAAGATTATGTGACCGAAGAGCAATAAAAATGTGTTTAAATCATCAATATTTCCGTTTGAAGCCCCAAACAGGAATATGGTGCAAAAACAAGTATGTCTCAACAATTTTATGGAAACTTTTGGTGTAATCTTGAAAATAATCCAGTGGTGGCTTAGCCCAACTAGGAACATGAAATCGCTCATAATTTTGAAACGATACAGAATTGGAAAAAGTGATGTAGGAATAAAGTCTTTCTTTTGGCTTCAAGAATCAGTAATTAAAATTGATGTAGTCGTCAAAGACTCACCCTGTATAATTAATACTTCAATGAAAATTACTTATTCGGGTATCCGTTAATTCAGTTGGATAACCCAATCGATTGAGATTATTATCAATCAGTTTCTTGTTTTTTTAAGACAAATTTTCTCAAAAATAATAAAATATGTCTACCAGATCGGAAGATATCAACCTAAATGTTGGTACGGAAGATTTCAATGACATACAAAGCAGAAAGCTTCCAAGGTTCCAATTATTGCTTTCTTAAAAAACTTATATTCTCCTAAAAATATTCCTGTATGAAAAAAATTTCAACCTTGATTATCTTACTTCTTGATCCTACTCTTTCAGAGACTGCGGAACCGAATGCATTATTCAGAAACGCAAAAAAAACATCCAAACCCAATATTGCACAAAAACTCTATTTCAATTCCTCCTTCAACGATCATTTGTAAGTCCGAGAAACTTTTCCAACAACACATCCCGATAGTTTGGCGTCTTAAAAACCCTATTCCCATTCCGCAGTTTTCTCTAACAGCAAAGGAGGAAACTGGTTCGTCGCCACTCATCGATTTTCTATCCGAAGGAGAACGACAATAATGAGATTCATTCCTCGTCTGTCTATAACTCATCTCGAAATATGACGAACCGATGATAAGATGACGTCACTGCGGTCCATTCCGCAGTATCGATTTGATGATCTGCTGCCTGTCTATCTTGAAGCTGCTGGGAATCCGATCTTGGGGAATCGCCTTGAGTGGCACGTTGTCTGTCCTGCTTTCCTGGTAGACGGCTGTCAGGAGAGATGGATGGACGTCACTGTTGACGAGATGCGACAGGAATGATAATGTCCGTTGGAGTGTGTGCAAGATCGGGGAATCCCAGCAAAAAATTTACAACTAATAATTACTTCATTATACATTGTCGTGATATATAACGTTATTTTATTTTGGAAACTAATTCTAGTTGATGATTATTTGGGCTATATCCACCGTCTCTTATTGTTTTTCTTTGATATACAAAGTCTGTAAATTAAGAAATGAGACTGCCAAAGTTGCGTGGCAAAGTGGGGCGGTGGAGGAACATGTAATCCATCTTCAGTACGAGTTTGACCTCGCTCGAGTCATTTGGCTGTGCGTAGCGAATGTTTTTGTGAAACAGTTTTTTCTATTGTGTTCTAAAAATGAATGACATCAATGTTGAGCAACGGTGTGCTATAAGGTTTTGCTTCTGACTTGGGTAAAATGCAACGGAAACTCTTCTAAAACTCCAGCAGGCCTACGGACATAGTGTTTCGTCATAGGCCCAGGTTTTTCGGCGGTTTAAAGCTTTTCCAGAAGGAGGAGAGTCGATTGAAGATGAACCACGTAGCGGAGGGTTTTCATCACAAGAATCGATGAAAATGTCGACAGAATCCGGAATCTTGTACTTTCAGATCGTCGGTTAAAAGTTAGAATGATAGAGGAAGAGTTAAATTTGACTTACACCACCGTTCATCAAATTTTGACCTATGAATTGGGGTTGAGAAAAATCTGCGCAAAAATGGTTCCATAAAAACCATTTAAATATAGGAATTTTTAGCCAGTAAAAACATTCCTGTGGCTCCTCAGCCTCCTAATTCGCCCCACTTGAGTCCTTGTGACATTTTTCTCTTCCCAAAGTTGAAAAATTACCTCAAGGGAAATCATTTTGAGATAGTCAAAAAAATTCAAACGGCTGTAACCAACCAGCTGAAGGTTATTTCATTATCGGAGTTCCACCAACGCGAAAAAAAAGTGGAAGAAACGCCTCTAGCGCTGTGTGGTCACAGATGGAAGTTATTTTGAAGGTGATATTATTGAAATATAATTATTTTTGTATAAAAAGTTTAAAAAAAAATCAGTCTCATCTTAATTTACAGATCTCGTATATACAAGGTGAGTCTTTGAGCACTGCGTTAATTTCAACCATAGGTTCTTGAGATCAAAATAAAACTTTTTTCCTACAATATTTTTCCAAATTCAGCCTCGTTCAAAAGATTGTTGTGTAGAAATTTCATGAAAAAACTACATTATCACCTGTAATATTCAAACAACAATATCAATGGAAATGATCTCTTGTAGAAGGTTTTTGATATCAGTCATGCATATTTTAGCATCAATAGATGTATTCCATTTCTTGTGGGTTTCTCTTTACTACTGTACAAATTGGTTAGATTGCATGAAAACAAATATCACTTGAACTAAGGGTCCGTATCTTGTACTTCCTAGAATCATTATTCTTTTTTGCAGATAAAATCATTCTTCATCGTAGTGTTGTGTATACAAAAAAAGCTTGAATTTATTTTAATTAAATTTCTTCTAGAGTGGTCTTCCATTAATAAAAACAGAGGTTTCTTCAAGTTGCCTTTATCGAATCTGAAAATGAAAAGACAGAAGTCCAAAAAAGAACTGCATACAAAATATAGGTATCAATGTATTTGAAATTTATAACCTATTTCCGGAAAGAATCGGAAATATCATGAATAGCCCTAAAACCATCATGAAAATATAAATGGGATAATTATTTATGATATGAGGTAATCTTTCTTCTGTATATCTACATTGACAACTTGCGCTTGGGAAGGAGTTCCATCTGAATAGTATGCTATTGGTACGGCCATGACCTGTGCTCAAACGATTAAGAACTGTCCAAATATTTCTTAAAAGATCAAAACCAGGAATTTTTTCAGATGGATCATAAATGAGATCTTAATTGAATATTTCATAACAGTTCCACTCAAATTACTGATAAACGTTAACTGGCAATAAATGAGCATATGAAATATATAAAGAATTTTTTTAATGTTGGAATGTCACAACCAAGATATATTCGAATGAGTTTTCGACACGCTGTGTATAGATATAGGTAGGTGTCGACTAATTATTGTCCAAAATGTTCTATGGCAGTAAAAATGACATTGATCCTTACGAATTCATTTGGGTTTAATTATATTCGAGAATGCTGCTTATCTTGCTTATTGTCAGGTTTTCGACAAATACGCAAATTATACATCCTTGGATTCTCCATACTTGATGGGGCGCAAGTGGATTATTTAGCATAAATTATCAGGTCAGTCAGGTACCATGTGCCTCGCCTTATTTATCACATTGCGGTCGTGTACCTGACTAAATAAAAACCCATTTCTCAATCATATTTTAGTGATTTTATTGTTTCGTTCAGATGTAAAGTGGGATAGTTGATTGTGTGTGGAATATAAAGTCACTTATTTATCGCATGGCAATTCATAAGATGCATTTAATATGCGACTGCGTGGTATCGCATCTCTTGGACTCTTCAATAGCCAGATACGGAGTTAGATGTAGCCGAATTATGGGATTATTTTTTCAATTTAAGCTACGCTTACCGTTAAATCGATTCTAACTAAAACAAAATCTCCTCGATGATAAGACATTGAACGCATAGGTTTTGATTGGTCAAATTAAGTCCAGAAGATTATTGATAACATATTTGTATTGAAAAAAAAACTGTTCTATTCAATAATCTTGAATAGTTGAGGTCCTCACTTGATGGAAATCCGTTTTCATTCAATTTGAATGTGATTAAATAAAACTTATTCAATAAAATTTCCACATTTATTGTGTTTCAACAATATTGTAACACAACATTAAGCAACAATTGTTTCGCCAAATTCTTGGCTTCTTCAGACGAGTTTGATGTTAAACTACTCTAAAAAAAATTGAGTCTTCCTTATATATTCCACAAGATGGAAGAGCGGGGAACGGTATTCTAAATGCTTCAGGGATTTTTCATGGCATGTTTATCAATGGTGATCTGTTGACATCTGTTTGGTCATTAAGTAAGATATTTTGCCTGTTAAATCTGTTAATTTCCATTGCTTCTAGAATATTAAGATGTCTGCTTTTGTTTTCTATGTGCAAAATTTCGTAGTTTGAATCTAATATATGTCCTTCGTCCAATAATGGTTCGCATAAGTTGAGTTCTGATTTTTATTCCGGAAACTACTCAAATGTCAAATTTTTCATTAATTACCTGGAACAAACGATAGGAAAAAGTAAATATTTTGGATATTTCAATTATTGGTACCACTATGTAGATGAAATTTTATGTTTATTCATAGGAACAATTAGACAGTAGACCATGTTTTTAGATTTCATCAGTAAACTTTCACGTCATATAAATTTTACGTATGAAGAAAAAAAAATGGCAAAATAAATTTTTTAGATTTAACAATATCAAAAATCAATAGTAAACACGATTTTGCAATTTATCGCAAACCAATCTACACCGACATAACGATCCATTCAAAGTCACATCATCCATATCCACAAAAACTAGCAGCATTCAATAGCACGGTACATAGACTAATCAAAACGCCTATGAAGAAACAGAATTTTAAGTGTGAGCTCAATCCCATAAAACAAATCAATTAATAATGGTTTCAAACCTGACATTGCGGACCAAATATTGAATAAATTCTTATTAAATCAAGCTTTAACATTAATATACCCCAAAAACGAAAAAATAGAACAGAATAGATATATAATACTAAATTATATAGGTAAAAAATGAATAGAAGTAGCAAATTTTCTAAAAACAAAAATAATTTCAATATAGCATTTAAAACCAATAATACTAAGTAATTTACTCAAAAATAATAAAGACAAATTAGATATAAACAAAAACTCAGGAGTATATAAGTCGAATTGTGGTTCATGCCAGAAAGTATATATTGGACAAACAGGAAGGAAATTCGAGAAGAGGATTGAGGAACATTTGAGTGGTTTCCTGAATAAAAAACAGAACTCAACTTATGCGAACCATCTTTTAGACGAAGGACATATGTTTGGTTCAAACGACAAAAAAACAAAAGCAGAAGACTTAATATTCTAGAAGCAATTAAAATTAACAGACAAAACAGGCAAAATATCTTACTTAATGACCAAACGGATGTCAACAGATCACCATTTCTAAACATGCCATAAAAAATCCCAGAAGCATTTAGAATACTGTTCCCCCCTTTTCCATCTTGTGAAATATATAAGTAAGACTCAATTTTTTTGGAGTAGTTTAACATCGAACTCGCCTGAAGAAGCTAAGAATTTGGCGAAACTATTTTTGCATAATGTAGTGTAACAATATTATTGAAACACAATAAATGTGGAAATTTCATTTCTTTATTATTTATTTTTAATATTTTTTTTTCAACAGAAACAAGGAATTTATTATGACACACTCAGGATTGCTCCGAAATATGTACAAGTGGGGAGTGATAAATAAAACATTGGTTAGTGAACTGTAGAGTAAGAGCAGCCTCTTAGAATTCATATTGTCACGATCAATTCTCATATAAAACACTTAATATACCACAATGGTTTTGGAAAGAAAACTCATCTATTTTGTTTCAACATTTAGGCTGGTTGTATGAAGACCAACTATAAAGGAATTGATAGTTTGATAACTAATATTAAAATGAAAGTGAACGAATATGCAAATATTCATCTCAAATAAACTACAATCAAGTCCAAGGTTTTTATTCACTTTTCTTTGAATCCCGAGTTTCTTCGCCTGAACTTCTAACAAGAAAGCCTTACTTCTTACCAAAATTGGTGATCTACATAAAAAATGACAATGTTAAAGTCTTTCGAACCATCACAGCCAAAGTTTTTCGATGGATTTCTATTCAACCAAAAAATGTATATTAAAATAAAATTACATTTGTTAAATTTGCGAACGAATATCTTATGATTCTAAGGAATAATTATAAACAAAATTCAACACATTCTCTTTAGATGTGTATCATTTACCATTTTCAGAAATACATGCAAAAAATCCATTCTTAAGATCACGTTATATAAAAAATGTGGGAAAGAACTGACGTGATAAATAAAAAATGGAGAAAACACTGAATTTAGGTCAGGTTACTTTCAAGCTCTTGTTGAACTACTAGCGAATAGATTCCAAACTGTTATAATATATATAATATATTATAGAATATATAATATCATAACTGTTGTCACAATCGACAACAGTTTTGCCGAATGTTGAGAAATAACAAATATTTGATAAATCTATAAGCCTATTCGTATTCCTTAGTCAAGCAAGAGCGTCAAAAATGATATATTGGGACAATCAATCAAAATATTCACAAAGTTTTAAATTCAGAATTTCTAGCGAGTTATTATTTCAACTCCGGAATATCATAGTATTATAAAAGTTTGACGGAAAAAAGAAATCAATTTATTCATATGATACAACTGCATTCTGAAAAAAAACTTTAGGAATAGTAATCGAAAAAACTCATTTTTGTTTTTTCAAAAGTGGATTTCTTGTTTTTTCAAAACTTTTTGGCTGATTTGCCAGAAGATATTGATTATTCAAACCAACCTCCGAAATTATTTTACTTAATATGTATCCTTTCATAGGAAAAATAGGCACATAATGCTCCTATTTACAGCTTATATTAATGATTATACTACTTGATATTTTTTCAATAATGTCGCTATAATATAGTTCTCTTTATTCATGAATGTGTGAAAATATTGTTTTTAATTGGTTGGGATCATTAACATTTTTCATTATAAACAAAAGAGATTGATTTCTTCATTTTCTTCAAAATAATCTTATCAGATGGTCCCATTGTTTTTCTTCGCGATTTTCGTCGCAAATTCAGTCTGTTTGATTGTGAGAGGAAACGATCTGGCTGGAACCACCCCTGCATGGTTGTCCTCCTTAATACCGAACCTGGTTTGATCAACTGATCGAGTTGCTGGTTCAAATAAACCGTATATTTTAAGATTGATGCTTAATTTATCGGGCAGTAAAGACTCTTATTTACGAACCTGAATCCTCTGATATTGCATATATCCATTTCTTCAAACGAAAATCTTTTGTACAGGTATAGTCGGAAATTTACTGATATATCACTTTACACGCATTCGCTGGCATTATTTTAATTCCAAGAGATAATCCGTTGTTTATGAAATTGAGAGATCTGACGTTGCTTATCCCACGGTTTTCCTGAATTGAAAATTATGTTCTGGGTTTCAACCACGCATAGAATTGTGATTAGGTAATGTTGATGCTACATCGGCCTTTATTTCGAGGTGATATTCTCATTTGCTACGATTGTTATGTGCTTGGAATAAGTTGGGGATGATAGTAGTCGCAATAAAGATATATATCGCTGAAAGATATAGATTTCAGCAAGTAAAACTCTTGTTTTGTGATTAGGAGATTCTCTTTTTCTTCTCTTGAATTCGTAAGAATTCAAGATGTGCTCGATCTTCATGTATATATATATATCGGTTTATAACGCTCTTCGACGTCTTCCGATTTCCCTTTTCCATCCTTCTCGGTCATTCCATAGGTCATCCACAAGCTCTCTCTCTCTCTCTCTAATCTCTTTGTCTATTTCTTCTCTCCAAGTCTTTCTCGGTCTGCCCCGTTTTCTTCGGGCTTCCGGTTGCCAGATCAGTGTTTGTTTTGGGAGTCTTTGTGGAGGCATTCTCTGTACATGTCCATACCATATCAATTGTTTATTTCGAATGTCGTCTATAATTGTGTGTGTGACACCCATGATTTCCCTAAAGCGTTCATTGGTTATTCTTTCTCTTCTGGAGATTCCGGCTGTCCATTTCTGTCGCTTTCAAGGTTTTCTCGGCTCTTTCTTTAATTGGCCATACTTCTGAGCCATATGTTAGTATGCTCTTAACAATTGTATGATATATTCTTTTTTTTGTTCTCTTTTTCCAATATTCCGTCTTGTGTAATTGTGACACCTAGATATCTGTAGGCCTCTGTTTTTCTGATTATGGTATTTTCCAGTTGCATGTCTCTTTGATTCCCTCCTATACATATGTATTTGCTCTTTTCAATGTTGATTTCCATTCCCCAGAGTTTATATTCATCTAACAGCTTTCTTGTAATGTAATTTACGTCTTCATTATCTTGGGATATGATAACTTGATCGTCCGCAAAAGATAATGTGTACAGTATTAGCTCGTTAAGAGGTATGCCCATATTTTCACATTTCCTTTTCCACTGCTTCAGAACATTTTCCAGGTATATTTCGAGCAGAGTAGGAGATATACAACACCCTTGTTTCAATCCTTTAGTTGCTTGTATTCCCCGTGATAGTGTGTTTCTCGTTTTAACTTTTATTATTTGTTTATCATATAGGGTTCTGACTGCTCTTACGAGTTCGACATTTATATTCATATTTTCGAGAGATTGCCAGAGTTTGGTTAGGGGAACATTATCATAAGCTTTTTGCAGGACTACGAATAACACGTGAACTTCTTGATTTCTAGTCATTTTCTTCTCTATCACTTGTATTAATGTGAATATATGACCTATTGTTGATGTTCTCGCGCGAAATCCAGCTTGGTTTTCATTCAAAGTATTTTCTCTTCTTAATATATTGCTGGGTTCAGCCTTTCATTTCGTCATCTCAATACCCATCTTGAGCAATTCAGCATATTTTCAATATCACACCTCTTTCCAATGATGAAGTAATCAATGTTTCAGGACAGGTCACTCAAACGTGGAGGAAATTTCTCGATCGATCTGTCCCCCAGAAGACGGACAATTCTATGCGGACTGCCTTGTTGCATCTCACTCAGATAGCCCGCATAGGCGACAATGCAGAGAAGAAGAGAGACAGGCAGAATCCTCGACAGAGGCATCCCTGCACCTGTCAGTCAGTCAATCAACTGGGCCCTCCCTCGTCAGGCCACTTGTATCGATTTGTCTCTCACTCTTTCTGCCTCCTTGCCCCCGCTCTCCTTGTTCAGACATCTGGATTTAACAAGATAATTCCCATTCCGACCCCGTATATTCAGAACGCTCCTAGTTTCGTTCAGTTTTCCTCATAACTATGGACGTTCCTATTTGCACTATCTATCGAATGAGGAGGGATGGGAAAACTGCATGATTGGAGTACAGGCACGGTCAGTTTCGAACCATCGATGTCGAGAATTCTTTGCTTGGGTGGAGAACCCAAATTATATAGAATATATTTATAACCCCATTCATGGTGGCATTCGAAAAAATTTTTCATCTATAAATCTAAAAAAATAATGATTAAGGACATGATTGAAAGCAGTAAAGAAAATAGAAAAGATTCGAATAAAACCCCAGACAAATTGAAAAGTAATGAAAATTTGCAACGTAATATATATCTATAAATATAGAATGCACTTTAGCAAAACTCTCATTCAAGAGTAACACCTTAGGAAGCCACAGTGTTCGGCAAAACAATTATTGAGAAAAACAATAAAATCTGTGTACATTTCAAATTTATTATTCATTTAAAAATGAATTTATATCAGATAGGCACCGATAAAATTGAATAGACATATGATGTCCTCAATCATGGCTATTCTTTTGATAGAATATCTATAGTCTCGACATCTTTAGCCAAAAAATGAATTCAAATATAGAAATTACCTTATAGGTGAAATAAACCAAATTACAATGTTTTTCAGCAAATCACAGAAACAAACTCTAACACTGTATGTTCGGGATATTGTTTGACACGAAAAATTTCAATGAAAAATACCATTTAAGATTGAAAAGGAACCTTCAATTTATTTTTATATAATTCAATAATAATTTCTACAAAATAACTTACATCTATACAAAGTAATACATGAGTTGATTTTTCAGAATCACTATAGTAGTGTTTGTCATTCATAAAATTCAAAATAAACTTATTCTTATTTTGCAGTTCATTTAGAACTTCAATCGAATGTGTTTTTTTTTGCTTTTGGTAGAATTTCGTTATCATACTGTCTCTTCCTCTTCGTATTTGCTCCGTCTGTATATGCAAGTGGTGAAATTGTGGACACATAATTTCGATGCCTAAAAATTCGAGTCACATTCGGTGTGGGGCCATATAGTTCCTGGATATACCCATGGACCACTTTTGAATCGGCAATTTTTTGATATATAAGATCCAAGAGTTGCTTTGTTACCACAGCCTTCGCTGATTTAAGTACAAAATTCTCATTGCTCTTCGATTTTTCAGAGGTTTTATTCGAATCTGTTCGATATTCTTCATTGCTTTTAACGAAATCCTTAATCATTGCTTTTTTAGTCTTTATATATATATATATATATATCTCACCAGGTCTTTTGTTTGGATACGAAAAGAATTTCTAGATAGAAGTATTTTAGCAATTCTTCTAATTCCATTTTTATATCTGATGTATAAATGTATCCTCTCTTTCAAATGTAAATCAATGAAATTCAGTATCTTCGATGGAGAGTAAAATTTATGTTTGAGCTTACAACTGCTCTCTCACTTTGACTGAGAATAACTGAGACTTTCACCACAAACCTCATTATAAATATACATGTAGGTACGTGTTAGGTATATACTCGTATACCTGCTGTTTGTACTTATTAGGTATATACTCGTATACCTGCTGTTTGTACTTATTAGGTATATACTTGTATACCTGCAGCAGATACAATTAGTCACTTCCGTCTTATGACACGACCGATTTCGGTTATGAAACCATTGAAAACTCATTAAACGTAGGTTTACCGCAAGGTAATAACTCAGGAACGGAAATCATAATCAAGAAAGCGAATACTACATAATTAGAGTAGGTAAACTTAATTATCAAAGTTTTGACTAATAGGTGTATATGGTAAAGAAAGGTCACATCATCTAACTTAGGTACAAGGATCCCACCACAAACTGAAAGACACTTCCGATTTATATATGAAGTTACAAAGAAATAAAATAACGAGTTTCACTTACATCAATTTGAATGAGACCGGAGTTTGAAGATCCTTATTGAAGATATTCCCTCGGAAAATACAGAAGAAGAAATCGAAAAAAGAAACACAATTCAGGTTCAGGTAACTCAGCCCTAATCGTCAAGAGGGTGAATGGGAGAAAATACACCCTTTTTCAAATGACTCTCAATGAAATAGAGAAGCAATACAAGTCTCCATATAATATTACGAGTATCTTTGGTCTAAAAGTAAATATTGAGCATCTCAAACTAAAACACAAGCGATGCAATACTACAGGTGCCAAGAATTCGGACATCTTCAAATCAACTGTGATGCAATATCAAGTGCATGAAATTTGTCTAGTGAGACCGAAAAGGTTGACATTCTGATGTGGTATACTCTAAAACTGGCTTAGACGAATAGCATAAATCGTAAACACATAAATCATCACCAGGAGTATCACCGCTTCGCAACTTTCATATAATTTTTTCCACATTTTTTTCTGGGATCATTCCTTATTTCACTAAATTATATGCTAACTTTGAAGTTCTCTCTCTTCTCACAGATTACTTTAACCTAAGATCCAGGATTATCTGTCGAGCTGATATTGTTTGAAACAATCAACTTCATTCAATAAGTTAATTCAAAATGTTTTAAAATGTAATACCAGGAAATTTTTGTCACAAATCGCAATCTTCAGTATTTCTGAAGCAACACCATCAAACAAATTAGACAGAATGCGCAACGAGATTGTCGGTTCGACCAGTTGGTACATCATTTTTCCCGAAAGCCCAACTTGGATCCGTAATGCGGAAAAACTTAGGTGAATATTTAATTTATCGTTAGAGCCCAGTGAAAACTTCTGTCAGCATCTTGTTATCTCGTTAATATTTCAGTGGAAGGGTCAGTAAGTTAAAGGCGGAAGACTAGAGCGCGAACATAAACCGAGGGTGAGAAAGAGAGGATTTTCTCCCTTTTCGAAGATTAACCCACCAATTTAATCTGCACTGAATTAAATATCAGTCCACAACACATACACACAAGGAAGGTTTGGTTTGGAGGGGAGTTGTTCGTTCGTATTTAGTCAAAATTTTGAATTCCTTGGGATATGAATGAAAGCGAAATTATTAATCTTTCAGGTTTTCTGAAAAAACATCGCTTAGGGAAACATAACAAAATTTATGAGCTAATTGGTGTATAAGAATAGGAGTGAGTCCTCAAAAGAAGGTTCGCACACTAAAAAATATATTACTTACTAAAAACAAATTCGCATAGATTAATTAATTGAAAAGTCGAGAAAAGTACTGACATTACATCGACTTTACTATTTTGCGAGTTACTTCCGTAAGTGATCTTAAGATTTAACACTGAAAAAGTTATGTTAAAAACAACTAAAAGATTTCGTCTTCAAAATAACTTCATATCGGGTGTCCCAATTTGAATGGCCTATCAATTTATTATGGAATGTATTCATGCGAAATATTTCAAACTTTTTGGGTCAATATTCGGGTATCTAAAATACATTCTGAAATACTGTCAAATTTCCAGTGTTGTCATATATGCAAATTTGCTAGCAGCTTTGATATTTCAATTGGGACACCCAGTATCTCTATTTTTAATTATTCTCTAACGGAAACTCTAATTGGTCTTCTTCACTTCACCTAATCTATCTATAATGGTTTCTGAGTTATAAATTATTTAAAAAAATTTTAAATCAAATTTGAGAGTTAAGAAAATGGCTATATTTCGCTCAATATTCGAGATTTCAGTTCGAAATTTGGCATGATCTTATATCAAAGTTTAATTCGAGACACCGTTTTTGGATCTTAGTAGTCAGTTATACAGAGTGGTAAAAAAATTACCATTTGTCAACTCACAAAATTGTATAAAACTTTGATGTTTCAAATTGATACCTAGTATATCTTTTCATTTTCTAAATGAGAACCAACCCTATCTACAATTTTTTTATTCATTTCCTTATACCATTCTCGTTTGGATCATTACACAGGCCTACAAAAAAAAAATTTTTTTTGCTGCCTAGAATTTTTGATCTTAACAAATCTTATCTTGGATATTTTGGTGTTAAGCTTGGTGATCAGGATAAAACCTGGGCACCACATATTGTCTGTAAAACTTGTACAGAGCATTTACAACAGTGGACTACCGGGAAAAGGAAAAGTCTGAAATTCGGAGTACCAATGGTTTGGAGAGAACCAAATAATCACTTCGATGACTATTATTTCTGCCTAGTAAATATTACTGGAATCAATCGAAATAACCGTAACAAGTGGACTTATGCAGATTTAGCCTCTGCAAGACACCCTATCCCCCACTCAGAAGAAGTGCCAATTCCAACTTTTCAGCAGCTACCAGAACTCTGTGAGGACACATGTCTCTCTGATCAGAATTCTGACACTACTGAAGGTGACAGTGGTTTTGAAACGATGTCATCAATTCCCCAATGTTCCAGCCAAGATGAGTTAAATGACCTCACTATAGATTTCAACTTATCGAAAGAAGCTTCTGAAGGGGAAAGATCTACTACCTTTTTTCTCTGAAGAACAAAATCTTATATTTTGCCATGCTATTAGAGAACTCCGGGAAAAATGGGTCTTCCTGAATATTATATTTGATTGGCGCCTATTTATTGACAGCTCAAAGCGATGTTTAAAAAGTGTTCTTCTACATAATGGGAACAATTATGGCTCAATACCAATTGCTCACTCAACGAAAATGAAAGAGCAATATGACAACATAGCTTTGGTTTTGGAAAAAACAAAGTATCATGAACACCAATGGGCGATTTGTGTAGACTTAAAAATGGTAAACTTTCTCCTTGGACAGCAAAGTGGCCACACCAAGTATCCTTGTTTCTTGTGCCTCTGGGATAGCAGAGCCAAAACGCAACACTGGGTTAGAAAAGAGTGTCTTAGAAGAGAAAACATGGATGTTGGGGGAAAGAATATCATCAATGATCCTTTAGTTCCGCGAGAGAAAATCATGTTTCCACCCCTGCATATCAAGCTGGGTCTAATGAAGCAATTTGTAAAGGCTCTTGATAAGAATGGATCATGCTTTGCATATATAGGGGAAAAATGCCTCAGCTGAGTAAGGAAGAAATTAAAGCAGGAATATTTGATGGCCCAAAAATATGACAGCTGATTAAAGACCCTGACTTCATAAATTCAATGATTGAGATTGAACAAAATGCCTGGAATCCATTTGTTTCAGTTGTCCAAAATTTCCTGGGTAAACACAAAGCTGAAAACTATGTTGAATTAGTCAATGAGATGCTGAATAATTTCAGATTACTTGGGTGTAACATGAGCACTATTTACTTAGCCACTTAGACCGTTTTCTTGATAATTTAGGCGACATTAGTGAGGAGCCAGGTTAAAGATTTCGCAAAGATATCAAATGTATGGAGGATCGCTATCAAGGAAGATAGAATACTCACATGATGGCAGATTACTGCTGGTCTTTAAAACGGGATTGTTCTAAAATACATTCAAGAATGTCACGCAAAAGAAGTTTCCGAGATGTTTAGTGAGTAATTGGTTTAAATGATGACTTTTTCTGTATGCTATAGTATATAATGAATAATATATGTAATAAAAATTCCTTTATTAATTTGTTTCTTTAAACCATGGTTTTTCTATTAAAATAGTGTAATGTATAATTCACAAAAATATTGATATCTTAAAAATTCGAGCTGACAGGCAAAAACTAATCGCATATTTGAATTCAGGGCATCAAACTCATTTGCATTCACCTCCAAAATCTTCGGCACCAAAACCACTGTTGACCAGTGTTATCTGCATTTATTGAATTTCAGATTGATTTATATGTCGTAAGTTATTTGTATTGATATATTCTCTATGCTCTCCGAGTCGTCTATAAATCGACATATCTGTGACTCAACTCGATCCACAGAAAACCATTACTCAATTTTACATGGCAATCAACAACTATTCCAAGTATTTTGCAGAAGATATGGTATAAATAACCTGAGATTCAATGAACGCAGGTAACTCAGAATCTAAAGAAGATAGGTATAGGCAAATGTAAAGTAAAATTGTAGAGTGGATTGTTGTCCTTATCTTTAAAAATAATTGTAAAGAATGGTTCTTTTATTTGTTGATAAAGATTATAAATTAAAATTAATTGTTTTTTATTTGAAAAAAAAAGTACCTCTAAATGAATCACCCTTTATTTGTATCATATTGTACAACAGAGACTCTTCTTTACCTGAACAGAGTGCCTATAGATTTGTTATAGTTTGAAAATTTACTAGTATGTAGCTCAACAAGAGTGCCAAAGCCATCTGGCCTCACTTCAGTGCTTTCTGAATTTTTTATATTGAGATTGTCAAAGTAATGAATTGGAAAAAGCATTTATTGAAAATCCACATAAAAACAATTTATGTCATAACCGCTGCAGCTAGTGTAAAGAAATATTGCCCCAGAAAGCCATCCACATATTACCTTGGAACGAATAATTAATTTCAAACAACTCTGCGGTTCCTTTTCACAAATATAATTTATAAAACACTGGCACTAATGACGACACTCTGTAACTGCATTTTGTTAAGTTGGGTCCTTCATTTTCAGAACGATCTTGTAGTTGCATAAATTTGTCCCCAGCATCATAATTCCCTTGTAGCTTGTTTCTTCCACAACCGAAAGTATTTAGCATAAGTTATAAGCCGTGCCGCATAACTTTCGAATAATTCGTAATAAAAATAAGACACATCGCCTTCTGAGAGATGGTAATAAGCTGAGCGCTAATTATTCATTCGCCACATATATTCAACTGTTGTCAACAAGGTGGAATTTGTATGGTAACAAGCTTTCATATCGTTGATTTGGAAATTAAGAATCCTCGAAGGTTGTGCATTGGTGAAATCTTTTCATGCTGTGGTGATTGAGCACCTCGTCTACGTAGTGTTCTCCGACTCATATAACTTCAAAGATTTTTCTGGATAAAAATTCAAAATATTATTTTGGGAATCCATTTCATTCTCTTCTATATTTCATTGCTCACCAACATTCGGACTTCCATACTCTGGAAAACATACTATCATCTGATTTGGAAATTTTGAGGAATTATTTTATTGAGTGGTGATTATGTCCAAATCTCCACAAAACAAAAGTCTTGTTTCCATCTGAATAATCATGAAAAATATTGGAAATTAGCTGTAACTTTCAATGATTCTCTTATCGAACATAATTTCTATCCAAAATATTTAGGAGCTAAATTAGATTCATCTCTCAATTACAAGGCTCATTTGAATGATCTGAGCCTAAAACTGAAAACTAGTAATAATATGCTTCAGAAATTAACTGGATAATCTTGGGGTCTGATGCTTCCACTCTTCGCACAGCATCTCTAGACCTAGTCTTTTCTGCAGCTGAGTATTGTTACTCTGTTTGGTTTAATAGGGCATATACACAGAAAATCGATGCACAATTGAATACATCCATGAGAATAATTACTGGCACTATAAGATCTACATCGGTCCATTGGTTACTAGTTTTGTCGAACATTGTCCCTCCCCATATTCGCAGACAGACTGCAGCTCTGAATTCTTGGCACAAATATCAGTTTTTTCCCTATTTATTCCCAATTATTTCATATATTCCACAAAATAGAATTCCCAGATTGAAGTGACGTAAATCATCATGGCATAATACATTGTTCAATATGAACATAAGCGATAAAGAATTATGGAAGACTGAGTGGAACTCTTAGGAAATGTTCACTATGTATCTCGTTTCTGATCCTTCTGAAAAAATTCCTGGTTTTGATCTTACAAGAAAAATTTGGACAGTTCTTAATCGGTTGAGAACAGGTCAAGGTCGTACCAATAGCATTCTTTTCAGATGGAACTCAGTTCCAAGTGCAAGTTGTGAATGTAGAGAAGCAGAATAAACAATACCTCATCTTATCAACAGTTGTCCCATATATAAATTTCAAGATGGTTTTAGGGCTATTCATGATGTTTCCGATTCTATCTTGGAATGGGGTATAAATTTGAAACGAATATGATACGTATTTTTGTTATTCAGTTCTTTTTTCTGCTTTTATCTTTTTATTTCCAGTTTCGATGTGGGCAACTTGAAGAAGTCTATGTCTCCATCAATAGAAGACCAATCTTGAAGAAAGAAGTTCCTCAAATATATTCCAGCTCATTTTTGTACTTTCTTAATTAGGCGGGGAGCCAGGGTTTTTTCCCTAGGCTTATATATGTCATACGCCGAATTGTATGACACCCCGTCACTAACCCCAGATCTATATGCTTTATTGTTTGCTAACTAAATATGGTGAGCCGAAAGTTCAAAAGAATATATATTTATCTGGAAAATCTAGTGGCATACTTTCATGTGCGTGCAGAACGAAGCCATATGAGTCAATTTTCTCAAGCACTAAGGCCGATGTCTTTCATCTTTCAATAACAGGTGAAATTAGCAGGATTCCTATATATTATCGGTCGCCCGATCCGCCTTTTCACGTGCAAGACGGATGCCGGCCATAATGGCCCCATGCATCACGGGGCCAGATGAAACTTGTTCCTGGATCAGCAGGTTCGTCCGAGGCGCTCACAGCACACCATCGCCGCTTGTCTGTCCGTCCTCTGTGAGTTACTGCTGCCGCGCCTACCGATAAGATGCTTTAATTAAAATGCTGTCTGCCGCAGGATTGATGTCTCATGGCTTTCTGGTGAACCCCTGTCCTGGAAAATAGACGAATAGGAAGATGTAAGATGTCTATGGGTCGTTCGAATACCTTGTCGAACTGAGCCACTGCTCGCGTAAAGTTTTATGGCAGGGTTGTATTCACCAGAAAGAGACGCCGACTGAAGTCTATGAGGTACATGTCACCTGAGGACATTTCTTGACCATTGACATAAGTTTATCATGGAATATGTTTTTTTTTGTGAGTGGTTTTTTCCAATAGGGACTTGACAACTTTGAATCTAAATAAAACACAAACCATTTTAGATATTTCAAAAACTTTATTATTGTATTGATGGATGAACATAACATTTATGAATGGAACTCAACTTCGTCATATGGCCACCACGGGCCCGTTTGCAGCGGTCAATTCTCTGGACCCAATTTTCGATGACTCGGCCACAGATTCCAGTCGAAACGGCCGCTATTTCGCGTTCAATTTTGTTTCAGAGCTCTTGCAATTTCGTCGGCTTGTTGGTATAGACCAGTGACTTGACATAGCCCCAAAGAAAATAGCCCAGAGGCGTCAAATCGCACGAACGAGGCGGCCAATCGACGGGGCCGTTTCTCGAAATTTCACGCTCACCAAGTGTTTGTTTCAATAAACCGATTGTTACTTGTGCTGTGTGACTAGTGGCACCGTCCTGTTGAAACCACATGTTCGCCAATTCCATACCTTGCAATTGGGGCCAAAAAACTTATATCCTGGCGCGGTAGCGATCGCCATGGACCGTAACGTGACGATTGTTGGCATCAACGAAAGACTACGGTCCTATGATGCCACCGGCTTGAAGACCGCACCAAACCGTGATTTTTTGGGGATTCAATTAAGTCTCGTGAATCTCGAGTGGATTGCTGCCTGTCCCATAACGCATATTTTACTTATTGACAAACCCATTGAGCCATAAATTAGCTTCATCGCTGAAGATGATTTTTCGATGAAAAACATGATCGTGGCGCAGCTTTTCCAAAGCCCAATCGGAGAATGTACGTCGCTTCAAATGGTCCAAAGGCTTCAATTCTTGAGTCAGCTTGATCTTGTTGGGTGTAAACCAAGATCCTTAAGCAAAATTCGCCGTAGAGTGGTCTGACGGAAGCCCAATTCTTAAGATTGCCATGTAATTGACTGATTTAAGTCGTCGGCTACGGAGGCCCGAACGGCAGCCATGTTTTCTTTAGAGCGACCGGTCCTTTGTCTCACTGGCACGACAACACCCAACAGCGAATATGTAGACTCAAATTTTCGCACCAAACTTGTGATTGCATGTCTACTAGGGCGCGAATTACGACCGAAAATTGGAGATAAGGCTCTTAAAGTTGCTGTCACCGACTCCAAATTTCGGTAGTAAATTTTTCTAACTTTCAAACGTTGTTAGTTCGTGAACTTCACCATGATGAAAATGTTTACTTCACTGAATGAATTGACGTTGACAGTTCGATGATTGGTCTAAGGGTGCGTTCACAAATTAAATTCAAAGTTGTCCAGCCTCCATTCTACATCTACATTCGAAAAATATATTGCAAATGATTGTATGTACAGACTTATAGTATTTCACATTAATGAACTCTTAGTTATAATCAGTCTGCTCGGTGATTTGGTCAGGTGCTTTTCAATCTTCGTGACTTTGTCAGTTGATTGCCATGTCCTTGAAGTTTGTGATGGTATTTTCTTGAGCTGTCTACTATTTCTGAGCTTTTTCTGTGCATATGGGACTCAACCAATGCACGTAGTATTCTTGATTGCACTCTATAGACAATTCGAACATTTGATAACTTAGCGCAACCCCAGAACTGGATGACGTCCATTTTGGTTTGATGATCGCTCTGTAAATAAGCAATTTATTTTGAAGGTTCAATTTAGATTTCCTTCCTAAAAGCCAATTCATTCCTCTGAATTTCAGATTTATTCAATTATTCCTGACATCAATGTGATACTCAGCCTTGGTGTCGAATGGCACTTTCCTTCCGAATATACATATACTTCTTTTTGTCTCTTGAACTGACTTAGCCTCATGGAGTCGTCATTTTCGATGCCACTGTCCAAGGTCAACCAGGCACTTCTTTAATTGTTTGGAAGTTGTTCATGGGATGAGTAACTATTTTTAAATCTTAATGTGAACGGTGCTTGAGTGGAAATTTTTTACCTAAAAGATACTTAGATTTGTTTTTTCAACCTACAGTTTATTTATCGGTCGCGTGTAAAGATAATATTTTCCATCAACGCTGGAACATTTTCGAAGCAGCTGATAATAGTACGGTGTAATTAGACCTAAACCTCAACATCCAAAGTAAAAGTTTTCCTCCAACACCAAATTGCTCTACATAGTCCCCTTATTCTATAGTAAGAAGTTACACCATCTTGAGAGTCGGGTTTGGGGGAGGAGGGTGGGAATTCGAAAAATCACTAGTTTTTAGTTTTCCGTAAATATTTCAGAAACTAAGCGGTTTATCCTAAACATTGTTATATACAAAAATGTTCTACGTTAAATTTTAAATAAGAATGGTCCTCTTCATAATCACTCTAAATTGTACGGTTCAAGAGTTACAGACGGTGTAAATGTTAACTTTTTCGTAATTTTGATAATTTTTTAAAAAACTAAGCTTCGTAAAAGAATGTTGCTATTTCAGTGGCCGGTGGTATGTTAGTGATAAGCCCTTGAAGGAACGACAACCTCACCACCTTATCAAGGGGCACTCTTTTTTAAGGGAAAAGAGGCTTCCACAGGCCTAGGCCATATAAACCTGTGGTACGGAGAAACCCACCCTGAACTTTCTACGAACATTGCAACATAAATTCACTTCTTAAGCATAAATATCTTTCAAATTTGGAATGTTCATTATCCTCCTCCTCAAGTTCGTCGTCCAAGATGTTATTATTGTCCATGTCATCACATGCTTGGCCTGAGCAATTGCTGCATATGCTAGTGCAGTTTAGACCACTCCTTCTACATTCACAATTACGAACGCATTCATCTTTGCAAATACACGTTATAAGGGACAGTAATTCCTGGGGGCTGCAGGACGTGCTGTTGTAATTGGTGTCAGCTGGTCGCCAATCTTCTTCCAACCCCACTCGAGTGGATCCTTATCTTCATTCAGCGACTGTTGTCCCTGGTGGTAGGTCCTAAATAAATGCTGTCTGGACGCTCCTGAAGTGGAGGGTACTGCATCTTCTCTTGGCTCCAAACATTGCAAGTAGGAAGTAATTTCCTGCATCAGCCACTGCACTGGGGTCGGCTTTGGGGTTGTTGATGACCAGAAGTTTTTCACGAAGAACGGTGTTGGCTTGAACTTTCCTATAAGGTGCAATTTTTCCTTCTTATAGACAGCAGACACAGTGTCACATCCTGTGAAGGTGTATGTAACCAGAAGTACATCTTTCATATCCCCAATGCCTTGCTGACTGTCAGAAATAATGTACACTTTTTCCTGATGATTTCCTTCTTTAGGTACGACCATTTTCAGTTTATTCCTGTAGGTGCGTGGACAGTCAACAGTACTAATAAGTCCGTGTCACACGTTTGAACATCTTTCTTTGCTTCATCAATAGCTGTAAAGACTATTAATAGGTCAGCATTATCCTTCTTTTATATTTAATTTCACCGCATTATATCCTTTTCTATATTTATATATACATAAAGACATTGAACATTCCAAATTTGAAGGATATTATGCTTAAGAAGTGAATTTATGTTGCAATGTTCGTAGAAAGTTCCGGGTGGGTTTCTCCGTACCACAGGTTCATATGGCCTAGGCCTGTGGAAGCCTCTTTTCCCTTAAAAAGAGTGCTCCTTGATAAGGTGGTGAGGTTGTCGTTCCTTCAAGGGCTTATCACTAACATACCACTGAAATAGCAACATCCTTTTACGAAGCTTAGTTTTTAAAAAAATTATCAAAATTACGAAAGAGTTAACATTTACACCGTCTGTAACTCTTGAACCGTACAATTTAGAATGATTATGAAAAAGACCATTCTTATTTAAAATTTAACGTAGATTATTTTTGTATATAACAATGTTTAGGATAAACCGCTTAGTTTTCGAAATATTTACGAAAAACTAAAAACTAGTGATTTTTCAAATTCCCACCCTCCTCCCCCCAAACCCAACGCTCAAGATAGTGCAACTTTTCACCAAACAATAAGAGGCTTATATAGAACAATTTGGAGTTGGAATAAAACTTTTACTTTGGATGGCCTTTTTTAGGTTAATAACACCGTACTATAAATATAAGTTATTATAATATAAGTTTGAAATATTATAAAACCGTTGGCGGACCTTTAACAGGGTTAGCTAGCGGTTAATCAATATTATATTAGATACAAGATATGACATATATTCCGAAACTAATAATACTACATGAAATAACTGAGTTCTTATTCTGATTAAAAAATTCATTTTCATTTTCCACAGTATCTTTCTAGACTCCATAGAGAGCCATCAGACTTTCTCATCTTCAATTCCTTCACCCCAGCAACCTTCCTACAGAAATATCACTACAACATGGAAAAACATTTTCACGATTTAATTTTCCCAAAGATAAGACTTTCATCCTTTTTCGCTTCCATCCACATCTATGCGGATGTAAAAAATAAGATGTGACGATAAATATTGAATGTTGGCGTTAGCATTTCAATTTCTGGGAACCACAATAACGTGGAGTTAAAGCGTTACATTCCTTCAACACCAGCTACAAACATATTTCCCCTGTGTTCTGTCGCTCCTTTGAACTAATGTCGGCGAAATTGACATCTAACTTACCAGAGTCAAGTCGAACGATAACGTATTCCATGGAGGGAAGCTTCGTTTGTGGAGATGGTGGTCGTATGGAATGGCTGGAATCCAAGAGGTTGAAGGTTTGAAGGAAATCTTTCGATATAGGTATGTGTATCTCGATAGGTTTCCTTTAAATTCAATAATTCTGCTTAAAAAAATCGACATTATTGTTCGCTTCCTAGTGTGAATATACATAGTGAGTTTGACCACTGCGTTAATTTTATTTAACCATAGATTCTTGACGTCAGAAGAAACATTTTCTTCCTATAACATTTTTCCAAATTTGGCACCGTCAAAAAATATAGGGTGTTGAAATATCATAAAAAATAGTTATTTTCCTAACAAGTGCGGAAAGTGATATTTTCCCGCACGAAACTGCCGTTACCCGAACTACGCGAATTGGAGTTCGGGTAAGCAGTTGAGTGCGGGAAAAACACTTTCTGCACGAGTTAGGAACAATATTTTTCTACAAGCGCTTATACGTTAAAAATAAAGATACTACAATCACGAAATAACAAAAATCAATATATAGTATATAAATACGAAATATCGTATATATAAATAATATAAAATAATTATCTTACATACTTTGATCAACAATTATGCAATTGTTTTATTCATCTATTGCAAATGATCCTTCCTCTTCTTTGAGATAACAAAAATTTTGAGAAGCTATTATAACGAATTGATTAAAAATTTATACTCCCACAACATCAAATATACTCAAAAACAGCTATGCGAATAGCCTAGTCACCAAATATATAACTTAACTGCCAATTAGAACTACTGAAAATTTGAATCACCGATGATTTGAATTTACCGCTTCTTCTGTTGTACCTTGAACCATCTCTAGATCAGGAACCGTAAGAACAGTAACGAACAGTTCCGAAATCAAGTGTTCCGACCACACGAACGACAAGGAACTCCTGTTCCGTCCCAGACGAACCGGTGGGAACCACAAATTACCAAAAATTACAGTTCCGAACTACCACGCGAACAAACCTAATTTATATTACATTAACATACACAAACATTCGCACAAGCGCCCTGCACCGCCTAAACGAAACAGCACACGCAGGCACGGTAGAAAGAGTGGGGACATTATTCCCTCTCCTACTCCTCGATCTTACGCTTTTTCGATGACAATCACGTGACCCTGACGCGAGTTTGGATGTTTTTACCCATACAAGAGAGCGCTCAGCGCCGCAAAAGAAGTTTTCACTTCAAAAATTGCGTTTTCACCTATAGTATTCAAACGATAATATCAATTGTAATGAATTCTTGTAAAAAGTTTTTGATAATAGTCATGATTATTTTGGCATCAATAGATTTATTCCATTTCTTGTGGGTTTCTCACTACTACTGTATGGACTGGTTGAATTGCATGAAAAACAAAAAGTATCATATTTCTTTCTTTTTCGACAAACAAAATTTGAAATCAATGTAGTTTTAGAAACTCTCTTAACTGATGTATACCAATATTCATATTGTTAATTGTATTAATTTATATATTCCTTTCTTTGTATAATTTCATTAGTGGAATATAAAAATGTAATTATTACACTGATGAATTCCTCTCCAATTTGATATGTATCGATCCGAGGAAGAAGGACTGTTCGATGATTTCCGATACGCCTCAGGCATCTTCAGCTTGATTAAAATTTTCCAATTCTTTCCGTTCGACATACAGCGTTGCTCTCGTATCATGTAATGAGACATTGACATGGTGAAAACAGCCGCAGAATTTCGCGAACATTCAAACAAGTCCTGACAAACGACACAATCCTAAAATTGATATCAAAAGCCTTGCTTACATCAGTTTTCGATAGAAATCCCAATCCGCCACATTAGAGCAGCGACAAAACCCATCTGTGGTTAATCAAGTCTTATCATCGGAATTTGTGTTCCGTCCTTCAGTCTCCTTCGTCATTACAAGTTTTTGTTCATTATACCAGATGGCGTAGCGGGCGGCGCTGATGAAAAATCTTCGGGAATTGACAGGTCTTTTATTTGCGGATTTTGTTCATTCATATCTCATTTTCGTGCCCTCTTAGACAATGAATATAGTGCCTGTTTGACGACGGTATAATTTGCGACCATCCTTCGAAGCGACGGAATCTACCGATCTTCATCTGTCACTCTGCTAATGAGATCTTCAAATCTCATCAGAGCTCTGTTTAATTCCGGTCGATGCTTCTTTCCTTCTCGTCCATTTGCTATGAGGTCTGGAGTATGAATGGAGCTTTCGAATTTTTTAAATCCTTATGAAAACTTAAACTCCGAGAGATCTGCATTTTTCTATCGTTCATATATCACTGTTTCAACATTGAAACATTGAATCACGCGTAGGCGATTTGTAATCAGAATTTGGGTTACAATTTTGTGAGCACTGATGTGAGGTCAGACGACTTTCGTGTCCTTGTTAGATCACACACGAGTATGTATTCAAATTTGGATAAATTATATCTCCGAAATATGTGTTTATCAGAGTGGAGTTGACTGTTTAAGTGAATAAGAGTGTCAAAAAGTTGTTTTTTCAAATTTATTTTGTACCTTGTGTTACCGAAAGTGCACAGGCCTTTTATAGTTTAGCGGACAGTATCATGATCTCAATTTTCTGATTTCAAATAGCTCCAGTTTACCAAGAAAGTCGCACCTGGAAGTGTTCAGATTCTTGATAGATGGTGATGTTGGTTATAGAAGAAATGTGGGTGATTCATATAAAATGAAATTATGCTGTCATTCACAGAGAGGATGTATAAAACCTTATGATCATTTCTGAAAATATACTAAAGCAATAAACTGACATTATCTATTGTATTGAGTCCTTCTCAAAAAGGTCAATTCTCAGAATCCTGTGTCAATGTTGAGCCTCGATTAAACGATGTACAGGGTGTTTCAATAAAAGGTGACCCCCTCTCTAGGATAGGTAGAAAACTGAAAAATAATTGGTGTTCGCTCAGTAATAGTACATTGTTTACCAGGTAGGAAAAGCTTAACATTCCTGGACGACTGTGAAGATTGCTAAGTCCAGGAATGTGGCTTTTCCTACGAGGTAAACATACTATTTTTCCGCAAATCGTTTAAAATTCGACAGATATTGATTGATTTAAAAAAAAAACGCGATAATTTTATTCCCAAATAAATGGTGCTTTGAAATTCCTAATAAAATTGCTTGGGTTACTATGGAAACGTATTGAGGTTGAATTGTCAAACTTGACGCTTATAAATTTAATTGCTGGTGTTCCCGAAAGTAAAATGATAAGTGATGATGAAATTTCCATTCCAGGGACTCCTCCAGAGCTGGTTGAGGCAGTGAATACTGCTTCATTAGAATTATTGCCAAATAAATCAAGAGAAAAGTACGAAAATGCATACAGACGTTTTATGGATTATCGCATGAGTAAAAATACGAGTTCTTTCTCAGAAAATATTGTAATGGCATACTTCCTAGACCTTTGTTTAAAGATGAAATCTTCAACATAATTACATACTCAAAACTTCGTTCTTTATCGATACGGCAAGCTCAAGGTTATAAGGCAAAGAAATCTAAGATTTTAACGAAGGAAGAAATTGAAATATTTATCCAAGAAGCTCCAAGAAAATTTAATGATTGAGGTAATTTACAAGTTTTTAATTTCAATGTAGATTATAGCTTTATTTAATTTTTAGGTGGCTGTAATATTTGGTATTTCTGGGGCCTGTAGAATGGATGAGTTAGTCCGAATGACTGTACACGATATAGAAGACTTAGAATCCAAGCTTTTAATCAGCATACCTGATTCGAAAACCAACAAACCAAGATCATTCGTAATTAATCAGATCTACTTGAATGTTTATCGAAAGTATGTTTCGTTAAGACCAGAAAATATGAACAGTGACCGATTTTTCTTTAAATATCAAAGCGGAAAGGGTTGTAGACAAGTGGTAGGAATTCATCAATTTAGAAAAATGCCCAAAATAGTTGCTACTTATTTGAACTTGGTAAATCCGACAAAATATACTGGTCACTGCTTTCGTCAGTCTTCTGCAACAATATTGGTTGACGCTAGTGCCGACATAACTAGTTTAAAGAGGCATAGCGGATGGAAGTCATCAAACGTTGCTGAAGGATATATCGAAGAATCGCTTAACAATAAGGTTGAGGTGGCAAATAAAATTTTCACAGCACAAAATATTCAACAAAATGACCCTTCCACCCTGCATGTTGTCCAAAATGTTCCTCATAGTTCTAAGAGTGTTTCTCCAATGTTCAATAATTGTACTAACTGTCAAATTACTGTAAATATAACAAATTGATCTTAAAAATGTATTCAGCAATGACTTGATGTTTTCAAAATATAAATTAATTCCTTATAGCAATGTGTTTTCTATCATTTATGTAGAACACTAACAACTGTACGGAAATATCATTTCCTTACAGTAAGGAAATTACATTTCCTTACAGTAAGGAAGTCCTGACTTTTTCTTCAAGAAATTTTGACAGGAATGTCAAAATTTCCTGGCGATTTGCGGAAAAAAAATTTCGTAACGCCATCCGTATTCAAGATGCAGGGCGGCGTTGAAGAAAATAAAATACACATTTTTTAAAATTTTGCAGAAACTACTGACAACATTGTAATGAAATTTTATACGAATATGTTTTAGAAGCTGATACATCCAATGAATTCGTTCTTATGTCTGACTCTAGTAGAGGGCGCTAGTTACACGGTTCGTACCAAGAAGTATTGAACATAACTTTTTTAATATTAGAGTTATTGAGCAAAATCTCAAGCGTACTCAAACATCATTCAATTTCACACAAAAAAGGTACTCATGGTAAAACTCGATACTGTGTACCGTTTCCAGAGTATTTTGATTTGATTTTAAGCCTTGTAGAAAGAACGATCTTATTTCAGAAACGTTGCAAATTGTCGCAATTCAAACACGTATAATTGAGGGTTTTTCAACAAGAACTTTGATTTTTAAAACAATATAAAACAATAAATGTTGATGAAGTTGATTCAAATTTTTATTGTACAGTAGAAGTCCATTAGTCCGGCATCCAATAGTTCGGAATGCCCGATAGTACGGCAACGCTCCGGAAAATTTTACAAATATTGTTTTTCTCCAAAAGTATTTTTAAAGCATATAAAAACGCTCGAGAGCTATTCCGAAGTTTTTGGGGTAGTTCGGAACCATCCGGAAGCGCTTGGTATTGTTCGCAAACAATGCAATGCCATCTGACACAACGAAGTCAGGTGCAGTGCAGCACTGTCATTCCATGCGTCTTCGCTATTTTTTGTGCTTGGTGTTTTGTGCCCTTCAGTGCATCGCAGTAAACGTAGCTTTTGAAACTGTTTATAAAAAGTGATTTTCGTTTTAACTATACAGTGATCATGTTTTCAAAACCTAAGCTTTCGAGTTCAAAAGGAGAGAAACGAAAACACGTAACACTGACTCTCAATCTGAAACTAGAAATCATCAAACGGCTAGAAAAAGGCGAGAATAGAAATGTTTTGATGTATGAGTTTAATATTGGCTCATCGACTATTTATGATATTAAAAAACAAAAAGATGAACTAATGAAGTTTGCCAAAACTGGAACAGCTAGATAGTGTATTGTTCAAGTGGTTTAGTGCAGTTCGTTCTGAAGGGAAGCCGGTAAGGGGCCAATGATTGTTGAAAGGACTAAGAAATTCGATTTGCGGAAAGTGAATGTAATTTTTCTGATGGTTGGCTCAGAAACTTTATATTTCGGCATGAAATTAGAAGACTTGATGTAACTGGAGAAACACTTTCAGCAATCCAAAACTCTGCTGAAAACTACAAAGACCTGTTTGAGAAAATCGTGGCTGATAATGATTCAACACCTGAACATATTTACAATTCTGACGAAACAGGGCTATTGTGGCGATGTTACATTACGTGTATATGTTATGCCCGAAGACCGAAAACGCTCAGTGGCCGGAAAAAACGTCCACATCGCGTTCTGGCTGTCTTCGAATGCACAGAACGCGTTTTGGTTGTTTTTAAACGCTCGCAACGCGTTCTGGTAATTGTTTAACAGCCGGAACGCGTTTGTCTAACGGCAATTGGTTCAAATGTAAGACCCTGTAGTTTTTTACATTTTTAGAATAATAAAAATAAGTTGTTTCCGCACATGTTTTGTACTTGTGGTCTAGCATTTCTTTATGAGCACTGAGCACATACAAAACTATTGTATATTTGTCGACCCTGTACCTATTGGAATCAACATGTGATACATTTTTGGAATCAGCTCAGCTAGAGTAATCTGGAAATGGAGACGAAATAGTTCAATTTTAAAAAAATGACGGTGATGTCATTACTCGAAAATAATTCACGCTGTATATTAGATTATTATTTTAAAATAAGGTAAATTGAAATAAAAATCGATGTGTTTCAGGATTATTTCTTAAAATGGTCTGATTAGCTAAAAATGAATTTGTTCCATACTTTACGGATACAATTTAAATGTACTATGTAATTCGAAATGTCATTCAAACAGTTCTTGTAAAAATAAGTAACGTACCTATTTGAAGTACACAAAAGTTCGGAAAAACCCGTCGTTTGTATTTAATTGAAGTTTTCAATAATTGAATTGTTTCTAATAAAGTAATTAAAAGAGTTGTAAATTCAAGTTTGTTTTGTTCTCCAAAATAAGTTGGATTTGTAGAAAATAAATTGAAATTCATTTGTTCAATAAAGAACTTTTCGCTCTTTCATTCATGCATTTATATATTTTATGCTAGACAATATACATTTATTAGTGTAACTTTCTTCCTAGAACTGAAAAACAATTATAAGAAATTTAATATTGTTGAAATGATTCGGCAAGAAAAACCGAACCCATCTTTGGTATCCAATTGTAGTTGTCAATAATTGAATTGTATTTCAATTTTGTTTTATGAGGGACAATATGAATTTTATCCTACGCAGGTATAAAGCGGCAAATAATACAAGTCGAACATTAAGAACGCGTTGTGAGCGTTGAACAATTGACAAAACGCGTTCCGGCTGTTTAACAATTACCAGAACGCGTTGCGAGCGTCTAAAAACAGCCAAAACGCGTTCTGTGCGTCCGAAGGCAGCCAGAACGCGATGTGGTCGTTTTTTCCGGCCACTAAGCGTTTTCGGTCTTCGGGCCTAACATATATACATAATGTTATATGTTTACATTTATATTATATGTAAATTAAAATAAATTTAGTTATTAGTATTAGCATAGCGCATCAGTACTTTATTTAGCAACCTATAATTACCACCTGATCGAAGGAAATTTTCGGACTGCCCGATAGTCCGGAATTTCCGGTAGTCCGGCACCGAGCCGGTCCCGAACGTGCCGGATTATCGGACTTCTACTGTATTACCAAAAGAAAAGTTCGGCAATTATGAATGATATCTGGCAAATTATCACCACGACAACGCCGACATAATTAAAGTCATTCATCGAAATTTTCCTTTATGGCAAACAAAATGTCTGGTCCATTTTGACTATCACATCACAGATTTTGTTTTAAGGCTGCCATCGATTCGATTGGCTCCGTATAGACACTGTCCTTAAAATAGCCCCACGAAGAATAATCCATTATTGATTGCATTATTTGGAAATGCAATCTACTTAAACAAGATAAACTTATTTCATCAAAAAATTTGTGATCAGTTTTCGATTTTGGATCCGTGATTAACTTGTGTCGGTTTATTCTAGGGACAAATTACAAAGAATTCTCTGTTGATTCAGAATCCGTTATGTCTTTATTGAGAAACAACATATTCTCATGGAATCCCATCTCATCAATCATTGTTCATGTTCTCAAGATCGAGGCAGCAAAACAAACAGAACCTCTTCCTTGTGCTACCGGAATGTGGTAAATTTAGCTGTCGGCAATAGATCAGTCCACACTTGTAAGTATTCGTCATCTAGACGATAGATCCCTGTGAGCTTCTGGAAGTCATCTAATAGTTCATCAGGCACCGGTTGCAACGTTGCTCTCATCACTTGGTTTACTCATCAACATATTTACCCATCAACCGACGTCTTTCCTATTCAAAACTTGAAGAAATTTATACGCTACAGCTGACTGATATATTGTCAGAACGATTGAGACGAAATATGTATCCGAGTTATTTTCATAGCAATAACATCCTTCGACTTATATTTTCGTGATGGTATTTAGATATGCTGAATGCGTTTTCGATTGATTTGGATCATGAGAATTTATGGATTCGTGGTGAGGATTCAGAACTTCACATGCTGATGTTAATCGGTTAATCGTTCGGTACAATACTCAGAAAACTTAAGAATTTAATGTAGAAAAATAAGTGGAAATATTCTTTGCTACAATTGTCGTATTCAGTTCAACCAAGAAAAGTGACAGCAAAGATGTGAAAAATCTAAACAAGCTGGTAACGCCAAATACAATTTTTTCTTGAGTCAGAATGGCTTTCTCGAGAAATTAAAATAATCACAATGATCATTCACCACTATACTTCATCGTCCAATGAAATCGCTCAATTCTTGAAAACGGACCAATAGAAACAAACTGTATCTGAAAACACTCAACCTCACAGTGTTTTCACTTTTAGAAATTTGTTTTTATCAAATGCCTAATTTGCATAGGAATATTAATACGTCGGATAACTTTGGCCGTTGGTAGAAGTAGCGGTCGTCATGGTTACGATAAACAAGCAGTTGTTAGCGATAACTTCAACGGCACATTTGGCAGTTCTGTCAATTTATTTTCGTATTTTACAATGAAGTAGATAAAAATGAAACGTTTTGGGAATTGTAATATTACTTCAATTGAGGAAAGTCCGAAGAAAAGTGTGCCGCTTAATATAGTGAAGTCCAGATCCTACATTTGGAAACAATTTGAAGAATTCTGTGCTGCCCGGGAATACTTTGTAAATGAAAAAACAAGTTTGTCAGAGCTCAATAATATTATGCTAGACTGGGCTTTCAATATGAAGAAAAGAGATGGATCAGACTACAAGGAAAATGTCGTAAAAATCTTGTGGAATAATACTGCCAAACAGCTGCAGGAAAAATTCTATTCCGAATGGGGCGTTAGGTTCGATCCATTCACAGACGTGGCTTTTAAAACGGCGCGGGATGCACGAAATGCCAAGAGGCGTAATTTGCAAGTGGACCCTGAGAAAAGTTAGTGCCAAGGCGCTGTCTTTGGAGCAACACAAAAAGATAGTCAACTTATGTAAAGAAGATAATCTAGACGGTTTGAACAGAAAATTTTATTTTATTGCTGCATTGGAGCTTGCTTGGCGCGGAGGAGAGGGTTCATCATGCCTAATTTCGCATTTCCAATTAGAAATTGAAAACGGGCCGAATTGCCTACAATCCGATATTTTCTAAAACAAGACAAGGTGGTGCCCAAAAATGTGCGGTTACGAAATGGCTGACTCCCAATATTGAAGAAGATATTTGCCCGGTGAGGTTATATAAGCTACTTGTATCCAAAAGAACTGCAAACATAACCACTGAAAGACTATTCCTTACTCCACATAAGAATTGGAAATATGATTCATGGTTCAAAAACTCCCCAGTCGGTCCCAATATGATAGCTCAATGGACAAAAGAGTCGGCAGAACTCATTAGCATCAACACAACCAAGTCGAAGATAACCAACCACTCGCATCGAGCTACCGTCGTCATAAGGAATGAAAAAATGTCCATCAAGAAACAACATCAGTATCTACTTCATCATTCGAAAATAATGCTCGTAATGTGTATAATAATTGTACTGTCAATAATTATTATTTCGAGAATAAAGATGAATAATTTGTTGTTATGCTTCTATCTGGTTATTTTCGAATAAAAAACTATTTTTTATTTCGTTTGATTTATATTGTTGAATGATCTTTCCAAATACCACACGAGATTCGAATTTTTTTTGAGAACATTATACAAATTTTACTCAACAAAGTGATCCCGAAATTTAAGGATAACTTTGTTTCGTGAAATTTAAACGCCTAATTCCCAAAAAGCAAGAGTATTCTCAAAAAATTCTCACCTCTAGTGGTATTACCCTTGATTATTTACTTGTTCACTTCATTGCTCTGAAGCACTCAACGATGATCCTTTATCGGTATGGTCATTCATTGGTGGATAAAGATCTCAGAATAAAATTCCAAATCGATGCAATTTAATCAAAATTCGACCAATAGTGAGTAGGATATTTCTTGAGATTTTGCTCCTTTTTTCAGTCGGTGTATCCTAGTGAAGTTGATTCGAGAAATTCTCCGTTATTTCAGAATATGTTATCAAGAAAGCTATTATAAGGTTGAAACCAAAAAAATCTGTGATATCTAAAAAAGCTGTATTGACTTTCTAATAGTTCCACTTCTTCACATTTTCAATTTCTCAAAATAACTCCTTTCAAGATCGACTTAGTTGGAGAATTTGTGTAAAATAAAATAACAAAGGGAAAATGAAAATTTTTTCGATTGTGTTCAATTCATGCTATTTGTTAAAGATGAGGTGAGACAGAAATTAGCTATCTTATTTTTGCTTGAAGACGCTTCAGATCAGTGACGAAACGTAGCAGATCAAAATAGTTGATACACAATAATTTTTCTTACTGACTGAAACCCAAAAATTATTTATCATAAGGAAATAATGTGTATTTTGTGAGTAGTACAGCATTTTTTTCAAAAAGTTTCGGCCGTTATGAGGTCGTATCCAGAAGCCTTCTTGTTCTTCATTTTTCTCATATCATTGGTTAATTGGTGTGGAAATTTCAATTGGTAAGGACATCTGACATGAAACATCTAGAAAAGTTTCAACTTATGCATCGCTGATACCAGGATAACGGTCATTTGGTGAGATGACATGTGCAGGATGTTCAGCAGATGTATTATAATTTTCTTCATTTCAGGCAACCCATTTTGCATTTGTCATATTAATCGGAGATTTCCTAAAGATGGGTCTTTTGAATTTCTTCGTAGATTTCCAAATACTGTGAAAATTTTTATCATTTTTATTCTCCATATAATAATGGAATTTTCATAAAGAGGGCCTTTCAACAAGAACTTTGTTTTTAAAACAAAAATGTTGATGATGATGATTATTCCAATTTTTATTGTATTACAAAGAGGAAAGTTGAAGGAAATATGATCTGGCAAATGTCCACCATGACCACACTGACAGAACTAAAGTCTTTCTTCGAAATTTTTCATCACTTTTTGGCAAAATTTCTGGTCTTTTTCGGCTATCAAACCACAGATTTCAAGTTTTAAGGCCGCAATTGATTCGATTGGCTTCGTATGTCCTCAAGATAGCCCAACAGAAAGTAATCAACTGGTGTTAAATCACACGATCTGGTTGGCCATTTAACAGCTGAATTTCGTGAAATTATGCTATCAGCAACTTTGGTTTGAAATAAATCGATCGTCTCATTGGCTGTGTGACAAGTGGCACACATCTTGGTGAATCCACATGTCAGTGATATTCATGTCATCAATGATAGGCAGAAATTTTCGAAAAAAACGGCCCAATCACGCCTCCAGACCACATAGCCCACCATACAAGTTGAGCATGCTAAGGCTTCTCAATAATCGCTCTAAGATTTTCAAATGCCTAAATGCGGCAATTTCGCTTGTTGACATACCCAAACAAGTGAAAATGGGCTTCGATTAAAAAAATTATTTTTCCGAAAAACCAGCAGATGTTCCAGAATGAATTGAGCGAATCTACGGTGATGTGAAAGGTCGGCTTCAATTCCCGCACTAGTTGAATCCTGTACGGCTTCAAAGCCAAATCCTTAAGCAAAATTCGTCATGTGGTGGTTTGGGATAACCCCAGTAGTTGAGAATGTAGAGAAATTGACAAATTTGGATCTTCTTCAACACTGTGGCTGTACTGAGCCTGTCGACTCTAATTTATTGACCAAATTCTTAATAGCGGTATCAGAAGGTCGATTATGTTGTCTGAAAATATCACGAATTTTACGGAATGTAATCTTAATGAAACCGCCATTTTCATAGTGGGTTTTAATTATTTTAGCGCGAATTTCGATTGAAATTAAACTCATTGTAACAATTGCCAAAGCATCTATTACGAATATGACAAAAAACTAACTGTCGATGCTGTCATGTTGTAGATTTGGTCACAATTAAAAAACAAAGTTCTTGTTGAAAGACCCAGGGTTTCACGTAGTTTTCTGGTGAGTTGATTCAGTATTGTCTTGTCAAGCAAATTCTGTGATCTTTGCCATTTCCCTTGAATTTTTCATGTCTTAGAGTGTGTAGGAGAACTTTCCCATGCTGCTTTTTGTATAATTTTTGTTGTTGTTATCTTATGTCGAGTATTAAAAACATTCAGGAAATTTTCAGAATTTTTCTGGCGTGAGGACTGTCAAGTAATTTCTCAAACCTATTTTTTCAACCTCATTCAAATATCTTCCAAGTTACAAATTGATTGAATTGATATTCTAGGAATTATTGAGAAAACCAAATTCCAGATTCTCATAACTGCTGAAACATTTGAATTTGGCACGATAACGATCTTGACCGATATATTTGGACAATTAACCCATGCTGCTGGTATTTGGAGAAAACAATAGCACGCTATTTTACTATTATAAAACCAACAAGACTAGATGAGCCTCTAGAAAACACCTATTTCTAGAATAGGACGTGATATTTCGAGATCAGCAACGAAGGTGATAATTCTTGTTTTCATCCCAACGGATCGATATTAACGCCTCGGTTTAATAGCCGATGTATCGAAGATTTAGCATCCCCAGAAGGGAAAGGGATGTCCTCTATTCTCTGGCTGTCGCATAAAGAGCATCTGCCTGCGAAAAACCAGATAGACCTTTGGAATTATATTGCATATTCTAATGATTTATACCCGAGGATAAGCATACATCTAGCGGCCATCTTTGGGGGCGAAGCGTGCTAATGACCACGTCTCTGGGATAGCCGCGGTTTCACCCCCTGAACGAGGAGTAGGGGGTTGGGTCAGTCGTAATAGCCGCTCGCCTCTGATATTAACAATAACACTTAGTATTTAAATTATGACTTTGAATTGGTCCATAAATATAGCGGCATTAACAGATTTGCAACGGCAGACTAATCATGTTTAAATATTATTCTCGTCTAGATATTGTGCCCGTTTCTGGGCTCTGCCCTAAGCTGATTGTCTTTCAGTTTTGTTTGTTTTCCAACTCTCTCTGTTCCTCCTGCATCCTGAGTTTAATTAAATGATGATTTATACTTTTCGAAAGAACATACGAGCTTTCACAACACAATGGGACTCTCTGAATGAGGAAATTTCGTTAATTCGGCAAGGCACATTTTCCCACTGAATACACGCACATTAAATTTCACCCCTTTCCTATGGATTCAGATAAAAGAACGTCAAGTCAGCCCTTATCCAAACAACAAACTTCTGACATATCGGTAATTTATGTGTTATTGGATATTCGACTTAATGCCGATTGAGAACGTATGAAATCCTGAATATTTTTGGAATTCGGGACTTTATCTGTACCCGAATGACATAATATTAAGGAAGAAATTGAAGAAAGTAATATGGTATCATATTTGAATGGAAAATAAGAAAGATCCAAAATAATTATAGAGTAGGAGGGATATATTTGCTCCAAGCATTCAGTGCTGCAGTCTGTCTACGAATATTGGAAGGCACAATGTAAGACAAAACTGGTAACAAATGAACCAGTGTAAATCTTATGGTGTCAGTAATCATTCTCATGGATGTATTCAATTGTGCATCGATTTTTTGTAAATGTGCACTATTAAACCAAACAGAGCAACAATATTCAGCTGCAGAAAAGACTAAGGCTAGAGATGCTGTGCGAAGAGTGGAAGCAACAGCACCCCAAGATGATCCAGCTAATTTCTGAACAATATTTTTCCTAGTTTTCAGTTTTAGGCTCAGATTATTCAAATGAGCAACGTAATTGAGAGATGAATCTAATTTAACTCATAAGTATTCTCGATAGAAATCATGTTCGATAGGAAAATTATTGAAAGTTACATCTAAAATCCTGAATAATGTCAGGCTGAGAACCTGATCTGAACTATTTTTCCTAAAGCCTCCCTGGAAATGTAGTACAGCATATTCTATAGAAAATTCAATTCTAAAATAAATTAACCTTTCCAAGATCTTGAAAGGAACACTCAATAAACTGATTGATCGATAGTTACTTGGATCACAAGAATTTTTCCTCGTTTCGAAATACCTATTACATTAGCCTTACGGAATTCGGAAGGAAAGTTTCCTGAATTCAGAATATTATTATAGAAAGACAATAACCAAGCCTGCCTTTATTCCGAGATTTGAAATACTCGATTACAGCGCTCAATTCATCTATATCGAACGGTTGTGACACGTGTTCTAAAGTAGGAGCATATCTCCTGAATATGTATAATTTTTTCTTCTTATTATTTATTTTAGATTAGGATATTATAATTGCTTCAGATACATCAACTTAGCGGCGAGCGATTAAAATTGGATCAATTTTTGATAACGATGAGGCAGGGTGAAATTAACTTTTACAAAAGCTGTGATTTCAGAAAAGTTTTCAACTTCCATAAATATCAAATAGCCAGTTTTCTTTGTCTATTTGACTGCAGTCTACTCAATCAGCAATTTGAACTAGAGACCTGTGAAGATAGGTTAATCGTTATCTGGAGATTAAGACAGAGTAGGATTCCGTAAGTATTCTTGTGCAGTTAAAAAATAAACCGAAGTCGCGTTCAGCTTTTTGTTAATGGTTTCAACGGATTGCCTTCCAAACATTCTTACTGGATTTGGCTATAATTCCTCACAAAATCCGATGAGCAACTGGTTCATAATAAATCAATCTGCATTTGTTAAGCCGAATTCACTTATAAGGTCAACACATCGTAATGGCAGTCATCCCCAACCAACACTTTGATCTGCAAATCTCCTCGTGATCCCCAGTGCGATCAATATATCACCAGTGAACAAAAAAGGTGTTTATTCCTTGTCTGGAAATTAAGATGGAGTGGGCATCCGCGAAAGAACGATCGGTCCGTAATTTAGTAGTCTTAAACAGACACTTTTATAAATAAACAGAAGCCAAGTGACAGCGGTCATATATCGGCTAAGAAGGAGCACAGAAAGCGCGTTGCATATCCGATAGAGGACGTTGTCCATTGTTCAGCACTGATTTACTGCGTTCTCTTCATGAATACAATGCAGTACTGCACCGCCACCACGTGACTGAGGCTTTAACTTACGATCTATAGTCCGTGTTCCCTTACTCATCACTTATGGGATTGTTTTGTTCCTTCTTCCTTGCGAAACCCCCGACTCTGGATGTTTTGTACTGAATTCTTGTATAATTAACAGAAACTATGCAGTTCTTTATGATACCCCATTAGAGTGTATGTGGATCCAGAGTTAGCAGCCATATTGAATGGAGGGGTTCACGAGAAAACGATTTTTTTTTAATTTAAATTTTGTCGTATTCGTTTTCAAATAAGATAATTGCATCATCACCCGTCATCCTCGAATTAAAATTTGTCGACATAGATATTAATCGTAGCAAGATGTAACTTGCAGAATTTCACTAAAATTAACACGCTAGAAAATTTTCAAAGAATTCAAAAAGAAATTGTTTCAAATACTTTAAACCTCGAGAGATATCGGACGCATTAGAACAAAAATTTTTGGATGTACGTTATTGATGTCTCAAAACTCTCAAATTTCATTGTGATAGCTTCTTTCCAGCTAACGATATATTTTTCCTTCATTTACTTAAGAACCCCAGCTAACATTTGTTTGTAAGACAATGGTTCTAAAGAATATATATAAATATATTTACTCCAAGAGCAAGGAGAAATGACAAAAAGTCAGACGAAGTATCTTTGCTAGATGCTATCACAGATACGTATTCGATTGACATAGGTCGGACCTATTAATCACTGACAGTTGGGGGAAAATAGATCGAAATTTTTCATCATGGTGAAATAAAATACACTGCCAGAATTTAGGAAAGCTCTGACGTAGGTTTCTCTGAGAAGGGAATGTAAGTAGTTATTTTTAATAGGAGATATTGGTTTGATCATTCACCATTTTGCCAAACTATCTGTAATTTTCTCAGTCGTTTCGGTTCGACATCCTGACGAAGATTCCAAGGTCAAACTTGAGAATGTTCGTTTAGTCGGCCGGTAGGACGTATCTATAGAATGAAATGAGCTTGTGTTTTTTACATTTTCAGAATAGTTTATGTGGTGGACTAAATATCTCGGTTGAATTCGATCTTGAGCCAAATCAGTCGAACCGTTCAGGAGTAATGAGCATCAGAAATTTGATTACCTCAATACCTCCTTTAATATCCATCGAATCAACTTGAAAGTTATTCGAATGAGATTGAAATCAAGAGGACTGCAAAATTTTTTGTTTCGATACTATCCATTATGTCTTATTCAAACAACAATTTGTGCATACGAGGGTTTCATATTTCGGGATTAGAGAAAAAAACATATATTAACAATCGAAAATCACTTTATTGATTTTCAAAATATTCCCCATTAAGATTTATATACTTTTGTATGCGTTTGAATCAATTGTCGAAACACATTTGCCACTCTGATTGAGGTATCTTCAACACATGCATTCTGAACGCATCAACCGTTTCTTCAGGTCGAAAAACGTATACCTCTCATTAATGGAATTTCAGGAGGTTTACGTCTACTGCATACGTATGTACAGTCGTCATTTCTCTACGATTAGTTGAGATATCAGGAACCAATGGAATTTCAGCAGATTTACGCCTACAGCAGGCTTAGAATAGTCGTCATTTCTTTACGATTAATTGAGATATCAGGAACCAGGCCCGCCGTAAGCGAGCGTGTAAGGCGTGCCCGGCACAAGGGCGGCACGTCCAGGGGGGTGGCGAGAAGAGTGAAATTTTTTAGATGAATATTTGAGTGTGTATCTATATGATTTTTCAATTTTATAGATAGAAATAACAATAATATAATATATATAATAATAATTCAATAGGTTTTTTATTTTTTTCCCACCATAATGAGGGAACCCTTCCTAGAGATTTAAACCGCCCCCCCCCATCTTCTCACTTTTCACTCAAGATCAGTTCAGGTCCCTCGCTAAAACTTGCCCATAAACAACACCCCTCTCCCCTCGAATTGCTCTCTGGGTACGCCCTTGATGTAGCGCCCTATTGAGGGCGGCATAACAGTATTTGCACGCGGGCGCTCAGACAGCTAGTTGCTGGCGTGGTTGCCACTTTTGTAGCGAAAATAAATGCGGGAATTGAAGAAAATTTGTGAGAGTCAGTATTAGGTTTTTCATATTTTTTTTTGTTTATTACATCCATAGATAAGTGTATTGTTAGAACCGAAGTATTGAGTTATTCACATGTTCAGTATCGTAGAAAGTTTTAATAGAGAAGTTTTCAATGAGATTATTATAAGATAAAATGAGGTTTTCATGAATTGAGGTTCCCAGATGACGATGAAAAATGAAGAATTTTGGCTTCGCTGTTAGGATGGTCAAGTATTTGCCTAAAGAAAGCAATTTTCATTTCTTCCGAACATTTTGACCTTGAAGATATTGTGACCCGAGTAAATGGAAAAAGATTCTATGCGGTGTTGCCCGGTGAGGTTTCACAAGAGACTTTCAATGAGGTTAAGACTTTCAAGGAGGGAGCCAAAACAAATCGACATTTAACAAAGGAATGCTTGGTCTATCTTATAGTCAAAGGCTGAAATGGGTGGCAGAAATGTAGCAATGGGAGTTAATTTTACTCTGACCATAACTGTTAGTAGTTATATTCAATTTGAGATTAGCATTGTTCGTTCATAGTGGTGGTTATATAAGTATAACACTGTTCCAGAATACGGGAAAAGACTTTAGAATAAGCACCCAAGAGGTCCTTCCTGAGGTCAGAGCTTTTCTCACTTTTTAATTCTGAACTATAATTGACAACCTGAGTAACTCCACGTAGGTCAGTTGGCTCGATCTTTTATTAGGTTTCCAAAGACATTAAATAGCATCATCCTATTGGTGGAGACCTGGATGGAACTCCATTTGTCACAATCGCAATTTCCATATTTCACATAATCTTCCAGATTTCCATCTGCAACCGTTGCCGTGTCGAGCTTATCCAGTCAGGTCTCAGGATGTGGAAGTTTCTGTCATGGTCGACTCAAAATTATGGCAAATTTCATTGAGTCACGTATGAAACAATCTCAAAGTTGGGCGGTGGAACTTGAGGAGGAGCGAAAATCAATAAGGAAAACAAACATTTTCCTCGAACGTGTCTTTGGATCAGTCCCGTTTCTCGCTTACTGAAACCTCTCGGTATGGTGGCATGCAGAATTGCAGACCGAATAACTCACGGTCGTTTAGATTAAATCTGAGAAAGCGGGGAATAACCCTACTCTGACGGTATTTACTATCGAAGCGTTCGCTACTTGTTTTCCCAAATTACCCCGAATCAGTGGCGCTGCTAATCTCAGGGAGGAAGGTATCAATAAAACAAATTAATTATTCAAAAAAATAAAAGGTTTTTTTTTCAATTTAGCACTGGAAAAATCGATTGATTTTTAACATGTGTGTGCCGCTATTATTCACCATCAAAAAACAATTGGAAATACCCTATCGTGAGGCTGGATATTCTCTTAGATGTTCTTACTGGAAAAATCGATTGATTTTTAACATGTGTGTGCCGCTATTATTCACCATCAAAAAACAATTGGAAATACCTTATCGTGAGGCTGGATATTCTCTTAGATGTTCTGAGAAAGATAAGATCTATACATCGAATTGAAAGTCAATTGGAAACGTAATATTTGATCACTGCGATAATTTTAACCATAGGTTCTTGAGATCAAAAGAAACACTTTTTACATTACGGTTTTTCCATATTCAGCTGCGTTGAAAAGTTATAAGCATTTTAAGTTTTCACATTGGGCAAATACCCCTCTGTAGTCCAGTTTAGATTGAATGAAAATTACCTTCCACAGCATCCACTATTGAATCTGAATTGTTCAAAACAATATTTTTCCTCTAAGAAATGATTCACTCACTCATGTTTCATCAGATGAGGTCCATATTCAGAAGGAAGATACAAAATACTAATTTTCTGGTAAAACATAGATTTCTGTTGTTCTACTATAATTTCTTTCTAATTCAAGATTATAAACCATCCCTTTCTAGTGAGAAATTCCAAAAAAACCTCAGAATTATTGGATGTTATCATCATACATTTGTAATTTTCTTCTTAAAATATCTAAATCATGAAAACCAACATTTCTATGTAAACTTCCAAGGCAAGAGGTTGTCACATTGCTTTTTTTTCACTCAAAGCCAGAAAAAATCACCTATGATTTTCCAAACACTGATATTCCTGAAGTTTCTTCTTCTTGATAGAGACCAGTGAACAGGTCTATGAGGTCTCTTGATATCATACTGTTAAAAACATGAAAATCTTTTTCGAAATCTTCAACATCAATGAATGATGTTACTACGAATAATTATTTTAAAGTGATGTTACTTTGCTTGATGATTATTTTCTCTACTGAATCCCAATAACAATTCACTTAGATTACAAGTATTCCCAGATTTAGGTGTACAATTACACTTGCTTGAAGAAATTGAGTTTGATCACCAGAATTTGCTTCTGAAAAACCAACTAGGTGTTCTTTAATGAAAATTTAGATCATTAATATGAATATATTCTGTTTAGACTATAAATAATTACTGAACATGCGTAAATTTTTGGTTTTTATAATCAGAATATCTGTTTCAATTATGTAAACAAAAACCTAAATATTGAATAATGATTATTCATAGATAATGTCAAATTTTAATACCTCACCATAGAATATTAATTTATAACCGAACCCCAGGAGAGAAGATTTTAATAATTGCAAAGTTTTATCAAATGAAAGATAATATCTGTAACCATTATTAATCTTCAGTTATAATTTTTCTCAGAATAACTAGAGTGAATTATTATCACATTACAATGTTATTATAACGTCTCTGTTGTGGGTAGTTCCCAATAAAATAGTGTTCTGTGGTTCCTTGTTGTTTTGATTATGTTTGAAACTGTCATCAGTTATTTGTACCTTTCTTCAAAAACATGTGGAAAATATTGTAAGGAGAATTTCGATACTCTGAAATTATTCAATTCAGTATAAAATGATTATGAACAGATAATGCATTCTAATCTTTCTGGTTTATGAGCCTACAGCTTTCAGTTTCAATATTGATTGAATTTCAATTATACATGCAGCATAACAAACACTCAGAAATATTATAACAAAGTCAAATTCTATTATCTCCTAAGTTTGTGAAACTTCTTTAAACGTACAAAAGAAATCTAGGAGACTGAGTTCGAAGTTTTTAAAACTTATATGAGCTTAATTTGAAGCATTCCTATGTTTGAATAGATATAATTTGATGAACCCCGAAAGCCTGAAGCTATAAAGATCCAGCTCTTCGTAAAGACAAGTCTTCAATTCAACAGGTCCTGACAGAAAATACGTTACCTATTTCAACGGTCATCATGAAAATATAGCGAAGTACCTATGTGAGTGATGAAAATCTTCTTCTCCATTCATTATTGAATATTACTCTGGATTAAATATTAAACAAGGTGCTAGACATCATCAGTAATGAATACAGCAAACGGCAATTTAGATTTTGCAGTGAATGTAAGACAAAAATTGTTCAGTGCTTAATTTCATCTATAGTGTTTAGTGGTGGGACCATAGACTGGTGAGATTTCCCCAACGTTTTGTAGAAATATTTCTTAAAGACATAAAATATGGCAACATTGAACATATCTGATTATTGAATCATTTCAGCACAGAATTGGATTTGGGAAAATCAGAAAATTTGGACAAAATTATATCGATTCAATTCCTTTCAACTTCAAATATCTCAAAAATTGCGCAATTTAGGAGAAAAGATAATGAATGATTTTATCTGCAAAAAAGACTAATGATTCGAGAAAGTACAAGATACGGACCTTCAGTTCAAGTGATATTTGTTTTTCATGCAATTTAACCAATCTGTAGATCCACTCGTCTAACGAGCCGTCTCTGCCTTTTCCTCTACCATCGCTGCTCGCTACTTGTTCTACCAAATTACTGTCAAAAGACGCACAAGACTAGACGATAACACAGTGTAACATCGACTACCGTGAACGTGACACTGCAATGCATTCTACTTCTTGGTCATCTGCTTCCAACAGCCACATATCCCATCCTATGAATTACCTGTAGGTACGGTAATGATCTTCCATGCTTATCCTTGATTCTCATGGACACGAAGGAGACATAAAATTTGATTATTTTCAACGGATTTTATGGTTAACCATCCCAGGAGGTAGATTATCTTCATGGTCTGTTATTTCAATTAATCGTTGGACTAAATATGAGACTTCGTATTGGTCGATGGATATGAGTTAATTTTGTGATCCGGTAGAAAAACATGACAACACTTATTTTGAATTTCTGGAAATTGATGGGTTAAAAATGACAGGTTCAAGGTCGAATGAAATGGGTTAAGACAGCAAGGTTATAACTTATTATATTTCTTTATGATTTCAAATCGTTTAAATGGAATCATTAATAGTTATTTAATCAACTACTTTATTAATGATAGCGATTAATGGTTGAGATATTTCAACACGTGAGCGGAGCGAGCGTGTTAATGTTCGAGACCATTATTCGCCGGATTAATAAACGAGTTGGTTACAAGATTTTTCCGTCTATCTCATTATGAATTAGAAATAAATTATTTATTCAAATAAATTTTATTTCTCACAATATAAAATTTGACAATGGAAATCTCGATGCACAATTCATAGACGGAATTTTCGAGATGTGACATTCTGAATAGTCCACAATTACATCGTTACCGACGATTTGCGATATGGAATGTGTGGAACTGGTGGGAGCTGATGTATTAATTACTGGCGAACGATTATCGCATAAAATTTTTCAGCAGTTTCTAATCTATTTTTCATCGAGTTTTCGATGTACCCTTCTGCAACAGATGTGGATTTCCATCCTCCAAGCCGTTTGATGGCTGCAAAATTTGCTCCACTGTCCGAAAGGATAGATGCAGAAGAACGCCGAAAACAGTGACCTGTATACAGATTGGGTTGTTCTAATTTGAGAAATTCTGCAATTAACGATGGTAATTTCGAATACGTATTGATTCCTACTGGCTGTATTGAGCATTTAAAGTTCTTGTAAAAGACGAAAAACTTCGTGCGGAGTGTGAATTGGTCTCAAGGATATATGAGTGGCTTCATATCAGGGACGGCCATCTGTCATTTTGAAAAAGTGGATAAAACACTGCTTTTTTATGTAAACCTTGTAATTGTTAATTTTCAAATGATATTTTTTTCATTAACAATCAGTTTAAAAAAATCAGTTGAGTGAAGCAGCTGATATCAATATAATTCGATAAATGAGTCAAAATTTGTTTTGAAAATACAGACGTCCGGTTTTGAAACAAAAATTAGCAGATGTCTGGTTTTGATCCTGACCTGATTGTAGGTGTCCCTTTCTGGTACAAACTACATTGTGATGGTTTGTTTCAGAAACGGACACGTTTATTAAACTTAAAAACATAGCTATTTTCTAAAAAAAATCCTCAAGTTAATGAAAATGATAGGAAAACGGGTTAAGCATGTAAGAAAACTTGTGAAGCATGTATGAAGTATTTTATTTCGAAAATTTTATTTCAACAAAAAGAAACAGTTGAAAAATCTTGGAAAAATGAATTATTAAAACATACAAACATAAGGTAGGTAGTTGCAACACAAAATATAGGTACCTAGTACATTAGTGTTTTGATTGTTTTCAAATATAAATTTAAATTTCAACTAACACAACATTATCATCCACATTTTCACCTTCATTTTCACACTCACATAAGTTTTCAGTTTCTGGAGGAGTATCACCATCACTAGTGTTGGAAGGTGTAGCTTAAAGATTTTTGTACCACTCCAAGGTTGCATTTTCCTTCCAATTTTCACCAAAATGTTTTTCTAGTAGTTTCTCCACGTCCTTTAGCATTTCCTTTTTCAATGGAACACCTAAGGGTATTTCTTTTGGATTGATGTGTTGAGATTTGACGTTAGGCTTACAGATCGTTCTCTCAGCTCCAGTATCAGTGTTATAGGCCATTTCTCCTTTGACTACTATGTTTCTTAGTTTTGTTTTCCTGAAAACAACTCGTATGCAAGAAGAAATTTTGAAGTGGAGTTGAGCTGCTGTTTTCATCATACGTCTTGCCTCTTCCTTCCAGTCGAATGGTGTCCAATCTCTCCCAATCAATTTCACAGTCCCTAAAGTCTTGAAAACTTCCTGGTTCTCCTCTTTGGTCACAATCGTGTTGATCCTCCTCAATGTTTCCTCTATCAGACCAAACACTCTATCTGCTGGCATAAATGAGTGCCCTGTGACGGGGAAAACGATTTCAATTTTTTTAATATTATCAGGTGCACTGGCCAGAAACTTGCAGCACGTCGTTAATATATTAATATTTTTGTTCTGTCCTGCACACCCGTCTGCTACCATTCGAATGGATTCGTACTCAGTGAGATCAACTGAATTTAACTCGTTAAATACTACAGAGGCAACCTCGTTAGAGGATTTCCTAGCTTGATTCTCTATCCAAGTGTAAATGGAGACAGTATCTGGATTCAGAGACTCCGTTGACAGCCCTTTAACTACAGAAAGGTTGAAACAATAAACCTGTCTTGAGTAGTATGCACTTTGGTCGGTCACTTTCGGCAATACTAGATTTTTCTGGCAATCGAAGCTTAGGAGGAAACAGCTGGGTGGCTTTTCTTTCAACTTTTGGAAAAAAGCTTGTGCTTGTCTCTTGTGTAAACCCATTTTTAGTTTGAGGGTGCTTTTTTCAGTTTCACTTGTTGACTTTCTGATTCTTCTTTCTAACTCAATGCATGTGCTGCACTCATCCATACTGGGACAAGAGAAACCGATGTTGAATTCGGTTGAAAATATCTTTCTAAAAAAGGTTTGGGTAACCCTCTTTGATTCTTCTTTACCACTGTTTCGACGGGGACCTTAGAGATTCCATTCTTAAACCTCTTAAAGACTCCAATAATTTTGTGTTTTGTGATGGGTTGCAAAACCTTCAGGATGTATCTTTACAAACCTTCAAATTGTTGTCAGCCTGGTTAACAATTGAGTAGAGAAATATTGTCGATTTACCTTTACGTGGATCAGTCTTCTTTCTTCTGGGGTTGGGTGGTTCAGCTCGGCAATATTTTAAAAGAAACGAGTCTTGCTTACTTTTTTCTGGGAGAGAGTAGAAAACTCCATGAAACTCCTTTATATCCCGCATTGTTAGAAGTGCGCATTGATATCCAACGCTGTGATTGCGAGTGGGATACTCAGGAAGGCCTTTAGCAGAGTACCTGAATGCACAGAAAAAAATCTTTTATTAAAACCACATTTCAATCGAAGTTCCTTCTATGTTCAACAGGTAGTAATCACTGAACGCACATTGGACATTGCGTAGTAAACACACCTTACTCTCAACTAAGACATTTCGACTTTCTCACCTCCTAACAGCTAAAGCTTGGTTTTAAATTATTTATCATTATCAACTGTATCGTCTCTGGCATCCAACTTTTATCCACCGAACAATAGTTTTATTCAATAAACAAAATTAAAGTATCATTGGTCTTGCTTGTTAGGTTCTCTTACCTTTGCCTTCTCTGGACGTTCCTCTTCCAATTTTCGGGATTGCTCTTCCTCTTCCTTCTATTTCCATTACTCACAGACACATAAGTTTCCATTGCAAAACTTTTTTTTTTGTTTAACACCTCAATACATCAGTAAAAATCTCCGAAAACGAATTCAAAACCCGATTCGGCTACTCACCCGACCATAACCCTGCTCTCCCATTGGCTGTTTGGTCGATGTCCATGTTTGAAAGCAACTCTTACTGCAGAAGTCCGTTTTTGAAACAAATCATGAACTTTAAAGCTGAAAATGAAGCACTTACGTCTGTTTTTAATAGAAACGGAGTTCACCATTGAAAGAAAAATCTGTAAGAATCCACAGCTAACTCAATTCCGATTTTTTCGACAGATGTCCGTCCTTGATATGAAGCCACTCATATATCTCTTGTTTGGATTCAAAAGTGTACGCTTCTTATTATCCACCACAGTGAATATCCTTTTCGAGATCGTTTTGGATGAATTCACTGTTATTAAAAATTTCCTGCCCATATCCTGCACATATCTGCAACTTATACAGCTCATCTTTTCGCAATGCCCCGGATACTCCAAATATCAAAGCGACTTCCAAATAAAAAATTCAAAGTTACATATTTTATATCCACGTGACAATAAGAAACATTTGGAAAATTAAATTAATTGAGTTTTAAATTTACTTTTGGCATCAAGAAAATACTGTCTGGAGCATTTGCTATAAACTCTTTCACATGATCTTTCTGGAGAACTTTCCATTTCTTAGGAATACAACCTACTTTTGTCTCTTAATGAATATCACCAGTTTGTGATATCTGCTTATATCAATATTTCTTTTAACGTTCAATGTTGCTTTCAGCATTGAATATTTTGGCCATAAACTTGCTAAGTATCCCTTTTCTGCAATACTCTTGAAGTATGCCAACAAAACTGTTGAATAATGAATAATAATTGAAAACATTCTTTTCCTCGCACCATGACATGAATTCTGCGTAGGCTTTGTCCTACAAATGTCGGCTTTTTACAGGTATTAGGGTCAAAGTTGCTGATTTAGCCATTTCTGCAACGTCGGGGGGAGTTAAGGGGATATTGACTTCGTCACTCATTGTAATTAAAGTAATTGGCGATATTAGATTAAGATTAAGATTGAAAGCAGCTATATTACTCGTAATTTGTTTCATTATTTATTTTCTCTGTGGAATGAAACCGGAGATTAATACGCGATTATTCTGTGATTGAAGGGTGAGCCTCATACATAAAAATGAAATATCAGTCGAGTTTTGACGTTACTCATATCACTTTTGAATACTCTATGTTCGGTTGCCCATGACAATCATGCATTAAAATATAAATAAATCGTGCATTAAAATGAGTCATTAATGCATGATTTTGTGAACGTTAAACAGAGCTTTCATTGGGAGGTCGACGGAAAAAATAATTAAATTGATATATTTAGGCAGCTCTCATTGATTTTTACTTAATTCTAGATCCTTATATTTAATTACTTTGTATTCATTTGATGGAATCGGTTTTTATTTGTCGGATATTCAAAAGTCAATTGAAACGTTGCGAAGAAAAACAATATTGCCCAAATAATTATTCAATACGAGTTCCATCATCAACAATTTCTCATCAGCAATCCTACAATACTTGTCGTTCTACGAAATATGAATGACACACCTGATTATCATTCTGTGATGTATAAATGGGGTATATGTTGGAGATATTGGTCAATTAAATAAATAATGTAACCTTATTAGAACGTTATTATGAAAACTGGTTAACTGGAAATGTGTTCCATACGATATCAAATCAAGAATCACCTCGTGAAGTTAACAAAAATTGAAAACTTCAATGGGCAATTTATCATTAGAAAACAGAAAGTGATTCTCGCACAAAAGTCCGATAGATCCCATCCTATTCGACGGCTAAGAGCTCGAGTTCCCCATCCTATGATGTCTTAATTACGCAAGCTTCACCAAGCCATTTGTTCAAATCAAACAAGGCAGCGCATCTTCTCAATCCGTGTCTTGCCCGACCCGCGCCCATCTTCAATCACCGTCCTGAAATCCTGAAATCTCTATTACTCCGCTTCACTAAATAAAGAGCCTGGTTTAACCGGCAAATAGCCATATTAAAAAAAGCCTGACGGGTCCGACGAAACGACCTTTGGATTTTGGTGGTAATGCCCATTGTGGTTTCAACTCAGTATATCATGATATCGTTTGTCTTCTCGTGAACTATGATCGCATAAGGTACAGATGAAATGGGCATAAACTATGTCGAAGCATATACAGGGAGAGTTTTTGACTACTTCGTGGGATTTTCGAGATCCTTAGGTACAATTTTGTTTCACAATTACAGGAAACAACACATCAATCTTCGAACAAATAGAGATATCAGCACACAACAATGTGGGAAAAAATGTATATATTAGGCCCGAAGACCGAAAACGCTCAGTGGCCGGAAAAAAAACAGCCACATCGCGTTCTGGCTGTCTTCGAACGCACAGAACGCGTTTTGGTTGTTTTTAAACGCTCGCAACGCGTTCTGGTAATTGTTAAACAGCCGGAACGCGTTTGTCTAACGGCAATTGGTTCAAATGTAAGACCCTGTAGTTTTTACATTTTTAGAATAAAAAAATGAGTTGTTTCCGAACATGTTTGGTACTTGTGGTCTAGCATTTCTTTATGAGCACTGAGCACATACAAAACTATTGTATATTTGAAGACCCTGTACCTATTGGAATCAACATGTGATACATTTTTGGAATCAACTCAGCTAGAGTAATCCGGAAATGGGGAAAAATAGTTCAATTTAAAAAAATGACGGCGATGTCGTTACTCGAGAATAATTCACGCTGTACATTAGATTATTATTTTAAAATAAGATAAATTAAAATAAAAATCGATGTGTTTCAGGATTATTTCTTAAAATGATCTGATTAGCTAAAAATGAATTTGTTCCATACTTTACGGATACAATTTAAATGTACTATGTAATTCGAAATTTCATTCAAACAGTTATTTTAAAAATAAGTAACGTACCTATGTAAAGTACACAAAAGTTCGGAAAAACCCGTCGTTTGTAATCAATTGTAGTTTTCAATAATTGAATTGTTTCTAATAAAGTAATTAAAAGAGTTATAAATTCAAGTTTGTTTTGTTCTCCACAATAAGTAGGATTTGTAGAAAATAAATTGAAATTCATTTGTTCAATAAAGAACTTTTCGCTTTTTCATTCATGCATTTATATATTATATGCTCGACAATATATGTTTATTAGTGTAACTTTCTTCCTAGAACTGAAAAATAATTATAAGAAATTAAATATTGTTGAAATCATTCGGCAAGAAAAACCGAACCCATCTTTGGTATCCAATTGTAGTTGTCAATAATTGAATTGTATTTCAATTTTCAATTTTGTTTTATGAGGGGACAATATAAATTTTATCCTACGCAGATAGAAAGCGGTAAATAATACAAGTCGAACATTAAGAACGCGTTGTGAGCGTTGAACAATTGACAAAATGCGTTCCGGCTATTTAACAATTACCAGAACGCGTTGCGAGCGTTTCAAAACAGCCAAAACGCGTTCTGTGCGTTCGAAGGCAGCCAGAACGCGATGTGGCCGTTTTTTCCGGCATGTGAGCGTTTTCGGTCTTCGGGCCTAACATATACAAAACAATATCATGAATAAATAGGCATAACTCATAAAGTTCAAATCGAGCAAAACCATAGACGTATCGACCAAAAATAAGCATGCTCCATATGTACTCAAAATTACAAAATTAGGCACTGAAAATATAGCAACTTAAATGATGAAATCTCTCTCCTTACTCAACAATGCCCGGTAATCAAACCCTTTGGACGAATTAACTTTATCCTACTTCAAATCAGGGACTTCAAGAACCTGCTCTGGACGGCCTCAATGTGATATTGATGGCAAAGTAAATGGGATGCCAAATCAGGCAACATAGCAGACTGAAGAATGTTGAGATGTTGATGAAACACCTCCCTTTACGAATAATGAACCCATATATCTTCGACGTGGATAAAATCAGTTGATTGCAATGCAGAATGAAAGAGAACCATTAATCAAAAATCACGCCAAGATCCCCGACCTTATCAAGACGAAATAACAACTGGCCATCAATAGAGTAACCATAAGTCAACATCTTCTTCCTCCTAGTAAAAGAGACAACTATACACTTTAAAAAATTCAAACTCAAGAAGTTAACCTTACACCAATCGCCCACATGTCCGGCAACAAACTGAAAACAGTCACAAAACGATCGAACCGTACCAAAAATGTTCAAGTCATCAGCGAACATCAAACGGTGTGCCCCGATATCATCTATCTGATGATTCACAAATAATATGAAGAGCAAAGGACCAATATTAGATCCCTGATATATTCCAGAGTTAGGTATGAACTCAGACGATGTACAAGACAGGAGCGAAGCAGCTCAGCCAGTCACTCAGAGGAACCAAAGTTCCTGTGCAACTTCAATACTATAAGCTCATGAGCGATCTTATCCAAAGCCTTCTGGAAGTCTTTATAGATTACATCAATATTGAGAAGTGTTATGTTCTTCATAGCAGCAAAGAAATTTCTACTCCCTAATGCATTGCACACCAGATGCTAGCCCTGTCTCTCATCATTGATAACTTTGGTTGGTCAACCTAACGACTGACAAGGGTTTTCGCTGGATATTCAGGATTCTCTACAATACCTGTCTGGGTCCTAGTTTGAAGTACGCCGGACCTTGAGGGTGATCAAATGTTGTTGAACGTAAAATTCGTAATCCTTTTGGAAGAACTATCCAGGCTATTGGGCAAGAAGTTGTGGTTTGATTATCGCTTGCCGAATTATTCCTCCTCACATATGTGCAGTAGAACTGTATTTTTATACTTGATATAAAATTGTTTTAAAACACTTTCCTTGACTGCCCAACTCGTCGGTCTGAACTTCAGCAAAGTAATTCCTTATTTCACTGAAATATTAACCTTTTTGATTCGGATGAAAGTAGCAAACTAAACAATTCCTATTGTTGATGCTCTTATTTTTCGTCACCATAGAAAAAAATTTGATCCTATTTTTATTATTGTCCATTCCAATTTCGGGATCTCTGTTTTATTTCAGAATTGATGAAAGTTCATCAGTGCTAATAAACTGTACGATCCTACGCCACTGATGATTCCTATACATTCATTCCAACTTCCAACATATCCACTATACTCTACACCACAATCTATTCAAACATGCTTACTGTCACACAATGCAATTAACAATGCAAGTTCTAACATGACACCCATCATAGTAAGTGACAGGTGCTCATGGCACTATCAGACATCAGGCCACATTCATTCCAAAACTGTTGCAATTACGTCATTTAAGACAATATGTAGACGAGATCTTGTAACAGCATGACATGTATACACCGATCAAGGGTTTTGGGCTACTATATACGATCAGAACAAATAGACAGTTATCGAACATCAGTTATTGATATACTGAAAATGACTGGATTCACGAATGCAGGGGAATATGTAATCAGACAAACGTGTATGTATTCAGTGAAATTGATAGAAATATTTAGAAATTTGAGAGGAAGTATGTCTGGTTCATGGTAAATCTAATTTTCGAATATATTCTCATCAAGTCATCACGTTTTTCCTGACTTGAAAAACGTACCGAGAACACACTGTTTAGTTTTTAGATTTAATGAGTTTGCCTATGGAAAAAAAACAGGTTGAGCTTCTATCTTCTAGCACCTACTCTTTATGAATTTTTTTCGACGTTATTTTTGGAAAAAATCGCAACGGTGGGTCCTCGGCGATCCGATCATCTCTGCAGCAAATTTTATGGTGATATGTTCAAAACTATAGCCTGGATTGTTGAGGAACAAAGTGAATATGGCATTACGGTATAAACCAATCAGTGCTAAGGCCATCAAATCGTACAACTAGAATAAGTCATAATAAATGTCGATAATTTTTCCTCTGTTATTTTTTCAATCAAATAAGTGTTATATCACAACCTTTCCCAACTATGGATGATGATTTCCCTTTGAATGTGTTCCATAGCAGACTTCAAACATCAGAAGATCTGAAAAATCATCACTTGGACCGCAAGACCCGATTCGAAGAATCGCAGAATTGCAGATTGGCGACAAATTTTGTGTATTAGATTTGAATATAGTGGGTATTTCTAAGGACAAGAGTGATTATATTTCTAAACTAGCAAAGGACTATGGTGCTGAGATTATTCTCCTTCAAGACAAAAATCTTCGTGAAAGAGGAACCATAAAAGGTTATGTATTCATTGATTATCTCCTTAGTAAAATTTACGGTTTAGCTTGTTATAATAAAAAATCCTTGATTCAAAATATCGAGTTAATCCAAAAAGGCGAAATTGAGGGTGTTTTCTTTATCTCTTTCAAATTTGTATTTTCGTTATTCAGTTCTGCTTTTGTCTTTTTATTTCCAGACTCGATTGTGGGCACCTTGAAGAAGTCTTTGTCTACATCAATAGAAGACCACTCTTGAAGAAAGAAGTCCCTAAAATATATTTCAGCTTATTTTTGTACACTTAGGCGGGAAGCCAGGGTTTTTTTTACTGGAGTTTTTTCCCTAGGCTTTTATGTCATACGCCCAATTGTATGACACCCCGTCACTAACTCTTGATCTATATGCCTCATTGTTTGCTAACTAAATAATGTAAGCCAAAAGTTCAAAAGAATATATACAGGGTGTCTACTATAATAGGTGCCAAACTTTAGTAGGTTATTTGCAACAAAAAATGTCCTATAACACTTTTTCGGAAAGTTGATGGTTATCGAGTTATTCAACACTTCTTGACTGTTTTGAACCTACAATGTTTTGAAATGGATTATCATAAAATTTGCGTTTCTGATTTTCATGTTTTTCTGACTTGAAACCGTAATATTGTTGGAAAAACAAAAAGTTAAGTGAAAAGTTGATATACCTGAGTCTATTACATGTACTAGTTTTTCCTAGAAAAAACAACTACTTATTCGCCAATTTTCAATGGTACAGCTTACAAGGAAATACCACTAAGTTTGCACTCTTTTCAATATTTACATTTACCCTTTTACAACACCCGGTATAAAACATTTTTTAACATTAGTAAGTACCTATTTTATAACGTGTTGACTGCCCTTTCTGATGATATGATCAGATTTGATGTAGCTGTAAGAATAACAGAGATATTCTTGTTTTTAAAGGGGAAAGCAAAAAAATTCGAAAAACCAAGAAGTGTTAAATAACTCGATAACTATCAACTTTTCGAAAAAGTGTTCAAGACATTTTTTGTTGCAAATAACTTGTACTATCACCTACTGAAGTTTGGCACCTATTATAGTAGACACCCTGTATATACTTGAACAATTACTAACATTAATTCCTTGCGACGTTAGGGAGCTCTGCAACACATTACTAAAATCTACAGTAACATCATTACCACTGAAAACTGATTCAATATCAGATGATGACACAAATCTGCTGAGTTGTTAGAGGTTGGGAGATTTTTTTTCGCTATGGCATTTTTATAAGCAATGGATTGATCAACATATCCCTCGTCATCATAGTCTTCCAGCCACCATGTTTCTTTATCTCTATAATATTTCCTTCTGATTCTGCTAGCATTGACGTGGAAGATTTTCGAAAGCAGTGGCCTGCATATTGCTCTGGTTCTGGCAGTTTAAGAAATTCGGGAACAATAGATGGCACTGTAAGTCCTCAAATTCTGGCTGGAAAAAAATCTAAATAGTAAAAAGAGCATTATATATTTTAGAAGGATAGAACCACTGATCTAAGAAAGTGACACTTTTTCTAGCTCCAAATATGCAATCTGTGCTCTCAAAGAGTCTTCATAACTTCAACCTATATTATTCGCATCTCCACCAAGATATGAAGTATTCGAAAGCTGAAAAAAAAACTCAAGTAGAACATCCAAGTCGGTTATGCTTCTTCTCAGTTATAAATCCCAGATCCCAGAGCGTGAACTCCTCGTGCCTCCTCTGAATTCCCTGGACTGAGAAAAGTATCCATCAGCTGTCGGCGCGGAATAAGATATTGCAAATCGAACGATGTGCAGCGATATCATCGCCGAAGAGGCACCAGGCATAAATAGCCGATATCTGAAGGAGAGAGGATGGATCTTATAAATAGTGGGAGTCAAAGAAAGATTTATAAATAGCATTACGAGTAATTTATGCTCGATGCGATTGGGCGGTCCTCCGTTTTGACATTTGCAGGATTTATGTTTGAAGCGGTGATGGAAGGCGTGTATTGTTCTCGGATCCCAAGCAGGTCAAACTGGAGGGGTTGCTTTTCTCTTCCAGAAGGTGTTTTTCTGCTGCGGCTCCCTCAGCAATGGACGGGTTCGTAATTAATACGTTACACACGTCGGAATTTATTGCGTGTGTTAAGATAGGATTGTGGGAATCGATTGAACCGATCTGGGGGTTTGGGGTAGTTGGAATTTGATGATCTGAACTGGGTTACCTAATGCACAGAATCCTGTCAAGAAGCAATTGTATCGAATAGAATACGAGTAGGATATTTAGTAATAATCTGTTTGAAGGATATCTCAAAAATTTCTATCACATCGTGAGGTAATACTAGTTTACATAATAATGAACCCTTCTTTACTAAAAAGTGGACAAATTTCGTTGATTTATGCCAAAGAGCAACATGACTTCACCAAAGGTAAAAGCAGCCAATCTGTTGGGTTTCGCCCAATAATTCAATACTTGGGAAAGTGGAGGTCCGGTCGATGATGTTTATGTCGACTTTTTTAAGGCCTTCAATAAGGTGGATCATTGCATTTTGTGCGAAAAACTGTCGTTCTTTGAAATAACAGACATTTTAAAAAGGAGATTTGTGTCATAGTTTACCCGTCGTACTCGTCGTTCGTAATTCCTTTTCCCTATTATTCAAAGTTGGTTTGGGTGTACCTCAGGGTAGTCATTTAGGGCCTCTGTCTTTCCTTATTAATATTAACGACATCACAAGTTGCTTAAGGTTTCCACTGTTCCTTCTGTCGGCCGGCAACCTTAAAATGTATTTACAATCAGCACTCTAAGCGAGATGCTTAACCTGAGGCTGATCTGGATGGGTTGCAGCAATGGTGCAAAGATAACAGAGTTATCATTAACAAAGGAAAAATTATTTTTGGAATTTAATCTTCTAAGGAATATGCTCTACAACATCCCCAGGGAGACTTCAGGCAAAATAAAAATTGTTCAGATCAGGTTGTCAGTCTTACAATTTTGATAGAATCAGGCTTCAATAATAGGTTGACAACAGGAGCTATTTCCATTGATTTATCTTTGGCATATGACACTGTGTGGAAAGATGGATTCATTTTCAAATCAGTGGCGGCTCGTGACAATATAGTATGGTGAGACACATATGAAAAAAAATTTAATAATGTAATATATAATTCGTCCTCGATTTGTTTATTCACAACAAAAGCAACCGAATCAATTAATTCATTTTGAATGGTTTTAGATGTACCAGAAATTACCGATTTACTGTTGGTGTCATTTTCTAAAAAGGTTTTTAAATTCGTGTCAAATTTACTAACAAGAACTCTTGCATACAGAGGTGCATCGTAATATCTATTAAACTTCTTAGAATTTGTCGATTTTCTTTGAATCTAGCATTGAAATTTTCAATTTCTATTTGACGCGCATTGTTTATTGCTGTGGCGATATTTTGTTTTTGCTTTCTCATAACGGTAAGCTTGCAATTAGATGAAACATGCTGAGCACTTTTATTGTGTAGCGAAAGACCCCTAGATAAATTTTTCAAATCACTAAAACCACTTTTCGACCAAACTCTGTCGGAATTTCCATTAGTTGCTGAGAATAATTTGCACAGTCAACAAAATATTTTTTTCAAAGTAATACTTCCAGTAAGCCAGTCGTACTTGTCATACCACGTATTTTGGAATCCCCGATTTAATTTACCGACCCCACCACTAGACACTAGAGATTTACTCAAATTTGGAACAGTTCGCTTAACTTCCTTAATTAAATATAATTTATTATCATACGAATGAGTCGAAAATGTTGCTTATTTATTAAAAAATTAACAATATCACAACTACACCGAATATGTTCCTTAGGAATTTCAAAAGATTTACTATTACTAGGTCCCGCTGAATCCATTTCGCGATCTGTTAGTCACTTTCGATAAAAAAGATTTATATTTCAGAAAAAATTCACCTCAAAAAGATTATAATCATACGCGATACACAGCAAACGCGATACCACTAAATAACTACAAAGTGAACTAACCCTATTTCTCTATTTCCCGCTTCCCGATTAACTCGAATAAAATCCTGAGGCCAGCCTCTAATTCCTCGAGAAGCCGCCTTCAAAGCCGTAGATATGTTCTCACCGCTTCGACGCAGATAACCCTCTGGACATCGCAGAAACGAAACGATCTCAGATCGCCTAAGATCGCGCAGAGGCCAGCCTCGGATTAATCCTAGAACGGCTTTCCATTACGTTCTCGTAGGTCATCGAAGTAGATAACACGCTTATTCAGTCAAAGAAGCCTGCGTTAGGCATGCCTCCAACCGTTTAGTCAAAGAGGATTCGATTTGTTATGAATATACAAGGAACGTGAGATTGGGAAAAATGTGATGATGAAAGGGAATGAAGAAATATACGGTTCAGAATTTTTTTGATGAGGCACTGCCACACCTGCCTCATAGGACAAGCCGCCACTGTTTCAAATACTATACCCATCTGATGTGTGGGAAAATGGTAAGATTATGTTTAGTTGACAATAGGAGTACATTGAAAAACGGTCTTCCACAAGGATCAGTTCTATTTCCTTTATTTTTCAATTAATATCTCAGTGATTTACCCACGACATCATCTCAGAAATTTGTTTATGCTGATGATATTGCTATTGCTTACCAGCATTCAAGTAAGAAGAAACAATACCTCATCTCATCAATAATTTTGTCCCATATATACTTTGCTGACCTATTTGTATTAACCTCATTCGAATATCTTGTGAGTGACAACATGATCGAACTCGACCGATATATTTGAATAATTCACATATAATTCCTCCGTTGAAGGGGTAAGCAAATTCTAACATCGAGATTTGTCATTATTTAAGGTAAGTTCATGGTAGTTGAAACATTTATTTATTTGGCAATATTTTTTGTGCTTTTTGCTTCAAGTTTTTCACGAATCAGCATTGAAGTGGATACCTGTGTGATTACCATACAAACTTAGTGATCCCACTGTGCTTCTAGTGGCTCCAATATCTACTATTTGCTTACTGTTGTTCAAATAACTTTTGAGTAATCCCTAAGTGGACCCTCTGAAACCACACCTTTCCAATTTTGTTTTTTAATGTTCATGTGACGCAGTATAAATGATTTATATAAACCCATAAATATACACAAAATTTTGTTCAAAAATCTTTAAAACATTTTTATGAGCTGTGTTTTCCTCTATGGTTAAACTGATAGACATCTTTCATAGGCTTTTTGACCTCCGATTTGAAGTCCACATTTCATATCAAATTCTCCATACACCAATCATTCAACGTTATCGCTGTTAGAATGACTAATATGTCACATATGGAACATAATTCTCCAAACCATCGCTCAATCGATGTTTACTTCGCGAGTTCAAATCCCTGAACGTAAATTGAACATTTTCGCTGTCCCATCGAACGATATCCCTCAGCCATGCTGTATGTTTTAGCAATGGTATGCGGATAGACACACCGACCTCTCATGTTTGGTTATGACGCTAAACGATCAACTGACAGCGGTTTGTTTGCTACTCCTGACATTGTTAGTTTTCAGTCAGAGGTACAATTACCGGGTTACATTATAACGTCAATTATGTCAGTCGTATTCCAGCTCGACGCAATAATGTACCTTGTTCAGTCTTCTGTGTACAATTCGTCATAACCCTTGGTCGGATCAGTCAGTACAAGAGAATGGACATGGCATTCTCAATAAACTAAAATGCTTTTTTTTTATTATTATTTCTCCGATTGTACAAGTTATGAATGTTATGCATGCACGCTCCTGTCCGGTCCGGAGAGGAAAAACTGTACAGGTATACCTGCGCAGGTCGACAGGAGCGTGTGTGTCGCAGTTTATAAGTCTGCGGAGCAAATTCGAGAATCGACTAGGTCTAGTGGCACCGTACGGTTGCTGATAACGAACACACGACCCGTTCGAGGCAGACCTGCGCAGGGATACCTGAACAATTTTCCTCTCCGGTCCACCGTAGTATGTATGTCCCGCATTAGAGATCATAATGCTGCGAAATAAAACTGAGGCCATATAATACTCTTTAGTTTCAGTATTGACTATGTGTAAATTCATCGTTATTGGCATTAAAATATTTCCCTTTGCTCATCACTAAGCCCATGTTGTAATGAAAGTCTCTTATTACAGAATATATAGTCCTAACAACAGACAGGAGTTAGTCATGTATCTTCGATTAACATCAGCCCCTTAGGTAAGAATATAGAATGTTGATGTCATCCGGGAATTTTATAATATAATATCTCCAGACGAAAAATCAGCGAAGCAACAATTATGAAAACTCAATAGAGTTGCCAGAATTTTGGAGGTCAATTTTTCGATTTCACATAAAGAAATCACAAATAAGTGACAAGTTTCAATTAACTAAATGAGATTTGTCAATTTTGAATTTAATGAGAATTGGAAGATTCTCAAAATAATCTGCTTCACCCGAAGCAAACCATCCTTGAATATAATGGAAGATTAATATTCAAGAGAAATATTCATCTCATACATTCATACCAGGTATACCGGTGTGAAGTGAGCGTCAAGATGTCTCGATAGGGAATAATTGTAGTGAACGAACCTTTATTTTTTTTGTTTGTTTGCTATGACATTTGTAAAACATATTTAGTAAACATCAAGTCATTGAACAGATATTTTTTCATGGTGCTAAAAATGTTGAATTTCGTATCAGAAAGGGATGATTTGCTGAAAGCATTTATTGTTTGTTTTCATTTGAAGAAAAGTGCTGCAGAGTCGCATCGAATGCTTGTCGACGCATATGGTGATCATGCTCTGTCAGAACCAACATGCAATAGATGGTTTCAACGGTTCAGAAATAATGATTTTGATGTGAGAATTGAAGAAGGTGGAAGACTACTAAAAAAGTTTGAAGACACCGAATTGCAAACGATATTGGTAGGAGATGACACTTTGAATCGAAAACAAATTGCAGACATTTCAAATGTTGCACAACAAACAAATTCTGACCGTTTCAAAGCTATGGGAAAGATCCAAGTGTGGAAAATGGGTGACACATAAATTGAATGAAAGACAGATGGAACAATTTTGCTTCAGAGACACGAAAGAAAATCGGTTTTGCATCGGATTGTTACTGGCGATGAAAAATGGATTTATTTTGAGAATTCTCAACGAAAAAAATCAAGGGTTCATCCGGGACAATCATCAACATCGACTGCAAAACCAATTCGATTCGGCAAGAAGACAATGCTGAGTGTTGGTGGGACCAGAAAGGTGGAGTGTACCACGAGCTCCTGAAACCTAGTGAAACCGTTAAAACTGATTTCCACCGACAACAAATGACCAATTTGAACCAAGCATTGACCGAGAAATGACCAGAATGGACCAAAAGACACGGCAAAGTAAATTTGCTTCATGAAAATACACACAAAGCAAAACAGGCTCAGGATACAAGCAAAACTCTTGGCTAGGAGCTGCTACTCCACCCGCCATATTTACCAGACTTGGCTCCTTCCGACTACCATTTGTTTTCATTGATGGGACACGCATTGGCTGAGCAGCACGTATATTCCTACGACGAGATCGAATATTGGGTGTTTGGTTGGTTTGCTTTAAAAGATGAACAATTTTATTGGCGTGGTATCCACAAATTACCAGAAAGGTGGTCAAAATATGTAGATAACAACGGCAAATACTTCGAATTAAATGTTTTCCACTTTCTCATTAATAATTAGTATTTTATTTTCTCAAAAAGATTCTCATTTTATACCGGTATAACTGATAAATATAAAAATTATTTGGACTCCAAATGTAGTCATCGTTTCTATCATAATATTTTTATCCTTTTCGGGAAATAAATTGAATCGGCCTCTTATACACTCGGTAACATTTATTTTATATGTATAAATATATTAAAAAAATTCCTCAACCAAATGTTGTGGACACCGAAGATCGCTATTTATGTATGTTGCGCTAGGTTGAATATTTCCCACTATCAGGCTGAATATGTTCAAATTGGAATTCCCTACAAGGCAACGCCAATATTCCTATAATATCCCAACATCTGGCCTGAGACGGACATCTTCTCTACAGAAGAAGGTAATATACACTTGATTCGATTGAGTGGCTCGACCCCGAATAATAATTGCAGATCTGACCCAGTCCCTCTTGGAAGCTGGTGGACCGCAATAAGAGCCTGTACGTGGTGGAACACTTCTGCAGGGGACACATCAACGTCCCAACAATAAGGGCCAATTTTCCCCGTCAACGCTTATGATAAGGTCAGCTTATACTCTACGGATGTCAAGAAGTTTAAGCCGGTATGATTTCTTGGTAAGGTGTTCGATTTCAACTTCACACCCATTAACCACAAGCTCGTCTGGTGGTTGTTGAAGAAACCACCTTCGTTCCAGCTTTCCATTCTTAATAGGAACATGTAAACTAAAAATGAGAATTGTGTTGGAATACAGGGTGAGTCTTTGACCACTGCGTTAATTTTAACCATAGATTCTTGAATTCGAAAGAAACATTTTCCTCCTATAACATTGTTCCAAATTTGGCCCCGTTCAAGAGATTAGGGTGTTGAAATTTCATTAAAAAATTGCATTTTCACCTGTAATATTCAAACGACAATATCAATTGAAATGATCTCTTGTAGAAGGTTTTTGATAACAGTCATGCATATTTTGACATCAACAGATTTATTCCATTTTTGGTGGGTTTCTCACTACTACTCTACAGATTGGTTAAATTGCATGAAAAACAAATATCACTTGAACTGAAGGTCCGTATCTTGTACTTCCTAGAATCACTAGTCGTTTTTGCAGATAAAATCATATTACCTACGAACCGCTTTCGTATATGGTAACAATTACAATCTACTGCTAATGCAGGGTTTCCGAAACTAACTCAGTGGAGAAGGGCGGGGTTCTCTCTAAATACGGTGGATATAACAATGGGCGCCAGGCAAATTTTTCTTTTTTCGAAACCCCCAAGTTGGAAGTAATGATCCCCAAATCAGCCAAAAGTACAATTATATGAAATACTAACTAATACCAGCAGATATGTATAATGTTCCAAATATACAGTTACATAACAAAGATATGGAAAATAAACGATATTTCTAGGGTCTTATGAATCCAAAATATGGTGCTGATCTATGTTCAAGGCTACAAATAATCAAAATATGTAAATCGTGAACTGAACAATAAATCTACTCTGAACCAATAATTGAGACTTATATATACATATATATTCAAAAAGATCAACTAGGTCTAAAACCACGTTCAATTCCGATTGAACAATTCCAAAATGTACATCATAAAATGTTACGTAACATTAGATTTGATCATGTAAAATCATTAGCATAAACATTTGATATATCAAACCTTCCTAGTTCTTGAGGTGACCTTATCCAATGGAACCTAGTATACGTTGGCTGCCTCGTATACTCCCATCTTCATCCCAATATCTTTAGATACTCGTCCGATTCCTTGTTCGAATGCCCTGGTATACGTTGGCTGTCTCATATACCACTCTCTGGACTCCCACGACGTTCTCAACTCAATATTTCGAGATGTTCTCCCAATTAATTGTTCGAGTGCCCCGGTATATGCTGGCTGTCCCATATACCGCACTCCTGACTCCCACGACGTTCTCAATTCTACCTATCTACCTGCTCTCCGTTACTCGAAATTCCCAGTATGGATATCTTGGCTATTCCATACACACACTATCTAATCCAACTATCGTGTGTACGTCGATCCCAACAATATCCAAAAGCCAAATATGATCAGTTATCTCACACAATCTCAGGACGATATTATATTCTAAAAACCCTGTTAAAGAAAAACCTCCGATTACCATCCTATAATATACAATTATGTGCACAGAAAACATCTATAGGAATAAAAGAATCGATCCTATGTCTCTGTCTCTACCTACTCAAAATTTCTGGGGTTTCTTTCCTGGCGTTATCCTCTACTGAAAATCACCCAGGAAAACGATATAAAATCTCCCAACAACTGTGACGAAGGCTAAGGAAAAAGGACAAATCGATTTCAGATTGGTTATTCACAATTAACCCCATTCATCGACATATCTGCCAAAAATGATGTGTTTAATCCTCTTACGAGCTTGATACCGACAAACTATTCTTCCAACTATTTTCAGTATCACTTTTCAACGGTTTTCCAGTCAAAATCCAATTAAGATGATTTCATATATCATATATAAAAATTGCGAAAACCCTGTATCCACAATCATTCAGTCGGACTTGATAACTCTAACCTCCTTTTTTTTTGGTTTTCCACCGAAACTGACAAAGACATAAGGGACATAGAACCGTGACAATGACACCACATATGACCATCGCCCGAAGTGGCAACCTGGCCCAGTGGGGGCGGCGCGCCCTTGATCGCATTCAATTCACAAATATCACGCTACACTAACGAAACGTTACAATCATTCATAATATTTTTCCTAAATTGCACCATTTATGAGATATTTGAAGTTGATAGGAATTAAATCTATACAGGGTGATTCCGGAGGAGACCGTCAGATTTTAGGTGAAGTATACAGTAGTCAATATAGTTTCGGAACAATGTTGGGCTTATGGTTCGGGGCCTTCATTGAGAGTCTACAGGGTGATTTGTCCGATTCGACCGATTTTTCTTTTATTCATAACTTTTGTATGGCTTGATCAATCTTGATGAAATTTTCAGCGTAGAACAATATGATAATCTTCTTTCAATAATTCTAATATTTTTTCCAAAATACAGAATGGGAATTATGATAAGTTCATATTGAGTATGCAGGTTGAAAAACCACCCTGTACATTCCGTTTTCAGAAATTTTCTACTTACTTCAGATTCTACCATAAGTTTACATTACTGTAGCTTTTTTATTTTTTTTTTTGGCACATGTCCATTTTTCCTAGAAAAATTTTTCGATGATTAACAATATTGTTTTTTCGCTCCAAGGCATTGAGAATATTCTGAACTAGAATGTAAACCGGTGTCGCCCAATGATACAAAGCTTTTCCTGAGTCCTGAAGTAGTTTATCCAAATTCGAAATTCATTTTTGATCGCTCATATCCAGATGTATAAAATCATTTAATTCAAAAAATTTCTTTATACTTACGTGAACCAAAAAAATCTACATACTACTACTACAAATACAGAATAAACATTCGAAACATATGAAAGGCAAAATTATGGATAAACATAAAATTGAGTCATTATTCAGGTGATTTTCGGCACACTTCCGGTTTTCTATGAAGCGAATATTCCTAAAACATAGTAGTTTCGTTCAAAAATGTACTCACTTATGGCATGACAAATATTGAATCACGAATGTATGATAAATAGTTTTAATGAAATTGAAAATTCTCCATGAAAATTAAATCTCTATTTAAATCAAGTTCTTTAAGATCCATGGTTACCATCACAGTGAACCACAGAATGAGAATATTTAATAAATAATCTGTCACAAGAAGTGTATTTCAACATGCCTCAATTATTTACTCATGCGGAATATGCGGATATGATTTTTGTTTATGGTTTTTGTAACGGAAATGGAAATGAAGCCAAAATAGACGATTTCCCAACCAACGTCATGTACTCTCGGACGAGTATTCCATTATTCTAAAGAACATGGGCAATATCCTAGTAAGGCAGAGCACATTGAATGGCCTACTCAAAATGAAATTTCGATTCAAATTGTTGAACGGGTGGAGGAGGAATCGTCTATTAGTACTCGTCAAATTAGTACCGAATTAGGAATTTCACAGAGCAAAGTGAGCAAGACTTTGAAGAAAGAACAATTCCACCCATACCACTACCAAAAGGTGCAAGAACTGTTGCCACAAGATCTGCCCCAACGATTACAATTTAAGTTATTAGTCACCAACGAACTATTTTTCGTATTCTATTCAGCGACGAGGCTATGTTCACTAAGAATGGAATTTTTAATATCCACAATTCCCACGAATGGGCAAGAGACAAACCGCATTTGAAGAAGAGTCATAATACACAACACAGATTTTCTGCCAATATTTGGCTTGGAACAATAGACAGAAATTTAGTTGGCCCTCACATTTTTGCGGAAAGATTAAATGGTGAAATTTACCTAGATTTTTTGGAAAATATTTTACCAAATCTATTGGAAAATGTACATATCCGCTCTATGTACTTTCAGCATGACGGAGCACCACCTCACTTTGCATTGAATGTGTGAAATCACCTGGATGTAAATTATCCGAACAGATGGATTGGTCGTGGAGGCCCTATTGCTTGGCCACAAAGACCGCCTGATTTGAACCCTTTAGACTATTTTGTGTGGGGATATCTGAAAACAAGAGTTCATAAGGTTGAAATTAGAAGTAGAGAACACCTAGTTCAAAGGATTTTCCTGGAATGTAATATCTTGAAGTAAAATCAATTCCTCATTAGAAGGTCAATTGGAAATTTAATAAAAAGGTCTCGAATATGTATTATTTATGTATATTTCGAACATTCTATGTAAATTTTGTGTTATCCTTAGTTTTGCTGTTCATGATATGTTTCGAATGTTTATTCTGTATAAGTTGTAGATTTTTTGGTTTATTAGGTAGGTATAAAGATATTTTCTGGATTAAATGATCTTATACATCAGAACATGAGTGATTAAATATGAATTTCGAATTTGGAAGAACTACTTTAGGACTCACGAAGAGCTTTGTATCATTGGACGACACTGGTTTACATTCTAGTTCGGAATATTCTCAATGCCTTGGAGCGAAAAAACGATATTGTTCATACTTGAAAAATTTTGCTAGGAAAACTGGATGTGTGCCAAAAAAATAAAAACGCTCCCATAATGTAAACTTATGGTAGAATCTGAAGCAACTAGAAAATTTTTGAAAACGGAATGTACAGGGTGTTTTTTCAACCTGAAAACTTAATCTGAACATATCATAATTCCCACCCTGTATATTTGAGAAAATGTTGGAATTATTGAAAGAAGATAATCATATTGTTCTACACTGAAAATTTCATTAAGATTGAACCAGCCATACCAAAGTTATGAATAAAAAAAAAACGGGCGAATCGGACAAATCACCCTATAGACTCTCATTAAAGGCCCCCAACCATAAACCAAACATTGTTTCGAAACTGCCTTGACTAGTGTATACTTCACCTAAAATCTGACAGTCTCCTCCGGAATCACCCTGTATAATGATCTGATTGAGAAAATAATGTTCTTAAACAATTCATATCCAATAGTGGATGCGTTGGAAGGTAATTTTCAGTAGTATTAACTCAAGGACATTGATAATTGTTCGAAAAATTCTATGACAGATTTCGAAAGCTTGTTGCTTGAAAACAGACCGACGTCGTAGGCGGGGGCCTGTTGCCTACAAGCAACAAGCTTGAGAAAGTTGTCATAAAATTTTTGAGCATTTATCAATGTCCGAGGGATATTCGGATAGAAAATTCTTTGCTAACTATAGAAAAAATACAGAGCTAAAATAACTTATTTAAAGGTGCAATTAACAAAAGAACAATTGGAAAAGTTAATTGAAGATCCAGAAGTGTTAGTTTCTATAACTGATGAAGATGTTTTTCCACTACGCATGCTGTTAATAATTTGATTATGATGGTTTTCGTCCATATTTGAGTAGGGTTTTATTGAGTTGGCATTGTTGGGATCCGTGATTTTTATAAGCTGTTGTTCTTTTCCACCACTTTTGACTAATCGACTAACCGCGGTCAATCTATTGAAATGATTAGTAATTATTTTTTCCTTTGTATTCAATCCAATCGCTTCGGCAGACGATCTTGTTCAATTTTGAATCGTATTTCTTCCAATGGGCATATTATCATACCAGTGATCATTTTCGGATTTCCATTGACGATTTGGTCTGACGAATAATCTGTTGGTTTTAATATTTGGACCCCTTTTCGACATCAATTTTTTGAATAATCGGACGGGACAAATGTTGCTGTCATCGTTTTCTATTAAAAACTTGCTTCCAGTACACATTCTTGAACCACCCTGGCAAGTCTTGCTGAATAAAGGGTTATATTCCACTCGGTTTGTTACAGAACCATCGTTGTTTGATTCGATACAAAAAATTCAGTCAAGCAAGCAGTAGCTTCCCCACCTCGCCAAGCTAATTCTACCGCGGCTATGTGATAGAATTTCCGTTGCAGCCCTTCAGGAGTATTTTCATTCCATAAATTTACCATTTTCGTTATTTCGACAGAACTTGATGCTGCCGAACTTTATTTCCTTTTAATTGGATCTGATTGCAGTTTTCGTCGTATAGAATCACGGACAGCTCGCGCTTGTTGAAAAACAACACTTTTGAATGGGTCAATAATAACTTTCATTTCATTATAATATTTTTCTTGCAACAGCTTACATGTTATATTCCTCATGGTTTTGACCGTACTTTCTTTGAACTCTGTACCATCTTTTCTCCTCAAGTTCACAGCCCACTCCTTTAAAATCAACGCCATTTCTTCCGCCGCCCGATTTCCATCTAATTGATACTTTCTATCGTTGCAAAAGTAAATGAATGCTTTCCATAAAAATTTTTACTGTAAACGGTTTTTTTTTTGGTATGTTCGATTCTATAATTTCATTAATATTGTCGTCAGTATTACAACCAAATCGTGACATTTCGAAATATTAAATATTTGAAACTTCAAAATCGAAATAAATCAATATGTGTCCATAGCAATGTGAAAACAGCCTATGATCTGTTATCGCTGTAATATTGACATTATTGGGATAAATTATTCATATGATACAAAATGAGGAAATTTGATTGGTTGTTGGAACTGTCAAAAAATTTCCAAAGGGGTATTTGCCCAATGTGAAAACTTGGAATGCTTATTATAACTTTTCAACACAGCTGAATATGGAGAAACGGTATGGAAAAAAGTGTTTCTTTTGATCTCAATAACCTATGGTTAAAATTAACGCAGTGTTCAAAAACTCACCCTGTATAGAAAATTGCGCATATTAATTAAAAAAAACACACGAACACAAACCTCCCACAATTCAGCATACAACAAAATCTGACGTGAATAAAATACTATATAAAACACTATCTAAATATCGAATCCTTCAAAAATTAATTAATTCTTTTCTACAATCTCAACCCCATTGATATAGAATAATCATTGGAATCCAATATTTTTCTTTTGCAGGAAGTACTGCAATATCCATAAACGAACTAACTAGAGAACATTACTGGAAACAACGTATTCAATAACATTAGTTGAGAGAAAACAACATGATTCTTCCCCATGGAAGACCTTACAAGAAACGATCGACAAGGAGATAAGACATCCAGTGTTGGGATACAAGACCAGATAAGATTGATTAAGTAAATTAAAGCGAAGCGGACTATGTGCAAGCCAAAGTCATCGGCTGAAAGCAGGTGATGGTATCAAAGTAGCGATTCTTAGAGGAACAATGCCTATATCTGATGCCATTTAATGGGAAGGTGACAGACATTTCTTTGTGGGTATTTTCCTTGGCAGAACAAAAACCCTGTGGAGGAATTCGTGGGATTTCACAATAGCCATTGCTATTGACTGATCCGGTTTTTAGATAAATTCAATCAACAACATGAAATAACTAATTAGTTGAAGTGATATTTCCTCATATAGAGGACAACCTTCAAGATAGAGGAATATATGTTTTGTTGAGAAGAATAATTGGATTAACTCGATGTTAGAAGTAGAAGGAATTAAATAGTAGTTCTGTGGAGTTTCAGTAGCTATGGAAGGGTAGCAGGAAAAGTAACGCGCTTTTTCTTACAAGCGTGTTATCATAATGGTGATTATAGTGACAGAAAATATGTACCGTGCAATAGATCCTGATATTCTATTTTACAGGTGCAACGGTAAAGATTCAAAGCTCAAATCTTCCTATTCATTTCTCGACAAGAATGCCATCGATGAAGTAAAGGCTTAAGTTCTTCGAAATCCGTTTTTATCCATCCGTGAACGAAGTCAATCGTTGAGCATAACGAAATCATTATTTGGGTAGCAGGTAACCCCCATATAACTTTATTGTTCTTGCTACCAACGTTTCGATAGTCGTTTTCAAGCCAAAAAATTTGCTTTCAAAAAAGCTGAAAATATTTGGAATTTCTTTTCAATTTTCAACAGGCTTAAGCATTTATGAAAATCGCCTCTGATCTCATAAGTGCTCCATCAATTGAGTTGTCGAAAGTTTGGAGGCTGATGATTTGAATTAACTCGTAGAAGTCCTTGAACCACAGATAATTACAAGTATCATTTAGTCTCAGAGTTTTGTTGTTGATCTTGACATTAAATAAAATTGAAAACAAAAATTTCGTATCTTTCAGCTTTTTCATAAGATAATTTTTGTCTTGAAAACCAAAGATGTCTACCGAAACGTTGGTTGCTGGAGAAATAAAAGATGGTGGTCAAGGCTTTTCGACACCTGGAGAAGCAGTTGATGCGTTCAGAATGCATGTATTGGAGATACCTCAATCAGGGTGGCAAATGTGCTTCGAAAACTGGTTCAAACGTATGCAAAAAAGCACGGATCTTAATGGGATATATTTTGAGAAACAGTAAAGGGATTGGCGGTGATTAATATTCGTTTTTGTTCTCTAATCCCGAAATACACTGCGCAAAAAAATCAACGCACATTATGGAAATCTCAAATTTATTCTACAACTGAAGGTGTCAATGATAATTATTTTTATCAGAATAATGCGTGCATATTATTATTATTATTATAAAAGGATACAGGGAAGAGGCTGTTGCCTATAAATCTCAAACAAAAATTGAAAATTAAGTGGCGCTTCAGAAATAACAAAGAAAAGAAAAAGAGTATTTCCACAAGGAAAAAATATCACACAATTGTTAATGCGTCCAATCTGTTTTTAAAAGAGTTTACACTATCGGCACAAACTACACTGTCAGGAAGAGAGTTCCATTTCGCAAACACGCGATTCGGCAGGAAAAACTGTCTCGCACGAGCGCGGAATACCTCATGGTAAAGTTTATATTGGTGGCCACAAAGATGATTTCTATTTAACTCGAAAATACTACCCAGATTGCCACCAATGAAGCCCCGCAGTATACGAAACGTCACTATTAGATCGCCACGCATCCTACGATCACTAAACAAGTCCAGCTTAAACATTTTTAGTCTGTCTTCATATGAAGGGCGAACCACCCCGAAAGGAATCCTCGTTGCAGAACGCTGCACTCCTCCAAACGTTGTTGATCTGTGATCAGGCTAGGGAATGCAGGGCCAGCAAATTCCAGAATTAGTCGAACATAGGTGATGTAGAGCTGCCGGCATGTCTCGATCGAGCATCTAGGAAAAACTTTCCGCATCAAGTACAAAATCTTCCGGCATTTGGCAGTTATATTGCTCACATGGGTTGACCAAGACAGATCCTCAGTTATCACCAGCCCGAGATCGACGTGCTGTGCAGCGGAGACTAAACATTTGCCCTCGATCATATACTGGTTACGCGGATTGTGACTCCCAAGGTGAACAACTCTACACTTTTCTATGTTCACGGGAAGAAGCCACTGAAGGCACCATTGGCTAAACCGATTCAGGTCACACTGAAGAATATTAGGCAAGCGAGCATCATTGAGTGGGACGAGAATAAACCAGGCAGATCTGATACGTACGCCAAAAATAGGATCGGACCCAAAACAGAACCCTGCGGTACTCCACTGATAACGGGTTTGAAGTCAGATAATGAGTCGCCAACTCTTACTGAAATACCTACTAACAATGAACGAACGCAGCCAGTCCAAAACCCTACCTCTCACGCCAAGATGTTCAAGCTTGAACAGCAAATCATCAATTTTCAAAAAATTAATAATTTTCAAAAGGTTTCTTACTTTTCTCCTTGATAAAGATAGAAGATGTCTATCGAAACGTCGGAAAACATTACATCCACAATAGATGATGGTAATAGCCCAAACAATCATTCTACTCAGTTTGTCTCCCCTTTTAAAGACTGGAGTGACTCTTGACATTTTCCAAGCTGATGGCAACTGACAAGTATGGAATGATAACCGGATGATCATGGTTATGGGTAATGACAGACTAGCAGCGCACCTCTTCAGAATTCGTGCTGAGATATCATCCAAACCTGGCGCAGTAGACTCCAACCGAGACAGAATACCCAAAATCTTTTCCTCTCGGACATCTATGTTATCCAGTGTACAGACTGCACGTGGTGCAGAGATTGCTGGCATAGGATCACAAGGCTCATCAGAAAACGAATTAGAGAAGGTGTCAGAAAAAGCAGAAGCACACTCGGAACCATCAGAACACAGATCACCCGCCTCATTTCTAACCAGCGGAACCGATACTTTCGAACTCAGTGAGCTTCGGATAAGCTTATAGAACTTCTTTCTGTTATTAGGTTTGGCTAAGGAATCATAAAACATTTTTTTGGCATCTCTTATTCTCAGACTCAAAGCATTAGAGAAGCGGCAATGGATGTTAAAACTTTGTTGCTACCCATCGCGAATATAACACTGCCATAACTTTCTTTTTCGACGCAGCATGGAGAAAAACTCTTCAGTCAGCCAAGGCTTGGAAGCCACAGATCTAATAAACTTATTTCTAGTGCAACGTGATACTGACTCTTTAAGGCAAGAACAGAAACGGTCCCAGGCATCGTCCACATCCAAACCACCCAACAATTGGCTCCAGCAAATGCCGGAAAGATGACGATTCAGAGAATCGAAATCAGTTATTGAAATGGGTTTTAATAAAGTTCTGCTCTCAGGGAGTGAGGTAAACTGGAGTGTGGAAACAATCATCCTATGATCAGATCGACCGAGAGGATCGATATACTCCGTCCCAGAAATCAAATCCTCGTCGCTTGTCAGCAGAAGATCGAGCGTAGAAGGAGTCTGACCATGCACGATCCGAGTAGGTCTATCAACGATCTGATGAAGGCCAGTTTCATCAAGCAAGCTGACAAAACGCCCGGCTATAGTATTCAGGGAGGGGGGAGAACGTATTGGCCACGTTATTCCACTGAAATTGAAGTCTCCAGCTATGAAGACATTAGAATAAGTTTCCGACACGGAACGAATATGGTCCAAAAGCAATTCATCGGACTGAGAAGGATGGGGCCTATAGATACAACCAACACAGATAGAGAAGGTAGGCGAAGCCAACCTCACAAACAGATTATCAATATGAGGCATGTCACAAGAAAATGTCCCAACAGTGAAAGACTCAGAGATGGCATCACTCAAGTATATACAGACCCCATCAAAGCCAACGTTGAGAGGACTATCACATCGAAACAAAGTGAATCCCTTGATATTGTATAATTGATCCGGAAGACCATCATGCAGCCAAGTTTCAGTGATACAAATGATATCAGGCTTTAAGATATCCACATTAACACATAATTCACAAAATTTATTCTTGATCGATCGAGCATTGATGTAAAGTATAGTTCATTGAGAGACAGAAGAAGAATTTAGTTTTTGAGGTGGAAGCTTTCGAACACTTATCACCCTCGGGACACCCTTTATGAACTTAATGGTCATATGTTATCCACTTTCAAGGTTTTTCTTCAATACAGATATTTTTTCCCAGCAAGAATAAAGAGATATGAGATTATCAGATTTTGAATGTACTGGCTCCATTCTGAAATCAGTTGTTCTCAATTAATTCAAGTTTCAATAGTTTGTTTTTCGTTTGATTTTCTACACTCGATCGCTATGCAACGCAATTTGTCCCAAGAGCCATGTGCCCAAGCGGTAGTTTTGCGAGAAGAAGGGTGGACATACACAAGAATTGCAGAAAGGTTTAGGGTTGACCTTACCCGTTACAACTGCCATTCAAGAACGTTATTCGAAAGTTTCTTCGTTGAGACAACGGTTTGCATCCGCTCGCCTCCTTCAAAATCAGCTTGATCAAACTTATGGGGTGCAAATTAGCACCCCAATAAGAAATCGCCTCAGAGAATATGATTTAAGACCTCGTGTCGCGGCAAGAAGCCCAGCTCTTACCCCAGCCCATCGAAGGGCGCGTATGTATTTTGCGAGAGAGCATATCCATTGGAAAGAGGCTGATTGGGAAAGAGTTCTCTTCACAGATGAGTCTAGATTCTGCCTTTACTATTGTGATCGACGTTCCCTTGTATACAGACGTCCACATGAAAGATATGCTCAGTGCAATTTCCTGAATACTACTGGTTTCGGGGGAGGATCGATTATGGTATGGAGTGAAATATCTTTGACTGCTCCCACAGACCTAGCGGTCGTTGATAATGGAGCAATAAATGCTGATAGGTATATAAGGAACATTCTTGAAGAGCATGTAGTGCCATTTGCCCCATACATTGGTGAAAATTTCATTTTTATGGACGGTAATGCCAGACCCCATCGAGCGCGCATCGTTGCTTGAAGAGGTTGAAGTCTCTTGAATGGAATAGCCAGCAAGAAGTCCAGATCTCAATCCGATTGAGCAGGTTTGAGACAACCTCAATAGAAGGCTGAGAAGTTCAGAAAATCATCCAGCTACTCTTGAAGACTTAGAAATCCAAATCAGAGAAATCTGGGAAGGATTAGATCCGAACATTATAAGATCACTCATTTTGAGTATGAACTGTCGTTGCCGAGCAATAATTAACGCAAGGGGTGGAAATACCAATTTTAAATCACTTATCAGCATTCCAGTACTTTGAAAATTGTTTATTTCTCTTCTTTGACATAAGATTCGGTGAAATCCTGAATTTTTCTTCCATTTAATGTGTCTTGGTTCGTTCAAAACCTTCCCGAGAGAACATAAAAAATAAGTTATAGAGTCCATTAGAGTTAACTTTCATTAAAATTGAGATTTTCAGAATGTGCGTTAATTTTTTTGCGCTTTGTATAAAAGGCAACCCTTGTATTAAATGAAATATGTAAAGTCAACGAGATACTGATGACCCAAGTAACATTTTAGGTAACCTGAAGATTTATAAATTTGAAATTGGTGTTATTAGTGATTCATAATAGGAGTGCTAAGTACCTGAGGGGTTTTAGTTCATATAGGAGTTGCAAAATTTATTGATTCCCAAAAGTTTCTATAAACTATTAATTTTCAACTGTTCATAAAAAATACAGGTTATAGTACCAAAAGGTTCATAATATGGGTTTATAAAGGTGACAGGAACCAACCTATGAAACATCAGAAGCAAGGTGATACAACAGTTATTATAGGGCGTTCTATAGAAGTGTTTGCAACTTCGTAATGTAACCGATAGTGTTCAGTGTTTTCAAGTTTTCATCAAGTCTTTTATATACATAAAAATCATGTATGTCCATAACTGAATACCCTTATGAATCAAGATGAGAATAAGTAATAAAAAGGTGTTTTTAAATACAATTTCATAACTAGGTACTTGAAAGTGTTTGACATCACTGCATTTTCATAGTTTGCAGAATAACCAATAAAAAATAATGAATTTACACCCAACAATCGGGAAAGAAATATCTTTAGATCCTTATTGATATTATTCATTTATATTATATCTAATATCCAATTTTTCTGCACTTAATCCTTTTTTTCCAGGAAAATTCGTTGAATGATCTATATCACTGTTCATATATTGCAGCATTGCAGATATTTCTTCTTCTGCAACCTTGTATAACAAAAATTTGTATCTCTTTTTAATTCAAGGATACTGTTTCCAGTCTTTGAAAACGGATTTCGTACTCCACTCGCTGCATTCCTTGATTTGCACCAATAAAGGATGCCGTTTTGTTCCCAAGCTTCAGGAACAATTGTAAGAGAAGGAATATCTCTTCCTGTTTCTTCGGTTTGAACTATTTTGAAAGACATGTCAACACCTAAACACAATTATTGAAAATAGTACACAATATCTTGAGTGAAAACTTGCGTCAAGGATATTAGGTTTGTTTTCATTCAGAGAGCGACACCTTCGAATGACCAGTAGTTCTCACGCATCCGGATTAATTCGCATGCGTGAGAACTTCTGGTCATTTCAAGGTGTTTTGAGTAACCATCAGTTATAATACAGGGATGGTGGTGGTGTAAATCACTTTAAGTTTAAAAGCTGCTACTTTTATTATTGAGTAATTTTTATCACTTGAATTGGTGATTATGAATATTTCAAAAATTATTATAGAACTAAAAGGCAGTGTATTTTACATTAGGGATGTGAAATAATTTATATGAGTCCAAGTGTTGAGCATGACTAAATATCCGACACGGCCATATTGTTATTGAAAATGTCGTGTTTTTTCAGCTTTGTGAAAAATTTAGAACAAAGAAAAAAAGTTGAATTTGGATTGAAAATGAATTTTCTGTTAACTTCAAGATACTATTATTCAAAACTTAGTATTTGTATTGAAAAATTGTTACATTCAAAAAAAATTATTGAAATTGATTTGTATATTATTCAATAAAAAATTCAAAACTTTCGTAAATCGAGGGCGCACGTGCTATTCGGAGGTAAAATTCGATTTCATACACTGTAGAAAAAATTGCAATAGTTTTCTCAATTATCTTCAAGATTTTCTTCGTGCTTATAAGAAATGTAACTTGTAAGCGTTCAATAAAACCAACTACGTATCTTTAACTTGATATTTAAAGTTATTGGGTTGTTTGTGAATTCAATTGACCAATAAACCAACAGATAAATAAAGATGAATAATACTTCACATTGAATTGGAGTGAAACAATACGACAAAGTTGCGCATGCACGTTTTCATCAAGAAAGGTAACTGAAACAGTATCGTCTCCATATGGGGGTTTTATAACAGTCGTATAGATAGGATTATGAAAGTGTTCAAATGGTTATCGGAAAAACCATAAGTCTTTGCCGACACTAATAGAAAAGTTATAAATTATATCATTTAAGGCCAATAAAGGAGATATAGGGGACAGGGAAAATTTATTATATCTACATTATATAACTTTGAATTTTATAAGGTAGTGTCAAAGAGTGTATTCGCACTTTTATAAAACAAAAAATGCTACTTGGGGAGCCTGATCACCAAATACTCTTTGTCGCCAGATTTAGTCAAAAATTATTCTAATTATGTTCTTCTCAGTGTGTAGTTCATTCGTAATCTAGACAATGAGTTATTAGTCATTATGTGTTAGATAAAGAGGAGTTACGAAAAAAGGTCTTCTAAAATAATGCTTGAGATCCTTTCAGTATGAAACTGATAGTAACCACACTGTATATCTCCGACATTGTCCGCATAATGATTAATGTCTTTCAGGAACTAACACAAAAAAATTACGTAATGTTAGCAACTTATCAGGCCTCCTAATAACGTTCTATTCATCTGGAATGTTTCCAGAAGTCACAAATCCATCACTCCGAATAGTCCCAAACTACCATATAATGCCACATAATGACTATTCCAACTCGTCAAAATAAAGGAAACTCTGCTAATACAACACTATCAAAGTGACATGGAGGCGTACAACTCACGTATTTTATGTTCTCCTGAACTATAATTACAGGTCGATAAATAACAAAGTCGCTAGAAATGCAAATAAATCAAGAATGAGAGGGTGTTACCCCAGTACTCACACCGGTGCAGTGCAATGGTGCATAACTCAAAGGGAAATGACAGAAAAATATCTAGTTGGCCATAGCCGGTAATTATCTTGCCTGTAATCCTTTGAACTATGTGGAACAATCAATCAATTACTGGCTTATTTATAAGTTTCATTATTGGATTGGTATTGAAGCTTCGAAGTGGGAGGATCCAATGAGAAATGAATTATCGAGGTGTTAAACCTTCCCAAGGAACAAGTGTGAAGATCGATAGAGAGAATCAGCCTGGCCACTAATAAGAAGTTGGTTGGAACGGATCTAATTCCTTTTCCCCTTCAAATTCGCTGAATTCTACAATGGTAAAGTCACTAAATTTCAGGGATCATATTATACGGTAGAGAACTGACGTGTTGTTTCCTGAGTTCGATGACTATTTGCAATAAACACTGTTACTGACTTTTCAATTTAATATATTCCTGTAGGGAAACCAACATTTTTTACAAATTGAGCCATTATCAGAAAATTGAAGCCTATTTTATGAAAACCTTTTTTTCAATTACCATTAAAAGTAACACTTTCAATAAAACTTCATTTTTCATGTCAAAATTATTACTAGTTTATAGAAAAAAAGGTTAATGAATCAGCTTCTATTTTAACACTATTATGAAACCTAGCGGTAAAGCCCGTATCGCCACGGGTGCAAGTAAGGAAGAGCGCGGTCGTTATTAGCAAATGCCCCCTATAAGCAGCCGTTCATGTCATTTTGTGTCTAGCTTTCATCGAGTGAAGATGTGTTTAAAAAGATGCACAAAAAACTTTCCGACGCCCAACTGAAACGTCAACAGCGGCGATTTCAAAACAGCCTTCTGAAAAAGAAGCAAAAAGAAGAAGAGCAGAGGCAATTGGAGAAACTGGCGAAAGAAAACGTGGAACGCGCGAAAAAAAAAAGGGAGCTTGTGGAAAATCAGATGAAAGTGCCTGTTTTTCGTGCACGAAACCTGGAGGTGTACGAATATAGCACAGGGCTGAAACCAAATTCGCCGTTCGGAAAAAGTAGTGGGTACGCCATTGGATCCATGCGTGGGTTAAGATTTGATATTGTTTGCAATGATCCATTTTTTGCATGAACCGCAAAATCGATATGTTCTGACGATTCTCCATTTTCGCCGACAAATATTGTTGCAACACTGTCTCCTGTCGGCAAATTGTATTTTCTAGGATCGTTGTCTGTACGCGCAAGAACCATTCGAATATCTGGTAATTCACGATTTTCAGCTATAGCTTTGCGACGTTCTTCTCATAATCTTTCTCCCATTGTAAAAAAGCGCTTGCAAATGGGTTATTTTCACGAAGCATGTATTCTGCTGTATGATGTTCCATGCAGACAAAATTAATAAGGGCCAGTGGTGCAAATTATCCTAAGCTAACTTTTTGGGAAGCAAACGCAAAGGCACTGTTATACTGGCGTATATTGTTTTGGAAATTCTTCGATTGTTCATTTGTTCCTGTGTAAAGTTCTCTGAGCAAAGCTGGTACTTCTTTCAATTGCATCTGCTCTCTCATTACAACTTTGCCTTTCTGGCAGCACTTGCTGAATCCATCTCGCCCTTTTTCACCCCTAAAATGCAGGGCATTGCAAAACTGACACGATTCGCTCATTTCGCCGACAAAAAACGCGGGAATTTCGTCTTCAACCGGAGCCCTTCTCGCTACAAATACTGATCGCATTGCGTAATTATTGTTATGAACGCGGCGTCGGTTTCTTTCAGTTCGGGTTGTCCGGATAGCGTTTCGAGAACCCACTGGTCTGCCTCGTCGTCGTGTCACTATTGTAAATTAAAATTTTACACTGGACCTAACTCAAAATTGAAACTCGGACATGACCCGTTTTCAACTTTTACCCAAAATTTAGAATAACCATCCAAATTTGGGTTTTCAATATCTTTTTCAATTATAATTTCCTGAATTAACTTACTCGGTAGGTTTGGAAATTAAAATAAGCTTAAAATCAAACTTAAACTCAAGCTCGTCTTTCCTTTTTGAAAGTCAAAGCTGATTATTAAACGTTATTAAGTTAGACAATTACTTTTAAAATGAAACTCTTTCAAAATCGCAGTTTCCATCTTATTTTTTTCAAGCACGTTATATAAAATATAGATTGTTATAAAATTATTCAAATGCTCTCTTTCTGACCAATTCAGGTAGTACTCTTGAACCTTTTTTAACTCGCCCTAACAGTTCAACTCTAACTTAAGGTAATTTTATTCAAATAACAAAATTTGAAATTTTTTACTATTGCAATTTCACAAATTATTTTATTCACAAAAATTCACTTCACCCTTTTAAATTGAAAGCCTACATAAAACAACTGAAATAAAGTGTTTTTCCTCTTCTAGCAATGTTACCATATGATTTATAAGTCACATGTTATAATTTAAATACAAATAAAGTTAATCAAACTTACACCTCTTAGTTTTCATGTTGTATCTGAGCCGGTAAAACATAAATAATATCATCATCTGTATGCTTGATTGAGCAGACCATAGTTACCAAACTATTGTCAACAATTTGTTTTTTTAGATGTATCTTGACTTTCTTTGGTATCTTCGTTTATTTCAGCAATATAATTTGACCAAAAAAATCGATTTGTAAGATTGTTTAATGGGTCTGAATAAACAAATCGAGTTCCACTGAAAAAAATGGAATCGATTTTTAAAGTCTTCAAATACCCTGGTTTAATTAAAATTCACTTCACCCTTTCAAATTGAAAGCCTACATAAAACAACTAAAATAAAGTGTTTTTCTTCTTCTAGCAATGTTACCATATGATTTATAAGTCACATGTTATAATTTAAATACAAATAAAGTTAATCAAATTTACAAATGTTTTTAATGAGTTATATGACGGTAATGGTGACTTGGAGTAAAAATTTGTTGAGTGGTGGCGCCATCTACAGCGAAAACATGCCAAACACCCTTAATTTTTAAATTTTTGTGTTTTTTAGAGAAATTATAGATGTTTGGCACTTGTTATCATTTTTCTGCATCAGTTTAGATGCCTACCGTTAATTTAAAAAAAATTTGATGCAAATCGGTTGATTGGTTTAGGCGCTAAACCTCACTATGCATCATATGATCACGAGTGTTCAGATTGCCTTCTGCAATGGGTTTTCGACAATATTTTCTCAATTTCGATAAAGTTTTTTTTTAAATACTTTTGAATATCAAAGAACATTTGTATCACATCATATCTTCGCAGATGGTTTGATTGTTACGAAAAATAACATATTACTGAATTCAGCTTTTTCCTGAATTCGATAAAGACTAATAAATCACATGGAAGATATACAGGGTGAGTCTTTGACCACTGCGTTAATTTAAACCATAGGTTCTTGAGATCAAATGAAACTTTTTTTTTCCAAACCGTTTTTCCATAATCAGCAGTTTTTTCACATTGGGCAGATACCCCTCTATAGTCCAGTTTAGTTTGAAAGAAAATTACCTTCCAGTCCATCCACTATTGAATCTGAATTGTTTAAAACCATGCATTTGCCCTATAAGAAATAATTCACTATATCTCAAAAATGGTGCAATTTAAGAAAAAAGATGATGAATGATTTTATCTGCAAAAAAGACTAATGACTTTAGGAAGTACAAGATACGAACCTTTAGTTCAAGTGTTATTGGTTTTTCATGCAATTTAACCAATCTGTACAGTAGTAGTGAGAAACCCACAACAAATTGAATAAATCTATTGATGCCAAACTATACATGACTGTTATCAAAAACCTTCAACAAGAGATCATTTAATTGATATTGTCGTTTAAATAATACAGGTGAAAATGCAATTTTTTTATGAAGTTTCAACACTCTTTTGAAAAGGTCAAATTTGGAGAAATGTTATAGGAAGAAAATGTTTCTTTTGACGTCAAGAATCTATAGTTAAAATTAACGCAGTGGTCAAAGACACACCCTGTATTAGTATATGAAAATCTAATCATTTATGAGGCATCTTGAAAGGCAATCGAATGATCCATAATGATCGTTAATATTGTAGTAGCTTCCCAAATGAATAAATTCAGTACTTTGTAGGCAATTTATCTTCAAAGAGAAATTATAGAAAATATTATTACTCTATAGATTCAGAATTTACTATGTGAAAATCCACTGGTGAATTAAGGTTAGCGGACTGTAAAATGAAATTATTTACAAATGAAATAATCAAGTGCAACCCAAACAAAAAAGAATTGCTCATCTTTTCATCAACTCAGATGAATGTATCTTAAAGATGAACTCGCTCGAGCTCGGACAAAATCTGTCATGTAAGATTTCTTGACGTCAGGTTCGTCTATTGTTGGGAGCACTCAAATATTGGCTTTCAAACCATTCAATTCTATAAGAAACTTGTTTTGGAGGCAGATAATTTTTGAAGCAAAATAGGATTTCTCAAATGAAATCGAAAAATGTACACAAGCTAGAATTCATTCTAGTATTAATTTCAAACTACTCGTACGTTGAATTAACTGAAGACGAAAATCGCCACAGCTGACAAACAACGTGTTGAAAGATGAAAAAAAATATCGAGAATGTTTATATCTTTAATATTTATTGGAACAATTTCCAGCAAATGTTCACTAGCCGTGAACAGATACAGATAAGCAAAGGAGAATATATTAAGTTGAATTTTCCAATGCGTACCATTTATTGACGCACTTGCATAGAATTGTATCATCTTCAGAGCGAATTATAAACTGATTCTGTCAAAATGAAATGGTTCTTTTAAAAATTGTGGCAGGTGAAAGGTTCTACGAACAACAGCAATTTGATAGGTTTGTTGGGCCTTTCTGAATAATAAAATTTATTATTGATGGATTGTTAAGGTACACTTGATCGTTTAAATCCGAACTTTTAGCGTTGAGGTGCTTTATTTTGTTTAATATCGAGTCGAAAATGATCTCCATCGATTGGATGCGACTTTTTGATGTCATTCTTCAGTACGTCCAGCCAGGCGGTTCAGAAGAGCTCACAAAGCTCCTGGATACACGTCAGGGCATTTCTACATTCTTTATTGTAAATATTTCATTTTGGAGCTTACAACAGGATCAGAATGCATAAGCAAATATGTCCCAGCAATTTTATGGACTTTCATCAAGCAAAAGTTGAATTTTTTGTTCAACCTTGATGGTGACTTAGCTCAATTTGAAGCCTTAAATACCTCACAATTGGAACGTGGTAGATTCGTATTAAGTGTTTAAGAATTTGCAGTTGAAATTAACGTAGGCGTTAAAGACCTACCCCGTATAAAATATCACACAAACAATGAATATTAATGAGTTTTTATTGCAATGAAGGTTCCTATCAGAAAATCCGTCAATTTGAGCATCAATAACAACGGACTTTTCGACACTTGACGTCATTTCACCACTAAAACCACCTGCAAAAAATTAATTATAACCTGAAAGTTCCATAAGAAAGTCCTTCGCGTTTTCGTAAACACTTAACGTTAATGCGACAAGAAGGCCACGTTGATCGCTATGTCGTTGCTCAGTGGACCTTTTATGCGTTAATATCATTACGCCGGCTATTAACGGTCGTAAGCACATGTCGTAGCCAAGTGCGACCAAGTGGAGCTGTCAACTTGACTAAACATCATCAGGAATGAAGGCTCCATCAATAATTCACGAAAATGAAGGAATTATGTACTTGGAGGATGGGGATGCTCGTTTTGCGTAGGAATTTCCGATCATCCAGATGAGGAGATGAGGTAATGGCGTTTTCAATGGAGAATCCATTAGTGGAAATGCCTAGCCACAAACATTTTATGAAATTGTTTTAGACAATGAAGAAAGTCTTCCAAGTAGTAGAGTTATGCAATTTATCGTTTAATTGCCGCTCTATGAGATAATCAGAAATTAATTACTTAATAATGTAACTTCAATACTAGTCACGCCATGATTTTTAGAACCAATGAAATTCAGTAATATCACTTGGTTACCGCAAACTAATAACTGAATAACTGCAGTCGGTTATTTAGAATATTGATGTAATTTTGCGTACATCCAATGTTATCTCGTATCGATTGCCTTAGTTGTTGAAACACGTTAATTTAATAAAATAAGTAACTGAATATATGCTAAAAAATGGTATGATCATAGTAGTGAGCGACAAAATTATGTTAAAAATTCATTTTGTGGGAAGAAAAATATTTGGCAACAAAATCCTGAAACAGGTCATTATTTGTTTCACTCTTAACAAATTTTTAAGATTTTGAAAGATCTTTGTTGAACCCTGTGCCATTCTCATAACCCTTTAAAGTTCTCGAATAGAGGTCAAGAGGTACTTTTTTGGCAAGTTCTTCTTATTTATTTTACAGGCGTCAGAAACTTTCAAGAAAAATATTTTTGTACAATTGCCATTAAAAGTGTTATTTTTAATGATAGTCAACAATGTTAAGAAAGACTGTTTACGTGGAAACGTTATTTTTAACACAACATTAAGAGCATTTTTCAATATCTAACAATCATTACTTATAAACATTAAAATTATTCGTATAACTTGAACAATTGCTAACATAAAAACCTCGTGACGTTAGGGAGCTTCGCAACTCCTTACTAAAATGTCCAGTATCGTCAATACTGAGTTGTTAGAGGTTGGTTGAATTTTTTCTGCAATGGTATTTTTATAAGCAACGGAATGATCAACATAACCCTCGGCTACTGTCATAGACTTCCATCGACCATGTTTTTTTATCTCCATAATATTTACTCCTGATTCTGCTAACAATGACGAGGAAGATCTTCGAAAACAGTGGCCTGTAAAGGGTCTTTCAACAAGAACAACAAAATAAAACGAAAAAAGTTGATGACGATGATTCAAAAATTTATTGTATTGCAAAAATAAAAGGTCGGTAATTATGAATGAAAAATGATATACGACAAATGACAAAAAAAAAACCAGTGGTGTTAAATCACACGATCTGGCTGGCCATTTAACAGCTAAATTCCCTGAAATTATGGGATCAGCAAATTTGGTTTGCAATAAATTGATAGTCTCATTGGCTGTGACAAGTGGCAACGTCTTGTTGAAACCACATGCCAGTGATATCCACGTCATCAATGATAGGCCAAAATTGAGATGTTAACATCTCGCGATAGCGTGATCTATTGACCGTTACCGCATTTTCAGCCTAATCTTCGAAAAAACGGCCCAATCACACCTCCAGATCACATAGCTCGCCATGCGGTGAAATGTTGAGCATTCCAAGGCTTTTCCATAATTGCTTCAAGATTTTCAGAAGCCCAATTGTCGTAATTTTTCTTGTTGACGTACCCTGACAAGTGAAAATGGGCTTCACCTAAAAAAATGATTTTTTCAGAAAAACCAGCGGGTTATTCCAGAATTTATTGAACGAATCTACGGCGATGTGAATGGTCGGTCGGCTTCAATTCCTGCACTAGTTGAATCTTGTAAGGCTTCCAAATTATATCCTTATGCAAAATTCGCCGTGTCGTGGTTTCGGATGACCCCAGTTGTTGAGAACGTCGAGGAATTGACAAATTTGGATATTCTTCAACACTGTAGCTCACAGCTGAGTTGTTTTCAGTTGATCAGCCCGGTCGAACACGCGTTGAAGTTGGCACATTTTGTACCTAGCCCGTCAACTCAAATTCAGCGACCAAATTGTTAATAGCGGTCACAGAAGGTCGATTATGTTGTCCGAAAATATCACGAATTTTTACGGAAAGTAATTTTAACAGAATCATCACTTTCATAGTGGGTTTTATGAGTTTAATGTGATTTTCCAGCGATATTGCATTCATTGTAACAATCGCCAAAGCATCTACTACGAATATGTCAAAAAACTAAGTGTCAATACTGTCACGTCATAGGTGTGGCCACAATTAAAAAACAAAGTTCTTGTTGAAAGAAATAATGCTTTGGTTCTGGTAGTTTGATAAATTCGGCTACAAAAGAGGGCATTTTCCTTATTGTATTTATACCAACTGGATTGGCTGTGCATTTATTATTCATGTATTTCAGGAAAAAACGAATATGTTTGATAACAGAGGGGCGTAGTACAAAGTACTTGAGGAAATTGTCCAACTTCCCTATAACACAGAAAGAATGAACTACTTTTGCTTTTGTATTTCCAAGTTGTATGATCAATGATCAATTTTTGTTGTTTCAATATCTTTTACTGATAAATCGCAAAATTTTTCAAGTCAACAGGCTCCAAATAATCCGGAAATCGTAGCAACCTTAACCATCAAGCATTTCTAATCTAATGCTTCGTCTATAAACTTGTCCACTTTTCGTTTTGATTATGCCTTTACCTTGAAAAATTTACTAACATTAACACCATTTTTAATAAGAGCGCTTGACTGCTCCATTTTTATAAATGCAGCTATCTTGATTCCTCTTGTTGTGAGTGTCTCGTTTTTAGATATTATAGATGTATTATTTATTTATTTTTCCTAAAATTTTCATTCACAGCATGTTGGTTCAACTTGAATCTATCGAGATATCATCTGCTTAGTGTTAGGATATCATGTCAAAGATTGTCGTTATCATTTCCTATTTTTCAAAATTCGTATGTATGGTTCCTTATTATGGCATCTACTTCAAGCTTTGCAACATCAACAAGTACGAGATATTCATTAGACGAATCAAAATAACAAGTATCACCCCCTTACAAAAGCACAACCAAAAAGTCCGTCAGTTTCGCAGGTGCGTCAGACAGGCCAAAGGCGGCTCCGGAGCTCTCCCGTAGCCGGAGCAACGCCGCGAATTAAATCTGATAAATGGAGCGGTGACACCACTGACTGATCCGACAATACAAACACTCAAATACCTAGTAAATTCACATCCGGTGTCTGCTCTCGGCCTGCCGCGAGCCCCGCTGATGGATGAATCTGCAAACAGTGCATCCGGCGCGGCCTACGACCCCGCAGTCGACGGGGACCCCGGACTCGTTCCGGGACCGGAGTATACCTACTCTGGGAGAGTAACCTGTTGCGGGACCGATTCGAGGGATGTGGCTTTTCTATAATGAGGGAGTATGAAGCCGAAAAAAAATTACGTCAGCTGACACGGATTCCGACGAGGTGTTATTGAAGTTACAATTTTAATTCTTCATTTTTTTCAGTTTTCTTTGCGGGGAGATGGAAAAAATCTGACGAGATATCTAACTTTTCTATCTGAATACATTCACGTGACTTTTCAGTTTCGATTTCATGTACTTCGATCGAGGATTGCATGTTGTAAATTTCTGACTCCTTAATATATTATATAAATTAGCAAATTAAAGAGTTTAATCCTCCTTCATATTACCAAATATTTAGGAAAACTTCTGGTCCAATTTGATCCAAAATTGTATCAGAATATCTGTGTAAGTACTTGTATCACGTTTATGCAGTATTCCAACAGCGTTATCATCTTCAAAAATGTCAGCAGATTTTCCAGAAATTAGGTTCTTCTTGGAAACCACATAACCAAATGTTTCTTAATCCTTGCACTTTGAAAAATTTATAACGTAATCCAAAGTATAGATGACACGCCTCCAATACAGGCATTTTTATGTTTTTAATGAGAAAACTTGTAAATACCTTTGGGTGCGATTTGAATGAGCTGAATTTGATGTAAAGAAGCGCCGAATGTATAAAGAGGACACATATATGAATATTGTACATGCAGTCAGCTAAAAAATTCATTGAACACATAATAACTATATTTCTGGAACACTGAAGTTCGTTTGACTTGAAGGTAAATCTGAAATCTACCTGCAAATGCTCCATGTTGGGCGCCCCCATTGAAACCATCTGAATTTGTTGGGAGCGATATTTAGCGAGTTACCCCAGTAACTCAGCGCAAAATATTGTTAGGTACTCAGGGAGAATACATCTACACAAGTAACAATACCGGAGAAATAAGGTTCACAAAAAGAGTTCATGTCCCAGGGAACTATTCTAAAATTGTAACAATCTAAATCTCTAACTGTCTGCTAGGTTTTACTCTCTGATTTTGCTAATAGATTAACTTGTAAACCTTAACACTCCTTTACTGATTTCAACATCAACCCATATTGAAGCCAAATCATATGATTATTATTACTAATTATTATACTCATTTGATACGTATTTTTTTATTCAGTTCTTTCTTCTGCTTTTGTCTTTTGGCGCTCTTGTTCACCCGAACAGAGTGCCTATCATTTTGCCCGAATGTCTGTAATTTTGGAATATCGAGCCGAAAATGGTCTCAATCGATTGGGTTCGACTCCTGTTGAAGAATTCGTGGCGAAAGTTGAGTCTGTCCGGCCGGCCGGCCGGCCGTATCCTCTCTAGCATCCAAAAGGAATCAGCTAGAGTTTTCATATTTTCAGAATAGGTTAATTGTCCAAATATCTCGGTCAAGTTCGTTATTGGGCCAAATCCGTCGGATGGTTCAGTAGTTATGAGCATCTGAAATTTTGTTTCCTCAATAACTACTAGAATATCCATCCGATCAAGTTGATACTTGGAATGTTATTGAGGGACACTGAAACGAAACGGCTTGCAAAATTTCGCAGAAATCGTCACGCTAGAAAATTTTTAAAAAATTCCCCAAAAAAAATGTTGAATACTCAATATCTCCTAAGACTTTCTTTAGATTCAAATAAAAATCCGTATATTAATTGAGGTTACCGATATCTTACTCATCCTCAAATTTCATTGTCGTAGCTTTCCCCTTCTGAAGATATGATCATTTTTTCATTTACTCAAGAGAAAAATAGAAATGTCATGAAGTCCGAGCTTTGTCATTGAAAGATTTGCCATCACAGATCGATATTCGTTTGACAACTTGCGGAACTTGATATCAGTGTCAGTTGGCGTAATATCAATCAAAATTTTCATAGAATTCATAGAGGTAGAATTCGATATCGATGACGTTGTCAAAATTGAAAAGCACAGACGTAATATTAATCAAAAATTTTTTTATCATAGAGAAAGAATTTGATGGCGTTGTCAAAACTCAGAAAAGCACTCGATCAGAGAGCTCATAGATTTGTTAAGGTTTGAATATTTACTCGCAAGTAGGTCAACAAGAGCGCCAAAGCAATCTGACCTCACGTCAGTGCTTTCTAAATTTTTATTTTCAGATTCGATATTGACAACTTGAAGAAGCCTCTGTGTTTATTAATAGATGACCACTCTTGAAGTAAGAAGTCCCTCAAATATATTTCAGATTATTTTTGTACACACAACACCGTTTATGCGGAGAGCCAGGGTTTTTTCACAGGGATTTTTTCTTTAGGCTTTTATGTCATACACCGTATTGTAATTGATGTAATAATGGGCTAGGAAGACATCTTGCTTGTGAAAATACCTGATCCCAAAACACATATTGAGAGATCGTTCGTAGTAATTGGGCAAGAAAACTTTTATTTTTTCCAAATTTTCAACAAATATTATGCAGAAGCCCATCATGGTCCGAAACATTAAAACGCATAAACCGAAATGATATAAATGAAAAATTATTGATGATGTGAAAATTCCAACAGATATCTCAGATAAATGTGAGCTAAATTTCTTACCCCGCTTTGAGCCCTAAGTGTAGCCATCACTTCACATTACTCTGAGCTTGGTAGATACAGCAACGAAGTGTAATTATCCACGAGCACCCATATGTCACTATTAATTGTTAAATATTGTTTATCCCTACCGAAATAACAGGGGATGACAGGAGTAATTAATCTGCGTTATATCTGGAGAGGCTAAGGAAGAGAGGAATCCTAGGGGAGTCATCGAAATACGGTGGAGATGGACCTGGATGCGTCCAGAAATCCTCCATATCCCACGGGATTCGATGTATGATGTAGAAGGATGGATATGGAATTATGGAAATTGTTAGTGAAGTTGAAGAACCCATCTCACCTTATGTCATTTACCAGTATATGACCATTTAAATTTGACAATCAGTTGTATTGCTTTGATTTCTTTTATCAGATACTCCATTTGCAATTAAGTTTATGTAAAAAAATGTGGACGACTCGAACGTGACACATAAGGTCCATGTAGTGTCCCTGTCGCCAAACATATACTTTAGAAAATAGTTTAACATCGAATGTCTGTATAGATTGTAAAACGATGTTTAAGATAATTCTTAACTATTGAATCAAAATATATCCAAGTACATTAAGACTCATCTTGGTTTTTCATCATTATTGTAGTCTCTTATTAACTCAATAAAATCTTGTTTCTTATAAATTTTTGTTGTTTTCATTTTTGTTTCAGTAGTTGCAAATATACACTTTGTATGTGTATAAAAAGGGAACTTAGGGGTAACGGTTAACTTGCTTACCTGATGAGGACGCAGATGGTGAAGGCACCTTTTGGAAGAAAAGAAAGTTCAGTTTTTAAATTGAAGTCATTTATTTTAATATCTGTGGAACAATCTATGAATCGAAAAATTGTTCCAAATATTTCATCATTAACCCCTGATATTTCGAGTTTTTTTCGATATGATGAGTACCTTACTTCGAAGTAATAAACTTATTCAACAGCAATTGTGTATAATTAAAACTGTACAATTACAGATTTCGAATTCACGCCATCACTGAAAATATTCCACTTTGTGCAGATTCATCTGCATTCTATACTATATTGTCCCAATCTTGACAAATTGGAATCAAAAAGAATATATCCGTGATCCCGTCACCTCTACCTCAGTTTTTCAATTTCTCCTGTGGCGATCAACGAAATCCACACCCACGTCTGGATATCATTCCATCAGCGTTCATCCCCATTCTCCGCAACATTCAGATCTATACTATGTGTTGGTCTGTCGGTAATCCTTAGAGGAGAGCAGGAAAACTCGAATAAGTCTTCATCAGGGTACTTAGGCTGTGATTTGTTTCTGTTGATGCGTTTGAAGTTTGTACTTCCCCCACAGGATTTGGCTGGATTCAGTTGGGTTCGAGATAGGACACGTGAAACTACGGATTTATGATGATGGAGTTTATCTGAGATTCCATAACGCAAACCAAAGTTAAACTCTTTCAATACGAGGGTCACTATTTCAAGCCCTGTTAATAATAGTGTTGCCAGGTGCAATATTATATTTCCATTGAAATATCATCAAAATGTTATTAGTTTTTAATAAAAAGTATCCTATGTTAGTTCTTATACCTTCTAGAGTATATGTACAAAGTTGCATTATTATCGGTTGAGTATTTATTGCGTGAAAGTTTAACAAACTCGCATTCGCATTCAAAATAGTGGTATGATATCAGAATCTCAGAAAATAGATTACGATTTAAATGAATTTTGAAGTTCAGTGTCATTCCGACTTTGACTATCATTTTCAAATTAGGACAGTTCTACAAAAATAGTATATAACATTACTAGCAAGGTAGGAGGGTTTTTACTGGCGAATGGAGGATATACCTCCTTGAGCCAGTGGAAGTGGAAGAGCACCGAAATTGCCATGAGTTATGTCGATGGTTCGGTCAACAAAAAAATCGAAATGTCTAGCAAATTATTTGGTAGTAAGGAGAGTACAAATGTTCTGCAGTCCTCGAGTTCAGCAGTTTCTGAGTCAACAGATGGTTCACCATCATCAGTATCAACTCTTTCATCATCAGAACCATGTACCATGATTTTCAACATATATGACGATAAAACAAAATTTTCTGATGTAAATAATACTACTAACTTGTAAAAATTAAACTGTCAGTTTCACAAGTGACTTGATAAAATAAACTTTCTTGATTAATATTGTGTTTTTGGGAACTGACGTTTACAAATGAGAAACAAATAAACATTGTATTATATTCGCGTTAAAAGTGGTTTTATTTTGTTCGTGAAATTGTACAATACGCTTATTTCACCAACTTTTTCATTGACAAAATAATATGTCATCAATAACTATTGTTATTATTTGATATGAAATAATTTTCTCTTTAGACATTTCAGTTGTTTTCTTGCTACCTACTGAAAGGAAAAACCCCCATCGCTGTTCTCGTGGAAGCGGCCGTTTAAGCAGCCATTACCGGCGGACGCATTATGAATGGGGGAAGCTTGAGCTCGAAGGGCGGTAGATTGATGTCGCTTACAGCTAAACTTGATAGTTTGTGTATAATACAGACCATAATGTTATACAATGTATTCATTACTCCCCGTTAACTCCTACAGCCATTTATAACGGCACTGGTGCCAAGAGAGGGCGTCTGCTCCAGTTTATCCTAGTGACATTTCGAATTTCACCTCTTTTCCACCAAAGAAGTTCAGTGCGTTTTAAGGAAATCGTCTAAAGGAGTTTCTACACTCGCCTTCAGAACTCCTCCGGATATTGAATAGGGAGAGGAGCATAAAATATATCCACCTGTTGATCGAATTTGTAACTATTTCATGAATAATTATACATATCTACTTTTATTTAATAGGTTGCCAAATATCTTCTTTCCGCCTTTTTTTCTTTTGAATTTCGCGGCTATGTACAAAGCGCTACAGAGCTCGTAACTGGCAATACTATTGACCATTCCAGGGTGACGTCACAAAGCTAACCTCAAATGTCGTGGAGGACAAACAAATGCCAAATATGTACTTGAAACGAAATAAAATTATTTTTACCTGGATTTAAAGGCCTCTTACCTAGGTTTCCGAAAATGAAAGCTATTGCCATTCTTCCATTTATTGCTTCTCTGTTTTACCGAAATGTTCCTTATTACCAAAAGTGCCTTCAATTCGTGCAGTTTTTAATTGTGTTAGGAGAGGAAATAGAGATGAAGAAAGATTTTTCAGACTTCCAGCTGTTATATTATAAAATCCGGTGGTCAGCATATTGAGACATTGTCGCTTCAACGTCGAGAAGCTTGGATAAAAGCTTTGAGACGGGAAGATTTTCATGAATCTGCTCAAAAATATGCAAGAATATGCTCTAGACATTTCATAACAGGTATGAAAAATTTGATAATTTATTGTATGTATTCATTGACTATCATTGACTATGTATAAAGAAAAGATTCAAATTGCTAATATTTTATCTTATTCTTAGGAGAACCAGCCCAGCTCCGAGATGTAGCGAACCCTGACTGGGTCCCAAACATGGGATATATAACTGGTGATTCTTTGACTGATCGAGGGTTCTTGATAAGGGATGAAGGTGAAATTTTGGGAGGACACATACATACCCGCTTTCATAAAGGGCCAGAATCATCCTGCAGATTTAGAAAACACGAGGAATATCGCTACAGTGAGGATTCATGTCATTTAAGATTTGCCAAGGTCCAATTCCTGTAAGCATGCTTTCAATATCTTGAGAGCATTTGGGTGCATTGGACAAAATTATCAAAGTTTGTAGCGCATTTGTCAATATGTGTGATTCACAAATTGATTGATTAAATGCATCATTTATATTGAAATATTATAATTTTGTTTTTTAATTATTAAATACTGAAACAAGTACAACTGTATCATTTACATTAAACCACCTCACTTCTAAAACTAGGACTTTTTAGGCGAATTCAAGAATACTTGTCTTCTAGAACACTTTATTACTAATAATTTACAATTTATTCACAATATTGGCAAAACCAACTCTCATGAATATCATTTAAACCGATACATTATTAAATAATTATCTAAGGCATAACTTACTCTTCCTTAAGCAATGAAAACATTTTCATTGTGTTGCATCATCAAAACTTCTTGTACAAGTCCTACCTCGTAAAATTTATATGCCTGCAAAGATTTATAGGTTTTCAGTTGATCCCCTGTATAGAAGCTATGAGTAAGTACAAAATAACTTTCTAACGGATGGTAACGTCTGCAAATTTGGTGAAAGTTCATTCAATCCAATACAATAAGGATCAACTCCATTGATTATTTCAAGTTTTTTAATATATCTATCCTTCACTTCACCCCTTAGTGTTGAAAAATATTCTGCCCCAGGTATAATCAACGAACTCTAAGCATTAAACCACTTGCAACTGTACAAAACAAGTGTTAAATCTTGAAAATATCAACAGGTAAATAAATGGAAAAGAACCTTTGTTTGTCCTCCACGAAATGTCAAATACCCGAAAAGACCACGTGACCTGGAATGGTCAATATATATTTTGAAAGGTCTTGACATAACCTACAAAACGACGCTATGCATGATTAGTTTGAATATTGCATTCAATAGTTATAGAAAGGTAAACATGGAGTTCACTAACGCCGAAATTCGCGCTATTTTAAAGTTTTCCTTCGTTAAAGGCTAATCCGCTAAAGAAACGTTCCGTGAGAATAATGGTGTTTTGGGGATGGTACTCTATCATTCCGAACCGCGGAGGAATGGTGAAAACGACATCATGGATAAGCCAGCCGGCGCAAGACCTTTAACGACAAATACTGATCAAATCATGGAATACATCGAGTTAGACCAGCATGTGGCATCTCGTGACATCGCCCAGGAGATGGGAGTTAGTCACCAAACCATTTTAAACAATCTGCAGAAGGCTGGATACAGAAAGAGCTTGATGTTTGGGTGCTGCATGATTTGACGCAAAATAACCTTCTGGACCGAATCAACGCCTGCGATATGATACTGAAACGGAACGAACTTGACCCATTCTTGAAGCGGATGCTGACTGGCAACGAAAAATGGATCACATACGACAATATTAAGCGAACGGTCGTGTTTGAAGGCAGGTGAATCGTCACAAACAGTGGCCAAGCCGGGATTGACGACCAGGAAGGTTTTGCTGTGTGTTTGGTGGGATTGGAAGGGAATCATCCACTATGAGCTGCTCCCATATGGCCAGACGCTCAATTCTACTATCTATTGCGAACAACTGGACCGAATGAAGCAGGCAGAAGCGTCCAGAGTTGGCCAACAGGAAGGTGTGGTGTTCCACCAGAACAACGCCAAACCTGTTCCTGTCCATGGCGAACGCCCTTGGTGGTGTAAAGATGAACTCAAAAGAGGCTTGTGAAAAGTGGCTGTCCGAGTTCTTTGCAAATAAGGAGGGGGGGCTTCTACGAGAGAGGTATTATGAAGTTGCCGTCTAGATGGAAACAGATTATCGAACAAAACGGCGCATATTTGAACTAAATCCGATAACTGTAACACTTGTTATAAAGCATTGAATAAAGAGCAAAAAAGCGGAAGGGAGATATATGACAATCTAATATAATAATTTTCTGGCTCATATTATTCAAGAAAAATAACCCAGCTAGCAAAGATATTTTATAATTTCCAAGTTTTCGTGCTCTCTCATCTCATTACATGATCCCTTCATTTGGTTTTATTCAAATTGCCAATCACACAATCAACCTTTCGACAAGTATTTTGTTCGATTAGGATTTCGTAAGAACGTTCTTAGTGCAAAAGTACAGCACAGTTTTACAGCAAATTATACTTAATATTTTTCTATAAATGTTAATACGACAATACTGAAAGATATTTATAATATATTCATACTGGTGATAACTGTTAGCGCTAAGTGAAACGTTTATTAAATAACTCTTTGAATGTTTTCTTTTTTATATTATTTTCGTCTGGAGCATACTGCACGCTGATGCAAGCTTAAAAAAGTTATTATTTAAACATCACAAGTACTGTTATGATGAAATCAATTTAATATAATTATAAAACACAAAAATGTTTGTGGGGATACATAATCATTTTTCAATACATTCATAAAATGAAACACCATTTCACTATTAATTTTTCATCTTATAATAACTTTTTGCTAAACACACTATATAACATATATCGCTTGATTAATCCAAAATGACTTTAACCAACTATTAAAGAAGTGAAAGTAACTCTTTCAAAAAAGTCCCAGCGAGGAAATAAACTGTTGATGGTGTTCAGGCAAGACGTTGAGCACTATCTTGACAGCTCACTTAGTAACATTGTCGGAGTTTTCGTGCCCCATGATCTCGCATCCCTGGAACTCCAATTTTTCTCTGCTCTCCCTCTAGTTGTTCGAGCAGATCGAGAATGTGGTAACGAATAGCATTTATCGTACATCTATAAAAACAATGTCAAGTTGAGTATTCGAAATAAAATTTTTGTTACCTTAATTACCTTTTAATATCATTATGGCAAATATCTATACAGGGTGTTCCTAAATTGAAAGTACAAACGAAAAGGGGAGATTACTTAAGTGATTTTAAGAAAAAAAAGTCCCATAAACATGGGGTCGCAAACGATTCGTTTTCGAGATACAGAGTGTTGAAGTTTGAATTTTTTCAAGTTTTTTCTCATAGTATCTACACTTAACGAGATATTCAACCGAAATTTGGCATAGATATTACATTTGAGAGTTCTCACCACGTGAGATGGCAATTTCGATAGATAATTTACGGGGTGATATTTTTTCTGAAACACTGCCACCTGTTCTTCTGCAGAAGTTTTTTCTGGTGAGCAACTGTTAATTTGAAAAAATGTTAAAAGAAGCTTTGTTCTTATACTAAACTTTTCGGTCTCGTGTAGTTTTGTCGTATCTACCAACGATTTCGAGAAAAAAAAATTTGAACGATTCTGTCGAAATCCTCGTGAAAATCCAAATTATGATGGGAAGGCCAGTTTGTAAGCTGTGGTGAATGAATTCAGTGTCAGTTTTTATGGAAATTTTACTAATCTGTATCGATGATTCATAAAGATTCGATAAACTCGTATAATCAACACAAAAAATGTATAACAGGAAACGTAAAACTAAAAAAAAACACCGGTAGCACTCCGGGAGTGCCGGCAGAAGTGAAAACTTCAATATTAACGTTGTGCATTTTTGATATTTTGGAATAGTTAGAGAATAATTTTGTATGAATTGCTTTCATTATCAGTATAAAAGTGCTATTATTTATGTGGTGGAATACAATATTCATTTATTGCGCTATCGTACACAAAAATGACAATAGGTTTGTTCGGGTGGCAGTTCCCAGTTGTACTGGGGTCACAGAGAACCAGGTTCTGTAACTCTTGGAATCGTCGCAAGTTGTTCTATGACACGAACGGGTGAGAACAGGTGGGAACAGATAATTTCAAAACGATTTCGTTAAGTGTATAGATAAGTGAAAGTAAGGTTATGTTGTACATCATGGACATTGAACTCTAAATACCATATAGGTATTCATATAGAGTTCAATGATCATGGATCATATCATGGATAGTGTTAAAAGATATTGAATAAGTTATTGTTGAGATAAAATAATTGATCATTTGGAATTTTCTTAACCTAATTTGTTCGAGTTAAAACATATAAGACGTTTCGGGTTCGGGCCCTTTTTCAATCTAAAAACAATCATCATAAACACAGTTACATATACAATTCTTTTTGATAGAGATCTGTTACCTTTGTTTTAATAATTTCCAAACTTCTGCGTATAGTGCATGTGTCCTCATTCTTCATCCATAATATAATGTGGCACCAAGTTATTGAAATGTCAAGTTGGTGTCAATGTCACTCTTCTTCTTCTTTTGTTGTCGTTCTCCGCTGTTTTCTTTATAAGCATTGAATATATCTTGCTCAGACCATTCACGTCTGCTCTGTCGTTGATAGAGTTAGGGTTTCGTTTTATATAAATCATCTCCAAAAATTCTCTAGTTTTTTTATTCTTTTACCAATATAATATTCTTGTATTTTAGAAATTGAAAGTGTGGTTGTTTTCTATCGTATGTTTGTAGAGGGCTGTTTGAGTTTTAGAATATTTGTGTCCTTTTATCCTGTTGTTCAGATTTTGTTCCGTTTGTCCTATGTACACTCCATTACATTGGTTGCATGGTATCTCGTAGACGATATGTGATTTTTGACCTTTCGGGACTATTGCCTTCAATCTTGAAAATAATTGATTAATCTGTATGAATGGTTTGTGTGCAATCTTTATATTGGGGTATGGTCTTATTATATTCTCTATTTTCTCAGACAGTGTTGGGATGTATGGTAGGGTATATAAACTATTGGTTCAGGTTTTTGGATTTTGGAAACTTGATGAGTTGTAAAATTTATGAGTGCGTTGTTTTATTGTTTTCTTTATCATTTCTTGGGGTAATTGTTTGTGGCAACAATAACTGATGGAATAAATATACCAGCAAACAAAAAGAATAAGTTATTGTGTTATTAATATGGTGGAAATACTTTAGAAATTACAAATATTAAAATTGAACAATTTTTTTGTCATAAATAAATAAACATAAACATATCCATATAAATAACTGTAAATATAATTTATATGTAATGAAATATTTAAAGAAATGATTTAATGTAATTATAATTTGAGATTTCAATACATGTAGTAGTGGTCATCAGTGGAGAAATTATTTTTGTTAGTTCATATCTGGATAAACTATGAATTTTTCTGTTATTTCATTGTAATTTTGGTGGAAACTGTGTACAGAAAATTTTATATAATAGAATTAGGTAATTGTATATGGAACTGGTGGCATTTGGGAAATAAATAAAAATATTTCCAAACAATTTTTTTTAGATAAGAATTGTTTTAACAAGTCGTTGTGTTCTTGAAAGAGGTCATTCCTCCGTTTCCTTCCTAAATTTTCAATACATTTTGAGTGGTTAAAAAATAAAGATACTACAATCATGAAATAACAAAAATAAATATATAGTATATAAATACGAAATATCGTATATATAAATAATATAAAATAATTATTTTACATACTTTGATCAACAATTATGCAATTGTTTTATTCATCTATTGCAAATGATCCTTTCTCTTCTTTGTGATAACAAAAATTTTGAGAAGCTAGTATAACGAATTGATTAAAAATTTATACTCCAACAACATCAAATATACTCAAAAACAGCTATGCGAATATCCTAGTCACCATATATGTAACTTAATTGCCAATTAGAACTACTGAAAATTTGAATCACCGATGATTTGAATTTACCGCTTCTTCTGTTGAACCTTTTACCATCTCTAGATCAGGAACCGTAAGAACAGTAACGAACAGTTCCGAAATCAAGTGTTCCGACCACACGAACGACAAGGAACTCCTGTTCCGTCCCAGACGAACGGGTGGGTACCACAAATTACCAAAAATTACAGTTCCGAACTGCCACGTGAACAAACCTAATTTATATTACATTAACATACACAAACATTCGCACAAGCGCCCTGCACCGCCTAAACGAAACAGCACACGCAAGCACGGTAGAAAGAGTGGGGATATTAATCCCTCTCCTACTCCTCGATCTTACGCTTTTTCGATGACAACCACGTGACCCTGACGCGAGTTTGGATGTTTTTACCCATACAAGAGAGTGCTCAGCGCGCTAAAGAAGTTTTCACTTCAAAAATCATAACAAGAAAACTAAGTAACCGCAAAGGACTGAACTACAGCAAATGATGAAAATGTCCTCTCCCAACTGGTATACAAGCTTCTGATCTTCGTCTCATAGACGTTCGAACTCTTTCAAACACTCCCGGAATATTCCTAACTGTATCAAATGCGCCTATTATACAGAATCTACAGAAGATCTACTGATGGATTCATGAAGTTATCCGAAAAATGGCTAAAGGTCATAGATAATAATGGTAATATGTACTTGATTGAAATTAATGCTCAATAAAACGAATCGTTCAAAAATATACAAGAAACACGGAGACTGTTTTGATTCTTAATAGTTTTAAGAAATGATGGAACTGGTCATAAATGCTGTTGAGAGTGCCACCTGTAGATGATTCCCGATATCAATCTGCTAAATGCTCATACCATGATTTTAGACGTCCTAAATGCAATGGAAAACGAAATTATTGCAGCCATGAGTAAGGAAGAAATGTTCAAGTTTAATGTTATATTCTTCGAACGACGGGATTCGCCCACATGTCAGCATGTTCGAGATCTTTTCCGCAAACGTATGGCGACCCCATAAAACCCTTTCCCCATCAGATACTTCAATCTCCGACACTCCTCAGATAAAAGGGCAATTTTGAGGAGGTCCCTGGTGCCAATTAAAGCTCCTCCGGTTATCACGTGGCCATTAAAGAGATTAGAATTCCGCTAGATGTCACCTCAGCGACGTGGAGCTCATGCATCCTGCCAGAAGCCGGAGACTTATTCCAACCGGAGCGGCTTAAGCGATCCGCAGTCAAACATTCCGACAGACATTAGTCGGAATATATTACTGGCTGTTCTCATTCTGTGCCTCACATAAATAACCAAGATATCTCCTTAATACGTGCCTGCCAAGCCAAAGATTTCGCGGCGGTTGTCAATTTAGACGATTCGGGAATTAGTCCGGGGAAATATTTCACCGCAGCGTCAGGGTGGCACTATTGGGTCCGGATTATATTGATGGTGGGCTGGGTGTTGAATTTCAAGCTGCTCGATTTCGTCTTTCCAGATTCCAATCACTTTTTTTAAATATGAATATGGAAAGGTAATGCATTACGACAAGAAACTATAGAGATTGCGTCACAAAGAGTTCGTAGAGGTGTGCTTTCATCGACTATAAAAATTAATCCAATATGAGCAATGATTGTATATATTGTAAACAATCACCAATTTATAAAGACAGGAACTTGTACAGTTCAGCAGATGTTCAGGAACTACAAAATCAAACTATATGAGGCAACTCCAAAAATGTAGACAAGAAAAAATAAGCAGAACTAGTTTTGCTTCAATTCCACTGAAACAAACTCTATTTCTGCTGCAACGAGACATAGAAACCGCTGAATTGACGCCGATTCTATCCCAGTCGGAAAGAGATGGGTTTGCATTCAAAATTTCAAAGTTGTGCCCATATCTTTCATAAGTTTGGACCCAAAATCTGAAGAGTCCAGTAAATTTTTTGGGTACAATGATTGAAAACTTCAGATTCACATATTAAAGAGATCAACTGAGTGACTAATAACTCTATTCAAACGCCATCTGTTGCCTCAGAATTAACACCAAATATAGGATATAGTGATGAAGGAAGATCAACTCGTATTAGCTATGAAGCTATTTATTATAAAGAAATAAAGTTATGGTGTTTTCAGTTACAAATAATTCTTTCGTTTTAAATTATTTTCTCGATTTGAAAACGGTTCTTCTACATGGTGCTCTATTTTGCATGTTAAGAAGTTATGGCAATGACAAGATAAACAAACCAAAAGTTACATTCTTCAATTTAGCAAAGAACCTGAATATGTAAATATTTACTTCAATCGATCATTACAAAATTATTAATATTGTATTTTTCAGTACAAAAAAGTTGATAGAATTCTCTGGTCGTCAAGATATTGATCTGTAGGATTATAGTAAACATTGCAACATACTCTATACTGTTTTTGTAGTGATCATTTTTGTGAGGATCAATTAAGAACAAGATATCCAAGAGTGCTGTTCTACCGTGGAAGCATTCCATATCTTAATGAGCTTACGAAAATGGTTGAAAATGACAGATCTTCACAACATCCAGCATCTCATTTCAATCGGGAACCAATGGAATTTCAGGAGGTTTACGCCTACTGCATGCGTATGTACAGTCGTCATTTCTTTACGATTAGTTGAGATATCAGGAACCAATGGAATTTTAGCAGATTTTCGCCTACTGCATGCGTATGCACAGCCGTCATTTCTTTACGATTAGTTGGGATATCAGGAACCAATGGAATTTTAGCAGATTTTCGCCTACTGCATGCGTATGCACAGCCGTCATTTCTTTACGATTAGTTGGGATATCAGGAACCAATGGAACTTCAGGAGTTTTACGCCTACTGCATGAGTATGTACTGTCGTCATTTCTTTACGATTAGTTGAGATATCAGGAACCATGCCCACCGTAAGCGGGCGTGCTGGGCGTGCCCGGCACAAGGGCCGCACGTCCAGGGGGAAAGCGAAAGACGTGAAATTTTTTTAGATAAATATTTGAGTGTGTATCTATATGATTTTTCAATTTTATAAATAGAAATAACAATAATATAATACATATATAATAATAATTCAATAGGTTTTTTATTTTTTTCCCACCATGATGAGGGATCCCTTTCTGGAGAACACTCAGCATATTTAGCGCAGGGGAGTATTAACGGGGAAGGGGCATGTACTGGGGGTAATTAATGCGGTTTCAGCGCCATATACTGTCTCAAAACTAACAACTACTGCTAAAATGTAGTTGCTTCTTCGTACTGACAATACAAGGCAGTTTTATTCTTTTTAATCTATGATTCCATTCTTTTGAGCCATCCCATATGCCTAAGACCTAAATCATATCAAAACAATATTTGGATTGAAACCAGATCTCCTCCCAAATATGACGTCATTCTTACCAAGTCACTCACCTCAAGCCAGGAACGACCTTTGCAAAGGCTCTTCAGCAATAAATCTCGTTCGTGTTTATCAGTTATTAGCTGGTTTATTGATTAAAAGGAAAAGAACGACCAGTTTCGCAATGACGAAAATCGTTATGGATAAAGCACATTCCAACTCGCTGCGTAAATTTCCGACAATTCGTATGCAAACTGCCTGGGAAGTGTGACATAAATGACTTCTTGTTTGGAATTATTTATGTCGATCTGTCCCTGTAAATAGTAGGCAGTGTCGAACTGCATAAAATGTTATGAAGTGGGTGTCCTGGCCCGTGACGTGATTCATTTCTGTGTTTACAATGCGACCGCCGTGTATCGACCATCAGTTTATCCACTATTTCAGATGGATCCCTAACGAAATACTCTTTGCGGACGATAGTTGGTGTCGATTGACTGAAATGGTGGTTTTTACCCGATGAATATATTGTCAGTCAATTCATTGGGACTGAATTAATCAAGTTTAAGTCACCAGGTCGTTAATTACTCGTCAGCTGCATTTCCCAAATCTACTTATCCAGAGTTTCATCTCAAAAATATGGCATTGAAACGTCATTCCCACTGCAAAAAATATAGTATATAGTATTACTAGCAAGGTAAGAGGATTTTTACTGGAGAATGCCTCTGTTAACAGGTTTGTTTTATTTAAAAAATTTATTGAAAAATATGACGTTTAGTTGTCATTTGCAGATTTCAAACAGTAACAGTGTTTCTGAAACGAAAAAATGAGCGTTATACGCCAAAAAAAGGCCAAGGTATTAAGTAAAGAAGAGGCTGAACAATTTCTTTTACCTGCCCCTGATGATAAGTGGTTGCTGGCGAAAATTGTAACAATATTTGGGATTTTTGGATGTTGTCGATGTTGATGACGAGATATTGTTGATGATGGAGCTCGTGTTGAATGATTATTTGGGAATGGGTAATAGCCCAAATAATCATTCAACACTGTTGTCGATGTGACGAAATTCTCTTCTTAAACATGAATGGTGTAAAATATATGGAAAAATAAGTTTTTGTGACATTGCGGCAAACAAAAAATTCAACAACAAGAAGATTCACAATAACCGATGATGGTTGCAGCTTCAAGCCCTGCATGTTATACAGAAAATATGTAAATCTTCCACCTCCTGGAACAGAAAGCCTAAGATTATTTTTGACATACCGACATGGAAAGTGCATTTCCCTTAATGCTGGCACACTATTGGTGGTGTCCCAAAGCAAATAGCGAAATATTTAGGTTTAAAAGACCTAGAGTTATACACCGGCCACTCTTTCTTCGGGTGGAGATATTTTAGCACTAAAGCGTGCAAGAGGGTGGAAGAGCACCGAATGAGTTATGTCGATGATTCGGTCAACAAAAAAATCGAAATGTCTGGCAAATTATTTGGTAGTAAGGAGAGTACAAATGTTCTGCAGTCCTCAAGTTCAGCAGTTTCTGAGTCAACAGATGGTTCATCTTATCAGTATCAACTCTTTCATCATCAAAAATCTGTGTTACTGGAAATAAAAATTGTACTATGATTCCCAACATATATCGATAAAACAAAATTTTCTAATGTATATAATACTACTAACTAAAATTTTGCAAGGTAACTATCAGTTTAACAAGTAAGTGACTTGATGAAATGAACTTTCTTGATTAATATTATGTTTTTGGAAATTGTCGTTTCCAAATGCGAAACAAATAAAATATTTTTCTAACACAGCAGCTTCTACATTATCAAATTCAATCTTCCGAAAATTCCTCTCCATGCATACTCATTTCGAAAGAACGCATACAATGTTCAAAGTTTATGAAGGCATATGCCAGCAGACGAACGAAAGTAGGGTGGATTGTAGTAAGGACAAGGGATCAAAACATTCGTTGAAAATGTCACCACGTGTCCATAATAGCGCTGCGCGGCCATTACACTGAAACAAAACGTTATAAACAAAATTCCCTGTGACAAAAATTAACCATCGGTGAATGTGTTCAGCAATTAGACTAAACTAAAAGTGTAATTGCTGCAGCTGGACTCCCGACGTCCATTACATGAATTCCAATTTTAAAATCCGAACGCAATATTAGCTTCACTTAATTTTATCTCGGACATCCTTTGCTTCGTCCTAATATTCATTCCTATGCTAACGGTTTCGGATAAATATTATCTATTGCTTTGGCGCCATATTCGTGTAGGATCTCTGAGGATTTCAGAATGATAGCTCAATTAGACCCTTATTAAATGATAGTTCGGATAGCTTTGATTTCAGAAAATTTCAATGGAAGATTGCAGGTGAAATTTTCAAGCTCTCAATCTCGTATATGAACAACCAGATCAACTTTCAAAATCAACAATCAATTTACAACTTACAATTACAGTAGTCTGTCTATTTGACATTTATGTAAGTTGAAATATTTTGTGTAATCGCCAGCTTTTGTAAAAGCAAATTTTACCTTGAAAACAACAAAAGATGTCTGCTGAAACGTTTGTTACAAGAACAATATTAGATAATACCTACTTGAGACCTTACATGTTGACATAATCCCTTTCTTCGGCAACATCTATCCTTCTCCCTCCCACTTTCTTTTTTTTTCCTATTCTGGAGCCAGTTGAACTAAATTCAATTTCAAGTCAAGTATTTTGTCTTAATTTTAAATCTTTATACTGTAATTACATTTAGATTTCCTTAATGGATTACTTATGGATGGCAGGAAGAAATTGCATGGCGATATGTCCACATTTTGCACAATTACTGTTAAATGTATGAAACTTATTTCTAAGCAATAAAGAGTTCTATAATAATGAATTGTTTTTTGCCAAAATAATAATTTTTTTCTTTATTTTATTCAGATTTACGATGATGAAATTCCAATTCAACAATGATATATTACAAAGTTACAATATGATCAGGGAAGATCCAGAATTAGATTTGGGGGGGGGTGCACCAGGAGGTCTGGAATAATATTTTTTTATAATTTTAGTCAATTAAACCACCATTTCGAGCACTATTTCAATGCATTCAAAAGCCAAAAATTCATATAACGACTGTTGTTTCTCTGATTTCCAATTACTTAAATACTTTTTTTATTCAATTAAAATTTTACTGTATTTCACTTAATATTTTACTTACCTTTAAATCATATTTTTACCTGGACAACAACGAAAAAATTGTCTGATTAAAATCAGTTGTTTATTTCTTCATGATCTTTTGTACCATAATACTTACATTTTAAAATTCACAATTAATAATATATTATGTTATTTATTAATTGAAATTAAATGAAAATTTGTTTCAATACCTTATGTATAAGTTAATGATTTTCAATAGATAAAGACGTCAGATTTTACATTTGTGAAATTAAGTTCATTGAAAAGGATCAATGGGGTCATAATTGATTATCGATTTGCTTGGCTTCTGGGGGATAGGTGAGGTCACGTGCATCATACAGACTTCTCGTCTTTTTACACTAATTTTCAATCATGAAGCTAAGAGCCAAATCTATGTTTTTTTAATGGAAACACTAGATATCTGTACCATTCTTTTGAAGCTTAATTTTTTTTGATTTCAAAAATATTCGAGATCGTAAAATTTATGTTAACGCGACTAATAGACAATTGTCAAAACCTTATTTTCATCTGAGTCCAAATATTTTCTATTGTCGTAAATTCGTATAATTTCTACATCTCCTTTTAGTATAATTTCCATTTTTATACTATTTACTTGATTTCTCAAAGATCAAAGAATAATGGACTGCTTTTCACATCATTCGAAAGTTTGAATTCATATCTTTTATTCTTTTGAAATATGTATATATTCATATATTTTGAAATGAATTATGGAATTAATGAAAAGTTCGACTTGCTCGAATGTTACATTAGGTACCAAGGATAAAGCATCGCAAGACTATTTGAATAGTTTTTCAGGGCGAACTCAACCACAGAAGTCAATATTTAGGTGACCCAAAAACAATAAGATTGAATTAGAGTTTTCAAAAATTAAAAATATATAATATATTGTATACATGACCAAAAAGACACTGTACTGAGTGTACTGAATCTACGAATCCCAATATTTCGAGTCGTCAAACATGGAGAATCAGAAACTGGTATAGCTAGTAGGCGAGCATTGGCAATATTGAAAAAAACAAGCATAAAAATGATGAGATTGACGGTAGGACGCTTGATTCTTGATAAATAGGTTCAGGTAACATGTATACAGAATTATTTCACTAGAAAATAATTCGTGTTGCCTAGAATCAGCCTCATTTTAAGAAAACTCAATTGATTTATATGGTATGGAAAAATATCTTACAGCAAATCAAATCCTACTCCTTAAACGATTTCAAATACTCTAATTAGGTTGTCGAATCAAAGTTACCTCATAAATTACACCCATAAATCGACATGAACAGTTAATGTTGCTTAACCTTCTGATCTTAGCCTTATCTATAGACTACCGAGATAACACCTTGGTAATCCGAGCAGCAGGAAAATGCAGGGAAGCAATCTATTATACATAAGCAGACCCAACTTAGAATATCTTCCGCAATTGTGACAGTATTAGCAGTAATTCTTGCAGAAAAGTAACGTTGATTGATATTTAAGGGATGTAACAAGCAATATTTTATAATGAAGAAGCAGAGAATATGGAACCAAGGAATTTGAAAATTCTTCTCGATTGCAGCTTTTCCCCAGAATTAATTTGATCTATGAAAACCTTCAATATAATGGGACATTCGTTGCCAAATAATTTTTTGTATCTTCAACCAAACGTGAACAATTTTGCAAGGTCTATTAAATTCTTTCTCCAATAATTTGATAATTCATTCATCATTTGCTAAGATTCGTTCGAATCGAATTTCAGAAGACATAGTGATCGAACTTATCATTGAAGTTATAAATACACATTGTGAGACTAGATACATGCGAAGAATACTTGAAGGTTATGAAAAAATATAGCCTTGTTCCGTACTTTGGATCAGTGTGATACTAATATAACCTATACAATGAATGAACAAACCCATATCTCAACTCAAAAATTATCATTCACAATTTTCCTTCAGTTCTGTTCGAAGTTCAAATTCTCTTTTCTTGAAAACAATCGAATAGTGGGTCCATCGGAAGCAATTTGAAATATCTTTCTTCCAGTAAGCAGTAATCTTTTGAAAAACCTCATATATTAGAATCCAAATTACACAAAAGCTAAGATTTTATGGAATCGAATTATCTGATACTTCTACAGGAGCCTCATAAGCAGAACATTACGTTTTTTCAAAATTTGTGTTGTCAATTCAAATAACCTCCAATTAACTGTAACTTTTGAGATTCCCTGCCCTCAAGTAAATGAAAGAAAAATTATTTCTAGTAACAAAAAGCCACGACAATGAAATTCGGGAATATTTAAGATTTCAATAAAGTCCATACATTCACAAAGAATATAGAGAGTATACTGCCGATCGACCGCAATGATATACTCAATTTTGACCACAACTTCTTCATCAGGAAGTCGAACACAATAAATTGAGACCATTTTATTCACGACATCCGAAAATTACTGACATTTGTTGTTCTACTAGAAAAAGCGCTCAAAATACGAACATAATTTAACCCGCGTGTTCGCCATTTTGCTCACCCACTTCTTTATTTCAATTGCATCCTTATCGTGGTTTCTTGGTTGCCTTGCCCTGAAGAAGCCAATAAGCAGAAACATGTGTCGGTAAGTACCTTCCATCCATTTCCCATATTTTCTGCATTCCTCCGGTTTAACCCATTAACCTTCTTAATATGTTGAATTATTATTTTTGCAATAACCGTCATCTATTATTGTTCTCTGTCCCAACGTTTCAACAAACATACTCTGTTATTTTTAAGGTGGGAATTAACTGTTAAAATTTCTCGTTAACAAACAAAATATCCTCAAAATAATTCGAAGACTAACTTGTACATCCTGTTCATTGATGAATTTATTCGAAGAGAATAAAAGTTTTCGATCATATTTTGATTTTATTGAAACTGCAGGATCAGAAATATTAATAAAAGTATAATTTTCATAGAATTATTCAAAATTTTATGACGAAAGATCCAGAATGCAAAGCATACTTACTGAATGTTCAATGAAATAAACCAGAAACATGTTCCTGCGAAAATATCCTACGGAAAATTTTGCCAATGCAGCTGAATCCAAGCCCACCGAACACACGAAGAAAAACGGAATTCCTCAATATTCAGGGTGATCGATTCAAATCAATCACATTTGTCGTTCTATCCGCGAAATGGAAGCGTGAACCTATCACTCTACTTCGTTCGTCAAAGATTGAGCGATGCTTTTCAGGATTGATCGCTTGACAGTGATTGAAGGCTGTTTCCGAATCAGTTAAGTGGAATGCCATAGATTATTCAAGGTGAAGAGACAGAAAGGTACCCGAGTAATGGAAAGAAGTTTTCTAGAGAAATATGCTTGCATCGTGGAATTTATGGAATTCTTGTGGTATACCCTCCAAATAGATCAATCTTCATGGAATCGATCAACAGATTGAAAGTATGGGCATATCAGTATTGATTAATCGAAAACTAAGTATCGATATTCAGGAGAATTATTAACCCAGCTTTCAGGAGGTGACAATAAATCTGAAAAATAACCATAATGCATATAAAGTAAATTCAAGGCGACGTTGTATTAGAGACGAATATTGAAAATCTAATCCGAGTTTTGAGCTAAATATTTTTACGTTGGGGTTTGAAATAATGATCTTTATCCCACCATAGCTTCCGGTTATATCACTGACTACTACTTAATTATTTCAAATGCTATATCCAATATACTATGGTATCATTATATCTCATTCATTTATAATATTTTTGAGTAATTGTGATCAATGTGAAAAATGATGAAGAGGAGAACCCATATTTTTTCATCGAATATAGGTTTTTATCCTGTATAATTACACCAAATAAAAACATGAAGAATCGATCACATTCATACCATACGTAACTTCTCTATGTGAAAAAATAATAAAAAATTTAAAAAGCACTGTTTAATTACTTGTGAGTAAATATTCAAACCATAACAAATCTATAAGCACTCTGATCAGGTAAACAATAGTCTTTTCCTGTACTATGGAACAATGCGATGCAAACCTATATCTCAAATTAAAAATAAATAATCATAATTTTCGCCAAGTTTTTTTCGAAGCTAAATTCCCTTCTAAAAACTTAATTTAGTACTTTTCTGAATTTTGACAACGTATATTATTTCTCCCATCGAGATAAAATTCTACCTCTATGATTTCACCGTAATCAAATATTTTGATCAATTTTACGCCAACTGACACTGATTAATGAGCCCGGCATTTGTCAATCGAATATCGATCTGTGATGGTCATCGTTCAAAGAAAATCAACGGTACTTCAAGTCATTTCTCTTTTCTCTTGAGTGAATAAAAATAATGATCATATCTTCAGATAGAAAAAAGCTACGACAATGAAATTTGAGGATGAGTAAGATATCGATCACCTCAATATATTCACGAATTTTTATTGAAATCCGAAGAATGTCTCATGAGATATTGAGTATTAAAAAGTTTTTTTTCAACTTTCTAGCGTGACGATTCCTGAGAAAATTTGCGAGCCGTTTTGTTTCAGCCCCGCTCAACAATACTACAGATATAAACTTGATCGGATGGATATTCTAGTAGTTATTGAGGAAAGAAAATTTCAGATGCTTATAACTACTGTACTAAACGACGGATTTGGCCCAATAACAAACTTGACCGAGGTATTGGACAATTAACCTATTCTGATAATATGAAAACTCTAGCTCATCTCGTTTGGATGCTAGACTCAACTTTCGCCACGGATTCTTCATCGGGAAGTCGAACCCAATCGATTGAGACCATTTTCGGCTCGATATTCGAAAATTACAGACATTTGGGCAAAATGATCACCAACACCAATAGGTAAACGACATTCAAGAAAATAAGTAGAAAAAAGATTATTTTCGAAGGTGATATAAGAATCAGATCTTTATTCAAAAGAATGTTTCACAGTTTATGATACTTATGTATTGTTTGTTATTTCGATAATTGGTAGGTATATTGTGTATTATGTTTTTCACAGGCTTGAAAAAGCGCATTGCCCTAAACGTTGCCGGATTATATTACATTGTTTATAAAATTAAACCCTGCACATCAAACACTGTTCTACAATTAGGCCTAGGACTGGCTCGGTAAATCTAGCTATATAAAAATCATATCAACAGATCTTTTCAAACAAATATACGTATAAAACTGAAAAATATCAATTATTATTATTATGAAACAGTGGTAAAATATACAACTGTACGAGGATCGATTGCACTTGAAAACTAACACAGATTAAAATTCAGAACTTATGCGATTTTGATGATGATCTAAAATAGCGAAATCTATTCACTTTTGGGAATACAGGATTCAACTAGAGTACAAGATCATCATCGTTATCGCATCCCCTATACTGACTGTACATCGTGCACCGTTGCCAAAGGACTAGGAGTTTGAAAAGTACCCTCAGGCGAAGATCTAGCACTTCCTTGTTTTTGCCATCTGTATATCTCTCCATTTTCAACAAACGCTAAAATAGAATCGCCACAAGTTTGGTCAGTCAGTCAAAAACAATAATTGTCAAACGCGGTATAACTAAATCAACCCCCGTAACCCTCCCCAAGAAAATCCCCTGTCAGGAATGCGGGGAAGCATCCAGACCTCCGGTTCAGTACGGATCCACTAAATTATAAAGTTATTACGACAGTTCAGATCTAAACGGTGATATTGTGATGTTGCTTTAATTAATCTGGAATATATCGCGAGTGTGTTTCACCCCCTTTTCCCAGTTTTGGCCATTTCGGGCAACCCCCCGAACACCCTCCTGCCGTACTCCTGTAGGGTCTAATCTAATACTCGCTTGAGTTGGCGGTCTTGTCTGATGAAATATCCAGCGATAAATTTCAATTCAGTCGTTAGCGCGAATGCGCAAGGGGACTTGTCGAAACGTTGGAGCAGCATGATTGAGGTATTACGATTCGAACGGTTTTGTAATCCATGGTTATCTCACGATGATTGCCGAACGATTGAGTATGCAAATGTATAGAAAGTATAACGTCCTTAACAGCCGACTCACCCTCGAAATGGTTTCGCTAAATTTAAATATTGTGAGAAGGGACAAGAATATTCAGTATTTTATTTTTCATTTTTGCGTTATTGTTATTACTCGTTAGGCCCAAATGTCGTGAAAAGACAGACTAGTTGTGGATGTCCACAAAGGTTAGGTCTGGCACCTCATGATGTACATGTTAGGTTCCAGATTATGTTGTTACCTACTTGCCATTACCTTCAACTTTGTGTCTTTGCAGTGGAACTGTTGGCGTATCTTCTTGCCACTTTATGGGTCACAAGATGACAGTTTTTAACAATTATAATAATAAGTTTTTATTTTCAAGTTCTTTATTTTCAACAGGTTCCTACCCAATTACAGAAAACAACTAATTAATATCCAACCAAATAGAGACGACAGCAAACAGCGTCACTATAAAAGTGACAAGAAAATGTATACAAGCCAATATTATGAAAGAAAATCAACAATATTTACAGATACATAGACATATCGACAAAAAGAAATTACCACTCATTTGCTCCATACTGTACGAAAGTATTAAAATAATAATAAAGGTGACCAAGATAATTGCATCAAAAGCTACTACAAAATACAAAAAAATACAAAAGTATCACAAAAATATAGGTGACCATTGCATACATAAGTTCAATTCAACCCTCGCAAATAACTCGTAATGATACTTGATAGCGAGTCAAAGTGAATATCACAGCTACCAGCAACCGAATTGAATGTAGATTCCATGAACCCAGTCGGCGACCACAACAATGAGTTACCTCTGGGGATGTCAAGATGGAATAGTTCCACAGAACGAGAGCTCTTTGGAACTCGGAAACCCAGAGCAGACAAGAGAGGTGGGCAATCGATGGTGTCGTGCAGCAAACCATACAGAAACTTAAGTGATAATATCCCTCTCCTATCCTGCAATGAAACAATATTGAATCTTCACAACAACTCCCGGTGATCCAACCCTCTGTGTGGATAAACTCCATCCTCTCTCCAAACTAAGAACTTCAAGAACCTCCTCTGGACGGCCTCAAGGTGGTATTGATGGCAAAAGTAAATAGGATGCCAAATTACGCTACAATACTCCAATTTGCTCCGAATTAGGGAATAGAACAGACTGATGAACGTTGAGGTGTTTCTAAAATACTTCCCACTGCGAATAACGAACCCATAAATCTTCGAGGTAGTTGAAATCAGTTATGTGATATGCGGAATAAAAGAGAATTTCTGATCAAAGATCACACCAAGATCCCTGATCCTGTCAAAACCAGACACCAACTGACCATCGATAGAATAATCGTATTTTAACATCTGCTTCTTTCTTGTAAAAGAGACGACTGCACTCTTTGAATACTTCAAACTCAAAAAGTTAACTCTACACCAATCAGCCACTCGATTGAGAGCAAGCTGAAGCTGAACACAGTCATAGAACGATTGAACCGAATTATGTAAGAAGACTTTCAAGAACTCCACTGGAGGAAGAGTGTTTTAGGAAAGAGTTGGACTCTTAGAAGTATTTGGCAGTTATGAGCGGTTATTCATCTAGCATCAAAGGAATCATTCTGCCGGTCATTTTCCTTATATAACATAATTTTCAAAAGATTCCATGAGATCCACCTAGATGCATATCGTACAAGTAATATAACCATTCAGAGAATCAAAACCCCTTGAGTACCTTCAAAAAACTCCCAACGAAATGGAATAAAATCTCTCTCATTCGCTTCACCAGACTGCTTTCACACGATCTCAGTAAATAATACCACCCGGTCAGATGGAATTGAGTCGAAACGGTCCATCTCACTGATCTGGAGCCATCAAATTAGACGTACAATTTTGTTTGTGTCACCCGAAGAGCGACAGGACGATTCATTCGATAGCTGGCCGACGTTCGGAATACAGACGGCCAAATTATGAAAATGACTCTGGCCCTGTGTCGCTCAGTTCCTAAAACAACCGAGCAATCGTTCGCACCATCCATCTGCCAAGAAAAACTGGCCGGATGGGCGCAGTTGCCACGTCTGAATCCATCGATTAATGGGGGATTAATGCACGAACGAGATCTTTTGTCCCATTTTCATTCTTCGTATGGTTTTGGAGTTTCCAGGAATTTCAGTTCATTTTTCCTTTTTATCAAGAATAAGCAATCAGAGATGATGTGGAGGGGACTTCCAAGTTGTGGCTAGTTTTTGCGTATTTGGACAAAATGAATACAATATAGATATTGTTGTTTGATCTTTATTTGGTGATTTCGCGACCTTTTCAGAGCTAGTTTGAATCAGGAATTTTTTCAGATGCGTTAAAATTAGCAACGTTTAAACCTCTGTAAAAGAAAGCAAATGTTAATGAGATTGAAAACTATTGGCCAATAAGTATATTACTTAGTTTCTCAATGGTTCAATTGCACAATTCAATACGTCCATGAGAATAATTACCATTGTCCCTTCCCCATATTCGCAGACAGACTGCAGCTCTGGATAGTTGGGGCAAATATCATTCTTTTCCTAATTTATTTCCAGTTATTTCATACATTTCACAAAATTGAATTACCAGATTGAAGTCTTGTAAACCATTGCTCAATATGAACATTAACGATAAGAAATTATGGAATATCGAGTGGAACTTTTATGAAATGTTCAATAATAATAATAATAATATTTTATTCATCCTGTAAGATACCATAGCGGCATATGGGAAATGTCATCTAATACAGAATAAGCAAGTTCACAATAACATATTAATACAACTATTAGCTCAATTCCTCCAAGTTATAATATCCCTTGGAACATAGCATTTTTTTTTATCTTTTTTTTGAATTTCCTCTCACTCAACGACTTAAACCTATTCGGAAAATGATTTAAAAAAGCAATACCGGCATACTTGGGGGATGACTCATATTTGGCAGTAGAGTGCCTTGGTACACTTATAATAATAATAATAATAATAATAAGGCCTTTATTTCTTACAGAAACCCCTAGGGGAAGTTCACCTATGGGTGTTCTACCACTTAACCCTTGTTATACATGAGTGAGAAAATAAAACATTATATGCAATCTATTACTAATGCTATAAGAAAACAACTAGACAGAGCAAATAATATAAATTTAAAATACAACTAAATTTGCCCTCCTACTCTGACGGAGACTGAAAGGTCCCAGCCAGCAAGTACTCTCTGACTCTCATCCTGAATTTTCCACTTTCAAGCAGCTTCAGACTTGGCGAGATTTCATTTTACAGTTCACAGATGTTGTACCTAAAACTTCTCTGAAAGATAGAGGTCCTGTGGCGTGGACAAGTGAGTAAATTTCTATACCTAATATTGACATTGTGGACATCGTTTCTGAATTGCAAACAGTCAAAGAGATAAGATGGTTTTCTCTGCTTTATTAATTTGTGGAATGTACAAAGAGCATGAAAGTTAAAACGGAGTCTCATAGGAAGCCAACCTAATTCCACTAACTTATGGGGTACATGAATTCGACCAAGTGTGTCCTGATCTAAACAAAAACTGTAGACAGGGGAGCAGTAATTGAATTGAGACAAAACCAGACCCTCACACAAAAGCTTCTTAGCAGATATAGGCAAGTATGATCGATGCGGATACAACATTCTCCTAGCCCCATAAGCTCTACCGACAGAACCCTGAACGTGCTCTCGAAATCTTAAAGAGTCATCCATAATCAAGCCCAAATTTCGTGTATTTTCAACAAAACGAATATTATTACCCGCAACACTTGGTCTTAGACTTTCCTTAACCAATTTCTTATTGTTTTTTGAACCGAATGTGAGAGCAAAGGATTTTTGCATTTTGAGAGCTGGAAGTCATCAGCAAACATATACACCTTGCAGTGATATAAGAACTTCACAAATTGGCTGGTATACAAAATAAAAAGCAGGGGCCCCAGAACTGAACCCTGAGGAACCCCATTTAATACGTTCTTAGCTTTGGAAACTCCCACATCCAACTTCACGATTTGAGAACGTCCACTCAAGTAAGATTCAAAGAGGTGGCACTCTCCCATTCGCACCCCACAAGACCTCAGTATCGCAAGGAGAATGTCATATTGCGATATCTAGTTCCATAGCTATGGAAATCAAAACATTTTGGCAGTTGGTTGATAATTGATCGCACATAAAGAAGGCAACTCAAGATGTAAATACAGGGCAGTGTAAGTATTCGAAAACTCGTGAACACTGGCCTGCATGGGTCCTTAAGTTTAATCTTTTTTGGGCTATAAACACCCTATCTGCCCCACAAGATGGGATTGTAGTTGAGATGACTGTAAACTATAGAATAGTAGATGTTCAAGAGGGTATCTCATTTCTGATCCTTCCGAAAAACTTCCAGGTTTTGATCTTCCAAGAAAAATTTGGACAGTCCTAAATGGTTTGAGAACAGGTGATGGTCGTACCAATAGCATGCTATTCAGATGGAACTCAGTTCCATGCGCAATTTGTGAATGTGGATATGCAGAAAAAACAATACCTCATCTCATCAATAATTGTTCCATTTTTAAATTTAAAGATGGTTTTAGGGCTATTCATGATGATTCCGATTTTTTCTTGGAATAGGTTATAACTTTCAAACAGATCGATACGTATTTTTTGTGTTCATTTTATTCACTCTGCTTTTATCTTTTTATCAGATTCGATGTGGACAACTTGAAGACTCTGTGTTTATTAATAGAAGTTCACTCTTGAAGAAAGAAGTTGTCAATAGAACAATATCTAGTCGAAATATTGGCTTTGATCCCAAAGGGCACTTCACCGAAGACTGATTTTTATACAAATTATTCAAAAAATAAAATGAAATCCTCTAGCGGCATTTGCGGTTTCTTCAGTATCGAAAATCAACTCCGAATCAATCGATATCCCGCTCAGCCCTTAGTTTTGGCAACGCAGTAGCTATCATCCTTTATCTGGTTGAAGTCGGAGCCCCTCAGCCGTTGATCTGCAGAAAAGGACGAATAGGAGGAGTCTCAGTTGATGGATGTCGGGACACCCGACAGATAAACGCAAAACACTTTGATTTAATACCACGGATTGTAGTTTGCTTAGAGAAAGAAGTTGCTCTTTTGTAATTAAGCTCTTTTTATGGATCTATTTGGCGGAATTTATGGCTCGCAAACGATTTTCGTTAATGCGGCACTGTTTATTTATGGGAAATGGGGAAGAATATCTACAACAATCGGGCATAAATAATAGATGGAGACGGGGGTATGAGCAATAAATATCGGCTGATGATTTGATTTCGGAGCCTTCTGTTATCGTTGACGTAAGCTGATGTAAGCGAGAAAATAAATCTACGATCAAAATGCAGTTTTTCCGGAAATAAGCGTACCCTGGATATAAATTTCGCTTTGAGATCTTGTGTTACCTAAGCTGAAATCTTGTTGGTATATCACATAGATCTCCCAGTTGTCTAATATTCTGATATTTCAGCTTATTTTTGTACATTCAACAACACACATGCGGGGAGCTGGGTTTTTTTTTATTTGGGATTTTTCCCTAGGCTTTCATGTCATACGTCGAATTGTATAGCACCTCGTCACTAACCCCTACTAACACTACACGTTCTATTGTTTGCTAACCAAAAAAATGTAAGCCAAAAGTTCAGAAAGAACAAGGTAGTTGAATCGTCTCAGAGGTATGTTGATAATGATATACAGGGTCATTCACGAGGAACCTCACCCATATTTATACGGGAAACTACTGAACGTATTTTCATGAAATTCAGCACTTATAAGTATTTCACGATGCTGATGAAATCTAAAATATTTTCAAGGCATGAGCACCTCCGGTTTTTCCGGAAATGACGTCAATTTCCGTTTTTCAAATTACAACACCATTTTTTTATTGCAGAAATAGATTTCTTAGAAAATTTCAAGTTATTTTGATGTAATATTTTTCAGTTTTGGTTGGAAAATTCTCTCTGAGCTGGAAAATTCGAAAAAAAATTCGAAAATAGAGCTCCGCTGAAACAAGAATAACTTCGAGGTTTTTGGATGAAAAATTTTCATTTTTGAAATTTTTCAAGAAGTAAGATTGATGTATCCACTTTAAAAATCGAAATCGCGATTCATGATACAGAGGGTGAAAAAATCGCTTTCAAAATTAGGGATGACAAAATCGTGAAAAATATTTTTTCAAATTAGAACCCCATTTTTTTATGGCAGATATTGAATCTACGTTAAAAAATAATGTGAGTGTATGCATCACACCCTTGCCCTAAAGTGGATATTTTCTGAGTTATTCACAAAAAACTGTTTTTCGTCTTGAATTTTCAGCTATTTCTTTTCCCTTCACGCCAAAAAGATGATATTTCAGGAATCTTTTGCATATGGTTCATAAGGAATTATTTATTTATCACTGGAGAGAAAACCGATGAAATAAAGAGGTTTCCGATACAAATTCGGCATCTATTCAGGAAAAACCTGTAACTTTGTTCTCTTGCATATTGGGGTAGTGAAATCTAAAACATGGTTTAAGTAACAGTTCCTGAAAATTTCATCTTTTTGGCTTGAAGGGAAAAGAAATAGCTGAAAATTCAAGACAAAAAACAGTTTTTTGTGAATAACTCAGAAAATATCCACTTTAGGGCAAGGGTGTGATGCTAACACTCACATTATTTTATAACGTTGATTCAATATCTGCCATAAAAAAATGGGGTTCTAATTTGAAAAAATTGATTTTTCACGATTTTGTCGTCCCTAACTTTGAAAGCGATTTTTTCACTCCCTGTATCGTGAACCGCGATTTCGATTTTCAAAGTGGATACATCAATCTTACATCTTGAAAAATCCCAAAAATGAAAATTTTCCATCCAAAAACCTCGAAGTTATTCTTGTTTCAGTGGAGCTCGATTTTCGATTTTTTTTCGAATTTTCCTGATCAGAGAGAATTTTCCAACCAAAACTGAAAAATGTTACATCAAAATAACTTGAAATTTTCTGAGGAATCTATTTCTGCAATAAAAAATGGTGTTGTAAGAATAGATTTCGTTTGTTCAACTCCGATGGACATATTCTTGCTTGGAGGGAAAGCGGTCGAAGGTATGCAGAACAGTTTATGGTACCTTCAACAGCTTTTGGCGGAGGTTCTATATGAGTATGGGGAGGCATTTGTTTGAACCAACGCACAGAGTTGGTTGTTCTGCAGAACACCACAATGACCAGCCAGAGATATCACGATATGATTATTGTTGAACCCATAATTGTTCCGTTTGCGGCTGCCTTGGGCGAGAATTTCATTTTAATTGACGATAATGCCCGTCCACACCGTAGTCGTCTGGTTAATGAAGCGCTAGAAACTCATGGTATTGATAGGATGAACTGGCCAGCTCACTCTCCAGACATGAATTGCATCGAACATGTCTGGTCTGAGATGTCTAGATAATTGCCAACCTTAGAACAACCGATCAATAACCTGGAGGACCTTTCTAACGCTTTACGGGATGGTTGGACGAATTTGCCCCAAAATTTTATAAATCGTTTGATTGAAAGTATGCCTCATAGAGTAGAATGCTTGAGACGAGCTCGTGGGGGACCAACTAGGTAGTAGCTTGACCGAAACTACAGCCTTCTTGTGGTTTCGTCATAAAATTTTCATGTTATTCAAACACAATTTTGAGTGTTCCTAATAAAGTCTTTTTTTCTCTCCAATTTTCCATTTTTTCATTCTTTTCTCAAGTGAACCATATTATCATTAATCTGTAATATCACAGTCTTATCAGGTACTTCAATTCTCTATTCAACTTCGAAATAGATTCATGAAATATATCAACTCCTAATGAGTCGACGACATTAGCGTTTCGCATTAATCTCGAAACTGGGGAATGAAAACAATAATTGGTTCTTGATTGGGTGAGTCGAAATAAATCAAACCTTCGGATGGGTCGAGGTGGGACATATAAGTTGAATTGTGACAACAAGTCTGGGGAGAACAAAAGACCCTGAAAGAGCTTAGCAATGAATATCACATCCGCATGAAATCTTCTCGTCCTCAAGGAGGATAGTCCAAGGCGTTCCCGCATTCGACTGGTGAAGAAAGTATAAACTGACAACGTATCCGTTCTAAGAGCAACATACTTTAGAAATCTGTTTCGGACCCTCTCTAGGAAGGAATCGTCGACCAATAAGTATGGAGACCACACTACAGAGCAGAACTCCAACATTGGGCTAACCATCGAGATGTAAAGATGGTGAAGAGTCTCGATGTTGAAGTCCCTAGTATTCCTTATTATGAACCCCAAAGTCCTGAGAAAAACGTCCCGAATATGTGCCCTAAAAGACAACGTGCTGTCATATGAAACACCCAGGTCTTTGTAAACAAATACTCTATCTATAGGCTTACCAACAATACAATAATCGATCGTAATAGGGTGACAAATGTCGCGATAGGGAACATTTGTTGTGAACGAGCCTTTATTTTATTATTTTTGTTTGCTATGACATATGAAACATATTTATTATACATTATTGAACAGACAACATCATATTCTTTCATCGTGTTGAAAATGTCGAATTTTTAGCAGAAAGTGATTTGCGGAAAGCATTAATTTTTTGTTGTCTTTTGAAGAAAAGTACTGCAGAGTCGCACCGAATGCTTGTCAAGGCATATGGTGATCATGTTCTATCAGAAGCAATATGCAAAAAATGGTTTTAACGGTTTAGAAATAATGATTTTGATGTGAGAAATGAAGAAAGTGAAAGACCATTAAAAAAAAAGTTTGAAGACGCCAAATTGCAAAGGATATTGGAGGTAGATGACACGTTTAATCAAAAGCAAATGCAGAAATGTTAAATATTGCATAACAAACAATTTTTGACCGTTTAAATGCTATGGGAAAGATCCAAAAGTGTGGAAAATGGGTGCCACATGAATTGAATGAAACACCGAAAAAACACTTGTGAAATTTTGTTTCAAAGACACGAAAGAAAATCGGTTTTGCGTCGGATTGTTACTGGCGATGATAAATTGACAAAATCGTAGGTTAATCCGAGACAACCATCAACATCGACTGCAAAACTAGATCGATTCGACATGAAGACAATGCTGTGTGTTTGGTGGGACTAGAAAGGTTTGGTGTACCAGGAGCTCCTAAAACCTGGTGAAACCGTTAATACGGATCGCTACCGACAACAAATGGTCAATATGAACCATGCATTGATCGAGAAACGACCAGAATGGGCCAGAAGACACGGCAAGGTAATTTTGCTCCTTGACAATCTCTCTTCACACAAAGCAAAACCGGTTCAGGATACAATCAAAACACTTGGCCGTATTCACCAGACTTGAGTCCTTCCGACTACCATTTGTTTTCATCGATGGGACTTGCAATGGCTGAACAGCACTTTGATTCCTACGAGGAGGTCGAAAATTGGGTGTCTGGTTGGTTTGCTTTAAAAAACGAACAATTTTATTGGTGCGGTATCCACAAATTGCCAGAAAGGTGGTCAAAATGTAAAGAAAACAATGGCTATTACTTGAATGAAATGTTTTGTGCTTTCCCATTGATAATTAGTGTTTTATTTTCACAAAAACGCTCATTTCATACCGGTATACTTGATACTATTCTACGATATAAAATAATGAGTACTTGAATTAAAGAAATATTCATCAGAAACGAAAATATCTCATTGAGTCAAACATCAGATGAAAAATTCACAATGTTTCTCATCTTGGAATTAACGATTCCAACGGATCGGAACCCCCGCAAAACAGTTACTTTCGACGGCCATAAATTTCGGAGACCATGACGAATAAAAAATTGGGTTTATACGAACGAAGGACGACGTATCAGCCGTCCATAAAGCTTGATTTAGTGTCAGAAAAGGCGCTCCATAATTTCTATATTTGTTATTTACGAAGGACGCGATAAGTTGGCGATTTTTTTTTTATTTCGCGGGCCATGCATCAAAGTTGACGCGATAAAATTGCCCCTAGGGGTAGAAAACATCAAGTAAACAGAAGACAGTCGACAGAAACGTTTTTGTTGTCCTTTTCGTCCTTTGTAATGTGGAGAGTTATCTGAACGAAAACGGACACTTTGGAGAAGAATTTTAAAAGGGATCAAATCATACCCAAATGATGATTTATGATTTATTTTTATAAGGAGCATTTCAGCTATTGGTGTGTTCTCGTATAGACGAATTATAAATGTCTGTATGTAGCCTGGTTGTTGGTTCATTTTATTGGACATAGTTTCACAGAATTCTAGTCTTCGGTCAGGGTCATCATCAATCATTAATTTGTATGGATGAAATTTGTTTTTAGCCAACACCCTATGTACTGTTCTTTGACTGACTTCACAGATAGACGCAACTTGGGCTGTGGAAGAAGTAGGGTTTACTACCATTTCTCCAATTATGTCAATTTTTTTGTCATCACTTATTGTTGGTCGACCAGATCGTTTGGCATCTTGAACACTACCTGATGCTTCAAACTTCCGAAGGAGCTCCTCAGATGAACTCTCGATATAGGGCGATCGGGGTACCTCTCATTAAACAGTCGTTCCGCTGCATGGAAATTGTTTCTACATTCACCAATTATTAAGATAGCTGCTACTTTGTCGGCTACAGTACCATTTTGCCTATGTAAACACTTAAACGTCTCGTTAAACAATAGCTTAGGTAAATTTTCAAGGTATGAACACTTTTGACAAGTAGAGAATTCAAACACGTCAACCTTTTGACAATTAACCAGAGGCGCACTTTAAAATCTTTATTAATTAAATGCGAAACTATAATTTTCGTATTTCTTCAATTTATCAATCAAAATCAGCCGAAACCCAAACAAAATTGGTATGACTGAATAGGTATTTTCAATACCTTTCAAACGAGCTGTCACTTGCCATAGAGTCCCATTTAAAATTATTGGTCACAGTGGCCATGTGACGTCATTTATGACTATTGCGTCACTTGTTATGACCAGTCGAGAAGCCTACATCCGTTTATTTCCACCCTCCAAATTTCATTATTATAAGTATACCAGTTCAAAAGATACGAGGGGGGGAGCGGACTTTTGACTAGCACTCTTTTAAGTTATTACATATAACTTATTCCGGCTACTACTGTCACTTCTACAATGAATTTCATAGACTCCTGAATACCATTAAATTCTTTCTTTCTTTAGCTAGTTTTTTGTTAATATCTCGCTACGTATTGAGATAAAAAATATGGAAACAGATATTTTTGTACTCGTAATAAAATGTTTCATGAAACACTAAAATAAGATTCAGGGTGTTTTATTGCAAATATTAAAATGGAAATTGATTCCAGTAAAACCGGAACTTCAAAATTGTTAAAAGATATGAAAATAAATAGGCAATCTACTGCAGTATCCATCTTCCAAATTTCATTTCGATATCTATAAAAAATTTAGGGATATTTACTTGGTTCCACGAATTTGCCGTTACTGTATTTATTTGAAACTGAAACTGGCCAGTATTATCTCTTGGTTTGACGCCATTAATGCACTTTTTGTGAGATATGTCGAAATTATGGTATACAAAAATGAACCACCCCAACATAGAAAACTTGAAAAGAGGAATTGCGCTTGTCATTACATCATATTAAGCTGATGTTGCCTGAGAGGTTGAGTTACATTAGAAGTCATTTCTGAAGGAGATCATTACGTTGATTTTGTTCTCTACGTTACGTAATCGAATTCTATTGGATGGGATTTAAAACTGGAGAGAAATCTGCTAATGTACAGCGAGAACTCAAATCTTAAATAATGCTCCATCATATAGCCCACAGGGAGCAAATCTACAGAATCAACGGCACCAATTACAAATATTATCATTTTATAGCTTTTATCAATTTACGACTTATTTGAGCCACCATACGGTCATAATTTCATTTTACGAGCGGCATTGTTTTATCGAATTTATCACTCATGTTATCAAAATCAACATTATAAATAAAAATTTTTTATTCTCCGTACCTAATTTATGCCCCTGGTAATTATGCGGTGGTTTCGTTTCGAAAATAAATAAGTATTAACGTATGCTATAAATTCAACTGTTTTAAATGTCGATGCTGATTGATGCCAAAACGGGGAATTGCGCTCGACTCACTGAATTTATAGTTTCTATATAAATTGATCCATCCGTTTATTATTATATATTGCCAGTTTTGCTGGTGCAAACTCGTAAAAATAATCAACATCATAAATGCACAGCGTTGGAGTGAAAATATCATGGAAGTGGAGTAATATTGACTTTCGATGAATGTAAGCTCTATTTCAATCATAAGAATCTCATACGGATCCTCTTGGTTTACCTGTCGATAACAGATCATGGGTACAGACTGTAGAATCCATAATATAAAGAATCGATTGGGTTTAACAAAGTAACTAAGAGATTTTCCATTATATATATATTTTTTTGAACTTTTGGCTTACATAATTTAGTTAGCAAACAAAAAAGCATATAGTTCAGGGGTTAGTGACGGGGTGTCATACAATTTGGCCTATGACTTATAAGTCTAGGGAAAAAACCCCAGTAAAAAAATTAGAAAGCACTGACGTGAGGTCAGATTACATTGGCGCTCTTGTTGAGCTACTTGCGAGTAAATATTCAAACCTTAACAAAGCTCTCTGATCGGGTGAACAATAGTCTTGTAGCGGCACTCCGTCAGCGGCAGGGGAGTGTATAGGGATCTCTTGGTGGCACTCTATATAGCCACGCATAGCTTAATTCACAGCGCTTCGGTGGCCTAGAGGTTAGCGCTCAAGTTTCACACCGACTAGGTACTAGGTGCCGGGTTCAACTCCCGGCGGCTCCCTCAAACTTCTAACCCCTGCATCTATGGCATGGCGCACACAAGCCACACTGATGAGTCCAAATGTGTGCGCCAGGGACGAAACGCATAAGTAGGCATAAAACTTACGATCCTACAGTCTTTTTCCGTACTATGGGACAATGTGATGCAAATTTGAACGCCTAATGAATGAACAAACCTATATCTCAAATAGAAAATCATTACTATATACTATAATTCCCTTTTCCTAAAAACTTATGTCATTGCTTTTCTGAATGTTGACAACGTATATTATTTCAGCCACCGAGATTGGATTCTATCTCTATGATTTCCCATTATGAAAAATTTTGATTAATATTACGCCAACTGATACTGATTAATGAGCCCAGCATTTGTCAATCGAATATCGATCTGTGATGGCCATCTTTCAAAGAAAATCATCAGGACGTATGTCATTTCTCTATTCTCTTGAGTAAATTAAAAAAATGATCATATCATATCTTTAGATAGAAAAGAGCTACGCCAATGAAATTTGAGGATAAGTAAGATATCAATCATCTCAATATATTCACGAATTTTTATCGAAATCCGAAAAATATCTTATGAGATAGTGAGGATTAAAAAATTTTTTTTTGAAATTTTCTAGTGTGACGATTTCTGCGAAATTTTGCAAGCTGTTTTGTTACAGCCTCCTCGACAATATTTCAAGTATCAATTTGATTGGATGGATATTCTAGTAGTTATTGAGGAAACAAAATTTCAGATGCTCATAACTATTGAACCATCTGACGGATTTAGCCCAATAATGAACTTGACCGAGATATTTGGACAATTAACCTATTCTGAAAATATGAAACCTCTAGCTCATCTCTTTGGATACTAGAGAGGATATTCACTGGATACTGTCACCCCTAGGTAGTTGAATCTTGACACTTGCTCTAAAATTTTTCCGTTGATTACTATCTTACATCGGATAGGCCCCTTGGCGATTACCATGGTCTTGGACTTCTCAGATAATCCACATTGTGTTTTTATCCTGGTAGTGTTATCGGTACTAAGATGTTTGATTATTGTTATATATTTTTTACTTACATTTTAATCTTGTAGGGTTTCAAGAACACCGTGGAGTCAAATTCTGTCGAAGGCCTTTGTCCAGTCTATTTGCTTGGAAGTACTTCGAGCGCGAGTAACTTTGATTTGATTTAGCTCATCTTGAAACACATATACAGTCGACTGCTGTTCATTGTTGGGCTCATACGAGTAATTCCACTATTCATTACCTGTCTTAAACATGCTTCGAAGCACCGCGAGCGTGTTTATAAAGCATTCCTTTGAACCAATCGGCACGAGCCTTTTTTTGAGTCATTCACAAATTGTGTGGAATCCAACGCGAATAAATTTTTTTGACGGTCAAATGTTCATGCAATATTGAATGTATGCTGGTATCACTAACGCCTAAGGTTGTTTCAATCTCACGATGGGTCACATGACGATTTTGCAATATCAGTTGGCGCACAGCATCAATGGTTTGCGGACAGCAACTGATTTTGTACGATCTTCACGAAATTCGTCTTGGAGTGAACTACGAACTCGGTTGAATTCACCGTACCATCGATAAACAATGGTCCTTGATATTGATCGATTCCATCGATGCACTATTGTTGTGTTGATCCATGTCGAAAGTTGTCGAAAATATTCGCATGAAAATGTTCACGATTCTATTCCATTTTTAGGGCGGGATGATTCTCTCGTTTAGGTGGAACTTCCCTTCCTTCTTCTATGGAGTGATGCAAATATTCGAACAACAAAATAAGGCACGGCCCTGGTTGTCGTCATTCTCCATTCAATGGTTTAGGTGGTTTTCTCCTCTCCGTTCCCTTCTAATGTATAGCAGGCTTCTATGATCGTTGTCGTCCGTGTATTGAAATGGTGCTATTTATTGAGCCATTAAGGGCCGCTTAAATCATCGAAGAACTATAACAAACGGCGTATCAGTACGGGGAAAGAGGTGATTTCGACGGCCATTAATAAAACTTCTCCATCTCTCTCCTCTCCCCATGTGATATATGATTTTCATTTCTCTTCATAATGCAAACAGGGCTGTAAGAGTTGTTCATTGCTATCGGTTCCAGTTCATAATTTCGACATATTATCGTTATGTGGAATATCTGGAGATCATTCGTTCTTTACTAGCAGCAACCTACTCCTTCACTACTTAATTCACTTAAAAATATACGAGGCACTATTAATCATGGTACCTTTTGGATGATAAACAAAATTAGCTTCCTAAGTGTTACGTCACAAACACTATATAGTTGTCAACTTGGGAGTACCACAAGGCTCTGTCCTTGGGCCACTTTTGTTTTTGCTCTCCATCAACGATCTCCATATTGATCTACGAATGATGTTCCAGGATCAGTTGGCTCATACAGGTATTCCGCTGATAAGAAAATATTTGTTAAAATTATTTGCTGATGATGTTTCAGTGGTGGTAACAGCTCCATCTCTTGAAGAGCTTCAGAGGTTTTGTGGCATATTTCTTAGTTGCTTCTCCAGAAAAATGGTAAGTCAATTGAATTATTTAGAATTCATTAATTCAATAAATAATTTCAGTAAACGTATTGGCAAAGCAATGTAGAACCCTGAGTTCTTTATTTCATGTTCATTCAAACCGATTTAAAGTATTTTTATTTATTTATATTAGTTATTATTTATTTTTTTATGTCAGTTATTGACAAAACCAAAGTGTAGATACTCATAATGACAAATGATTGGATTGATTTTGTGCAAGAACAATTTTCACCGAGATATATAAACAGTCTATTGCGGAAATTTGAAAACTTTAGCTAATCTTCTTCGAGGTTGGACATGCTGAACTTTCATCACGGATTGTTCATCAGAGATTCTGATGCCGATTGTTTCAGACCATTTATATTCTTCGAAATTTGAAGAAATCTGACCTTGACTAGTAGTAGGCTAACAAAAATGAATGTAAAACGATTTCAAACATATTAAGTATATGGTACTCGGACCAAAATTTACAAATCTTCTACATAATTATTGCTCAATCGTGGAATGATGTATCACCCTTTATACATTCCACTGAAAACAATATTTTGCACAGAATAATATGGTAATATTACAGGGCTGTAAATCATGAAACTCCTCCGTTCATACGTTTAGTTCACGCACACTCGCCCATCTGAATGCGTACAGAAACACATTAATTAATTTTTTTGTGTCCAAATTGTCCCTATCACTGTATAAATGTATAAATATATTAAACATATAGATAGAGAGGAGCGATGTTACACCACAACATCCCTTGGGAACGGATCATGCTGTGGAATCTAACTCATCTCTCGGTATTCTTGACGGAATTATGCACCACCTAACTTATAAATATTTGTAATCCTGTTCAAGTTAATATATAGACATGATTTATTTGAACGAGGGTAGGTATTAGTTATCTAGACTTTGAGAGAAAATCCTCTATGTAAAAAATCTTCGTGAAAGAGGAACCATAAAAGGTTATGTATTCATTGATTATCTCCTTAGTAAAATTTACGGTTTAGCTTGTTATGTTAAAAAATCCTTGATTCATATTATCGAGTTAATCCAAAAAGGCGAATTTGATGGTGTTTTAAATTTTGTATTTTTGTTATTAAGTTCTTTTTTCTGCTTTTGTCTTTTTATTTCCAGATTCGATGTGGGCAACTTAAAGAAGTCTCTGTTTCCATCAATAGAAGACCACTATTGAAGAAAGAAGTCCCTAAAATGTATTTCAGCTTATTTTTGTACTTTTACACTTAGGCGGGAAGCCAGGGTCTTTTTTTACTGGGGTTTTTTCCTAGGCTTTTATGTGATACGCCGAATTGTATGACACCCCGTCACTAACCCCTGATCTATATGCTTTATTGTTTGCTAACTAAATATTGTAAGCCAAAAGTTCAAAAGAATATATATATATATATGTAAAAAATTCAATATATTGGGTATTCCATATGAAGAGAGTTTAGCTTCTTCAAGAACTCCTTGGCAAATTGTTTATTTTTCTGATCTTGCGCTTTACAATATATTGACTCCATCCGAATACAGAATATCTTACAGTTCACAATCAGTAATACCAATAGATTGCACAATTTACTATATACCTTTTATATTTCGGGATTGGACAACCCTAATGTGCGATCTGCCAACTGTCAGCTCAATCGTAAAGCTTTTGTTGTTTACAGTAACTTAAGAGATTCATCTCGCCCAAAAAATAGAATCAAATCGTGAACATTTTCTTGCGATTATTCTTTACAACTTTCGACGTGGATTAACACGTCAACAGTGCATCGATGACCTTAATTCAATTTTTGGCGATGGAGCTCCATCAAAGACCAGTGTTTATCTATGATATGGTGAATTCAACCGAAGTCCAAGACGAATTTCGTGAAGGTTGTCCAAAATCAGTCATTGTTCCGAAAGCCATTGATTCTGTGCGCCAACTGATATTGCAAGATCGTCATGTGTTTATCGTAAGATTGGTTCTTCCAAGCACGTCTATGAAATCGTGACAGATGATGAATCGTAGATTTGTTAGTCGGTAACCATAGTGTTGGCAACGCCATTTATTATATTATATTATTGTGATTATTCGGGTATTGAGATCTTAGCACAGATTTGGATTAAAATACATTTTGAAGTTCAATGTCACTCCAATTTTGATTCTTTCATTATCAAAATAAGGCAGTTATACAAAAAACATTTTATGAGCTACGAATTAACGATGTATTTCATTGTGCTAACATCAAGCTACAGCTGAAAAAACTTTTTTTGGTGCAGTAAGTTTCAGATTTTTTCTTTTGTTGTTTAATTTGGTATGGGGGTGTTCGCTGATTTTTATTTTTAACTATGTGATTTGTGGATACTGTTGGGTCGTTGACCTGTTTGTGTTCCCAATGTCAGATGAATAGATAAATAAATAAATGATATTCTAGTTCAAAGTGATTTCATTTTGTTCCTGAAATTGTTCAAGTCGCTCCGCTCATTTTCACTCTCAATGAAATGTCAATTTTAACACTCATATGATGAATAACTATTTAAAATTATTTCAATATATACCCAAAACTCTCTTTCTTGGATGTGGTTCATGATTGGAGTACTGAAAACCTTCCAGTATTTATCTCATATCTAGGTGATAATATAAATTAAATCAATATCAATAAAGGTATTAGCTTATCATGGAGAATTATTAAATGCGATTACCTTGATTGTTCACGATATTTTAAAAATTTTTTCTCAATTTTACTGAGCATCTCCGAATACCAGATTTCGATTCCCATGCAATATTCAACATTGAAATATTAAAAAACATAAAATTTTCATGAGCTTCCATATCACGTATAATGGTAACCGTCGTTTCGAAGCAACTTTTATTCAATTTTTTTTCTTAATAAGCTGGGAAATCTCTTTTTGTTGATATACTGAAATTTCACCATAGTAGTATATAATTACGAAAAAACGTTTTTATGACGAAGTTCATAGAATGAATATAAGAATGGGTAAGTTCTGCGAATGATGATAAGTGGTGGATACGGGAAGGGAATGAACTGAAATTAGTTTCTTTCTTACTTATTATCATTAATCGTGAAAAGTCATAACATCCAATGATATTACTAGTGGGACTTAGACCAATTTCGTTTTATTTGAATATACATTATGGTTTGAGACATCAGAAATAAGATTTTTCTTGTGTTTGAAATCAGTTAGTCAAATCATAGATAAGAATAGGGTTTTGAACGAAGAAAGTATTTGGTGAAAGTGAACCTTGAACAAAACTTTGCTTTGATTGTGATTAATTTAAGATATGTGTTCTTTGATTTTTACACGTTGTAATTGTATTTCAGCCATCCATAACCCAAAAAAAGAGTTCAGAATGTGTTCACAGAACATTGTTACCTCACGTCAATGCAATTCCACATTTTTCTCCTTCGTTTTAGGATTTTTCTGGCCAAACCTAACATCGACACGATTGGGAGATGATCTCTAAATCTATATTCAAAAATAATTGTCGCTTTCATATCGTTATATATTTTTCCGTCGACCTCCAAATAAAAACTCTGTTTAACGTTCACAAAATCATGCATTAATGACGCATTTTAATGCACGATTTCTTTCCATTTTAATGCATTATTGTCATGGCAACCGAATATAGGGTATTCAGAAGTAATATGAGTAACGTCACAACTAGACTGATATTTCACTTTTATGTATGAGGCCTATGAATCTCACTCTTCATTCACAGAATAGTCGCGTATTTATCTCTGGTTCCATTGTTATTCCACAGAGAAGAGAAATAAGGAAACAAATCCAAACATAATCGATCTGTCAAATTGCGAGTAATATAGTTGCTTTCAATCTTAATCTTAATCTTATATCGCCAGTTAGTTTAATTACAATGAGTAACGAAATCAATATCCCTGAACTCTCCCGGACGTTGCAGAAATGGCTGAAGCAGCAACTTTGTCCCTGCAACCTGAAAAAAGCCGACATTTGTATGACAAAACCTACGCAGAATTCATGTCATGGTGCGAGAAGAAAAACGTTTTCAATTATTCTGAAACAGTTTTGTTGGTATGCTTTAAGAGTGTTGCAGAAAAGGGATACTTTACAAGTTTATGGCCGAAGTATTCAATGCTGAAAGCAACATTGAACGTTGAAAGGAATATTGATATAAGCAGATATCACAAAGTGGTGATGTTCATTAAGGGACAAATAGTGTGTTATATTCCTAAGAAATGGAAAGTTCTCGAGAAAGATCACGTGAAAGAGTTTATAGCAAATGCTCCAGAGAGTATTTTCTTGATGTCAAAGGTAAATATAAAACTCAATTAAATAAATTCTCAAAATTTTTATTATTGTTACTTGGATAAAAAATATGTAACTTCAAATTTTTATTTGAAGGTCGCTTTGATATTTGGAGTATCCGAGCCATTGCGAAAAGATGAGCTGTATAAGTTGCAGATAAATTGATGTGCAGGATATTAGCTCGAAAATTTTAATAACAGTGAATTCATCCAAAACGCACTCGAAAAGGATATTCTCTGTGTTTGTTAATGAGGAGCGTACACTTTTGAATTTAATCAAGAGATATATATCCTTGAGCCCAATTTACACTCCGCACGAAAAGTTTTTCGTCTTTTACAAGAATTTTGAATGCTCAATACAGCCAGAAGGAATCGATACGTTTTCAAAATTACCATCGTTAATTGCAAAATTTCTCAAATTAGAACAACCCAATCTGTATACATGTCACTGTTTTCGGCGTTCTTCTGCATCTATCCTTTCGGATAGTGGAGCAGATTTTGCAGCCATTAAACGGCTTGGAGGATAGAAATCAATATATGTATAATGTTCCATATATTTTTATCCTATTATTTTTTTGTGAATGAGGTTATGAATAACCAAACAGAATAGTTTCTCTGTAAAACAAAGATTTTTCATTTATTATTAAATTAACAACAATATACTATTACAAATTTTACCTGTAAAACAAAGAAACAACATTCAATGTCTATTATTCACTTAGCTCTTATTTAAATCTTCAACAATATTTTATTAATCTATTATGACGTCGTAATTCGCCTGTCCACGTCTTGATTCCTTGTCTTTCTCTCTCTCTCTCATCAGTGCGATCTACCTTGCCGACCAGTACGTGGTCACTGAACATTTTGCTACGCGATTACTACGCAGTGTCGTAGATTGCAATAAAGTTAGGAAAGTATAATGTGCTTTCCTTACATATGTTGCAGAAGGGTACATCGAAAACTCGATGAAAAATAGATTAGAAACTGCTGAAAAAATTTGGTATCGACCATTAATCGCTATCATTATAAAACTAGTTGCTCAAATAACTATTTCATTCTTTATTGATCTATAAAAGATTGGAAGATTCAAACAATAAAAACAGGAATAAACTGATGCAATATTTTAAAACTAATAGTTAGTATCAAATGAAGACCAGCATTGAATCTTCGATTCAAACTTTTAGTGAACTACATTTCTCGATGAAAAAATCCCCTTCTCCCGCCCCTACATGGTGCACAATAAACAATTCAAACTTTAAAAGCTCCCAGAATACACGAAAAACGCCACCCTACCGGTCTTTCATCTCCCAGAGTGTGCAAGAAAATTACTGACTTGATAATTATGTATACGCAGAGTGAGGCAGCAACCATATCGTCAGATATTTAGTAGGCAGTTTCCTATAAAATGGAGATTTATGCCCATGCTTTAATGAAAGTCGAGTATTAAAAAGACGGAGTGTGTCAGCTAACACGAAACAACGTAGCCCGATTTTACTGCCAGCTCTCGTTAAATATTAAAACCTGTACTCCGTTGATAAGTGCGATTTCCCACTTACCGGCTCGAATTAACCGAACCGCAGGCGTCTAGATCTGCCAGATGATACTTTGGAATTACGATGGTGCGTGCTTTTTTGACTGGAGTTGCTCATATCGCAAAGGAAGCAGAAGAAAGAGTTAAGTGATCTGATGCGCTTGGCTTGTTTATACTATAGCTTCGATTCAGCGTACCTACAGGTTGTCGTTATTCTGAGTAAAAGTCACAATGGTTCTTCAACGATCAGAAAATATCAGTAGGAAAAATTCAGGAAAACATTGACGGTACTTCAGGATCTTTTGCGCGCTTGTTCCGGAGTGTTTTTCTGTATTCTCCAACAATGTGATACAAATACAACCGCCACGATGAATGAACAAACCTATAACTCGACTTGAAAATAACAACTCATAGTTTTCCAGAAGTTTAAAACCCAAATCAGCCTTGCCTTAGGTACATTATGTCACCTAAATGAACTTGTCGATATCTGCGAAATTTTGCGAGCCTATTTGATTCAACTCAATTCAACTATCTTTTAAGTTATAACTCGATCCGATGGACATTCTAGGACTTATAGAGTGAACAGAACTCAGATGCTCAAAACTACTGAACTATCCGACGAATTTGGTCCATTAACGAACTTGACTGAGATATTTCAGCAGTAAACCTATTCTGATGAAATTGAAAATCTATCTCATTTCTTTCTGAAGATAGAGATAATTCAGCCAGCCGGACTGCCTTCTAAATTTTTTGAGTAGGGAAAGTGGGTCATGTGATACTTTTTTGGCAATGTCTTGCATTTTCGTAATATTCGACGTTAAAAGGAATTAAATCGATAAAATTCCGTCCAAATTTTCTGATTTAGGTACCCAAATCCAACTCTGAGCTGAAATGACCCAATAATCAGATTTGTACAATGTTGTCATACTTCATGTGTCTTGGAATAAAATATTTTCTCTACAAAACGTTGGAGAAATCTCCTCAGTCTACGGTTTTATGTTATGGTTTCATTCGAAAAGGCATAGATAATTTTTTCTGGATTTGAGTGAAACGAAAAAGCAATTGGATAATCCATGTGTTAAAAGCATTCAATAGAAATGATGGTTTTCATGAATTAAAAATTTTAATGAGAATATTAAAAATGTTCAAGGATAATAATTATAATTCTGAAATTTCTATGAATCACTCCCTAGAAAGGGATGCTTATAATCTTGTAGTAGAGAGAAATTATGATTGAACATCAAAAATCTATATTTATGGTGTTGAATCTTTCAACCAGAAAAAAATTGGTATTTTGTATCTCCTCCTAAATATGGACCTCATCTGATGAAACATGAGTAAGTGAATCATTTCTGAGGGGAAAAATAATGTTTTCAAGCAATTAACAATCAATTATGTCTATGGAAAGTAATTATCATGAAAACGAAACTGAAATACAGAGAGCTTTTTGGTCGATTTGAAACCTTAAAATACTTAACTAAACTTTTCGACACAACTGAATTTGGAAAAATGATGTAGGAAAATTTTTTTTTATCTTAAGAACCTAGGGTTAAAATTAACGCTGCGGTCAAAGACTCACCCTGTATATGTAATATATATATTATAGTTCAAAGATCCCAAAATTCAATCAGCATGAGTTCCTGTAATCTAGATTGTCTCATCATCAATTGAGTATCCCTATTATTGTAAGTTCAATAGTAGGAAAGTACTGTTATAAATTTCGATATGAGGTATCACAGGTCTTATCCAAAATGAGGATGTAACGAGCGCCGTTAAGAGGGGGGTAGTTTCACTTAAGAATTATGCATCGAAAAAGTCTTCTTCGAATAACCATCGAACAATCTCAGCGTTCTCAAAAAATTTAGCAAATTCATCGATTTTGAAAAAGAAATCAGGGCATTGTGGAAAGTAATTTTAATGATGAATTATTATTTATTATTTAATTTGTTTGGATCGATTAAAAGATATTTTTGCAGTCATGTCCCTCTTTAGTTTAGGAACCTAAGCTCTCGCTCTGTGCACTTTTGCTGGTGATTATCAATTGAAGACACTCTGTATGAAAACATCATGTCTCTGTCAACAGATCATAAAATAAAACTTACGCAATTCGTGTATTTGGAATTTTTCATACGTAGCAAAGCCCACTACAATCCATAATATGTCGATAAACTAAACATTGTCTGTGTGTGAAAAGGATTTATTTTATCAGTAAACAATAAAATGTATGGAGCAGTCAAACAAATTTTGGAACGCCACTGAATTCGATATCATGTCAGTATCTTCGAAATTAGTTCAATTACCTTAATGCAGTATGCTGCTCTATATTTGATGGTCGGTATATTTCAAGATCATCTGATTGAATTTTTTAGATATATTCGTTCATAAACAGTATTTTTTTAATCGATAGTTCAAGATGTCTTTTAGATTATATTGTGACATTCAAAATAACTTGGAATTATGAAGCCAATGGAAAAATTTTTTCATCTCATGAATTTTATTGTGAACTTTTGAGTATTGAATTGAAAACCGCAGGTAAGTGAGTAAAATCAATAATAATTCAAAAATAACTGTGGAGAATTGATTAGAAGACATTTTGAATGTGTCCAGACGATTATCCTACAGTTTCAGGTTGAATTTCTCAAAAGTAGTTTCAATAAAAACAAATCTTTTGACTCGTGAGTAATACACCAGAGTAGAGAAAATTGAAATTTATAATTCGTATAGTGTGAAGAATTAAATGGAGGGAAATTTGTTCCATAAACTAAATATTTTCATCCAAGGTGAATTGTTTAGAAGTGTGAAGAAAAATTCAACATCATTCGAATCATCTTCCCAGGAATTGATCAGTTTCTCTTTGAACAAATTATATATTTATTTGATATCGGTAGATTTTATTTCCATCCATGAGTATCAACATCTAAGATAATACCAAATGTGGTTGAGGCATTTTTACGATTCGATGGTGTTTATTTTTTGAAAGCAAAAATTTTTGGAAAATATGAATTATTCCTAAAATTTCCATTGATTTTGCGTAGTTTTTCATCATACATATATTAATTTTGCAAGCAGAATAAGTGTGAAATTTACCTTGAAATAAATATAAAAATATTTTCTAGTCAGAGAAATAGCAATGTAATACCATTTGTTTCCAGAATGATTAGGCCCAAATTATCTCCGCCACTTATACGATAATAACAAATTCGGTTTAATTATCTCAGCTGCTTGAGGAACTAAAAAGAATTATATGAATTTTTTCGACAACTTCAACACCCTGTATTGTAAAAATGAAGCACTTGTAGTACTATGTTCCTAAGAACTTCTGAAGTTTGTACCACCCAGTAAACGTATGATAATAGTTTTCAGAGGAAGATCTGAATATCAAAAATTTAGTTTTATTAGTATTATTGTTTGGTTTCAACTGTTGAATTATAATTATTCATGGAACTGTTTCATTACGAACATCTGTCAACATCAGTCACACCTTTGATTTGATTTTCAATCCAGAATAATCCTTCATTCCATAATCAATAAATTTTTACTGCTCGAATTAAAAAAACAATAGATAATTATTTATCAATAACAAGGAAGGAAAAATTACCGCGATAAGGTATCATTTGAATACCCCTGAAGTAGGTGATGAAAATCGATTTGAACCCAAGACCTCGATATTATTTGGAGTTAATATCAGAAAGTAAAATTTTGATAATTAGAGAATTTCGTGTAAAAATATTTATATTCAACGATATGGATTTTCCTTCTGGAAGTTTTAACCCCTGACATAGAATACACACATATAAGGCAGGACTGAAATGTAAGTTATTTTCATACAACAACAATCTTTAAATATTTAACGAATAATTCCGAGCAAATAATGAAGTATTTGAAAAATGTATCGAATACTGAATTGTCCTGCCTTGAAGTGTTCAGCATCATGATATTTGATACTCGTAAGCCGTGCTTGCCATCGCCTTAGTAAATTAGTTATATGTATGTATGCAGTGATGGGCAAATGTGTAGAATCAAGTTAATACCTCTCGAATTATTAGAGAAATCAAAATGAAATTAGGAAAATTGATACTGCAGTAAATAGCCTATTTATTTTAATATTTCTTAACAATTCTGAACTTCCGGTATACAGGAAGTAATGTCAATTTTAAAATTTGCAACGGAACACCTTGTATATTATTTCAGTTTCTGATGAACCATTTCATCACAAGTACAAATATATTGGGTTCGATATTTTTTATTTCAATACCTACCGAGATATTGACAGAAAATTATCTAAAAAAATTTAGAAAGCACTGACGTGAGGTCAGATTGCTTTGGCGCTCTACTTGCGAGTAAATATTCAAACCATAACTAATCTATAAGCACTCTGATCACGTGAAAAATAGTCTTTTCCCGTACTATAGCACAATGTGATGCAAATATGGACGCCTAATGAATGAACAAACCATTATCTCAAATTAGAAATAACTACTCATCATTTTCCCCAAGTTTTGTTCGAAGCTATAATTCCCTTTTCCTAAAAACTTATGTCAGTGCTTTTCTGAATTTTGACAACGTATATTATTTCAGCCACCGAGATTGAATTCTATCTCTATGATTTCCCGTTATGAAAAATTTTGATTAATATTACGCCAACTGACACTGATTAATGAGTCCGGCATTTGTCAATCGAATATCGATCTGTGATTGCCATCGTTCAAAGAAAATCATCGGGACGTATGTCATTTCTGTTTTCCCTTGAGTAAATTGAAAAAATGATCATATCTTCAGATGGAAAAGAGCTACGACAATGAAATTTGAGGATAAGTAAGATATCGATCACTTCAATATATTCACGAATTTTTATTGAAATCCGAAAAATATCTTGTGAGATAGTCAGGATTAAAAAAATTTTTTTGGGAATATTTTAAAAATTTTCTAGCGCGACGATTTCTGCGAAATTTTGCAAGCTCTTTTGTTGCAGTCTTCCTCAACAACATTCCAAGTATCAATTTGATCGGATGGATATTCTAGTAGTTATTGAGGAAACAAAATTTCAGATGCTCATAACTACTGAACCATCCGACGGATTTGGCCCAATAACGAACTTGACCGAGATATTTGGACAATTAACCTATTCTGAAAATATGAAAACTCTACCTCATCTCTTTTGGATGCTAGAGAGGATACGGCCGGCCGGACAGATTCAACTTTCGCCACGAATTCTTCATCAGGTAGTCGAACCCAATCGATTGAGACCATTTTCGGCTCGATATTCCAAAATTACAGACATTCGGGCAAAATGATAGGCACTCTGTTCGGGTGAACAAGAGCGCCAAAAAGTAAAAATCTTATATTCATTAAAAAAATAACTAATCATAATTATTAACTAAAACAAAATGATTTTCAAAACATTGAAACTAAACTAAACTTTATGTAATACATGTTCAAAGTGAGTACTGTTTAGTTCTTGACCATAAGCATGTCGATTTGTAAATTTTCTATAGTAACATAAGCTATTACTTCTGGCGGAATTCTCAAATTTCGTGAGTTATTTCTGCAACTAATTCTTGAAAATTATTTGGTCTCTCAACATAAACCTTAGACTTAAAATAACTCCACAGAAAATAGTCCAGTGGATTAAGGTCGGGACTTCGTGCAGGTCATTCATAAGTACCCCTTCTTCCAATACATGTGTGATGAAATGACCTATCTAAATAATCTCGAACAATGCGAGCGCAATGGGGTGGTGCTCCATCCTGCTGCAACCACATATTATTTGTTATTTGTCCGTTTACCTATAAACGTTTTAAGTTTTCGTGTTGGAAGAAGGGCCCCACGATTCTGTTGTTATAAATGCCGACCCAACAGTTCAATTTTTGGGGATGTTGTGTATGACCCTCTTGAACCTAATGATGCAGTTATGTCGATTACTATTAAATTTTTTCTTTCTATAGTTACTTTTCTGTTAATATCTCGGTGGGTATTGAAATAAAAAATACAGAACCCAATATTTTTGTACTTGTAATGCAATTGTTCATCAGAAACTGAAATAATATACAAGGTGCTCCATGGCAAATTTTAAAATTGAGTTCACTTCCTGTAAAACCGGAAGTTCAAAATTGTTACGAAATATTAAAACAAATAGGCAATTTACTGCAGTATCAGTTTTCCTAATTTCATTTGGATATCAATCATGATTCCAGAAATATTTACTCAGTTCCACACGTTTGCACATCATTGTACTATATAGGATAAATTTTCCGATCTTAGTATCGGTTTTTTATTAAAAGCGATTATTAAAACATTAATTCGAACAATTGTTTAACACAATTGCTTCAACATGCGAGATTTATTTTTGGCGCTCTTGTTCGCCCGAACGGAGTGCCTATCATTTTGCCCGAATGTCTGTAATTTTGGAATATCGAGCCGAAAATGGTCTCAATCGATTGGGTTCGACTCCCTGATGAAGAATTCGTGGCGAAAGTTGAGTCTGTCCGGCCGTCTGGCCGGCTGTATCCTCTCTAGTATCCAAAAGAGATGAGCTAGAGGTTTCATATTTTCAGAATAGGTTAATTGTCCAAATATCTCGGTCAAGTTCGTTATTGGGCCAAATCCGTTCGATGGTTCAGTAGTTATGAGCATTTGAAATTTTGTTTCCTCAATAACTACTAGAATATCCATCCGATCAAGTTGATACTTGAAATATTATTGAGGGAGGCTGGAACAAAACGGCTCGCAAAATTTCGCAGAAATCGTCACGATAGAAAATTTTCAAAAATTCCCAAAAAAAAATGTTTTAATACTCCATATCTCATAAGATATTTTTCGGATTTCAATAAAAATTCGTGAATATGTCGAGGTGATCGATATCTTATCTTATCTTATCTTCTCCTCAAATTTCATTGTCGTAGCTCTTTTCCATCTAAAGATATGATCATTTTTTTCATTTACTCAAGAGAAAATAGAAACGACATGAAGTCTCGGTGATTTTCTCTGAACTACGGCCATCCCAGATCGATATTCGATTGACAAATGCCGGGTTCATTAATCAGTGTCACTTGGCGTAATATTAATCAAAATTTTTCATAACAGGAAATCATAGAGATGGAATTAAATCTCGGTGGTTGAAATAATATCGTTGTCAAAATTCAGAAAAGCACTGACCTAAGTATTTAGGGGAAGAGAATTGTAGCTTCGAACAAAACTTGGGGAAAATTATGAGTAGTTATTTTTAATTTGAGATATAGGTTTGTTCATTCATTAGGCGTTCATATTTGCATTACATTGTCCCATAGTACGGGAAAAGACTATTGTTCACCTGATTAGAGTGCTTATAGATTTGTTATATTTTGAATATTTACTGGCAAGTAGCTCAACAAGAGCGCCAAAGCAATCTGACTTCACGTCAGTGCTTTCTAAATTTTTTGAATAAAGAATCTCTTCTAATCTATTTTGTATCGATTTGTAGATAAATTGATACAAAGAAAAAGCATCAATCGGCTTGGAATAACAAATTTCAAGTTCAATCTGATTCGATTTAGAAACTGAGTGGACTATAAAATGCTATTTCGAAACATTTGTCATGTTTTTATATTTCGTTATTCACCTGTGCTTTGACAATTATCGTCCGATCTGAAATTCGATAAGAATTCAAATCAAAGTTATGAATGTCCCAGAAAGAGTCAGATTCTTCACTCAAAAATATATAATTTCATTGAAAAAACTCATTTGATCTTGAAATAACATTGATGTCAGGATCGAAATGAATGATGTCAATTTTCTTGAACTCTTGATACTTTCAACGTTTATAACTTCAACTTATTCCTTTAAGGATATAATTTTCGTGTAAAATATTCTTTAGAAGTAAATAACACGCCGTGTATATATAGGGACGGTAGAATAAATAGTTTATACTGACCTAAGGTCAGTCGGCATCATTGTAGTTCTTCCTTGTATCAAAACAAATAGGACACGCGTCAAATCAAGTTTACCACAAATTCATTCTTTTGCAATCTTGTTTGATAACAAGACAATATTTACGATAGATCACAGTCGTTTGTTGTGGAACGAAATCGAGTATGACAAATACCAGTCGCGAAATAATTTTGTGCTTGATATCTTGATTGTTTCACTTATGAGTGAGTATCTTTTGAGATGAATGATTATGATCTATCCATTCACATTCACGCGCTTATTCTGCGATGAAAAATGTGCCATTGTTCAGTCTAAATCTTTGTAATTTTGAATATATAGCCAAAAGCCTTCGCAAACTACTAAATTTCACTGCCCAATGAGTAGACAATTTATTAGTATCCAAGATATTTTTCTAAACAAATGAACTAAAGCATCTTTAGACGAAAACTTTGTTATTTAATTGTGGCCACTCCTACCACATGACAGCACTGACAGTTAATTTTTTGACATATATATGCTTTGATAATTTTTATAATGAATTCGTTTTCGCTCGAAAATCGCATTAAAATTACATTCCATTTTGTTCGTGACAACATAATCGATCTTCTGAGACCGCCATTGACAATTCTGTCGCTAAATTTTAGTCGACAGGCTCGGCACAAAATTTACCAACAACTCGTGTTCGACCGGGCCGATCAACTGAAAACATAGCAGACTTGAACCACAGTGTTGAAGAAGATCCGAATTAGTCAATTTCTCAACGTTCTCAACAACTGGGCTCATCACAAACCATCACATGGCGAATTTTGCATAAGGATTTGGCTTTGAAGCCTTACAAGTTTCAACAAGTGCAGGAATTGAAACCGATCGACCATTCACATCGCCGTAGATTCGCTCAATTCAACCGGCTGGTTTTTCTAAAAAAATCATTTTTTCAGACAAAGCCCATTTTCACTTATCAGGGACGTCACCAATCGAAATTGTCGCATTAGGGCTTTTTAAAATCCTAGAGCGATTATTGAGAAGTCTCTGCATTCTCAACGTGTTACTGTATGGTGCTGGAGGCGTGATTGAGCCGATTTTTTTCGAAGATGTGGTTTCAACAAGACGTTGCCACATGTCACTCAACCAATGGGACGACGGGACAATCAATTTATTACAAACCAATTTTGCTGATCGCATAATTTCACGAAAATCCGCTTTAAATGGCCAGTCTGATCATGTGATTCAACACCACTGGATTATTTTTCGTGGGGCTATCTTAAGGACAGAGTCTATACGGATCCAATCGAATCGTTTGCAGCCTTAAAACTAAAAAAATTTAGAAATCACTGACGTGAGGTCAGATTGCTTTGGCGCTCTTGTTGAGCTACTTGCGAATAAATATTCAAACCTTAACAAATCTATAAGCTCTCTGATCGGGTGAACAATAGTCTTTTTCCATACTATGGGACAATGTGATGCAAATATGAAAGCCTAATGAATAAACAAACCTTTATCTCAATTTGAAATTAACTACTCATAATTTTCACCAAATTTTGTTCTATGCTTCTCCTAAAAACTTACGTCATTGCTTTTCTGAGTTTTGACAACGCCATCAAATTCTTTCTCTATGATTAAAAATTTTTTGATTAATATTACGTCTGTGCTTTTCTGAATTTTGACAACGTCATCGACATCGAATTCTACCTCTACGAATTCTATGAAAATTTTGATTGATATTACGCCAACTGACACTGATATCTAGGTCCGCAAGTTGTCAAACGAATATCGATCTGTGATGGCAAATCTTTCAATGACAAAGCTCGGACTTCATGACATTTCTATTTTTCTCTTGAGTAAATGAAAAAAATCATCATATCTTCAGAAGGGGGAAAACTACGACAATGAAATTTGAGGATGAGTAAGATATCGGTAACCTCAATATATATACGGATTTTTATTTAAATCTAAATGAAGTCTTAGGAGATATTAAGTATTGAAAATTTTTTTTGGAATTTTTAAAAATGACGATTTCTGCGAAATTTTGCAAGCCGTTTCGTTTCAGCCTTCCTCAATAACATTCCAAGTATCAACTTGATCGGATGGATATTCTAGTAGTTATTGAGGAAACAAAATTTCAGATGCTCATAACTACTGAACCATCCGACGGATTTGGTCCAATAACGAACTTGACCAAGATATTTGGACAATTAACCTATTCTGAAAATATGAAAACTCTAGCTGATTCCTTTTGGATGCTAGAGAGGATACGGCCGGACGGCCGGCCGGACAGACTCAACTTTCGCCACGAATTCTTCATCAGGGAGTGGAATCCAATCGATTGAGACCATTTTCGGCTCGATATTCCAAAATTACAGACATTCGGGCAAAATGATAGGCACTCTGTTCGGGTGAACAAGAGCGCCAAAAATTAGTGATGTGTTTGCAGAATTAGACCCGACATTCTGCCAAAAAGTGATTAAAACTTAAGACTTTACTTCTATCAGCGAACTTTTCTTTTAGTACTACAATAAGAATTTGAATCCTCGTTATCAACACTTTTTGTTTTATTTTGTTTCAAAAACGGAGTACTTGTTGATAGACTCTTCAGAACTGTCGTTACAGTTACATCATATCGAAACGACAGTTTTTAAAGCATTGATTCAAATTTGGTGAGCACAAGCAGTTATTTTTCTGTTCCGTGAGCTCTCTATAGCTCTGATGACTCTGAATACCTTATTTCAGTCGAAGCAAAAGTGAGGCTTTTTTTAAGACCCACCTCACCACGTTTGGCTGTTAAACATAAACATGATATGAATATTGAGACTTCTCTTGTAATCAAATAATCAGAATCTACTATCCTATTTACAAAATGACATTAATTGGAAATTTTATGCGTTGCTTCTGTTTCAGATTCTACTCATCACTATGAGGGACATACCCTCAACTCCAGAAATCATAGAGCCGGCAGCAAAAATGTCATCGACACTGGAAAAAATCAAATATATACTCAAAAATATAACGGTAGAACCTATACTTTTTCTCCTCATGGCCCCCAGGCTCATCTGTAGCCTCACCAATGAGAATCTTAATCTGGAGAAAGCCTGTTTCGTGAATCTCGGATATAGTGATTCCATTTGTAATGCTATGGTATTGAGGAATCGGTCAGGATATACCAGCGAACAAGAAATTGCAGTTCAAAGAGTTGTATCGGGTTTGCTACCATATAAACAATTTTGTCATATAATAATGATAATAACAATACTGTTGGTGACCGGATGGTGCGATAGAACTCAAAAAAGGAAACCAATGTTTTATTTTCCTTTTATTGGTGACATATCAGCTCTGATGGGATACATGGTCTGTGTTTATTTCTTTATGGATCTTGGCGCTCAATATTCAATTTTCGTGGAAGGAATACTTACCATAGCATTTGGTGGTTTTCAACTCTTATTAGCTGGATCCTACAGCTATGTAGCAACAATCACTGATGAAAAATCGAGAACGATGCGCATTGGTGCAGTAACAATGGTCACATGGACATCCACATCACTTGGAATAGCTCTTAGCGGTATCTGCTTCAAGTATCTTGGTTTTTATGGAGTATATATGCTGGCAATTGGGATGAATTCGTTAGGCCTAATATATGCACTAATCTTCATCAAAGATAAGGTTCTGAAAGACCACGCAAAGGCGGATACGAATCCAAGCTGTTGTGATAAGATATGGAGTGGAACATTGGATAGTTTGGCTGATTGCTTTAAAACATGTTTCAGAAAAGGTCAGAATAGAAGACGGGGTAAAATGGTCATACTTCAAATTCTGAACTTTTTGGCTTTCGGAATACAAACAGGTAAAACATTGTTATTTATCATAGGTGATTGTTATCGATAACTCTGAGATATTTCTGTATAATTAGAAGAGGAAAAAGACATAATACAATTACAAATTTGATTTATCCGATCTTCTGCTAGAACATTGAAAACCTAAATAAAATAAAAAAAAAATTAAATAAATTTTGAATTTCTTCGGTGTCCATGAATGATAATATTTTTTTCGATTTCAGGAGAATCCGGAGTTATGTATTTATTCAGCAGAAAGGTATTTGGATGGGATGAAGTCGATTTTAGTATGTATAAAGCCTATCTCACTGTGATCCAAATTTCAGGTAAGAAACCAACGATTATTTTGAGAGCTACTCGACCTTCTGTATCTTCTCTAATGTAAATCAGAACAAATCATAGTAATCATAGTAAGTGACAGATTTTGTACACCTGGAAGTAGTTATTCAAATTTAAAATTTATATAGATACACTGCGTGTCAAAATTATGGAACAAATTCATTTTCTCAAATGAAAAATTTTTGGCAACAAAATTTCGAAACAAATCAATTTTATTTTTATTTCACTAAATTTTTATGCATCTACCAGGTATATCGGTATTTTCATGATTTTTTTGCATCCTGAGTCATCCCCAGCAACTCTTTAACTTTTTTTTTCTAAATAGGGGAATTGGGTCACGTTGTACTTTTTCGACCAGGTCTTTACAGAAGTGCAGAAATTTTCAAATCTCACTAAGATTCGAATGGGTAAATCCAATATCAAGGACTACAACTTTATTGAAGCACTCTGTCTTACTAATGATTTGACTCCTAAATTTGCTATCCATCTATAATTCTTGCATTTTTTGCTAAAATATGAACTGGAGAAGATGTAGAACGCAGTGCTTTACAAATGAAACATTGAGTGTACGTACCCAAGTGTTCTTAATATTTGTATTAATTGAATTTCAGCGTCTACGATTGTCCTAGCATGTTTTTCAAAATATCTCAAATGTGACGATGTTACAATTGGTATTATATCCGTTATTTCCAGATTGATTGGTAATATAGTTCAATCGTTTTCTACAACTGGTTGGCTGTTTTATTTAGGTAAGTACATTGGATAGTTATGTTTGAATTGATTATATCAATAAATAGTGTTCTTTGCCGAAACCGAATCATTCAATTTAGGACGCAGAATTTTTGATCCATCATTACACATTATCCTACATCATGATTTTGTATGCTCTGAAAAAGCATGACTCTAGGTGTCAATAATTGGAATGCTGGGACGATTTTTATCCATCAAATCATTTGGGATAACTCTTAATCACAGACATTTTAACCGTCACTATATCGTATCATTGAAATAAAAAACATTTCAATGATAATGCTTGTAAATTTTATATATAGCTAATGAAAGACCTGATTGTCTGCATAGTTATAAAACGCCTTTTTTATTTAATTTTTTTTTATATCGGAGTTATAAACACAAAACTGCAACAAACCAAAAAGTTTGAGACATTTTCGCAAAGTTAACTGTACAGCAGGAAAGACAATGAAAAATTGTCTTCCCGTAGTGCGAGTTGGTCACGTTTGACGTATGACATCCCAGTGTTTCAAGACCTCAAGTGCAACTGTGGACCGGTTTCGAGGTGTTTTACCTCTCATCAGCACAGTGTAACACTGAACTCCTGAAGGGGGCTGCCAGTACTTAAAAAATATTGTGAGGCACTTCCAAGTATTCTCCTGAAAGCGCGCCATCTAAATCTCAAAGACTGAAACAGTCCTGTTTCCTCTATGGATTTATTCAATAAAAATGATCCCAAATTTTGGGTCACCGCTGCGATCTGAATATGATTACATTCTTAAAGTTACCATCGGTGGGCCCAGAGGGTTAATACGCTTTTGTCTTATAGACACAGAAAGTAACAACCGTGAGGAAACGGGACTGTTTCAGTCTTTGAGATGTGGATGACGCGCTTTCAGGAGAATACTTGGAAGTGCCTCACAATATTCTTTAAGTACTGGCAGCCCCCTTCTGGAGTTCAGTACTACACTGTGCTGATGAGAGGCAAAACACCTTCAAACCAGTCCACAGTTGCACTTGAGGTCTTGAAACACTGGGATGTCATACGTCAAACGTGACCAAGTCGCACTACGGGAAGACAATTTTTCATTGTCTTTCCTGCTATACAGTCCTAAAAGTAACGTTAAATTTCAGTTGAACAACTTAATATGGGGAAAGGAACTTGAAGAATATTCAAACTTCATCACTCTGTATCTCGAAAACGAAATGTTCGAGATCCCATATTTTTAAGGGCCCCTTTTTCAACCTCCTCAAAAAATCTCCAATTTTCATTTAATGTTCAATTCAAATTTAGAAGCATCCTGCCTGTGTAATTAAATTCAGTTGATATCGATATAACCAATGGTATATCGCTTAGTATATGAAATGAAGTCTCCCAAAAACAAACAACATTATTATCTTTCATTTTATTGACTTAAAACAATAAGTTAGTTTCGACTAGAAGTATTCTGTATTTATGAACTAGACTTGTTCAATTACCCTTTAAGCATGGAACATCTGAATGAGTCTATTTATTTCGGAATGTTATTTGTAGGTGCGTTATGACATGAAGTTTACGGAATATAAAAAGTGTCGAGGACAGATCGAAAATGCTTAGGAAATTAAGTCATTCCCCTATACCTAATGAATCATCCTTACTTTAGTGTTAATCAGCAGTATTCCTATATGATTTAACTAATTTTTCAGCATCACTACACGAGCTATTTTCTTCCATGACAATGATTTCTGTGAGGTCATTAATCACGAAAATAGTGAATAAAAACGAGCAAAGTATGGTGAACTCGATGACATGTGTAATAGATTCAATTGGACTGATCATTTTGGCACCATCGATGTCCTTTATTTACCACAAAACAGTTGGTATATTTCCTGGAGCATTTTATCTGATCTCCGTAACTGTCAGTATACTTCTGTTAATTTTACTTTGGTGAGTAACATTTGTTTTGTATTGAGTTATTTGTGATGGTCAATTTTCAGTATTCTTCGAAGATTGATGAAGGAAGAGAAAAGTTGATGTAAAGGATTCACTGAATTGGATTGGACCTATCATGGAAGAATCCAATTTTTTCGTTGAAATATTTAATTTATTGTTGAGTGATTTAATTCATGAGTTGAATTGGATGAAATATTTATTCATTAATGAATAAAGTTTTTGATGTATTCTATGTTCAATTATGCCCGTTAGTTATCAATTCTGTTAATATAGCAAAAAAATATATGTATCCAAAATCAATCCATTCTCTTAAATATAGTAAAGGATCTTGGGAGAAAAAAATTTTATAGTTTTATAGGGAAGTTGCGTACCTACTTGTGAAATATATTCAGAGACGAGTTGTTTGTCCTTATAATATTGAATGTTTATTCAGTTGCCAATGAGAAAGTCATAAATTAATGTGCAGGTAATTTCTTTATGATATTCAATATTGTGAGGATACAAAACATATTTATAAAGTCAGATAATATTTGTCTAGAACAATTTCAGATAGTAGTTCGAAGATGCATAAATGTCGATATTTCAATCAAACCACCCGACTGCATCACTAGGGTGATCCAATCCCGAAATATAAATGGCATCCCTCGTATACGTAGGGTAGGGCGGGGCTAGTTGAGCAATTTTTTATTTGAGCGGATGTAGCTCCTCAATAAAAAGTCTCAATGAGCCGTTATGTGGCTTGATGGATTAGTAATTTATCCCTTAGCAAAAGTGTCCATAGTATATTTTTTGTAACAAGTCGAATTTAAGAGTTACCGCTGTTTAAATGCAGAAAGTCAAGTATGCTCAATGTACCCCATAGATGAGGTAAGTTGAGCAAGGGTATGAGGCAACTTGAGCACTAAGAATGTCTAACCAAACCATGAGTTCAATGTTGACTAGAGAAGTAAAATATGTGTTTGCCGATTAGTTCTTTATTTATAGTATTTTAGTGACAGAACAACAAAACTTAAAGTAATTTTCTTTTACTAATTAACCAAAACTAGAATCAACAAAACATTAACGTATCTAAAGATAAACTTCAGCATCGAAACTTTGAAACTTAATGGTCATCAGTGAAATTAAATTTATATATTCTTAGTGACAGAGAAACAAAACTTAATGTAATTTACTTTGGATAATTAACTAAAAATAGAATAAACAAAACATCAACGTATCTTAAGATTAACTTCAGGATTAGATTCAGTCTTTTTGTTTAAAATCAGACTTGAATATCTGTGTAGGAGAAAATACTTGTCTCGGTGTTGCATAGCCCATGGATGAATCACCACCTTCATTTAATTTCTTCAAAAATCTTGTCAAAGTCATCCGTTTGATACCAAATTCTTTAGCGGCGGCATCAACACTTTTTCCTTCATCCTTAACAGCCTTCGCAGCATTTTTTAAATCTTCAGTAGTGTAAGAACATCTTGTAGTCTTCCTCTTGTACGTCCGCATCCTAAAAAAAAAAAAACATTCATTACTTTACTTGTTTGAGTCGTAGGGTTAGTTGAGCAACTATAGCTCAACTAACCCCAATCCGGAATTTTAAAACCAAAGTTAGGTTATAAAAAAATCGAAAGAATTATACCCAGAACCTCTCTACATATCAAAAGTACAATTATCTGGAAGATTAACACTTACCTGATTGAAAACAGACAACAATTGATTGATATAGACGAAAACTTGCGATAGACAACTTTTTTACTTTTTGCGCACAAAATAATCAAAACGCACGGGCGCTTCACTCGTTCGTCCAGCCGCCACTAGTGATCACGTGATGATTAACCCTCCCGCGACTCCTTCTTTCCGCCATAAGATGCCAATGCGTATAGTGAATAGTTTGCGAGTTATTTCGATTGCCCAACTTGCCCATATGCCCAACTAGCCCCGCCCTACCCTACTCAACGTTTTTGAATAGTATAGGAAGTTTATTCAACGTTACCTCTGAAACCTGAATTCAACCAAACATTGTGTCACCAAACCCACTCGGCTCCAGAGAGTGCACAAAGTACCTCCTCGGCTAGCTCTAGAGCTGAGACTACGTATAAAGGGGCGCCACTCTCTTTTATGATGATACAAAGAAAAAAGGAAAAGTACACTAAAGATCTCAGGGTCGCAAAAGAGAGAAAATAACGAACGCACTCTCAGGATGCCAAACGAGCCCGATCACACAAGCGGGAGGTAGTGGCTGGTAGAAAGAATATAGAGCAAATATTTAATAATATAATGAGTCCAAATGAAATACACAAGATCCCTCAAACGAGGATATATCTTACAGAAGGTAGATCACTAACTAGTTCTTACTTCACAACCCGAAATTCGATATAATGCTTTATCTCTTACTAAACAAACAGTAATATCACCCCAAGGTATATACTTAGAGCCTCGATGGTAATCGTTACAAATAGCTCTTTACTTATATCTAAGCGACCTTCTCGATAGGTCGGGTTTTATGTACTAAACAGTATTCACTGAATTGGGCCTCTTTGATACTAATCAATCTTAACTAAATTCTACAGACTAACCTTCTATAACAGTCCAGGTCGTGGCTTGACTGAAGTACAAAAGGATATAGATTCTCAACCCATAATTATTCTCACAGTCTCGTAGATGGAAACTGGGCTCAAATATATTCCTGGGCCAACGTAGTACAATTTCTCACAGTAATGCGCCCTGGGTAGACGACAGGTGTGGTATCTTAGATGGCGAAATCTGGTGGAGGTCCCCAAAGACAGCTCCACGGCAGCTCGACGGTAATTCAAAGACAGCCTAGACAAACAGCTCGAAGACTTCAAAGACAGTTCAGAATCCGCGGTACCTCGCAACGGTACAATAATAATTCCCAATTCGAAGCAGAATGATGCTAAAATACGAACAAAAATATAAAATACCTCGTGACAAACATAGGTTAACTCACCAATCCCACGTCGTTTTTCCAAACAAATACGCCACTCCGCTAAAGCGCAAAAATCTCACCAACGAACAAACCAAACCAACATGATAAGATTTCTCTCAGGGCTTCAGTTAAAATCCTGTTCAGATCCGCAAAATTGCGATTAATTACTCCAGGACATTTCAACCAAATATGCGGGAAGAACGATGTCATTGACAACCTACGTCACATGATGACAGAAAAGGACCACCGACAACGGCGTCCATCGAAACGTACGAGATAAGCTGGCAAACTACTGCGACTAACGCCACCAGTTCGGTTTGCAGGTACTAACTGGAGCGGGAATTTCGAAACCGTGACAATTGAGTTTACGTTATCAAAGATATCCTCATTGAATTTTCTAAATTTTGATTCAACGAGGGATCATCAGCATTATACAGGATCTTTCACGAGGAACCTCACCCATATTTATACGGAAAACTACTGAACCTGTTTTCATGAAATCCATCACTTATAAGTATTTCACGATGCTGATGAAATCTAAAATATTTTCAAGGCATGAGCACCTCCGGTTTTTCCGGAAATGACGTCTACTTCAATTTTTTAAATCACAACACCATTTTTTTATTGCAGAAATAGATTCCTTAGAAAATTTCAAGTTATTTTGATGTAACATTTTTCAGTTTTGGTTGGAAAATTCTCTCTGAGCGGAAAAATTCGAAAAAAAAATCTAAAATAGAGCTCCGCTGAAACAAGAATAATATCGAGGTTTTTGGATGGAAAATTTTCATTTTTGGGATTTTTCAAGATGTAAGATTGATGAGACTTTGAGAATCGAAATCGCGATTCATGATACAGGGGGTGAAAAAATCGCTTTCAAAGTTAGGGATGACAAAATCGCGAAAAATCAATTTTTTCAAATCAGAACCCCATTTTTTTATGGCAGATATTGAATCTACGTTAAAAAATAATGTGAGTGTATGCATCACAACCTTGCCCTAAAGTGGATATTTTCTGAGTTATTCACAAAAAACTGTTTCATCTTGAATTTTCAGCTATTTCTTTTCCAAAAAGATGAAATTTTCAGGAACTGTTACTTAAATCATGTTTTAGACTTTACTACCCTAATATGCAAGGGAAAAAAGTTACAGGTTGTTCCTAAATAGATGGCGAATTTGGATTCGAATTTGTATCGGAAACCTCTTCATTTCAACTAATCGGCCATCGGTTTTCTCTCCAGTGATAAATAAATAATTCCTTATGAACCATATGCAAAAACTTACCATGTTTCACATTCTTTTTTTTTAATGATAGATATCATTAATTACATATGCCAAATTCATCTTTATTCAGTAGCATTTTGTGTATACTATTTATTTGGTGATAATTCGTATTAAGTTGTAAAATCGATCACTATGCCTAATTTTACCCATGAAGATTATTTAAATCTCATTCTACTTCATGGAGAATGTAATAAAGTTGTAGATAGAACGATTCGACTGTTCATTGAGAGGTTTCCTGACCGACCCAGACCAACGAGAGATACCATTAACAGAACCATGACAAACTTGAGAAATGTCGGATCTTTCGTTAAGAAAACTATACACAGAGAAAAAAGTGTAGTAGAAGATGAGAAAAACGAAATTACAGTTCTTGCATATTTTCGTGTGAATCCTCAAAATTCTCTCAAAGATGCCGAGATTGCTCTGGGATTATCTCAATCGAGTGTTTGGAGAATATTAGAAAAACATAAAATACCCCATATAAATTCAATAGGGTACAGCATTTGAAGGAAACTGATTTCGTCAGGAGAACAGAGTTCTGCGAAGCTATGATGATTCGATTTCAAGAGAAAGAAAACTTTTTGGACTGTATAATTTGGACAGATGAATCTAAATTCACAAAGAATGGTTCTTTCAATAGGCATAACAGTCATTATTGGGATGAAGAGAACAACCACCACTTCATACAATGGAACTTTCAAGAGACCTGGAGTTTCAATGTTTTTTCCGCCATCAAGAATAATGCAATTCTCGATGTTCACATTTATGATGGGACTTTAACTGGTAAGATAGAACACTACACAAGTTTGCATTATTTATAGAATGTTCTCCCTTAGGAGATAGATATTCTGAAATATTTACTCAAATAATTGAGGCGCTAGTACAGAACCATAATGACTTATGTTATCAACCAGATGGCTCGCCTCCACACAATTCACTCAATGTGTCAAACATCATATACACGCTATTTGAAGATCGATGGTTAGCGAACAATGGTCCACATCTTTGGCCACCATGTTCTCCCGATTTAACTCCTTTAGATTATTATGTTTGGGGTAGGATAAAAAATATTGTCTACTCAACTACCCTGACTGATAAAGACGACTGCATAGAACGAGTCAGAAATGCGTTCAGGTTTGTTAAGAGTTTTAGATTCATAGTTTTGAAACTCAATTTGGTTTTTAAACACTTTTGCAGATCTCTTCCTCCCGATGAAATAAGAAGAGCAACGCACGAAGCATTTCTGAGACGTATAAATAAATGTCTAGAAATTAACGGTCAAAACTTTGAGCATCTTCTCTATTTATAACTGCGAGAGTTTGCCATGGTTCTCCTAATAGTAACTTGAAGTCGGTTTCAAGAAGGGGTGAAAAATCTACAGCATGGTTCAAATAACAGTTCCTGAAAATTTCATCTTTTTGGCGTGAAGGGAAAAGAAATAGCTGAAAATTCAAGACGAAAAATAGTTTTTTTTTAATAACTCAGAAAATATTCACTTTAGGGCAAGGGTGTGATGCATACACTCACATTATTTTTAACGTAGATTCAATATCTGCCATAAAAAAATGGGGTTCTAATTTGAAAAAATTGATTTTTCACGATTTTGTCATCCCTAACTTTGAAAGCGATTTTTTCACCCCCTATATCATGGATCGCGATTTCGATTATCAAAGTGGATACATCAATTTTACATCTTGAAAAATCCCAAAAACAACAAGTTATTCTTGTTTCAGCGGAGCTCTATTTTCGATTTTTTCGAATTTTCCCGCTCAGAGAGAATTTTCCAACCAAAACTGAAAAATGTTACATAAAAATAACTTGAAATTTTCTAAGGAATCTATTTCTGCAATAAAAAAAATGGTGTTCTAATTTGAAAAACGGAAGTTGACGTCATTTCCGGAAAAACCGGAGGTGCTGCTCATGCCTTGAAAATATTTTAGATTTCATCAGCATCGTGAAATAATTATAAGTGCTGAATTTGATGAAAATACGTTCAGTAGTTTCCCGTATAAATATGGGTGAGGGTCCTCGTGAAAGACCCTGTATAAGCGTTCGAGAATCACTCAAAATCAATTCTCCATTCGAGCAACCTTTATTTGACTTTCATTTCATACTTAGCTCATATTCCATATCTTTTGTTTCGGATTTTGTATTCGTTCAGTAAGTGAAACCAATTATTTTCAATACTAGTATATTTTTTCATACATGGTCTCCTCTATAATATAATCCCATACATTAGAAAATTTACTTAATTCATTCTCCTGGGCAACGGTGCACGATGACCACTGATCATAAGGGTTGCGATAGTGCTGATGCTTTTGTATGCGAGTTGAATTCAGCATTCTCCAAAAGAGTAGTGAGCCACCAGTTTGCTTTCGTTTCTTCAGATATTCGTTAAAATCTGATCGTGATCTTATTCGAATATCTGCATTGAATGATTTAGCATTTGAAAATAATCACCCACAATTTTTCTTCAGTTTTGTTCGACGCTCGAATTACTTTCCTTAAGAACCAACTATAAATATAAAATTATTTTTATTTATATATTTATTTCGTAGTCTGTCTATTTGACCCTTGGTGAAAATTTTCTTATCTTGTAGCATTTTTGAAATTAATTTTTCGAATTAATTTTCTTGGAACAGTAATCAGATCTTAAATATTTTTCTCATAAAGTAAACACCTCATCAGCTCACGTATATCAGTTCAGTAGTTCTGATGCAAAAAATGAAGTAGCATGTTTCTCTTACATGTCTGTTTTCAAGTTGTAATAACTGAAAATTTTCGGTGAATGGTTCCTAATAATCGAAAATGATTCTTGTGGTTATGTTCAATTGTGGTTACATTAATTCCTTGATATAATGATAAAAAAAATGTGAACGAATAAATAGTTATTTGCTCAGTTTACGACTGATCATCACAATTACAGTACATACTGAAGAAAGTGTTGTTTACAGTTCGTTCATATGTGATTAGGTATCTCAAGTTTTTAATCCATGAACAATATTCACGATTATTTCTGGTATGTTCACTCTGATGATCTTTTCGTACCTAGCTTATTTGAATATTCATACATGAAAACTGAATAAATAAAAGCTTTTTCCGGTTCTTGTGCTCCTAATCATTACTGATTTCAAGAGAAGTGATATGTGTGTTAAGTAAAGTGTAAATTTGATGCCTTTTTATTTCACTGGAGGATTTAGGAGTAGGCAACAATCATATAAGTAAGAGTTTGATTTTGTCTGATTAAAGAAAAACCTCTAAACAATAAAACATGAAGCTGTTCAAAAACTAACTGCACTGAAGATTTGGAGAAAACGACTGAAATTAAATTGTCAGTGAATTGTGTTTTGATGTAGAAAATTTTCAAAAGGTCTCTATTTCGTAATTTACTCCAAAGTTTTACGAATATGAACACCAGATGTTATTTTTACTATAACTATAATTCATTTCTGGGTAATCCTGAAAAATTTTTGGAGAAGCTCAACTATGTCATCATCAAAATAACATCGAATCTATTGGGAAGCGAAAAGAAATTGATTGTGATAAAAGATATTCTGGAAAAAAAATTATGATACTGAAATCAATCTGAGAAACATATATATTAATTAATTATCTCAGCTAAACATCCCAACAGATTTTGCCGAACAGAAGATATATAAAAATATATGACTAAAGGAGTATTGCCGTATAAATATGTGTATATAGATGGGTTCTCGGCAAAGTTTTTTGCCCAAAATCAAGGTTTCTTTAAACCAATTTTCAAACTAAGTCTATATTTCGGACGTATTTACGTCCTTCATCAGGACTCTACAAAAAATTATCACATTATATAACTTAATATTTTTACCATAACGAATTAACTACTTACAGTTTTAAAGGTTTATGAAATTGTCCAAATTTGGAATGTTTGAAGAATGATGTTGATTGTGTTTTTGAAAGGAGTTTTTTTTATAAATATCAAAGAAACATAGAGTAGGAAAGTGAAAATAGATTAGAGATGTAAATAAAATCGAAAAATTAGTATAGAATCAAGATAAGGGATAGTAGTTGAAATTATTAATTTTGAAAGTTAGGAAAAGATCAAGAGGAGTCACAATTTTTGATCTAGAGATAGAAGGTAAAAATATATATTTGGGTACTTGGCAATGTCGGGAATGATCAATAATCAAAATTGTAAAACATCTATATTTCGAACTTTTTGCAGTTCTTCAGAATGCTATAGAGGAAATAATGAATATAAGAAATTGAGCACAATATTACAAAATAACTTACTTACATAAAAAGGATTTTTCGAATGATTGACAAGAACTTGAGATATCAAATTTCCCAATATATTATCATGAATGAACTAAATTAAGTGACGTCTAAAGAAAGTAGGTGTTCATAAATAATATTTAAATTATCTGTTTTTTTGTTGATATTGTTCTTATTTTCATTTAGAAAACACATTTCTAGAAATAGTCTTTTATTACAGTAATTTTTGTTACATAAAATTTTTATACCGTCAAAATCGAAAGAATGATCGAGGGTTGATGAATGGTTTGCTAATGCAGACCTTTCAGGTCTTAAACTGGTAATTATTATAATTATAATTATTATAATTGACTATTGATCATTCCCGACATTTCGAAGTACCCAAATAAAATTCATTACTGAAATAAACGGCAAATTATATTTTATATTCAATAAAACTATATATATATTCTTTCGAACTTTTGGCTTACAAAACAAATGTTAGCAGGGGTTGGTGACAGGGTACCATATAATTCGGTGTATGGCGTGAAAGCCTAGGGGAAAAAACCCAGTGAAAAAACTCTGGTTCCTTGCATTAGTGTGGTAGTGTCGACAAAAATGAGCTTAAATATATTTTAGGAACTTTTTCTTCAGTAATGGTCCTCTATTAGTAAAAACAAAAGCTTCTTCAATTTGTCCATATTGAATCTTAAAGACAAAAGCAGAAAAAATAACTGAATACAAAAAATATGTATCAAAATTGTTTGAAATGTATAACCCATTCCAAGAAAGAATGAAACATCGTGAATAGCCCTAAAGCCATCTTGAAATTTATATATGGTACAGTTATTGATGAGATGAGGTATTGTTCGGTTTGCATGTCCACATTCACAATTTGCGCTTGGAACTGAGTTCCATCTGAATTCCATGCTATTGGTACGACCATGGCCTGTTCTCAAACAATTAAGAATTGTCCTAATTTCTCTTGGAAGATCAAAACCAGGAATTTTTTCAGAAGGATCAGAAACGAGATACTTATTGAACATTTCGTAAGAGTTCCACTAGGTCTTCCATAATTCCTTATCGCTTATGTTCATATTGAAGAACGTATGATGCCATAATGATTTACGGGACAATCTAGGAATACTATTTTGTGGAATATATGAAATAGTTGGGATTAAATTGGGAAAAGAATGATATTTGTTCCAAGAATTCAGAGCTGCAGGGGGGTGACAATGTTAGACAAAACTGGTAACCAATGAAATTGTATAGATCTTATGGTGCTAGTAATCATTCCCATCGATTTTTTATGTATGTGCACTTATAAACCAAAGAGAGCAACAATATTCAGTTGTAGAAAAGATTAAGGCAAGAGATGCTGTGCGAAGAGTGGAAGCATTAACACCCCAAGATAATCCAGCTAATTTCTGTAGAAAATTATTCCTAGTTTTCAGTTTTGGGCTCAGATCATCTAAATGAGCCTTGTAATTGAGAGATGCATCTAATTTAACTCCTCATTATTTAGGATAGAAATGATGTTCTATAAAGGCATCATTTAAAGTAACAGCTAATTTCCTATATTTCATTTGATCTGTAGGATCGAAAGTATTATCCCTACTTATGCGTTTCGTCCCTGGCGCACACATTTGGACTCATCAGTATGGCTTGTGTAAGCCATGCCATAGACATAGGGGGTTTTAGAAGTTAGAGGGAGCCGCCGGGAGTTGAACCCGGGCACCTAGTACCTAGTCGGTGTGAAAATTGAGCGCTTACCTCTAGGCCACCGGAGCGCTGTGAATTAAGCTATGCGTGGCTATATAGAGTGCCGCCAAGAGATCCCTACACACTCCCCTGCCGCTGACAGAGAGCTGCTACAGATCATTCAGATGCAAACAAGATATCTCTGTTTTGTTTGGATTGAGACATAATCGCCACTGAAAAAACTAATTCTTTAAAATCTCCCAATCAAATAATAGTATGTTTTCTAGAGTATGGTAATCCGAATGCTGGTAAGCAATAGCATGTCATCAGCATAAACAAATTTCTGAGATGATGTCGTGAGTTAATCACTGAGATATAAATTGAAAAGTAAAAATCATTGTCATATAATTGTGACACTCAGTGCAGAAACATTTTTATTAGAATGGTGTAGATTCAGATATACTAATTTGACGTTAACAATATAATTAAGATTGATTTAATGTTAATATTAGTTGAGAAATAAGATGATGTTGAAGTTTTCCTTATTGTCGAAATCCAAGAAGTTTTCAGAATTATTTGCAATCAGAAAATAGGCACTTCATTTTCCAAAACTAGCTGGATAAAGAATGACACAGTTTCAATTTCACAGGAAGATATGAATACCAACGAAGAAAAATTTACAACTATAATTCTCAAGGAAGAGAATAATTTTAAGGAACCAGAGGCAGTACCAACCGCAGAGAAGCAGAAGATTTCTATTCTGAGATGCATAAAAAATATACTGAAGGCAATTACAGTGGAACCAATAGTACTTCTTCTGTTAACACCAAGGCTGATATGTGCCCTTGCTTTAGATAATCTGCTTTTGGAAAAGGCATGTTTAGTCAATTTAGCCTTGAACGAAACCCTATGTGAAGCCATGGTAGTCAGAAATCGATCTGGTTATGCCCCAGAAGACGAAATTGCTGTTCAACGTGTCGTTTCTAAAATGATATCTTTCAAAGCATCAAGTCATGTGTTCCAGATCTTTTTTATCCTTTTAGTTGGTAGTTGGAGTGATAGGACCGGAAGAAGGAGGTCCATGTTTGTTGTGCCTTACGTAGGTGATATTTCAGCTCTTCTCGGATATATAGTATGTGTTTATTTCTTCATGGAACTAGGTGCGGAGTACACAATTTTCCTTGAAGCAGTTTTCTCTGTAGCCTTAGGAGGCATTCCTCTACTAATGGCAGGAGTGTATAGTTACGTAGCAACCATTACTGATCCAAAATCCCGAACAGTTAGAATTGGTGTAGTGTCCATGGTACTCAGATTTTCCCTAACTGTAGGGATTTCAGCCAGTGGATTTTTGTACAAGTATCTTGGATTTTATGGAACATTTCTGAGCGCGTTGTGTATGAATTTGATCGGGTTTGTTTACATATTCATTGTTGTGAAGAACGTCAAACCCAACAAAACCACCGAAGTTAATGAGAAAAAGGAAAACTCATGTAGAATTATATGGAGTAGTGTATGTGGTAGCATAACGGACAGTTTGACGATTTGTTTCAAATCAGGACCGAATAGACGAAGAACAAAAATGATTCTTCTACAGGCTATCAATGTTTTATCTTTCGGAATCATGACAGGTAATTTTCATCTATAGTGATAATTTGTGATTGGAAACGTATGTTGTATTGAATTTCAGCTGAAGGCTCGGTCTTATATTTGTTCAGCAGAAAGCAACTTGGTTGGGATGAAGTGAATTTCAGCATATTCAAAAGTTATAGGACCATTGTTGAATTGTCGGGTAAGTTGTTTTAACTCTTTTATCTCTACAATTTAGGGTATCCGGATACTACTTTTTATGGTTCGAAAGTGTAGTTAATTTTCCAATGAGATGTAGTAGAATGGATGGATATCGCTCACATAGGCGATAGAGAATCGTCCAAAGAAAGTACCCATTGGACGAGTGTGGCCTTATATATTTCGGGATTGAACAACCCTAGAGTTGCAATCTGCCAACTGACAGCTCTATCGTAAACCATGACACTTTTAAGGTTAAACGTAGTCAGAACTTTTTGACATACAAGCGCTATTTGTGTTATTCCCAAGTAACACACACACTCGTCTAAGGCACATAAAGTAAACATCTATTGCGATCTGAAAACATCTTAGTCTAATAAAAAGCATACAGAATATGTCATTTCTTAGACATGATTTAGATTGATATCCATTCTATGTTTTGAAGAGTGTTTTAAGGAGTTAATATTTTTGTGCCTATTCGACGTTGAAAAGACAACTTTTTCAATGTCGAAAAATGATCATGAAATAAAGAACTACAATGAACAATGAATTGAAACTAATCACTTTTCCATGAAGCTCAAGTCGTGATAACATTCGGAATGTCGAACACGAAACATCAATTTGAATTCAATCCATCCATTCACGCACGTGTTAAGGTGGAGCAATGCATTGGTGGGCATCACACTAACATTTTCATGGAAAACTTTCACGTTCTTTTTGGCAAGATTCATTTTCAATCCCCGGCGAGTCCGCTATGTTTATTTTAGACTTATAATGGCCTAGGGAGTCTATATTCATTCATCGTATTATCGTGTTTTCATGTCTTCAGATCTTCACATGGTTAAATTTAAAACAATCTTAATTATGATATCGATGATCTTCGGCGTTGATCGATATTATATGCAGCTGCTGATAGCGCTTGCGCCTTCTGCTTCTCTGGAAGCGGGAAAGCGTGAAGTCGTGTCACGTCAGGAAGTCATTTCGTAATTATTCGGCTTTCCATTTCAATCGGCAAAGGGTGAAGACAAAAGATCAAGTGACTATACTTTCGTGATCCGCCATCTTGCTGAAGTTAGATTTCATCAATCAAGTGAATTAAGTGAAAGTTCAAACCTATAACAATACGGTAAGTGAAAAGTTTTCGTAATACACTGTTTTGACAATTTTAAGTTCCAACAATTTTTTTAAGCTTTTTCCATTATAATTCAAAGTGAATGAAATAGTCTAATATTGTCTAAAAAGTCTCTTGGATAGACGAGTTGTTGAAAATGCATTAGCATCCTCCTACACACAAAACAAAAAGGCTATTTGGGTAGCTAATAGTTTTCAAGCAATTTGCACCTATTTTTTTCTTTTCATATTATCTGGTATTGATTACGTTACTTGATTTTTGCCGTAACGTTGATTTTTACGCTAATTCTAGGATAATTGAAACTTTCATGCTCATAAACGAATATTCTTTTCAACTTAATTATTCAATGAAAATATTTCATCGCAATATATAGATATATTGTCAGTACAAAAAAAAATTAGAATACGTATTTCAAAGTTAATTGGCAACGTCTATTATTATCTAATTAACATCTAACTAGATGGATATTTCTGTATCCAAATTTTTTGTAATAGGTACCTATAATTCAGAATTTCTGAATCAATACCAATGAATAGATTAGTATCACATTTTTTTATACATCGGTACCTAATCTTCTTCGATTTTGACATTTTTTTCAATATTCCAATGACGTAACTTTTTTATTGTTTTTTCTACATCATTCAACCCCTTGAAATTCAGAAAATTTGTTTTTCTGTTACTTATATTATACCCCAATTCACCCTAAATTCGTTGAAAAACCTGCCTAAACGATCTTTCAATACAATGAAAATGACTGTAAATGGTTCTCCTTACAATACCAACAACATCAAAAATGAGAACAGGTGTAAAACTGCAAAATAAATAATTTAATTAATCAAATATTGAACTAGACTTTTTAAAGGTCCTCCAATTACTGAAGAAAGAAAGCAGTTGTGAGGTACATTATTAAAAGTATGCATTAAATTTTTATTATTTCATTTGAATGTTCTGATGTCTCAAATAAATATTCCTATTTATTATAAGGGTTCGTCGAGTCAAAGTTGGAGGATAAGTGAATGAATACTATTTATTCTACGCCAAGCTTTCGCATCCTCAGGGTTTCTACAAAAGTACTTACTGTACTGAATGAAAGATTTTTCAAATTATAGAAAATACATATTTTATAATATGACGAATCTCTTGTTGCTAAATGCCAATAATTTGAAAAATCTAACATTCATTAAGTTATGAAACAAAAAAAAATTATATTTTGTGTTATTATTATTGTACTTTCATAGAAGCCCTGAGGAAGCATTAAAAATAAAATGCGAAAGCTTGGCGTTACAATAAATAGTATTCATTCATTTATCCCCTAACTGTGAGTGGACAAACCCTTATTTAGTGCATATAATTAATATACTTGGTACTTTTAATATACTGCAAATATATATATTGTATATATATAGTAGAAGTAAAAGTAACATATGTATAATGATCATACAAAATTTTTCAGATGCTGTATTTCTTCATTTTTCAAATGAAAATATTACGGAGGTCACCATAATCAAGGCGATCCAAGATTGGCTGAGATTAGCTAACCAGAGGTATCTTTACTCAAAAAATAAAGAACAAAGATGTGATTTTTATTGTTGAATCTAAAATTCATTTCAATAAATAGAATATGACACTACTTTTATCTTGTAAATCCTCACCAAATTGACACTACTACTTCATTGATTTGTTTTGGAAAGTCTTTGAGATGACATGAATAATACAAAATTTTGTTGAAAATGTCCTGAAATTGTTTTGGAATCAATCAATTATGTTTTATGGTCATGAAAATTTATTTGTCTTTATGAACTCATTTCACTGACTCTGGAAAAAGAAAAGGCTATTAACGTAAGAAAATATTCAATAAAGATTTACGTCAAATGTTGAGATCTAGTTGAAACAAGGATACTGAGAATATAACCTTAATTTGACATGTATACAAAATGTTTAAAATTAATTTGATCATGATATAAATTGAGTTTTCAAAAATTGTATTTCATACATACATTATGACAATGAATATATATCCACTCGTTTAGATAGATCTATAGAGACAGATTTAAAAAACGTTTCTTCATTACATAAACTAGAGTGTTCAGAAAACGCATTTTCGACATACATTTTATCGAAGAATATTCTCTTTATTAGATATCTATAAAAACTGTTGAAAAAACGTTTCCCCATTACATAAATAAGAGTATTCAAAACACGTATATCAGACATTCATTATACCAATGATTAAACGTTTATTGAACATAAATATTCGTCATAATTTTAGATTCCCTCTATCAAATGACCTCTATTTAGCATCTGAAAAAATTATGAGAAATACATAAATTAGATGGGCATTTAGATATTGTCTTGATAAGACGAATCTTTTGAAATATGACTGTCATTAGAGGATCTGGTGAACATTTATCAAACATCTCAATTATATATGTGTGTTACTTGGGATTAACAGTACAAGATGTGCCAAATCCAACAAAAGAAGCTCGCGCACGAAGGTCTTCCAAGCAAATGGTCGCCTGTTTTCTCTGGAAAACTGGATATGTCGTAATCGTACCATTATAACAACGCAGAACAGTCAATTCTGAGTGGTACACAACCATTTATTTGCCAGTTGTCTCCCAAGAAATCAGGAAAACTAACCGCCGAAGACAGATCAGCCTTCACCACGACAATGTGAGCTCAAACATCTGCATTTTTGAGCACTAAAACATCGATTTGATGAGTCATCCACCGTATAGTCCTGACTTGGCGCCGTATGATTTCATTTTATTCGCGTACGTAATGAATGAAATGAGAGTTCAACGTTTTTCGACACCTGAAGAAGCGGTTGATGCGTTCAGAATGCATGTTTTGAAGATACCTCATTCAGAGTGGCAAATAAGCTTCGATCACTGGTTCAATTCATGCAAAAGTGTATAGATCTCCATGGGGGATATTTGTTTTTGTTCTCTAATCTCGAGATATAAAGGAAACCCTCGTATTCAATCAATTTTTTGCTCGAAGGCCTACTGCTAATAAGTATTTGGTAAATAACACTTGTACATAGGAACATCCTGATTGTTCAATCCACCGATAGCTCAGTGCTTTGTGTGGTTTGAGGTAGTAAAAATGGAATAATCAGCCGATAAAAATTGTACCTATAGTATTATGCAAGGGCCTCTGGGTGCGCAAGTGATTTCCTGCTATATTTTAAAAATATCCAGAACTTCATGAACTGATCGTTAACATGCATATCTTGAGGAAACTATTTTCACATATTAGTTGTTTTGCTATGGGGTCGTCAACATTTGTGGTGTGATTACAAGATCTGCCAAATATTATCTGGCCTTATTCATCTTCTGGAGATTTCGAATCAATTTAATTTGTTGCAAAGATGTTCAGTGTATAATTAAGTAATCTATCATTTTTAATTGACTTGAGCTAACCGTGTTGCCAGAGTATCGAACCACAGATTTTGTGACAAATACTTGCATTCTGTGATGAAAGAAGTCATTTGAAACGCACTGAAAATTTATAATGAATATGTAGGACCATCACGACAGCGCATGCGCAAAAATTGCAGGTCTGGATCACCGTTTTTTGAAATTTGACGCGAATTTTTCAGGCAAACTTGACAAGTGATATAATCATTTCGGGGAATCACCTCATGATGGTTGTGTACATGTATTTTCGTAATATTGTTATCAGTGCGTCAAGCATAATTTACACCTGTTTCCTCACACGGCAATCGGGTAGGCGCATGTGCTTTTTGGATTATCCTACATATTCGAAGGCGTCAAAGCCTAGGTACTATGTAAGCTTCAAATTTTTTATTACATTTACAGTAATTTTAATAAAAATTGGTGTCCGCGTACCATAGTCATGTTGAGGTTGAGCGTTTGGCTCTACAAGTTGATAAAATAAAATGAAAAAATTTTAAAGGTATATGTTGTAGATTTAAAAAATTGTTATTGATTCTTAACACTTCAAAGCACTGATCCCCATTGGAATTATTTCCTAAAGTTAATTTTCCAAGAAATTATACCTTGTTAATCAAATAATTGCTTTAAAAGTTTTTCGCTTCGTGGGGACTTTCTTGTATAACTATAAAATTACATAGTGTATTAAATGTTCAAACAAATTCAATACCTTGGCTATATCAAATCAATTTTTTTATGTTAAAAAATAATTTAATTAAAGTAATGTAAACAAAATTTTATAACCAATTAATTTAAACTTTTTTCAGAAACATATGGCTATTTCAATCAAGTTGTTCTTTTCTGAAACTTCTTAAAGAACTATCCTGTGATAAAAAATTACTTTTTCTTATCAATTGGGCGTATTTTTCATAATTCTATTATTCAAATACACTGAGCACATTATGGAAATCTCCATCAGAATTATGCATGCATATGTTACCCACTTTCAACGTTTTTCTTCAATACAGATGTTTTTTCCCAGCAGGAATATAAAAAAATGAGATTATCAGATTTTCAATGTATTGGATCCATTCTGAAATCAGTTGTTCTCGATCAATTCTTGTGATCAATAGTTTCTATTTCAATTGATTTTCTACACTCGATCAACACGAAATTTGACCCAAGAGGAATGTGCCCAAGCGGTAGTTTTGCGGGAAGAAGGGTGGACATACACAAGAATTGGAGAAAGGTTTGGAGTTTTCCATACAAGTGTGTCCAGAATGTTGCAGCGATTCAGGGAGACAGGTATGAATGTTCGAAGACCAGGACAGGGTAGACCACGGGTAACAACTGTCTTCAAAATCAACTTGAGCAAACTCATGGGGTGCAAATTAGCACTCAGACATTAAGAAATCGCCTCAGAGAATATGATTTAAGGCCTCGTGTCGCGGCAAGAGGCCCAGCTCTTACCCCAGCCCATCGAAGGGCGCGTTTGGATTTTGCGAGAGAGCGTATCCATTGGGGAGACGCTGATTGAGAAAGAGTTCTCTTCACAGATGAGTCTAGATTCTGCCTCTACCATTATGATCGACGTTCCCTTGTATACAGACGTCCACATGAAAGATATGCTCAGTGCAATTTTCTGAATAGTACTGGTTTCGGGGGAGGGTCGATTATGGTATGGGGTGGAATATCTTTGACTGCTCGCACAGACCTACTGGTCATTGATAATGGAGCTATGGATGCTGATAGATATATAAGGAACATTCTAGAAGAGCATGTAGTGCCATTTATCCTATATATTGGTGAAAATTTCATTTTTATGGATGATAATGCCAGACCTCATCGTGCGCGCATCGTTCAGGAGTACCTTGAAGAGGTTGAATTCTCTCGAATGGAATGGCCAGCAAGAAGTTCAGATTTCAATCCGAATGAGCAGGTTTGAGACAACCTCAATAGAAGGTTGAGAAGTTCAGAAAATCATCCAGCTACACTTAATGACTTAGGAATCCAACTCAGAGAAATCTGGAAAAGATTAGATCAGAACATTTCAAGATAACTCATTTTGAGTATTAGCCGTCGTTGTGGAGCTGTAATTATCGCAAGGGGTGGAAATATCAAGTATCAAATCACTTATGAGCATTTCGGTATTTTGAAAATTGTTTTTCTCTTCTTTCACGTAAGATTCGGTGAAATCCTGAATTTTTCTTCGATGTGTCCTGTTTTATTAAAAACCTTCCCGAGAGAAAATGAGTAAACTCTCATTAAAATTGAGATTTTCAGAATGTGCGTCAATTGTTTTGCGCAGTGTAATTAGTCAACTATTTTTAATACAATTCAGAGTTCTCCATGAATTGAAAGAAAATATTTTTCATCAATAATTTCATTGTTTATTACTTTAACAATTCGTTTCAAACAAATTATCACCTTTCAGGTTCCTGTCATGCACTAGATGCAATTGATCAAGGAAAAATAAAGAAAAGAGTACATAAAAAATGATAAATAAACATTAACTTTCATTATTTCAATCCAACACTTTCATAGACGTGTTCTGAAGAAACTTTTGTGAACACTATATTAACACCAAATATTCTCTTTTCAGGTTGTGCTTTCGTACTAGCATTTCTCTCAAAGTATCGTCGATGGAATGATGTCGATATATCTATATTGGCTTGCTTCAGCAGAATTCTGGGAACAATCATTATGGCATTCGGCAAATCTGGCGTGTTTCTTTATATAGGTGGGTATAAAAGATGAATATAGTGAAATGAAGAGAATCTCAAAAATCCCCTATTTTATTTTGAGTCTTAACCCCTTTGAAGAAAGGAACTACTTCTTCAATTCGATTATATTTTTATTCGAATTTTACACCACACATGATGTCCAGAAAAATTTGCGAAATCTAAGGATTCAGATTAAACATAAAAAATCCCATCATTTATTTCCTTTTTCATTTTGTTTTTTCAGAACAGTTTATTTTATTGACGATAAAGAAAAGTTTTTTTTTCTGATGTTCAAGCATTCCAAATTTATTTAGTATGTAGTATGTAAGTATTAAAATGTACAACCTAGTCAACCTTCTGTGAAGTGAAAGATCAAATTTAAATTTAAGGGTAGTATTTCAAGAAGTCCCTACTACCGTTCACCATATCGAAAATTCTCTGAATTATATCAAGTAGTTTAAAAATACTAGTTAAATGAATTTCCAGTTATGTTATTTAGGAGTATCTCCGTAGATAGGATACTCGTCATCTTATTTTTTATGTTGTATCTGAATCGGATAAATTTCCCACATTTTCTCGGATACTCTGTATAAATAATATATTCGATTATAAAATCACCATTAGGAAAAACATTTCTTAAATCGTTAGAAACTGAAATTTGTTTTACCATTCCATGATATTTTTGGAAATAAATACCTTTAACGTAACAATACAGATTTCAATATTGTCTTTCTCAAGGAACATTAATCGATGCATTCAATGGAGCTACTATAATTGCTGTGAGATCAATGATCACAAAGACGGTTCAACCGAATGAACAAGCGTTGACAAATTCACTGACAGGCCTACTCGATTCTTTTGGAACCTTCTTGATTGGTTCCTTGTATGCCTATGTGTACTACTTGACAGTGGGATATCTTCCTGGATCGTTCTTCTTGGTTTCCAGTTTAATCTACGTAGTAATCTTCGTAATGTTGCTGTGAGTATAGTTTTTCGTTTCTATTATATGAGTTCAATTCATTTATTCTTTTGGTCATATGCTAAAAATATGCGAACCTATTGTTAAACAATATTACCTATGCTAATTGAATGTTCAAGCTGATGTTGATGTAACGGGGTACCAAACAATTCAATGTATAGTAAAGGGTGGCTTAAAATTAACACAAGATTTGAATTTGCCGCCATTTATGCAGTACAATGTTGACAACTCTGAAAACAAAATAAATTGACATTAACAGCTTAGGGTGAACAATATTACAAAAATAATGAATGCTTGGAGGTCGCAGGTCGAAAATTTCATACAAAATACGGTCGAAGTAGTGTTTTAACTTTGTCATCTGTGAAGAGATTAATTGAAAAATTCCGAGAGACAGAGGATCCGTTGGAGATGTCAAATACACCGGTCGTCTAAAATCAAGCCGTTCAAATGTCAATATAGATGGAGTGCTTGCGAGTGTCGGTGAGAATCCAGGAACCTCGAATTGGCATCGTGGACAAGAATTGCAAATTTCAAAAAGGTCTCTCTACAGCGTATACTAACTAAAGATCTATGTATTCATGCTAACACAATTCCATTAACACAACTATTTCATTGAATTATTAAAATGCTGAGAAGTATCTCAAAAGCTTGATCTTATTTTCCATTCAATGAAAAAATTTGTGTTATAATTTATAAAACATCTGTTTACAGTATGGTCCGAAACATACTTTTTGGGGACACCAACCTGAAGGTGAACATTGAAGATAAAGAAACCAAGCAACACTCAGCTTCTTGAGATGAACTTCGTTATGAAATCCTGCAACGTTGCATAGAATTAGAAAATATTGTTTGTCAATTTCATTGTTATGAAATAATTTTATTATATTTTTTTAATATACCTCAAACAAATTTCTAATTAATGTTCGATTTTTTTCTATAAGTCAATAGAGCTGAACATTTCAAATCCTCGATTTCTAGGTTTATTATGAATTCGGTGCCTCAGGTACATCTGAAACCAGAAGATCCCCTATTTAAGCTTCAACCCCTGAGATACCTAAAATGCCTAACTTTTCTAACGTAACGATAATAATCTATAAAAAACAGTTGGATAAAATAACAGTGTTGTGTGTCACAAATCATACTTCAACATTCACGGTGTCAATGATGGATAGAAGCGAAGGATTACACTTTCACATAGGACAGGGTGTAGTAGATCTTCGTGACATCTCAGGACAATTATGAATGGGCATCCTATGGAGCAATGGTAGGTGAAGCACTGCAAGTATCTTAGATGCCATCTCTGCATCACAATGGTCATATGTAAATCTGTCAAAGTACACTAGTGACTGCACTTTGAATGTGAGTTCGTTTCTGACTACTCAAATCGGGAATATATTTCGAAATAGTGAATCATACTTAAAACTGATATTTCTTCTCATAAATCTACATTATATTAAGAATTCGCTTCCGAATTTCTTACCTACCTATAATGGTATGGCCGTAGATAATACTAGTAAAGCTGTGATCAGAGATTTGTAATAAGACAAAAATAAAGATATTTTAGCCTTGAATCTTGAGACTAGATCGACTGTTCAAGCGAAAATAGTAGATAAGTAAATTGAAATTTTATTAATATTTTATATCTTGTAATTCTATTAAAGTCAATATGAGTGAACGAGCTCAACAAGCTCCTTCGTTACTTTATTTTAGCCTGAAGATGCTATAAATTAGCTGTAAACCTCATCAGTTTAATGAGAATGGCAATTGCTATTACCAACTAATAATTAATTTAAATCACATCGTGAAATAACAAATAGATGCGCCGCAACGGTTCTGGTACTACATCATATTTTACATCAATGACTTCCAACAATTTGTTAAAATTCGTCCTCAACCTCACACCAGATCTTCCAGAAAAAAAGTTCGAAATATCTCCCAAAGTCGTTCCCATAGACAAGTTCAACATCCACATCCAAACAAGAATCGCTTGATAATCCAATGTCATTATAAACTCGGTTGTGACAACTAATTTATCCCTTGTTCTAATTTATATGATGTTTATGTTAATACGCTGCATGGTGTCGAAGACGAAGCTACTGCCTTGTCGCTCTACGCTAAGAAAGAATATCATGATCAAGTCTAATATTTCAGGGCCACGAACGTTTTCATTCAGCTGAAACAGCATGAGCTGATATCAAATACCCACGGTGTTATATCGAGTTGGAAAGACGCGAAAATTGTTTGAAAAATATTTATATAGCTATCAGATCATGATGAGAGATTGGTTGATAAATAATGGAGGGTTCATTTTGGGTGCTTGAAGTCTCCACGTGAAGTAACTTCAAAATGATCGAGAAATAAAATTTGATGTTGAATTCATCGAACATTTAGGAAAAAAGGCCTTGTCTTGGTTATTGTTTTTTTATAACAGGAAACTTTCATTCCAAACTCCGTAAGGCTAAAGTAATAGGTAAAAATCCTTGTGATACTAGTAGTTATCGACCCATCAGTTTATTGAGTGTTCCTTTCAAGGTATTAGAAAGGTTAATTCTTTTTAAAATTGAATATTCTATAGAAAATGCTCTACAATATTTCCAGCGAGTCTTTAGGAAAAATAGGAATTGTTCATATCAGGTTCTCAGCCTTACAACTTTCATAGAATCAGGCTTCAATCATAGGTTGAAAACAGGAGCTACTTTCCTTGATTTATCTTCGGCATATATATTAGTACAATTTACGGTTTAGCTTGTTATGTTAAAAATCCTTAATTCACAATATCGAGTTAATCCGAAAAGGGAATTTGAGGGTTTTTTTATCTGTTTCAAATTTCGTAATATTTCTATCGTTAATATTTATAAACCTCCAAATACTATTTGGCCAAGAAGTTTGGCAATTAATCTTCCTCATCCTTCAATTTATTGCGGTGATTTCAATTCTCACCACGTAATGTGGGGTTATAATAATAATGATAGATATTAATTAACAAAAATTGAATAAAAACACTTGACTGTACGTTTCACAAATTTTATTTAAAGCATCGTTGATATGCATGTTTCGGGTTTCATCCCATTTTCAAAACTGAATATAAAACAATATCGGTTAATACAGTACTTATTTACATAACATATCAAGTAACACATGTTAAAATTGGTGATAGACGGAAATCTAACTGATCGTTTACAATGGGAAGATTTTGTTTAAAAGCTGATGTTATTTCTAAGTATTCTAAAAGGTCCATGCGTTTACCTTTATGGCATTTGTGTAATATTTTGGTTTTTTCAAAATCAATAAAATGGTTTGAGGTGATACAGTGACTAGAGAAACCAGTAGTGGGTTTGTTTTGGAGGATTGATTTTTGTGTTCATCAATTCTTTTTGCCAGTGAACGACCAGTTTGACCTATGTAAAATGCAGGAGATTCATTACAGTGAAGCTTATATACACCGCTTAATTGTGTGTTGTTCTCTCGATCCTTACCATTAAAGAACATTGATCTCAGATTTTTCTTATTAGTACAACTAATGTTAGTATTATAATGTCTGAGTCTTTTGCAAATTTGCAACTCAGATCCAAGTGTAAGTTGTGAATGTTGATATGCAGAAGAATCAATAATTGTCCCATATATATGTTTCAAGATTGCTTTAGGGCTATTCATGATTATTCTATACCGACTGAGTTGGAAATAATTCAAATTCTGTATAAAAATTTGAAAAGCACTGACATATCAGATGGCTTTGGCGCTCTTATTGGTCCAATTGTGAGTAATCATTTAAATATTCCAAGATCACTTCTCCAAAAAATTTGCTTTTTAAACAAGTGTCAGTAATCAAGTAAACAAAGTACATGATGAGAAAGATTTTTTTTGAAGAAAGTAATTAAGAAAAAATTCGTAACTTCGGAACTGTTAGTGAAATATACAGGGTATCCCGTCAACTTCAAGCGGTTGCCAGTTTTAGCAAGTATAATAAAAAATAACAAAAAACATAAATGAAAAATAAAAATTTAGAAAGCACTGACGTGAGGTCAGATTGCTTTGGCGCTCTTGTTGAGCTACTTGCGAGTAAATATTCAAACCATAACAAATCTATAAGCACTCTGATCACGTGAACAATAATCTTTTCCCGTACTATGGGACAATGTGATGCAAATATGAACGCCTAATGAATGTACAAACCTATATCTCAAATTAAAAATAACTACTCATAATTTTCCCCAAGTTTTATTCGAAGCTATAATTCCCTTTTCCTAAAAACTTACGTCAGTGCTTTTCTGAATTTTGACAACGTATATTATTTCAGCCACCGATATTGAATTCTATCTCTATGATTTCCCGTTATGAAAAATTTTGATTAATATTACGCCAACTGACACTGATTGATGATCTTAGCATTTGTCATTCGAATATCGATCTGTGATGGCCATCGTTCAAAGAAAATCATCGGGACGTATGTCATTTCTCCTTTCTTTTGAGTAAATGAAAAAATGATCATATCTTTAGATAAAAAGAGCTACGACAATGAAATTCGAGGATAAGTAAGATATCGATCACCTCAATATATTCACGAATTTTTATTGAAATCCAAAAATATCTTATGAGATAGTGAGGATTGAAAATTTTTTTGGGAATTTTTAAAAATTTTCTAGCGTGACGATTTCTGCGAAATTTTGCGAGCTGGTTTGTTGCAGCCTTCCACAACAATATTTCAAGTATTAACTTGATCGGATGGATATTCTAGTAGTTATTGAGGAAACATTTCAGATGCTCATAACTACTGAAGCATCCGACGGATTTGGCCCAATAACGAACTTGACCGAGATATTTGGACAATTAACCTATTCTGAAAATATGAAAACTCTAGCTGATTCCTTTTGGATGCTAGAGGGGATACGGCCGGCCGGACAGACTCAACTTTCGCCACGAATTCTTCATCGGGGAGTCGAACCCAATCGATTGAGACCATTTTCGGCTCGATATTCCAAAATTACAAACATTCGGGCAAAATGATAGGCACTCTGTTCGGGTGAACAAGAGCGCCAAAAATGAAACAATTGTACCCAACAATGGATTTGTGACTGTTATCAATAGAACGGTTATTTAGAAAAATTAGAAATAAGTAAAAAATAAAACAATAGTACCTAACAATGAATTTGTGACTGTAATCAATAGCATGGTTATTTAGGATTACGTTTAAAAAAAATCACTGCAAATTTTAACATTTGTGACTATAAAATATACCTATTACCACTTAACCAAGTGACATAGAATTTTTTTTAAATTTTTGCTAGAACTGGTAAAACCTAGCATATCGCCCAGAAACAGCTTGACGTTGAGTTACGGGACACCCTGAATACACAAACAAATTAAAAATCAAAATGTTCAGACCTTTCTTCGTAATGATAGTCCCTGTTTTCTGTATTTCAGGACCTATAGCGATACTCAAACGAATCATCCAGTTCAATATTTGAATCGTTCCATGCCCGGTTCTAATTTAAAATCCAACTGAATGAAGGACGCTTACTTTTTTCGAGTTATCGATATTTATTGCTCTGAGAAACTGATCAACCCATCACGAAGATGTGTCATGAGTCAGACTGGGATGGTTTTCTGTTCAGTTCGATCCGATGATTTAGAGTACAGGTGGTGTGATTTGTGACGAGGCGTAACCCTCAGATATGTTTCTTAATCGTCGTTTTAATTGCCCCTTTGCCAGATATTCGGGATTGGATGCGTGTCCCGACGATGATGGACCGCTTTAATATCCACTCTAAATCACTCCTTATCTCTTCTTATTTATAGCTCTAATGATTTGAATCTGTTTTAATTAACCGATCCTTGAAGCGGAGCCGAGCGATTCTCAGGATACGGCAGCCTGATCGAAGGGCCTATATGCGAGATGAATTTCTGATAATTCCTTCAACGGATGAGGATGATGGTGTGAGTTAACGGGGGCTCAGTCGTGATGACACAAATATTGTAGTTGTTACATGAGGAAACTGGGTTGGTTGACAACGAGCAGGATCTTCAGAACTAGTATATTTCCTTCAACCACCTTATATTTTGAACGAGAATTGATATTTCAAACACTTGTCAAGAGCTTTTGGGCTCTTGTTCTAAATTTTTTTTCAGGATTCAAGAACAGTCTGATACTAAAAAAACCGTCACAATAAATAAAAAAACTATTTCTCAAATTAAAAAAATACAGAATGCGGCAAAAGTCACTTTTCACTGACTGGTATTCACGCATGTGCGTATTCTCGGCCAGTATCGTACCTAAGGCGGATGGTGGCATCTGAAACATAGCGAGTTGAGTTGTCCGCGTCTAGTAGTGTTGTTGTGTACATTTGCAGTGCGTTCGTTGCCATGGCCGCGCGTGTAGAGTATACGAAAGAAGAACGTGTTTGTCTGCAAACTTGACGGAGATTATGCCGAAATTTTCGAAGAATTTCGCCAGTGCTTTCCGAATAGGTAATTCCCAACCAGACAAAAGATGCATAAACTGTATCTTAAATTCGTAAGTACTAGCTTCGTAGTCGACGCGCAGCGTTCAGGTCGCTCTGCTTCTGTTATGGAGCAGGAAAACATAAACATCGTGGCTCAATCTTTTGTCGAATATCTAAATCAATCTGCACGTCCCACAGCCACAGCATTGGAGATTTCTGATAGAGGTTTTCGTCGCATTTTAAAGAAAATGAAATTTCGTTGTTATCGGCTTCGACTTTTGCATGCACTGAACGAGGATGACCCTGATCGAAGATTGGAATTTTGTGAGTGGTATCTAAACACAGTATAGGGACCAAGCGGTAGTCGCACTCCGTGGATTTTGAACTGAAATCGCTTACACCCAAGGGGACTCGCGCATTCCTCCCTGCACATCTAATCTTATCGACCGCGAATTTAAAAATTGATTAGAAAAGGTTATTTGCGTTATCTGAAAACTTATATATTTTGATTTAAGCTGGTAATAAGTTTTCACTGTGATATTTAGAGGGTATGGACCATTGATTAGTCTATATTCATATAAAAATTATGACTCCGCTCATAATGTAACCGAAAATGTTATCACATTTCCTCATTAACAGAACGCCTTCAATAAAAGATATATTGTTTTATTGTGGTTTTAATATCATTTTGAAAGAAACAGTAATTAGTGATTAAATTTACTCAATAGTTTACTCAGGAACAGCATCTGAAACTTTTTGAAATGTGTTAAAAATCATAGGTACCTTAGGTTTGTAAGTGAAATGACTCATTAAAATTTTTCTGAACGAAGATTGAGTTGAAGGGTAGGTATTATATGGAAAAATAAGTAGTTGGTGGCTGAAAGCATCGAATGTGTTTAATATAAAATCCTCAATACTTGAATTTTACTGAAACATTTATCTTCGAGTCCATGAAAAATAACTTTCTTTTTATATTGAATTGTTTCGAACAAGTTTTTCCAATGAATTTTCTGATGATTTAGTTTGAACCGATACTATTTTTTACTAAATTCAACGTATGATAGAAGAATTTGATTATGGAATTCTAGAATTAGTGGCAAGTTTTAGCGAGGGATCTGAACTGTTCTCGAGTGAAAAGCGGGGAAGGTGGGGGAGGTTTAGATAGTTTCCATTCGAAGATTTAGTGTGAAAAACTCTATCCTGGGGGGGAGGTTAATTACCCCCAGTACACCCCACCCCCCGTAAATACTCCCCTGCGCTAAATATGCTGAGTGTTCTCTAGAAAGGGTTCCCTCATTATGGTGGGAAAAGAATAAAGAACTTATTGAATTATTTATATATATTTTATTGTTGTTATTTCTTTTAATAAAATTGAAAATCATATAGATACACACTCGAATATTCATCTAAAAAATTTCAGTCTTCTACATACGCATGCAGTAGGCGTAAACCTCCTGAAATTCCATTGGTTCCTGATATCTCAACTAATTGTAAAGAAATGACGACTATACTAAACCTGGTGTAGGCGAAAATCTGGTAATATTCAATTGGTTTCTGATATCTCACCTTATCGTAAAGAAATGACGACAGTAGGTGTATCCTGAAATTTCATTGGTTCCTGATATCTCAACTTATCGTAAAGAAATGACGACAGTAAGCGTAAACCTCCTGAAATTCCATTGGGTCCTGATATCTCAACTAATCGTAAAGAAATGACGACAGTAAGCGTAAACCTCCTGAAATTTCATTAGTTCCTGATATCTCAACTAATCGTAAAGATATGACGACAGTAGGAGTAAACCTCATGAAATTCCATTGATTCCTGATATCTCAACTAATCGTAAAGAAATTACGACAGTAGGTGTAAACCTCCTGAAATTCCATTGGTTCCTGATATCTCAACTAATCGTAAAGAAATGACGACAGTAGGTGTAAACCGCCTGAAATTCTATTGGTTCCTGATATCTCAATTAATCTCAACTAATTGAATGAAGCACTACTCAAATAACGGAGCTTTTAATAAACAACATTTTCTACAATACTATATGTATCACTCACCTGTAGGTGTCTAATGGTATTGAGAAAAAAGAAAGTTTGGGATTATTGAAACTATTGTTTTTGCAGTTGTATACGCTACAATTGTTAATCATTTTGGAATTAATTTGAAAATAACACAAAATTGAAACAGAATACTTACTGGAATGAAAATAAATGATTAAATAAATGAGTTTTGCTGGTTCATGGTAGATTTTGACTCAAAGAAATTCCACTGAATTATAGGTTAGGTTGTATTTTTTTTTTCAACTTCTTCTTTGAATTTTAAATAGATCTCAAAAAAATTATATTCTTTTAAATATTAAACGAATTAATTATACGAAGGAATTATTTCAAGATGTCGAAAATAATAATAATGACATGATTCCAGACATCTTAGAATTAATGATGGAAACAATGAACAAGGACCAAAATATGAGGTTAGAATCCCTGCTAGATGCGTGAGTCACACTTGGTGTAAGAAAATACACGGAGTGCGACTACTGGTTGGTATCTATACTGTGATCTAAGCTGCGCAGATGATGACGAATTTTTCTGCCGTTCAATTCGTTTTAGTAAAGAGGCTCAGTTCAAGTTTATTGGGCGTATTAATCGACACAACTGCGTTGATTGGTCGAGCGAAAAAAAATCCAAGAATGTTCCTGGTGTGACAATATGGGCAAGTGTTCATGCAGGTGGCCTTGTAGGGCCTTACTTTTTCTGAGAGACTGTGAATGAGCAAAATTACCTCAAGTAACTGAAAAATTTAAGGGGCGAATTAGACAACAATCCAGACCTTACGAAAATTGAACATTTTCAGCACATGGCGCTCTTCCGCATTTTGGAGATGAACAATTCGGCGATTGAATAGGAAGACGAGGAAATTTGGAATGACCAGCACGTCCACCCGACTTGAAGCCACTTGATTTTGCGTTTTGGAGCGTGCCTAAAGACAAAGTTTTCAGCGAAAGACCTCATTTGCGCTTGCGAATTTGAGAAGAATGTGAGAAACTTCAATGCCGAAGTTTTTCGTAAAATTTCACACGAATCAGACTTTGGGTTGTTGAGAAACAATTCAACCTCGCTATGACAACAATCGTAGTAATTGTTGAATTTACGAAACGTCGCTATATTGATTATATGTGGATCTGCATTTTGAATCTGTGGAACCATATTTTCAACCTGCCATCTCATAAACTACCAAATTTAGTGACAATGATGTGTAAACTGATAAAATAAACGCAAATATTAAAATAGTATAGTGTTAGAAAGATAGTGACTTTGCGTGGGTATCAACAATATTCAAACATTTTTTAACGAAAAATACACTGAAAATAACAACTATAGTCATACACTTTCGATTGGAGTATCAATGATACCCCTTTTAATTCTAAAAAACACCGTTTTCTGTGATGAAGATCAGAGAATTTTTGATTATCATTATAATATAAAACAATTAAAAACAACTACAAAAAATTAATTGAAAAATGAAATAGAATACATAACATGTGGTTCGACATTTGTGAATAATACTATTGTCTCTTCTGGCATTCATATTCGATTTAAATTAATTCAAACAATTTTTGGTTATAAGTTACCAGGGATTCATCAAGTCAAGTAGCTTGATGTTTTTAAGAAGAACTTGACTTGAAAGTCAAGCTTGTAACGAATACATACTTGACTCTTGACTTGACTTGATTTGAGATATTTATTACTTGACTTGATATAAAGCTACTTGGTATTACTTGATCATGATACGTACGAGTCGTACTACTTATATTTCTGCAAGTTCATGCGTGTTTAGACAAATTTAGGGGGTTTCCCGAGGTCCGTGCTGAATGAAGCGATCGCGCAGTCTTCTTAATTTTATCTAGGTGAATAGAGAGGTATTTTTGTCCAAGTGTGTGAGTCGTTACGTCAAATAATTGAGTGTTTCAACCTGTGCAAAAAATGAGTATTTCATCGGAAATAATGGAATTAGAAACCAGCGGGTCAGAATATGTGTTTGAGGAAAATACTCAATCCGGAGATCGTGATCTAATACAAGAGCCATCACACAAAAAATCTAAGAGCAATGGAAAGAAAAAAATCACAGATTATTTCACAGTTGAACAAGATCCGAAGAGTTCGAAAAAGACTGATAAGCAAGGGACATGCACGCTCTGCACAACGAAACCCACTGTACTAAAAATGAAAAATTGTGGAACATCTGCATTAAAAAGGCATTTGCAATCCAAGCATACTGAAATCTATGAACAAGTATTTGGGATAGTAGAACATTCGACTTCTCATGCAAATTCCTCTGAAAGCACTAATGCTAATAAGGAGAAAACAATTTTAAGCTGGCTTAGTAGTAGTGGAAGTAATACAAATGAAAGAGTAAGTAACTGTTAAATGTATAATTTTTGTAAATGGAATGACGTCTATATTTTGAGATATTCTGAAACAAAATTTAATATAATGTTCTATATCCCTATTCCTAAAATTAAAAAAAAGTACTATGAAATTTGCATTATTTTGTAAAGTCTGTCTTTTTATAATCAGATGTTAATTAAAATTGTTCTACATTTTCAGGATTTCCAACAAGAAGAGTTTCAGAAGCTACTTGTGGAATATATGGTGAAAAAGTACCTACCGTTCAATTTTTTCGAGGACGAAATAAGTTTACGAGTTTATAGATACTTATATCCTAAAGTAATTTTGCCTGGTAGAAATAAAATGAATTCTTTGGCAATGAAAATGTTTGGGTCAGCACAGGATTCCCTCAAAGATTTACTAAACAAAAACAAATCGAAAATCTCATTTACCATAGATGGTTGGTCCTCTTTTAGTATGAAAATGTACTATGGAATCACTGCTCATTTTATTGTTGATAATTGGAGACTACATGCCATCCTTTTTGATTTTGTTTCGGCGCAGGGACAACATACTGGCAGATGGATAGCAAAGCTATTTGCTGATACATTGGAATTCTACGATTTAGCTAATTCTGTGCAAGGAATTACGACAATACAAACAGCAATTTCACATTTATGAATGAGCTGACAGATTTCATTTCCGACATTGACAGATGATACCCTCTCGGATATAGACAGTGGTGAAATATCTGAAGATGTAAATTCGCTATTGCCAATAAAAAAATTCATTGCCTCGGCAAGAAGTTAAAACTTTCTGAAAATCTCCGTAAAGATTTCGAAAAATTTTCATTACTTTGAATTCAAATATGGCTTTGCCAAAATTAGATGTCATAACAAGATGGATTTCAACTTTGGATATGCTGCGGTGGGGCCTCAATATGAAAAAGTGGTTAAACATTCTTTGTGATAACACAGAAAATATGAAAACTTTGAAGCCTACAGATACGGAGTGGTCGATCACAGATCGAGTTTGTAAATATCTGAACAGTTTCAAGACGCTTTCCAAAACATTAGAAGGTGAAGCATATTGCACACTTCCGATGGTGATGATGGGTATAAATATGCTCCTGGATAAGCTAGAACAATGAGCTATTGAACTCGACATTAATCCTAGTAGAGATGAGACTGATGAAAAATTCATTTATAGCATTCAAGCGGCTAAAGATAAAATTATCAAACATTACCAAAGAACCAACTGGATGTACTGTGTTGATTTAGTCTTAGATCCCCGGCATAAAGTGGAAACATTCTCCAATACAAGTTGGGGAAAAGACTTGGAGAAGGAAGCAGTTAGACACTTTGAAACAATTTTTGAAACAAAATATTTTCAGCCAGGTCTACAGAGCACAACAGCATCATCTCTACCTTCATCTTCAAATGATGAGTTCGACATCGATCTCCTAAGCTTATTCAAGAAATCTCCAATGAATCGAGCAAATGAATTGGCTTGGCGTTACGAAATAGACAAATTCCTTTCAGAACCACGTGCTGACAGTTCTAAAGATATTTCAGAATGGTGGAAGAGGCACGAAAACGTTTTTCATTTTGGCCATTATGGCCAAAGATTTCTTATCAACGTCAGCATCTTCAGCTCCTGTTGTAAGGCAGTTTTCCAGAGCAGCACTGACAGTTACAAAAACTAGGAATAGATTAAGCTACAATTCTATAAGATGCCTTATGTGTCTTAGATCCTGGATGGAAAATGAGGTGGTCAAACAGTGCTTAGGCAATTCTCATAATTGGGAAATTATTATTTTTATTATGTATTATAGCGATAAAATTTGTGTTTCCATTTTGAAATAGTTGATATTTTTGATTCTCATATTCAAGTTTGATAAATAAAAGTATTTTTTGCAAAGTTCATTCTCATTCCATAATTCATTGATGTGTAGACTGAAATAAAAATTTCTAATTAAAGATCAAGTAGTTTGGTAGAAGTAATTGGTTTTTCGAGTACTTGATAAATTAATACTTGACTTGACTTGACATTGAAAAACTACTACTTGACTCGAACTTGACTTGATTTCAAGTCAAGTCAAGTCAAGTCAAGCCGTGAATCTCTATAAGTTACTGTGTGATATGTTGCAACGAAACAACTTTGAAGGGGCACTTCGAAATCAGCTGATATTCTGAAAACTGAACTCAAATATGAGTATAGTGTTATTATTATTATTATTAAACCATAAATAAGAGGGGAGGCTAGGCCTATAATCCCTCAAGAAAAAAAGTCATGCGTTACATGTGATACAAGAAAAATAGAAAAAAAAATTGTAAGACAACTATCACAATTAACACTTCAGTTCATCCAACAGGTTCTTGAAAGCATTCACACTCGGTGCTCCAACGATGCGTCCCGGAAGGGAATTCCACGCGTCAAAGATCCTGTTACAGAGGAAATGCTGTCTCTGCGAAGTTCTATACTTCTCATGGTACAACTTCAACGAATGGCCTCGCAAATTGCCGGTGTTGAGAGCGAAAAGATCTCGCAAGTCGCATCCGATGAAGCCGTGCAAGACCCTATAAGTTATGATGAGGTCACCTCGCTCGCGACGGTCCATAAAAGATCGGAGACCAAATAGACGGAGCCTGTCATCATAACAGGGACGCACTCTACCGTACGGCAAACGTGTCGCACATCTCTGAACCAACTCAAGTCGCTCCTGATCTCTCACGAGCGAAGGCGTCCAAACCGGACCAGCAAACTCCATAAGAGGGCGCACGTAAGTTGTGTAAAGTATTCTGGCCATCTCAACTGTACATCGTGGAAACGACCTCCGAATCAAATAGATCAATCGTCGAGCTTTTCCCACGACACTATCTATATGCGCTGACCACGATAAATCAGACGTCATAATAACGCCCAGGTCACTATGTTGAGCTACCGGCTGAAGCAGTACACCGTTGATATTATAACATCGCCGAGGGTTATTTCTACCAAGGTGAAGCACAGTGCACTTTCCGACATTCAGAGGAAGCAACCATTCATTACACCATGCGCATATCCTGTCCAGATCACTCTGAAGCGTAGACGTTAACGCATCAGAAAACAATTTAAAGTCATCCGCATATGCAGCGCACCCAGATGAAATCACCCGCCCAAGATCGGCAACAAAAACGAGAAAAAGCACCGGACCAAGCACCGAACCCTGCGGAACACCACTTGCCACGTGCCTACAAGATGAAAGGGACCCGCCAACCTTCACCGAAAACTCTCGATCGCCCAAAAATGACTCGATCCACCGAAGTAGCTCACCCCTGATTCCGAAATGATCCAGCTTGCTCAGCAACCTCCTTAAAGGAACACGATCGAAAGCCTTTGAAAAATCCAGGTATACAACGTCTACCGGGGAACCAGAATCCAGCGATAAAGTCCACGAATTAAGGCACTGAAGCGAGCACGTGATGACCGACCGTCCCGGAACGAAACCATGCTGATAGTCAGGAATGGTCCCATTGGATATCAAGAAAGGTACCATTTGCGAATAAATTACCTTTTCTGCAATTTTAGCAACAATGGGTGTCAAACTAATAGGACGATAGTTGGAGGCAAGCTGTTATTTCACTTCACCAAATTAACACAGAAATATATGACTTCATTCTATGATTTTCTAAAGAATCGAGATTATTATGAATGAAATTGACTTAAAATGGAAATTTTCTACTTATGCTAGATATGACGCTCCTTCCTGTAGAAACATTCTGTATATGGAATAAAAAAAAGTATCGACACTGACTGAGACAATTATATCAACAACTAAAATAAGAAGACACACTCTGAATGCAATCTTATCGTTCGTGAATCACATAAATAAAAATTCGCAAGGATATAGAAAGTGAGGTCTTATCAGACTTTCCGGCGTGAAGCACAATTTACACAACCCCCATATTTTTAGCACCGAAATAATACGAGGCGTCCCTTCTCTACGTTCGATTTTCTCATGACCTCTTGTCTGTACCACGTTCTTGTCGCGGAACGGAGGGCCGGATGACAGAGGACCAAGAGATCCGTACGATTTATGTCACTCGCTTCTTTTGTGTTTTACCTAACGCACTATGCATTAGTGGACATAAATCAATTTTATGGTTTTGTAAATCAAACTGCTTTAATGCCCTCACATCTTGCGACGCTTCTTCCGATGGCTGCCGAGCAACCGGGCAAAATATAAAGTGAACATAAAATTGAATATATGGGAGTTTTTTTGACGAAATTAAATATTGGGACTCGTAATTATTTGGAATATTTCAACTGTACAGCAATTATTGGTTGGCGAGAGCTCATTTTGATTCTATATATTCATGAAACACACAGGATGATTTTTTGATTGGGTGCATTGATTTCGACCATATATTTTGAAGCTACTGGCTAAAACAATTTAAAACTGAGGAAAAACTCAGGATCCTAAAACCAGAAAAAAACCCAAACTGCGTTACTTCTAATCGTCCAATTAGCCTGCTACATATTGGTTCTAAAATTTTCGATAAACTGATCCTTCGAAAAATATTTGCCAACGCAAAAGAGTGGATTTCACTTCATCAGTTTTGATTCCGATCAAAGCATTCGAGAGGTCAGCAAATCCATAGAGTCACTCAAGAGGTGAATAAAGTGATTGAAGAAAAAAATACTTCATATCAGTATTTCTGGAGACCAGCCAAGCTTTTGATGAAGTTTGGCATCCCGGCTCACTATTCTAAATTAAAAATCTTCCACTTCAATCTGCTACAATCCTATATTATTGAAAGAAAATTCAGGGTCAGAGTGAATGATAAAATCACAGACTACTTTGCTATAATAACTGGAGTTCCGCCAGGAAGTGTCTTGGGCCCTTTGGAAACTTGCTATACACTGCTGATCTACCAATGCCCAGAGAAACAACAATTGAAACATTCGCTTTCTTGAAATTCAAGAATAGTCGAACAAGTGGGGATATATTTTGGCTTACAAAACAAATGTTAGCTGAGGTTGGTCATGAGGTGCCATAGAATTCGTTGTATGACATGAAAGCCAAGGAAAAAACCTCAGTGAAAAAAATCCCTGGCTGCCCGCATAAGTATTGTTGTGTGTACAAAATGAGTTTAAATATATTTTAGGGACTTAGGCTCTTTCAAGTTGCACATATCGAATCTGAAAATAAAAACATAAAAGCAGAAAAAAACTGAATACAAAGAATAAGAATCAAATTTGTTTGAAATATAATCTATTCCATGTGAGAATCGGAAACATCTTGAATAGCCCTAAAATCATCTTGAAACATATACAGGGTGAGTCTTTGACCACTGCGTTAATTTTAACCATAGGTTCTTGAGATCAAAAGAAACACTTTTTCATTACGGTTCTCCCAAATTCAGCTGCGTTAAAATGTTATAAGCATTTTTACTTTTCACATTGGGCAAATACCCCTCTGTAGTCTAGTTCAATTTGAATGAAAAATACCTTCCACAGCATCCACTATTGAATCTGAATTGTTTAAAAACATTATTTTCCCTCTAAGAAATTATTCACTCACTCATGTTTCATCCGATGAGGTCCATATCCAGAAGAAAGATACAAAATACTAATTTTCTGGTAAAAAAAAATTCAACACCATAAATAATTTTTTCTGTTCTACTATAATTTCTTTCTACTTCAAGATTATAGACAATCCCTTTCTAGTAAGAAATAAAAAAAATCTCAGAATTATAATATAACAATTGCATGTTATCATCATACATTTGTAATTTTCTTCTTAAATTTTCCAAATCATGAAAACCATCATTTCTATGAAAACTTCTAAGGCAAGAGGTTGTCACATTGCTTTGTTTTTCACTCAAAGCCAAAAAAAATCATCTATGATTTTCCAAACACTGATATTCCTGAAGTTTCTTCTCGACAGAGACCAGTGAACAGGTCTCTGAGGTCCCTTGATATCATACTGTTAAAAATATGGCAATCTTTTTCGAAATCTTCAACAACAATGAATAATGTCACTACCAATAATTATTTTAAAGTGTTGTTACTTTGCTTGATGATTATTTTCTCTACTGAATCCCAATAACAAATTACTTGGATAGATTACAAGTATTCTCAGATTTAGGTGTGCAATTATATTTGCTTGAAGGAATTAGGTTTGATCACCTACATTTGATTCTGAAAAACCAACTAGGTGTTTTTTCGTTAGTAAGAATCTATTCTGTTTAGACTATAATTAATTACTGAACATGCGTAAAGTTTGGGTTTTTATAATCAGTGTTTTAATTATGTAAACAAAAACAGAAATATTGAATAATGGTTATTCATAGATTATGTCAAATTTTGATACCTTACCATGAAATTTTAATTTATTACCGAACCCCAGGAGAGAAAAAAATTAATAATTTCAAAGTTTCTTTTAAATGAAAGAAAATATCTGTAATCATTATCGATCTTCAGTTATAATTTTTCTCAGAATAACTAGAGTGAATTATTACCACATTGAAATGTTATAATAACGTCTCTGTGGTGGGTTGTTCCCAATAAAATAGTGTTCTGTGGTTACTTGTTGTTTTGATTCTATTTGAAACTGTCAACAGTTTGTACCTTAAAAAATGTGAAAAATATTATAATAAAATAATAATAGTTATTTCTATAATTTGAATTATTCAATTCAGTATGAAATGATTATGGTCAGAAAATACATTTCTATTCTAATCTTTCTTGTTTATGAACCTATGGCTTCCAGTTTCAATATTGATTGAATTTTAATTAACCATGCATCATCACAAACATTCAGAAATATTAAAACTAAGTCAAATTCTATTATCTCCTAAGTTCGTGTACCAGGTTGAATCGGTGTATGAAATAAATATGTGAAAAAACTATAAAGTTACAAAATAAATCAAGGAGACTGGATTCGAAGATTTTAAAACTCATATGATCTTAATTTGAAGCATTCCTATGTTAGAATAGATATAATTTGATGAACCCTGAAAGTCTGAAGCTATAAAGAACCAGCTCTTCATAAAGACAAGTCTTCAATTCAACAGGTCCTGACAGAAAATACATTACCTATTTCAACGGTCATGAGAATATACCGAAGTACCTATGTTAGTGAAGGAAATCTTTTTCTCTATTTATTATGGAATATTACTCTGGATTAAATATTGAACAAGGTGCTAGACATCATTATAATGAATACAGCAAATGGCAATTCAGATTTTGTAGTGAATGTAAGACAAAAATTGTTCAGTGGTTAATTTCATCCATTAGTTTTTAGTGGTGGAACCATAGACTGGAGAGATTTCCCCAACATTTTGTAGAAATATTTAATATAGACATAAAATATGGCAACGTTGAACAAATCTTATTATTGAATCATTTCAGCACAGAGTTGGATTTGGGAAAATCAGAATATTTGGACAAAATTATATCGATTTAATTCCTTTCAACTTCAAATATCTCAAGAATGGTACAATTTAGGAGGATAGAAGAAATGATTTCATCTGCAAAAAAGACTAATGGTTCCAGGAAGTACAAGATACGGACCTTTAGTTCAACGATATTTGTTTTTCATGCAATTTAACCAATCTGTAGAGTAGTAGTGAGAAATCCAAAAGAAATGGAATAAATAAATCTAATGATGCCAAAATATGCATGACTGTTATCAAAAACCTTCTACAGAAGATCATTTCAATTGATATTGTCGTTTTAATATTATAGGTGAAAATGCAATTTTTTCATGAAATTTCAACACGCTATATCTTTTGAACGGGGCCAAATTTGGAAAAATGTTATAGGAAGAAAATGTTTCTTTTGACGTAAGGAATCTATGGTTAAAATTAACGCAGTGGTCAAAGACTCACCCTGTATATGATGAGATGAGGTATTGTTTCTTCTCCATATCTACATTCATAACTAGCGCTTGGAACTAAGTTCCATCTTGATAGCATGCTATTGGTATGGCCATGTCCTGTACTCAAACGATCAAGAACTGTGCAGGATAAAAATGAAAAAGACAAAATCAGTGAAGGTTAATTCCTCTCTTCATAAGGAACAATGTCCTAGGATAGAATTTAACCATATCCAGCTGCATTAATCCCCCTCAACAAAATACGTGGGCATGCATCTCGACAATCAACTTACCTGGAAAGAACATAATATAAGAAAGAAAAGAAAACAAGTAGACGTGAAAGTGAAGAAGTTTTATTAGCTTATTGGTAAAAAATCAAAATTATCACTGGAAAACAAACACCTTATATATAAAACCATCGTTAAACCCATTTAAACCTATGGAATTGAGCTCTAGGGATGTTAAAATAAATCCAATGTTGCAATAATACGGAGAAGCCAATCAAAAATTTAAAGAATGTTAGCAAACGCACCCTGGTATGTCATGAATCAAACGCTCCATACAGATCTGAAGATCTCATACGTGAGAGAAGTTATCCTGGACAGAAGAAACAGATATTACGCAAAGCTCGAAAACCATCCTGAAGCCACTGACCGAACTCCCAGATAACATATGACTGAAGAAAAACTAGCTAACAGATCTGAAAGATGCCTGACGACTTATCAATGGATAAGACCTCAGAACGCCATTTAGGAGTTCATAGCTCTGAATCAGCAAACAGCCCAATAGAATTCTGATTGCTTGTATATGCACTATAATAAAAAAAGTATTTTCCCTTGCAATACAATTTCTAAAATATGTTGACCAAGTTGAAATTGTTGTTTTATTATTTGGGCATTAACCACCGTCTTTTATTATTATAATTATTATTATTCTTGCTACCAAAGTATCGCTAGACATCTATGTTTCTAGGTTCAACATTTGAAGAAGGACTCAGCTGGGAGCCATATGTAAGCGTTCTGAAAAAAATTTTCTACTGCCATTTTCACAATACGTCGATGAGAGCTGTAACAATTGCTGATATATATTATGTAAGTATGCTCAATAAAATTCCAAATTTTCTTCATGGCGACAAACTTCTCCAAATCTTCATTGCCCGAATTTGGAACTTCATATTGAGTTCCTATCGATCAAATACAAAACTCAAAGCTCTAGTGAATTCCACAAAGTAATAATTCACGACCAAATTATTTGCAGAAGGCTTTGTTTCTGATTTACATAACAGTAGGAGGTACGGTTTGCATTCTTCACCCTATCCTATTGTCTTTCGACATACGAGTCCTCCACATCGGCTTGACCGTGTGCCTGACCCCAGAATGAAGACACATCGCCTAACCATTTTGGCAACCGCCTCTGGGCCATATTTTATAAATAAATATGCAATATAGCAATATTGCAGGTACGCCACGGATGTGGCCGGTAACAACGAGCTCTATTCTATCGATTTAGTGCAAGTATTTTGCCGGACAACATTTGATAGATTGCTTAATTACCGGCCGCTAACTCGGACGGCCATATTTCATTTTGTACGGCGCAACATGGAGAAAATAATCGAGAATAATTGGACGACTTACTTGCTGGTTGAGGATGCTGAGTTGCAAGCTCAGTGCTAGAGGTACTGGGAACAGAGGGGGTTTCGATTGTTATGATTGAGAAATCAAAGAGGATGTTTTTTTTGTCGTTTTCAATTAGTATTAAATAGATAAACTTTTTCCTTCATTTCTGAATCACCTTAAGAAGAATGAATGCATCAATCTCACTCATACTGCGTAGTCCTTATGAGTAGAAGATAATAGCTCTAATAGAGCATGCTCTCTAATCCAACACTCATTATATTATTTTGATAACAAGACCAATATAAGGGTCAAAGGTCTTGAAAGAATTCAAACTTGTTCTACTTGTTTTTCCCGCACAATTTCCTGAAATCATGAACTTGAAGAAAAGTAAGTGAAATGAATTGAAAATAGAGGAAAAAATATATAATTTATATATAAATATATTGAACAATTTCAAAACAACAAAGATGACAATTTATTGTAATGTCCATTTAAATTAATATTTTGCACTGAAGAAGGCGGACTGCCGAAACGTTTGTAAACATTAAACATCAAAATTAAACTTCAACCTAGATACCCAATGAATATATATATATATATATATTCTTTTGAACTTTTGGCTTACAATATTTATTTAGCAAACAATAAAGCATACAGATCAGGGGTTAGTGACGGGGTGTCATACAATTCGGCGTATCACATAAAAGCCTAGGGAAAAAAACCCCCTTAAAAAAAAAAAAAAAAAACTGGCTCCCCACCTAAGTGTGAAAGTACAAAAATAAGCTGAAATATATTTGGGATTTCTTTCTTCAAGAGTGGTCTTCTATTGATGGAAACAGAGACTTCTTCAAGGTGCCCAATGAATAAGTCCTTTACATAAATATATTTATATATATATAAATGTCTGAAATCATAAAGAGAAATTTCTGAGTAAATTCCTCGAAAATGTGAACAAACACTCGCTTGCGCCAATTGACTTATCCGATTCAAAGGACTAAGCAAATAAACAGGGCATCATAATATCACCTGACGGAGAATTAAGCACCATATTTTAGAAATGATGGTACTTGCATGTATGTGCTTTTCACTCTGATGTTGGGAAGTAAAAGATATTTCAACAAGAAGTTTGTTTATTAAAACAAAATACGGTTAAAATTCTTTTCGGCTATCACATTGCAAATTTTTGTAAGGTTTCAATCTATTCGATTGGCTCCGTATAGACTCTGTCCTTAAGATAGCCCCACAAAAAATAATCCAGTGTAGTTAAATCATACGATTTGGCTGGCCATTTAACAGCTGAATTTCGTGAAATTATACGATCAGCAAATTTGGTTTGCAATAAATTGATCTGTGTGACAAGTCTTGTTGGAACCACATGTCAGTGATATCCTAATCATCAATAATAGGCCAAAATTGAGTAGTCAACATCTCGCGATAGCCTGATCCATTGGCCTTTACCGCATTTCCAGCTTCATCTTGGAAAAAACGGCCCAATCACGGCTCCAGACAACATAGCGCACTATACAGTGACAAGTTGAGCATGTAAAGGTTTATAAATAATCGATATAGGATTTTCAGAAGTCCAAATACAGCAATTCTGCTTGTTGACGTAACCTGACAAGTAAAAATGGGCTTCGTCTGAAAAAATGATATTTTCAGAACCAGCGGGTTGTTCCAGATTGAATTGAGCGAACATGGGCGATGTGAATGGTCGGTTGGCTTCAATTCCTGCACTACTTGAATATTGTGAGGCTTTAAAACCAAATTCTTATGCAAAATTCACCATGTGGTGGTTTGTGATAACCCTAGTTGTTGAGAACGTCGAGAAATTGACAAATTTGGATCTTCTACAACACTGTGGCTCACGGCTGCGATGTTTTCAGTTGAACGACCTGATTGAACACGCGTTGGTGTTGGCACATTTTGTACCGAGCCCGTCGACGCAAATTGAGCGAGCACATTCTTGATAAGTGTCTCAGAAGGTCGATTATGTTGTTCGAAATTTACAGAATTTTACAGAATGTTATTTTAAAAGAACCACCACTTTAATAGTGGGCTTTAATTATTTTAAAGCGATTTTCGAGAGCAATTGAATTCATTGTAACAATTGCCAAAGCATCTACTAAGAATGTGTCAAAAAACTCACTGACAATCCCGTCATGTAAAGTATGACCACAAGGTAAAAACAACGTTCTGATTGAATAACCCTTTACTCAACCCTAATACCTTTCAGTTCCTTGATCTATCTGTTGAGTTATCCATATTTAACACCTGTTTGTGATATATCCAAACTTCATATACATTACTTATGCTCTCTTCGGTTCAATTATTTAGGTTCCCTTTGAAATGGAGGTGTTACAATGAAAGAAAAATTTGTCTTCTATTTTAAGATTCAGTGATGAAGACTAAATTTATTTCAGTAATAACCAGAAGAATTGAAGACTGTCCCCAAATAGCAGACCACATTCCTGCACAGAGCTTCAGCTAGCCATCAGTAATACCAGAAACTGATGATTTGATGGTTTTGAAATTGGTTAACGTTCAGTAAAACTCCAGTCCATTCACTCAATATTTTCAAATAACCCAACGCCACCACTGTCCATAACCCACATCAATTAATAACAATACACTTACACAAAACAACAACAATCAAAGACGAGTATCTTTATTTTCGCAACTCTCTTGTTAGTTACCCTTAGGAGGAGGAGATTCCACCTCAAAAAATCTTCTTATAATAGTATAATTTCTTCATATTAAGAGCTCTATGAGTTCACCTTCAGTGATCCGAATAAGAAAATTTCTGTTGAGCGAAGTCGCTGTATATTTATATGAATTGCCCACACACAAAATTCAAAACTTCAAAATGCCAATTCAAAGATGAAATATACCGAAAACAAGTGGACTCGCTACTATAGCAAAGAATACCAGCTCTTTAATGATTCTGACCAATGAAAAATGTAACCAATCAAGATAAAATATAGCGAAATCACGAGAACCAATAAAAGACGAGTATCTTTATTTTCACTACTCACTTGTTAGTCACCCTTATGAGGAGGTGATTCCACCTCATAAAAATCTTCTAGTAATAGTATCATTTTTTCATATAAAGAGCTCTATGGGTTCATATTCAGCATCCAAATAAGAAGATTTCTGTTGGGCGAAGTCAGCTCCTCCTTTGATTATGGATTTCTCAGATATAAGGTAAATTTTGTACTGATTTTATATATATTTATATTAATTGCCCAAACAAAGAATTCAATATTTCAAAATGCCAATTCAGAGATAAAATATACCTTAAACAAGTGGACTCGGTACTATAACAAAGAAAACCAGCTCTTTAATTGTTCTGACCAATGAAAACTGTAACCACTCAAGATATAATATACCGAAATCGCCAGAACCAATCAAAGACGAGGATCTTTATTTTCGCTACTCTCTTGTTAGTCACTGTTAGGAGGAGGTGATTCCACCTCATAAAAATCTTCTTGTAATATTATCATTTATTCATATTAAGAGCTCTATGAGTTCATCTTCAGAAATCCAAATAAAAAGATTTCTGTTGGGCGAAGTCAGCTCCTCCTTTAATTATGGATTTCTCAGATATAAGGTCAATTTTGTACTGATTTTATATATATTTATATTAATTGCCCAAACAAAGAATTCAATATTTCAAAATGCCAATTCAAAGATAAAATATACCTTAAACAAGTGGACTCAGTACTATAACAAAGAAAACCAGCTCTTTAATTGTTCTGACCAATGAAAACTGTAACCACTCAAGATAAAATATAGCGAAATAACGAGAACCAATAAAAGACGAGTATCTTTATTTTCACTACTCACTTGTTAGTCACCCTTATGAGGAGGTGATTCCACCTCATAAAAATCTTCTAGTAATAGTATCATTTCTTCATATAAAGAGCTCTATGGGTTCATATTCAGCATCCAAATAAGAAGATTTCTGTTGGGCGAAGTCAGCTCCTCCTTTAATTATGGATTTCTCAGATATAAGGTAAATTTTGTACTGATTTTATATATATTTATATTAATTGCCCAAACAAAGAATTCAATATTTCAAAATGCCAATTCAGAGATAAAATATACCTTAAACAAGTGGACTCAGTACTATAACAAAGAAAACCAGCTCTTTAATTGTTCTGACCAATGAAAACTGTAACCACTCAAGATATAATATACCGAAATCGCCAGAACCAATCAAAGACGAGGATCTTTATTTACGCTACTCTCTTGTTGGTCACTGTTAGGAGGAGGTGATTCCACCTCATAAAAATATTCTTGTAATATAATCATTTATTCATATTAAGAGCTCTATGAGTTCATCTTCAGAAATCCAAATAAAAAGATTTCTGTTGGGCGAAGTCCTTTAATTATGGATTTCTCAGATATAAGGTAAATTTTGTACTGATTTTATATATATTTATATGAATTACCCAAACACAAAATTCAAAACTTCAAAATGCTAATTCAAAGATTAAATATACCTTGAACAAGTGGACTCGGTACTATAACAAAGAAAACCAGCTCTTTAATTATTCTGACCAATGAAAAATGTAACCAATCAAGATAAAATATACCGAAATCACGAGAACCAATCAAAGACGAGTATCTTTATTTTCACTACTCACTTGTTAGTCACCGTTAGGAGGTGATTCCACCTCATAAAAATCTTCTTGTAATAGTATCATTTCTTCATATAAAGAGCTCTATGGGTTCATCTTCAGCATCCAAATAAGAAGATTTCTGTTGGGCGAAGTCAGCTCCTCCTTTAATTATGGATTTCTCAGATATAAGGTAAATTTTGTACTGATTTTATATATATTTATATTAATTGCCCAAACAAAGAATTCAATATTTCAAAATGCCAATTCAAAGATAAAATATACCTTAAACAAGTGGACTCGGTACTATAACAAAGAAAACCAGCTCTTTAATTATTCTGACCAATGAAAAATGTAACCGAGGAAGATAAAATATACCGAAATCACGAGAACCAATCCAAGACGAGTATCTTTATTTTCACTACTCACTTGTTATTCACCGTTACGAGGAGGTGATTGCACCTCATAAAAATCTTCTTGTAATAGTATAGTTTCTTCATATTGAGAGCTCTATGAGTTAATCTTCAGTAATCCAAATAAGAAGATTTCTGTTGAGAGAAGTCAGCTCCTCCTTTGTTATGGATTTCTCAGATATAAGGTAAATTTTGTATTGATTTTATACATATATATTTATATGAATTGCCCAAACACAAAATTCAAAATGCCAATTCAAAGATGAAATATACCTAAAACAAGTGGACTCGATACTATAACAAGAAAACCAGCTCTTTAATTATTCTGACCAATGAAAAATGTAACCAATCAAGGTGAAATATACCGAAATCACGAGAACCAATCAAAGACGAGTATCTTTATTTTCGCTACTCTCTTGTTAGTCATCGTTAGGAGGAGGTGATTCCACCCCATAAAAATCTTCTTGTAATATCATAGCGAAGTCAGCTCCTCCTATAATTATGGATTTCTCAGCTATAAGGTAAATTTTGTACTGATTTTATATAGATATATATATATGCGCTGAAACGTTTATACAAAATAAAATTGTTTAGAACTTTTTAAAGACCTAGATGCCCAATCAATTTAAACTCAAGATATATATATATATATATATATATTGAAAAAGGATAATGGGTTAAACCGCAGGAATGCACTCCTCCGTCAACCGAATGCAATAACTCAATAGAGAATAGTAAATCTTCTAGCTTGTTCATCATTTCTTCTTTTCTCTTGAACCCTACGAGCTGTGTGTTTAGCAATAACGAACCTGTAGAACCCAGAACACTTGATGGAAAATGAGTGCAATTGGAAAATATACTCTGCGTACATTGATAACAGATTACTTTCTTAGCGGTGGAAATACTAATAAATTCTTCATTTCTGTCTGACGTCAAGGTGAATTAATGAGATTGAGGTGAGAACCCAGACTATTTTCATTCAGGAAGTATCCAAGTCCGTATTACTTAGACTAGTTGCTTTACTTCCGGTACATGCACTTGCATGCATGTGTTTCTCAAATTTTTGTTGTATTACAAAAAGAAAAGTTCGGCAATTATGAATGATATCTGGCAACGGCGGCAAAAGTAAAGTCACATCACATATTTTTAGTTTTGAGGCTGCAATCGATTCGATTGGCTCCATATAGACTTTGACCTAAAGATAACTCCACAATCCAGTGCTGTTAAATCTCTCGATCTGGCTGGCCATTTGACAGCTGAGTTTCGTGAAATTATGCGATCAGCAAATTTTACTTGCAATAAATTGATCCTCTCATTGGCTGTTTAACAAGTGGCACCGTTTTGTTGAAACCACATCTCAATGATACACATGTCATTTTCAGAAACCCAAATGCGGCAATTTTGCATGTTGACGTAACCTGACAAGTAAAAATGGAAAAATTGATTTTTTCAGAAAAAGCAGCGGGTTGTTCCAGAATAAATTGAGCGAACATCGGTGATGTGAATGGTCGGTTGGCTTCAATTCCCGCACTACTTGAATCTTGTAAGGCTTCAAAGCCAAACCCTTATGCAGAATTCGCTTTATGGTGATTTGGGATAACCCCAGTTGTTGAGAACGTCGAGAAATCGACAAATTTGGATATTCTTCAACAGTGTGGCACACGGGTGTGATGGTTTCAGATAAACGGCCCAGTCGAACACGCGCTGGTGTTGCCACATTTTATACCTTGTCCGTCGGCTCAAATTTAGAAACCATATTCTTAATAGAGGTCTCAGAAGGTCGATAATGTTGTTCGAAAATATCACGAACTTTACGCTACGTAATTTTAACAGAACCACCATTTTCATACAGGGTTTTAATTATTTTAAAGCAATTTTCAAGCGAAATTGAATTCGATGTAACAATTGCAACAAATGTAACAAAGCATATACTACGAATATGTCAAAAAACCAAAATTAAAAAACAGAGGTTTGGTTGAAAAACCCTTTACTTGACCCTTTCGGTTTCTTGATCTATCTGCTTAGGTTCAATTATTCAGGTTCCTTTTGAATTGTAGGTCTTCCAATGAAAGAAAACTGAATTTATTTCAGTGAAAATGGAAAATCGCAAAATTACTATGAAACCAGAAGAATTAAAGAACGTTCCCAAATAACAGGCCACATGCCTGGACAGAGCTAGCCATCAGTTATACCAGAAACTGATGATTTGAGGGTTTTAAAATTGGTTAACGTTCAGTAAAACTCAAGTCCATTCACTCAATATGTTCAAATAACCCAACGCCACCACTGTCTCCATCAGATGCCCATAACCCACATCAATTAATAACAATACACTTACACAAAACAACTCTAGTTATTGATATCTTAATTACTTCAAACGAATATATCTCGCAGTCATGGTCAACCAAATGCAATAACTCAATAGAGAATAGTAAATCTTTGAGCTTGTTCATCATTTCTTCTTTTCTCTTGAACCCTGCGGGCTGTGTGTTTAGCAATAACGAACCTGTGGAACCCAGAACACTTGATGGAAAATGAGTGCAATGGAAAAATATGCTCTTCGGACGTTGATAACAGATTACTTCCTCAGCGGTGGAATTACTAATAAATTCTTCATTTCTGTCTGACGTCAAGGTGAATTAATGAGATTGAGGTGAGAACTCTGACTATATATTCATTCAGGAAGCATATAACTTAGACTAGTTCCTTTACTTCCGGGAGTCTTCGACCACTATAATCATATCAATCATTTTTTAATAAGTTCACCAAAGTCTCGATTTTTCCTCTATAAAATTACACAAAATACATACAAATATTCAATTCAGAATCTTGAATCAAATTTATAAGGTTCATTTTGAATTCGTATGAAAAAGTAGAGATAAGGTGTGGAAACTAATTGTACCTTGATAACAATTCGCATAGTGTATAACTATGACCATCATAGATGGAACATTTTCATGATTTGGCTCATAGTTCAAACTTCATCTGCAATTTGTGCCAAATACGAAGCTATATTGAAGTGGTTACTTCTACAAGTTGATATTAAGTTTTCTAGGCTAGTTTTTTTCCAAAATCAAGGTTTGGTCGAACGAGAAGCAAAAAACTGAGAATATACAGGGTGATTCTGGAGGAGACTCAATGTTTGGTTTATGGTTGGGGGCCTTTAATGAGAGTCTATAGGGTAATTTCTCCGATTCGACCGATTTTTCTTTTATTCATAACTTTGGTATGGCTTGATCAATCTTGATGAATTTCTAGTGTAGAACGATATGATTATCTTCTTTCAATAATTCCAACATTTTCTCAAAAATACAGGGTGGGAATTATGATAAGTTCAGATTAAGTTTGCAGGTTGAAAAAACACCCTGTACATTCCGTTTTCAAAAATTTTCTACTTGCTTCAGATTCTATCATAAGTTTACATCACTGGAGCGTTTTTATTCTTTTTGGCACACATCCAGTTTTCCTAGAAAAATTTTTCAAGGATGAGCAATATAGTTATTTCGCTCTAAGGCAGTGAGGATATTCTGAACTAGAATGTAAACCGGTGTCGTCCAATGATACAAAGCTCTTCTTGAGTCCTAAAGTAGTTCTTCCAAATTCGAAATTGATATTTAATCACTCATATTCTGATGTATAAAATCATTTAATCCAGAAAATATCTTTATACCTACCTACTCAAACCAAAAAATCTACAACTTATACAGAATAAACATTCGAAACATATCATGAACGGCAAAACTAAGGATTAACACAAAATTTACATAGAATGTTCGAAATGATTTCCCCTTTTTTGAATACATATTCGAGACCTTTTTATTAAATTTCCCATTGACCTCCTAATGAGGGATTGATTTTGCTTCAAGATATCACATTCCTCGAAAATCCTTTCAACTAGGTGTTCTCTACTTCTAATATCAACGTTATAAACTCTTGTTTTCAGATATCCCTACACAAAATAGTCTAAAGGGTTCAAATCATGCGATCCTTGTGGCCAAGCAATAGGGCTTCTACGACCAATCCATCTGTTCGGATAATTTACATCCAGGTGATTTCTCACATTCAATGCAAAGTGCGGTGGTGCTCCGTCATGCTGAAAGTACATAGAGCGGATATGTACATTTTCCAATAGATTTGGTAAATATTTTCCAAAAAATCTTGGTAAATTTCACCATTTAATCTTTCCGCAAATATGTGAGGGACAACTAAATCTCCGTCTATTGTTTTAAGCAAATATTGGCAGAAAATCTGTGTTGTGCATTATAACTCTTCTTCAAATGCGGGTTGTCTCTTGCCCATTCGTGGGAATTATAAATATTAAAAATTCCATTCTTAGTGAACATAGCTTTGTCGCTGAATAGAATACGAAAAATAGTTCGTTGGTGACTAATAACCCAGCGACAAAATTGTAATCGTTGTGGCAGATCTTGTGGCAACAGTTCTTGCACCTTTTGGTAGTGGTATGGGTGGAATTGTTCTTTCTTCAAAGTCTTGCTCACTGTGCTCTGCGAAATTCCTAATTCGGTACTAATTTGACGAGTACTAATAGACGGTTCCTCCTCCACCCGTTCAACAATTTGAATCGAAATTTCATTTTGAGTAGGCCTATCAATGTGCTCTGCCTTACTAGGATATTGCCCATGTTCTTTAGAATAATGGAATATTCGTCCGAAAGTACATTCATTTGGTTGACGTCGGTTTGGAAATCGTCTATGGTATTCCATTTTGGCTTCATTTCCATTTCCGTTACAAAACCATAAACAAAAATCATATCCGCATATTCCGCATGAGTAAATAATTGAGGCATGTTGAAATACACTTCTTGTGACAGATTATTTATTAAATATTCTCATTCTGTGGTTCACTGTGATGGTAACCATGGATCTTATAGAACTTGATTTAAATAGAGATTTAATTTTCATGGAGAATTTTCAATTTCATTAAAACTATTTATCATATATTCGTGATTCAATATTTTACATACCATAAGGCCATAAGTGAGTACATTTTTGAACGAAACTACTTTGTTTTAGGAATATTCGCTTCATAGAAAACCGGAAGTGTGCCGAAAATCACCTGCATAAAGACTCAATTTTATTTTAATCCATAATTTTGCCTTTCATATGTTTCGAATGTTTATTCTGTATTTGTAGTAGTATGTAGATTTTTTTGGTTCACGTACGTATAAAGAAATTTTTTGAATTAAATGATTTTATACATCTGAATATGAGCGATAAAAAATGAATTTCGAATTTGCAAATTTTATTTTAGGACTCGGCAAGAGCTTTGTATTATTGGACGATACAGCTTTACCATCTACTTCAGAATATTCTCAATGCCTTGGAGCGGAAAAACGATATTGTTCATCTTTGAAAAATTTTTCTAGGAAAAATGGACGTGTGACAAGAAAAATAAAAACGCTCCAGTAATGTAAACTTATGCTAGAATCTGAAGCAAGTAGAAAATTTCTGAAAACGGAATGTTCAGGGTGTTTTTTCAACCTGCATAATTAATCTGAACTTATCATAATTCCCATTCTGTATTTTTGAAAAAATGTTGGAATTATTGAAAGAAGCTAATCATATTGTTCTACACTGAAAATTTCATCAAGATACCAAAGTTATGAATAGAAGAAAATGAATGCCCTGAACCATAAACCCAACATTGTTCCGAAACTATATTGACTACTATATACTTCACCTAAAATCTGATGTTCTTCTCTGGAATCATCCTGTATATTTACTTAGACCAATACTTGTCAAATATTCTGTTCTTTTGTGTTGCTATACAAAATCTGTTTTTACGAGGTTATCTTTTATATTTCGGGATTGGACAACCCTAGCAATCTACCAACTGGCAGCTCCATCGTAAAGCTTGACATTTTTGAGTTTATATGTAGTAAGAACATTTTGACATAAGAGTGCTATTTGTATGGTTTACAGTAACTTAAAAACAAAAAATTTAATTAAATAGTGAAAATATTAACTCTGCAACAGTGCATCGATGAACTTAATTCAATTTTATGCCATGAAGCTCTATCAAGGAGCAATGTTTATCGATGAATCGTGGATCTAAGCATATGAGCCCGAAAGAAAACAGCAGTCGACAGTATGGGTGTTTCAAAATGAGCCAAATCCAACAAAAGTTGCTTGCGTACGAAGCTCTTCCAAGCTTCCAGCACTCCTGTTTTTTCGGAAAAACTGGACACGTCGCAATCGTACCAACGCAGAACAGTCAATTCTGAGTGGTACACAACCATTTGTTTGTCAGTTGTCTTCCAAGAATTCAGGAAAACAAAGCGCCGGAGATGGATCACCCTTCACCACGACGATGGGAGCTCTCGCACATCAGCTCAAACAACTGAATTTTTGAGTACTCAAAACATCGTTGGATAAGTAAGTCATCCGTCGTATAGTCCTTAGTTGGCTACGAATGACTTCTTTTTATTCCCGTACTTATAAAATAAAATAAGAGGTCAACGGTTTTCGACACCTGGAGAAGCGGTTGTTGCGTTCAGAATACATATTTAGGAGATACCTAAATCTGATTGGTAAAAGTGCATCGACAATTGATTCAAACGCATGCAAAAGTGTATAGATCTAATGGGGAATATTTTAAAAAACAATGAAGCGATTTTCGATTATTAATATTTGTTATAATTCAAGATGGAAGTGCAAAAACAGATACTAGACTGAAAACATTTACAGAATTTCTTTAACTGTACTGCTTCATTTTTATTTATCTCTCAAGACTGCTACATCAAATATCTGTCACCGACAATTAAAAGTTTTTTTTTCGAACTCTAAGATTTCAAGAAGTAATTTGAGGTAGTTTTCAGGAAATAGATTAATAAGTAAGTATACAGGGTGTTTGGCACATGGACCGTCAAATTTGGGCCGTTGGTAGGGTCATTTGCTATCTTTTCAGTCTTGGAACCTGGGTCCTTAGTATTACGGTTACGGAGGTATGATTTTTTTATTAGGTTTTTCTAAATTTCCTAAAATGTACCATTCGAAGCCCCATAACATTTTTTGCGTGGGCTTTTACATGCATTTTTTTTATTGTATTAAGTCTACATGAGTATATGTTTGAAAAAAAACGTATTCATTGTTACAGATAACACCACAAAATTAACACGAGTGCCTTTTATTAAAAAAAAATATGAAAGTATGAAAACATCTCTACTTCTAAAAGAAATTAAAAAAAAAGTTGCAGTTATTGCAAACTTAATTTTATTTTAAAACGTTCTTTGGTTTATTGCGGTTCTAAAAGTATGCTATTTGCGTCAATCAATAAACAAAAAAATACTACAAATTTTTAGATAAAATAGCAAAGTAAGGACAGATTTTAGTAACATACAGTTTTTGTATGATTCTTTATTTACCTACAAAGTAAAACAACACGATTCTTTAATTTTAATTCTGTTCGAATTGTTTTCCTCTACTCCGAATACACGCCCAACACCTTTTTCTGATTTCGACCGTTGTAGTGGCTAGCAACATTTCTTCTTTCATTACCACAAATGCCGCGTTTATGCGTTCAATCAACACCTCTCTTGTAGGTTCCTCTGTAAAATAAACCAATTCTTTGGCTCTACCCCAGACATGGCAATCTAAAGGTGTTAGGTCTGGAGATCTTGCGGGGCAAGGGATGGGGCCGGCTCTGCCTATCCATGAATTTGGAAAAGAGTTGTCGAGGTGATCTCGAACTTCTCTCAGGAAATGTGCCGGGCAACCGTCATGCTGGAACACAATCGGCACGTCTTCATCGAAGGCCGGAACATCGGCTAGTAGCTCCGGCAAAGCATACTGCAAAAAATGCAAATAAGCAGGCCCACTTAGTCGAGCCGGTAAATAGTGTGGCCCGATTAGATGTCTTCCTATCACACCAGCCCAAACGTTAACACTAAATTTTTGTTGAAAACTCATTTGCCTTTTCACGTGAGGATTCTCATCTTTAGGTGCCCAGTGATGTAAATTGTGCAGATTTGTTATTCCTTCTCGGTTAAAACAGGATTCGTCTGTCCACAAAATTCGTTTTAGAAACAAGTTGTCATCGACATCTGTGTGCAGCAAAAATCTACAGAATTCCAACCGTCTGGCAGGATCGCTTTCATGAAGACCTGTAACAATTAATGAAATTCATTAGTCTGTGACAATTTTTTCGTAGTCAAAAGGACAAATTTATCAAAAAAGTTCATTTACCTTGTACCGGGGTGTAATGAAAAGCGTGTTGATTTTTATCCCGAAGTACTGACCAAACTTCCCAAATCGTCAAGTTGAGTCTTTGAGCAACGACACGAATGCTTATAGTTGGAATTTAAGTTTTCAGTCTCTCTTAATCGTCGATAAGTCGTCGAGAATGTTTCGTGGTGGGGTAATCTTCGATCAGGAAATTTGGCTTGATAAATCCTTTGAGCTACACGAGCAACACCATCAGCCTTGCCATATGCCATCACCATATCAGCATACTCAGGGTTGGTGAAATTAGGCATATCAACAACCAAAATTAAAAGAATAGTAGCAAAAAGTCGATAAGAGTAACAAAAACAAAAAAATACAAATTTAAAAACTGAACAACGCGGCACAGACACTTCCAACAGCAGAGACAGTTAAATCTCGCATGACGGTAGGGTTAAGTCAGCGGCGACTAACCCAATCCAACCTAAGGATAGAAATAGTAATAATAATTAACACGCGTCTAAAACGGGCAGGTAAAATTTCCTTGCTCGCTGTGTTGTGTCGAAATTCGTACTTTTATTTAGGTGCGACTTTCTTCACTCGTCTGACTAAATCCTTATTTGCAGTATTATTTTTTTTATTGACTTACGTAAATAGCATATGGTTAGCAACGTTATAAACCAAAGAATATTTTAAAATAAAACTAAGTTTGTAATAGCTGTAACTTTTTTTTTAATTTCAATAGGAGTGGAGATGTTTTCATACTTTCATATTTTTTCTTTTTCAATAAAAGGCCCTCGTCTTAATTTTGTGGTGTTATCTGTAACAATAAATACATTTTTTTTCAAACACACACTCATGTAGACTTAATACAATAAAAAAATGCATGTAAAAGCCCACGCAAAAAAAGTTATGGGGCTTCGAAGGGTACATTTCAGGTAATTTAGAAAAACCTAATAAAAAAATCATACCTCCATAACCGTAATACTAAGGACCCAGGTTCCAAGACTGAAAAGGTAGCAAATGACCCTATCAACGCCCCAAAAAATTTGACGGTCTATGTGCCGAACACCCTGTATATCGTTAGAAATTTCGAATATGGGAAGATGAGTTTCAGCAATGACTTTAGCAGACATCATTATATCATGACATAATATTGTCATCTATGACATTGTTGCAACACAATTATTGGTATTCATAAACCTTTGCTATGAGAATTAGATACTCAGCATTTTTCGTTATGAGAAGATATGATTTGATGTATTCTGGCTCCTCAGATAAACTTTGATTTGTGATACCGATATTACATACAACTCTGCCGGTGTAAGGTTCTTTTATCTGCCACCGAAAAGATTTTCTGTGGACATAGCGGTTAGCGGTAATGGAAAAAATGTTTGTAGATCATAATTCATCAGCTCACAGCGTACAATTGCATTGTAAACAAAGTAATAAGATGCCGATAGTTTGCTTGGAGATCTACCTTCGCCGTTATTTACATGCGTTAGGAGTTTTGTAATATTGAAACTTTGATGTTAATTTGATGTTGAAATATTTAACCGCAATATAAACATTGTCTTTAGTTTTCATTGAATACACCAAATACAGGGTCAATCTCTGAGACTTTGCTCCTAATGAAAATATTTATTTCAGAAAGTTTCCTAGTATGCTGGTAATACATTATAAATTGTTTATCATCACCGAATAGACACATTAGTTGTGTCGAATTGTTTAAAGATTAGATACAAATATTCTCTAAAACAGATGGTCCCAAGCCGAAACCGTGAAAACTAAACATTTCAGTGATCAATTATCAAAACGGTTTCCAGCATGAATATTCATATATTTCAAAATCACTAAAACATCTGGTTCTACCAATATGTATGGAATCATAAAATGTAAGGTAGTTCATGATGTCCAAGAACAACAAATGTTTTCTCAATCCCCAAAATTATGTACCACTCCTCTAGCTCGATTTCATTTAAGTCTTTATTATATTCAATGAATTTCCCGTTGCATTCAGAATTGTTTTAATCATTGAGTATTTCCACTGTGAGGAGGAACAACTCCTGAAGCCATCAATTCAGTATTCTCAGAAACAATTCATTTAATGCAACATTATTCATTATTTTATTCAAAATATGATAAATTCCTATTTGAATGATTGAGGTGATTGAATATGGTAAAATTAGCAATAACACTTCAATTTAAATAGCTCGGCCATCTTGAAATAGCAATTTTGAATCGGGTAATCACGCAAATTACATACAAATTTATTACTTCTAGCAATTGCTCATGGACAAAACGCTGCTTTTTCAATCAAGTTGGGAAGTAAGAACACTACCGACCATTTTGAAGTTGCTTGTAAATTCAACTTTGGCCAAATCATATCTTCATAGACTCTCGACAAACGGGACTACCTTTTTGGTGGTAGCGACTTTTTTACCACCTAATTGAATCTACGCAAAACTATGTAGAATTTAGCATTTTGGGACAGAGTTGAACACAAGTACGACCTGTTCCTTGCAATCGGATGTTTACAGTGTGAAATTCCTACATTGTTCATTTGTAAGAAAGGTCGGAATAACCTCTTAAGTGTTTTAATTGGTAAGCGCCGTAACCGATGTGCCAATTCGATGTGCGTTGTTAAGGTGAAGTGATTTATTTGGTCACTAAATGGGATACTCGTGCAGGAAATGCGTTTTGAAGAAATAAAACTTTCCAAGGCTTGACAGTTCGAAAAAAGATTCGAATGAAAGTTGTAGGCACTTGTAACTTGTAATGAGAAGAGACAGATTGTTTAGTAGACGATCTGAGGTCAATCTGAGTCAACCAATAGACAGTTTAGGAGTGTAAACGAATAAGTAATGGAATTAGGAAAGACGGAATCGGGACACTCTGGAGATCAGAGAAGATGAGTAGAGATCAAGACAGAGTAACGGTTAGAGGATAAAGAATTAGTTACCAAAGGGAGAATTAAGACGGTTGTTTCGGAACTTAGACGAAAACTGAGAATCAGCTTTTTCCTTTGTTAAACTTCATTTATTTCTTTATGTAAACGAACTGAGAATTGAAAATCCTTGTTCGCTTCGATGTAAAAGAATATTAGTAAGCGTAAATCCATTATAACCCTAGACAACTGATAAAACAAAGCATACAACTATAATAATAAAGCCTTCATCAAAAACAACGAGAACGGGCAGTTATCTCATTTTCCACCTTCACTCCCTTTTTCGACTCAATTTTCCAGGAGCTGCCTTCTCTTCAAAACCAGAGCTGGTATTAAAGGGCGCAGACCGTCCGCTTATTCTGCGGCAGTTAAACAAATCTTGTCGGACGCGGTTTTTCTCGGCATTTAAGCGCAGCTAGAGCTGGCATCAGAAAGGAACATTACGGTGATTTGCAACTGAGCTATCAGCAACTGTTCCATACGGGCGGGGACAGTAAATACTTCAACAATCAGCCATTGTGAACTTGGGGGACACAAATCTTTCCGAAAGACACGTACGACGTACCGTATCGCTCTCGGCGTTCTGTTCTTAACCAAATTCCTTTTCTGCGTCCTATGGATTTGTTTTAGATGTTTGTGGGTTCAGATTCGGTGGGCAGAGAGCAGTGCCGTCGTTGAAGGTTGGTCAGATAAGATACGATTGGAGTTTTCTGTTAGTTCACATTACTCGAGACAAAGTTTTCGATCACCAGGCGACAGTGCCCTATTACCGCCTAGGCCAACATAGACCATGGCCTAGGGGCGGCAAATTTTTCGGTGAATAAAAAAAAATTCTTTAACTCCTCTACGAAAATTGGAAAGAAGTTGTCGCAGCTTTGAGTGAAATTGATGAGCGGGACAGGTCTAAGACTGGGAGTGAAGCAAAAGGATTGAAAATCAAGCTAACATCTCTGGAAACCGCTATAATGTTCGCTGTATGGGGTCCAATTTTGGAAAGATTTGATAAAGTGAGCGAAGCAATACAGAAAGTTGATATTGGTATAGATGAAGTAGTTTTGTATTATGAGTCATTGGTTGATTATATCTTAGGATTAAGAGATCAATTTGATCGATTTGAGGAGAGAGCGAAGATCAATTCTGGATTTGAGAAATATCGAAGTGAAGAAAGAAGAACCACAACAAGAACTGTTCCTGCTGATGAAACTCGAATGGGACATACTGCTTTGAGTAGGAGGGAAAACTTCAGAGTAGGGGTTCATCTTGTTATAATTGACTATCTAACAAGAGAATTGAATGAACGTAAAAATTGCTACAAGGGTTTTGCTGCGAAGTTCTCCTTTTTATTAAAACTGCAATCGATTAGTTCTGAAGATTTAGGAGAAGCGGTTACTAATCTCATCTCTAGTTTTCCTCAGGATGAAAAACTCCACGATGAATGTTTGCACTTCAAATTTTACTTAGCACAGTTAGACCTCCAACCTCCAAAAACTCTACACGAGATGAGTACCTTCATTAGAAGTGATAAAAGCTTAGTGCAAGTGTTTCCCTACATCGATATTACAATTAGAATGTTCTTATGCACTTTTGCAACGAACTGTTCAGCAGATCTAGCATGTTTCAAGGGCGTTTGAATTCTCTGGTCGTTTAGTGGATTGAAGCTGAATTGTTGAAAAAATTAGACTTCGAAGCTGTGTTGCAACAATTTATGGAAAAGAAGGCAAGAATAAAACGATTATTAGTTTGATTATGAAAGCTGTAATTTTTTACTATGAAATATACACTCTGAAACATTAGATTTTTTTATTTCCAGATAGAAAATTGTCTTTATCAACTTCAGCGAAAATCACGTATTTAAAAGATTTGAATTTTTAAAATTCTCTTTACTCATAGGGGCGGCAAATTGTTTCTGGCCTAGGGGCGGAAGAGAGTTTAATCCGGCCCTGCCAGGCGAACTCGAAAACCAACAGTGTGCAGAATTCCTCGATCGAAGGTATTGATTTTAATGAATGACTGGCCAGTGTGAAATGAAATTTCATATACTGCATGACATGAATTTCATTTTCGTGAGTATCAAACTTGATTCAATTTTTTTTTCGATAATACTCAAAAACCGTTAAAGATCGATATGGGAAAATGGGGTACATTAATTAAAGTTATTTATGGAAACTCAAAAAAATACTAATACATTTCAAATAACAACGATGTTGCCTGATTTGCCTTCATCCCGCAACAACATAAATTTGAATGTATTTCAGAAATGTCTCAAGCCGACTAAAATCGAATACCTCAGACGCGTTCACAAATTTACTTATTAGGAATAAAACCTTAAAAAGATAACAAATATTTCAGTGTACAAAATTGTCCGAATACGTTACTGAAGTTGCCAGAAAAATAATTCGACGCCTATGTCTGCCAATTCAGTGTCGTCCTCTGTGCGGAAGTGCGGCCTTTGACTCCCCCGCTCGTTTACCGTCCATCTTCCAACTGTCGGGATCCCAGTATCCAGCACGGCGTTGATAAGAGACATTCCGTAGATAGGAACACCAAAAATTAAATTTATTCTTTCTTTTCAATGGGGACTGTGCTCAAAGTCCGTATTTATGGTCCGCCCCTGGCTAATCTTAATTTCTGGCCGATCGTAAAGATGCTAATGCAGATCAGGGATTTCTTTGAAATAACTAAGGATAATCTGAAATGGAACTTGAACTTTGAACCCCATGAGGAGATCTCAAAGTGTTCTTTTGTTTGAATAATTGACCTCTCGAAGAACTGCATTTGAGAAACTCATGAATTTGCGTGAGATTGTCAAGGATTTCGGCAAGATTAATGAGATGGCGTTCGGAATGAAACTTTAAATGGGCTTTATCGCATACTTTTTTGTAATAACTATTTCTTGCTCTTGAAATACTTCAAATTCTCCTTTCAATAAGTGAATATTCTGAAAAGTCAGTTGGTTACATTAGTCTTGGTAATGACTTCGAAATTTGGAAAGTTATGAACAATTGAGATGGTAAAATTTGTATTTAATTTTCTACTTATTATATTTTTCAAAAAAGATCCCTAAAAACGAGGAAATTTACATAGTAATAAGAGTAGATTAAATAAGCTATAAAAAATGTTATCATCTAAACACTTCAAAATACTGATTCCTGTGTAATTTTTCATGAAAGTTAATTTTCAATATAAATTGACCTTTGTCTACTGAAAACTTTTTCCGGACTCTGTAAATTAATAAATTTGAATAATTGCCATACAGCTTTTTAGCTCCGTAGAGCCTTTCTTGTATACCCATGAAATGATATAGTGTCATAAAAGTATAAATGAACTCAATACTTTGTACATTATAATTTTTTCACTTCAACAACAAAAAAATAAAATTTGTTTTGAAATAAATTATTTTCATTTGTCATTTGCATGCCGTGTTGAAGTCAACTGAATTCTCTGTACAGTTGTTCATGAATTTTTTGAACAAATGGATTAATTTCAGAGTTTTTAATTCATTTTGGCAACTTCTTGCAGAAATTTGTTATTTATGATCAGATAACAATTTTTTTCAATGATTACTCTTGAATGGTTTTTGTTCATTTTATTATTATTCAAATAATTTCTAAAAACAATTTTCATTTTACTACAAATCAAGGAACAAAAATAGTTAACAAACAAAAAAATTTGTTGTTGTTTATTTTATCAAAAATTCATTAAACACAAATTGTCAATTTTTCTTTAAATTTTAGGCTGAGTCTTGAGAATAAAAAAGTTTCTGTGCATTAAAAAACCGAAAAAGATGCATTTCCTTTATAATAAATAGAAAATAAAAAAAGAGTTTTTGTCAGTATTTTGATGCAGAGGAACATTTTTGTAATTTCTGGAACTATAAGAATACCAATAAATAGAAGTTAATAAAAAAGTAAAGTATAAAAGTTTATAATTGGAATAAATATTATTTAGGGATGTTTTTTTCTTTATTAATCGATAACAGTTCTTTAATAATTTGGGAAATATTTTTTTAATGTTTACGAACAAGATGGGATAAAATGTTATCACCTATATGAATAGATTGATGCGGATGGTCCTAGTTAACACAGGTATTTCGGTTTAATGGCCTTACCAAGAAGCCAATAAATTTCTTTCTTATGTTTATTGGCTTCTGAGTTCCACCACCAATTCTTATTTCTGCTTCTATATTTTTCTACTTTCATGATAAAATTTTAATTGATAATTATCCTACGCTATCAGAAAAAGAGCAAATGACAAATGAAAAAAAATTTTTTTACAATACAACGATGAATTTTCTGTTTTTTTTTAAATAAGTAAACGATTATAAGTAATGTATTAACTTTACTCAGAATTAAATCACCCTATATTATTTTGTGAGTAAACAAGAGAGACTCCACGAGGCGAAAAAAGTTCAAGGAAATTATTCAAATATTTTTTTATTTACAAAGATTAAAGTCCCGAAAAAAATTGTGGATCGACAAAGGTCTAGTTCATTAGAATATAAATTTTAATGAGAAATTTCAACGAAAATCCGTTACCTAATTATTCAGAAGCTAATAATTTTATTTTAAATTTATATATATCTTATATATGCCATGAAAAAAATTTATATTAACTTGTAACTCTATGCGCTCAACATCAATTTGGTACATGGACGACAATTCTCAACGTTGAATTAAAATTATCAATACATTTTCGGGAATCCAAACATTGTTTTAGTAGATTCCAGAATCCCTTATCAAAAATCTAAATAAATAATTCGTTTACTAATTATAAGTAAAAAATAAACACCATGATTAATTGTTTAAAACTTTTGGAAGCAAACTATATATTCAGGGTTGCATTCTTAAAAATTTTTCCAGGCATAAATATAGAATATACTTCAAAAAACTGTCAAAATGAAATACAAAATAATGATTCACTCAACCAAAAAATGATAAAAAGAGTAGGAAATACGAAGCATGATGAAGATGCCAGCACTTCATTCGACAAAAGAAGAATTTGCTCACAAGCCACTATGTAACATTGCACATCTCAATAAGTTTTCTCTGTTGTTACGTGTTCTCTGTTTGTTTTACAGAGTAACAGCCAGTGGCGTATCCAGAGATTGAGTTTGGGGGGGTAGTTTTTGGGAGTTGACCTGAACTATCAATAATAAGATAATGAGCTTAAGCGAAAGCACACTAGGAGGGGGGGGGATTTATTGTAGCTCATCTATAATTTGACAGTTTTTATTCTACATTGAGAACATATAAAACAAACAATTGCGAGAACAGTGCATACAATAATCATAAAATTTGAAGAAATAAAATATAGGTATATAAAAGTCAAGAAATAAAATATATATAGGTAAAAAAAAATATATAAAAACTCAAGAAATAGTTCATTCGAAATTTAAAGGGAAAAATATCAGAAATATTAGTGACTGTTATATTAATTAAAACATACCCGCTCCTTTTAGCATCAAACATGATTCAAAAATTACAAAACGAAATCAATCCGCCTCTTTTTATTATTAGCAAATCTACTCATAATATTGTCCACCTTTATTGAAATATCTCTATGTATAAATAGCAATGATAGCCCAACTTATCTATCCTGATCCATTGTTGAACGAAGCCAGGTTTTAAGACGCTGCAGTGAGGAGAAACTCCTCTCAGCGGAGGCTATAAACGGGCAGAGTGACCAAAACTTTGAGACATTTTTTTATAAGTGGAAAGATACTTTCATCGCAGGACGAATATAACGCCATACCATCTGTTATGTGTTCTGTCATGATTTTCCAAATACTGAATTCTGCTTTCAAATTCAAAAGCATCAAGTCTTTATTTTTGACATTCTCAAGGTTATTTATATACTCCGCGACTATTCCAAGTGAAAGATTGATTTCTGTGTCCGTTTTCGTATTGAAAATTGAAGAAAAAAATATATTAAACTCCTAAGCTTTCAGAGATTCTTCGTTAAATCGATATTATAGATCTTCTAAGATATAATCTAACATAGGAATATAAACATTGATTCTGAAAAAACATTCATCATTTTCAGTAGGTATATTTGAGCGATGTGTTTGATTTAGTAATTTCTATATTTAATTTTTTATGAATATCGGCTATCAAAGCGAATACATTACTAAAATGAGTTTCGGAGTTTTGACGTATTTCTTTTAAAACTTTGATAAAATTAATTATTAGCATATTTGCATACTGTTTATCAACTGACTTGGCTTGCAATATCTTACTCAAATTGACGGTTAACGCTAAGATATCAGACAGAGAGCATTATTGCATTTTTTCAACATTCTGCTTTTGAGGACGAGTTTCGATCTTTCCAATTAGAAATAATGTCAAGAAGTTTTATAATGGTTTCAATCGAAGCACTGATTCGTGACGTTCAACCCATCTTGTCTCACAAAGACATTTTCATTCGAGGATTTAGTGTTGGAAACTCTTTTCTGGGGGTAATTACCCCCAGTACCCCCCCTGAATACGCCCATGGTAACAGCATAGGTGTTCTGTGCGGTCACGACAATTTGAGGCAATCCTGTTATGGTTGTATCATAAGATATTGTGAACATCAAGAACGGGCCACGTACCAAATAAAGAAGTTCCCAGCAGAATGGGCAAGAAAAAAGAGGTGGTTGATACTGTAAGGGTAGAAGCATCAGGACAGAACCTCCAGAAGATTAACGCACCAGTTTAAGTTATCAAACAAGAGATGTACAAAATATTGTTCATCACCATCAAAAATAAATATTCAATAAATTCGCATGCCCCTTCCATTATCGTTGGCATGGTCATCAGGACAGCCAACACAACAGGAGAATTCTGCGGATCGTATGCAAAGGAAACCAACACAAAGCGTCGTCTCATGCGCCGTTTGGGCGACCGTTGAGGGGTGTTTTCTAAATGTTTGTCGTTAATTCATCATAATGATTCATATGCGTTCGAGCTTGGGACTCGTTTTTACACCCCGAATGTTAAGGGTGTAAATTATAAGTTCAAGACAGATAGTCAATAATATTTGCGCACTCGGAAATTTTCCTTCGGTTTCGACAATGGCTGACGAGTAAGTCTTTCTGCAGATGGAGCTCAGATGTTGCTTTCAGGAAAGATTCTTGTGATTATTCGAAACGGAAGTTATTCAATGTATAAGTGATCTTGTTAACATTTTTATTCACGATATGTTTGAAGGGAAATGCTCACTTTGAGCAATTGATTCATCTGCATTAATTGAATCAAAAGCAGATAGCACATATTTCCATATAAACACTGAAGTGTCATTTTGAATATCCTGCGGTTGACACCTTAGACTATATAAGAATAAAATTTCAGATGGTGACCAAATGCTGATGAGTTAGGTCTTTTCAGGTGTTCTTTTATTCTGACTTCCAATTTTCTCCTCGTCTGTCCGACATATTAGACGTCACCACAATAGTTCCTAGCATCCTAGCCTGTAGATGCCACTGCATTGTAATTTTTCTATCCGATCCTTAGAGTTGCATAAGATGTTACCTAAGGTGAAAGGATTAGAACAAGAGATCTTCACTCCCTCACAGGAAGTCTCAAGGGTGCGTGAAATGGTGTTGGAGAAGAATCCCAAATAGGGAAGGAAGAAGTATCTCAAGTTTGAGTCAGGAGGTCTAGAATGATATGCTAAATCCTGTCTTGTTCTACGCAATATGTTGGTTTTTGACACAAAAATAAAACACACTGAAGTACCACCCGTTGATTTTAATTATCTTCTCCTGGTGTGTACAGCCAACTCCATACTATATAAGAATAGACCCTTTATTTAGATTGAAAAGTGTCGCATCTGAAGTTTAGAGCTGGTCGATAGTAAGATATTGAGCTGGTCTACTCAGGTCATGAAAAATTTTCATTTTGCCAAACTGAGCAAATAGTAGGTTTCTCTATTCCCTGTAATTACGAATGAAAACTTTTTCTCCAATTTGCATTCAAAACATTGTATAAAATTGTATATTTTGAATTGAAACTGTCTTATCGGATATATAAGCAAGAAGTAAGAGAATAACTTTAGTTGATTCTGCTTCATTATGTCAGAGACCACAGATGGAAAGAAGTTCAGGTGAAAGTCAAGACAACGCTGCTTCATTCTCTGCTTGACAATTTGAAGGTCACATGTTCTGAAAAACACACCTTGCCACCTCTGTATCCAAAATAAATACGCAAATTGAAGAAAATTTGGGAGAGTCAGTTTTAGGTTTTTCATATTTTTTGTTGTTCATTACTTTTCATCGCACTAAAAATGGTTCGTAAGTGTGAAAGTTGTAGTAAAGACAGGAATTTCAATCCAAATTTATCGTTCCATAGGTAAGTGTTTTGTTAAAACCGAAATATTTAGTAATTTTCATGTTCAGTAGCACAGAAAGTTTTAATAGGGAATTTTTCAATGAGATTATTATAAGATAAAATGGGGTTTACTTGAATTAAGGTTCGCAGATGACGATGAAAAAAGAAGAATTTTGGGTTCGCTGTTGGGATGGTCAAGTATTTACCCAAAGAAAGCAATTTTCATTTGTTCAGATCATTTTGACCCTGAAGATATTGTGACCCGAGTAAATGGAAAAAGATTTTATGCGGTGTTGCCGGGTGAGGTTTCACAAGAGACTTTCAATGAGGTTAAGACTTTCAATGAGGGAGCCAAAACAAATCGACATTTTACAAAGGAATGGTTTGTCTATCTTATAAAGTCTAAGGTTGACACCCATTACGAAATTATTGAAAATGCTGTAATGAAGCTTGATTTTTTGTTGTATAGGAAAATCATTCTCCATTTTAAGTATTCCGATTATTTTATATATTTTCCGTTCCCTGTATACGCCTTAAGATTCGAAGTCGTTGTTTCAGAGTTTTTCGTTGAGGAAAAAAAGGCCTGAAAACATAAATTTCTCTTCGCTAGAATCCGATAAATCTGTTTTTACGCGATAAACCGAAATCGAAGATGATTTTAGGCGACAAATGCCACATCTGTGTGTGTCCGTTTCATCTCCCCCGGGAGAGTATAAAAGGCCGTGTTACCCCGGTATTAATTCATTCAGATTAGGAAGATTCAGATTAGCAGATTTAGATTATAATTCAGATTAGCAGATTCAGATTAGGATTATTAAAGAGCATGGTAGATTATTAATGATAGTTCCGTATTCAAAAATTGTTAAGAATTATTAAGATTAAGATTGTAGATAGATAATTTTATTCTGTTTTCAGTATTCACAGTAGTTTATTTTATTTTTATTATTCAATATTAGCGATTTTAGTTCCTTTCATCAGTGCACAAAGTGTGGTTTTGCCGGACGTCAGTGTCCTGAGCGACGAAAGAAAAGAAAAAGTGAGTAAACGATAACCCCATTACCGAAACCCCTTTATTTCAATTTCATCAAAATCGCCTATTTTTCCGAGTTCGATTTCATTCCTTTTGAAGGAAGTCTGTAGACTTCCTGTCCACGTGGGCAGTTAGCAACCCTCCGTCTGTAGATAATAATTATTCTTAGCTCTTCTCGAGAGCCAGTAAAATTTTTATTCAGATTACCGTCAATCACAATTTGTTGCTTCCTATTTGTGAGAAAGTAGCGTTCGCAGCCAGATTGATTTTGATTTAGAATTGATTCATTTTTATGCATTTCACTTGTAATTGTTAATGTCCTTGGAAAGTGTTATTTTCACAAGTATAACTGAATTCTTGCGTTCTGTTTAAATTGTTACAGTAGATTACCGAATTGATTTATTTTCACCTTCATACTGTCAGTTTAAATCTGTTATTTTGCTGAAAGATAGTTGATTCCTTACGTTATTTGTATCCAACATACCGAGGTGATTTTCTGTACCTATTTACCGAATTAATTTATTTTCACTTTTCATACTGTCAGTTTAAATCTGTTATTTTGCTGAAATATTGATGATTCCTTAAGTTATTTGTATTCAACATACCGAGGTGATTTTCTGTACCAATATACCGAATTAATTTATTTTCACATTGCATACTGTTAGTTTAAATCTATTATTTTGTTGAAATATAGCTGATTACTTACGTTATTTTTATTCAACATACCGAGGGAATTTTCTGTACATATATTCCGAATAAATTATATCAGATTTTGCCTATTTGATTGCTCAAATTATCGCTAATAACTTAGATAAAACCGAACTCTGTCTTCGACTAGAAGCTACCTTGGTAGGTTTGCTATTCTCCCTGATAAGCAAAGAATAGCTGGCACCCGAAAAATATATATAATAGATAAGAAAAGGGGGTTACAATGTATAAAATAATCTGGTGGTGTTGGATTATTGCTTTGTTCTTATTTGTTTTCGATTTCAAATAATTAGGTAGTGGTTCAAACATCCAAGCCCAGAAACGAGTATTTTGAGATTTTCATCTCCAATGAATAAGAAGAGAGCCTTTATTGCATTTGTTAAGGTAACAGAGAACGCAAACCACACTATGAATGAAGCATTTCACCTCTCCAATAAATGTGTCATCCTTATCAGTTGCTTGAAGGAGAACGGATGTGTACATTCAAATAAGATTTTCCCACCGGAAGAATCCATGGGACAATTATAACAACCAAGGGTTGAAATATATATTCGTTAGAGCAATTTTCATCTCGAGCATTGTCTTAAGTAATATTATCGAATGAATGAAAACTATTTCGACTTCTATTTCTGTGAGAATTTTGCGAACTTCTTTTACCTATCATTTCAGATTGAACACACTTACTCTATCGTTTAAGGTCTTCTATTCAATATTTCACCAACTTTCCATCAAAATTTACCATAAAATTTTAAATTTAAAAGTTACTAAACATATCGCATTTTCTTCATGAATGAACATTCCTAAAGAATTTTTTATTTTACTTTTATCTTCCTAAAATGCACAATAATAATCAAGAAAGTTTATTTTATCAAGTCACTAACTCGTGAAACTGACAGTAAACTTGCAAAATTTTTTAAGTTACTGGTATTATTTACATTAGAAAATTCTGTTTTATCGTCATATATGTTGAAAATCATGGTACAATTATTATTTCTAGTTACATAGATTTTTGATGATGAAAGAGTTGAGAATCTTAGTGATAAACCATCTGTTAACTCAGAAACTGCTGAACTCGAGGACTGTAGAACATTTGTACTCTCCTTACTGCCAAATAATTTGCTAGACATTTCGATTTTTTTGTTGACCGAATCATCGACATAACTCATCGCAATTTCGGTGCTCTTCCACCCTCCTGCACGCTTCCTGCACAACCATAGTGGCTCCAGTTCTGCAAAAAGAGTGACCAGTGTATAACTCTCGGTCTTTTAAACCTAAATATTTCGCTATATGCTTTGGGACACCACCAATAGTGCGCTGTCCAGCATTAAGGGTAATGCACTTTCCATGTCGGTATGTCTAAAAAAATCTTATGCTTTCTATTCCAGGAGGCCGAAGATTCACATATTTGTTGAATAACATGCAGGGCTTGAAGCTGCAGCCATAATCGGTTAAGGTGAATCTTCTTGTTGTTAAATTTTTTGTTTGCCGCAATGTAACAATAACGTATTTCCCATATCTTCTACATCATTCATGTTTGAGGAGAGAATTTCGTCGCATCGACAACCATCCAAAAATCCGAAATATTATTACAATTTCCGCCAGCAACCACTGGTCATCAGGAGCATGTGAAAGAAATTGTTCAGCCTCCTCTTTACTTGATATCTTGGCGTTTTTTGGCGTATAACGCTCATTTTTCCGTTTCAGAAACGCTATTACCTTTTGAAATCTGCAAATGACAACTAAACATCATATTTTTCAATAAATTTTTTAAGGAAAACAAACCTGCGAACAGGGGCATTTTCTTTAATTTCCAAGCAGCTTTTCAGCATAGACCATTTTAGTTGATGACGAGATATTGTTGATGATGGAGCTCGTGTTGAATGATTGTTTGGGCTATTATCATCATCTATTGGCTAAATTTCTGCTGAAAATTATATCACCATTAAAAAGTAATTCATCATCGATGATAAGAAACACGAAGGAAAACATCACATCCACAATAGATGATGGTAATAGCCCAAACAATCATTCAACATAGACCATTTTGCCCATAAAGTATTAATTAGGGCTGAATCTAGCTGATAGTTGTTTCAAGTAGACCAACAAAACATCTTCAGTTACCCCAATCACACTATTTCTGTTTGCCACACTTTGAAGTCGGCGTAATCTCGCTCGTACCTTGAAGCTGATTTTGCAGGTAATAAACTTGAAGCTACACTGCTGGCTGCTTCAATAATTTTTTTTGTTACAATCATTTTCGCTTTCGCCAAAACAAATGTAAAGAAAAATAAACAGACATGTTCATGGCAACGCTTCCATAGCTTACGATATTTGGGACCAATTATTGCGATATTTTTGGAATTCATCTAACCTTTTTCCAAATAAGAAACAAATAAAATATAAAACGATACACGCAAGGTTTTACTGGCTCATTATCCTCCATTCGCCAGTAAAAACCCTCTTACCTTGTTTGTAATGTTATATACTATTTCGATATCGCCAGTTTTCCAATTTTCGCTTATAATTTAAAACAAGAAAAAGTAGCTTAAAATGAATGATACTCTTGTTAATTTCTCAGAAAAACAGAACGAGAATGGGGTATCAGATTTTGTTTATCTGCTCTGGTTTGAAAGTAATAGGACTACATCGAAATATGTCGACCTTGTACATTTTACTCGATCCGTTGATGGTACACTATAGATATAAATTAAAATGAGTTAACTCATTCATAATAATTTATACAAGTAACGAGCAAGAACATCTTTCTTTCGAATTAGTCGACAGCAGTAGCCATTCGATTATTTCACTGCGCTCATGACAATACCTTTTATCACAACTGTCAGCGTAGAGGTTCGGTACCTCATACCAGAGTGACACAGTTATGGAGACAGAGACTTGTAAATGTAGATCCAAAGCTCTGAGAACCGAAAGCACATGCCTTAAGTAGCGAACAGATGAAGTAAGGCAGTAGCGACCAACAAGCAGAGAGGCAGGGAGCAATACGATTTCTGGTCGACATAACTGATGACATGTATTGTATTCAAATTATAGTTCGTGACTAGTTGTGAACTGTTTGTGTAGATATGGATTTGTTTATCGCTGTACGGCGACATAAATGACTTCACGCTGACAGATCTATGGCTGGCTTGGAAGGGAACCGGAGCTGAACTCTATGCGCCCGCTCTTATCTTATGTTAAATCGTTGGATTAACATTGTTAAATAATCCTAAAAGGGTAACCTATTAAGGTCTTCACTGTGTATTTGCACCTGATTCGTCGACAATGAAGTTCGTTCGAGATCAATTCATTATTATCATCATGGCTCGTCTGGAAAGCTCTACAAGATGTCTAGTGTATATACAAATATCCTTGAAAATGTTTCGGTTTTATTGAAAAGCAATATACAGTGATAAGCAAATGGGTGGTGCCAAGTAAAATCTCTGAAATTATCAAACACATCGAAATGAAATTTGGAAGATGGATACTGCAGTAAATTGCCTATTTGTTTTTATATCTTTTAATAATTTTGAACTTTCGGTTTCACCGGAAGTAATGTCAATTTTAGAATTTGCTATAGAATACCCTGTATATTATTATAGTTTTTGATGAAATATTTTATTACTTGTATAGAAATATCGGGTTTGGTATTTTTTATTTCAATACCTACCGAGATCTCATGAGAAAAGTACCTGAAAAAAGTAAAAATCTAATATCCATTAAAGAAATAACTGATCATAATTATTAAGTGGAACTAAGTGATTTTCAAAACACTGAAACTCAGCTAAACTAAACTTAATGTATCAGATGTTGAAACTGAGCACCGTTTGCTTTTAACAATAAGCAAGTCGGTTTGTAAATTCTTTATTAACATACGCTAATACTTCTAGTGGAAATCTCTGTATCTCGTGAGTTATTCCTGCAGCTAATTCTTGCAAATTATTTGGTCAATCAACATAAACCTTAGAGTTTAAATTTCCCCATGGAAAATGTCCAATGATTAAGGTCGGGACGTGTTGGCCATTCATAAGTACCCCTTTTTCAAATCCATCTGTGATAAAATGTCCTATCTAAATAATCTCGAAGAATGCGAGCGTGCTCCATCCTGCTGAACCAGATATTAAGTGGTAATTGTTCATTTACCTTCAATGCCGGAATCACTTGTGTCTCCAATAGCTGTGAATACCTATATCCGTTTAAAATTTCTTGTAAGAAGAAGGGTCCCATGATTCTGTTGCTATAAATGCCGGCCCAAACGTTCAATATGTGGAGATGTTGTGTATGAGCCTCTTGAACCCAATGAGGATTGGTTTGTGACCAGTATCGGCAGTTATGTCGATTAACTGTACCTACCGTTTAAACAAATTGTAGCTTCGTCTGAAAACACCATATATTATCACGGTTGCGAATATCCATCATCTAGGCAAAGTTTTCGTCACTACTGAACAGGATATTTGTGTATTTGGGAGAGTTAAAGTATTACGTAACGCAATTTTTGAAGATTTTTGACCCCACTCCCCTCCTGTAACGAACCGTAACATTTTTCTGTACCCCCTCCCTCTCTAAACGTCACGTAACACTCAAGTGATCATTTTTACCCTAAGGCCGCAAAAATTAATGTTTATTCTTGGTATAGTTTCAACTGCCTTTTCGGTAATAATACTAAATAAAATAATAGATTTTTAATCCGCAACACCTGCCTATTTCGTTTATTTTAAAAAAATTTTTGGCTTTACACACAATTGTTTTTCTCCTTTATTCTCCTGAGTATATTAGCTTTTTTTACTCATGAACTCTGAATATAGAATAATAATATAATAATGATAATAATAATAAAATAATATTTTAATGTGCAATGCAATGAAATCAAACATTTTACTCGAAATAAAATTGTACTCTTAACAAAATTGAAAATTAATCTACTATTAACCAAGCATTTAAGTAGGTCTATAAAAGCAATTCGTTTGAAATTACTGCTCATCTGTCCACGGGTTTACTAGCCGCTCAGATTCTTTCATCACTGATACCTGGAGTGCAGACTAAGACGGTTCTGGAATTGTTAATCCATTTGCATCAACTTCGTCTTCGTCGAGCCAGTCAGCATCCTCAGATGATGTTTCATAACGACACATGCAGTAAAAACATAATATACAACATATAGGTTATTCCATGTCAAATCACAGAATTCTAAAAATCGTATTTTCTTTTAGTTTTATTTAATAAATAATAAATTAGTTAATTAATATATATAAAATTTAAAGTAAATCGTTTATATGATACGTACAAAAACATAAAAAATTCAACTCGATGACATGGAATAATCCATATGCAAGCAAATGCACCTGTTTTTGATGAAGAGCACTCGAAGTCGAGGGAACATTAGGCCTTAGTGTTGCTTGCGTGCTTGACGTTTTCACAGGTAGCTAGAAATATATAATGCAATACTTATGACCAGTTCTTTTATGAAAAATCAAGGTTTGAATTACATATTATAATACTTATATCATTATTAATTACATTTTAGCAGTAAACCTACCTGTGTAAAATATCTAAGCATTGTTGCTTTCTTCGTCGTGGCCTTCACGTTCAACTCTCGTATAACATCATTTATATGTTATATAAAGTTTTCCTTATTTTTCAGTTTTTCCTCAGCCTTCATATGAACGAAAATATTTGCCAATTTGCGAAAACAAATTAAAAATGAGGACCAGACTAATACAATCAAGGGATTCCCCGTAAATCGTAAACGAAAATGGTTGCCAATTTGGGAGTTTCAATTCCCTAATTTTTTATTCAAAGGAAGAAACAATGTTACGTAATACGTATTAGAAAGACCCCTTCTCACCCCTGTAACGTATCGTAACGTTATACGAGACCCCCCTTACCCGCAAATTGCGTTACGTAGTACTTGAACGCTCCCTTAGGATGAATGTTAAAAAGGTCACAAACTTCTTGATGCGTCCTTTTCCTCTCCCCATACCCAATCATCATTAATATTTCTATTTTGCTCTTTCACTTAATGCAGCCATTTTACGATCAAATTATAACAATACTTCTACGTTTAAATTCAAACACTAATAAGTTATTTTGACAACTACAATGAATTTTGTTGACTACTAGATACCATTAAATTTTTCCTTTCTTAAGTTACTTTTCTGTTAATATCTCGGTAGGTAATATCGAATCCAATATCTTAGCACTAGTTAAAATGTTTCATCAGAAACTAAAATAATATACAGGGTGTTCCATTGCAAATTTCAAAATTAATATAACTTCGGTAAAATCGAAAGTTTAAAATTGTTAAAAAATATGAAAATAAACAGACAATCTACTGCAGTAACCATTTTCCAAATTTCATTCATGCTATCTATAATAATTCCAGAGATATTTACTTGGTTCCACACGTTTGCCCATCACTGTATACACAACGAGCTTGTAATCAAATCTATAAATATTAAATTTCTTCGAAAGACGTTGCAACACTCAACAATTAAGAATGATATATTTAGGCCTTTTCATTATGCAAAAGTGGTTATGGCAACCGGGAATAGTAGTTCCGTTCAAGGTCTTTTACACATCGCCAAATTGGTACTCATTATTTATGTTAGTCATTATAATAATAATAATCATAATATAATAATAATATTTCTTTATTCATCCAAATCAAACAAGAACAATCACACTATAGATATCTTACAACTGCATATCGCCTACAGATAAGTAAAGATAGTTTGTATCGAGAAAAAAATCATTATAACAACGTGTTGAATCTTCGCTTTACCTAAATTTTTCTTACTTGTTGCATTGTTTAGCATGGCAGAGTTTGGAAAAGAAATTCCTCAATAGTGCTGAAAGGAAATTCATATATAATATGAGTTTACAGAAAGTATGATACTGAACAAGTCCTTCTGTTACACTATATGCCCCCCTCCATCAGCGAATTGACCAATTTTCATGAATCGGTGAAATGTTCTTATTCAACAAATGAGATTATTAAACGAAACAAAATGAACCTGCGCTATAAGATCGAGATAAGCACAATGGATGAATAAGGATTCATTGAGTATGATTAGAGGAATTTAAGAATCATAAGTATTGCAGTCAAGTTTCAGGATTCCTCTATAAGATACCCAAATACAATTTTTTTTTCAACAAAAAACGAAGGACGTGCAGGATTTATTCTGTCAAATCCTCAGTTGTTGCCCCAACCGTTGTCAAAACATCATCCTGACTTAATCAGCTCAGAGTGAGGCGACGTCTTAATGTGGAAAAAACAAAAATTCAGGTGTATGAAGTGTAAACACGGTAACGAGGCCCGACGTTGTCATCCGTTATCAACGTAATTTCACTTCTGTTATCTCACATACACTATTAAAGTGACACCCCGTAGGAAACCGTTCTGATCGTAATTAATAAGAACAGATCTTGTGCCTTCATGGGTTCACATTAGATCAGACCTGATGAGCCTAATAGTTCCTGGCAGTTTCGCCTTGTTTATAGAGTCGATTCTAGGAGGTTTCTTCTCGACCGAAACTTATCATCTCTTTCGATGCAGATTATTTTTACTCTTTTACCTTTTCTTCTGCTCAATTAATCAAATTAATCTTCTTTAACTCCTTATCATACATTGTCATTATTAAAAATGTAAGCAATAAAATATACAATCTAGTACGGCCCTGATATACTAAACAAGCTAATTATGTTTTAAGGGCAGTATTTTGAGAGATCCTTACTACTCTTTATCGTATTAAATTATATTAGATAGTTAAAAAGTTATTCAAGAAAAATTGATTACCAGTGGCGTCCTTTAGGAGGCCGTACGTACGTAGGGAGGGCCGCTAGGAAAAAAGTTTATGGGAACTTGTCATCTTATTTTTAATGTACCTTCTGAATCCGAGATATCCCTTACGTTTACCCGGACAGCCTGTATATCAAGCAGAAAAATTTCTTTCGCAGTGAAATAAAGCATCAGATGGCAAATGAAGGTTTTATCAGTCTTATATTGGGTATGCACATATCAGAAATAAAAGTAAATGGCTGGCGTCTAACAGTAACCCAAGCATATATATTATTTGTTAAATAACTAATCCTCAGCACGTATACATTAACAATAAAAAAGTTTTATTTTTAGTGTTATTCAAAATGAAAAAACTACATCTGCGATGATAAAACAACTTAAATAAAACACTTTTTTTCTAGTTCGGTGAATGTTACATAAATGACATCATAATATGTTATTTCGCTCTATAACTGACTTTTTTATAACTGTTTTACGTACAATTGTTTCAATTTATGTTTCATAATAAGGGAGCGTTCAAGTATAACGTAACGCAATTTGGGGGGATGGGGTCTCGTATAACATTACGATGCGTTACAGGGGCGGGAGGGGGTCTTTCTAACACGTATTACGTAACATTGTTCCTTCCTTCGAATAAAAAATTAGCGAATTAAAACTCCCAAATTGGCAACCATTTTCGTTTACGATTTATGGGGAATCCCTCGACTGTATTAGTCTGGTCGTCATTTTTAATTTGTTGTCGCAAGTTGGCTGAAATTTTCGTTCATATTTCACGGGGAATCCATAGATTATATTGTACGTCATTTGATGTTGTTTTCGTTGTCAGTATTCGTTAGTGTTTATGCAGAAGCACGTTGCTGTAGTCGGTGTTTGAAGTGAGTTCATAGTGTTCATACTGTAATATCCTCAGAAGAGGGGGAATTGTATTATCAGCTGTTCTTGGCCTATAAAAGAACGCATGCTGACTTGCCAGTGCAACTGTGTCAAAAAAATTGCCAATGAAATTTGGAAAACGCCCAAAGAAAAACTAAAAAATAAGGAAAAGTTTATACAGCATATAAATGATGTTATACGAGAGTTGAAGGTGAAGGCCACGAAGAAGAAAAAGCAACAATGCTAAGTTATTTTACACAGGTAAGTTTACTGCTAAAATGTAACAATAATATAATTATTATAAGATAGCCGAGTTTTCTACAGAATTTTTCGTACGCCACTGGAATATTGGCCGGATTGCAATGCAAACAATTTTGATTCGCCGAGATAATTTGAGATTTTCTATTTTCACGTTGGAAATTGGATACGGTACGTTCTCTACGACGATGGCGCATGATAAATGAGTAGGTACTCAGCCTGAATATTAAAAATTCATAAAAAATTATTTGAATAACCTTGATTTTTCATAAAAGAACTGGTCATAAGTATTGTATTATATATTTCTAGTTACCTATGAAAACATGAAGCACCCAAGCAACACTAAGGCCTAATGTTCCCTCGACTTCGAGTGCTTTTCAACAAAAACAGGTGCATATGCTTGCATATGGGATATTCCATGTCAAATCATCGAATTCTAAAAATCGTATTTTATGATCGAGTTGAATTTTTTATGTTTTTTACGTGTCATATAGACGACTAACTCTTAGTTTTATATATATTAATTAACTAATTTATTATTTAATACAAAATAATACAGTTTTTAGAATTCTGTGATTTGACATGGAATAACCTATATGTTGTATATTATGTTTTTATTGCATGTGTCGTTATGAAACATCATCTGAGGGCGCTGACTGACTCGAAGAAGACGAAGTTGATGCAAGTGATTTAACAATTCCAAAACCGTATTCGTCTGTGCTCCAGGTGCCACTGATGAAAGAATCTGAGTGGCTAGCAAACCCGTGGACAGATGAGCAGTAATTTCAAACGAATTGTTTTTATAGACCTACTTTGATGCTTGGTTAATAGACGATTTTTTTTAAATTTTGTTAAGTGTACAATTTTATTTCGAGTAAAATGTTAAATTTTAGTTGGGTTGCAATTGTATCGCCAAATATTGAAATAAATAGGTTATTTTATTTTTAGAGTTTATGATTAAAAAAAGCTAATATACTTAGGGGAATAAAGGAGAAAAACAATTGTGTGTAAAGCCAAAAATTTATAAAAAATAAACAAAATACGCAAGTGTTGCGGATTAAAAATCTCTTGTTTAATTTAGTGTTATTGCAAAGGCAGTTAAAACTATATCAAGGAAAAAACTATAACATACATTTTTGCGACTTTAGGGTAACAATGATCCCTCGAGTATTACGTGACGTTTAGACAGGGAGTGGGGGATACAGAAAAACGTTACGGTGCGTTCGAGGGGGTCAAAAATCTTCAAAAATTGCGTTACGTAATACTGAACGCTCCCTAACTTGGTAGATGTTTAAACAACTGTCAACAAATGAATCAAATTGAAGGACAAAATATCTGCACAGGAGTGTGCCCTTTTAGCTTTATAGGTGTAGTATATTAAATATTGAAACGTTTATAGCTATATGGAGATTTTATAGAAATATTTGGCCTTTTTTGAAAAAATAAATTGTCAGTTTGAAGTAGGAAATTCCTGAATGTAGCAAAACACGCCTATCTGGAAGCAATGTTATACTAATGAGATCGTTACACCGACAAATATTGATTCAGTAGTCACAATCAAAACACCATTCTAATTGAACAGTACTTCGACTCTTTTGTGTACGCCGGTCGCAAATAAAACTTATCTATCTTCATTGATATCAGCCGCGGATCATGCGATATTTGAAGGAGGCCTAGTCTGCTGTCTACAAATATGCAACCCATTTAGATAATAGCAGTTGATTTAGGGCTTTTTCGGCTCGGATCACAAGATGTGGCCCATTCTGTCTAATTTATGGTTATATGTACCGTATCGAGATGGGGGTCTCTGTGAAGTCTCAGCCATTAAATTCAGCCTGATGAGTGCAGGACTGTGTTATCTACTAACGCGGAACACGGGATTCGAGGATAAATTTTCATGAATAACGGGAGGCTTTCGTGTATTATTGGGTTCCTGAGTCTTTTTCAGTCGAACACGAGAATTACTGTCAGATGAAATATTTCAACAGAACATTCCTTACATTCGTTGAAAAATATAGAAAAGCAATGATGTGATGTCTGCAATTTTTAAGCGCTTGTTCTTTAAGCGACAGGATTGTTCGAAGATTTGATGTAACGTAAATAGTCTTTCAACAAGAACTTAGTTTTTTTAAATAACATTAAAGAAAAATGTTGATGACAATGATTCAAATTTTTATTGTATTACAAAAAGAAAAATTCGGCAATTATGAATGAAAAATTATATCTGGCACGACTAATCAGCTGATAATGAAGATATTTATACATTACGGACTCATTGAAAAATTAGTAAATGGCTTGTTCAGTCTGAGGATAGCTTTTTCGAAAAATAAACTCTTCCTCACAGTTTTTCACTCTCTTTATTGAGATCATCTTTATTTTTCATTCTTCTTCACAAGATTTATTGATCCAAAATATTTTTTTGGGTGCATAGTGAAGGGTGATTCATTTAGAAGTACTTTTTTTTTTAAATACACTGATCAACAATTGCTAGGGATCACTTATGAACTTCTCTTCATTTGTATTTTTTTCAAGTTATCTCGTGAATATCTGTACATTATATGTTTTCTAAGGAAAAATTAAGATGTTTTGAGTTGATTTTATCAAATTTTTTCTCACTTCATCGGCTCTTGTTCACAAAATCGATTATTATCTGTAGGCTGTTACAGGTGGAGTGAAAAGCAATGTGGTATTTGTTATTAAATCTGTTTTTCTCTCTCGTTCAAACACATAAGGTGACAATAATTGAAGAATGCCGAGAAGACGTTTGGCTCCTGTGCAATTGGACCAAATCATACGGTGGATACAGGAAGGTTTGTCCCAGCGAGAAGTGTCCCGGCGATTGAATGTTTCGCAAAGTGTCGTGAGTCGGGCTTGGAATAGGTTCATCCAAAACGACTCAGTAGCTTATGTTCATGGGGGAGGTCGGCAGCGCAGTACAACAGCTGCCCAAGATCGTCTTTTGATCCTCAATGCTAGGAGAAATCCCACTAACTCGGCTCAATAGATCACTGAGAGTTGCAACAGGAGTTCTAATTTCGAACCAGACTGTAAGTTGACGACTACATGTTCGTGGTTTGAGAGCACGTAGGAGGGTACAACATCCCCGTTAGAATAAGGAACACCGGGTTCATCGACGGCAATGGGCTGAGGAGCACCGCAATTGGACAGTTGAAGATTGGAGCCGATGTTTATTTACGGATGAGTCTAGATTTCGTTTGGTCAACTCCTATGGACGTATTCTTGCTTGGAGGGAAAGAGGTCGAAGGTATGCAGAACAGTTTATGGTACCCACAACAGCTTTTGGCGGAGGTTCTATATGAGTATGGGGAGGCATTTGTTTGAACCAACGCACAGAGTTGGTTGTTCTGCAGAACACCATAATGACCAGCCAGAGATATCATGATACGATTATTGAACCCATAATTGTTCCGTTTGCGGCTGCCTTGGGCGAGAATTTCATTTCAATTGACGATAATGCCCGTCCACACCGTAGTCGTCTGGTTTATGAAGCGCTAGAAACTCATGCTATTGATAGGATGGACTGGCCAGCTCGCTCTCCAGACATGAATTGCATCGAACATGTCAACAATTGTCAACCTCAGAACAACCGATCAATAACCTGGAGGACCTTAAAATTTTTATGTCATTCAAACACAGAATTTTGAGTGTTCCTAATAAAGTTTTTTTTTCTCTCCAACTCTACATTTGTTCATTCTTTTCTCAAGTGAACCATATTATCAACTGAAAATACTCTGATATCTGACTAAATTTATTATTTTGGAGCGAATATTTCAGAAATAAATTAAGAAAAATTGTTGAGTAGTGTAGAAATTTTATTTTATATTCTTTATCAACAAATAAAAGAACCATTCTTTTCAATTATTTTCTTAATATAATTTCTTTCAAATGCTGATCTCGACTGCGGATAACAAGATCCATTCGATAGTTCCAACTTTCGATGACGCGTGAGAGTATTCGGGTGATATTTCTTCAATGACTCGAATGATATTGGCCTCCAATACTTCAATCGTAGCCAGCTTGTCCATGTAGCCTTTAGTTTTTTTTTTCGTTATAAAGCTGAACAATTTGTAGATGCTGTGCCGAGCTAAGTCGTTCCATTATGAAGTGTCAGACGCTACTGAACAAGAATGCCACTTCAGTTTACACGACGCATGCGCGGTCTGCAACTAAATCTCCACCACAAAGAGTACCTCTAAATCAATCACCCTTTATAATAACGTATTTCTGGATCTTCCGTACACATTATTCAAAAATAAATATGTGATAGGCATAAAAATAAAATTTATACTTACTTCAACAATGCCTCATGATGGAAATCCATTTGTATAGTAATACAATAACTTCTTTTGCAGTGAGGAACTATATATTTATGTTTTTCACTGGAACATATTTCTGAAATGTTTGAACGCTTAGCGGGAAATGAAACAGTTTAGTATTCATAACATATATTTATTTGAGCTTCCTTCGCAATCAAATACAACAAAATATTAAATAAAGTCTAAAATTTCTTCAAAACATAAAAGAGCTTCGCCATGAATATGAGCTAATGCGTATACATCTTTTGTATTCATCAGTATATTAATGATTGATAAATATATTCTTAAATTTTTCATGGAAGAAGAGATATTTGCAATACGTATACAAGATGTTTGTAATTTTATGAAAATCTCAACAGTTACACGCAACATACTGTAAAAAATATTGAACGTTAAAAAAATATGTTAGTTATTATATTTCACATCAATATCAGTCACTGCATTTTCTATTTTCAATGTTTTCTAACAGTATGAACGTATGTAACCATTTTCGATAAACAATATTATTCTACAATTTTCAAACCCAGTATCATAGTACAACAGCTAAATTTTGTATTTTTGATTCTAAACGAACATACCGATTCGTACAATGAGATTCACTGTGAAGTTCAGATTTCTTTCAACCATTCTTCCTAACCTAGTTTCTAGTACGTTTTCTCAATATTCACTACAGCACAACCTCGAAACAATATTGATCTGAAAAGCTCACTACCTAGCTTCAACAACAAAGAAATATACACAACAAATAAATAAAAGGGTATTTTCAACAGGGTGGGTTTGAGCAGAAATTCCATATGAAATAACGGGAAGAGCTCTTATAATTTACATAAAGTCATTGTTGATAAGTAGAGAGCTTTTCTTCTCCTTGGTTGGTGAAATATATCTCAAAAGGGGTAAATATCTTACAAGATCGAATTATACACAATTATGTACATTATGTGACTTTAAATTCGTATAACAATTATAATCACTTCTGAAGATTTGTATTTTGTAAACTGTACAACTTAAAACTCGTTCAAGGGTTATTACTAACTTGGTTGTCGATATGATAACATCACAATATTTCCGTTTTTAGCGGTGTCACCTAGACTATATTACAAAAGAGGAATGATTGGAATTTTTATACATATTTACTTGATAACTGCTTCGCTAACTCCGTATATTTTAAGAATTTCGAATGGGGACTCTCTTCGAAACCTGATGCCACAGGGGGACTTTTCGTACCACTTGAACTACCCGGTACATTTGGCATTTGTGTTCCTTTCAGAGGCACCCCACTGCTGGACGAACTTGGTTGATTACTTTTCAATGCCACTGGGTCTGGTATGATACCATCTTTCACAAAGTGCATTTTGGAAAGATGATGCCTATACGCGCCTTTCGAAATAAACGGAGTATCACAAAACGCGCACTTCATAATTGAGTCTGACGTCATCACTGCGTCGTTACACGCCCAACTGAAGGCTAATATTGCACCAGGGGTTGTTCCGGAAGATGGAACTGAAGTAGGGCTAGGATTAGGAACCGGTTGACTGGAGGAAGAATGAGGTCTAGCGTTGGTATGAGTTTCAGTCTTGTCACAGAGTTTCTGTAGCGCTGCTAATGGGTGTGATGATCCTTTTTTTCCAGTGGAAGGGGCAGAACTTTCATTCGCGGTACCTGAGAGATTGTCAAACATAGAACTCAAAGCACCAAGACTACCTCCTGGTTTTTTATCGCCATTCGTACTTCGTGGAGTACCAGATCTATCACTACTGGCAGGACTGCTCGTACTATTTCTGCATGGACTATTAGGTTGGTTCTCCGTAGATGCAGCTAATTGCTTAGGGCTCGAAGGAATTTTTTCTTCATCGTCGTTCCTTATTCCACCGCTACTGTGGTAACTTTGCCTCTCATCCTCATCATCAGTGCACTCCTTTTTAACAAACACGTCCGTGTTTTGTTCATCAATTCTAGGACATTCCTCACCGTCAATTTCTTTTTTCACTTTCACCTCAGTATCTGACTCATTTTTTTCGTTGTATGGTGATTTTTCTCTTTTATCAGGAGTCGATCTGGGAGTACTATTCATTGGGACTCCTGGAGGATCCATTTTTCTCTCAGGTGTAAGTGAATCAATACGGCTACTTCCTCTTTCTGATATGGAACTTGACTCACTGCCACTCCTTTCACGTCTTGCGAAATGGTTTTGTTGTTGCTGGTGATAGGACCTTAACAAATTCATCGTTTGAGCGTCCACCAAAGGCTTGGTGTAGTCTACACTTTCATCTATACCTAGTCGTTTCAATATACTCGAACCCATTGGTGCGTTAACATTTCCATGACCAGGGTATCCGGCATTTTGTCTCTGCCTGGAATCGAAACTTTTTTCGATCAGTTTCTCAATTGCATTGAGTACTGAAGGAGAGGATCCATTGTTGTTTTCACTTATCTGGGGTGTTTCTTTACCACTCAAATCTGAACTAGGTGATCTGTGTTGAGAAACAGGTGAAGGAGATTTATCCTCTGATTTGATTTTGTCTCTGGTTGGTGATTCCGGTGGTAATATGCTATTTGATATCAAAGCACTCTTCAGGAAATTTCTTTGATTAGTACCAATTGCTCCACCTCCAACACATTGTCGGATATGATCAACGAAAAGAGATGTTTCAATTTTCAATCCACATTTTTCGCAAGTTATCCTACCAGCACTCGTTGTTTCTCTCATTTTATCTAGGAGACTACTATCACCATTTTTGAAATCATGCTGGGCTCTCTCGAGTTCTAAGAGTTTTCTTACGGGCAATGATTTTTTCCTTTTTTCTCTGGTCTGTCTTCTCCTACCGCCACTCTCTGTAATGGACCTCATAATATGTTCTTTGTAATGTGAATTTTTAACCATATGATTACTTAGTTCTTTCAATGAACTGAAAGCCTGATCGCAGACTTTACATGTGAGGACTGCACTTACATGACTACTGGCCCCACTAGGTGGAGGATTTCCTCCAGGACCACCACCACCGCCTCCTTTGCTATCATCACTAGACCTCCAAGAAATTATTTGTTCTTGTGAGACAATATTCGTGTAATGCTGTGTTTGTTGCATATGGCTCGTCATTTCTGCCAACGATCTAAAACTTTGTCCGCACCACATGCACTTCAAAATTTGTCTTGTTTGTTCGGCGCCTTTTCCAAGCCATACATCTTGCCCTCTGACTAACTTTCTGGGCAAAGGCATGGTTTCCTTGATGAGCATATTGAGATCAGACGACATTGGTTTGCTAGAACCACCGGCGGGACTATTACTATTCGTACTAGGAGGTGTTATTTGAGGTTGTGGAATCAAATTTTGCGATTGCATTGGAGGAACTGGCACATTGACACCACAATGTTTGGCCTCTTTCATATGTGTTGTCATAGCGGCTAAACTAGGAAAACTCTGTTTGCACCACACACATTTCAAAACGTCTTTTGCTTGCTCAGCACCCTTATTTAGCCAATGTGACTGCCAGGCACTATGTCTGTTACTTGCTGAATTTGGAGCAGGCTGATTCGCCATTGTCCTGAATAAATCTTCACCTCCCAGTTTACTCAACTCACTCATTTTTTCTAAAGCTTTGGTAGCATCACTTGGCACAGGAGCTGAATGTTTCATTTTTCCATTCCAAAGTTCTGCAGGACCCGCTGGACTTTTGGGTGATAAATTAGAAGCTGCAGCAACGGCAGCAGCAAAATATGGTAGATGTGAAGCTCCCAAACCTGCTGGCCATTGTGGAATCGGACTTTTATATTCAGTTTTGGCTTTTCGGGATGGAGGCTGCGAGCTCAAATCATCGGACGACCTTTTTCTACCAGAACAAGACAGATCGAGTGGCCCATTTCCAGGTTCGGGTGCAGGACTCTCCGGTTTACTGAAATTCGCAGCGTCATTATCACTTTCAGCATCACTATGTTTAGATTTGCGACTGAAATCCAGAATTCCATCTTCTGGAGGTGATTGGAGGTTTCTGTCTGAAGGACTTATCGATGAGTTGAACGCACCAGGTGGTGATGAACTTGAGGTGACCAAGGGTGAAATGGAAGACCTATTGAAAGACGGGGGTAAAGGCGACGTCATCATCAACCTGTGTGATTGTTGGGCAACAGCTGCGGCAGCCGCTGCATTCAAGTAAGCTGCCATTGCCGCCGATTGTGGAGGTAGCAACGCTGCTGCGGCAGCAACTGGCAACGTTGGTGGGAGAGTAACTCCTAGTGGACTAAGAGCAGAGGGTGGCATTGCTGCTCTGTGAAGTAAATTCGCTCTTTCGGAAAGTATGGACTCTCTAGACGGGCTCCGGTTCAAACTTTCTGCTGATTCTTTGGAGTTGCATCTGTATGGAGTCATTTCTCTGAAAAGAAAAGAAATAATTAGGGTTTAACATTTTGCGAAAGTTATAAATACATATATATAAGACAAGAAGGGAAGATCTATCTGTTATCTTATGAATAGGCTTACCTCACGGAACCCTCATCATTGATTGATCGAGGACTAGCAGGACTGTGTAAATCTGGGTTTGGTGAATGAGCATCTTCTTCTGGAGGTGCTGGAGATACTGCTGATACCGGAGATATTGAACCGGATTCATCATCACCATCTAGTTTATCACCCTCTTCTGGAGAACCTTCTTCGCCACCTTCCCCTAGAAATAATAGATCGAGTTAGTGAATGAAAAAAAAAATATAATTTCGAACGAAGTCGAGAGGATGATCTTTCGTGAATAAACGAATACTTAATGCTTGGATTTTTTAAGAATCCCTGTTACAATGAACATGTTTACGATTTATCTGCCAATGGGGCATAAATCAAGCCAGCAAATTTCTCAATTTGTGATTTTTGAATGCCAGACCCATTTTTCACGGGACGCCGCTTCAGCGTAAGGCATATTCATTTACATTTTCAGCCAATAAATCTGTCACTGCGTCCCAGTCCGATTGCATTGATGTACTGCGTTAAAAGAAATGCAAACATGGGCATGGACTGACCCATCAATTATAACCCAACACCTGGCTTAACTTGAAAAACGTGATAGTTCAAGGAGAACCGCAGTTGTCATTTCTTGAATGATTTAACGTTGCCCCTGTCATAAATTAATCTTTATTAATGGCAGCATTTGATTAAAGTGATATTTTGCAGAACTGAGAACCGCAAATATCAGATTTCTTTTCCAGAAAGAAATTCCATATGGTTATTTAAGAAAACGTTACTAGGTTATTATATATTATCAGTATATAGATACATGTTATTGACGATTAAATTCATTTGTTTTTCGAAAGACAATACATAAGCGAATGGAAATTGGTTCGGCGTTCAAGTGTAGAAAAGGGGAAATATTCAATATAAATCAGAGAACTGCTACTAAGTTAGTGGCATATTTGAAATCAAGGTCAATGGATCGAGTGCGCCGAATGCTATCCATGGAAAGGAGATAACAGTTCGTTATGAAGAGCCAGATGCTCCATGCAACTGCAAGTTCAAGAAAGGAATTGATAGAAGTAAAGCGACTCCAGAAACAATACCCTCTGATCAAACTTTTCGCGAAGCTTACATTTTCCCCATTTCTGTATTCCCTTTATTATTTATTTTCAATTTATCGTTACATCGATCGCTTTGTGCTCGTTCTCTTAGACGGTTCACTAATGAAGTTGTTTCTTTGATTGACAATCACTCTGCGGATTGTATTCATAACTGAGCAGGACCGCCATTGTCTCAGTTTTCCCAGTTGACTTAACTCTGATTACGTCTCATTTCTTGCAGAAACCATTTAATTACGTATCATGTAAGTTCACAGGGTTGTTTCAGTTCTTTGTTGGTAGTTTGGGGTTAGAACAAGATCGGAATCGAATCCTTTAGTCTATTTTGCGGATTTGAGATACGTGACAGCAGAAGCGGATTCAATATTTTTACTGAAGGTACTTATTCTAGGATATCAAAATGGCACAAAAATACGAGGTCAGTTTTAAATAAAAATTTAGGCGAAGAAATAATACGTACAAATTTTGGAACAACAATCAGCCAGTTTCAAATGAAGAATAGAGATCTTCAACTTCAACTTTTATATCCGCTTCTATAACATTTGTTGGTCCAGTTGTTACTTTGCAAAATCGGGAATCATGCTAAAACCACAGATTTGCTGAAGTTATTGCTTATGGAAAATGTACGGTTTCTGCGATTGTATTCAAGAAGATTCTGACTACACAAAAAGGTGCATTCATATTGAGGTAAGTGAATTCTCGACTTCTTGAATTTTAGGATAGGCAGGATGAGTGTACAACAGGATGAGTGTAGAAATATAATAATTTCTACCATTGATTCTCGAGATGAAAAACAGGAATCATCACAAAAAACCCTTTTTCTTTATACAAAAATTTGAAAAAGGCGAATAAATGTTATGGTCATTGCTTGAAATGTGAAATTGAATATTCATTTCAAATAAGCTGTGATGATCCAAGTTTGATTCAGGAAGCCTTTGTATGAAGCAGAGCGCACTTCATAAAGTTTATTTTATTGATTATTTTTATGTAGGAAAACTTTAGATGAGATGACTTTGTACATTACCATGACATATTCATAGTTGATCAAGCAAAATATTAACTTCACGAAATATACCTCAAGAAATATATTCATGTTCGTTATATAATATTCTTAATTGAAGTCATACATAAAATTCTGAATTATTTTCACGACACTCGGCTAGAAACAAACATAAAATTGTCTTCGATCACTAAGCTGACATAGTATTTTGGAGGGAAAACTATGTAAACAGAGGATTATAGGACAACTTCGTCTACAAAAAATTGATAAACCAGTGCCAGCATTCCTTGTTGTGAACGTCTAAATTTTCCTCGAAAGATTCGAGAGCATACATAATTTATGTAATTGAGTCGAATTTTTCATGGATCAACTTCTAATCTAACAGGTACAAAATGGGCTAGTTTTTTAAATCTATATAAAAATGAAGACTGCATTAAATCCACAAGTGGAACTATGCAGTTATTTTCATAATATACTTCAAATTTCGATGTTGAAATCTAAAATATTTCTTGGAAACTGCAAGCCTCAATCTAAAACCTATTTCTTTATCAGTAATAATGCTTCCTGTGGATAAAGTCAAAGGGCATTTGTTTTAATAAGTATCTCACATCTCAAAAAATTCACGGAATTTCCAAAACGACAATTTCTTGACCGAAGGAAGTTCAACGTAATATGACTATTTGCAAGAATTACCATAAATTGGCTTATTGAATTATCATTCTCGAAGTTCATCTACTTTAAATAAGATAATACCGCAAAAGATTCGCATTTAGTCGAGATTCTGGAATAAATCTTGTATTATTGAAGCCGGTCCTGACTATTCTACAACATGTCTTTAGCTAGGTTGGATAGCTTCTATTACATTGTAACTTGCTACTAAGGGCAATTTACTGGGCCATTTGGCTTTGTCCACATGCCGGCTTCTTCACATCCGTGTAGATAAAACGATGCAAGGGATAAAAAGCAATGAAAGAACGCCCCAAAGGGATTCCAAGACTGCTTCTGCTCAACAAAACAGACTTCTTGTTGAGGCATTCGGAAACAAATTGTACAACGAAGGTAGTGAATGTAGATTATGAAATTCTAAAATGAAAATTTCGTATTGTATTTCAATAACTGATACCGTAAGATGCTAATCGTATTCCTTTATGGAATAGTAGATCACAGATTCGCTTCGTTGACGTATAGATGCCGTGTATACGTGCTTCGAACCGGTCAGGTAGAGGGCGTGCACTTACGTCTCCAAGTTGTCGGTGAGCCCAGGGAGCAACAATGAACAATAGTAACATAAATCTGTGTAATTAGTTTCAGTAACGCTGCTGTGTATCTCTCTATGCTAAGTCGAACAGGCAACTCATTGGTCGGGACGATGCTGTTCTCTATGACTTCACTCCGCCTTTCACTGCAGTGTGCATTCGAATACTGGAAAGGGAGAGAGAACAACATGACAACATTGAAAGATAACACGGGAATCACTGCGTTTACAAGCAAGATTTCGAATCGCGACTCTATCATCCGAGCGGGTTGTTGAAAAATGATCAGTTGAGTGTTTATCATTTTTCAATATTAGAGAAGTGCAGGCCATCCAATTGAAAATGTTTGATCCCTTCAAGAGATCGAATATTCAGAAAATCCAAAACTTAGTACATACTGCCAATTTAGAGCCAAATTAGAAGCTCAAAGAAACTAAGGGTAGGATAAAACACAATGGGACAAGTTATTGTCAATATATCATCGAGAGACATAGAGACATAGAGGAATTAACAGCAAAAACAGCCAGACAGGGCAGCAGCAGATGAACAGTAAAAGAAGTTAGAAACAAAACACTAAATATATGGGTGGACACTATCATTTTCTGAATCCACAGCAAGACAAACGAAGACAAGTCTAGAGAAGGCAAACATTCAGGAGTGGTGGTGACTAGCTGAAGAAATATCTACCATTAAAAATTGTGTTTCTTTTGATTTCTAGAATATATGGCTTTTACTAAGGGAGATAATTCACTCATTTCAAGGACCTGAAGCAACTTATATCGGCCAGTATCATATACTAACGAATTGGCACTAGGTAGACCTGTAAGATGTCTTAAATGATGATGTAAGCACTGATTAAATTCCATTTACTGATTTCATGGATATCGGAGAAGTTTGGTTTTTTCTCCGGCATGTGGCGCTGTTCGAAGAATTCATTACATTCTTGTAAGTCGTTCGGAAAATTTGATTTTTATTCTAGATATTTTATGATGATTAGATAATTTTTGGAATGTATGATCATTGTTATAATATAGGGTAATTCAACACGAACTTTGTTTTTAATTGGGGCCACACCCACCACATGATATCAGTTAGTTTTTCAACATATTCGTAGTAGGTACTTTGGCAATTGTTACAATGAATTCAATTTCTCTCGAAAATCGCATTATAATGATTAAAACCCACTATGAAAATGGTGGTTCTGTTATAATTACACTCCGTGAAATTCGTGATATTTTCGGACAACATAATCGATCTTCTGAGACCGCTATTAAGAATTTGGTCGCTAAATTTGAGTCGACGGGCTCGGTACAAAATCTGCCAACACCAATGCGTGTTCGACCGGGCCGTTCAACTGAAAACATCGCAACCACAGCCACAGTGTTGAAGAAAATCCAAATTTGTCAATTTCTGGACGTTCTCAACAACTGGGGTTATCCCAAACTATCACATGGCGAATTTTGCATAAGGATTTAGCTTTGAAGCCTTACAAGATTCAACTAGTGTATGAATTGAAGCCGACCGACCATTCACATCGCCATAGATTCGCTAAATTGATGTGGTTTTTCTGAAAAAATCATTTTTTCAGACGAAGCCCATTTTCACTTGTCAGGGTACGTCAACAATCAAGATTGCTGCATTTGGGCTTCTAAAAATCCCAGAGCGATTATTGGGAAACCTTTGAGGCGTGATTGGGCCTTTTTTTTCGAAGATGAAGCAGGAAATGCGGTAACGGTCAATGGATCCCGCTAGCGCAAGATGTTAACAATTCAATTTTGATCATCATCATCATTGATGACATGGATATCTCTGACATGTGGTTTCAACAAGACGTTGCCACTTGTCACATATCCAATGAGACGATCAATTTATTGCTCGCATAAATTCACGAAATTCAGCTGTTGAACGGTCAGCTAGATCGTGTGATTTAACACCACTGGATTATTATGTGTTTTTGTATGAATGTTTATGAATAAATAAACGTTTTGAATAGTATTCTCTACTGCATACGAGGTTTTTGTCAATTTTCATAAAACATTGTAGATGTTTTAATATGTATGATCATCAACAATTTCGCTTCAACATTTTTCATTAACATTATATAAATCCTTCTTCTCTGTTGAAGAAGAGTGATGAGAAAAACCATTTTAATTAGCTTTACAACAATATGTTTATACTGACTTACCTAGGTATACATATATCAATGTACACTCCTCAGAAGCTAATTCAAGCTTGTGCGAGTTAGGTTAAGCAGAGTGTTCTGTGAAGGCTTTGTTACTGTGTCCTTACACCAACACAGGCACAGAACTGTTAATTTTAGACCCAACTGTGAATGGTGGCCGCATACCGAAAGCTAGAAAATTTCTTTCCTAGCCCCGGACTTGAACCTACAACATTTCGGGTATCCACGTCAAAGGTCGAGGCTTTATTCCACTAAGCTATGTGACACACATATATATTTTGTTAATAATTTTCTGCTTAAGCAGGCAAAATTGATGTTTTGTCGACTCCTTATAATTTGAACATAGTTCATGATTTTTTTACGAAATTCACTGTATTTTTTACTGTTTTCAATTATATAATTGCCACCATTTAACTTTATCTTCATAGTGAATTGGCCTTTTCTCAAAACTAAGGACTATGAAAACAGAATTGGGTGACTTCATTCATATTAGTCATTACTACTGCCATTTTTTACTAGCCTCCAAACAACTATCAAGCCATGCACATAAGGAATAGAGGACATTCAAAAAAACTTGAACAGGGAAGCAATGCACGACCTCGTACCATCAGCATGTAAACACAGATACTATCAACAAATTGTCCATGTCGAAACGCAGTTACAGAGCTAGTTACCCGAAGGATGGCCACAGAAACGAAGATTCTATAAATTGGTAAACCCAGATCTGATCACCATGTTCTCTCACATTCATTAGGGGCAATCTGATAGTTTGTTTCGCGTACTGCAACCGAACGCTCGGAGCAGCGGCGGGTTCGCTATATTTTTAAGAATTCCTGGAATTAATAGCGAGAGTAGCAAGTCGCGTTGACAGACAGAAATGCCGATAAGAGCTCACAGCATTAGATAGCCCGAAAGGTATAAATACACCATCGTGAGATATAGCATTCGCTCGGATACCTTATAGGAGAAATATGCGTTCAAATGAGAGACAATGGTGCATAAATCAAGAAGGCTGTGCCTGAATCTCGACGGACACTGTTGTATTGTACTGTGGTCGAGTGGCGTTCCTCTTTTTTCGCTCTGCTGCACAGATAGGGGACGAACGCCAGCGATCATTGAGGGATTGAGATGTTTGAGGACGATGCGTTGATTCGCATTTTGGCATGGACGCCATTTCTGTGCCACGTTTATCCTATCAAGATATCACCATTCAATGTCAACCTCAAATACTTTCCTAATTAAGTATTTTTCACTTTCAAGAATTTGATCAATTTCGGTTACATTCTTGCGAAATCGCTCCTAGAAGATATCAAGGACATTATGCATCAGAAGGAATAAAACCATAAGAATTGAGATAAATGAAAATCTGCTTCAGCTGATACTTATTATTTTTCTGAACTTATCTTTTACGATAAGTGCTTTCTACGTCCGATAATGAATTGATCAATGAACAGAATCTTCCAATAGTTTAATGAATTCTCTTTCATATTTCTCTCCAAAGTTCAAATATATTAATTATAAGAATAGGTTTAATGCAGAACACTTCGTGAGTTGTAGCAGCAGAAATAAATGGAATCTGCAATTTCTAATTCCGTTGAAATTATTTGTGACTTCCGAGAACACGGACAAAAACTAAAAGTAGATGGTACGATAATTGAATTCAATATTTTACTGTTATATCTCTTTCCAATAATACAATCAATTACAGGCCCAAAGAAAATTCATGAACATATGAGGATTATTGATATTTCGCATATACTGAAATTTCTATTCGAACGAATTGAATGAATATGAATATGGATAAAATAAAATATAGGAGTTTTTGATGCGATGAAACACAGAATCGCAAAACAATTAAATTAAATTTTCCATGGTCCACTTGATGACTTTTCAGACTCAACTGCCGACGAAAAAATTTCTTCGAGATAGCCCAGGACAGACCGGAGTTTGTATCGTGATTCAACACGATGCGTCGATCCGCATTTTTGGCGAGGATACCATTTCGGTGTCATGGTTGTCGCGAATTCCGGAGCATTTGTTCCTGTAATTTTTCTGGACGGAGTTCTCGATTGTGTATGATGCCAGAGTCATTTATTAGGCAGGAAGTTGTGATTCCGAACGATAAATTAGCCGAGTTCATGTCGACGTTTTATTGTTGTTGATTTGGAGCAGCAATCCTTGAATTTCACCTCTAAAATTAACCGGCACTGTCTACAACCTGACCCGAAATTGAGTATTTTACACTTGTATATTACTGCACTATCTCATCTCGGGGAAAGAGAACAAAACATTGATTCAGGAGGCAATCGATTCACACTCTGTCACGAATGGTGTTCCACAAGGTTCTTTTCAAGGATCGCTCAAGATTTCTTTCTCAATATCGTTTCATGGGAGTTATTCTGATAATAGATCATTCTTGAGTTAACAGATCAGGAAATTTTGATTGATAATGATATTCTTGATGATGGAACTAGTGTAGAGTGACTATTAGGGTTATATCCACCATATTCTATACAGGGTGATTCCGGAGGAGACCGTCAGATTTTAGGTGAAGTATACACTAGTCAAGGCAGTTTCGAAACAATGTTTGGTTTATGGTTGGGGGCCTTAATGAGAGTCTATAGGGTGATTTGTTCGATTCGGCCGATTTTTCTTTTTTATTCATAACTTTGGTATGGCTTGATCAATCTTGATGAAAGTTTCAGTGTAGAACAATATGATTATCTTATTTCAATAATTTCAACTCTTTCTCAAAAATACAGGGTGGGAATTATGATAAGTTCAGATTAAGTTTGCAGGTTGAAAAAACACCCTGTACATTCCGTTTTCAAAAATTTTCTACATGCTTCAGATTCTATCATAAGTTTACATTACTGGTGCGTTTTTACTTTTTTTGGCACACATCCAGTTTTCCTAGAAAAATTTTTCAAGGATGAACAATATCGTTATCTGACTTCATACCATTATACCTGGTATACATAAGTATTTCAGGAGTGCCAATGAAAAGAAAAGGCTCGTAGCAGTTCTGTTATACTTTATACTCTGAACTTTTTCATTGTTCTGAACGGGATATCCCCATCGAATTCATCTTCAAATAATGAGAGCAAAAGTGTAAAGGTACTGTATAATACTCGTTCTCCAGATATGCCGAGTTCTTTATACTTCGTCTTCATAATTGAATTTTATTCAATCAATCACCACGTCAAGAATACGTCAAGTGGAGATTCATCATTCGGATACTCGACAATCGTTATCTCTTGACTGTTACCTGTTACAACCTCCACAATGGATTTGATATCTGCTCTGTCATGATTTCCGAATAATAGTCTATTCGAATGGAATCAGGAAAGGTCCTCATGTTCGCGAGACTTCATTCAGATGAACATCGCGTCATTCTGATCATTGAATTGGAAAAATTATGAAGTTCAGAATCTGGGAAGAAGCTCAACTGAAAATGTTATACGCATTCAGTAATTTCAAGTATGGAATATGAATCATTTTATTTCATTCGTCGGTCAGAATAATAAAATGAGAATGCACAGAAAAGGAGGGGTCCAAAAACTGAATCTTGTGGAAGATCGTCATATTCAAAGGTTGGAATTCGTTTTGACACGTCCTCTTCTTCGTGAGTTGAATGGGAGTCTAAAATCTTCATGGATGTGTGCCTGGACGACAAAGCCCAATCGAAGAAAATCATTGATGTCGATTAGTTACGCGCAGAAAAACATTTAGAGCTGCGTATGAACTTCATCTACTTAGTACTTGTACTCAAAAAGAGATCATCTCCCATTGTGGTCATTGGGAGCTGACTCACAATGAGAAACTTCAGGTTACTGTGATCAAGGCTGAAGACTGTTTAACTTAGGTTTTCACGAACTCATTACTAGATTATGTCACTATTTTTCATTATCTTTGGGATAAACAGAAAATTCTATCATTAGTACTGAAGCCTTCCGGAAATTCGTCGTTGCAGATGATCCACAGTAGTGATGAAAAGATTACAACGAATCAAGTAATAATTCTGTCATGGCCATTTCAATGGCCACATCTCGAATCAACCATTTCATACAATCTTTCCCCCAATCACGTATTTTGTTCCTTTAATGGAATCAAACTGGAGTGGAAACAACCGGAAACTCAAGGTGAGCTGACCTCTCACCAATTTCTTCCTTGCCATATCCTTGGAATGATTCCACCGCGTTCATTAAGGAAGATAGTAAATAAACCAAACAGGCATGAAGGGAGATATTAAGTGGGAGAAGGCAATGGTCGTCTTCGGCCGTTCCAGAAGGCAAACTTCATTAGACGTGTCTTGGTTCGATTACGACGCGCCGAAATAAGATTTCTCACCTATGACCGGCTAGAGGGCGCTAGAAGCGGTAATGGGGGACTCCCTCAGGAACTGAGCTCAGCGCGAACGATAATAAGGTGCCGGCTTTGAATTTTGGCGCCGCATACCAATCAACAAATTGTCGGACGTATGGGGTGATAAAGAGTAATCTCTGGCGTGTTTTTGACGTTGGAGGTGCCCTTTAGTTTCTGACTGATCAGCAAAGGTTGTGGGGAGGGTAATTATAACGATTTAGGTATTTCCAGCACCACACACTCTCAGAGATTGAATCAAATAACGCTTACATCTACGCGCTCAAACAAGTGAATGAATTTATACGTCTTTTGATCACTTCGAAAAGAGTTTTGAAATATTTTTCTTTACATAAAAGAAATTTGGCAGTTGCGCTTCAAAAAATATAAAACTCTTTTGGCAGTTAAGGGATGTTACAATGGAAAAAATATTGAACGAGTGGTTTGTGTCAAATTTTTTGTTTCGAACGAAATTTCGGGGCTTCAAAAAACGGTCGGGAGATCGTCGAAGATTTTCCTCGTTCAGGATGACCGTCGACCTCTTCAACCAATGATAACGTGGAAAATCAAGGAAATTGTGCTCGAAAATCGTCATGCCAGTGTTAGAGAGAAGGCTCGTCAACTCAACATCTCTCGAGGAACCGCTCGTTTGATTTCGATATCTTTCTGGTAACTGGACATGGAATCTACTTGAGCATGTGGTATCTCTTCATGACTTCTCGATATCATAGATATCAATTTTCAAGTCTAATTCGTTAGACCGATAAATATGAAAACCTTATCATGTTTGAAAGAATCTAATTCAGATTGGAAGGATATTGCCAGATATGAAATTCGCAATCAAACTAGATGCTTCGCAATCTTCTTTGACGATTCTTGACGAGATCGATTTAAAACAGTCCAGAACGTAAATTTTGGTCAGACGAAATAAGCTTGGTGAGCTTTTATTACCAATATCAATAAAAGGCAAGCGTTCGATCTGTCCGTACTGTTCGGTGCAGCACATATAAATTTATATCACAAATATAATACCTAAAATATAGAGACAGGCGGCCAGTAAACTTAATACCAGTAATACCGCCATTAATTATTCATCTCGAAAAATTCCTCATTAATAGCAAGACGACCGAATATAAGTACCTCTTTGATTAAAGATGCTGTAAATAAAGGTAGGATCCCGCCGTGGACTGATCAGTTAGCCAATAGACCTGTTGATTTTAATAAAATTAAAATCAAGATTCTTCGGCGTTTGGCAAAAGTAACGAGCTTGAATCGGCTCCTGGTCTTCATCAATTGAGTACAGTCGTAAGTCGTAATTTGAGCAATCAAAACCCATTGGAATCGAGGGTAATTCAATAATCCGGTTCTGTGATGTTTTTCGCCAAGAAATGGCGACATGCTGCTGCTCTATGGTGTTATTGACATCAGCATTACTCCAGGTTGAATTCGATGACAGAAGGAAAATAATTTCATCAGTATTGCCCTCACTCAATGGAACAAAAAAATTTAAATGAAGACATAATGTTTTTTTACCTTATTTGAAATAAGTTGTAATTATGTACCAATATACGTTGAGAGAATACTATTTTGGTTTCATCAAGAAAAAAATTGTTATCCTATTTTCCAATACGGCTTAGTTTGGAAGTCAAATAATTTTGAACACGTGAATTGGGCATATACACTCTTAGAGATAAGAAAATTATGAGTATAAATGCCAATCTTGAGTCATTCAAATCGATAAAACTAGAGCTTGGCAACATAAAAACAATGTGATCAAAAATTTTCCGAAATAGAAATAGATTCAGAAAATTTCAAAATTAGTTCTTTATGATATGAGTGTTAAAAGTGACATTACCTTTTGTGAGTGAAGAAGTTTTAATTCAGTCAATCTGTCGAAAAATAAATCGTTTTGACGGTATAATTACCCGCTCGGTGAAATTTGGTACACTTGTTGAAAATGGTGTAACTAAGCTACCTTTGCGATGGCCTCGCTGAAATGTTAGCGGTTTTTGAAAAATTCAAAAAAACTCAAAAAAAGTTAAAAATGCATTTTTTCGAATTGTATGCATCGTAAAGAAAATTTTAGTCAACAAAAAATGTAGAGGGCGTTGCGATCTACATTTTTGTCATTGGTGCAATGCTGCACGACTAAAAGCGCACAAAGTAGGTGGCGCTAAAGTATCAAAAAAGTGTTTTTCATGTTTTTCGCCCTGAAAATGTTGATTTAATGCAAAAGTTTCAATGTAAGAGTTGTTCCTTACATTATTATCAACAACTTTTATTTAAACATTATTTTTGTACAACTTACCATTTTGAAGCTGCAGCTTGCAGAAGAATGAAAAATCCAAATATACTGTTGTACGCAGTATCAGTACACATCGGTAGTGCACGTTTAAATCAAGATTTTACTAATTTAATTTTTCTTAGCAATTAAACTTTAATAAATAAAATTTTAATTTGTTTTTGACAAGTATTATCCATTATTTGATTTTTTGAGTCGCATTCTGTTATGAATTATTTTGTTGAACTCTCAATGTTATTAACAAAGACAATTTTTAATGTTCTTCAGTTTTGTTTTTCATTTTTTAAAAAAATGTCATCAATTAAACAGATTTTTGAAGAGGTTTTGAAAATTTGGATAAGGGAAACAAACAACAGTTCAATTAAAGTCATTATTTGAGTTTTAATTTTCAAGTAAACGTTTAATTCACTATGTATTACTATAACTTGTAAATGGTAAGTTGTACGAAAAAAATGTTGAGATAAAAGTTGTTGATAATAATGTAAAGAACAACCTTTACATTCAAACTTTTGCATTAAAACAACATTTTCAGGGAGAAAAAAATGAAAAACATTTTTTTTTGATACTTAAGCGCCACCTACTTTGTGCGCTTTTAGTCGTGCGGCATTGCACCAATGACAAAAAATGTAGATCGCCTCTACATTTTTTGTTCAATAAAATTTTCTGTACGATGCATACAATTCGAAAAAAATGCATTTTTTTCCTTTTTTTTTTTGAGTTTTTCAAAAAACCGCTAACATTTCAGCGAGGCCATCGCAAAGGTAGCTTAGTTACATCATTTTCAACAAGTGTACCAAATTTCATCGAGCGGGTAATTATACCCGCACCAAATGTACAGATTGACTGAACTATTTGTAAAATGAGTAGAGCCGAATTGAACAATTTTACGAACAAAACAAAATCACTTTTAACACGAATATCATACATGAATAACTGCCCTATTTTAATAATAAAATAGGCAAAATTGGAATTCAAATGCATTTTAATCTCAACCTCTGTTATAAAATATTAATATTCAAATAGTCACAATGTAGTTGTGAATGGCGTTGCCAACACTCTGGTTACCGACAAACGAAGACTGATTTTATCACTGTGTTAGAAATATTTTTAATACTATAGCAACCGCGAAAAAATGACTCATCACAGGGTCTAGCTCAACAAGAGAATGAAATTGAAGATTTTACACCTTAGACTATCTTGAGGATACGTTTTCCTTTAATTACTTTTGAAAAAACCCATTGACGTGGAGATAAAGCATAAAACAACAACAACGGTTGAAAATGGTTTCCTGCAATCCGAACGCAAAAAACCCTGTGTATATAGAGAATATAGAAAACTCTGTATCCACAGAATATAATCTTCAACCGCACATGATATCACGACGCAATTACACATTTAGCTATGCATTCGCTGCTATCTCCACGTCACTATGTTAATGGTAGCTGCCCGCTTCGGCTGAAAAGGTCACAGAGTATGTGCCACCGAAGAAAACCGTACTCTATGGTACAAGCATCGCCTTTGTGTTTGTGGGTACTCTAGTCGGTTATTGTATCGCCATGTGAGTTATGGCACGGGGATTTGTTTGGAGAAGCGAATACCGACTGCTTGTTGATAGCCTTGAGATGGAACTTTACCGCGTCCGGCGAAAGTTTCTCGTATTCAACTCTTAAGAAGTTGAGGAGTCAATCGGATCCATGAAAATCCGTGATGGAATGAAGCCACAGCGGTAGATTAAATTGGCTGGCACAGATTGAGCACATAGAACATTCTAAAAAAAGATTTCGAACAATGCGTTCGTGAGATGCACAAGTTTTCAAACACAAACTTGTCATTCTGAATAAAAGTTAAACCCGATTAGTGCCGTCAGATGTTCCCAGTACACCTGCCAGTAGTAGATCATGTTGGCACTAAACGTCTAGCGGAGATCAATTACAAACAATAACGCATTGTTGCCAACTGTAAATGAGTGAAGACACACATCGGTCTTATCATAGAAATTTCAGTATACCTTGAACCGAAAAAGGATATAACGAAATCATTTCCATTCAGAAATGTATTTTTCAATTAGTGACTAGTACATAAGAAACGGAAATCCTCAAGGTTCATTGAAATCTCATACAAAGCTAAGAACCAGGCACATGACTGCCATAATTCTAATATTTCATAATTTGACGCATCCACTGTCTGTGTGAGAACATAGAATAGTGGATTTATTGCCTGACGAGTGCAGACGTTGTAATAATTCATAATTCTCTACTTGACGGCTCGGAGTGTAGTTATCTCTTTTACAAGGATTGGTAAGCCTGTTACTTGTTTATAAATACACAAAAGAAGCTTTGACGAAGCACTGAAATATTCATATAGTTCAGTTCTGATTAATAATTAGGCAGGGGACCTACTTCCTCATTCGTTGTCGAGTTGGCATTACTGAAAATAATCAACAACTGTAATCACTCATCAACCAAAGTGTGCGTCCTGAATAAGAATTGAATTTTTGCTTTTAGTAAAGCATTGTCTCATGAGATCCAGTAAATTAATGTGTTTGATTATGAAAAATGGCAAAAATATAGCATTCTTCACAATTTTTCAGGAAATCAAATTAGTTTAATCACTGATTTTTTCACTGTTCTAAATTGTGAATTAATTAATCGAACCTCTTCTTGGTGATTTGAAAATTGCTTGAAAATTTTGTTGGAACAATCATCAACTACACAAACATAGGGATCACAAAGTAGATACCTGATTTACTATTTATACAGGGCGAGTCTCTGACCACTGCGTTGATTTTAACGAAAGGTTCTTGAGGTTCTACAGTAGTAGTGAGAATCCTACAAGAAATGGAATAAATCTATTGATGCCAAAATATGCATGACGGTTATCAAAAACCTTCTACAAGAGATCACTTCAATTGATATTGTCATTCGAATATTACAGGTGAAAATGCAATTTTTTTATGAAATTTCAACACCCTATATCTTTTGAACGGGGCCAAATTTGGAAAAATGTTATAGGAAGAAAATATTTCCTTTGACGTCAAGAAACTATGGTTAGAAATAACGCAGAGGTGAAAGTATCACCCTATATATGATATTATAGTTTTTATGTCTATTATATGCATATATCGAAGCCATATATTTCGAGATGAAATTTTAGATAGAACCTTTCTCCATTAGTCCATTCATTCTGATCTCAAGCGAATATTATAACCTAATTCTTTCTGAACTGAGTGGGTATAGTGTACGAGGAAGAATTTCACAGATAACCCACAGGCATAGTCATAGAATATCCTGCAGCATAGAAATATTCAAGCTTGTCAAGTTTTCATCCAATTTAGGAAGTATATGGGTCATAGAACGCTCTTGCATGTCTTAATTGAGAAATCATTTATAAAATCTTGCCAATACACTACCATAAACTAGATAGAATAAACTGAATTAGAACTGAATAAAAACAGGCGAGGCATTTCAATTTCCTCCACTTTGAATATTGATTGACATCAAATGATAGAATTTCAGTTAGTATATTGTGGAATGATTGAGAGCCATACCTTGTAAATAATTGGATTCAATCCAATCCCGCTATCTTTGGGGATCAAACCAATTATTTCCGTCATTCCGTATGGCCACAAAACATCTTTCGACCGTGCACACAGGAGGTTCCCATCACAGAGGGATGTATGAAGAAAGGGAACCGGGCGGGTGAATAACGCATAATTCGGTCATAAAATATGTCAGGGTCCACAGAATTGAACGCTATCCTTCAAAGCGGGGCACAGAGGAGGGGTCAGGAGTCACTAGATTTATTGGGCAATAAAGTATTATAATTAAACGCGCATAGAACCCGCGATGTCACTTCGACTACGTCTATAAATCGTGTAGGGGGCGCTGCGGACATTCATGCACACAGAGCAAAGGTGAGTCAGTGAAAGGGGACCACTGAGTTCCCTCTTGATGGCGCGGCAGAATGTTTATTGTACGTCTCTAAATCATTTCAAGGTGGTTTATCAAGAGCACAACGGATATCTGTCACAATGTCCCGTATGAACCGCGGTTAATGGAAATACGACGATATTTTGACAGGATCAAGTTGCCACTTTTACCGATAGCTTTTCGTATCGTAGGAAAAGGCGTCGATGAGCAGGTTGGTACCATATTCATATTTCTTCCATATGCAGTGGGCAAATGTGTGGATCCAAGTACCTAAATATCTCTGTAATTATTATAGAAATCAAGATGAAATTTGAGAGATGAATCTGCAATAGATTGCCTATTTGTTTTTATGTTTTTTAACAAGTTTTAATTTCCGTTTTTACCGGAAGTAATATCATTTTTAAATTTTGCAATGGAACAGCCTGTATACTAATAAGCACTAAACTTTTCAACAGTAGAAGGCTTTCGCAAAATTTCTTCAAAATTTTGTTACACAAATATGACGAAAGTATGTATTGACACAAGTTTTTTAGGAGCTAAAATCCAAAGGAGAGTATTCATTCGCTCCAAGAGAAGTAATAAAGCTCCGATCCCATGTTTGCATACATTATTATTATTACTAATGGGTCGATTTCTCAAAAACGAATTTATAATGGATGCAAGATCAAGTAAATTAATTATGCTGTTCATTACTCGTCTAATGTGACAAACCGGTTGTTGGATCATTCCATCGGTCAAACATCTGACATTTTACGGAGGAATATTGATTTCCCATGTGTATGATTAATCGTGTCCCCATGTTGGAATTATCCTGTAATTTTACGTCAGTTATTCGCGACATAAATAACCTCAGCTCATTAGCTATGTGGACATTTTTATGACGTATACATCAGGCGTGGTTTTTACCGTATAAGGGGATACTCGTTTTCCCGATTGAATGATTTGCAATTTTTCCTGAGAATTCTGAATAATTGAATCATGATACATCACCAGAAACTTTCATTTTGTGGAAGTAAACATTCACGTAATCACTTAGTCCCAATAAACAGGTGTTTTGTGAGAAAAATGGATATACTGAACATAAAGTAATCAGTTTCAAATCCAAGAAGGGTGCAATTTTCTAAATTATCACGATAAGGTGTAACTAAAAAATTTTAAAAAAATTTCGATTCCAGTAGTTTTTCAAATTCAACACTCATAATTTTGATGCAAGAAGCTATTGGTGTCATACATCAACTCCCACCAAATTAGATCAATTTTGAAGTTGTGTTGATATCATTTAATCGTTTTTGTTCAAACTATCTTTCTGTTTTTTTACGAATAAAACTTGTATGTAATTTTGTTTTGAAAATAACTATTACTACTCACTACTCCAAGACATAGATCATCCTCCTCGGCATCGTGGAATTAGATTCGTTCCAAGTCGTTGAATTCATTTGAAAGTACTCACCTGGAAAAAGATTGCCAACATTAGAATACAATAATAAAACGCTATCGAATAACTGATTACATCCACATTATATTTATGTATGCGAGGATAACTCTTGGTGAAAGCTCGCAAAGTATGAAATTATTTATTGGGTATTGGGTTTGAACTACCGACATCAAGAAACGAATAATGGGCACACCTTATAACTCGGCATAATCCATCATTCTGATATGAAAGGTGAGAAAATCATAGAAAAGGTTGTTCTGAGACGCCGAACTAACATAAATTTCACTTTCAATTAAAATTGTAACTTGAATAATAACTGTGATTCATACAACCAACTGCAATAAGAGGGTTGCTTTTTATATTTCGGGATTGTTCAACCCTAGTGTTGCAATCTGCCAACAGCTCTATCGTAGACCTTGACATTTTTGAGGTTATACGTAGTCTGAACATTTTAACATACGAGCGCTGTTTGTGTTGTTTAGAGTAACTCAAAAGATTCATTTCGCCCAAAAAATGGAATTAAATCGTGAACATTTTCGTGCGATTATTTTTTACAGCTTTCGTCGTGGATTAACTCAACAACAAATTACGACAGAGAATTGAAAACAAATGAGCAATGAATAAAATCCTTTCATGAAAAAAAGAACATGAAAAGACGAAGCAATAACAAAGCGAAGCAGGTAAATCCTCATCAGCCATCTCAATTTCCCAATTTTTCTCTTCAATGCAGAAATGGTTATCATAACCAACCCTAAACGCTTCCTCTAGTGCTTTCAATCAAGTTCCCGGGGCCTGCAGGTTTTAATTATCACCAATTTCGCGTGGGCCCTGAAATAGATGTATGGTTAATCATCACCAGGAGGTCCACGTTCAGGTGATGCTGTCATAAGATTCTCACAGCCTCCCATAGCTATTTAATAGATGGCGCGCACGTCCAACGCAGCCATATTTTATCGCCACGTCTGGCGTGATGAAAACCAACTCATCCCGGTGATTTGTTGATTTGATTAGTTGATTTATTAGAGAAATCTCCCCGAAAACAGGGCTGAATTGAAGCTCAAAGTTGAGGAATAGACAGAGAAATTCTCCAGCAGCCTGGGGAATTACTCAAGTTTGATACTATATACGGTATATTGTAATCGTTCAGCAAAGAAAAATATTGTCATGTTTCCCTGCATTTTGACGTTTCATCCCTGATGGATGTCTGATCTCTGAATTGGAGTTGCTATATAACGAATTAGGCCTTAATTAACCTTGATGCCCATATTTCTCAAATACTGGTATTCACAGACGAAAATGGAATTATTACTTCATGAAAATAATCACCCTTCATCACAGAATAGAATGAAATCGATGTAAGCTATCGAAATAAATTTAATTTTCGGTCAATGCCACGGATGGCTTTCGAACGATACGGATTCAACTTAAAATATTCCTATTTCTGCCAGCATCCCTTCCGAATTGGAAACATTCCCTTCTGTACTTGACAGGCCGCTGTCCAGATCAGGATTTCATTGAATATGTAATGGACCAAAACTGTCGGTTGAACTCCAAAACTGAGAAGTATATGTCCCTTCCTAAGATCTACTAAACAGTTACGAGGTATATTGGACAATTCAGACAAGTCCTGGAAGTATAACGGACTTCCTCGGACAGTTATTGAAACTAGAATACGTCATTCTGGGCTCAGGAACTTTCCATTCAATTCGAACGGAATTTTACATAATACTTGCTCGAGGTTATTTTGCAGCAGAAAATTTTATTTTGAGCAGGATTGACAAGTAATTTAGGGTTTATGAGTGAGATCTTGAAAGCCTTGGCTGGTTTATGCCAGAACTGTTCAGAATGAAGTCAAATTCATAGAGTGCATGTAGTAACATTCCTGCAAGATAATTGAGGTATTGATTCTTGAAGACATATGAGAGACATCAGTCAGTTGAATATATTTCATTTGAAATTATGGAATGTTCAATAAAGATCTCATTTCTCATCCTTCTGAAAAATTCCTGGTTTTGATCTTCCAAGAATAATTTGGACAGTTCTTAATCGTTTGAGAACAGATCGTGGTAGTACCAATAGATTTATTCAGATGGAACTCGGTTCCAAGCGCAAGTTGTGAATGTGGATATGCAGAAGAAACAATACCTCATCTCATTAATAATTGTCTCATATCTAAATTTCAAGATGGTTCTAGAACTATTCACGATTTATCCGATTCTTATTGGAATGGGTTATAAATTTAAAACAAATTTGATACGTATTTTTTGTATCCAGTTCTTTTTTCTGCTTTTATCCTTTTATTTTCAGATTCGATGTGCTCAACTTGAAGAAGCCATTCTTGACAAAAGAAGACCCTCAAGCTTATTTTTGTACACACGCAGGTTTAACCCATTATCCTTTTTCAATATCTAATTTCACCGCATTATCTTCTCTTTGTATAAAAATATATATATATACCAAACTATATCCTTGGTTGGGAACCTATTCAGACTTCAAGACATCAGAAACCTGTTGAATATCATTACTTTGATATTTTGATTCTGTGTATTATTAAAACATTAGAATATTTGTATTATTATAGTGTATTTGAAACATACAAGATTTCAATTAGTTGTATAGTATGCAGCAAAAAGTATGAGCTTTTCCTGTGAATCAAACTAATGGGAAATATAGTCTTTTAGATAATTTTATTTTTGAATATTAATCATAGAAACTAACTTACTAGCTTTGTGAAAATCCATTTTTTATCGCCCACATGATTATTTCTAGAAGTGCCTAGTTAATTATTGTCACGATTCATCAAAATGGTTGGGGAAGATTCCCTAATTTGCCTAGTTGTCACGTGGCTCAGCTTAAGTAGGTGAAAGTAGACTGTCAAAATCTATATGTTGAGCCTCTCTATAGATTAGGAAGGTTGCCTTTGCGGAATTAGAGAACAAAAACAATTTTCAATCATCGAAAATCGCTTTATTGTTTATCAAAATATTCCTCATTAAGATCTATACACTTTTGCATGCGTTTGAAACAACTCTCGAAGCACTTTTGCCACTCTGATTGAGTTACTCCAAAACATGCATTCTGAACGCATCAAACGCTTCTTCATATATAGAAAAACGTTGACCTCTCATTTTATTTTTTACGTAATGTCATAGACATGCTTCGAAGCACCGCGATCGTATTGTTGTAGCATTTCCTTAGACCAATCGACACGAGCCTTTTTTGAGCGATTGAATCTCACGATAGGTCACATGACGATTTTCCAATATCAGTTGGCGCACAGCATCAATGGCTTTCGGAACAACTGCTTTCAGATAACCTTAACGAAATATGTCTTAGAGGGAACTACGACCTCGGTTGATATCACCATACCATCGATAAACACTGGTCTTTGATGGAGCTTCATCGCCAAAAATTGAATTAATTTCCTCGATGCACTTGTTAAGTTAATCAACGTCGAATGTAGTAAAAAGTGATCGCACGTAATGTTCACGATTGAATTCCATTTTTTGTACGAGATGAATCTTTTAAGTTACTGTAGACAACACAAATACCCCTTGTATGTCAAAACGTTCTGACTTCGTATAACCTCAAAAATGTCAAGCTTTACGATAGAGCTGTATGTTGGCAGATTGCAACACTAGGGTTGTACAATCCCGAAATATTAAAGGCAACCTTCGTATTAATTCTTATGCAAATTTATAACACCAGTATTTCCGTGGAATGTTTGTTATTGGTCATATTTTCAATGTCATTAATTTATTCTCCATGAGTTCAGCTGTTTTTCTCTGCTCGAGAGAAAACACCAGTTATACGACTCCATTTAAGTAACGCAGCTCCATTCGGTACCACTGAAATAAATCTTTATGACGAAGTCGAAGATATTATAACTGTTGACATCCGGTAATAATCTCCAGCGGTTTGTCCATTCGGCGCAACATCTGAAGGATGACGGATTCCCAATAATATCGGAAACTATTTTAAACTACCTAAAAAATCACTGGCGTAACGGCCGACACTCCAAATCGGACCCGCCGAACTGCCTATCTCATTAATCAGTGACCCAAAGCATGATTTATATGTGCCACTAAATAACGTAGTCCGAAAGATCGGGGACCGCCTCCAGAAAAGACACATAACCTCATTCCGAATTTAATATCAACTTTTGACAAATGTGCAGCATTCAAACGTATCAACTCTTCCCAGCAGTTGATGTTTTATTGCTGCCTGACAGGGACTGAGCATTCTTTGAAGACAGTACGTTTGATAAAGTACCGAAGAAGAGTGCTATAATTCTTGCAGACCTTTGCGGATTTTCTTACGGTGATTTATAAACGGTTTCGATGATGGAATTGGAAATGGAAGAAAATTAGCATAATGTATTTTTCCGTTGACCTCCCGATAAAAGCTCTGTTTAACGTTCCCAAAATCATGCATTAATGACCCATTTCAATGCACGATTTCTTTCTATTTTAATGCATGATTGTCATAACTATTTCATTTTTTTGACAGAATTCCTCGATAAGACTGTTCATTGTTTCTCAAATGCGGACATACTCAGCTTCAGTGTTCAAAAGTATGATTATGAGCAGATGGTCAAGAGTTGATAAGTCAAAATTTTAAGAACTAAGGAGAAATTCTTCCCTACTCTCCAGAGTAACAACAATAATGCACTTTCAGATGATATTTGACAAAAAGTATTTTCCGAAGTAGTTACATAACTTTCATAAATTTCTGTTCGAGAATCTCTCCTGGCTAGAAACCAAATCGTTGAAATGCATTATAAAGTAACAGAATACTCTTCAAGCTCATCTTTACCAGAGAAATTTTTTATCGCCAATTAATTGCCCATCTCGACTGGAAGAACAACGATTGCGACAGATTGAGTCACCGGCTGCCTGCAAAACGCAATCAAAAGATTTATGGGGACAGGGAGCTCAATAATCATGCCCTGGAATTTGAAGTGAAGTTCGTCCCAGTTAATTTTATCGGATGCAGAGTGACACATGGCGAATATACTGAATTTCATCAAGTGGGTGAGTCGAGATGTTTTCACCAGTCTTTTTCTCCATAACTTAGCTTGATTTGAATGCTAGCAATTTTCATTCTCTTAAATAGGAACGAAATTCTTCGAAATCATAGAACACATAGTGTCAATAACTCGAGATAAACTTTACCTATCACATGCTCTCGTTAGTTGCCACTAAAGTTATGGTTTCGATCTTAGCTACAAGTACCAAATTCAAGTTTCAAAGTAAATATACAGGGTGAGTCTTTGACCACTGCGTTAATTTTAACAATAGATTGTTGACGTCAAAAAAAAACATTTTCTTTCTGTAACATTTATCCAAATTAGGCCGCGTTCAAAAGAAATAGAGTTTTGAAATTTCATAAAAAAAATTGCATTTTCACCTGTAATATTCAAACGACCATATCAATTAAAAATGATCTCTTATAGAAGAGGCTGAAGGACCTCAGGTCGATGGCCAATTGCTTGCAATAAAGGACAGTAACTACTACTACTACTTGTAGAAGGTTTTTGATAACAGTAAAGCATATTTCGGCATCAATAGATCTATTCCATTTCTTGTGGGTTTGTTCTCACTACTACTGTACAGATTGGTTAAATTACTTGAAAAACAAATATCACTTGAACTAAAGGTCCGTATCTTGTACATCCTAGATTCAGTATTCTTTTTTTCAGATAAATTCATTCGTCATATTTTTTGCTAAATTGCACCATTTTTGTGATATTCGAAGTTGAAAGGAATTAAATCGATATAATCATCTGATGATTCATGAGTTAGTGAATCATTTCTTAGAGGAAAAATAATGTTTTTAAACAATTCAGGTTCAATAGTGGATGCTGTGGAAGGTAATTTTCATTCAAATTAAACTGGACTACATAGTGGTATTTGCCCAATGTGAAAACTTAAAAGCTTATAACTTCTTAACGCAGCTGAATATGGAAAAACGGTACTGGAAAAAGTGTTTCTTTTGATCTCAAGAATAGGTGGTTAAAATTAACGCAGTGGTCAAAGATTCACCCTATATATAGTAATTTTTTCCCAGAGCCCATATAAAAAACTCTAAAATGCCGAGTTAAAAATTGCAACATGACCACGACAAATTATACCGTTAGGCTAACAAAAATCGAACTCCACGCTAGATACGAATTTAAAAAACAATATCCACCCTACCGACCGACGGGGAAAACAAAAAATAAAATATATTAAATAATGAATAAACCATCATTAATTATCCTCGGATCCAGACAGCCATCCATTAGTTCTACGCGCTATGACATGCAGGTGACATATTTCACTCTTCGTTTCTCTCCCCGCGGCCTGCTTCTGCATTGATCTGACCAGCCGGGAGGGGGTGGGGGTGAGATGGCTCGTCACCGGACACGACTGTCATTCCCGTAGATGTCCAAAGCGACAGGTCTCTGGAAAAGAGCCTTGCAACGTTCCTCAATCAATAACGGCAGACGAGACGTCATGTACAAGTCGTTATATCTGTAGAATTCGCAACTCCTTGCATCAGACATATTCTAGGAGGATGACGACTAGGCGCTGTTTCGAACACGATTTTTGATTGAATCGAACGAAGAGTACATGAAACGTTGAGAACAAGTCATTATCTACAGAGATATGCATTTATTTGAGGAGGCATTGAAGTCGAAGCATATATTGAGTAATTAGTGTTGCCATCTATCGTGCAATAGAAAAACATTAGACATTTAATGAGAGATGGCGCTGAGTTCAATCTAAACAAGAATTATTTGCAATTTCTGAAACCTTTCAGTTAACCGAAGTATTAGGAAACAAAGCTTTGCAGGAACTTTATAACGTCATAACAGTAACCATTTGACGAAATGAGATGAGACACTACAATCATTTTTACAGATATAACCGCATTCATTTGATGAAATTTGACATGCGTTTACTTTAGTTTTCTAAAGATATTGAACATGTGCTGTCCAATATACTTTCATTTCAAATAAAATAAATTTGTAGATTTTTCAATTCAAGTTGAATGTTTTCCCATGTTGGTATTTTGAAATAACTGATACTGAAGCATCGAGTTTGATAAACTTCTTTTCTAAAAATAATAATTGGTGAATAATATAATTTTTTATGAAGAATAAGTTTTTTTCTTCAGGTTATCGAGATCAAAAATAGTTAGGCCTATTTGCTTCAGTGACCCTAGAAAGTATCGCTCAGCTAAGTGCTGTTTAAACTTAAGGGTCGCTTAAATTTATTTCCAATTGCATGATTGTCACTTAACAGTAACTTAAGTAAGCAGCTTAACTTTTTCGATGTGGTGATATTTCAGGATTTCATTCTGTGCAACTTTTTTCTAGTTCAATAAAGCCATTTCATTGGCTGGCCGGGATATTTGATGTTATACGCATCAACAAATTTAGATACTTTATCTATCGTTCTCTAGTCGAGATCTTTGTTTATGAATTGATAATTGTAAATGTATAAATATAAACTCTACACGATTTTTATCGAAGTTTAGTTTTAGTTCAGTTCATTTAAAACGAACTTCACCGTTGTGTTAACAGCCATTTCCAGTAAATTGTTATATATTTTTTTATGAGCAGCAAGGTTTTGATATAGAAATGATACTCATTCAGAGAAAATTCTAATGGGTGTTCTATTAACGTCAGTAAATGCAAGACACTCTGTTTTGTTAAAGAAAGACATCGAAATATCAATGTCATTGGTGTGTAGACCTAGGAAATCCTCTTTTTGCAATTTCTATTACTTACACAAGTCTTCACGAAATACATGAAATCCTTTATAGAAATCATTAACGTTGGTCGAAGTGAATATTTATATTTAAATCAATGTTGTTAGTCAAATTCATTCGATAACCACAACAGAATAAATTATTTTAGGATAGAATTCCGTCCTTAACTAGTTGGGTGTTCAAACATGAGCGCTTAAATTTAAGGTCGGCTTCAGACACCGGTTAACAGTTGGTGCAACTTAATTTAAGTTAAGGGTTCATTTTAAGGAAGGTGCAAACGAGCCTTATACGTACACGTATGTTCCTAGAGTATTCCAGTGAAAGTAACTAAATATTAAATAAACGCCATGAGATTCCGAACAAATGAAAAGCAGAATATGTTGGACTCCATTTTTCAAATACTCGCAGGTTTCAAATTGAAGAAAAACAAAGTACATTCCAAACAACTTTGAATGTTAGAGATAACTTCAATGTGAATGTAACAGATTTGGAAAATAGGAAAAAAATTCCTTAAGGGATTATCATTTCCAAGCACTACATAACATAAGGGAAATCAGGTAATCATGCAGTTGTGAGCAATATAAAAAAATCAAAATGTTATTTCAATATCAATGACAACAAAATAATTGAAGTAAGAAAACTTCCTTTCGCACGAGCCAAGATTTACAATAAGAAAGGTGCGCAGGTGACTTCACCAACAATACCCGATTTCCTGGAGATGCAGGATGCCGTACTATGTCTACAGCCATACTGCCAAAGCTGCAATTGACAATCCTAGAGTATCAACGCGTGTCTGCTACCCTTTTACACCGAAATCATTTGTCGGTTTTCGGGGGGACGTGGATGATCTTTTTGTTTGCGATTTTTTCGTTGGGCAACATTTTTCAAGAGGAAGGAATTAGTTTTTCTTTTCTACTTTTGAAATTTCCCAAATATCCATCAAATAAATTGAAATACCCATAATCGAATCAGCATGTATAATGAAACAAATGAGGAAATACTTAATTAACCTTGAATTTGATTCATTGAAATTCTTTGAGTAATCGTGTGATTATTAAGATAATTGCTGATCAAACATTTTTTTATTGAGTAGGAAGGAGATTTGGAATGATCAATATAAAATTGAAACAGATTGTAACAGGAATTGAATATTAATTGTATACAGTTTCAGAAATTCTAGTATTCATTTTGACAAACGAGATCAACTAAATGAATGATGAACGAAAAAGATTATTGAAAACTTAATAAGATTGAAAGATACACACTATAGTTAGGAAGTTTATTAATAAACCTGAAGAAATAAATTTAATTATTCATTTAATCTCGCTTGTACGAAATTTTTACATCCATATTCCCACAAATAGGTATCAACTGCATTCGAAATGTTTACAACCAAGTATTTCCACTCAATATGTGTTTCTTTCTTGAATTAAATGTGATGAATATGCAAAGGAATTTGATGAAGATTGTAATGAATGTTACAAAACAGAAAAAAAAATTATAAGGTTCAAGGAACAGAAAGATCTAGGTGCGAAATGTTCTAACAATTAAATTCTGCAAAGAAATGGAAAACGCGACTAGAAAAATTCATATTAAATTCTGACGTTTCGTTTTAATTGGAAGATGTCTGTATATTTCGAAGAAAAACGAACGTTTCTCAAAAATATGATAGGGTGAAATGAAATTCCAAATGAAAACACTATGTTTCTAATCCAAGTGATCTCAAAAATTATTTCAATCCATATATTTCTGCTTGAAAGAGATACACAGTTTATTTCTTCATTCAGGGTCATCGAAAATCAAAATTTCCGTCCAAATAGAAAATGATCACCATGCAATTCAATCAAATCCACCGAAAATAATCCAAAATAACTTGAACCAAACGCAGAATCGCGTGATCTAGGTTATAATCCAAAAATCCAAGAACAGAAACTAAAAGAAAACCACTTTCAGCCATCAACATGCAAATGAACACTAACCTCCACGTAACAAACTCAAATATTTCGCGAAAACCACCATGTGATCGTATAAAAGTCGATCGCACTCCATTCTCTACGTCAGCGCGAATTGCCGCGCACCACTGAACGCGAGGGTGCAACTACCACTGCCGGCGTACGCAGGCACACTGTTTACGAAAGGCCTAGCGCCTAGCGCCCTTGTCGGCCCGAAAATTCCCCTTGTACAACCCCTCCACCTCGGTCGGCTAGTCAAAAGTCAGTGTATGAGTGGCTGGCCCTCCCCTTCCTACGTCGAACTGAGAAGAAAATGACATGGGACAGCAGCATCCCATTCTCTGACGATACCCCCGCCAGATTCATCTATCTGTCACTTGCAGGACCATTCGGACGTGTCATGTCAACCGAACGAAAGGAAATAAACCTTCTGACTCTAGTTGAGGCGGCTGTCAGGCACATCCAGAAGGAGTTCGGTAAGGGGGAAGCTGAAGAGAGTGATTTGTTTTGCGACCGATGAGAGATAATTTGGAAATACGAGTATAAGTCTAAAAATTGATAACCTATAAAGTTAATTCATAAAAACTTTTCGTTCCTAGCATTCTACACGTCACCGTATCGTTTTAGTTCTGAATGGAAAATCTCTTTAATATTTTGACGATTTAATTGACAGTTCTCTCGATTGTCGAACTATGTCGAATTTTAAACTCAAACTTGATTTTTACATTCAACTTTTCCCTAGTTGGATATGTTTCTTCTAAATATTATCTACTGTGGTTTTGTTTTTCTGTCCTGTAATTCATATTGTATATGTATTGCTTTTGTTAATTTAACTTCCAAAAATTACCTGTATGTATGTTTCTTTGTAGCCTGAAGAAGACGCTAAATAGACGTCGATGCGTAGCTCCAGATAGAAGCATTTTTAATGGTTTCTTCAACCGAGATTGTATTTTCAACTCCTATAAATATGTTTGCAAATTAAGAATCAATATAAACTGTCAATCTATGTATAGGAAGTCTGATAGACTTCATATAAGACATCATATATCTAAAATTAACAATTATAGTCCTACACTCCTTGAAAATATCAATGATACCTTTATTTACACTTTCAACAATAGACTTGTTCAATTAAATATTCGAATTATGGGAAGAATTCCATTATAAGTCAATTTCATTCTTTTATAATAACCTCAATTCTTCCGAAAATCACAGAATACATTTGTAATTGTTTGTGTCGTCTTGATGGAACGAGATAAAACTCTATGCTTATATTTGAGGTTAGTTTCTAGAATATCATCCGATTTCAAAGTAGCAAGTGCATTTTTTCAGTTTGCGGCGTGTCACAAGACAGTTGTAGTCAAGAATTGTTTATATTATTGTTAATAGTGTTGTACACAAAGCTGGAAACACATGTGTTCATTTTTTAATTAGGTTTTTCTTTAGTTTTTTGAATTGTTTGATGTTTTGATAAAAATTAAAAATTCTCTCTCATTCATCAAAGAAAACAATGTTCTCTAGAATGAATAAAGTTATCATTGAAACTTTCAAGGAGTGCAGGACTATAATTGTCAGTTTTAGATATTTTTGGTTTATTTACACTTTCAAGAATAGACTTGTTCAATTAAATAGGACTTTATAACTGAAGAACTATATAGATTCACAAGCACAAACCGGCCAATTTCGAACTAATCGATCAAAGTTTGTGAAGGGAACATTCACGTGTAATAAATCGATGTCATTCGAAAAAACCTCGATGGAAACGTATAACCCTTCACCCTTCACCGATGAACCGACGCTGGTCATCAGGGTCGAAAAGCACGAAGCATAGAGTGAACTCGTTCACGTTATATAGGCAGAAACCAGCTAAATCAATCTCGAATGAAGTATTGTTTGATGGCAATAGCTGTATAAATTATGAGATCATTTCAGTGGAATGTACTGATATTCACACAGGTGTACGTCGTTCATCATGTTTACTGTTCCAGGACAATTTTAAAACAGTTTTTATTCCGCCTGGATTTACGTTTCACGTATCGCAATCCGGATTTTTCAACATATTTTTATTTGTTTTCGATTAATATGTATACAGTGAAACAGGTTTGTTCATATTTATTATAGAAAGGATTGAAACTTGCAATATTATGAAAATTTATTCAAATACTCAATTTTTTATAAAATGGACAAGATACTGTTCAAACTTCATTAATTTTGACCTTTATTGAGTTTCAATTTAATCTTTTTTGTTGCAGCCACGGCGGTTTTGGTGCAGCAACCCCCTCGATCTACCTGTCTTCGATTTGTTTAGCAAGATTCGTATATTTCTGAAATTATTAATAATTATTCCGTTTAGCCCCCTTCCAAAAAAGAAATGATGTCTGTGTCACTTGTCTTCAGTGAGATTTTCTAATTCATTCCCTATAAGTGATAGGATACTTCGAAATCGTACTAGTCGTAGAACATTTCAGTTATGAGACAGTGTACAATAATTATTCGTCAACTGAAGAAAACGAGGAAAATGTGACCCTCCTTAGGTGTAATTTGTCTTAACGACTAACGAAACTAAAGATAAATATTCAAATATTCTTCAAACTTCAGTACATCAGAAATAATTCAGTTCGTTCACTGAATCAATCTACATACAGCTAACTTGATAACCCCTACAATAAACGTACAATCATTTCTTTCAAATTACTTTACATCGAAAAATTGAACATTCAGTAAAATGCTTCATAAACATGAGTAGGAGATTGTTCCGAGGGAAAAAGAAGAACAATAAAATTGGGTAGTAGTATCCTTCGCGCGCCATTAGACACATCCAATGGTTATCGTGAAACTTAACCCTAAGGGCATCGATTTCTCTCCACTTCCAGATAGGGGTAGGATCTTAACAATGTCATCAAATTTGTTGGAGTAGAATAACAATTGGAATTCAAATGATCGGTGAAAATATCGCACATTTATCTCCTAGCAAGGGATAAGACCACCAGAAGCTATTTTCAAGGTTAATATGTTGAACGAAGAATGCGCATAACGAATTGAAATGAAGGGATTTTAAAATTCATTGTAATGAATCTGATGTATCCTCGCACAAACAGTCCGAATTATAAAGAATCTCAGAAAACTGATGAATTTTCATTCTGATTTGTTTCGGTGCATACTGAGTGTTCTTTAAACTTAAGATACACCTTCATTTGGTGTTTGAGCCCCACAGAAACAGCTTTCCTATACATTTCAATGTTGAAGTGTATTTGCAATGATCTAAACTTCCTCTAATTAGTAATGATCTATTTTATTCAGCATGCATGAACAAGAACTCATTGAAATACTGTTTGACATCTAATTACCATATGGTTTCCTACATAGCTTATGGTAGCCAAACACGAATCATAAAGAACCAATTTGAATTCATTAGAATATAACCATGAAATATTGATTTGCATAATCGTCATGTCAACAACCCTAGGAATGTTGACGATTTTCAATCACAACAAAAACGTTTCATTGATAGATCTTATGAGCACTAACATATTAATGTAAATTTTTTGATGGACTTTTAATTGACGAATGTCAGTATGGAAAACATGAGAAGTAGGGGTATTTTCATTATTTTTATCAAGCGAAGTTAGTTATTGAGACTTCAACGGGATTAATAGAATATCAACCGAAAAAAATTGGTTTAAATAGCACTGCTTCCAGTTTATTCGAACTTTTGTAGTTTCACTTCCACAGGAATGGTCATCAAAGAATTCGCTTCGCAACTGTGACTTCCGTAGTTAACAAGAATTGAATTCCTTAAAAATGAGTTTGAAGTATGAAGTCCCCTCCATTTGCAATGTTTGTCCAGAGATGGCACCTTTTCCATTTAGCTGGAAAATTTGTGAATTAAGCAGTGTCCTAAGCAATTGCCTTAAATTTTTGGAGCGAAGTTCCTTACGGCAGGCTTGGAGGAGATAGGGAATTTGCTGCACGAACGAACTGAAAAACAAGTGATAGTAAAACCGTAAGAAAAAGTCCGTGGAATAAAACCGTTAGATGAGACGTGAGCAGGCGCGACAGTCGTATACACAAGCGAGCAGTGTATAATTATCTGCCTCTTTCTTTTCGCATTCTCATCCTTTCTATCTATTACTACTCCACCCCGCCAATGCATAGTATATACTCATGAATTCATGGACAAGCACGTGGCGAATACCCACATTATAGATACATTTTACTCGTGAGTAGTCACGTTTATTTTCATATGATTTTAAATCGCCAGAACATTAATGAATATAGTTACAATGGCAAGTGAACTAACAAGTGACTTCAATGAAATTGACAGTGATAATACATAGTGAAAAATCATTCAGTGCAAAAGAATTGAATACGTAAGTATTAGTGTATTTATAAATATAAATATAATTATACAGGGTGTTCGGCACATGGACCGTCAAATTTTTTTGGGGCGTTGGTAGGGTCATTTGCTACCTTTTCTGTCTTGGAACCTGGGTCCTTAGTATTACGGTTACGGAGGTATGATTTTTTTATTAGGTTTTTCTAAATTACCCAAAATGTACCCTTCGAAGCCCCATAATTTATTTTGCGTGTGCTTTTACATGCATTTTTTTTAATGTATTAAGTCTACATGAGTGTGTGTTTGAAAAAAAAACGTATTTATTGTTACAGATAACACCACAAAATTAACACGTGGGCCTTTTATTAAAAAAAAAAAATATGCAAGTATGAAAACATTTCTACTCCTATTGAAATTTAATAAAAATTTACAACTTAGTATTATTTTAAAATGTTCTTTGATTTATAACGTTGCTAACCATATGCTATTTACGTAAGTCAATAAAAAAAATAATACTGCAAATAAGGTTTTAGTCAGAAGAATAAAGAAAGTCGCACCTAAATTAAAGTACGGATTTCGACACAACACAGCGAGCAAGGAAATTTTACCTGCCCGTTCAGGACGCGTGTGAATTATTAATACTATTTCTGTCCTTAATATGCCTAATTTCACCAACGCTGAGTATGATGATATGGTGATGGCATATGGCAAGGCCGATGGTGTTGCTCGTGCAGCTCAAAGGATTTATCAAGCGAAATTTCCTGATCGAAAATTACCCCACCACGAAACATTCTCGACGACTTATCGACGATTAAGAGAGACTGGAAACTTAAATTTTCAAGAGCCTCGGGTCAATGTGAGGCAACACCATGTAGCAGTTGACGATCAAATACTTCAAGCCTTTGAAGAAGATCCAACTACAAGCATTCGTGTCGTTGCTCAAAGACTCAACTCAACAATTTGGAAAGTTTGGTCAGTACTTCGGGATAAAAATCAACACGCTTTTCATTACACCCTGGTACAAGGTAAATGAACTTTTTTATTGATAAATTTGTCCTTTTGACTGCGAAAAAGTTGTCACAGACTAATGAATTTTATTAATTGTTACAGGTTTTCATGAAGGCGATCCTGCCAGACGGTTGGAATTCTGTAGATTTTTGCTGCACACACATGTCGATGACAACTTGTTTCTAAAACGAATTTTGTGGACAGACGAATCCTGTTTTAACTGAGGAGGGATAACAAATCTGCACAATTTACATCACTGGGCACCTAAAGATGAGAATCTCCACGTGAAAAGGCAAATGAGTTTTCAACAAAAATTTAGTGTTAACGTTTGGGCTGGTGTGATAGGAAGACATCTCATCGGGCCACACTATTTACCGGATCGACTAAGTGGGCCTGCTTATTTGCATTTTTTGCAGAATGCTCTGCCGGAGCTACTAGCCGATGTTCCGGCCTTCGATGAAGACGTGCCGATTGTGTTCCAGCATGACGGGTGCCCGGCACATTTCCTGAGAGAAGTTCGAGATCACCTCGACAGCTCTTTTCCAAATTCATGGATAGGCAGAGCCGGCCCCATCCCTTGGCCTGCAAGATTTCCAGACCTAATACCTTTAGATTACCATGTCTGGGGTAGAGCCAAAGAATTGGTTTATTTCACAGAGGTACCTACAAGAGAGGTGTTGATTGAACGCATAAACGCGGCATTTGTGGTAATGAAAGAAGAAATGTTGCTAGCCACTACAACGGTCGAAATCAGAAAAAGTTGTCGGGCGTACATTCGGAGTAGAGGAGAACAATTCGAACAGAATTTACGTTAAAGAATCGTGTTATTTTACTTTGTAAATAAACAATCATACAAAAACTGTATTTTACTAAAATCTGTCCTTACTTTGCTATTTTATCTAAAACACTATTTGTAGTATTTTTTTATTTATTGACTAACGTAAATAGCATACTTTTAGAACCGCGATAAACCAAAGAACGTTTTAAAATAATAAATAACTTTTTTTTTAATTTCTTTTAGAAGTAGAGATGTTTTCATTCTTTCATTTTTTTTTAATAAAAGGCCCTCGTGTTAATTTTGTGGTATTATCTGTAACAATAAATACTTTTTTTTTCAAACACACACTCATGTAGACTTAATACAATAAAAAAAATGCATGTAAAAGCCCACGCAAAGTTATAGGGCTTCGAAGGGTACATTTTGGGTAATTTAGAAAAACCTAATAAAAAAATCATACCTCCGTAACCGTAATACTAAGGACCCAGGTTCCAAGATTGAAAAGGTAGCAAATGACCCTACCAACGCCCCAAAAAAATTTGACGGTCCATGTGCCGAACACCCTGTATAAATATTTCACATTGGTTAATATTGTGTGTACATGTTTCTTCGGCTAATGTAGAATCGACACAATTTGCAAAAGAAATATTGGGCTCAATTTCATGTTGGTTTTCTTGATAATTCTCTTACTGATTAGTTTTTACTCGAGTACAGGAAAGTATTTAGGAAATTCAGTTTTTCGGGAAATAATAAATTACGTAAATTAAAAAAAAATCGTTATGTAGAGGTACCTTTTTTTGAATAAAAAAAATTTATAAAAACAATTATATTTCATAATCTTCATCGACAAATAAAATTAAAAATTTGAAATTATTTTTTAAAGATAATTTCTTTCAAATGCTGACCTCGATTACGGTTAACAAGATCTATTCGATAGTTCCAATTTTCAATGACGCTTGTGAGTATTTCGGGTAATATTTCTCCAATGACTCGAGTAATATTGGCCTCCAATACCTCAATCGTAACCGGCTTATCCATGTAGACTTTGGACTTCACATAGCCCCAAAGGAAAAATCAAGAGGTGTGATTTCACATGATCTAGCCGGCCAATTAACTGGTCCGAAGCGTGAAATGATCTGCTCGCCAAAATGCTCTCGCAGTAAAGCCATGATTTCACGGGCTGTTTAGCAAGTGGCACCATCTTGTTGGAACCACATTTCGTCGAGACCACGGGCTTCAATTTCGGACAACAAATAGTCTGTTATCATGGTGCCATAACGGTCACCATTCACAATAACATTCCGGCCGTCCTCTGTTTTGAAGAAATATGCACCGATCATTCCTCCGGCCCATAAACCACACCAAACAGTTTTTTATGGATTCAACGGCAATTCTCGAAACCCTTCGGGTTGTTCATCACCCCAGATTCGGGCATTTTATTTGTTCACGAACCCATTAAGCCAAAAATGGAACTCATCAGTGAACAAAATTTTTGTCGAAAAGAGAGGATCCTCTGCAAGCTTGTCAAGAGCCCAACGACTGAAAATTAAACGATTCGGTAGGTCGGTCGGATTCAGTTCTTAAACTAATTGAATTTTGTGGGCTTTCAAAGAAAGATCCTCACGTAAAATTTGCCAAGTCGTTGAATACGAGGCCAACCTGTTGAGAACGTCGATGAATCGACACTTCACCGCCGCTATATTCTCTTAACAACGACCTGGATGTTGTCTATTTGGTCAAGTATTATCCAATAACGAATATTGAGTCTCAAACTTAGTGATGGTAGAGCGAATTGTGCGTTCAGTAGGCCGTAAGTCGCTCTAAGTGCCTGATACACATTAATCAGAGAACGCCAATTTTTTTTTAATAAAGTTGAACAAATTGTAGACGCTGTGCCATTATGAAATGTCGGACGCTACTGAACAAGAATACCACTTCAATTTACACGACGCATGCGCGATCTGCAACTAAATCCCCATCACCAAAGAGTACCTCCAAATTAAATCACCCTTTTCTTATAATAGAGGGTATATTACCCAAATAATCATTGTTCGCGAGTTCCATTATCAAAAATTTCGCATCAACTTCTTCGAATTCATGCCATACAATTGAATATCACTTGTTGAGAGCTCAGAAATAAGAGTGGTATTGAAAAGTTTTTTTCTCCGAATAAGAAATAAACATCCTGGGAATTTTTCACCACCAGTTTGATTCCTAAAGTAGTGGCGTCTCGAAACGAGAATCCCACTAACCATTTAAATTTCTTCTGCCAACAACCCAATTCTATTGGCGTTGACAACTGGACGTGATTAATTGAAATTTAAAGTCGATCCCAAACGTGTTTTCTTGATGGCCTTTCGAAGTTCGAACATTCCGAGTCGCTTGTCCCTCTGTCATTGTTTTTTGCTTTATGGGAGACGAGAGACGTCAGGAATATTCGTCCTTGTCTTTTCCTGTCTATCACTGATATCAATGTTAATTATTATTGATTAATTTTGCTGACAGAACGAGCGGCTTGATGTTTATGTTCTTAGGCATAAAAAGGATTCTGAGAAAGACGTTTCCACGTTTCGAATGGAAATGAGTGCTCATTAGGCAGCTCCGATGGAAAAATGAGATTGGAAAACGATACTTGAATGATTATATTGAGTCAAAAAAATTTTATTTACTGAATTCCAAGTTAGGTTATGTTATTTCCGTCGACCTCCAAATAAGAGCTCTGTTTAACGTTCACAAAATCTTGCACTAACGACCCATTTTAATGCACGATTGCTTTCTATTTTAATGCATGATTGTCATGGGCAACCGAACATAGAGTATTCAGAAGTAATATGAGTAACGTCACAACTCGACTGATATTTTATTTTGATGTCTGAGGCCTATGACTCTCACTCTTTCCAAACATAATCGATCTATCAAATTATGAGTAATATAGCTGCTTTCAATCTTAATCTTAATCTAATATGGCCAGTTACTTGAATTACAATGAGTAACTAAGTCAATATCCCCTTAACTGCCCCGGACGTTGCAGAAATGGCTAAAGCAGCAACTTTGACCCTGCAACCTGAAAAAGAGCCGACATTTGAATGACAAAACTGCGCAGAATTCATGTCATGGTGCGAGGAGAAGAACGTTTTCAATTATTCTGAAACAGTTTTGTTGTCATACTTTAAGAGTGTTGCAGAAAAAAGATACTCAGCAAGATTATGGCCAAAGTATTCAATGCTGAAAGCAACATTGAACGTTAAAAGGAATATTGATATAAGCAGATATCACAAACTGGCGATGCTCATTAAGGGACAAAAAGTGGGTTATATTCCTATGAAATCGAAAGTTCTCGAGAAAGATTATGTAAAAGAGTTTATAGCAAATGCTCCAGACAGTATTTTCTTGATGTGGTGAGGTGAGGTGAATATAAAACTCAATTAAATTGATTTTCTTAATTTTTCTTTTTGTCACGTGGATATAAAAATGTAACTTTAAATTTTTCATTTGAAGGTCGCTTTGATATTTGGAGTATCCGGGGCATTGCGGAAAGATGAGCTGTATAAGTTGCAGATAAATGATGTGTAGGATATGGGCTATTTTTGATAACAGTGAATTCATCCAAAACGCACTCGAAAAGGATATTCACTGTGGTGGATAATGAGGATCAAATCAAATCAAAAGATATATATCCTTGAGACCAATTCACACTCAGCACGAAAAGTTTTTCGTCTTTTACAAGAACTTTAAATGCTCGATACAGCCAGTAGGAATCAATACGTTTTCGAAATTACCATCGTTAATTGCAAAATTTCTCAAATTAGAACAACCCAATCTGTATACAGGTCACTGTTTTCGGCATTCTTATGCATCTATCCTTTCGGACAGTGGAGCAGATTTTGCAGCCATCAAACGGCTTGAAGGATGGAAATCAAAATCTGTTGCAGAAGGATACATCGAAAACTAGATGAAAAATAGATTAGAAAGTGCTGAAAAAATTTCATGCGATAATCGTTCGCTAATAATTAATACATCATCTCCCACCAGTTCCACATATTCATCGGAAATCGTCAGTAACGATGTTAATGTAGACTATTCAGAATGTCACATCTCGAAAATTCAGTCTATGAATTTCACGAATTGTTCAATTGGAACCATAAATATGAATATGTCAAAGTGAGCATCGAGATTTTCATTGTCAAATTTTATAATGTGATAAATAAAATTTATTTGAATGAATGATTTAACTTAATCTTGTAATCAACTCGTTTATTAATCTAGCGCTAGTGTTAAAATATCTCGACCTATCATTAATAAACTAGTTGATTAAATAACTATTACTGAATTCCAAGTACGGTTATGTTATTTTACACAACCTCACTTAAAGACAATGTTCCTCGAAATTCCATAAGTTTGAAACGAGCGCCGAAGCAATCTGAAGTAGCGTCAGTGCTTACGACACTTTTTGTCATTATAACTACTAACAAAGATGATAATACCATCAAGTAATTCAGTGAAAGCTGTTCAACGATTTTCCTATTTCAAATTAATTTCCTATTCCGACTTGAATTATCGATGAATTCACTTGACGCTGGATTGTGATTTGCAACCAAGAAATAAATTGCTTCCATCCATTCATACCGAACTCAAATCAGGATTAAATGTTGAGTGTACCTGTTCGTTTTCCTTGATTTATTCACAATAGCTTTGCAGGAACTCAATAAAAAACTGCGTGCAAATTGTTTATCTTTACGGTATCTCAATCAATTCTTCTCGTAACCTCACTAATTTCTGTACAGAGAAGGAAGACTATTGACTGTTCAACAATTAATAAAATATTTAGGTAATTAAAATGTCGAGAGATAAGTAATTTATATACCCGCAGTAGGAGGCCATGATTTACAAGCCCTCATACTCTATAAAGAGTAAAATAGCCGTTTATCTATAATTGTGAATTGATTGAATGTTAGCTCTAGTTCTATTCCATCGTATATACCTGTAAGAAGTTGTTACAGGTTATCATTTTATAAGCCGGGCCGTTTATAATGAGCTTTCATCTGTTTTTGAGCAGTTGAATATAATTGAGCTTCGCTGTGAGATTTATATGACAGAAATTTGATTTGTTGGATTCATTTGAAAGATATAATTCTCGAATATAATCAAGTGGAAATAATTTTAATGGAAAAAAATTGATGCGTAATCTAATTACATCTACTTACCAGGTATACCGGAATGAAGTGAGCGTCAAGATACAATGTCGATAGGGAACATTTCTTGTGAACGAGCCTTTATTTTTTTATGTTTGTCTGCTATGATTTCTGTGAAACATATTAAGTATACATCAAGTGATTCAAGAGATAACATAATATTCTTTCATCGTGTTAAAAATGTCGAATTTTGTACCAGAAAGTGATGATTTGAGTAATTTTTTGTTTTCATTTAAAGAAAAGTGCTGCACAGTCGTATAAAATGCTTGTCGAGGCTTATGGTGATCAAGCTCTATCAGAATCAACATGCAAAAGATGGTTTCAACGTTTTAGAAATAATGATTTCGATGTGAGAAATGAAGACCACCAAAAAGTTTAAAGACGCCCAATTGCAAACGATATTGGATGGAGATGACACTTTGAATCAAAAGCAAATGGCAGAAATGTTACATGTTGTACAACAAACAATTTCTGACCGTTCAAAAGCTATGGAAAAGATCCAAAAGTGTGTGAAATGGGTGCCACATGAATTGAATGAAAGACAGATGGAAAACCGAAAAAAACACTTGTGAAATTTTGCTTCAAAGACACGAAAGAAAATTAGTTTTGGATCGGATTGTTTCTGGCGATGAAAAATGGATTTGTTTTATGAATCCTAAACGGAGAAAATCACGGGTTAACCTGGGACAACCATCAACATCGACTGCAAAACTAGATCGACTCGGAAAGAAGACAATGCTGTGTGTTTGATGGAACGAGAAAGGTAGGTGTGGTGTACCACGAGCTCCTAAAACCTGATGAAACCGTTAATAAAAACTGGTGAAATTTTGCTCAAAAGACACGAAAGAAAATCGCTTTGCATAGGATTGTGACTGGCGATGAAAAATGGATTTATTTCAAGAATCCCAAACGGAAAAAATCACGGGTTAATCGGGCAACCATCCAGATCCATTCGGCAAGACAATGCTGTGTATTTGGTGGGACCAGAAAGGTGTGGTGTACCTCGAACTTCTATCACCTGATGAAACCGTTGATACTGTACGGTACCGACAACAAATGATCAATTTGAACCATGATCGAGAAATGACCAAAATGTGCCAAAAGTCACGGCAAGGTAATTTTGCACCATGACAATGTACCTGCACATAAAGCAAAACAAGTTCAGGATACAATCAAAACACTTGGCTGGGAGCTGGTACCCCTCCCGCCGTATTCACCAGACTTGGCTCCCACATCAATCCAATATGTATGTGTCGCATAGCTTAGTGGAATAAAGCCTTGACCTTTGACGTGGAAACCCGAAATGTCGTCGGTTCAAGTCCGGGGCTAGGAAAGAAATTTTCTAGCTTTCGGTATGCGGCCACCATTCACTGTCTAAAATTACTAGTGCTGTTCCTAAGGTGGCGTAAGGACACAGTAACAGAGCCTACACAGAACACACTGCTTAGCCGAACTCGCACAAGCTTGAATTAGTTTCTGAGGGGTGTACATTGACATATGTATACCTTAGTAAGCCAGTATAAACATAAACATAATATGTAATTTTCACAGGAAATTTGAGATTACGTGGCCGAATATCGAGGCCTGTAGACTCATCTATAACTCGATAGATTTGAATCAACAAACTCAATCAACTTCTGTGATTTTACCGACCGTCATTTAATTCAGAATTAAAAATCTTGCATTATGCATTTCAAAATATTATGAATGAAAAACTTACCATTTTATATTTTATTCTCTAACATGAACGTGGAATCCCAGATTCATCAAGGAAAAATGGTTTCGTTATATCGCAAAACTCCCAAATTATTTATATTTTATATGAAATCCTCATTCAAAATGAACTTGTCCGGTTTCATCAGGGTCGAGGAAACACGAAGTGAGTCTGGAGTAAACAGAGTGGTGTTGTCTGTTTGAAGAATAAATATATAGCTAGTAGATAGATCTGCCTTGGCCATCCTCCACGAGCTAGCTTGTCTGTCGGTCGATGACAGATTTATGTGGACAGGTTATAAACCTGGAATGTGGCGCGCCATCAAGTCTTAAAATCTTCCTTCCTCCCATCTGAGTGGAAGATATGGCGGTGTTATTTTTTTGTCATTATTTCGTTGGAATATATTCCAGTTCCTGCACTGCCATCTTGTTCTGAAGTTTTGATACGTGCGAATTCATTAGCATTTGAGACAATGATCTTTCTCCATAAGCATCCATGTATATAATACATCGATATAATTAATAATCAATTCATTAAATCTTCGTTACAATAATTTTTTTCAGTGATAGAATAGGTCCAGATTCTGACTTTCCGTCAGGTAATTGATGGGTTTGGCCCTTAGAAAGAGCCATAATATACAAGATAGCACGTGTTTTGGCAAAGATGGCTAGTCCGAGATGAAACACTTCACTTGTTGTGACAACGTTTTTTTTAATAGTTTGCTGAAATCTCACCACTTTCAAATGCCGAATTTCCCTGTCCTGACATGAACTAAATTTCGTCTTCGCTCCAGATACGGTCCATAAGTCTCAAGATGACTTAATACGATAGAAGATACGCTTAGTTAGTGCCAAGCCGAGAGGAAAGGAGAGGACATCTTCAAGATGCTTCTGGTGATGACAGTTTATCACGCGCATCTTGTGAAGCATATATTAACTTATGTCGGACGCAAGCTTGCGACTGTGATACTGTTTCATTTTTATTACGCTTGTTCTTAACGTCAGCTCTAAACTGTAAAGTTCCTCCGCTGTTTGTTTTCGGTAAGAATTACAGAGAGAAAGGAGTTTTCAGAAGGATATTCATTCAAGTCAGAAATATTTCGTTTTATTTACTGTGTAGAACTCTATCATTGGTGAACCTTCCACTTTTCTATTTTTCGGAACAGTTTTCAATGCTCAATCCTTATTTGAATTGTAATTCTCATAATTCTATTATTATAGATTTTACCAAGTTTAACACGAAAATCAATTGCATCTATTTGTTTGAAACTCGTTTTCCGACCGACGTACAAAACACACTGACATTTGAAACGAAATAACTTTTCTCTATTTCAGTGTCGTAATGAGTTTATAACAGTACTAGAAACAGTGCTGTAATGAACTTATTACAGCATTGTTTTTAGTTATATTTTTCGTTTTGTGGTTGACAACTCTGATATCCTATTCTTTCGAATGTCAACACGCGTCCATTGCATGTCAATTGTCAATATTAAACCATGTAGAGATTTGAACGCACTATTCAAATTCTATAATCTGTCAATTTTCCTATCAGTCACACCAACTGCGAAAATAAAATATAAAAGGCACTAGGAGGTATAATCTGAATTTTTCATTGAATTCCAATAAATTTCTCACAATTCTTGACTGAAATAGAGCAAATGTCGTCTAATACTCGTTGCAGAAGGCAATTCCAACACTCATGCGTTTAAGAACTCGCTTCTTCGTCGCTCGTTGACGTCAAGGAGGTGGTGTATTTCTTGGGGGTTGCAGTAGACCAAAACTTGAAATGCAGAGAACATGTGGATCAATTGGGAAAGAAGTTAAATTCCGTCATTTATACACTGAATGTCCTGAAGAGGATGGTTTATGATGATGTGCTGAGGACAATTACTATGCTAATTTTCAATCACTGGCGACTTACAGCATCATATTTTGGGGTGGAACTTCAGTCATGGATAGAATGTTCGTGAAGCAGAAATGGGCCATAAGAGTGATAACTGGTAGAAAATATCGAGAGAGTTGTAGATCTGTCTTCAAAACGAATGAAATATTAACACTTCCAGGTCTATATATATATCGATTAATGCTGTTCTTTCACAAGCATAGTGAATATTACTCAAGGTACAAAAATAAGAACAATACGAGACGTATGTATCAGTGGTTCTTTCCAGTGCACACTCTATCTTGTTTTGAGAAGCATCCATTATATATGGCAATAAAGATTTTTAACGGGCTACCAAGAAGATTGCAAAAAATCCAGGATTATAGTTTATTCAAAAGGGAGATACATAAACTATTAATGAATTGTGAACCGTATGATATTGGGGAATTTTTTAGATTTTGTGGTTAATTAAAGTGTTTGACTTGTTTCATTTTTGTAACATGTATTTGTTTCCAATTATTGAAATAAAAGTATCTATCCATCTATCTATCGTTTTCGAATTTCGCATTCGTGTGGGAATAGGTGCCCATTCTGCAACTTGTTTTAGAATATACTATTGTTGTATGCATCCATTTGTCATGAAAATTATAACAGTTGTCAATGGGGTACTTAGCCATCTAAAGGTAAAATATTACAGCAGATGGCACTAGTGGTTCTACTTTTTTGTAAGTTCGGTTTCTCTTGGAATGAATACCTCTAGTATTTTATGTTTCAATTAAAGGTCACGATATTTCAGGTGAATCATGAAAATGCGTGTCGAAAATGCTATTCATATTCATCTCGTTAAGTTGTGTAACACTTATGGAAATGATGGATATCAGGGCAACGATGTTTCGTGAATTCGAACTTCTCTGCGAGAATAAATCAAAATAAAACCCGGCTAGGGTTCGTAGATGCAACTATGGATATATATTTTGGGTTGATCTTGTATCATTAATTGTTCATTGTTCTTTTTTCACATGAAATAAGTGTAGCTATATCATAAGATACGTTACAATAAAAAGAAGCATAAATAACAAGAGTACTACATGGATCAATAAGTCCCGAGACTAACCCAGAGATGACGCTCCTAGTGAACCAGTAATCACGTCTTTCTAGAGTACTATCCTTTGCTTGAAACGTGTCACAATTTTAAGTCGATCGGACCAGAAACAGCTGAGTTATCGAGGTTGGAATAAAGTCGTTTTGTAGTTTGTTTAAGAAATAGAAAAAACGGAGTTTCGTGTTCTGATATAACCCTTTTTTTACGGGGTATAGACACCGTGCAAGCAAAACAATAGATTGAAAAAGGTTACCCGGACTCTTGTCCATCAAAAGCAACGATTTGTCGGTGGTTTGCCGAGTTAAAACGTGGTCGTACCGACACAAATGACGCGGAACGCTCGGGTAGACCTGTGGAAGTGGCAAAAATTATAATGAAAGATCGTAAAGTGAGATTTCTGAGATGACACAGATATCATATGGAAGCGTATTTACTATCCTTCATGGAAAATTGAGCATGAAAATGGTTTTTCCAAGTGGGTGCCGCGATTGCTTTCAACAAAAACAGCAACGAGTCGATGATTCAGAAAGCTGTTTATCGCTATTTACACGCAACAAAAAAGATTTCTTGCGTCGTTACGTGACCATGGACAAAACATGGATACATCACTACACTCCAGAATCGAAGCGGCAGTCACCTGAGTGGCGCACAGCTGGCGAAAGCCGTCCGAAGCGCCCGAAAACGCAGCAGTCAGCTGGCAAAGTCATGGCGTCAATTTTTTGGGATACGCATGGCGTGATTTTCATTGACTACCTCGAAAAAGGTAATTCGATCAACAGTAATTATTATATTGACTTGCTGGTGCGTTTGAAGGAGGAAATCGCAAAAAAACGACCGCACATGCAGAGAAAAAAAATCTTGTCACAAGTCGGTGAAAACAATGGCAAAATTGAACGAATTATTTAGCCCCCAGTGACTACTGGCTCTTTGCTGATCTTGCAAAAATGCTCCAGAGAAAAAGATTTGGCTCAAATGAAGAGGTCATCGCTGAAACTGAAGCTTATTTTGAAGCGATAGATATTTTTTTTCATTGAAGAAGGTTAATGGGTTAAACCGCAGGAATGCAGAAAATATGGGAAATGGATGGAAGGTACTTGCCGACACGTGTTTCTGCTTATTGGCTTCTTCAGGGCAAGGCAACCAAGAAACATGGATATGGATGGAAATGAATAATAAAAAAAAATTATATAAACGACAACAGGTGACCACAACAGGAGCGAGCATCCAATTTGTGGCTTCAACCCTAGATACTTCCGGTTTTGGAGGCTAAACCGAGCATCGCCAGGATGGAAGCATAAGCAACCTGTGTGATGCGACCAAAAATATCTAATATCTAATTTCACCGCATTATCTTCTCTTTGAATTCAATTATATCCTTGGGTTTTGGTCGCATCACACAGGTTGCTTATGCCGAGCATCGTGGCGATGCTCGGAGGTATCTAGGGTTTAAGCCACAAATTGGATGCTCGCTCCTGCTGTGGTCACCTGTTGTCGTTTATATAATTTTTTTTTTCATTATTCATTTCCATCCATATCCAGGTTTCTTGGTTGCCTTGGCCTGAAGAAGCCAATAAGCAGAAACACGTGCCGGCAAGTACCTTCCATCCATTTCCCATATTTTCTGCATTCCTGCGGTTTAACCCATTATCCTTCTTCAATATCTAATTTCACCGCATTATCTTCTCTTTGAATTCTATTTTTTTTTCTCTATCTCACAATGCTGTAATGAACTCATTTTAGTTATATTTTTCGTTTTGTGGTTGACACCACTGACATACTATCCTTTCGAATGTCAACACGCGTCCATTGCGTGTCAATTGTCAATATTAAACCATGTAGAAATTTAAACGCATTATTCAAATTCTATAATCTGTCAATTTTCGTATCAGTCACACCAACTGCGAAAATAAAATACTAAAGGCACTAGGAGGTATAATCTGACTTTTTCATTGGATTCCAATAGATTTCTCACAATTCTTGACTGAAATAGAGAAAATATCGTCTACTACTCGTTGCAGAAGGCAATTCCAACACTCATGCCTTCAAAAACTCGCTCCTTTGTCGCTCGTTTTCGAAATTCGAATTCTTGTTGGAATAGGTGCCCATTCTTCAACTTGTTTCATAATATACTATTATAAACATGGTATTGAAAAATTGGAAAAGCGTTGGAACGATTGTATCACCCTAGAAGGTGATTATGTTGATGAATACAAAATATTTACAAAAAAATTTTGTTTTCATCGTTAGTATCGAGACTTATTGATCCATGTGTTATTTGGTACTTTTATCAAGGAATATAATTGTATATTCAATAATTCTCCATGGTTCAAGTAAATGGACCTTTGCGGTTGAATCAAGTCCACGTTTTAATTTATTTCTTTTTGTTGAAGAAGTGTGTGATATTTTGTAGGCAGATGTAATCTTCATGCACTTAATCCCGAGAGTGTATCTATTTATCTAAGTACAATAAGATTTTCCTTAAGAATCTGCATCGTGATCTGTAGCATTTTTCAAATCGAAAATTCCGATGAATAATGCAAAGTTTGTATAAATACCGATACAACACCTATCGACAATACACGGTATAAACAAAAGACCCGGCATAGATTAAGTGCGACAGAAGAGAAGATCTAACGCCTCAGCTAACAATGAGCTAGAAGTCCAGGTTAGAAAAGGATGGTACTCAGGGGCGCCATGGTCTCATTTAGTATACATTAAGCCGATATATTGTTCCTCCAACGAATATATTCTCAGACCGGCCGATTGTATCTCAGCCATCGGGATTTAGCCGGCATACAGATCGCCTGATCTCTTCTGGAGTCGATTTTTTATGTGCACAGGTAATGTTCAAACGTGGATATTGCAGCAGGGAGGATAGAGGAGTTGTGCTCTTCGCTATTTATGCCCGACTTGAGGTATATTGTCTTGAATGGCTTATATGGGTTTCTAATGTATATGAGCGCATAGCCGGAAATATATCTCGACGAATTATTCTCCTTCTTCTTTGTTCCTTATGGGACCTGACAGTTTTTATGTTACTTCTTCATATACTGTGATGACTTAGGGGTAGTATAGTTATCCGAAATAAATCTTTGTTTGAAAAATCAGAGTTATGGATAAAATTTTTAGTTTGATCTCGAAGTGTTGATATTATTGAAAACCTTGGGAACTCAAATTCTTTACGATATGACATATTCTAGCCATTTCCAAAAAAAAATGAACATATGCTTTCCTGTGTTTTGTTTTTTGATTCACTAAGCGTCAATCTGGGTAGATGGTAACAATACAAACAACATAAAATTCTCACTTTCTTCACTATTTTCGTCAAAGCTTAGTGTTATTTACTTAACAATATACAGGGTTGGGATAAAGTTTGGCACCAAATTAATATATTTATATTATTTATTTATTTATAATTTTAAATTGGGCAGCGAGTGTAATGGACCACAATGCATTTGATGAGCATATTTTCATTAATGGCATAAGTCTACGTTCCGTAGGAAAAATATTAAAAAAGAAAAATTTTTATCCGTATAAGGTACGATTAGTCCAAGAATTGTCAGAGGATGATTTTTATCGACGGCTCGAATTTTGCGAACGGCTAATGAACATCTGTAATGACGACGAACGTTTTACTTTCAATATAGTGTTTTCTGATGAGGCAACTTTTTGTTTGAATGGTACGGTTAACCGCCATAACTCAAGATATTGGTCAACTGAGAATCATCATTGGATTGATGAAGCAAAAACCCAGCGACCAGAAAAGTTGAATGTATGGATGGGAATTATACAAAATAGGCTAATAGGCCAATTTTTCATAAACGGGAACTCAAATGGAGAAAAATATCTAGATATAGGTACTAAATAATCAAATCAATCCTGCACTCCAACAGAACGGGCAGTTACCACCGAACGTTTGGTTCTAACAAGATGAAGCACCTCCTCACTATGATAGACGGGTTCGGAATTTTCTAGATGTTACTTTTCCAAATCGATGGATTGGACGTAGAGGAAGCATAGAGAGGTCTACTCTTTCTCCAGATCTTAGCCCATTAGACTTTTTTCTTTGGGGTTATCTAAAATCACGTGTTTATGTTAATCGGCCAGCATGCTTGCAAGAATTGAGACAACGGATTCTTGATGAATGTGCATTAATACATGGAGAAGTCTTGAGAAAAGTTACTCAAGAGTTTGTTAATAGACTGGCATATTGTCAGTAGGTGAATGGCAAACACTTCAAACATTTAAAATAATTTTTTTCAAATTATTTTAATAAAATTTTTTAACTAGTAAAAGCCCTGTATTTCTTCTTTTCATGCATTTTCATGCAAAATACGCATTGAAAAGCAGAATATCTACTATCTACTATCTACTACAAAGTATTTCGTTTCATTGCTCACTATTGATACAAATAACAACGATTTATTTTTTTGAATGGATTTTTTCCCAAATATACAGAAAGACTGGATTTCTTCTTTTTACAGAGAATTTTTACATGGAACCCCATATGGCCAGATCCGAAAAAAGGTGCACTTTCAGAATCTGCAGAAATATATAGGGTGTCTCATTTAAATAAATTTTTTTTTATTATTTCCGGTTGAACCGAAAGTATCTCATTAATGAAAATATGCTCATCAGATGCATTGTGGTCCATTATACTCAGCTGCCAAATTTCAAAAATATCGCCCGTTTCGTTTTAAAGATATTAATTTGGTGCTAAACTTTATCCCAACCCTGTATAAAAATGTACAATATTGTGTTAGTCGTGAACGAATTAAAATGACAGAAGATGTGCTGACATGATTTTCTTCATTCAACTTATCAATCCAAGATAATACCACATCAACTGCACGATTTTATTAGCAAGAACAAAATTCAATTCTGGGGACTATAACATTCGGGATTGAAATCAATTTTTTTCAATGCAGATGGATTGTTTCGTAAAATTCTCACGATTTGTATTCTATAGTATTTATTCTATTTTATTAGAATGAAATATATTTGGGCCAAATTTTTGGTGATATATGTATATACAGGGTGAGTCTTTGACCACTGCGTTAATTTTAACCAAAGGTTCTTGTGATCAAAAAAACACTTTTTTCCCATACCGTTTCTCCATATTCAGCTGCTTTAAAAAGTTATAAGCATTTAAAATTTTCACATTGAGCAAATACCCATATGTAGTCCAGTTTAGTTTGAATGAAAATTACCTTCCACAGCATCCACTGTTGAATCTGATTTGTTCAAAAATATTATTTTCTCTCTAAGAAATGATTCACTGACTTATGTTTCATCAGATGATTATATCGATTTAATTCCTTTCAAGTTCTAATATCTCGAAAGTGGCGCAATTTAGGAAAAAAGATGATGAATGATTTTATCTGCAAAAAAGACTTATGATTCTAGGATGTACAAGATACCTTCAGTTCAAGTGATATTTGTTTTTCATGCAATTTAACCAATCTGAACAGTAGTAGTGAGAAATCCACAAGAAATAAAATAAATCTATTGATGCCATGACTATTATCAAAAACATTCTACAAGAAATCATTTTAATCGATATTGTCGTTTGAATATCACAGGTGATAATGCAATTTTTTTATGAGATTTCAACACCCTAAATCTTTTGAACGGGGCCAAATTTGGAAAAATGTTATAGGAAGAAAATGTTTCTGTTGACGTCAAAAATCTAAGGTTAAAATCAACGCACCCTGTTTATATATATATATATATGTGTGTGTGTGTGTGTTAGGTGCTTAAATATATAATTAGTGAAGATATCGATGACATTAATTTAGTAGTGGTATTGTGCTGTAGCTCTTGCGGCCATTTGTCTATTTGTTTCTGTTATCAATGGCATACCTTCCTCTTTACATCGAAATAATTTTTCCTTGAATATCTTGACAACATCTCTCTTTGGAGAACTCTTCAGAGACACGAATCGTATCAATCGGTTCCTTTCCTCGGACGTACCGATAAAATAGATACCCAGAAGATTAGAAGAAATGCTCACGTGTCAACTTGACGACATCCCGAGCAATATGGCGACTAGGCAGCGGGAGAGACGTGATTGCTACAAAGGTCCGCTATCAATAACAAGTTTCTCAGTAAAAACGTCGAGAGCGGATCCATCCGATGGATCGAGTCACACGTGCCACCTTGTCTTGGCCCTTCTCAGCCACTCAATTCGGGACCCTTGATGTGTTTATGAGACTTCGGGGACTCGACAGGCTCGATCGGGATGCGGCAAAATTGCTGCCGCCACGTTCAATTGCCGCCCCATTAAAATGCTCCGCGTCAAATTTTCACGCCGAATGGAGATATGACGGAGGAGCATCGAATTATGTACGTAGGGAGGTATCAGTATACTATTCCTTCAAGAAACTATTGCGGGGGTATTCAATGAACATTTGTCGTTCTAAAAATGCAATGTTCGTTACATTGTGAAAAAAAAGTAAAGCAGAATGAAGAAAACAATATCAGTCAAATGGCCACTAAGACTACGTTTCCTGCTGAAACCAGATATTCAAGGCTTATTCACTAACTTAAGTTGCTATGAATAGCCACCGAAAATCGAGGTTATCTTCAAAGTAAGTTCACTATTCAAGAAAGTGGTTATGAAAGCTGCTATGTATAACAACTAGTGGCTATCCGTAGTAGTTCACTGGCAACTGCTTTATAGGTGTTGCTATCGATAACTACTCTTGTCGGCTACTGTTTGTTTATTGATGTTTTTTTCATTCATGTGAACAATTAGAAGTTTTAATCGAATAAGAATGGCATTTTTGGTGCAAATGAACTTTTTAATGAATCAGGAATTACAATTACAATTACTCGATCAATGCATGGTTCAAATTGATCATTTGTTGTCGGTAGCGATCAGTATCAACGATTTCATCAGGTTATAGGAGCTCGTGGTACACCACACCTTGCTGGTCCCCCCAAATACACAGCATTGTCTTGCCAAATGGATCTGGTTTTGCAGTAGATGTTGATGGTTGTCCCGGATTAACCCGTGATTTTTTCCGTTTGGGATTCTTAAAATAAATCCATTTTTCATCGCCAGTAACAATCCTATGCAAAACCGATTTTCCTTCGTAACTTTTGAGCAAAATTTCACAAGTGTTTTTTCGGCTTTCCATCTGTCTTTCATTCAATTCATGTGACACCCATTTTCCATACTTTTGGATCTTTCCCATAGCTTTCAAATGGTCAGAAATTCTTTGTTGTGCAACACTTAACATTTCTGACATTTGCTTCTGATTCAAAGTCAATATCGTTCACAATTCGGCGTCTTCAAACTTTTTTAGTGTTCTTCCACGTTCTTCATTTCTCACATCAAAATCATTATTTCTGAACCGTTGAAACCATCCTTTGCATGTTGCTTCTGATAGAGCATGATCACCTCGATAAGCATTCGATGCGACTCTGCAGCATTTCTCTTCAAATGAAAATAAAAAATTAATGCTTTCCGCAAATCATCACTTTCTGGTAAAACATTCGACATTTTTAACACGATGAAAAAGTATGATTTTGTCTGTTCAATGATATGATGTATACTAAATATGTTTCCATAGCAAACAAACAAAAAAAAGGCTCGTTCACAACAAATGTTCCTATCGAGACATTTGTATCTTGACGCTCACTTCATACCGGTACACCTAGTATTTCGAATATTCGATTATGTTTCAAGATTTTTGGGTAATCAGGAATAGTCTTGGAATACAGGAACTTTGGTAGAATGATCTAGACGATTTGTGATGCTCATATCTAAAAAAATATTATAAACATAAAAAAAAGCGTTGCTAAGCAAGCTCGAAGTTATTTCATTCAAAATGTGACAAGTTCACAACACCATGTTTATAGACTCACAGCTAAGCCTTTTTCATCGAATAGATATTATGTTAAGTTGTGTCTTATTTTCGGTATTGAATTAATTATTGCTCTTCGAATTAGTATGAGTCGATATTTGGATATCCGAACCGTTATCATAGCAGCAAATATAACGCAGAAATATAATTTTATTCCAATTCAATTTTCACCGAACAGCAAAGCAATGTTGCCAAACTCAATACTCGAAACAATCCATGCGTCCTTTTACCATGAATAGGGGTCGCATACATCGGACAATTTCGTCATTTTTCTGTTACGGTTTCATGTTGCATTCGATCCCGAAGGGTAAGTAAAACTTCCAGGCGTCATTTCTCCACACCTGGGCGAACAACATCACATCAATCTGTCAAAAGTTGACAGATTTATGTGGACAGGTTGCAGCCGTGGTTGAGGAGTCACCGGGGCTTAGTAACGTTTTATCTCGGGGGTCCCTTTAGCTCTGAATGACATATTTCGTCCTGCCCAGAGGAAAATATGGAATTATGTCATTCTTAAAATTCAGCGTTCTATGGGTTAGTCAGGATCAGACCGAATTATGAGAAATAATGGGTTATTGGGCTTAGAATTTCCCATTGAGATTCCATGGCTTGTTTTTTATAGGATGGTACATAAACAATGATTATGATGATGAGTGAAGAAAATTCAAGAATTATTGGTATTTCGGGACTTTTATAAATACTATATCCAATTCGAAAATTGACGTGTCTGGGCATTTAAAAAAACTTTTCGAAATAATGATATTTCTATTCCACAAGTTGTGTCCACACTTCAATAACTTTTCACGTCGACATCAACGGTATCAATTTTTTCAACCATTTTATTCAGAATAATAATTATTTTTAGTTCTTTTAAACAATGCTTAACAGTTAACATTTGTACAGGTATTAGGATATGCACCGAATATTCGCATATTTACATCATATCACAAAGGTTAGTAGTACATAACAAGTATTCAACTCAACCATCGAATAAAAATTAAAAGAATATAATGTGAAAACGTTAATTAGTTATTTGATTGTACAAATCATGTGATACATTGAAAATGGTAGGATAAATTACCAATTCTTCAAGTTCTTAACTTTTTCAATTTCACAAACATAATATTAATTTTTTTCATTTGTTATATTGAATAGCAATTTACCGAATTCTTGGGCAGTTTGAAATATGAGATTCTATTTGTCCAAAAATTAGGACACTTGGTATTGTTCTGCCAGCTGGTGGTTAAACGATAAATATTTCTGAAGAATATAAAATCATATTCGGGGTGAGTCTTTGACCACTGCGTCAAATTCAACCATAGGTTTTTGAGATAAAAGAAACATTTTTTCCCATACCGTTTTTCCATATTCAGCTGTGTTAGAAAGTTATAAGCATTTTAAGTTTTCACATTGGGCAAATACCCCATTGTAGACCAGTTCAGTTCGAATGAAAATTACCTTCCACTATTGAAACTGAATTGTTTAAGAACATGATTTTCCATCTAAGAAATGATTCAAGATGAGGAATGATTTTATCTGCGAAAAGGACTAATGATTCTAGGAAGTACAAGATACGTACCTTTAATCAAGTGATATTTGTTTTTCATGCAATTTAACCAATCTGTATAGTAGTAGTGAGAAACCCACAAGAAATGGAATAAATCTATTCATGCCAAAATATGCATGACTGTTATCAAGAACATTCTACAAGAGATCATTTCAATTGATATTGTCGTTTGAATATAACATGTGCAATTTTTTATGAAATTTCACACCCTATATCTTTTAAACGGGGCCAAATAAAAATGTTATAGAAAGAAAATGTTTCTTTGGACGTCAAGAATCAATGGTTAAAATAAACGCAGTGGTCAAAGACTCACCCTGTATAATAAATCAGTTTCATTAAATTTCAGGGTATTGTACAAATCAAAGATTTTCAAGGTTCAATGTAGTCGTGAATGAAACAATATTCATCAATTCATTTGTTATAACTTAAAAATTTCATCAAAAATAAAAAATAAGTTGGAACGAAAACATAAAAAACTCAATAAGTTTAAGGAACCTGTTACAAAATATACGAAAAAAAAGATGTAAGACAACAAAAATACTGCTAAAAGAATTGTTTGGAAACTGAGAACCACAACTTGATTGACTTAAGAACAGAATTTAGAGAATAAGAGACTCATGGATTCCGTATACCACGTGTAGATGTATTTGTATTTCAATCATCAGAATGGAATTCCCCGTCAGGTTAACATCTATGTAGATATGGAGTTATTTAAAAGATAATCAATATCTTACAGAGTAGATTGACGCTATGTTGAACTTGTTCCAAATCGAGCTCATTCAGTTGCCCCCGTTCAAATTGATGAAAAATGAACCAATTTGTTCCAATTACGGATCGGGAAACATCTGAACGACGCGTCCTTGACTATCTCAGGTAATATGATGAAGAAGTCGCAGGCGGCCGACCACGTCAAGTCTTTAATCTGACGTACGCAAGACATGACAAGTGACGTCGTGCTGATGAGTGGCTCGAAACAAAATTAGAGTCGAATGAGGATCCAGTAGCGGCACGAGAGGTTTTTCTTAGCTGGAAGTCTTTCAGAAATTTTTTATTCGGCAGGGATTTTGGAAATATCAGTTTTGCATCAGGGAATTGATGGAATCAGATTTTGTTAGGATTTTCACTTTCTGTGCGATCATTGGTTGATGCGATATCGATTATCAAAGAGAAATGGACGCTTATCCATTTGAAGACCCATATCTCTGCAGGAAGTGGACGTATCAAGGTGTATAAACAAAGAAAGTAAAGCCTTGGTTGCTGAGATATCGATAATAATCAAAGACAAATGGACGCTTTTCCATTTGAAAACCGATATCTCGGCAGGAAGTGGACGTATCGAGGTGTATAAAAAAAATTGAAGCTAAATGAACAAAGTATCCGATCCGTGAAATGATTAAGCTAAAAAAAGTTTTTTCACGCCCGTAGACTAAAAAAACGTGAAAAATTTTGAAATTTTTTTTTTGCTGGTTTTTCTACAATAACTCAAAAACCGAGGAGTTCTAATCCAAAAACTAGACACTAGGAGCTGCAATTTGCTTTTTTTTTATTTCTTGTACGACGATTCCTCTCGAAGTTACGGCCTGTTGAAAATTGGCTAAAAATTAGGGATTTTTTTGATCCCCTAATTTTTTTCCAGTATTGTATATAACTTGTTTAAAGCCCGCAATAATTGTCCCTATAACTATAAAAAAAGCATGAATACATGTCTTCGATTAATGGCAACCTAACATCTAATCGAATGAAAAATAGTGCTTCATTAAAAGCGACGGAGTTGAACGACAGACTGTGTGTTACCAAAGTGGTTGTAAACACACACAGAGCCCCGAGCGACGTTATTAAAGATAGCTTCCTGCTCTCACCTACGCAAACCACATCCGTAATTATTAAAATCCACACCTCGCGCTTCACTTATTTCGAGATGTGCATCTAGTTCTATGGTCTGCTGATGTTTGAGTAACTTAAATAACCTGTCAATCATCGCAGCGAACGTGATCACAGAGATGTTCAAACTTTATGCGCCAGGCACAGATCTGACATCTTATTGATATTTTAATCCTGTAGCCGACTGTTTTAGAACGAAATGTCGAGAAATCTGGAAAAGGGGAGCCTGCATCTGTCACGTATGCACTTTGACGTCTCCTGTACAAAAAGGGATACCTATAACGTATGATGCCAATCCATGTTCGCGATAAATGACCACATAATATGAAAAAATAATTTTCTTCTTCTTCTAGAAATGACCCCTTCGATATACGTACTTGAAAAGTTTTATTTTCGAATCTACGATGTTCGAACAACTTTGATGGCTTATATGGAGCTATGGATTGGTTGGAAACGATGAAACCTTTCTCTTCTGAAGTCTATGAATGATTCAAAGAGGCCAATAAAATAGAATTATGGGACGAAGGTTTACGAACACTATAGACAAGTTAAACACTATTTACACACAAGTTTATGTACTTATTATGCCGAGAGAAGTCGTAAAAATGGACGAGATGTCTTGTTTATATGACTGGTCAGACGTCTTGTATTGTGTGTTGTATGGGTTTTGTCCGATATACATCAACAGGCTAACAGTATTGTTTATACCACCTGGATTATTGTTGTGTATCACTGAGTTAGGTTGGATTTCATTGATGATAAGGGAACTTTAAGATCGATGTTTACAAACATATGAAACATCAATTTTGAGAGCTTTCACCGGAATGTCTGCAATTTTAAATGGCCTTAACTATTGGATTCGACTTTATGATGAGGATTCCATCGTGATACTTTAGTATATCCGGCATTCTATTCTCTGTCTTCCGAAGTAGATGCGCTACAATTTTCGTATAAGTAATCGGAATAGGTTAACTATCTACATATCTCGGTCGAGTTTTCTATTGGACCAAATCCGTAAAATCGTTCGGCAGTTATGAGCATATCAAATTTGGTTTCCATAATAACTCCTAGAGTATCCATCCTATCAATTTGTTACTTGAAAATCGTTTACATAATGTTGAATGCACATTCAATGCTCAATGCACAGTTATACAGGGTGGCAATTTGAAAACGAAACAGACGAGATTACAGACGAAATAAGTTTTTTCGATAGAAATGCTCGGACAGGTCGATTTCTGTCTCGAGGGTGACAACTTGAGATGTAGGTTACAGACGCATAACGCTTCAACCCTTGCTGCTACAACCCCCACCCCCAATTTTTGAATAGGGAACATGGGGTGAGTGATACCTCATTTCGAAGGTATTTTTATACTGATTTCAGCACAGTAATTGTTTTTTCATTTTATGCATCAGTTCTCGAAATATTCATAGGTTAGTTAATTTTATGACTTAAATTAATTTTTTGCAAATAATTGACATTTCGTGCTTCCGAAACACCAAAATTTCCGTACTTGTATTTGAAATTGCAAAACATTTACCACTGGGCAAATGAAGTCATCCGTACGTGTTAATGCTACTAGGGTCAGATGTTCGACTAGCTGTTTTATAAACTGAAATCATTCTCCAACTGTACGGTATCAGAACGATTTGAAGTATGGATCTAAGAAATAAGACTTTTCAAAGTAAAGTAAATAATTTATAAAAAACTCACATCAATTAATTAAATATTGTTTATATAAGTTTCGTTCGAAACGATGGCGCACATTTTGCATCATTTCTGGAGTGATTTGACGACATTCGTTCACTATACGTCTTCTTAAATCTTCTATGGAATCGGGCTGTGTTGAGTAAATTTTACTCTTCAAGTGGCATATCGCAATGGAAAATGTATCAATCAGGTTATGGGTAAATATCAGTTTTATAAGGTACCTGAAGCAGTAGCTAATTTTCTTCAACTTGAAAATGCTAACTCATATACAGGTCATTCATTTCGAAGATCGTCTGCTACACTTTTAGTTGAATCTGGGGGAGACTTGATGACACTAAAGAAACAAGGCGGTTGGAAGTCTTCAACGGTCGCTGAAGGTATGTTAATGAATCGGTGGCACACAGAACAGAAATTGCTAATAAAGTGTTCAGAACGTGTGGCAGTTCTGAAATAACACCCAATTTGCGACCAGGTACATTAACAGTAGTTGTGTCCATGTCAGAGAATATTATTTCAACACAAGAAAATTCGTCTGTTGTACCGAATAGTACTTTCGATATAAAGAAAATGTAACTTATATTCAATAAAATATTCTCAAATCAACTATCTTCCATTATCTATATGTATATATAACCGGGTATTCGTATAAAGTTATATTTTGTTACCTGTTAACAGAGATGAAATGTCAAATTTTTTTCTCGTCACAGAAAAAAAAGGGTATTCTTTAGAGATCCACAAAATTATGAATGTACGTTTATTGATTTTCAGATCATTTATGAAGTTCAGCATTGTAAGAAACTATGAGCTCATCATATTTTTTGAAGAAATGTTAAATGAGATGTTCTGATTGACAGCCTCGTTTCAGATTATCGTTATTGGTAATTTTATGTTTTCGTATTTGACAAATTGTGAGATGTTCATGAATATCCTTCTTCCTTGGGAAGATCGGAATAATTATCTTTGGATTTGGATTTGAAATTGAGCAAATAAGGTATTTCAAAGGACGAGAGTCTACTGGAAAATGATATCAATTGCTATATGATGTTCGATGGAGAAGATATCCCATCTATTGATTGATTTTCAATATGCTTCGAGTAAAATCAAAGAAAAACTTTGAGTGGTTTTTCAAATAAATGATATAGACTTGTTCATCCGTCGTGGCACGTGCAAAATCTCTTAATCTAACGTCAGTACGAGGATGACGTAAGTGAATTTTGGCCCGAAGTAGTTCGTTAGAACGAGATTCCCTCAAATGATGACGGAGCTTCAATCAAAGAACTAGACGGTGAGATTAAAATTCAATAATTGAACAGGAACTGTGAGAATCTGGTTATTTATAAATTGGCAAGTAGATAATATGTGATAGAACGGTTCTCACACATGTTCCGAGACGTTTGCAGATCACTAAGTGTTAACCGGTGTTCTCGCTTAGACCAATTTATCCACGAGAACGTTAATTAAATATTATATTTCACGCCTGTTGGTCCCAGACAGAAACAGTCCTATATAATACGAGACGGACAGGTGATTTCTTCTTTGTCTTTGTTTTTGAAGCGATAGTAAAGGCGTGGGTATTGATATATGGGCCCTGGCGAAGATGGAACATCCACATTTGTCTTGTCTTCTTGGGAAATCAGTATTCTCAGTGACATATTAATGACGTAGCCGTGATGGAGAATATGAAAGTCGAATAAACAAATCTATAAATAATGAAAAGATGTAGCCTTTGACTCGAGGAACAATATTCATCAGTTGTTGGGTCGGATGTCTCATACCTGTTATGTAAACAACGATACACCGACTTATGGTTGGGGTTCGAGTTGGAGGTGATCATGTTCCATCGCATTATGTGGATGCAACCCATACTTTCTTGAAACCCGAAAGCAAATCAAAAGCTAATCTCGATGGGTTATATACCTTTGGCTTTTTTCACATTTTACACAAACTGTGTTCGTATTGCAGTAATTCATGAAGAAAGCAGGAACAATTCTTTTTTTTACCAACTCTAGAAAGGAGTTTGTATTTTCTATTATCGTCAACTCACAACTTCCACTTTGCTGAACTTATTTTGATCATAGTCTTTCTTCTTTCAAAAACCTCTGTGTTATTAGGTGTCGTTCAATTTGGTTCAGTTTGAACAATGACAACAAAACAATTTTTTGATCCAGAACAAAAAAATATATGTCTTATTTAACATGATATTACTCATATTTGTTGTTTCGATTAATAAAACATCTCTTTGAGATTATTTTTTAAACAAATAACTCAAAAATTGTCATCTAAGTACTCAAAAATGCAACTCAGCGAGTGAAATTCCAAATCATTACAGATTTCTTTGGCGCTCGCTCTTGTTCACCCGAACAGAGTGCCTATCATGTTGCCCAAAGGTCTGTAATTTTCGCATATCGAGCCGAAAATGGTCTCAATCGATTGGGTTCAACTCCCCGATGAAGAATACGTGGCGAAAGTTGAGTCCGTCCGGCCGGCCGTATCCTCTCTAGTATCCAAAGGAGATGAGCTAGAGTTTTCATATTTTCAGAATAGGTTAATTGTCAAAATATCTCGGTCGAGTTCGTTATTGGGCCAAATCCGTCGGATGGTTCAGTAGTTATGAGCATCTGAATTTTTTTTCCTCAATAACTACTAGAATATCCATCCGATCAAATTGATACTTGAAATATTGTTGAGGGAGGCTGAAACAAAACGGCTCGCAAAATTTCTCAGAAATCGTCACGCTAGAAAATTTGTAAAAATTTCCCAAAGAAAATTTTTTCAATACTCAATATCTCATAAGACATTTTTCAGATTTCAATAAAAATTCGTGAATATCTTGAGGTGATCGATATTTTACTCATCCTCAAATTTTATCCATCTGAAGATTTGATCATCTTTTTCATTTACTCAAGAGAAAAGAGAAATGACATGAAGTACCGATGATTTTCTTTGAACGATGGCCATCACAGATCGATATTCGATTGACAAATGCCTGGCTCATTAATCAGTCTCAGTTGGCGTAAATTTGATCAAAATTTTTGATTACGGTGAAATCACAGAGGTAGAATTTTATCTCGATGAGAGAAATAATATACGTTGTCAAAATTCAGAAAAGAACTGAATTAAGTTTTTAGAAGGGAATTCAGCTTCGAACAAAACTTGGAGAAAATTATGATTCATTAGGCATTCGTATTTGCATCACATTGTCCCATAGTACGGGAAAAGACTATTGTTCACCTGATCAGAGTGCTTATAAATTTGTTATGGTTTGAATATTTACTCGCAAGTAGCTCAACAAGAGGCCAAAGCAATCTGACCACACGTCAATGCTTTCTAAATTTTTATTAAAACATACTATATTCATCGTGGAGACTGAATATATGTAGAAAAGGTATTATCGGGAAAATCCACAAGTAGCAGAAAAAATTAATGAAGATGGTACTTGCCCTGACAAAGCCAATCAGTAGAAACATGTGTACAAGTACCATCTTTGTTTATTTCCTTCAGCTACTTGTGGATTCACCTGATATACCTCTTCTACAAAAATTTTTATTATCGTTTCTTCACACAGTGTTTTGTTTATTTGATTTGTAAAAGATGTAGCTTGGCCTCTCGCCTGGTCCAGGTTATAATTGAGTTTTGGGGACACCCTGGGATCTATTATATCTCTGCTTTGAAATGAAATCGCATGAGTTTTGAACACAACAAAAAAAAAATCCTGATTGATGTCACGAAAATGTTAGTTTTAATCTCAAATAGAAACTAAGTAGATCACGCATTTATGCTTAATCGAATTCAAAATATGTATACTTACGAACTGCGTGGATTCACAATACGAACATGAGGTCATTGGCACTTACCTGAAAAAAAAAAGAATTTGAGAAATTGAAATTACGAACCTTGAAATCTGAACGATTGAATTTAAATTTGTGTGAACAGTAGGTTGATACTTGATAGTGAATTTATTCTTCATTCCCTTTTTGAACCAATTACACTATTTCCAAGAAATTCGATGTATCGTTTTTAAGGGATGCTAATATTCTTTACAAGGCTTCAGGTTGTAAGGTTAGACAACTTTTCAGCATACAAGTGATGATAATACATTAACCTTTCACATTTCTGGATTAGGGAACAAATATTGATAATCGATAATCGCTTTATTGTTTTTCAAAATATTCTCCATTAAGATCTATACACTTTTGCAAGCGTTTGAACCAATTGTCGAAGCTTTTTTGCCACTCTGATTAAGGTATCTCCAAACATATTTTTTTTGAAGGTCAAATGTTAACGAAATTTTGAAGTATGCCGATACCACTACTGCCTAAGGTTGTCCTAATCTCACGATAGACCACATGACGATCTTGCAATATCAGTTGGTGCACAGCATCAATGAGTTTCGGAACAACATTGATTTAGAAGGAAGTTCACGAAATTCGACCTCGGTTGAATTCACCATACCATCGATCAACATTGGTTCTTGATGGAGCTTCGTCTCCAAAAATTGAATTAAGTTGATCGATGCACTGTTGTTGAGTTAATCCACATCGATATTTGTGTAAGAAATAAGCGCACTAAAATGCTCACGATTCAATTCCATTCTGTTGGCGAGATGAATCTTTTGTGTTACTGTACCCAACACAAATAGCGTTCGTATGTCAAAACGTTCAAACTACGTATAACCTCAAAATTGTCAAGCTTTGTGATAGAGCTGTCAGTGGGCAGATTGCAACACTAGTGTTGTCCAATCACGAAACATAAAAGGCAATCCTGGTAAATGAAATTTTATTAGTCTGTTACTCAAGTGCTGATCTACCAATCCTGCTGGTGTCCAAGACCATAAGGTATAACAAGAACGGTGCAACTATCGAAAAAGCCGCTGGATAAGGATCGACTCGGATGATCCGCGTGTGCTGTGAAAATTTCCATTTGCCGGAAGCTGTGTCCGTCATGAATAATCAAACCGAATTATATTCGACATAGGTTATGATTTATGCCTCACTTATTGTCCGGATAAATGCATTGGAAGGGGCAGTATCCGATCGGGGGGTACAGAGCGACAGAATGACACGCATCAGTCCGCCATGTCTCACATAAATACAGTAAAGTGCACATTAAAATATATAATATGGAGGCCCAACCGTTGGCGTTCTGCCGACAGGCCAATAATGGGACATTAGTTTGATATATGACCAGCTGGTTATCAGCCCGATATTGGTACCCTGTGGAACGACACTGAATTGGTCGTAAATATCGTTTCGGACTTAATATCACCTTTAATGCTCGATACTTCACTGGATTTACTGATTTTTCACGTTTGTTTGAGTTATATCGATCGGATTGGAAAGAAAGAGCGCCACACATTGAATTAATACCGTGAAATGCTTTCTATTCAGTCGTAATTTTGCCGTCACCATTGTTCTCTACTTCATCACGTGATTACTTCCTCATGCTACTCCGCAAACGTATTCCTCTCGATCATTTACGGGTATTATTGTAGAACGTTAACGTTAACGTAATGTTGACAAATTCTTATTTTCAAAATATTCAATTCGTATGAGGATGTAAAATTGTATATTTTTAAATGAATGATAATAATTTTCTGGTACGGCCATGAACTGTTTTCAAGCGATTAAGCACTGTTCAAATTTTACCTGGAAGATCAAAAGCAGGAATTTTTTCAGAAGGATCAGAAATGAGATCTTTATTGAACATTATATAAGATTTCCACTCAATCTTCCATAATTATTTATCGCTAATGTTCATATTGAATAATTTATTATACCAGAATGGTTTAAGTGACTTCAATCTGGGAATTCTATTTTATGGAATGTAAGAAATAATTGGAAATAAATGAGGAAAAGAATGATATTTGCTCAAAGAATTCAGAGCTGCAGTCTGTCTGCGAATATGGGGTGGAACAATGTTAGACAAAACTGGTAACTAACGAATCGGTGTAGATCTTATGGTGCCAGTAATTATTCTCATAAATGTATTCAATTGTGCATCGATTTTTTTTGTATGTGCACTATTAAACCAAACAGAGCAACAATATTCAGCTTCAGTAAATCTAAGGCTAAAGATGCTGTGCGTAGAGTGGAAGCATCAGCACCCTAAGATGATTCAACTAATTTCTGAAGAAAATTGTTCTTAGTTTTCAGAGAGATGAATTTAATTTAACTCCTAAGTATTTAGGATAGAAATTATGTTCGATAGGAGAATCATTGAAAGTTACATATAATGTCCTATATTCATATAGAAACAAGATATCTCTCAGACATAATCGCCACTCAACCAAATTATACTTAAAAATCTCCAGATCAGATCATAGCATGTTTTCTAGACTATGAAAACCCGAATGGTGGTAAGCAGTGTCATCAGCATAAAAAAACTTCTCAGATGATGTCGCGTCACTGAGATCTAAATTGAAAAGTAAAGGAAAACATCTGATCCTTGTGGAAGACCGTTTTTCAATGTTTTGAAATTGCTACTTTTATTGTCAACAAAAACACGAAACCCTCTATCAGATAACATATTTTTTTAATAATCTGCAAGTATAGGTAAAGCTTGAAGTTACCCTCTTAGAAGGGGAGCTCAAACTTCTCAGAATTGAAAAAGGAAAGAGAAGTAGAGTGATCATTCATCCTTTAGAGCCTCTTTACAATTGAGTCTGAAATAAATAATTTCAACGAACAGTTGTCGACTTATGTTTCAAATCTCAGAGTGTTTGAAGAGACTTATTAGAAGAATCCAATATTTTCCTAATTTTTCTGGTATCGACTGAACCACAAAATAGCACATTCTCTATCAATAACCTCGACACATGAAAAAAATCATATCTTTCTACCAGTAAAAAAAAATATCGACCCTTTCTTTCAGTTCGGATAACCCGTAGATTGAACCCTCAACGAGCTGACATTTCGAGATTGAATCCCCCTCCACAACGGTCTCCTTCAGCTGACCGGACGTATATTTTTCACAATGTCATATCCTTTGTCGGCACGTCAAACACGTCATAAAAAGAACAGCATCTCATTTCTGATGCCCATCGACTGGAGAAGATTGAGATTGATTCAACCGATCGGATGTCAGTCTTCAAAATCAACGGATTGCACGGTCCATGACTTGCAATGGGAGCTCCTCGAACTGAACAGGTCTATTGTCTTTGGAGTTTGATACGTCAGTCTGTCAATCTGCTATTACAATCATCACAGATCTCGAGAAAACAACTCGAAATAGTAATTTTGAAGCTGAAATGAATATTAACCTCTTCTGAATGCATATTTGAAGGACAGTGATTTACCCACGACATCGTCTCAGAAATTTGTTCCGCTGATGACATGTCGTCTGATTTGAGAATTTTGAAGAATTATTTTATTGAGTGGCGATTATGTCCCAATCCCAACAAAACTGGTTTCCATCTTAATAATCATGAAAAATATAGGAAATTAGTTGTAACATTCAATGATTTTCCTATCAGACATTATTTCTTATACAGGATGTTCGGCACATGGACCGTCAAATTTTTTTGGGGCGTTGGTAGGGTCATTTGCGCTCTTTTCAGTCTTGGAACCTGGGTCCTTAGTATTACGGTTACGGAGGTATGATTTTTTATTAGGTTTTTCTAAATTACCCAAAATGTACCCTTCGAAGCCCCATAACTTTTTTTGCGTGTGCTTTTACATGCATTTTTTTTTATTGTATTAAGTGTACATGAGTGTGTTTGAAAAAAAAACGAATTTATTGTTACAGATAACACCACAAAATAACACGTGGGGGCTTTTAATAAAAAAAAAATATGAAAGTATGAAAACATCTCCACTCCTATTGAAATTTAAAAAAAAGTTACAGCTATTAAAAACTTTTTTATTTTTTATTTTAAAATGTTCTTTGGTTTATAACGTTGCTAACCATATGCTATTTACGTAAGTCAATGAAAAAAATAATACTGCAAATAAGGTTTTAGTCAGAAGAATGAAGAAAGTCGCACCTAAATAAAAGTACGGATTTCGACACAACACAGCGAGCAAGGAAATTTCACCTGCCTGTTTTAGACGCGTGTGAGTTATTATTACTAGTTCTGTCCTTAGGTTGGATTGGGTTAGTCGCCGCTGACTTGACCCTACCGTCATTCGAGATTTAACTGTCTCAGCTGTTGGAAGTGTCTGTGCCGCGTTCTTCAGTTTTTTAAATTTGTATTTTTTTGTTTTTGTTACTTTTATCGACTTTTTGCTACTGTTGTTTTAATTTTGGTTGTTGATATGCCTAATTTCACCAACGCTGTGTATGCTGATATGGTGATGGCATATGGCAAGGCCGATGGTGTTGCTCGTGCAGCTCAAAGGATTTATCAAGCCAAATTTCCTGATCGAAGATTACCCCACCACGAAACATTCTCGACGACTTATCGACGATTAAGAGAGACTGGAAACTTAAATTTTCAAGAGCCTCGGGTCAATGTGAGGCAACACCATGTAGCAGTTGACGATCAAATACTTCAAGCCTTTGAAGAAGATCCAACTACAAGCATTCGTGTCGTTGCTCAGTCACAACGATTTGGAAAGTTTGGTCAGTACTTCGGGATAAAAATCAACACGCTTTTCATTACACCCCGGTACAAGGTAAATGAACTTTTTTATTGATGAATTTGTCCTTTTGACTGCGAAAAAATTGTCACAGACTAATGAATTTTATTAATTGTTACAGGTTTTCATGAAGGCGATCCTGCCAGACGGTTGGAATTCTGTAGATTTTTGCTGCACATAGATGTCGATGACAACTTGTTTCTAAAACGAATTTTGTGGACAGACGAATCCTGTTTCAACCGAGAAGGAATACCAAATCTGCACAATTCACGTCCCCACGTGAAAAGGTAAATGAGTTTTCAACAAAAATTTTGTGTTAACGTTTGGGCTGGTGTGATAGGAAGACATCTCATCGGGCCACACAATTTACCGGCTCGACTAAGTGGGCCTGCTTATTTGCATTTTTTGCAGAATTCTCTGCCGGAGCTACTAGCCGATGTTCCGGCCTTCGATGAAGACGTGCCGATTGTGTTCCAGCATGACGCTGAGAGAAGATCGAGATCACCTCGACAACTCTTTTCCAAATTCATGGGTAGGCAGAGCCGGCCCCATCCCTTGGCCCGCAAGATCTCCAGACCTAACACCTTTAGATTACCATGTCTGGGGTAGAGCCAAAGAATTGGTTTATTTCACAGAGGTACCTACAAGAGAGGTGTTGATTGAACGCATAAACGCGGCATTTGTGGTAATGAAAGAAGAAATGTTGCTAGCCACTACAACGGTCGAAATCAGAAAAAGGTGTCGGGCGTGCATTCGGAGTAGAGGAGAACAATTCAAACAGAATTTACGTTAAAGAATCGTTTTATTTTACTTTGTAAATAAACAATCATACAAAAACTGTATTTTACTAAAATCTGTCCTTACTTTGCTATTTTATCTAAAACACTATTTGTAGTATTTTTTTATTTATTGACTAACGTAAATAGCATACTTTTAGAACCGCGATAAAGAACGTTTCAAAATAAAATTAAGTTCGCAATAACTGCAACTTTTTTTTAAATTTCTTTTAGAAGTAGAGATGTTTTCATACTTTCATTTTGTTTTTTTAAAAAGGCCCTCGTGTTAATTTTGTGGTGTTATCTGTAACAATAAATACGTTTTTTTTTTAAACACACACTCATGTAGACTTAATACAATAAAAAAAAATGCATGTAAAAGCCCACGCAAAAAAGTTATGGGGCTTCGAAGGGTACATTTTGGGTAATTTAGAAAAACCTAATAAAAAATCATACCTCCGTAACCGTAATACTAAGGACCCAGGTTCCAAGACTGAAAAGGTAGCAAATGACCCTACCAACGCCCCACAAAAAATTTGACGGTCCATGTGCCGAACACCCTGTATACTTAGGAGTTAAATAAGAGTCATTTCTCAATTACAAGGCTCATACAGATTATCTGAGTCTAAAACTGAAAACTAGGAATAATCATCTTCAGAAGTTAGCTGCATCATCTTAGGGTGCTGATGCTTCCACTGACGCACATCATCTTTAGCCTTAGTTTTACTGAAGCTGAATATTGTTGCCCTGTTTGGTTTAATAGTGCACATACACAAAAAATCGATGCACAATTGAATACATCCATGAGAATAATTACTGGCACCGTAAGATCTACACCGGCTTTTGGTTACCAGTTTTGTCTAAAATTGTGCCTCCCCATATTCGCAGACAGACTGAATTCTTGGAGCAAATATTATTCTTTTCCTAATTTATTTCTAATTATTAGAATTCCAAGATTGTAGTCATGTAAACCATTTTGGTATAATACGTTCTTCAATATGAACATTAGCAATAAAGAATTATGGAAGATTGAGTGGAAACTTATGAAATCTTTATTAAAATCTCATTTCTGATACCTCTGAAAACATTCCGGGTATTGGTATTCCAAGGAAAATCTGCAAAATTCTTAATCGTTTGAGAATAGGTCATGATCGTACCAGTAGCATGCTATTTAGATGGAACTTAGTTCCATGCGCAAGTTGTGAATGTGGATATGCAGAAGTAGCAATATCTCATCTCATCAATTCATTTCGTTTTCTGGTTTTGTCTTTTTATTTTTAGATTCGTTGTGGGCAACTTGAAGAAGCTTCTGTGTTTATAAATATGAGACCACTCTTAAAGAAAGAAGACCCTTAGATATAACGGGTGGTCCATCTAGTGTTTGGAATTTGAACTACCGATTATTTGACATTATAAACGTCAACTATTCTTTTTGACGTGACTAATATTTAGTTGAAAGTTTGAAGTTTACGAAATGGGACGCTATTCGCTTGAAGAAAGTTGGGAAATATTAAAAACTTATTTCCAAAGTGGTGAGTCTTCTACTCAAATTGAGCTACCGCGCAATGTTGAACGATTGGTTCTTTCAAGAAATTGAAGCTAACGACTTGGACGATGTTTGGTTTTAACAGGACGGTGCAACGAGCCATACAGCACACGCCACAATCGAAGTTTTACGCCGCATTTTCGGAAATCGAATAATCAGCAGAAATGCTGATGTGAATTGGCCACCAAGAAGCTGCGATCTGACGCCATTGGATTATTATCTTTGGGGAGCGGTGAAAGATGAGTGTTACGCCAACAATCCAGAAACAATTCAAGACCTCAAGACCGAAATTCGAGCTGCTATTTGTGAAATAGAGCCCCAAACAATCGAAATGTATTAAAAAATTGGGTGGAACGAATAGGCTACTGCCAAGTCAGCCGTGGTGGTCATTTGGCCGAAATTATTTTTCATAAATAAATGTCATGAACCAACCTTTTAAATAAATGTTCAACCATTGGAAAATATTGAGCAGTTTTTTTTTTATAGCAAAATTAAATTCCAATTTTTAAATGGGCCACCCATTATTTAAGCTCATTTTCGTACACACAATACTCGTGCGGGCAGCCAGGGTTTTTTTTCAATGGGTTTTTTTCCCTGGGCTTTCAGGTCATACACTGAATTGTATGGCAAATTTCAAATGAATATAAAAATATATGTACTTCAAAAATTAATTTAAACATATTCAAATTCGTCATTGTTTGTCCCACGAATCGTTGTTTTCTTGACATTCTCAAATGCGATCATATTGCTGCTGGACTCGTGAAATAGTCATCTAGAATACAACACGAGATGAAATTTTAGCAGGGAAATTTTTGCTCTTGTAATATTCAAGTTTGTTGTTTATCGCCAATTTCGCTTATGACATTTTTTTCAGTCACTAAGCAACAAGGTTTCTTATTACAATCGAGAAATTTTCTCGTCAAAATTTCATCTTTAGTGATACTATATATGATAAATTGTTACTTCACATATCAGCTCTAATTACGGAAAATTAATATTGTAATCAGCAGCACAACTACAGGTTATAATAAATCAATTGAAAGAATTGCCCGAACCAATTTAATACAGCTTTACATAATGATTGAGAGTATTTTGAGAAACTATATAAATAATATCATGGAAAAATTGAATAAACATCTTTTCTAGAATAATTAATTGTGATTAATCTTATAAATATCCACTAACTCTGTTGGGAACTTATAAACAATTGATCAATAATTACTCAACATAAATTGCGAGGTGACTGATTATCGACGTAACTATCAATTAATGTCTTATAAGAATACAACAGTGTTGAACTGTAATCAACTTTGTTTCTTGATTAATTCATTCAAGAACGCGAAGTTGGTTCGAAAGTTTTTCTGTGAATATTATTTTTTGCAATCATTAAGGATAATTGTATCAGTATATTCCAGTGATGTGAGGAGTCACTTATTTCGTGAAGAACCAAATTTGGACGACTGAGTGAAGAAACAATTTATTTATTGCCTTAAAGAGAAGAATTGATATCAAACAAAGCTTCCAACTATAGAACTAGATGATTATTTAATTTGTTAAAATTTCTCTGAACACGGATGTGACGAGCAAGTGACTGAAATAAATGCAAAGAATAAATTTTCATTCCTCTGTAGCGAACTCATTTAGCTCGATAAATCTCAAACTTCCATTCCATACACTCATGTTGATGAGCCCATCAAAGGACCAAATATCCCAGAGCCATCTCAGTTTCAATAAAAGTCAGTGGACACCTGCTATATTCAAGGGTTCCACGGACCCGAAGTTAAGTGACTCGTTCGAAGCAAGATACATGTCAATATTTATACGAAAAAATAAAGAAAAAGTAATCCTAAACAAATACGAGCCTAGACGAGTGCGATTGTCGTTGGCGTATACTACGGCAGAGGGCACATAGATGAGTATTGCGGGTATCAGCATCCAAATGGGATCATTTCACTTGGAGGGGGATGGAGAAGTCGTTTTTATGCAAGCAGGTCTGGAGTGGATTTTATTGAAAATCGGAAAAAATCTTTCAGATATCTCCAATGAAGAAAAATCTTTATCTCAAATCACGATACTGCAGATAAGAAAAACCATATAATTTAAATTACCTCGAAAATCATGAGATATATTTCATGTGATTTATTTGTACTCATTAAATCAAAGAAAAAGCTGTACGAACAATTCAATTACGCTACAACTTCTTAAGTTGAAGGTTATGTTTTCTGTCATAGAATTGAGTATACAGTGTCATTGGACGCTTGCGCATAACTGAATAAAAATGAAATGACGCACCTACCAACATGGTACGCTAATTCACTCCTCGTTATAATCAATTACCCTCGCTACAAATTCGACAAGAGTCGCTTAATTATGCAGAGAATTATCTGAATTGCGTGGGAAATCCCTTGCAAATATCCATCACTCAACATTACGCAGGCATCGAAAGGCATAAACATAGAAATTATGCGCAAGTTGCATTAAACAACTATCCGATATCTTCTAACTCGAATGTTGTTTAATAGGACAACTCCGATAATCCCATTAATCTCGGAATCCCATAAATAACGTTTTCTTAAGTATCTGAGAATTGATCACACCCAACATTTCACGCAGAACACGTCAGAAGATGCAAATATTCCGAGATACGTCGTTCAATTAGCTCGCGATTTTGCACATATTGTTTATGGTTTGTATTTTGTCGAGATCTCCTTCTGATACTGTAGGTAATGAAGGCTAACAGGGTCAGCGATGCCTGTTTCTTGCACTGAAAATGTTCAACCAACTCGAAACACGACCCAATTCTTGGAGTAAATGCCCGTATTTTTATAGTATTCAACAGTCACGTAAACAATTGGAATTTTTCACAATAACAAAATTCACCTGTATATAAATGTACAGCAATAACCAAACTATACATGTGTCCTAATAACAAATATACAGGGTCTTTGACCACTGCGTTAATTTTAACCATAGATTCTTGACGTCAAAAGAAACATTTCCTTTCTATAACATTTTTCCAAATTTGGCCTCGTTCAAAAGATATAGGGTGTTGAAATTTCATAAAAAAATTGCATTTTCACGTTCAATATTCAAACGACAATATCAATTGAAATGATGTCTTGTAGAAGGTTTTCGATTACAGTCATGCATATTTTGGCATCAATAGATTTATTCCATTTCAGGTGGGTTTCTCACTACTACTGTACAGATTGGTTAAATTGCATGAAAACCAAATATCACTTGAACTAAATGAATAATCTCAAACTATCGAAATTATCCTTAAAATATTTTCCACATTTTTTCGAAGAAAAGAACAAATAACTGTTGACAGTTTCAAACAGAATCAAAACAACAAGGAACCACAGAACAATATTTTATTGGGAACTACACACCACAGAGACGTTATAATAACATTTTAATGTGTTAATAATTCACTCTAGTTATTCTGAGAAAGATTATAACTGAAGATCAATAATGGTTACTGATATTATCTTTCATTGAAAAAACTTTGCAATCATTAATTTTTTTCTCCTGGCGTTCGGTAATAAATTAATATTCTATGGTGAGGTATTAAAATTTGACATAATCTATGAATAACCATTATTCAATATTTATGTTTTTGTTTACATAATTAAAACATATACTCTGATATTATAAAAACCAAAAATCTACGAATGATTAAAATTAATTATAGTCTAAACAGAATAGATTCATATTAATTATCTAACAAAAATTTTTTTATTAAAGAACACCTAGTTGGTTTTTCAGAAGCAAATTTAGATGATCAAACTCAATTTCTTCAAGCAAGTATAATTGCACACCTAAATCTGGGAATACTTGTAATCTATTCAAGTAAATTGTTATTGGGATTCAGTACAGAAAATAATCATCAAGCAAAATAACATCACTTTAAAATAGATATTCGTAGTGTTATTGTTATTGAAGATTTCGAAAAAGATTTTCATATTTTTAACAGTACGATATCAAGAGACCTCATAGTCCTGTTCACTTACTCAAGAAAGTCTGTCAAGGAGAAGAAACTTCAGAAATATTTTATTAAGAAAAACCTACCACAGAGACGTTATAAAAACATTTTAATGTGATAATAATTCACTCTAGTCATTTTGATTGATATTATCTATTATTTAAAAAAACTATGCACTTGTTAACTTCTTTCTCTCCTGGGGTTCAGTAATAAATTAATATTCTGTGGTAAGGTATTATAATTTAACATAATCTATGAATAACCATTATTCAATATTTATGTTTTTGTTTACATAATACTCTGATTATAAAAATCATATTTTAAACAGTATGATCTCATGAGACCTCATAGACCTGTTCACTGCTATCTATCAAGGAGACGAAACTTCAGAAATATCAGTGTTTGGAAAATCATAATAGTATATTATATACCGCGGGACTGAAGTAGTACATTTAATCCTGAAGGTAAAGTTTATAATTCATTATAGTTCATAATTTACCTGAAGGATTAAATGTACTTCAGTCGCAAGGTATATACGATACTTTTCGTACTTCCGGTATGATTTTATTAATTATTTCAATAATTTCAAGTTCAGTTTTTTCTCTCTTCAACTCATTTGATAAACTGTCTTTAAAATAAGTTACCATAGTAACATTGCGTTGTGACAATTATAATTTAGAAACATTGTTATTGATAATTATTGGTATCATGAGTGAAGAAGGTGTATCTGATATTGATAAAAGAGCAGCCGAAGTAGGTGAAGAATTGTTACCACCGAAATCTAGAAAACTATACGAGCAGCAGTACGATGCTTTTAAAAAGTGGTGCCGCTTAAAAATGTGAGACAACCTACTGAAAATGCGCTGTTAGTCTACTTCAATGATAAATCAAAAGCGGTTTGTGCCTCAACTCTCTGGGCACATTACTCAATGCTGAAATCGGTTATTAACATTAGAGAAGATATTGATATAAGTAAATTTCCAAAATTATTAGCTTTTTTGAAGAGAAGAAATGAGGATTTAAGCCAAAGAAGTCAACAATTCTCACGTCTGAGCAGGTAGATCAGTTCTTACAGGAGGCTCCGAATGATAAATATTTAATGCTTAAGGTAAATTTGGAAATGTGTTCATATTCAGAAATTTTAAGAAATCCATTTTTTTAGGTTGTACTTATTTTGGGCGTTGCAGGAGCTTGTCGTGGAAAAGAGTTGGTTGATTTAGAAATCGACGATGTGAGAGATTTGGGCGATTCCTTCCTAATTGCGATTAGAAACACCAAAAATAAAATTGACCGAAATTTCGTGATCAAAAATTCAGAAAACAGTGCTATCAGTTTTGTGGCGATATTTCGAAAATATGTGGCATTGTGAGAGACAGGGACACCTCATTCAAAATTTTTTGTTCAATACATCAACAAAGAATGTACTACGCGAGTAGTGGGAAAAAACATGTTTGGTACATTTCCACGGCAAATAGCAGCTTTCTTGAAATTAGAAAATGCGACGTCTTATACGGGACATTGTTTTAGACGCACATCTGCGTCTTTGTTAGCTGATTCGGGAGCAACAATAGACGTGCTGAAGAGACACGGAGGATGGAAATCCTCCAACGTGGCCGAGGGATATATTGAATCGTCTATTAAAAATAAACAAACAATTTCAGATAAAATATTTGGTCAAGTCGCCGATTCGTCCACTATAGTTATGCCACAGTCCTCATTCTCGCTTCCTGTTTCCGCAGGATCTTCGAAACAAACACCAGTTCAATATGATAAGGACCTATCTGTTACTCGTCAGTTACCTGCTGCATTAACCCAGGAAAGACTGGTCAATATGACGAACTGTCACAATATTAATTTGAATATTAACGTTAATTACCATTCTAATTAATTGTATTTTTCAATAAAATATCCCTTAAATTCGTTTGTTTGTGATTTAATCGTTCCGGGAGTTTCGTCAATATTTAATCCCGGAGGGATTAAATGTGACACTTTAGTACCTGTCACAAGGGAGTGAAGTTGTCACTTTAGGCCCGGAAGTACGAAAAAGATTTTTTCTTGCTTTGAGTGAAAAAAAGCAATGTGACAACCTCATGTCTTGGAAGTTTTCATAAAAATGATGGTTTTCATGATTTGGAAATCTTAAGCAGAAAATTACAGATGTATGATGATAAGACCCAATAATTCTGAGCTTTTTTGGAAATTCTCACTCTAAAGGTATGGTTTATAATCTTGAAGTTGAAAGAAATGATGGTAGAACAACAAAAATCTATGTTTTCAGTATTCAATTTTTTTTTCCAGAAGATTAGTATTTTGTATCTTCCTTCTGAATATGGACCTACCTCATCTGATGAAACATGAGTGAGTGAATCATTTTTCAGAGGGGAAAATAATGTTTTCAAACAATTCAGATTCAATAGTGGATGCTGTGGAAGGTATTTTTCATTCAAACTAAACTGGAATACAGAGGTGGATTTGCCCAATGTAAAAACTTAAAACGCTTTTAACTTTTGATGAATATGGAAAAACCGCAATGGAAAAAGTGTTTTTTTATGTCTGATGGTTAAAATTAACGCAGTGGTCAAAGACTCACCCTGTATAATCTTAGTGTTATATTACTGACAGTACTTGCTCATGCGTAATTAAATGTTTAGTCCAGTTCTTTCACTGGTTGCGAACTCTAATATTTTATTTGTTGGGAAGTAGCTCATAACTGCCCTCTCCAAAAAATCATCATCAAGCGTGACTTCATTCGATGGGACATCACAGACCATTATCAATCTATGCCCCAGCATCTCGACGAAACCAGATAGCAAAGAAGAGGCAAGGAAGAAACCCAAGCAGTCCCTGTTTCATATGATTAATTGAGTATCAGGCTCGAGACTGAATTAAAATTCCGGTGGGTTGCGGGACAAAGCTGTCTGTCACTCGCACTGTCACTTAGGACAAAGATGGCAGACGAGACGTTGACGGACGTTATTCTGCAGACTTTATAAAACTGCTTGTCAACTTTGCGAGGTTGCGTGAATCTGCGGGATGACGTTGAGGGACATGGAGTGAATAGAGATAGGATTTCTTGCGAAGAATTCGGACCGATTACATGGGAATGTTCTACCGTAGCTAGGGAAAAATTAATGTTGTAATTTAGACATGATAGACATCGTGTCGCTGCTGAATTACAACATCCTGTTGTCTGCTTTACTCCCAAACAAAAATTGGACCATACTTACGTCAACTTCTCTTTCTGTGTAATCAGTGTTTCCACAAAAGTTTTTGTAGAAGCTAATTCAACCTTGAAAACGACAAGAGATGCTTGTTGACAGGTTGATTGCAAAAACAATCTAATTATTAAAAGGATTTTGGGAAATCTTTCTCACCTCGCAAAGAATAGGATTGAAAAAAACATAATGATCAAGGCAATTATTTCATTGAATGAATGACAGAAACCCAGAAGCTGTTTAGAACCCTCCATCAAAGCTTTGCATGTGGTAATTCTCTACTCATAGCACGCTGTTGAGTAAAATTGTCCCTAAAATATCTCGTCCATTCTCAAACTCATCATTTCATGTCACTGTTTCTCACAACTGATTCTAAATGGTCCTAAATTAATCTTCTTTAATCTCTAGCCAACCCTGTCTAAACTGTTATCTATTTATATCTGAGGGAATTATTTGCTGTCAATTACATAGGAATTCGGGGTGTCCACTATAAATGCAACCGTGACTAGTTGTCCCAAGAGTTCAGATGCTCAGAAACGAAAGTGAATTGAATCAATCACTATAATTAACTGCATGTTTGATTATAAGCGGTTTTTATCTGAAAGAAGGTTTGAACGAAGATGAACTTATTCAATGAATATATTGAATCCTCTCTTTTATCAACAGTTGCTGAAAACTTGAATTTATGCCAGGAAAAAATGAACACAACTATGTTGATACCCAATTAATCAGCACAGTTCTGTGAGTTATATGAAGCACAGAAATCTCCATACTTTATAGTTTCCTTCTCTCAAAATGAAAACTGCTAAAAATTACAGATAACATTTTATTCAAACGAGTACGTTGGAAAATAAGAGATCACCGCCCAAAAATAAATTTAATACAACCTTGAAGACACATGCAATAAAAGATTTCATACACACATTCAGTAACAAGTATGACGTCACATTTTGCATTTATTTCAGATAGTTCATCAATTGATTTGCATTTGGAGATTTGGTGGAAATGCGAAAATATCTGATAAAAATTGTGAGGATGCTGAAGTAACGTCGCTTATTGGTTCCCAAGTCCTCAGAAAATATATGTTTTTGTTTCAGTGATTGAAAAGAAAACCAGTAGGTGTTGACAATTATTGAGTGAGTTATGCTATTGCATTTTCTGAACTTGATTCAGAATCATGCAGTTTGGTGTTGTCGAAGTTACGGAATTTGAGAGCTGCTTTATCTGGAAAACCATAAAATATCAATTAAGAATGAGTAGATGGATCTGACCAAGATACTCTGGATCATGCTCTTCTGAAATAACTCTTGAAGTGATACATCTTGGTAGATTCCACCGGAATATTTCTTTCTGACAATCTCTTTCTTCAGAAAATTCTAAAGGGCCCGTACCAAACCCAATACCACAGAAAGGGTGTAATTCGTGTCCTCCTCGAGCAATTGTATCGGGTTCTTTGTTTTCTTCAACACCCGAATGCTCGAGTACCAAGATTGAAGAGGAAAAACTCTTTGAGTTTGTTCCGGTACGCCAAAATCTGTTGGTGGAATCGCCTCTTCAATCACACCCATAATGAGATGTTCTATTCGCTTTTACGCTTTTTGAGGTAGTGAATATATAAAAGAAAACAAGGAGACATTTTCGTTCTCGGTTGAAGGCGGTTATTGGCTGTTTTCAACATAGCTGAATGCGACCGGCACTATAGGCGGTTTGCATATTTGTATGTGGCGACCTCGGTGGCGGAATTCGACATTTTTGTTGTGAAAGAATTCAAATTCGCTGTGTTTTACATACTGATTTGGGGCATAATTTCTGATTCTTTTGTGGTGGAAGGGTACTTAAGAGTTTATGCAATTGTTGATTTATAAACCTCAATATCGAAAATGAATGCTGAAGGCCTAGGAGTATAATCTTCTTCACGTATTCAGTGTTGTGTAGTTGGTTGCAACAATGCTTATTATAACACAGACAATTCTATTAAATTTTATTTTTTCCTAATGAATGGTTTGAGAAAGAACGGAAGCAGATATGGATTGATAGAGTCAGAAGAGTTTGGTAAGGATATCTGATTGATTGGAGATGTTATCATAATTTCATTCATTCAAAACTTTAGTAATGATGGTACTTCCAAGCAATGACATTTCTCGTGTGCAGATATCAGTTCGAATAGTAGAGGATCATGGAAAAATGCATTAAGGAATCTTTATAGGCTCGCTGCATATAATGACATAAAGCAACAAATTCTTCCATTGAATACTTCGACTCTTGAACAAACTTCCGACGGAAAAATCGATTGGCCAACTGATTCGGAATGCAGAACTTTGCCAACAACCTACCAACTGCTGGAAAATATCCATCAAGCTCCCTTGCCAGGCGACATAAAACTCGAAATTCCAAACTCGATATTATTTTTCCGATCGCCGACCGGGTTTTCCGGAGTACAACAAACTCATTCTCGTAGATCTCTGCTCAATGGCTACTCCCACTCCTTCCAGACGTTATCAATCCCTCAGGGTATCTTTCTTCTACGCGTCACGGCGCTCGAGACCTTCTCCGTCGTCGGCAGCCGTCACTCTAAAAGCATGCACTGGATATATGGGGGACATTACGTCAGGGGGAACAGATGTATAAAATAAATATCCAGCACTGTGCATGCTGCGCCGTGAAAGCCATGATTTTAGATTTCGAATAAATCTGGCGGGGTGTGGGGCAATTTGGGGTGAAGGGGGTAGGTGTCACGCAGGAAATGGCGAATAACTTGGGAAATATCTCAGCCGGAAAACTACGTGGTTCATCTGCGAATGGAATTAGATTTTCTTAAATGTTAATCTCCATCGATGTTTTATCATGAGATTTCTAGTAAACTGGAGAAATCCTGATGGTGTTCTACATTTTTGGCTTTGGAAAGTGTCGATCTTGACATTTAATAAATAGACACGTCATGTTTGGAATACCATGGGGACCAAAATTCTGTCCATTATTATTAAGGATACTCATACATGATCCACAATTACTGAGGCACATTTATTCGTAGACGAACATACAATCATCATATAGTGGAGATGTCACAAATTATGTAAAACTTATTTGAACAGGATAATATTAACATTCCTCTATAGATTATAAGGAATTAAAAGAAAAACGGTGTTCCACAAGGATCAGTTCTAGCCCCTTTACTTTCCAATTTAGATCTAGGTGGTTTACCCACGATATTTCAGAAATTTTTTATGCAGATGATATTGATATTGTTTGTCACCATTCGGATTTCCATACTCTGAAGAACACACTACCATCTGATTCATAGATTTTAAATAATTACTTATTGAGTGGAGATTACGTCCCAATCCCAACAAAACAGAGGTATCATGTTTCCATCTGAATAATCATGAGACATATAGGAAATTAGCTGTAACTTTCATTGATTTTCCTATCGAATATCATTTCTAACAAAAATACTTAGGAGTTAAATTATATTGATGTCTTGATTTCAAGGCTCATTTAGATGATACTGAAAACTAGGAACTAACATTCTTCAGAAATTAGCTGGATCATCTTGGGATGCTGATGCTTCCACTCTTCGCACAGCTCTAGCTTTAGTCTTTTCCGCAGCTGAGTATTGTTGCTCTGTTTGGTTTAATAGTGCAAATATACTTAAAATCTATGCACAATTGAATACACCCATGAGATTACTGGCACCATAAGATCTACACCGGTTCATTGGTTATCAGTTTTGTCTAACAAAATGAATTCTTGGAGCAAATATTATTTACCTAGTTCATTTCAATTTCATACATTCCACAAAGTAGAATTCCCAAATTGAAGTTGTTTAAACCATTCTGGTGTAATACGTTCTTCAATATGAACAACATTAGCGATAAAGAATTATGGAAGATTGAGTGGAACTCTTATGAAATGTTGACTAAAGATCTCATTTCGGATCCCTCTGGAAAAATTCCTGGTTTTGATCTTCCAAGCAAAATTTGGACAGGTCTTAATCGTTTGGAAACAGGTCATGGTCGTACCAATAGCATGCTATTAAGATGGAACTCAGTTCCAAACGCAAGTTGTGAGTTTATGTATACATACAATATCTGCCAGAAGTTTGGACGCCGATAGTTCGATCCAACTTAAAAGATCATCATATCACAGATGAGTATATAACATCGTTCATTTTCTTTTCATGACTTCTGTCATATTAACTTTTTGAAAATTGATAATTCTCAAAAGGTTTCTTACTTTTCTCCTTGATAAAGATAGAAGATGTCTATCGAAACGTCGGAAATCATTACAGCCACAATAGATGATGGTAATAGCCCAAACAATCATTCAACACGAGCTCCATCATCAACAATATCTCGTCATCAACTATTTTTTATACCACATTTTGGAATTCAGCTGCGTTCATGAGATAAAGGGTGTTAAAATTTCATCAAAGTAATTATTTATTCGAAATAGATAATTAAAATGAAGTCAAATTCCTTTCACGAACTTTCTAGAAAAGTGAAAAAGCTGATTTATAACTAGGTAAATTTCAGTGTCGTAATGAGTTCATTACAGTACTAAAAACAGTGCTGTAATGAACTCATTACAGCATTGTTTTTAGTTATATTTTTCGTTTTGTGGTTGACAACACCGACATTCTATCCTTTCGAATGTCAACACGCGTCCATTGCATGTCGATTGTCAATATTAAACCATGTAGAGATTTGAACGCACTATTCAAATTCTATAATCTGTCAATTTTCGTATCAGTCACACCAACTGCGAAAATAAAATACAAAAGGCACTAGCAGGTATAATCTGAATTTTTGAATTTTCATTGAATTCCAATACATTTCTCACAGTTCTTGACTGAAATAGAGAAAATATCATGTAATACTCGTTGCAGAAGGCAATCTCAACAATCATGTTGAATCGTGTTGAAATAGGTGCCCATTCTGCAACTTGTTTTAGAATATACTATTCCCACTCATGAACTGACATTTATTACACGTCATAAATCATCAACTACAAACGAATTGCAACTTTATCTGCTGGACCCATGAAAATCATTGGAAATATCTGAACAAATAATAAGAAAACTACATCAACGATAAACCGATATCTAAATCATACATCGCAAGCATAAAAACCAACTGCAACCCTTCCATAACTGCAGAATTGAATGCTACCGTTGTTATTGGTTCGTGCTGGTTGTTTTACTGCCATCCTAATTAATAATTAAGCACTATAAATACCGAACATCATACCATATATACAAGGTGTGTCATAAATAATTGTTCATGACATACCGCGCTGTCATATCTGCCTCGAACGTTCATTGAAACGATGGTGATGGACAACAATGTTTACTAAATCACTGCCTGAACAAACTACGAACCTATGATAATAAACATTTGATTTCATGTCTTTCGCGGTTTTCATTTTGGATTTATTGCGTTGTTTGAATCATCGATAGCTAAAACGCTTCCTGGCTCAATGTATGTAATCTTCTTTCGATGCAGATTTAGCGAGTGACATCGACCATGAGTTCGTTGAAATATTAAGCGGATTTATGATTTTAAAGCATTGAATTGAAATGAGCCTACGGGAGAATTTTGAATGAACTATTTAAGGGTATGATGGATGCTTCTCATCCTGATCAGACAGTACAAAACGTTACGTTTATTATAGTTACTTCTGAAAAAGAACAAAGGATACATTTTTTCAGGAATGCTCATTCATGAATCTTTATTTAATTGCACAAGTCTACTCTTGAAAGTGTAAATAATCAAAAATGACAATTATAATCCTACACTTTCCGATTGAAGTATCAATTGTACCTTTATTTATTGCAGAAAACACTGTTTTCTTTGATGAATAAGAGTCAATTCTATTATTTTATAATCAACCCAATTCTTTAGAAAATCATAGAATGCAGTTGTAATTTTCTGTGTCGATTTGGTGGAAGGAGATAATACTCTATGCTCATATTTGAGGTTAGTTTTCAGAATATCAACAGATGTCAGAGTGTCACGTGCAGTTGTTCCGTTGTGTAACACCGTGAGTTGTTACCAAGAATTGTTTGAAAAACTGTAACTTACTTATCCGTGTCCAAATGTACTTTCAACAAGTCAATCTCCAGAACTCCGCAACAATGTCGGCTTCGGGGGTGCATGCATATAGGTCTAGATTAGTGCAGGTGGCACATATACTGCTCGCTGCAGTGGTGTACCGCCCAACCGAAACTGTTCTATGAGTCGGTGTCCCTGGGACTCTAACTGGAGAGTGTTGCTTTACAGGGAGGAGGGGGTTTTGGTTTTTTGAAAGTCCCACACGAACCTGCAGCATTGCATATCGTCCGCTGCAGGGAAGGCATGAGGAGTTCTCCCTTCCTCGGGCGGGGAAGAAAAAAAAATTAATTTCTCTTATTTGCCGGTGATGATATCTTTGGTGGATTTCTTCCAGAGTTCTTCCATTCTTTCTTCAGATGGTCTAGTTATTGGTTCAAGAATCTTCTTCTCGATTTTAATCGATAATGGTATGTTATATGTCCATATTCGTCTTCAGTTTGTGAAGTCCTTTCTTCATCAGCAATGACTTCTCTTTGAATTTTTGGTGATGCAATGTCAACTATAGGATATATCATTTCTAGGGGGCTGGGTTTTAGGCATCCAGATATAATTCTGACTGTCGCATTTATAGCTACATCTACTTCCCACGAATGTACAGAACTTCTCCACGTAGGGGCGGCGTATTCTGCAGTAGATAGACATAGGGCAGTTGCTGATATCTGCAAAGTTTCAGGTCTGGCACCCCATGAAGTATGTTAGTTTCCGAATTATGTTGTTTCGTTCCCTAACATTCATCTTTGTGTCTTTGCAATGGGTTTTATAGGACAAGGTTCGATCTAGTTTGATAATTTTACAATTTTCTAGTTGTTCACCTTCCTATCTAACATCAAGTTTTTTTTATTTGGTTGTTTCTTAGGTGGAAAGCATACACTTAGATCTTAGTTGGATTTGGTCTTAGATGATTTTCTTTGTAGTAGATTGACATTTCTGATAGGGCTTGTGTTAGAGTTCGTTCTGCTTCTTCAAACTTGTTTTCTAGAACAGCCATTGCTGTGTCGTCCGCGTAAATAAATTTCTTAATTTGTCAGTAAGTGGGATGTCATTGGTATAGATGTTGTATAGGTGGGGAAAGATTACTTCCTTGGGGTAGCCCATTCTTTTGAATTCGCCATCGAATATTCTCCTTTCCCAGTGTTACATGAAATCTTCTGTTGTGTAGGTCACATTTGATGAATCCTGTAAGTTTGTAGTCTTTCGTCAGATCGTTTACTTTCTTTATTAATTTTTCATTATTAACTATATCGGTTGTTTTCTTTGCTTCGTAACCATCCTCAATTTGTTGGGCAAGATTGAGGATCTGACTACAGTATGACTTTCCATGTCTGAATCCAGCTTGTTCTTTTATTAACTTCTCATCGATATGTGGTGTTATTCTGTTAAGGATTAAGCGTTCTAGTTGTTCATATAGGTGACACAGTAATGACATGGGTCAATAAGTCTTTGGATTATCTGGTTACAGTAATGCAACCACATGTGCTTTTCTCCAAATCTTGGGAATCGTCAACGAAGATGCAGTTGTAGAATTTGACCAACCATTTCAATGTTTCATTCCCAAAATATTTCATTTGTTTTGACCTGATTTGATCTAGATCTGCAGCTTTATTAGTTTTCATTTGTTTATACCTTCCTTGAGTTCGTTTAATGTTAGGGGTTCGTTGATGAAAGTATACTCTTCATTAATGTTTCGTTTCAATTTTATCCCGTTCACTTTTCCTTTAACTTTTCCGTTGAGTTTTAATTGATGAGGCACTAGAATTGCTGTAACATTTGGTTTCATTTCCTATGGTTTTGAAGGGTCGTTGCACAAATTCTTCAGCATTTTCCATGCTCTTCTACTATTTTATTTTATGTCTACTTTCTCTAGAAGCTTTTCCCATCTGTTACATCTTACTTCTGCGATATTATTCATAAGGCGTTGTCCCACTTCTATAATTCGATTTGAGAAAGATTTTGATAGAACAAGGTTTTATATTCTTCTATAATTAATATAAGGCTATTCCAGTAAAGAGGAGCCACACTGTTCATTCACAATTTTTTCATAATGGTTGGAAAAATTTCGCAAAACAGATAATAATAAATTTATTTGGGGGCTACCTTTAGGCGTATATAGGCTTGAACCCTATTCAGCCTGGGTCGTCAACCCCTAAAAAAGGAATAGGGATAATGAAAGCAGGATCATTTTTATTGAGCCTCTTCATAACAGAAAAACTTGAAGTAGATACTCGTAATACCTATGGGGATTTGAAAATTCTACAAGCAATCTAACAAGTCATATATGACTTATGTAATCAGTTCAAGGTTGATATCTCTCAGTTTTCAATATCTTGTGAATGATTAACTAATGAATCCAAGATGACAATTGCTTAGAATCGAAATTATATCTGGGATACGACATTTTTATAAATATCCAATGAATTTGGGATAGATTCCGTCAAAACTTCTGAAAATTGGTACATTGAAGAGTAGCCCTGGAGTAATCTGAATTGAATAATCAGAATAACAACATTCATCGACATAGTTTATTAAACCGGAATTTGAAATAGACCTTATTCGAATACCTGATAATCATTTCGCGAATAAAATTGTAATTTTGTCGATGAAAAATGACATTTATGGAATTGGGATCCCTTAAAGCGATTGATAAGCGCCGCTGATCGAACGTTAAGTGATTTATTCGATGCAGTTCAATATCATATGTATGAGCGATGAGAGATGAATAAGTGGAACGATTTGACCCTCTCATAACTCTTTCTGTTCCATTGATCTACCCCGACGGAGTTGATTTTTATTCAATCCATTAGGTCGTTTTTCTAAAAAAGAACGTTTAATGACTTTCAAACAAACGTTAATTAGAATTATGAGTATATATACGAGGCGAGCTAGATACATAACATTAATTTGAAAATTCTTAACTGTAGATCTCTTTATTCATCTTATTCTTCACCTGAACATAGTACTTATACTTTGACAAAATGATTTTTGATAGTAACTGGTAGCGATTGCTTCATTTGGACTTACTTTTCCATACAAAATCTAGATTATTTTTACAAGATATTGCTGCAGGGAGTGATGATAAAAAAGTTTATTCATAGTTTTCGATGGAATATTGGATTCCCGGATACACATGATGAAACACCCCCTGTATTGGATGATACTGATTGGCCAAGTGTCTTTTCTATTTCATAAAAATCGAAATCTGGCCACCTTGCACCCAAGTTAAATATCAATAGCGCATAAATCTTCCAGACCCAACATCCATCAAGAAGAATTCATAGAGTGGACAGCCGTCTCCAAGCAGTCCTAGTCACATGACCCTTTCGTTTGAAATTCAAATAGGAAGGAAAGACATCGACGACGGAGATCAGAGCGAAAATATCTCTCGATAAATCATGACACCAAAGTAATTCTGACTCATAACTCTTGAAAAATACATATAAATTGCACATAATATGACAGGACGTCACCGAGGACTCGTCATGAGTGCTTCTCCATGCGTTGGCCGTCAATCAGGACTTCTTTGATCCGAGTGTAAGTAGCTCGAGCCTTTCTGATTGATTCATTGCGAACACGTGAGCGAGGCCCGGATGGAAAATAAAGAAAACGGTGGTTGAAGGGAATGAATGAGGTCGAAATTTTAGAGACTGAATCCGTATTAAAGGAAGGTTTGACTTGAGGTTGAACAGCGGTCATGTGTGAGGGACTATAATTGTCCGCATCAGACATGATTGTTTGACCATCGGTACAATAAAGCTTGGGCCCTCTCCTCTTTGGATTGACCCCAATTATCTGAAAAATGTCTAGTTTTTCAGAATTCTTGATTCGTTTTGAATATTCCTTTATATTAACTTATTTAATATCCTTTAAAGAAGGAATTCTACCTATGTAGAAATTTCTTTTCAATTCATGATTTATCCATTATTCTTTTCGAGGAACATCCTGTATACATTCAAGCTTTCAAAATTTTCAATAAACCGGTTTTTGCGATTATACCTGGGCCCTATACAATTTGAATTAAGCGATCACTGTGATATTGTGTTGAGTTTTCATTCATGGTGTAATTTGCCATTGTTATTGTTGTTTCTCATTTGTTACCTTTTCTTTGTAAATTGTTTATGTTGAAAGTGTCGAAACTTCAAGTAATAGAATATATGCTATTCTATTTTTCACTTAAAGTTGCGAAATATGTTGAAAATAACACATCATATAGAGAAAATCTCATTATGGTACTGTACACTCGAGTGTTTTCTCTTCCTGGTAAGGCGTTTTACTCAGCTCATAAAATGCAGAGTCGAAATTATCTAATGCGGTAATGCATTGTCGTTCTGGTTATCTATCATGCATAATTGAGAAAACGGGTTTTCTAGCGTTGACTAACCTGCCTCAACTTAGTTGACCTAGAGTTGTTTTAAACCGCCTTGGCTCCCGGTATTAATTAAATGTAGAATAGGATATATTTAAATCCACGAGTCTTCACGTTACTACGTTGATTTTGCTGAATTCGTGAATAATCTATGCTTCACTGGTGATGTTGAAGGCGAGTGGTCGAAACCGAAATAAATAAAGCGGCAGTATCACAGTACTTAAATGTTAAGCTACCTACCTCACAGTAAATTATTCGTTGAAAGAATGATGAATTTGAAAAATACATCGAACTTAATACTTATACTAATTATTATGTTGAAGGTCAGAAGTCGAAGCCGAGATAAATAAAGCAGCAGTATCACAGTACTTGAATGTTAAGCTACCCCATAGTAAGTTATTCGTTGAAAGAATGATGAATTTGAAAAATACATCGAACTTAATACTCATGGTTATAACTGGCAGCAAAAAACTCTGAAAGGAATTACAGATTCTAATTTTCTGTCGGATAATGCAAATTCCGCTTCGTCATTTGGATGGATATCTTTTAGCGACGTTTATGAGCGCTCTTTCCAATTTTTGCAAATATTGTTTATTCGAATTTTTCACTGTCCTCATAAGCAATATATATTATTAATAATCAAACACGCTTTATATTTCAAAACTTGAAGAAAAACGTTCATTAAGCATTTAAGCTCTCGATAACTCCATACTCATATATCAATGAAAACCATTTCATTTCATAAGTTTTATTACTTCACTATTTCGTGCAATAGGCCCTTTTCATTCATTTATTTATTCATTCCTTTGATTAAAGATTGGAATGATACATCAATTAAATGTATATAGAAGTTTCAAGTTAATATAAAGGTAGGTATACCAAATTTTTCAACCCATGATGCGAAAAGCTTGAAGAGCTCTTAGTAAAAACCCTATCTTTTCATGTACCTAATTGTATGGTTGTATCAAATTGTTCACAAAATGAACTGAGATTCCTAATGAAAGGCATCTGGCATTTACAAATATACATGAAAAATTTCCTAAAAACACCTGAAAAAACTCCCATTTGAAATAAAGAAAGAGCAGAAGCAGAGAAAATTTTAACTAATCAAATTCGCCTCAACAAAATATTCGATATATAACAAACCTTTTCAAAATCGCCATAGGATCCCAAAGAAGGTTAAATACAAGATTTCTAACATATATACCCTAAAACAAAAAGACATTTGTGTTTGACTTTTATGATTAAAGAAGTTTTGGAAGTATGGATTGAAAACGTGCCAACAGTAATAGTCACTTGCAGAGATTTAAAGACAAGGCTCGATGCTTAAAGAAGATCTGTTTATTTACAAAATATACTTACATGAAATATTGTAAGCCAAAAGTTCAAAAGAATATATATATATATATATATGAATAAAACAATGATATTTACCTTAAAGAAAAATCGAAACAACAAGCCAATTATTTCTCTTCTTAACAAAACATCTCATAAGCTGTTTGTACACTGTGAGGCTGAGGAAAGAACTCTAACATAACGTAACTAGTGTGACCATAGAATGAAAGCATAGAATACATACATAAACATAGAGAATAATTACAAATTAAGGGATAAATTTTCGTGTCAGTATGTCGTCTTAGGAGTGCGCAGAAACATAGCATCCGTTCGCCGATGTGCATTCACAGTTTATTCCATAGAACTCGAACGTTGCAGCCAGGTTAAAAAATGGTTCATCGCCTCCCAGTCCACGTCAGACGGAGTGACTGGCTCACACGACTGATTGATGGATTGTCCATCATAATGGGTACGGGAATCCATCCATCTTGAATGACGTGCTGTGCCCTTCCCTGTCATGCCAGGTAGATGAAACTTGTTCAAGAGAAACCAGCACTATAATATCCGATCGATAACACTCGTATTTATTTTTTTATTCATTTTCCAATTGAGCCCATTCGGAACTGGAAGCGACTCGTTTCTGGAAGGTCAGAAGACGGTTGTTGCTTTTCTCGCCTCGAAAGAGTCCCTGAATATCTTTGGTATAATTCAAGAGATACGAAATTTGCAATTCATTTATTATACTGATATTTTAATCACCCATAATCCAATTTTTTTCACAGTTGGTAGCAGGAGGTGGGAATGGCAGAGCCATCTTTAGTGAATTCCCAACATACGGGACGGTAAATTAGGAATTCTCAGTAGTGATCGGTAAAATCGGATTTTATCGAATCTCGGCCTATGATTGACATTTTGACGAGCATGTTCTTTCATCATATCTGTTGGGGACAGTCCTAGTACTGTTTTGTTTCTAGGTTTTTCATTACAAAAAAAAAAGCATTTTCATACGAATTGTATATACCTACATGCAAAGCTAAAAGGATTTGCTCTAACAACAGTTAATTTGCCAAGTAATACATTCTACTCTCTATGATTATAATTTTCAATAATCTTTAAGGTTATGTAAAGCGCCTTCAAAATGATGACATATTTTTTCGTTAATACAGGGCTCTTGAAGAAACTTTGAGGCAACAAGGTATTTATCTATAAGTGAATTGCTCATGGTCAATGATAATAGTTTTCTTTTCCTTAAATGGGTATACCACTAATAGTGGGAACACCCTATGTAGCAGGATATTTAGCTAAAAAAATAATGAAAGATATTGAGAAATGTTAAGAGAGCCTGGAAGTTATTGAAGCCTTCAGCAGTATACCAACAAATGCATTATTATAAGCCAAAAACTATCATACTTGGCAAAATCTAAGGCCATCAAGAATATACAGGGTGAGTCTTTGGCCAATGCGTTAATTTCAACCATAGATTTTTGACGCAAAAAGAAACATTTGCTTCCTATAACATTTTTCCAAATTTGGCCTCATTAAAAGATATAGAGAGTTGAAATTTCATATAAAAAATTGCATTTTCACCTGTAATATTCAAACGACAATATCAATTGAAATGACCCCTTGTAGAAGGTTTTCGTATTTGAAGTTGAAAGGAATTAAATCGATATAATCATCTGATGAAACATGAGTGAGTGAATCATTTCTTAGAGGGAAAATAATGTTTTTAAACAATTCAGATTCAATAGTGGATGCTGTGGAAGGTAATTTCATTCAAACTGAACTGGAATTGACAATACGTAAAATTATTTTCGAAATAAAATTATAAACCATACGATCAAGTTGACGTCTCAATACATCTTCCAATTCATGGATAAATCTACAAATTACAAACACATACAAAATTTATCTGGGATGAGATGTTATGTCGGGGATTTTCCTTTAATTTTCTCCTCAATTCCAAATTCTTCATTATCCGAGAAGCCAATCCTTTTCATAGTAAGATTGCTCGTTATCATGGTTTCCGTAGAATGTCGTTGCAGGAGTCAGTCTTTACCATCCAGGGCAGATCTCCAATATCGACAAGTAACTGTCAGTAGCCCCAGGATGAGTGAATGCACTTTACCCGGCCAAGAATTTTTACAAGACCGGTTAAGGTCTGCGAGTGACGTCTTTATTCACGACTTGTCGTCCACCCTCGGAGATAATTAGATCAACATGGTTATGCGGAAATAGTGTACTTAGATAAGGGTCCCTAGGGTTGTAGATTCATCCGAGGGATTTATATTATAACACAGATCAGGCATTGAGAGAAAAAGAAAATATCGAGATGCACTGGCGTGAGGTCGGGAGCTTAAGAGCTCTTGTTTTAAAGTACTTTCCAGGATTATGGAACAAAGCGATACATAAACAACCGGTAACATAAATTTGCGAGAATCAACAACACACATCTATCGCAAGTCAACAATAACCAAATTTCCAGTTGTTCTTCAGTTTTTTTTTCAATTACAGATCGTCATTCTCTTGAAACCCATAAAAAACCTTAAAAGATTTAGGTATATACACGGTGAGTTTTTGACCACTGCGTTAATTTTAATCATAGATTCTTGACGTCAAAAAAAACATTTTCTTCCTATAGCATTTTTCCAAATTTGGCCAGGTTCAAAAGATATAGGGTGTTGAAACTTCATAAAAAAATTGCATTTTCACTTGTAATATTGAAACGACAATATCAATTGAAATGATCTCTTGTAGAAGGTTTTTGATAACAGTCATGCATATTTTGGCATCAATAGATTTATTCCATTTCTTGTGGGTTTCTCACTACTACTGTACAGATTGCTTAAATCGTATGACAACAAATATCACTTGAACTAAATGTCCGTATATTGTACTTCCAAGAATCATTTATTTTTTGCAGATAAAATCATTCATCATCTTTTTTCCTAAATTGCACAATTTTTGAGATATTTGAAGTTGAAAGGAATTAAATCGATATAATCATCTGATGAAACATAAATGAGTGAATTTCTTAGAGGGAAAATAATGTTTTTGAACAATTCAGATTCAATAGTGGATGCTGTGGAAGATAATTTTAATTCAAACTTAACTGGACTACAGAGGGGTATTTGCCCAATGTGAAAACTTAAAATGCTTTTAACGCAGCTGAATACGGAAAAACGGCATGGGAAAAAATTGTTTCTTTTATCTCAAGAACCTATGGTTAAAAATGTATAACTATATAACTAAATATTTCTAACAAATAATCAGACAAGTCATACTTTAAAAAAGCGACTATATACATTATTATTATAAATATTTTATTAATCGTGGAACAGTGCTTTTTGAGTCAATAAATGTAGGAGGTATCGAAGATTTTTTTATGAAAAATGTGTCGACATTTATGTCTTGTTTTGATGATTCAAATATGCTGAAACCAATAGATTATGAGAGTGATCATAACATAGATGGAATAATTGAAATTAAAAGAAACTGACGTAAGTTTTTAGGAAAAGGGAATTATAGCTTCGAACAAAGCTTGGGGAAAATTATAAGTTGTAGTTATTTTTAATTTGATATATAGGTTTGTTCATATGTGCATCACATTACCGCATAGTACAGAAAAAGACTATTGTTCACCTGATCCTAGTGCTTATAGATTTGTTATGGTTTGAATATTTACTCGCAAGTAGCTCAACAAGAGCGCCAAAGCAATCTGACCACATGTCAATGATTTCTAAATTTTTATTAAAACATACTATATTCATCGTGGAGATTGAAAAGGTAAAAAGGTAAAAAAAGGTAGAAAAGGTAAAACAAGGTAAAAAGGTATATTTGGAGAATCCACAAGTAGCAGAAAAAAATTAATGAAGATGGTACTTGCCCTGACAAAGCCAATCAGTAGAAACATGTGTACAAGTACCATCTTTGTTCATTTCCTTCAGCTTCAGTGCTTTCTAAATTTGTTTTATTTCATCATCAAGACGGGCAAATTCAAAAGTAGGAAACGAGAAAATCCAACATTTCAAACTTTTCATCTACAGTTCCTATTTCTCAAAAAATGCAGTAATCCTGTCTTTATGTATGTAAACATGAATGAGGCTCTGAAATTCTTCATTTAAGGTTCTACGTCTTTGAAAAATATTATTATTATTCAACATATAATTTCGGGTAGTAACACAAGTTTTCATCTCATCTCATCAGTCAGAAATATATCTGGTTCATTTCTTTTAACACCCTCTTTTTGGCGCTCTTGTTCACCGGAACAGAGTGCCTATCATTTTGCCCGAATGTCTGTAATTTTGGAATATCGAGCCGAAAATGGTCTCAATCGATTGGGTTCGACTCCCTGATAAAGAATTCGTGGCGAAAGTTGAGTCTGTCCGGCCGGACGGATCCTCTCTAGCATCCAAAAGGAATCAGCTAGAGTTTTCATATTTTCAGAATAGGTTAATTGTCCAAATATCTCGGTCAAGTTCGTTATTGGGCCAAATCCGTCGGATGGTTCAGTAGTTATGAGCATCTGAAATTTTGTTTCCTCAATAACTACTAGAATATCCATCCGATCAAATTGATACTTGAAATATTGTTGAGGGAGGCTGCAAAAAAACAGCTCGCAAAATTTTGCAGAAATCGTCACACTAGAAAATTTTAAAAAAATTCTGAAAAAAAACATTTTGGATCCTCAATATCTCATAAGATATTTTTCGGATTTAAATAAAAATTCGCGAATATATTGAGGTGATCGATATCTTACATATCCTCGAATTTCATTGTCGTAGCCGTTTTCCATCTAAAGATATGATCATTTTTTTCATATACTCAACAGAAAAGAGAAATGACATACGTCCCGATGATTTTCTTTGAACGATGGCCATCACAGATCGATATTCGATTATTCGATTGACAAATGTCGGGCTCATTAATCAGTGTCAGTTGGCGTAATATTAATCAAAATTTTTATAACGGGAAATCATAGAGATAGAATTCAATCTCGGTGGCTGAAATAATATACGTTGTCAAAATTCAGAAAAGCACTGACATAAAATTTTAGGAAAAGGGAATTATAGCTTCGAACAAAATCGAAAATTATGAGTAGTTATTTTTAATTTGAGATATAGGTTTGTTCATTCATTGGGCGTTCATATTTGCATCACATTGTCCCATAGTACGGGAAAAGACTATTGTTCACGTGATCAGAGTGCTTATAGATTTGTTATGGTTTGAATATTTACTCGCTAGTAGCTCAACAAGAGCGCCAAAGCAATCTGACCTCACGTCAGTGCTTTCTAAATTTTTTCTTTCAAAGTGTGTTCTCAATGATATTTTGGAAAATGCTGCCAGTCCCATATGCAATAGTCTCATGAACCCTAGAGGGGTGTAGTATAAAAAGAATATCCCTGCATAGTTAGCATTCCCAATTTATTTATTTAATCACTTAGTCATACAGTGAAAACAGTTATGATGACTCAGGAGTCAATTGTTCCTAAGTTAATCCTGTTCTTGTGAAAAACCTTGAAATTAAAAACTATTCCGTTAAAGTTAATAATTGATTTTGTTTTGCATCCTCAGAGTAGGATTATTTACCTAACTTGAGGTTCATAAGTTCTGCCTTCCTGTTAACTAGAAAAAAATTCAGTGGCGCCACTTACGAGTGGTGACCTCTTAACACAACCACCGTTATCCTTTCTGTAAGGAAATGAATAGATATACTTCATATTATCCTGCCACACTTAACCCATTATCGAGTCCTTTCCAGTACACCTAGCTCATAAAGAACAGAATCTATTTAACATAATTTATACCACACACATTCGCTCATTGCAGACAAAATATAATTGCTAAAGGATTTTAACGACCTCTCTTACGAGCGTATAATGGTTTTTCAATTTCCTAAATTGAAAACTGTAAACATGGTTATTCAAAGAGCTGATAGGGAAGCGCGAAAGTTTAAAGAATTTTATGATGGTTTTTGTTAGCTCTCCAATAGTAGCATGTATGGCAGGTGATGATTTGGCGCCAGTATTATTTTATAACATGATTTTTCTCTACATGGATTGATAAAAGTTATTAACAAAAAAATGTTTACATATGCATAATAATCGGAAAATGTCGCTTACAGGGGCGAACGTATTTTGAGCTCGAACATACCAGCGACTATTTGTCGCACGACTAAGAGCTAAATGCTTCTTGAGTTTTATTGAGCTTTTGGGAATTTTTGTTGTGAGTACAGCATATTCTGAGTCGTTTATCGCCTTCCAGTGGGCTTCCAAAGAAGGCAAAAGTCGAAAGACGTGAAGTATTTTATTCCCTTCCTTCATTGTGTTAGTTCTTTTTGGGCTTAGAACATCGTGATATCATTTTGGGCCGATTTGGCTGGATAAAGAACTCATCCTAGATATTTCATCTATCTAGCATATTCGTGAGTCTTTTCCAAGAACAAGAGCGCCAAACAAGAATGTCCTTTTTGTTCAAAAAACCTTATCTACCAGTGTAATTTCTTAACGCTCTTCTTCATATATTTCTTCAGTCTCGTGCAGTTAAGTGAAAAATGGTAATAACATAATTGAGGGCTGCATCAAAAAGTCCGAAAAATATTTATGTCCACCATAAATGGTCGCCATGCCGATCCGAATTGAAAACAAACTGGACGGTTTCGTTGAGTAAGAATCATGAGTGGACTTTACGACCGTCCTCTTCAGTGATTTGAATTTATCGTTGAAACCTCGCGTTATTGCAGGTTTCCAACGAATGATGCCAAGATAGATGTTAATGACCCGAGTTAATAAAATTTAAATCATCCAATGCACTTCCATCAAGAAAATGCATCGTAGAGCAGGCCATAAATTCTGAATAATTACAAAACTACACGTAACATGTTAATAAGCATAGCGTAGTGGCTATAAATTACTCGATTAAATCAAATTTAATAACAGTACCAGTGTATCGGGTCGTATATGTGGATGAGGCCAACATTGGATTGTCGGTGTTGAACGAAGTACAGTGGAAAATTTAGCTGAGTACAAGTACTTATTATTCAGTTGGGCGAAGCATGTATCAACTCAACATTCATCAAATAATATTGATGTATGTATAAGGCAACTGCCTCTTTTCTGCTTCAGAAGCAAATTCATAACTGCAATATATTCAATATAAATAATGTGATTCCCTGTTTATTTCTTAATTTTAACCATGTATTCCTGGAGTGAAACTCAGCTTAACTCAAGTTTGCATGTTGAACTTTATTAATTTGACTCATACGAGGCGACGTTCAAGAATTCGTGGAATTAAAGATATAGAGTTGGGTTCACTTTACCGTTTTGAATGTGGGATTTCCTCAAAATATTCACTAACATCATCTTTCAATTACGATCACATTTAGATGATTGCACAGCATCTCTAGTCCTAGTCTTTTCTGCAGCTGAGTTTTGTTGCTCTGTTTTGTTTAAGAGTACACATACACAAAAAATTTATGCACAATTGAATACATCCATTAGAATAATTACTGGCACCATAAGATCTACACCGGTCCATTGGTTACCAGTTTTGTCTAACATTGTCCCTCCCCATAGTCGCAGAAAGACTGCAGCTCGGAATTCTTGTAACAAATATCATTCTTTTCCCAATTTATTAACAATTATTTCATATATTCCACAAAATAGAATTCCCAGATTGAAGTCGAGTAAAGCACTATGGCTTAATATGTTATTCAATATGAACATAAGTGATAAAGAATTATGGAAGACTGAGTGGAACTCTTACGAATTGTTTCCTGGTTTTGATCTTCCAAGACAAATTTGTACAGATCTTAATCGTTTGAGAACAGGTCATGGTCGTACCAATAGCATGCTATTCAGATAGAACTCAGTTCCTAGAGGAAGTTGTGAATGTGGAGAGGCAGAAGGAATAATACCTCATCTCATCAATAGTTGTCCCATATATAAATTTCAAGATGGTTTTAGAGCTATTTATGATGTGATTTGTCTTTTTATTACCAGATTCGATGTGGCCAACTTGAAGTAGTCTCTGTCTCCATCAATAGAAGACCACTCTTGAAGAAAGAAGTCCCTAAAATATTTTTCAGTCTGTTTTTGTATTTTCACACTCAGGCGGGGAGCCAGGGTTTTTTTAATGGGGTTTTTTCCCTAGGCTTTTATGTCATATGCCGAATTGTAGGACACCCCGTCACTAACCCCTGATCTATATGCTTCATTGTTTGCTAACTAAATATTGTAAGCCAAAAGTCCAAAAGAATATATACAGGGTGAGTCTTTGACCACTGCGTTAATTTAAACCATAGGTTCTTGAGATCAAAAGATAAACTTTTTTCCATATTCAGCTGTTATAAGCATTTTAAGTGTTCACATTTGGCAAATACCCTCTGTAGTCCAGTTAAGTTTGAATGAAAAATACCTTCCACAGCATCCACTATTGAACCTGTGTTGTTTGAAAATATTATTTTCCCTCTAAAAAATGATTCATTCACTCATGTTTCATCCGATAAGGTCCATATTTAGAAGGAAAATACAAAATACTAATTTTCAGGTAAAAAAAATTCAACACTAAAAACATAGATTTTTGTTGTGCTACCATAATTTTTTTCTACTGCCAGATCATAAACCATCCCTTTATAGTGAGAAATTCCAAAAAACCTCAGAATGATTGGATGTTATCATCATACATTTGTAATTTTCTGCTTACGATTTCCAAAACATGAAAACCATCATTTCTATCAAAACTTCCAAGGCATGAGGTTGTCACATTGCTTTTCTTTCCACTCACAGCCAAAAAAAATCATCTATGATTTTCCAAACACTGATATTTCTGGAGTTTCGTCTCCTTGACAGATACCAGTGAACAGGTCTATGAGGTCTCTCGAGATCATACTGTTTAAAATATGATTTTTATAATCAGAGTATTATGTAAACAAAAACATAAATATTGAGTAATGGTTATTCATATATTATGTCAAATTTTAATACCTTACCATAGAATATTAATTTATTACCGAACCCCAGGAGAGAAAAATATTAATAATTGCATAGTTTTTTTAAATGAAAGATAATATCTGTAACCAATATTGATCTTTAGTTATAATTTTCTCAGAATAACTAGAGAGAATTATTATCACATTGAAATGTTATTATAACGTCTCTATGGTGAGTAGTTCCCAATAAAATAGTGTTCTGTGGTTCCTTGTTGTTTTGATTCTGTTTGAAACTGTCAACAGTTATTTGTCTCTTCAAAAATAAATGTAAAAAATATTGTAAGGATAATTTCAATCGTTTGAAATTATTCAATTCAATATGAAATAATTATAGTCAGAAAATTCATTATATTCCAATCTTTCTTGTTTATGAGCCTATAGCTTCCAGTTTCAATATTGATAGAATGTTAATTAACCATGCATCATAACAAATCTTCAGAAATATTAAAACTAAGTCAAATTCTATTATCTCCTAAGTTTGTGAACCAGGTTGAATTGGTGTAGGAAATAAAGATGTGAAAAAACTTCTATAAAGGTACAAAACGAATCTAGGAGATTGGGTTCGAGGTTTTCAAAACTCATATGAGATTAATTTGAAGCATTCCTATGATAGAATAGATATAATTTGATGAACCCTGAAAGTCTGAAGCTATAAAGAATCAGCTCTTCATAAAGACAAGTCTTCAATTTAACAGGTCCTGACAGAAAATACATTACCTATTTCAACGGTCATCATGAAAATATACCGAAGTACCTATGTGGGTGAAATCATTTTCTCTATTTATTATGAAATATTACTCTGGATTAAATATTAAACAAGGTGCTAGACATCATTAATGATACATACAGACAAAAATTGATCAGTGGTTAATTTCATCTATAATGTTTAGTGGTGGAACCATAGACTGGAGAGATTTCCCCAACCTGGTAGAAATATTTCATAAAGGCATAAAATATGGCAACATTGAACAAATCTGAGTATTGAATCATTTCAGCACAGAGTTGGATTTGGGAAAATCAGACAATTTGGACAAAATTATATCGATTTAATTCCTTTCAACTTCAAATATCTCAAGAATGGTGCAATTTATTAAAAAGATGATGAATGATTTTATCTGCAAAAAAGACTAATGATTCCAGGAAGTACAAGAAGTAACGGACCATTTAGTTCAAGCGATATTTGTTTTTCATGCAATTTAACCAATCTGTAATGTAGTAGTGAGAAACCCACAAGAAATGGAATAGATCTAATGATGCCAAAATATGCATGAGTGTTATCAAAAACCTTCTACAAGAGATCATTTCAATTGATATTGTTGTTTGAATATTACAGGTGAAAATGCAAATTTTTTATGAAATTTCAACACCCTATATATTTTGAACAGGGTCAAATTTGAAAAATGTCGTAGAAAAAAATGTTTCTTTGACGTCAATAATCTATTGTTAAAATTAACGCAGTGGTCAAAGTCAAAGACTCACCCTGTATATATATATATATATATATATATCATCATCGTCATCGTCACATTATTTGATTCATGGATGACGAAAATATTTAATATTTGAAGATCTCTTAAAGTTTGATTTATCGGTGAAAATAATATCTTGACGGACGATTTGGAAGAAGAAATTGTCGACTGTATTATATTGCTTGAAAAAGGCGTAGATGCGCCGAAACATGTGTTGGAAAGAATAAAATAGATAAAGTAGTAATTTAACAATTACCATTATTAATAAAGTAAGTGCTACACACCCAAGAAATTTCAAACAAAAAAAAATTTATACCAAAGCACAAGAAACTCTAACAAAAATATATATATATATATATACTACCACCAACACCATTTTTGACGAAGGCGCTTGACTTGATTATTGAAAATTTACACCACAAATTTGAAGAGCTCCAAATTTTAGATTTTTCTTGTAAGTATGCTAGGAAAACAGATGCACTGAAGTTCCAAAGTTACTTGAATCGTCCTGTATATCCGTTTCAATTATTTTTTCCTTCCACCACTTTCCCCATGTCTCCTATACGAACAAACAGAATGATGAACAAGGGTACCTCACACCCTCACTTTCGATTTCAGAAATGCAACTGTCTGGTCCATTTCCATCGGACGTAAAAACTAGCCAGGATACGTACGAGTATAGTTAAATTTTGTAGTTTCCCTTTATGGCGTCAAAGTCGACGTTATATACTGTTATGTACCCCCATTCCCCCTGATATACAGTGGAATGTTTTATAATGAAGAGTGGAAAAGCACATTCAAGCACCCCGAACCGCTGCCTTTGTTGTAAAACTGAACGAGATGGACTTCAATAAGACAAAGTGCTAAATCCACTAACATTTTGTTTAGTTGCTTCGCCTTTGCGGATGGTCATTCTGCTCTCTTCCGACCTTTTCATGGCGTTTACGGAATATTGCATCCTGGAATTAGTATCGTTCAAAGTTGAATATTTGTGTTCGAAGGGCGCTGTGTTTACATGGGAACTTCCACCTCTTGATTTCTTGTTTCTAGAGGAAGAGAAATCGTTTTGTCCAAATGACTATCGAGCAGAAAATGTGCGATGTTAATAATGTCCTGCCGTCCATACATGCAATATCATTCCAATGAGATATAAAATATTAAAAAAAAAAATTCCTTAGCCTTTTGTTTTCAGCAAATTTTTGAAATCCGATTTCAAATATCTTTCAAGTTACCACTTGATCCTATGGATATTCTAGAATTTAAAGGGGAAAGCATATTTCAGATGCTCATTTTGAATCATAGGACTCATTTGGACCAAAAATAAACATGACCGATAAATTTGAATAATTAACCTTTTCTGAAAATATGAAACCTCTACCTCATCTCCTTTGGATGAAAGAGCTTATAGGGCGTATTCTTCATGAATTAATCAAACCCAATATATTGAGACCATTTTCAGCTGAATATTCGAAAATAGCAGACATCTCGTTTGGAAACTAGAGAGGATACAGCCGGCCGGACAGACTCAACTTTCTGATTCTTCATCGGGGAGTCATACCCAATCGATTGAGACCATTTTCGACTCGATATTCGAAAATTACAGACATTTCGGCAAAATGATAGGCACTCTGTTCGGTTGAACAAGAGCGCCAAAAAGAAGGTGTTGAAAGAAATGTACAAGAAATATTTCATAGTGATAAAAAATGAGATGAAAACTTGTGTATTACCCGAAATTATTTGATAAACCTGATATTTTTCAAAGATTTAGAACCTTAAATAAATAATTTCTAGGGCCTCATTCATGTTTTCACGAAGAAAGACAGGATTACAGCATTTTTTAAAAATTTGAACTATAGATAAGTTTGAGATGTTGAAGTTTCATGTTTCCTACTTTCAAATTTGCCCGTCTTGATGATGAAATAAAAAAAAAGTTGAGTTCTTATTAATTATCCTTTTAGCAGTCTATCGAAGTAACTCTCGTTTTACACGCATACACGCTACGATCGACCGGAAAGAAAAACTGTACAGGTACACCTGCGCAGGTCCGCCTCGTGTGTGAGGACGTTTCGGTAAACAGTACGTGTCGTGTGTTCATTAGCAGCGACCGTACAGTGCCACTAGTCCGAGTCGAATCTCGAATTCGCTCCGGCGACCTGTGCAGGCTTGAAAAACGGCGCACACACGCTCCGGTCGACCCGCGCAGGTAGACCTCTCCGGTCGATCGGAACATGTATGCCCTGCATGACATGTTATGTCAAAACATGAATGGATGATAAACCAGTTTTGAATTGAAAAATATAACTGAAATGAGAAAATAAGTTTGTTCAATGAGCTGTTTTCATAACAACAATTGAGGTTCAATTAAGAATCACATAAGTCCGACATCCACAAAGTAATTCGAGAACAAACTTCAATCCATGCTATCGAGCAGTCATCAACTGCCGACCGTTCACAGCCAGATAGACGTCATACGAACTAAAATGGCTGTCGATATTTTACACTTGCCGGACATGTGACTGCAGAACACCACCGATGTCAGAGCGTTTATTCATTAGGAAATGATACCCAAGAGAGGTGGCCGAACGAACCCGAATTGACAAAACTATGAACGAATAATAAATCATCGAACGTCATAGTTGCTGCCGGAACAATCCACTAAATAACTGTAATTTCAATAAAAAGGAAACGCAAAAATTGTTATTTATGGCGATATTCGACTGGACATTCGGTTTCACTTCATATATCGCTGATGGAAGTGAGTACTCGGTAAAATGATGATGTATGGATCACGTGGGTGGTTAATAATGGTCGAAATGACGAATGGCAAAAGCCATTTTCCATGCGGAGTGAAATAGAAAATTTAACCTTTCCTTTTTCAGTGTGACTTCAACCGTCAGCGGGTAAGGCTTGGCAAATATCAACTCCAAATTTGTGCTTATCCCGTTTGATATACGAGTAATAAGATTTCATAAAATTCTTTTTATTCCTAATATTTTCAACCAATTAACCAAAAAATATAGCAATAGCTAGAAAGACAGTCAACTATCGATAGATATCCCAAAAAATAATGGTCTCAGATAGGATGACTCATTGAAAGTTTTACAATTTAGCATCATAATGAAAAAATCACGAATCGTAAATGAAAACTCAGCGCGAATCAAGAACCCGCCAGATATCCCTACATGTACCTACAACGGATTTTTATCGAACCCAGCGTTTTTGTTTTCATTGTGACTCCGACTCTGTCATTAGGACTACAGGCGTAGTTCACCAGACAGGAAACTAAACTAGAACTGTCAGATGTCATTCGAACTCGCGCCATAAATGTGGAAAAGTTTTGTTTCAGATTCCGGCATCAGATCTGGATTCTTCTGTCTGTGACAATGACTGCGTCCAATTCTATGACACAATCGTTGAGAACTCATGTCACACGATCCTCTCTGCTCCGTTTTAATTCGATCTGAGACACAGCCAGACAGACTGGTGAAAGTTTTTATTGGAAAAGATAATGTTGTGGTTACTTACGACAGCTCTTCTTGGGCGTGGAAGATTGCAAACTTACCTGGAACAAATCAGAGAATTAGAGGAGAAAGAAAATTTTTTTTACATTCATTTCGTGAAATTAGCGGAGTTTCCGCGCTATCACTGACATTTCGCATCAAAGATAACCTCATAGATCGCGGAAAACGCTCAAAGACTGTTAGAATTGCCGTTGACGTCTACGTCAGATTCGTACAAAGACTCCGCTTCGGGGTAATTTCTGTTATTTTTGGCCGTCATTAATGAATCGAAAGGGAGGAGCCAATTAAACTACAATCAACCCAACGATTCACCAGGAGACGCGTTTGAAGCGCTCAAGCCTTCTGGGTATCTTTCTGCTTTAGATGGATTATGGAATTATTCCTATGTCGGTTCTTTGTATCCTCTGCCGAATTCTATGATCTGATCAGGGAATTGCGAAGTGAACTTAGTCGCTGATGGCATGATGTGTGCGTTCATCGGGAGCATGCGATTTTTAATCATTTCGACTGTCAAGAGCACTGTTGCTTCAGATCAAAGAAAACAGGTTTGAAACAAATTAAGATATGTGATATCAGAAAAAAAAAATCGATTAATCCAATAAAACTCGAGAATATGTTCCATATTAACCAGGAAAATATAAGATGACAGTGAAATACCATTGTTATAAGCCTTTAAATGGAAAACAATACACATGCGGTTCAATCAGCGACGTCAACATCCAGAAATACCTGATTTACGTTATACGATTTTGCTCAGATTACAAGTGATAATTTTGTTTTGTTTTTTTAAGATTTCTGATGCGTGGTTTCAGAAATTCATCATGTTGTAGTAAGGTTGGTTTATTCAATTTCCATAATAAAAGTTGCAAAATAAGAAATTCTTTTGATGTGAGGAACAGGCAACCTCGCATCCTAACTTTTTCTTCGACCTGTTCGATGAATATAGCCGTGAGCGACAGGAAATTCAGTTGAAACACAATTCATATCAAATATAAAAATTATCGTAATTGATTCCTCGCTTATCCCATGGTGAAACATAGTTTGATATTAATTAACAAAAATTGAATAAAAACACTTGACTGTACGTTTGACAAATTTTATTTAAAGCATCGTTGACATGCATGTTTCGGGTTTCATCCCATTTTCAAAACTGAATATAAAACAATATCGGTTAATACAGTACACATCTACATAACATATCAAGTAACACATGTTAAAATTGGTGATAGACGGAAATCTAACTGATCATTTACAATGGGAAGATTTTGTTTAAAAGCTGATGTTATTTCTAAGTATTCTAAAAGGTCCATGCGTTCACCCTTATGACATTTGTGCAATATTTTGGTTTTTTCAAAATCAATAAAATGGTTTGAGGTGATACAGTGACTAGAGAAACCAGTAGTGGGTTTGTTTTGGAGGATTGATTTTTTTGTGTTCATCAATTCTTTTTGCCAGTGAACGACCAGTTTGACCTATGTAAAATGCAGGGCATTCATTACAGTTAAGCTTATATACACCGCTTAATTGTGTGTTGTTCGCTCGATCCTTACCATTAAAGAATATTTATCTCAGATTTTTCTTATTGGTACAACTAATGTTAATATTATAATGTCTGAGTCTCTTGCAAATGTTATCACTCAGAGATGGTATGTAGTCGATATATGCGTATTTTTTTGTTTCGGTTTCATTATTTGGTGGATAAATTGAATGTAACAATTTTTTCTGCCGCTTTCTGAAAAGTAGTTGATCTATTATATCCGGAGAGTAGCCATTATTCCCAGCTAAAAATTTCAGTGTGCGAACCTCCTTGTCATAGTTAATTTTTGACATTGGGATCGAGACTAATCTATGAGTTAGTGCGTGAAATGCTGACATTTTGATTTTATAAGGATGTGAACTACTATTTGGTATTAAAATATCAGAGAAGGTGGATTTTCTGTATATATCAAATTCAAGGTGTTCATTTTTTCTTTTAATCTGTATGTCTAGGAAGTTCAGACATCTATTATCATCCTCTATTTCTAATGTGAATTTGATGGAATCATGGATGGAGTTTAACAATTCCAAAAATGCCGTTAATTCCGATATCGACCCAGTCCACACGCAAAAATGCTTTAAATAAAATTTGTGAAACGTACAGTCAAGTGTTTTTATTCAATTTTTGTTAATTAATATAAAAATTATTCATCCTCGAAAATTTTTCATAATGATATCATTACATTCCATGAGAATACCACAACTTCTGTCAAACAGAAAATTGAAAATTAATTCCATTCACAACCAAATTCTCAGTGAAATCGCCGACCCTATTCCAGGTAATTAATAACATTCCTTCATCTCCAATGAACTTATGTTTTTCGATTCATCGGTGGTTACGGGGGCACCTCATTAATTTTTTTGTTGATTTTAATTGACCAGATCGATTTATGTTTCCTCTTCAGAATCAGTTATCTGTGGTCGTTTCTTGGTTTCATGCTTAACTACTGACAGTAACCACAGGTCTCCACCTATAATTATGTCAAGTTGGGTGTTGAGTTTGTAATTTTATGGATTAAATATGTGGTATGTGAGAGATTGAGATGTTTGATTTAAGTGGAAAGATTCACCATAGACGCATGTTCAAAACTTTTCTAACGTCATTCTAACAAATATCAATATAAATAAAATAATTTTAAAAAATTGCTTTATATTCTCATAACCAAATTATTCAGATTCTTCTATTGCTGCTTCTTGTAGAGATTAATCGTAAGTATTGAGAATGTTATTTAAGGAGAATCAGCACAAAACACTGTCTAAATGCTCTTCCCGAACAATTACTAGAAATTTTCAACCATTTGGTCCAGTGTCGCCCTGGAACTTTCTTCAAATATATATTGTGAGATTCGGCAGTAGTGAATTACTCAGTATGTGATAAGGATAATATCACTCATTTTGATAAGATGCACCAGGATGGCATTAGTGATCATCCTACTGCTACTCCTACTAGTGCCTTAAGCAGTGTAAAAGTCTATAGTAGACATGCAAGGCGGATTCTAACTCACCTTGAACTTTGAATCGTCTCGTTGTAGTCGTGTCAGAAACGAACGTGCGTATTTCGCTATACATCATGCTGCAATATCATTTTTGCACTATATTATTTCGTGAAATAAAAAAAATCTATTTCATCGGATTAAGAAACACCCTTGGGACTTCTGTATACCGTATATGGAGGATAGTCCCTTTTGTTTCCATTATCTGACATCGGAAATAATTAAGAGGAATGCGGTTGATCTAGATAGAGCTCCTCCCTGTTTTTGATCCGATGTGGCGTCAGAAACCTTCGAAATTCCTAAACCCAGCACCGCGAAGTTGAGAGATTTATCTGTTAGTCCGAGTCGGTGTTGATGTGTTCCAATTATCGAAAGTGTAGTCGGTCGGGTGAGTTGCAGAGGCCAGAGGAGAGACGAGAGCATCGTCGAAGAGCCAAGACCCCGTGGAGAAGTTTGCCATGCATCACTCAGTTGACACCCGGTGCCCCATATATCACGAGCCGGCTGCAACCCTCCTTACTTCGCATCAGTCCTCTCGACATGCCGACTTATTTGCATAGAGCGACACACTGGCCCTTTTTTATCTCGAGATTTATAGCTACTAATGCAGAGACCCGACTGCTTACTGCTTCGGGTAAAGATCCTCGAAATCGCTCCGATAAGTTTGCGAAGTATGGATGGCAGGCATGTATACTAAATCACGATTGTTTTTTAGATGTTGTATCCATCCATCTGGAACAGCGGGATAATAACGGATCGAATTCTGGCACGAAGGCTTCATTCGCAGAGACGCTGATGATTTTCAACTTTCAATTAGCATTCCTAACTTTTTTGAAGCAATTGGTGTGGAATAGAAACGAAAATGGGCGTGACCTACATAGGCGTACAAATAGGAAACCGCCGTTTCACTTCATACTTTGTGGTTTTATTATGAAAACTCATTATCTACTCATTCTATATATATTCCATCGCTAGCCCCAACTTTCTGCCACCTTGGAAACATGTGGCCGAGCGTTGTCCTTCAACGCTCGACTCAAACGTATTAGTTGCATCCGATAGAGGGCTCCTGTAATGGTTTCGTCTGGTTGCAAGAGTTCATAGTAAACTACGCCAAGCTGGTCCCTACAAATACACACCATCACCTTCGAGCCATGAATGTTTGGTTTCGCTGTCGAAGTTGATGCATGGCCAAGGAGGCGCCATGATTTTTACCGTTTCGGGTTGTCATAGTGTATCAACTTTTCATCTCGGGTCACGATACGATGCAAAAAACCCTTTCTGTTTTTCCATTCGAGGAGTTGCTTGCACGTGAAAAGGCGCCGTTCGATGTCCCTCTGCTTCAACTCGTACGGCACCCAATATCCAAGTTTCTGGATCATTCCTAAGCATTTCAAGCGATGAGAAACCGCCTAATAGATGAGTCACGCCGAATAAATTTGCAAGTTCCTGTTGCGTTTTACAAGAATCTTCATCCAACAAAGTCTCCAAATCTGCATCCTCGAACTTTTTCACGGGTCGAGAACGTTCCTTGTCATATTCGCCATTTTTGAACTTATGAAACCATTCTTCACTAATTTGACGCGCCTGAGCTCCATTTTTTTTTTATGAAATGCAAAAAGCAACACTTCCTGCAAATGACTCTTGCTCGGCTCGAATTACGCCATTTTCGCGCACAAACAAAACAAAGCACAGTACAAATAGACAAGCAAGATTTTGTAGAGTTATTGACTGATGTTTCAGCTGACTATGTAACGTTTCTGTTGGTACTTATCGACCGATTTGCAATGCTAGTGCAACCTATGGTAAAACGGCGGTTTTCTATTTGTAGGTCTGATATTTTTTCAATTTAATAACCCATAAACCAGCACAAGATCAGAATCTCAAAATCTATTGTTTGACAAGGATTTAGCCGGTTTTATACATTTTCGACTAGTTCGTTAACTAATAAGGGGAAAAAGTCAATCTTGAGAAGAATGAACCAACAGGTATGATAATCTGTAAATCGATAATTTCGATGTCGCACTGACCTGTAAAATTTCCGGAAACAGAACAATCACAGCGTGAAACTGTTCAATTAAGCGTGCGTTATCCCGAACCATCCTAATGAATAAACACAACATTTATAAATGTTAAAATTAATCACGGATTGTTTTGTTTACTTCTCGTTGAAACAATCAGAATTATCAGATGAACGGAGGTAGATTAATAATAACCGAATTAATACTTGTGCATATGCTTGCTAATTTCGTTCGAAATATCAGTGTGGTGGACTTGCATCGTTTTGATCGCCGATGCGTATAACTGCAATATTTGCGCCGTCCATGGTGGATCGGCGGACAGGTATTTGTGCAGCGAGATATCAAAATTCATCTGCATAAACTGGGGATCAAAGAACTGATTATACGGTACACCATACGGCTATGTCGTTTTATTAATTGGTGAGGTACCAAAATCTATTGACGATTTGTCGATTTTAATAAATAACCCATAGCTTCGGTACACGATAACATTTCCAGTTCGCTCATGGCTGGATTTAAATGAAATCTAGATTTCGATATTCAATATTGATTGAGTAAATTGAGATTACACCGGGAGGAAATTACTGCTGAATATGCTGGTCGGCTATTCTATCGGAAGAATTATGGTTTTTAGTGACCCTGTTTGTCGGCATAGATCATCAGAGTTTGAACCAGTAATGTTTTCTTTATCTTTTCAAGAAGTATAGACTATCATTTCTTCAAAGTGTATCATCATTATATCAAAATCATGAACCGGAAATAATTTCAAATGTTCAGTATGAAGAATATTGTTTTTTCCCTTTAAAAGATATTTACTTGGCTCCATACTGTATAGTACTTTCAAGATACAATATCAGGTTGAACCCCATAATAATAAACAGGGTGAATCTTTCACCACTGCGAAAATTTTAACCATAGATTCTTGACGTCAAAAGAAACATTTTCTTCATATAATATTTTTCCAAATTTGGCCCCGTTCAAAAGATATAGGGTGTTGAAATTTCATAAAATATTGCATTTTCACTTGTAATATTCAATCGACAATATCGATTGAAATGATCTCTTGTAGAAGGTTTTTGATCGCAGTCATGCATATTTTGGCATCAATAGATTCATTCCATTTCTTGTGGGTTTCTCACTACTATTGTACAGATTGGTTAAATGCATGAAAAACAAATATCACTTGAACTAAAGGTCCGTATCTTGTAATTTCCAGAATCATTAATCTTTTTGCACATAAAATCATCTGTTTTCCTAAATTGCAACATTTTTGAGATATTTGAAGTTGGATTAAATCGATATATTTAAATAGAACGACAATTATAAATAACCATCGTTCTAGGGTGCGAGCTAGTCATTATTGACGCATGGTAATCTCAGAGAATGAAGAGTTCAAGTGCAACTGTGGACCGGTTTCAAGGTGACTGCCTCTCATCAGCACAGTGCGGCACTGACAGTCTTGAAGGAAGCTGCCAGTGCTAACAAAGAATGTGATAAATCTTCCAGACAAGTCCAGAAAGAGCGTCATCTACATCTTGAAGGCTGAAACCAGACTCACTTCCTCTGCAGATCCATACGACAACACATGACTTCCAAATTGAAATACTACCAGTGGTAATCGAATGTATAACATTCATCAAAGTGCCACTGGCGAAATGAGAGGATTCGCTCGCCTCTAAGTCCAATTATGGACGGGATAAGAAATAAGTGACATGTCTGGAAGGTTCATCACATTCTTTGTTAGAACTGTCAATGCTGATGAGAGGCAGTCACCTCGAATACGGTCCACAGTTGCACTTGAGATCTTGATTCTCTGAGATTACCATGCGTCAATAATGACTAGCTCGCACCCTAGAACGATGGTTATTTATAATTGTCGTTCTATTTCAACATATTGCCATGCCATGCCGGCTCAATAGGCATTAGGAGAAATCTTTCATTTTCTCATTAAATCGATATAATCATCTGATGAAACATGAGTGAGTGAATCATTTCTCAGAGGGAAAATAATATTTTTAAACAATTCAGATTCAATAGTGGATGCTGTGGAATGTAATTTTCATTCGAACTAAACTGGACTACAGAGGGTGTTTGCCCAATGTGAAAACTTAAAATGCTTAATACTTCTCAACGCAGCTGAATATGGAAAAACGGTATGGAAAAAAAGTGTTTCCTTCGATCTCAAGAACCTATGGTAAAAATTAACGCAGTGGTCAAAATCTCACCCTGTATACAGGGTGTCCCGGAAAATGTTGGGAGATCTCTCGAATTCAGACAGAACATTAAAAAATAAGATGTCAAGTTCCTATAAATGCTTTCCAAGCGGCCCTCCCTACGGAGATGCCGCCTCCTAAAGGACGCCACTGGTAATCAATTCTTCTTGAATATTTTTTTAACTACTTTATATAATTTAATGAAAATTCAATACGATGAATAGTAGTAAGGACCTCTTAAAATACTGCCCTTAAAACAGAATTAGCTTGTGTAGTTAGAGGACTAGGTTGAACACTTTATTGCTCACATTTTTAGCACCCTGTATAATAAGAAGTTGAAAAAAAATTAAGTTGAATACTTTGAACATTAAGCTAAAGAAAAGATACTTACGTTCATTGTCGATAAAATCATCCGTTTTCGAGAATAAAAAATTAGAAGAAGTTAAGTTCTATTTTTAAGAAAGAAAAAATTGTTTTCAGTATCAAAAAAGCAGTTTTTACAAAAGTTACTATGGTACTAATGAAATGAATACATAAATATCTGGCAATGACATTTTAAATTTTGTTGACACGTTGATAATTTATTGAAGATTGAATATCTTGGTAAATTCAATTTGATAATGCGATACACATTTAGTGAGTATGCAGATATGCATTTTATGTACGGTCTTGCATCTTGCAATGCTTATTAAGCAAGGAGATTGTATGAAGAAAGATCAATATTCCAAATGAGAAAACATTTCAACGACTTGACCAACATCTAAGAGAATCCGGTGGGTGATTCCCAGGTAACCTTCTTGACTTTCTTTAATAATTTTTAGGATGTTTTGGGAATACAAGTAATATGCTGTTCCGAGAAGAACAGTACGGACGATGCAATTGGAAGAAAATATTTTGGATATTGTAGCTTATTCTATTTCAATAAGCAATTGCTGAAACACTTGAGGAGCAATTGTTATACCCTTATCGTGTAGAAAAAGTGCTTCAACTACTTCCTGAATGTTTTTCTCGAAGGATCCAGTTTTCAAACTGGCAATTAGATCAGCAACGAACAGACCCAAACTTCATCAACACTATTGTTTTTGCAGATGAAGCAGGGTTCACTAAAAATGGTATTGCAGATTTACATAACTCGTATGTATGGGCTGATGAAAACCCTCATGCCACTATTGTTCATCATTACCAACATCAGTTCCAATCAATTCATGTTTGGGCAATAATTGGCAATTTTTTGATTGGATCATGCGTATTGCTGCCACGATTGAATGGTGAACTCTATTTACAGTTCCTTCAGAACGCTTTTCTGGTTCCAATAGAGCATTTGCCATTTGAAACCAGCCAAAACATGTATTTTATGAATGATGGAGCACACCTCACTTAAACGTTGCTGTACGGGACCCCTGAATAACGTCTATAGAAAGGAGGTAACATTGCCTGGCCTCCACGGTCTCCCGACCTAAAGCCAATGGATTTTCACCTGTGGGGTCATCTCAAAGTCTGGGTGTATTTATTCCTCTCCGGTCTACAGAGAACCACATTTCATTGTGATGCCATAAGGAACATTGCTGAGTTGATGTGGCGAGTAGAGCAGTCCTTTATTAGTCGTGCTCGCGAGTGTATCACGGAAAACATGTTGAACCCGCTTAGGAAATTTTTAATTGATTATTTCTAATTAGCGTAATTAGATTCAATTGTTGCAAGCTCAGGATCAATACAAATTTTCCTATTTGAAATTAACTAAATCTGGGAGTTATGTATTTGAACTGTCTAAACCTATGTTTAAAAATAATTTATTGTTGAATTTTCGTGTACATTATTTTTTAGGTGGGTTTTTGAATAATTCGTAGAAAAATGGCAAATTTTTTCTCTAGTTTTTGTATCTGTCTATTTGACATTTATGGAAGATTTTGTGAATTCAATAGCTTCAGTAATAGCTAATTTCACCTTGAATATGACAGAAGATTACTGTTGGAACGTTGGTTAAAATGATAATAATAATAGAAGATAGTTATTTTCTAAACAATATTTCAATACTGTTAGTTGTTATTGAGGTATATGTCCTCTGAATATGTATTGGAATAGTTTTAATGTTTTATATTTTCATTTTATTAGCAGATATGCTTCTGTAATTCGGTCAATATGTTGATGCTTTGCCAAGCTTATGATTATAGAATTAACAATTATTTTATTGTAATTTTAATTTGAGCCTGAAGAAGTGGCGAGTTCCATCATCTAGATTACCCTTTAGAGCAAAGAGTGTTATTATCATAGTTCCGATAACTGTACAGCCAGTTATATTATCTTGGTGATCTATTATTGTGATTCTTTGACACAATGTAATTATTGACTTATTGAGTTTCTTCTTCCCTAAATCTTAATTGCAGAGCAGGCGATCCGAATAGCAAAATAAATATTAATAAAACTTAAAATTGGGGAATGGGCAATCAATCGGTTATCAATAAACTTAATACAAAACCACGCATCAACACCGTGGAAGATCACTCGGCGTCCAGCATGAAAAGAAGATCTCTCCGGAAAATCTTCGACATCAAACGAATATCTTTGATCTCCATGAACTGTCATCTACCTCGAAGAACTTATTTGCCGGAACAAGACTATCGGCCTTGTAAATCTGGCATCATGTAATACGTACCATTATTACGATCCCTTGTTCACTGAATAAAGAAGAGAGAGTGGGATATCGCACCGATCAACAGATTGTTCAACAATTGTTTGGACCCTTCGTCTTAGAAACGGCCTTATACGAAGTTCAATCTTTCATCTGACATCCAACTGTCAGTCATTCGGGATGTATTTCAAGCATGAACTCTTGTTTGTTGATGAGGATTTCTTTTCGGCGCTGTATTATCGAGGAAAGGCGGTATCATTTATAATAATGACAGTGCTTAACTTGTGGAGCAGCGGTGCTCCAGATGGAAAAGCGCCGAGGAATGAGTAATTGAAAGGAGCTCGAGAGGAGTGACAAGGAGTCGTCAGGTCGAAGATAAGGTTCGCTCGCTGAAATTTGGCGAAGATTTCTCCCAGTTTCTGATGCAATTGAAAATGATGCCTACTCGTAAATAATACTTGACGATATGGACAATAATTATCACTAGCTCATGGTCGAGTCGTCTCTCCATCCAACATTCAAAGAATTGGCGATAAAACTGATGGATTACCGTTGTCACTATTACAATATACATCTACTGATTCAATTGATTTAGTTGAAAATTTCAGTTGAACGTTGAAGCCAAAGTTCATAAAAGTATCAATTTGAATATAGCGTAACTCTTTTTTTAATAGAATTCTCGAGAAGACGAAGAAAATATACATTCTCGTGCCAGTTCCAATAGAAAATAATCAGAGGATACATAAAGAGTGTCTCAAAATGAACGCAAGACTTGAATTTGTCGCCATTTATGCAATACAGTGTTAACAACCCTAAAAACAAACTCTCGTTTGATTAGGACTATTTTCGGCCCGATATCCGAAAATTACAGAGATTTGGGCAAAACAATATCACGCTGTTCCACGAGTTTACTGAATAAGCACGCAAAGAGAGTTTTTTATCGAATATTCCTTCAAATAATACAGAACCCATTTTTCCTCTGCTCTTAATGCATTAATACAATTACCACAAACCGAAGTATGTTCTGCCTTTGGCAGATGCACAACGTAAGTCTGCAGAGATCGTTACAATCCATATTTGCTGAGATTTGCAATCATTGTACGAGAAGTTTTTCACAATGGAGTGATGAATGTTGTCAATAAATTCTATCAAATATAAAATAGGACCAGCAATAAACCATACTTCTGCCGAAAGCCAAATGACTTATGACGATTCATCTGTCGCAGGGCTCATGCAAGCAAAGCATTGTATTCGTACGGTTTGATATATGGTCATGCACCATGTGGAAATTTTGAAGGGTAAAAGACAGACTGAGCAACGGCAAAATGCGAGATATCGACTGACGAACGCTGATTTATAGGTGGGCATTTTCGTAAGGGTGTCTCTCGTTCTTTAGGCGTATTTGCCGCATAATTGAACCAAGTTGCAGATGTTCAATAGGTATATGGGTATCACGGAATTCAGTATCCATGAAAATTGCATTTCCATGATGAGAATTGGGAATTTTCTAGCTTGACAATATCATAGAAATTTAGTTATAACTTTATTCAAACATCTCTAAAGTTACAATACATCGTATATATATATATTCTGGGGGTTATTGAGGAAACTAAAATCCACATGCTAATAATTGCTTAACTATTGAACAGATTTGGCCCAATGAGGAACTTGACCAAGATAGTTGGACAATAAACCTATTACAAGGACATAAAAACTTTAGCTCATTCACGTTGTAAAATAGACATCTTCAAATATAAACTTGATCTGATGCACATTCTAGGAGTTATTCAGGATTGCAAATGCAATTTGAGAAGATGTAAGATATCAATAATTTTGCAAACCTATTTGTTTCAATCTAATTCATAAAAATGTCTCAAACTCAACGCAAAATTTGAATTTGCCGCCATTTATGTAGTACAGTGTTGACAACCCTAAAATAAAATAAATCGACAGTTGACAGTTTAGAGTTAGTAGAAATGGAGCGATACGCAATAGAACAACGTATCTTCATTGTTGAAAAACTGTGAAGAGATCAATTGCAGTATTCCGAGAGACAGAATCCGTGGTAGACGCCAAACACACAGGTCTTTCAAAAACAAGCCGTTCAAATGTAAATATAGAGGCATTGCATGAGAGTTTCGATGCCAATCCAGGAACCCCAATTTGATGTCTCCGAATTCTTCATCAAAAAGTCGAACCCAATCGATTGAAACCATTTTCGGCTCGATATTCGAAAATTACAGACATTTGAGAAAAAAGATTTACTTGTTTTCAAATTTGAACAAGCGCGCAGAAACGCTGCATGAATATGCAGGAAAAGATCTTGGTTCAAAATTCAGATGTGAAATTTAACGCTGAATGAAAATCAATAATGAAAAACGCTGTTTGAAAATTTTATTCCTTATAGTTAGTATGTAATTATATTCTTTTTGCTCCTCCAAATCTCATAATCATTATTGCATCACAACTTTTGGGTGAAATGAAAAACATCAACAACCTAGAGATAGCTGACATTTCTGGAAGAAAATATAACATCAAGCTGTGTCGATATGCCGCTATTTATTATGATGACAAAGATTCATGATCAAGAATAATGAAAACAAATATTCCGATGAAAATTTCGAACACAAAAAATACATTTTCTAACCTTATCCTCTGTAAATTTAATATCTTATCCGACATACCCACACCTCTTTTTGACTTTCATGGCTGACGGCTAATATCCTAACCTAACTTAACCTAACCTAGCTGATATTTCTGTAAGTAAATATAATATCAAACTGTGTCGATATGCCGTTAAAAGTAAATTTTCCAACCTTATCTTCTTTTAACTTGATATCTTTTCCGACATACCAATAATTATTTTTGAAATTGATGGCTGACAGCCAACAACCTAACCTAACCAAACCTAGAGATAGCTGATATTTCTGTAAGAAAATAAAATATCAAGCTGTGTCGATACGCCGCTATTTATTATGATGACAAAGATTCACGATCAAGAATAATGAAAACAAATATCCCGCTGAAAATTTCGAACACAAAAAATAAATTTTCCAACCTTATCTTCTGTTAACTTGATATCTTTCCCGACATACCAACACCTCTTTTTGACATTGATGGCTGACGGCCAACGCTGATGCTTTCTCCCCAAGGGCGTACGCAAATGGAGTGATATTTCTCCCATTTCTACACTCAGGCCTGATGTTCTAATCTATCGATCATTCGGACACTGCCCACTTCATGTCTTGCCGAACTGTCAAGGAGCTCATGACGTCATTATTCACAACGGAGAATTCCCTAAATAAAGAACCTGCTATTATTTTTCCGGCTCTATTGTAATAAGTAACTGTCGTAGAAAACCGAATATTTGGGATCGTGAAGATGATTTCAAACGGGCCATTCATTTTTCTTGCTATTTTCCCTATTCGTCAACTCAAAAATTCGGAATTGAGGAAGAGTTGAGGACATTGCAAGAGGTTTGAACGCTCTTGAAGACTTATTTATAGGAATTTTTTTTAGCATACATGGTGATTAACGTCTATATTTATTTCAACAATAGATTTTTGCATATAGGGTCCAAATTATTCATACCAGTTAAATGAAACTTCTCTTTAGTATAAATTTAACTTGAAGGGGCATGATAATTTTCATTGCACTATTGAAGCACATCAACAGCCATTTGAAGCCATTCAATCGATTTATCAAATTAAAGTGTCCCTTTCAGCAAATTTTGTTCCAAGGTCCTGAATCATCTGATCACTTGACTGAATCCTATAAATATTCTATTGATTGGTGTGGAAAGGAACTGCGATAAACCGAATGAAACCTTCGATCCAATCGCAGTTTGCCTCAAACTATTTTCACACTTTCACCACACTATATCAACTCCCTCGTGGAATAGTTTAAACATTCGTCAACTTCATAACTAAGCTCTACCAGAGAGTTTCCTGTTCCCTCAAGTGTGATTCCGAACGGAATTAGGTTCTGTCTGAAATCCGATGGTCTAAACAGGAACCCGTGCTATGATTTATTTTTGACAGTCAATTTCAAAGGCCATTCCGTAGGAATAACTTCTGTTACACATTATGCGGACTCTTAAATCGTGGTGATGTAAAAATTAGAGATTTATGGTTTCCTCTAATTTTGCTATTGTGAAGGGAACAGGGGGTCTGTTAATATTTTACCTGGATTACTTTGTGACGTTGATGCTGATTTGTTGGAGCACACCTAGAATTCTCTCGATGGTACTGCATGGGAAGTTGACCGTGGTTTGCATATCATTCGGTTGGACAAGGGGCGTTTGTTCTTTTTGATTTCGCGGTATATACAGGGTGAGTCTTTGACCACTGCATTAATTTTAACCATAGGTTCTCAAGATAACAAGAAAAACTTTTTCCCATACCGTCTTTGCATATTCAGCTGCGTTAAAAAGTTATAAGCTTTTTAAATTTTCACATTGGGCGAATACCCTATGTAGTCCAGTTATTAGGAAAAACGATGCTCCTTTTATATTGTATGTTTGCAAACTATTACTCAATTTGACGAATAATTACGTAGGTCTTCGAGAGAAAGCATGAATTGCTTTCGCTAAATGGGTTGGCAACATTTATTATTAGTAATTAACACCGAGGTAAACCCCCAATCGCTAGTAGGAATTCACACGATAAAGCAAAACCAGAGTTAATTTTCAAGAGAACAGCCAGTCTTGTCGCAACATACATAAATTCTAGCAAGCACCAAAAAAACGGCAGTAGAACCGTTTTGTTAATTTGTTGATGCGAGACGAAACAGATGCTGCATTTCATTAAATTGGACCATGTTATTTATTACCTGACCTAGCCAAATATTATTAAATTCAGGAGCTTCAAGACTGAATTCGCACTATGGACAAACTGGGATTGAAATTGGACACTTTTCTCTTTTGTGTACCGGGTGGATATCTCAGAACACCTTCGAGAGATAAAAATATTGATAATGGCATATTTTCAGGACTTATTTCTGAAAGATAAGCTAGAAATTTCAACTCTGCGTTCATCGGTTTCCGATTAATAAGAGAAAATAAGAAAATGATCTGTAACAACCAGAATTGAAACACATTTTTCATCAAACTATAATCAAGTTTCATTTAAACCCTATGTAATTTTTACGCAGTACTGTGCACTTTGAAAACATATCAGATAAAATGTATGGTAAAATGAAAATTTTGTGGACCGAATTTGTAGGTTAAGTTAGAATCGAAATAGCATTTAAAAAAATATAGAAAGCACTGACGTGAGATCAGATTGCTTTGGCGCTCTTATTGAGCTACATGCGAGTAAATATTCAAACCATAACAAATCTATAAGCACTCTGATCAGGTGAACAATAGTCATTTCTCTTACTTTGTGACAATATGATGCAAATATGAACGCCTAATCAATATCAATAATCAATAAGTTTATTAAGACAATTGTCAATAAACATACAATATTACAGAGGGTTACTAACTAACCCTGTGCGTAACATAAAATAAAAAATATTTCCACAATTTCTCCCCGCAAAATTAATGTTCACATGACCTAATGAACGAACAAACCTATATCTCAAATTAAAAATAACTACTCATAATTTTCCCCAAGTTTTATTCGAAGCTGAATTCCCTTCTAGAAACTTACGTCAGTGCTTTTCTAAATTTTGACAACGTATTTTGTTTCAGCCATCGAGATTGAATTCTATCTCTATGATTCCCAGTTATGAAAAATTTTGATTAATATTACGCCAACTGACACTGATTAATGAGCCCGGCATTTGTCAATCGAATATCGATCTATGATGGCCATCGTTCAGAGAAAATAAACGAGTCTTCATGTCATTTCTTTTTGGCGCTCTTGTTCACCCGAACAGAGTGCCTATCATTTTGCCCGAATGTCTGTAATTTTGGAATATCGAGCCGAAAATGGTCTCAATCGATTGGGTTCGACTACTTGATGAAGAATTCGTGGCGAAAGTTGATTCTGTCCGGCCGGCCGTATCCTCTCTAGCATCCAAAAGGAATCAGCTAGAGTTTTCATATTTTCAGAATAGGTTAATTGTCCAAATATCTCGGTCAAGTTCGTTATTAGGCAAAATCCGTCGGATGGTTCAGTAGTTATGAGCATCTGAAATTTGGTTCCTCAATAACTACTAAAATATCCATCCGATCATATTGATACTTAAAATATTGTTGAGGAAGACTGCAACAAAACAGCTCGAAAAATTTCGCAGAAATCGTCACGCTAGAAAATTTTTAAAAAATTCCCAAAAAAAAAATCCTGACTGTCTCATAAGAAATTTTTCGGATTTCAATAAAAATTCGTGAATATATTGAGGTGATCGATATCTTACTTTCATCGTCGTAGCTCTCTTCCATCTAAAGATATGATCATTTTTTTAATTTACTCAAGAGAAAACAGAAATGACATACGTCCCGATGATTTTCTTCGAACGATGGCCATCACAGATCGATAATCGATTGACTAATGCCGGACTCATTAATCAGTGTCAGTTGGCGTAATATTAATCAAAATTTTTCATAACGGGAAATCATAGAGATAGAATTCAATCCCGGTGGCTGAAATAATATACGATGTCAAAATTCAGAAAAGCACTGACGTAAGTTTTTAGGAAAAGGGAATTATAGCTTCGAACAAAACTAGGGGAAAATTATGAGTAGTGATTTTTAATTTGAGATATAGGTTTGTTCATTCATTAGGCGTTCATATTTTCATTATACACGTGATCAGAGTGCTTGTAGATTTGTTATGGTTTGAATATTTACTCGCAAGTAGCTCAACAAGAGCGCCAAAGCAATCTGACCTCACGTCAGTGCTTTCTAAAATTTTTTTCTCTTGAGTAAATGAAAAAAATGATCATATCTTTAGATGGAAAAGAGCTACGACAATGAAATTTGAGGATATGTAAGATATCGATCACCTCGACATATTCACGAATTTTTATTGAAATCCGAAAAATGTCTTATGAGATATGGAGTATTAAAAATTTTTTTGGGAATTTTCAAAAAATTTTCTATCATGACGATTTCTGCGAAATTTTGCGAGCCGTTTTGTTTCAGCCTCCTTCAACAATATTCCAAGTATCAACTTGATCGGATGGATATTCTAGTAGTTATTGAGGAAACAAAATTTCAGATGCTCATAACTACTGAACCATCCGACGGATTTCGCCCAATAACGAACTCGACCGAGATATTTGGACAATTAACCTATTCTGAAAATATGAAAACTCTAGCTCATCTCTTTTGGTTGCTAGAGAGGATACGGCCGGCCGACCGGACAGACTCAACTTTCGCCACGAATTCTTCATCAGGGAGTCGAACTCAATCGATTGAGACCATTTTCGGCTCGATATTACAAAATTACATACATTCGGGCAAAATGATAGGCACTCTGTTCGGGTGAACAAGAGCGTAATGTCAGCTTGTGTCATATATGATTGAAATTGCACTCTTATGATGTAATATAACGGAAACTACTAATTTAATTCTTCAGTTCTTTTTTATGAAAATCAAGACTTAAATTGCAATTTTTTCAACTCAAAGGGTTCTTGGAATTCTTTATTCAAATAACCCATTCGAGCATCTAAATCATTATCGGCAATTGAATAGAAACTCAGAGATAAGACAATTTATGGAGATAATAGAGAATTTGCAAAGAGTACAGGAATAAAGTAATTAGAGATCTATGAAAACTTATAAAGGAGGGTCAGCTTTTGTTGGCATATTTGAAACCACCCCACTGATTTTCTGTCGCCCCACTTGAAATCGCACAATATCATGACTGCTCATTGCGTAGTAATTGCAACAGTAAGAATTCCTATTATTTATTGGTGTTTGAAGGGGACTCGTGTAATGAAAGGGTTCTCACTAGTTCGCTCTATCCTTTAAGATAGAGCGCTATATTGTTTGCTAACAAAAATATTCTTCTCGAAATGTTCAAGAGAATATATATAAATATAAGAGTTAGTAACTCAATTCTTAGACTAGTCGAAACTTCAGTTTCTAATTCGCGACATATGTTCTTTCTTCTCCGAAAGCTCTCCGCTCATCCTTCATATTTCTTTCATAAACCAAAGATTTCATTCACACAACAAAATACAATAGGCAACATTCAATTGAACCACAAATCGTAAAAACTCCCAACCGATACACCTTTCGAAATATGCAGTCCAAAACACCACGCGAAGGCCATCAATCTCTCATGAAAGGGTTAAGAAGACGAATAATACATTGTCTATCATCTTAACAGCACCAGGCTCTGCTCACACAGAGGCGTTGAAGTTCGTCTGGCTACCTCGTACACCTCCCGCTAGGCTGCGTTCACCTCTGCCCTCTTCGGTGAGCTGGTGACTCACATGATGGTGATTGAACGACTTGATTGATATCTGCCATTAAGCAGTGACAGGTTTAAGACCTCCGGTTCCTCGCCCTTGGCCCCTCTCGCCCACGCAGCTGTCGCACACGTCAACCAACTGCTGATCATCAGTCTTTTTAATGCACCAGTCGACCAGAATGAGCTAGATCCGTTGGTCTGAAAGATTTGTGGCTTTACTGAGTGTCCGATGAAAATCTTAGGGTTTCCCCTAAAATCACATTCCAATTGAATGTATAGTCGATTCGTTTTTTTTATTCGTCACAAGAAAGGCCATGGAAATTTGACGCATTTCACTAAGCAATTGTTTCAATTTGAACAAAAAAATTACTTTGTAAATATTTTTTTTACATTTTCAGTTTTTGTCTTGGTTCCAGCATTTTCACCATGAGTTTGGCATACGCGTGGTGATCGAGAATTGCAAGAAAAGGGGCGATAACAGATTTCGTTGATATTGAAATGGAGAAGCTGTTTGAAAATGAGAATTCATTTAGTTATTTCTAACTTTAATTATATTTGTTTGAGACTTTCAAAATGGGTTATACCACTGCAGAGCGAGTAGAAAAAATCTCTTAGAATACAATGTCGATCCTATATTGACAGATATCTTGGAGAAAGATCATCGTTATTTAGAAGCCGAACTAAGAGTAGAATGGAGCGCCTCCCCATAATTAGATGAAAGAATTCCAGGGAGTTGGATTTGAAGTAGAGGTGGTATAGAATTGCCTGCTCTTTCCCCTGATCTATCGCCCATCGATTATTTTCATAGGGACATTTAAAAAGTAATATTTATGCCTTGTTTTTCAATCAAAAAGCATTACATTCTGATATAGTCAATTTTTCTTAAAAAAACTTACGAAATTCAGACCTTACCTTCAAAAACTCCAGCCAAGTGGCTCAAGTCAATTTCAATCGGAAATTTTTGGAAGTCCATTCTGAGTTCACTAGGTATTCGTAAATTACAGCACTAAACCACAGTAACAAAAGTAATGAAGTTTAATAATAATAATGGTGTCTTCCCTGACCGTTGGAAGATAGCGAGGATTGCCCCGATACACAAGGGTGGAAAAAATAACGATGTATCTAATTATCGACCAGTTTCTGTTCTGAGCCATTTCGGAAAATTGTTCGAGTCAATTATAACCGACTTTCTATTTAGGTCGTTGAAATCCACGATATGTGTTCGACAGCATGGTTTCTTTAAGGGTAGATCGGTCCTAACGAATTTATCACCCTACATTAGTTTTGTATCTCAACATCTGGATCGGGGTACTCAGGTGGATGCCGTTTACACGGATTTTTCCAAGGCTTTCGACAAGGTTCATCACGCGACTCTTCTGAAGGTTTTGTCCGAGTACGGTGTGGGGGGTAGTCTGTTAACGTAGATTGGGTCTTATTTGTCTGATCGGTGTCAGTATGTAATTGTAGGCGATGCTCATTCTCCTCTTCGTGTCATAACGTCTGGGGTACCTCAGGGTTCAAACTTGGGTCCGGTTCTCTTTTTGTTGTACATAAATGATATTTTCAAGTGTTTTAAGCATGTATTGTTCGAACTTTATGCGGATGACCTTAAAATGTACCTGGCGGTGGAGAGTGTAGAGGACGCGCGGAAGTTTTAGGACTATCTAGTTTTTGTGACAATCGCTACCTATCTCTCAATGTTAAAAAATGTAAACATATTATATTCACCAGGAATTTCAGCGTTCTGGAAAGTCCACTTTCCCTGAACGGTTTGATTATCGTAGAAGTATATACCATTAAGGTCCTCGGAATTTTGCTCGACTCGAAGCTTTCATTTCAGCATCATATAGATGATGTTGTTTCCAGGGGTTTTAGAATGCTCGGGTTCATTTTGAGGATTTCACGGCCGATCAGCAACTCTGAGACCTTGAAAACTCTGTTTTTTTCGTTGGTGCGCAGTATCCTTGAATACGCCACACCGATTTGGACTCCTTTTACCATAAATATATTGATCGGATAGAGAGAGTCCAAAGAAAGTTCACTAAGACCTTGTATTATAGATTTGGCGGTCGTCAAGTTGAGTGCCCTTACGGCGCTAGACTCAGATTATATAAGATGATAAGCCTGGAGCATAGGAGAATAATTTTTGACCAAACTTTATTGTACCGAATTGTAAACGGCCACTTCGATTTTACACTGATCAGCGAAATCTTATTTAATGTCTCCGTTTTTTCTGGTCGTCGCAGAAACCTCTTTTTTCTACCTAGAGCACGTACATCTTTGTTTTACCAATCGGTTTTCTTGAGGTTGATGCGATTTTATAACTGGCACCTTCGGAGCATTGATATATTCAGTACATCATTGTTCGTTTTTAGGAGGAAATTGTATGAATATTTATGTAGGAATTATTGAGTGTAATTTTGCTTTTTTTTCTTTTTGTAAATATGTAGTTGTTTGGATTAAGTTCAATGTGGATTGTTAGAATTAAGTTCACATAATTTTTTCTAGTGTACCTATTATTTAGTGAATTCCTGTAATTGGGTTCTCCTGTTGGGATTCCTTATTGATGGAATAAATAAATAAATACTTGAAAGATAGGAAAAAGACAATCAAAAATTAAAAATTAAAAATTGTCTCTCCGTAGTGCGAGCTAATCACATTTGACGCATGATATCCCAGAGTTTCAAGACCTCAAGTGCAACTGTGGACCGGTTTCGAGGTGTGTTGCCTCTCATCAGCACAGTGTAGCACTGAAATCCTGAAGGGGGCTGCCAGTACTTAAAGAATATTGTGAGGCACTCCCAAGTATTCTCCTGAAAGCGCGCCATCTACATCTCAAAGACTGAAACAGTCCCGTTTCCTCTATGGATTCATACGCCAAAATGATTCCCAATTTTGGGTCACCGCAGCGACCTGAATGTGATTACATTCTAAAGTATCAACCCTCTGGGCCCGTCAGTGATACTTTAGAATGTAATCACATTCAGGTCGCTGCGGTGACCCAAAATTGGGAATCATTTTTGGCGTATGAATCCATAGAGGAAACGGGACTGTTTCAGTCTTTGAGATGTAGATGGAGCGCTTTCAGGAGAATACTTGGGAGTGCCTCACAATATTCTTTAAGTACTGGCAGCCCCTTTCAGGATTTCAGTGCTACACTGTGCTGATGAGAGGCAACACACCTCGAAATCGGTCCACAGTTGCACTTGAGGTCTTGAAACTCTGGGATATCATGCGTCAAATGTGATTAGCTCACTACGGAAAGACAATTTTTAATTTTTGATTGTCTTTTTCCTATCTTTCAAGTTTGAACGTTGCGTGCCCGCATATAGGCATTAAAACCTTTACAATAAATAAATACAAGAAAGTGGCAATGAACATATGTACAGACTTTACAACTCTACGGGGGCGAGGAGCAGGGAACGATCAACAAGTCAATTCAAGTTGAAAAAATTAAGATCCGAGCGTTAATATACACTTTTTGGTGTCCAATCGATAATTATTATCAATTAATGAATTTTATGTCATACACTTAGACTATATAACAATAGACCCTTTTTTTTACATTGAAGTGTCGCATCTGAAACTTAGAGGTGGTCGATTGTAACGTATTGAGCTGGTCCATTCAAGTCATAAAAAATTTTCATGTTGCCAAACTGAGCAAATAGTTTTTTCTATTCCCCTATAATTGTGAATAAAAACTTTTTCTCCAATTTACATTCGAAATATTGTATAAAATTTTATATTTTGAATTGAAATTGTCTTATCGGATATATTAGCAAGAAGTAAAACAAAAACTTTGGTTGATTCTGCTTTTTATGTCAGAGACCACAGATGGAGAGAAATTCAGGTGAAAGTCAAGATAACTGTACTCCATTCTCTGCTTGACAATTTGAAGGTCACATGTTCTAGAAGACACACGTTGCCACCACTATATCGAAAATAAATACGCAAATTGAAGAAAATATGTGAGAGTCAGTATTAGGTTTTTCATAATTTTCATTGTTTATTACTTTTCATCACACTAAAAATGGTTCGTGTGAAAGTTGTAGTAAAGACAGGAATTCTAATCCGAATTTATCGTTGCATAGGTAAGTGTATTGTTAGAGCCGAAGTATTTAGTTATTTACATGTTCAGTAGCGTAGAAAGTTTTAATAGGAAAGTTTTCAATGAGATTATCATAAGATAAAATGAGGTTTTCTTGAATTAAGGTTCCCAAATGACGACGAAAAAAGATGAATTTGGGCTTCGCTGTTGGGATGGTCAAGTATTTGCCCAAAAAAAAGCAATTTTCATTTGTTCAGATCATTTTGATCCTGAAGATATTGTGACCTGAGTAAATGGAAAAAGATTTACCGGGTGAGGTTTCACAAGAGACTTTCAATGAGGTTGGGACTTTCAATGAGGGAGCTAAAACAAATCGACATTTCATAGAGGAATACTTTGTCAATCTTATATAGTCTAAGGTCATACATAATTCAATCCCAATTGTTTGACATGAATAACTGCAGTTCATATCTCAAATAAAATTTGTTTGATGAAGAAAAAATGCTTTTCTTACGGCTAATAATCTTTTCCACCAGTATTATTCCATATAACATTAATTTTTTAGTAATAAGTTTTTCTAACTATAAATATTTATTGCCTACATAAATGGTATGATTCTCTGAAATGAATTAATAATCTAGTGTTTCTAATTATGAATAACATATTCAAATAATTAATAAATCTTTCTATTAATTAATAAAAATTAATTAATTATTAGCCATTGCATTTCTCTCAGTGTTGTATTCTAATCACAGAATAGTAGACCTCTTAAAATATACTAAATTACTATTACAAAAGTTTCTTACATAAAAACATCAACAGTCTCTCGTGAATTTCAATTCAGGATCTCGTAAGAAAGTGTCTTGCGTTTTATCATGAGGGATTGCTAGACTAACTTCCTGCGGAGTGAAGGTCAGGAATATCCTTCTCCACGGCTAAAACACCCTCAGCCATGCGAGGCTCTATTATCCTTAAAAGTCAACGGAGCAGAGCAGCGGTCGAAAGCGTGGAAAATGAAAATATCCCGTGCACCAAAGTTCCAAGAATCGATTCCGGGTAATACCGCGTTTCATTAAATACAGGTTCGCATTATACAGCGTAGCTGTCAAATAAATCATCCATTACCTGACACTTCGCATGGCGTTGATGATATTTGACGTGCTTTTGTTTTTCCTCTCCCTCCCACGATAAATATAATTTATAGGTTATTGCCATTGTAATATTTAAAGTTCTAATTATGAAAGTGGGCAATAAATTCAGAAACAATACTGGTCCGTATGAAAATAATGAGGCCATCTGTCCCTAATTGATGGAATTAGTGGTCCGTAGCGCTCTCTACGGCTTATCACAGGGTTGTACTTGTGTCAGAGGTCGGCAGGATCACAAAAGCACCTCTATTGCCTCATGAATTCTCCAAAAAGATCATGAAGTGATGAATACATTCTTTAGTAATTGTGAAGGATACGATTTCAAGAATTTCTGAGAGCGGAAATATATTAAATGTGTCTATACTCCAATGACCTTGAATGATAAGTTGAGGAATTAAAGATATCGCGATATTCCCAAATATTTTTACTAAGCTCGATAGTGCCGAGACGAATTACTTGATATCTGATTGAGGTTCCCAGATATGTAAAATTGGAAACCTGCCATTCAGGACTATTCACTTACTCAAGTTGCTATTGCTATTACTTACCTCAGCAACTCCAATAACCTCTGCTGGCCCTTTTTGTTATTCTCTAATTCGCCGTTAACAGTTCATGTTATCATAGCAACAAGAAGAAATTTCTAACATCTCGTGATCACACAAAAGATATAACTGAAAGATTAAAGGGGTGGCTATTTTCAACCCCTAATAATAAAGTTAGGAGTTTAAAAAAATTCCTTAAAAGTCCAACTAAGCAGTTAATCGAATGTGTGGAATTTCATTACTACTTGAAGCTCAGAACCGGTAAAAATTATTCAAAACCGCAAATTCGTCGACTCCTTCTGAGGGGTGTAACTTGAAAAGTGAGGCGATTGCAAAAACACTGCAGAGAAAGTATCCCCAATAATTTTCTTTGCAACGATATGCACGCCACTGACGTTATTATGGTTGAAATTTGAAGTAGTTCTCCTGCAATAGAATATAGATGTATTCTATGCCGGTTGTCTGTGTTCCGAAAAGCTAACCTCGAACGGTCAGCGGAGTTTTTTCTCTCTGTCGGGATCAGATGCCGGTCATCTTCTGTAGTAATTATTGAAATCAATATCTAAAAGTGACTCTTGTGGGTCAGAGATTTGCAAGTAATACATAACTATTCTCGGTAAGTGTTTATTTCCTCCCAGGAACCGAAATTTTAGTTCTTTTTGGCACTTTAATATGAGAGCAGGTTTTTGCATTGACTGCTTCCAATGATCCCCACAACATAACTTCTTCTCGGTTTAATATGTTAAGATAATGTAATTTTCCTATGATTTGTTCAATATTTGTCTAAAAGAGATCGAGAAGGACGATGAGAGATTAAATCATATCCAGTCCCTGGGTCGAGCAGTACATAATTGGAGATTGTGGCATAACCACCTTGCCATGGAGCACATTCTTCAACTTGGATGAAAATTGGACTCATCGAGTCGCTGTCTGGAACATCTGTGTGGAAACTATACAACCCGTTTCTGGTAAACTGGCAGGCCATACCCTCTGGGACTTTATTTTGTATCTGGGACTAGGATAGCTTTAAGATAAGTCCCTAGTGTTTTACTTGGGAGATTGGACATTCCTTAAAATATTATTTGAGAATTGTAGTTATACACTTCAATATATTTGTCAAAAACCGAGGGGAGTTTTGATGCTGGGATAATCGAGCCCACCCTGAGAGAATTAAAAGTAGAGTCTCATGCTCGCCATTTAAAGTGGCACTTTGTCATGTTACATCTTCAAAGAATCATTTCCAAAGTATTCGCATTTATTTATAGACACCCTGTATATAAGCGCAAAAGTATGCATGCCTGCTTCAATATCTGGATCAAATGTGAATCTACCTAGAGGGAAATAAAGTCATTGATTTAATGATGAGAGCGATATACGAATTTCCTGATTTACTACCCAACTAGCAATAGTATGTTACATTACTAGCAAGGTAACAGGGTTTTTACTGGCGAATAGAGGATATAACTGACGAGCCGCAGGCGAGTCAGTTACCTCCTTGAGCCAGTAAAACCTGTTAGGTGTAAAAACCCGGAGTTATACACCGGCCACTCTTTTCGCAGAACTGGAACCACTATGGTTGCGGATTCGGGTGGAGTTATTTTAGCACTAAAGCGTGCAGGAGGGTGGAAGAGCACCGAAATTGCGATGAGTTTTGTCTATAATTCGGTCAACAAAAAAATCGAAATGTCTAGCAAATTATTTGGTAGTATGGAGAGTACAAATGTTCTGCAGTCATCGAGTTCAGCAGCTTCTGAGTCAACAGATGGTTCTTCATCATCATCAGCAAGTTAACTGTCAGTTTTACAAGTTAGTGACTTGTTAAAATAAACATTCTTGATGAATATTGTTTTTTTGGGAACTGACGTTTACAAATAAGAAACAAATAAAAATATTTTATAATTTCAAAAATACAAAACAGTTTTCAGCAAATTATAATATTGATCTGTAAACGTGTTGGACCATGTTTAAAACATATATCGTTAGTTGGGTAGTTTCTTTTTAATAAAAAGCAGCATCAAGAATGAAAAAACTATAAACTCGAACAAAAAGTTAAAATTATAAGAACACCATTCATAAAACCAAAGAAATAAATTGAGAAAGAAATCTGTCCAGAAACTCCAAATCGAACAATCTTCCGAAATCGACATTTTCCTCGAAGCGGGAAATATTCGAAGAAGAAAAAAATCCCTTCATCCGCAGAACCCAACCCCGGGCGCATTGATAATTCGCTAATATAAAATAAGGAACAGTTTTCGCCCGGAACCCCGAACCCCTCCTCAAAGTAAACTTGGAACATTTGAAATTCAAAGAACATAATTGAATATGAAATGTAATTTTTGAATTCATCAACGTTGCCGCGGCCGATCCAGTTCCCGTTTGACATTCCGATAACTCGGGGGTAAATACTGCCTTTAGCATTTGATTCGGTTCTTAATTAGGGGAGGATATGTGGCCTTTGTGCCATTGAAATGCAAGGAAATTCTGATTTGTACATTCAGAGGCACGACGGAGGGGTGGATTGAAGGTTTTTTGTTCCAAGGAAATTGCGAGATTGCGGTTTTGTAACGACTTGCTGGTTTATAAGAAAGGATATTTTATTCTCTTGAGTTATTTCATAATAAATATCTTGACGAATACACGAAAATGCGAACAAATTCGATAACTTGAAGAAATGAAAATTCTGGCAGAATATAATATATTTCAGTATGATTTTTTTTTAATTGCGATCACTGAAGGGTTAACTCCACGGGGTGGAAACTAATTATGGAATTAAATTTTTAGGTTTTAGAACATCATCAAAAATGCTGAGGCACGTCAACTTTTGAATTCAGGTGTGTGTTTTACCTTGAAAACGACAGAAGATGTGTGTTGAAATATTGGTTAGAAGAACAATAATAGATGAGGGTTGTTGCCCAAATAATAATTCTATATGAAATATAGGTACATTCAAAAATCGTAACTAATTATCAGATGTATTTTGGAAAAATTAAATGAAGGCTGGACGTTAATAAATTTCATTAGGAATGCGTAAAAACTGCTTGCATGCTTATAGATTTTGATTAGTGCAGGTGGTACCGACATTGTTGGAGACCAATAGATGGGACTCGTCTTGAACTAGTCCACAGTCACACATTTCATCATTTGAGGATCCCCACTTCACCAAGGCCTTCTTACAGTGGGATACTTCCACTCTGAATCTATTAAGTGTTCTCCACGAAGCGTATGGTAAGTGGGCTCTAGGAGATATTTCTTCTTTGCCGATGATGTTGTCTTTGGTGTATTTCTTCCAGAGTTCTTCGTATCTTTCTTCTGGTTATTGCTTCAGTGGTTTTCAAGAAACTCTTTCTTGATTTTAATCGATGAATGTATGGTATATGTCCACGAAGGGGATGTCTTTCATCTTCAGTTTGTTTGGTCCTCTCTATTTGAGCAATGAAGGATATAATTTTTCTAGGGGGTTGGGTTTTAGGCACCCAGATATTTTTCTGGCTTTCGCATTTATAGCCACATCTTGTAATGTACAGAATTTCCCCACATAGGAGCGGCGTATTCTGTCGTAGATAGACGTAGTGCAGTTGCTGATGTCCGCAAAGTTTCAGGTCTGGCACCTGTTTTCTGGATTATGTTGTTTCTTGCCCTAACCTTCATCTTGGTGTCTTTGCAATGCGTTCTATAGGACAAGGTTTTACAGTTTTCTAGTTGTTCACCTTCCCATATAACATCAAGTTTTCTTTTTGCCTGGTTGTTTCTTAGGTGTAAAGCACACACTTGTGTCTTAGTTGGATTTGGTTTCAGATGATTTTCTCTGTATAATTCCTAATAGGCCAACTAACATATTTTGTTGAAATCAGTTCATTAGGGGGATTTCAAAAAATATGAATATACAGTGGATATAACACACTCATCCTTGTGCTCTTTTTTAATCGCACCAGTGGAGCAAGAATTCAGTTCGATAATTTGTATCAATTTTTTCAGATCGATTTTTCAGATGATGGAGAACTACAGTAGTACTTCGTTCGAATATTTACATCACAAATAAAAATGAAAAAGTTAATGATTTATAATTTTTGAGGACTACAGTACTTTTGTCCTGATTCACGATGACGTAAGCTCAAGGATATATCCTGTTTCGCTGTAGCGATAGCGTCGAGTATTCAGCATTCAGTTTCCATCCTACAGGAAATATTCACACTGCATAATGAAAATCCGAAAGGTCGGCAGCCA